>CM067860.1:47196878-48525878 GCA_034642435.1 Megalocaria dilatata | reverse complement strand
ATGGTTATGGAAACCATGCTCTATCTGAACGTACTTGTTAGACGTGATTTGCCCGATTTAAAAGTGGCAATTTTGATTTGGGAGTCGAAGAACGACCCAGAGCAACATCAAAGTTTAAGGATAGAGAATTAAAGGCAAGAGTCGATGAAGATCCATCACAAACGCAAGAGGAACTCTCAAAAACACTTGGAGTCACTTAGCCAGCCATTTGCCATCGTTTAAAAGCAATGGAAATGATCCAAAAGGTAGGAAATCGTATTTCTAAATATCAATAAGAAGCCAATAAATAAGTGCATGTGAATTAGACTTAAAAAATTTTAATACCTCTAGGATTGCCCTACATTTCTTCAAAGTCGAAAGCTTCGAATCCATCCATCCCCTGCGTATATTCCTCAAACTTCTGAAGAAAACTGATTCTCAGGATGTACTCCCTCAGGTTATGCTCTGGAATTTTTGGTGCCAATTTTTCCACGGTCATGTCAGCCAAGTAGGACAATTTTTCGAATTTTTTCTTGAAATATAATTTAATTTGGGCTGTTAACTGCGTTTCGTTGGCATCATTACTTTCATGTATTGCGTTGTCATCATTACTTTCATGTATTTCGTTGTCATCATTCCTTTCATGTATTGCGTTGTCATTATTACTTTCATGTATTGCGTAGTCATTATTACTTTCATGTATTGCGTTGTCATCATTACTTTCATGTCTTTCGTTGGACATCCTGAAATATTGAGATTATAGGGTGTTGTAGAATGATTGGAAGAATTGTCAAAGAAATTTGTTTATCGCTGCATGTCTACTCGTTTAATAGTTTTATTGCCGGGTTCCAGGAATTCTTGTAGATTTCTATTGATTCCAAGACAGTTTCTTTCCTTTCGGTTCGTCATGTAGGATTTTAAGATTATCTAATTCTGGGAAGGTATGGTTAGTTTCGACGAAATGTTTCGCAAAATTAAAATTTTCTTTTTGGTTCGTAAAAGATGCTTGATGTTCTTTCAAGTACCGAGAAGAAAATTCTAATTTTGCGAAACATTTTTTCGAAACTAACCACACCTTCCCAGACTTAGATAATCTTAAAATCCTACACGTCGAACCGAAAGGAAAGAAACCATTATAGATATCTTGGAATCAATAGAAATCTACAAGAATTCCTGGAATCCGGCAATAAAACTATCAAACGAGCAGACAGACCTGTGGGCCTCCCCACGCTTCGAAGTCTTACACCAACCGAAGCCTCCCTTAAAGATATATAATTCCTCAACAACTTGATATACACCAGTTTGAAAATGTAGTATACTATGAAACTCGGGTCACATTATCCTCAAAATAAAAAAGTGATAGTAAACAAAGTAATTAACACTATATATTAAAATTTCATTTATTCCATTATTGAAAATGAACTATCACAAAGTAACGGACTACTCCATCCAATATTCTATTGAACTATCAAATACAAATACAACGCTCAACATTTTTAATTCCTTAACTAAGCAAAAAATTTTGTTTCATTTTTCTATTTTTATTCATCACTCTAAATTTTTTGCATCCAGAGTTTAGTACTTATAAACATTTTCTGAATTGTTCTTTACTCAACTGATGAATTGGTTCGACGAAACAATTGTTGTAAAAACAATAACAATTAGTTGAAGTTGAAATTCTTGAAGATTGAAGAGATAACTTGAAGATTACAGAGACTATAGATCTATAATACAAGAATGAAATGAACTAAAACATTCATTTTACTCGAAAATTAATGGAGTATTGTAGTATAAAATTTCGAACTTGATTGAAAAAATAAATAGACGTTATCATCAACAACTTTTTCCATTATTTTGAGTTCTATAGAAACTTTTTTGCTGCAAATTGCCTGTACTTTGGCCAGAGATTACTAAGGCTGTATATTGGACAAACTGGGAGTTTATTCCATACAAAAATAAGGGACCATAAAAATGTTATCTTAATAAAAAACAAAATTCTACATTTGTAATCTCTTACTGGAAATTAGACATAATTTTAATAATTATAATTTACATACAGAAAATATAAATTATAGACTTGATAATTTGGGAAAACAAATTCTATTGAACTATCAAATACAAACACAACGCTTAAAATTTTTAATTACTCAACGAAGCAAATAATTCTGTTTCACTTTTCTATTTTTATTCATCTTTCTAATTTTTTTGCAACCAGAGTTTAGTACTTATGAACATTTTCTGAATTGTTCTTTACTCAAATGATGAATTGGTTCGACGAAAAAAATGTTGTAAAAACTTAACAATTAGTGGAAGTTGAAATTCTTGAAGATTATAGAGATAGCTTAAAGATTATAGAGACTATGGAACTATAAATGACTAATACAAGAATGATATAAACTAAAACATTCATTTTTTCCTGTAGTACTGTAGTATAAAATGACTAACTTGATTAAAAAACTTAAACTAAACTAAACATTATTTTGAGTGCTATAGTAACTTTTTTGCTGCAAATTGCCTGTACTTTGGCCAGAGATAAGTAAGGCTGTATATTGGACAAACTGGGAGTTCATTCCATACAAAAATGAGGGACCATAAAAACGTTATATTAATAAAAAAAAAAAAATTATACATTCGTTATCTCCTACTGGAAAGAAGACATAATTTTAATAACAAATATATATTACATACAGAAAATAAATGTTATAAACTTGATAATTTGGAAAAACGAATTCTATTGAACTATCAAATACAAATACAACGCTCAACATGTTTAATTCCTTAACAAGGTAAACAATTTTTGTTTCACTTTTCTATTTTTATTCATCACTCATTTTTTGCCCCCAAAGTTTAGTTCTTATGAACATTTTCTGAATTGTTCTTTATTCAACTAATGAACTGGTTCGACGAAACAATTGTCGTAAAAACAATAACAATTAGCCGAAGTTGAAATTCTTGAAGATTGAAGAGATAGCTTAAAGATTATAGAGACTATAGAACTATGAATGACTAATACAAGAATAAAATAAACTAAAACATTCATTTTTTTTAGTAGTACTGTAGTATAAAATGACTAACTTGATTAAAAAACTAAATATCATCAACAATGTTTTCAATTATTTTGACTTCTATAGAATCTTTTTTGTTGCAAATCGCCTGTACTTTGTCCAGAGATTACTTATGCTGTATATTCGACAAACTCGGAGTTCATTCCAAACAAAAATAAGGACCCATAAAAATGTTACATTAATAATTCAATTCAATTCAATTCAATTCAATTCAATTCAATTCATTTATTCATATCAAACTACAAATATTCGACATTTAACAATTTGGAGAAGTCTAGCCTAAACTTAAAGTTTGTATGCCGACATCCTCCGTACATAATGAATAATAAAAAACGAAATTCTACATTTGTAATCTCCTACTGGAAAGTAGACAAAATTTTAATAATAAATATATGGTACATACAGAAAATAAGAATTTTAGACTTGATAATTTGGAAAAACAAATTCTATTGAACTATAAAATACAAATACAACGCTCAACATGTTTAATTCCTTAACGAAGTAAACAATTTTGTTTCATGGAAAGAAATAAGAAATTACTTTGTTTTCTATCACTTTCTATTATTACCCATATACAGTGACTCGAGTTTCGTAGTGTTTACTACATTTTCAAACTGTTTGAAAATGTAGTAAACACTTCGAAAATCCAGTCACTGTATGTCAGTTATAATAAAAAGTGATTGAAAACAAAGTAATTTCTTATTTCATTCCAATAAAATGAACTATCACAAAGTAACGGACTACTCCATCCAATTTTGTTTCTCTTTTCTATTTTTATTCATCACTCTAAATTTTTTGCATCCAGAGTTTAGTACTTATGAACATTTACTGAATTGTTCTTTATTCAACTGATGAATTGGTTCGACGAAAAAATTATTTTAAAAACAATAACAATTAGCGGAAGTTGAAATACTGGAAGATTAAAGAGATAGCTTAAAGATTACAGAGACTATAGAACTATGAATGACTAATACAATAATTAAATAAAGTAAAACATTTCCATTTTATTCGGTAATACAGCAGTATAAAATGACTTACTTGATTGAAAACTAAATAGACGTTATCATAAACAATGTTTTCAATTATTCGGAGTAAACAAAAAGAGAACACACTTTCTCAACTTTGAGGTACTGTTAGATGGGTGAGAACATCCATCAACAGTTTTTGTGCTCAGAAGTTTACCTGTCATCTGCTAATTCTCAGAAAAGTTCTGAGGGTATGAATAAATTAGAAAGGAATGGGCAACTTTTAAGAAGGGTATCATTAAGGTTTCGAAAAATTTGAGCTTTCTTGCCAGTTGTTACCGATAGTTGAAACTGTTAGTAGATATTTTAAATGAAGGGATATAGATTCATTCACTTTGTTAATTACTAAAAAACGTATTTTGTGCATTTCTACTAGTATACTAAGGGTATGTATGCATACATATAGCAACATAGTAATCAAAATATGATACTGTAGATAAGAAATGTGTATTTTTTATATTTTATATTCATTGATTGCATTTTATTTCAGAAGAATATTTTCTGAAATTTATAAAATCAAAACAATTTTAACTTCAGCTAGTTAATATTATTTTCACAACAATTTTTTGTCAAACAATGACTAAGTGATTCAGGTTCAGATTATTCTAAAATAAACTAAATTCCAAGCTAAAAACTCCATAAAACTCACTACAGCTAATAAATAAGATGAAAAATAACCAACTACCTACCACATAATGCTAAACTAATTTCATTTGATAATAAAAAAGGCTTTTTTCTTGATAGAAAGATTATTACAAAATTTTGAATATCATAGATTTATTCTGTTAACCTACAAATTTCAATTTAGAAATTTTTTCTTTTCATTCGACAACTTTTTAGAATTGAAATGAATAAATGTCTTTAGAAAACACTGTTTCAATTTAGTACCATATAGAATCAATATTTATTACACAGTACCGAAAGGGAATAAAAGAAATATAAATTATCAATTAAAATTACTAAATAAATACTGTTTCGTACCTTGTTTTATGAAAATCAAATTCCTTCAAGAACTTTTTCAAATCTTTATGTCTACTAAATTGAAACAGTGTTTTCTGAAGATATTAATTTAATTTAATTCTAAGAAGTTTTTGAATAAAAAATATATTTTTTTTAAATTTGTAGAAGGTTAACAGAATGAATCCGTATGATCAAATTTCATTTGATGTTCAAAATTTATTTCTGAGTATACCACCCAATGAAACAGTTGAAGTAGTAGAAAATGAACTAATCAAAAACAGATGTTATATAATCATCATCTAAGAAAATATTTTAGAATGCCTAAAAATTTGAATAAACAAATATATTTTCAATTAAAAAATGAAATATATTAATCTAAGAAAGGTTTGATTAGGGGAAATCCTTTCAGTCTTTTATTAGTCGAAATATTTATGAACAATGTTGAATCTAAAATTCACCAAAATCCCTTTATGAATTTTATATGTAGACGATACTTTTTGTTGCTTCAAAAGTATAGACAGACTATTAAAAAGATTATTTTTCTTTATAAACGAAATACATCCAACAATATTATTCTCCATGGAAACTGAACATAATAACTATTAATTTTCTTGATTCAACAGTTACGAGAATCAACAATTAGCATTAATTTTCAGTATTTCATGAACTAACATATACTGATACTATTATACACAATAAATCAAGTCATCCTATAAACCAAAAATAATCAGCATTTAATTGTATGATCCACTGATTAGTCATCATCGTCATGAATCGAGAAAAATATATTTTTTAACTCAACATAATTAAACAAATAGCAATTAATAATGACTACGATCCTACGCTGATAGAAGAATTTGTTGTTGAATAAAAATAATAAAATAGCTTTAAATATGGTATATTCAATACAAAAGAAAATTTTAAATATATTTCTTAAAATATACTAAAGGTATTTGTGAGAAAATTTCTACATACCTCAAAAATGAATATGATTTAAGAACTTCATTCAAAACTTATTATTCAAACCT
The DNA here is from genome assembly GCA_034642435.1 of Megalocaria dilatata. NCBI lineage: Eukaryota > Metazoa > Arthropoda > Insecta > Coleoptera > Coccinellidae > Megalocaria > Megalocaria dilatata. The sequence continues at coordinate 48,519,821 of CM067860.1, read as the reverse complement.
GAGTAAATTAATTAAAAATAACATTACACGTAAAGATGATAAATCGGGAGTTTTTGAGTTAACCTGCGGTGATTGCCCCAATATAAATACGACAGATTGGAAGACCTTTCCCACATAGAATTCGTGAACATTTGAAGAGTTTTCTTAATAACAAAAGTAATTCCACATACTCGAACCATTTGTCAGAAACAGAAAATATTTTTCAACAATAATTTTTGAAATTTTACATAAAGAAAGTAAAAGTTATGCCTTAAACCTTTTAAAGTCACTAGAGATAAATAAACACAATAAAATAAAGATAAAATTGGAATAGTAATTAAGGAATAATAAGACCTAAATAACTCACCCCTATTGAACATATTCAAACAAACTGGAATTTACAGACCTTTTTCGGTTTTAGGACTCAATAAAAATTTTTGGACCTACTTTAATATAAATAGAAACCCATTATTAAAATTTAATTATTCAAAATGTAAGATACCACCTACCTGAAGGTACTTCTGTCATGGGAAACAATTGTTGTATTATAATAACAATAAAAATTTGTGAAAATCAGAATAATCTCATATAATATTATTTAATAAGGATTTTCATCAAGTGAAGAGTTGGTAAGAGTTCAAGGTATACAGTTTTTTATTGCAATAATTATTTTTTTTTAAATGTGCAAATGATATTTCTTGTGGTTAATAACAGAAAAGTATTCCAACCACGTTTCTTACTAATCTCTTTAAAATTTTTAAAAAGACAGGTGTAATGAATGATGTTGTTTTAAAAGGATGTTGTTATTTTTATGCTTATTTATTTAGTATATTTATTATTATTTTCTAAAAGGTGTTTCAGTAATGTGAGTTATTTTTATAAATATTTGTTTTGTGTTCTGATAAGCGGATTCCAAAATATCTACCTGTTTTATCAATATAAATTTTTAGCAACTGAGTTTATATATACCTGATAATTAAGGTTTATCTTTTTTCGTTTTATTATTATTGATGAATATCAACACTCGGTTTCTTCAGGTTCACATTTTGAACAAACTCTGAAAATTACACCTCAACTTCTTATATAGCTTCAAAAACTTGAAAAAAGGGGAGATATAAATAACTTACAATTCTTGGAAATATAGATACAGAAAAGGGATACAAGTAACCATCAATTCACAGAAATACCGATAAAGAAAAATATGCGAAAACCGGATATTAATAAACATAAAATATATTGAGACTAAAAATACCTCACTTAGTAGAAATATTGAACAAAGAAGATTTGGCGATATTTGTTTATTCGTTAAGAAGAATTTTAAGGTTCCTGCTCCTATAAGCGTGAGTTTGGTACTCTTATTTTTATATGGAATAATTTCATAGTTATTGTTGAAATTAGGTCCAATTTATTTCAAATGACTGGCGTATGTTGAGTGCGAGATATCTGATGTGTAATTCCGCTGGTGTTCGTGAATTATTTCTTAAACCAGTATACACCATATCCTTGCACGACCTGTATTAACCGTAATGAAGTTAAAATTGTTTACATATTATAAATTTCAAGATGAATTTTCGCTAAGTTGAAAACGAAACAATCAAAGATGTCACGAAAATCATTCGTGGAATATAGGATTCAGAATGCATTACTAAGAGAAGCTATTATGCCAGTCGTTCAGCTCAAGAATAACTTCATTATGTGTTATAAATGATGACGAATATTCAATTGATCTACTCATTGAATCTTTCCCTACTCTTTTCGACGGCAATACATTCAGATCCACGTCTAAGGTTTTATTACGTAGGTTCATGACGGTGATGGAAAGACAAAATGAAAAAATAGTTCTTTCTTGAAAAATGTACTTTTCACTTATGACTCATCATTTTATTTGAAAAGGAAACATAATCCATCCGTTGTACGATATTGGTCCCGAGAGAATCAGCAGCGGAGTATTTCCATCAAAACTCAGTGTACTGAAATATTCAATGTTTGGACAGGCATTTTAGGAGATTTCATTATTGGTCCTTTTTCTATCGATGGAAACTCAAATACTGCCAAATATTTAGAGCTTTTACAACCTCCAATTATTCCGACAGTTCGTCAACTTCCTATCAATTTTGAGGACATTTGGTTTCAACAGGATGGTTGCCCAAGTTATAACTCGCGAGAAGTGACACAGTATGTCCAAAACACGTTTTGTGATCGAGTAATATCTACGATCGGTAAAAATTCGTGGCCCTCCAGATCACCAGATTTATTCCCAACGGATTTTTTCTATTGGGATATCTGAAAGTATCTATCCATAGACATGACTTCGGCAGAGCTTCAAATCTTGATGAATTAATATTGAAACTTTGTGGCAACATTGAGCCAAATCTCAGAGTTATGACATTTTCTCAGTATAATAAATTTGGCTTTTGTTTAGCTCAACAAGGTGGATTATTTGAAACTTTCATACATTAAATTTGTGAGCCTCTGTTCCGAAGTCAGCGGTTTTCATTTGACTTTTAGAATTTATTTTATTTTATCAGAATTTGTTTTATCTTCGTGGAATTCATTTTATTTTGAAATTCGTTATGGCAAAAACATTTAAACAATTATTTATAGAAGATAAATCATTTATAGCAACAAATAAATTTGTCACATGCTAAGGGATGTCGTAAATAGCCTCTCAACCAGTAAGACATTCCCACGCTCTAACATTTTTGTACTGAAGTGTAGAGTCCGAGAAGAAAACAGCCATCAAGTTGAATATTAGTCACCATTTATAACCCAGAATGAAGTTATTCTTGTGCTAGGTGACTGGCTCAATAGCTCCCCTTTTAAATGCACGGTGAATCACATATTCCGAAAATTATTGTTCTTCCATGTATACGATAAATTTTCGTAATGTTCTAGTTTTTATTTTCAATTTTATACTGGGTGTTAAAAATGTTTCAATATTTTAGGAGCTAATTATTGACCTCAAAGTAAGTGAAAAGTTTCAAATAAACATGGGTCCGCAAATGGGCCGTTTTGGAGATATGAGCGATTTTCGATTTTCAAAATATTAACCATCGGGTGTTAGAGCGATAGAATTTTCGAAAGGGATAACTGTTATTCGACAGGAGGTAGAAGCCATATTGTTTTGACATTTCTATTCAGTAAGCATTGACAAATTATCATGGAAAGACTCACGCCGCAACAACGTTCACAAATTGTTACAATTTATTTTCAAAATCAGTGTTCTATTCGCCAAACTTATAGAGTACTTGGTAAAATTTATGGTTTACATAATCGTCCATCAGAGCAGCTTATTCGTCGAACTATCGATAGATTTCGGACAACATTTTTTCTACTCGATGCAACTACAACAACAACAAGACAAAGAACTGTACTTACACAAGAAAATATCTCTGCGCGTAAGTCATAGTCTTATGATGATCCAGATTTGTCTATTCGTCTACGTTCACAACAAGTTGGACTCTGTGCATCCACCACATGGAAAATTGTGCGTAAAGATCTTGGTCTACACCCATACAAGATCCAACTGGGTGAAGAACTAAAGCCGCTTGACCAAAATGAACGTCGTTTGTTTGCTGGTTGGGCCCTAGAACCAGAGATGAAGCTCATTTCTGGTTGAACGGCTATGTAAACAAGTAAAATTGCCATATATGGAGTATGGTGTGCTTTACACGCTGGAGGCATCATCGGTCCATATTTCTTTAAGAACGATGCTGGAGCTAATGTTACAGTGAATGGTGCTTGTTATAGATCGATGATTATTCGTTTCAAAATTTGAATGATGTCGACCCAGAAGTGTTTTGGTTCCAACAAGATGGTACTACACCTCATGCTGCTACCGTAACCATTGATTTATTGAAAGAAAGATTTGGCGATAACAGTATTTCAAGAAATGGTCTAATTAATTGGCCTCCAAGATCATGCGACATAACTCCTCTGAATTATTTTCTTTGGGGTTATGTCAAGTCATTGGTTTATGCTGATAAATCAGAAACAATAGACGATTTGGAAGCCAACATAACTCGTGTTATTGATTCAATAAGGCCTGAATTACTCGAAAAAGTGGTCCAAAATTGGTCTGGTCGAATGCGGTTCCTCAGAGCTCGTCGTGCCGAAAATTATTTTTAAAACATAAATGTCATAAAATTTTCTTTCAAATATAAAAAAAATTGACTTCAATCTTAATTTAAATGTGTTCTATTTCAATTGAAAGTTCTATCACTCTAAAAAAACACCTGATAATAGCGCAACCAAATGCGACAAACTACAGAAGATATTCGATTTATTCTTGACTTCTAGCGTTTCACAGAAAATATTCCATATGATCACCGTCCATTTCGATGCAGAAAGTACATCGTCGCATGAAGGATTTACGTACTTTTTCGAAAAGACTTGTTTGTGTTCGTATCGTTTGACAGGATAGTTCAATCTGATGTTGCAACTCTTCGATGTTTTTCACTGACGTTGCGTACACTAAACTTTTCAAATAACCCCAAATACAAAAGTCCAAGGGATTCAAATCGGGAGATCTAGCGGGCTCTGGTACTGGGCCTCCTCGTCCTATCCATCTTCTGGAATATGTTTGATCTAAATGTTCCCTAACACAAGTGTATAATATGGGGGCGCTCCATCTTGCATAAACCAAATATTCATCCACTGATTTAAAGGTACCACATCTAGAAAATCGGTCAAGGTATTTTGAAGTAAGTTAAGGTATGCGGCTCCTGTTGAATTCCGTGGTAAAACTACTGGTCTTAACAAAAGATCTCCTAAAATACCTAGCCAGATATTTATACTGAAACGCTGTTGATGCCTGGATTCATGAATGGCGTGTGGATTTTCATCTGCCCAAATATGGCAATTAAGAAAGTTAAAAATTCCATCTTTGGTAACGCCGGCTTCATCAGTGAAAAAGATATTCGAATGTTCAGCAATTTTTGTTAAAACCCATTGATATAATGTCCTTCAGGCTTGATGACCAGGAGGATTAAGAGCTTGCACGCGTTGAATATGGAATGGATAGAGAAGTTGTTGATGGATAGTTCTCCAGACACTTCTCCTACTTCCGCGAAAATTCTTCTTACACTTGTAATGGGGTTTTCAGTCACAATATTTAAAATTGGCTCTTCAATTTTTGGAGCACTTGAAGATCTTGGACGTCCAGTATCACGAGCGTTTTTTTTAAGGAACCAGTTTCCCCCAATCATCTAAAAACTTGATAGAACGTCACATGAGAAGGAAGTTGCGTCTGCATAAGGGCGACGTGCTTCAGGACCACTTCCGTTGGCACGGCCATACATTATTTCAAATTCAAGAATAATAACTTTTTGTTAACAACAACATGAATGAATAAATTAATCCGGCTGATCTGTACCAAAAATCATTAATAAGGAGTATGAGGTATGGCAATAGAAAGTTCTAGAAATCAAGACAGTGTAACATGCATCTGTATAACAATTCTTTACTTGACAAGGTTTTGTAGATCATAGAGGCAAATTGCTGACATGCGCATGTTTCAAACTGATTGGTTTTCGTCAGTGCAATGAATGCCAGTGACTCCAAATCTGTCCATTATCTATATTCACTATACATAGAGATTTCAAAGATATTACTAATACACTAGCACCATCTAGAGTATGCAAAATACATACACAGAGACTCTAAGATATTAATAATACACTAACGCCATCTAGAGTATGCAAAATACATACAATACATACCTTTGCGAGTTATATCAAGTAAAGAAATGTATTCTCGATATTTTCACGTTACGAACGCAGAATAAACTTTCTTCATGCTCAAATCAGACCATAAATTGCCGTAATGCTGAAAAATTAGCATATTCATATTAAAATAAATTAATCCGGCTGATCAGTGATATGAATATGCTAATTTTTGAGCATTACGGTAATGTATGGTCTGATTTGAGCATGAGGAAAGTTTATTCTGCGTTCGTAACGTGAAACTATCGAGAATACATTTCTTTACTTGAATTAACACGCAAAGGTATGTCTTGTATGTATTTTGCATACTCTAGATGGCGTTAGTGTATTTTTAATATCTTAGTCTTTGTGTATATATTTTGCATACTCTAGATGGTGCTAGTGTATACACAGTCATCTGAAAGATGAAAATAAATAGAATATCGTATTTGGTTGCGCTAGTAGTTAATTTGAAAACCGAAAATCGCTTATATTTCCAAACGGCTCATTTGCGGACCCATGTTTATATGAAATTTTTTACTATAATCAGCTCCCAAAGTTTTGAAACTTTGGATGGAGTAGTCCGTTACTTTGTGATAGTTCATTTTAATGGAATGAAATAAGAAATTACTTTGTTTTCTAAATATTTGATAGATTCGGTCTTTACTTGGTGGAAACTCATTTTAATTAAAAAAATGTATATATAAGAAAAACAAATGTTAACTTCCGCTATTTTATTGATTTTCACAACAATTGTTTCGTCAAACCATGACTTCATCAGGTGAGTATTTAAACTGAGGTATACAATGCAAAACAAAGTAATTAAAAAAATGTATATGAGACAGTAATTTATTTCCACAAAAATGTTTGTATTACTACAAACATAGTAGTAATAGTACAAACATTTTTGTGAAAATAAATTACTGTCTCATATACATTTTTTTTTTGATTGTCTCGGTCTTTACTTGACGAAAATTCATCTTCAATATAAGAAAAACAAATGTTAACTTCCGCTATTTTATTGAATTTCACAACAATTGTTTCGTCATACCATGACTTCATCAGGTGAGTATTTAAACTGAGGTATACAATGCAAAACATGACCTTAAATACACAGCTCTGATACAAAAAATAGAGGGGTGGAAAGAGAGGTATACAATTAATGAAAAATATTAAGTAGAGGGGATCTATTTAAATCTATTTGATCATTCAATAAAATTTGTCTTTTATTATATCTATTGATTTCTAAAGTTTCTAACAGATTCAGTTCCTGACTTTTGTTTTCAATATGTAATATTTCATAGTTCATATTAAAATTATGGCCAGTCTCTAACAAATGGTTGGCATAAGTTGAATTTGGTTTATTATTAATGTAACATTTTTCATGTTCTCGTATCCTTGTCTGGAATGAACGGCCTGTCTGTCCCACATATACACATGGGCAATCACTACATGTTAACTTGTAAATTCGTGATTTTTTGTTTTTAGGAATGACGTCTCTATTATTTTTTATTAAGCTGCCTAAAGAATTAATAGTTTTAAAAGAGATGTTATATCTTTCTTTTTTCTTTAAATATCTACCAATCTCTTCAGATTTTTGGCTTATGCTTTATAGATTGGTTAACATACCTATGACGAAAAAAAATTTTGACAAAGAGTATAAAACGATTAAACAAATAGCTTTAAATAATGATTTAAATCCGTTAATTGTAGACAATTTACTTGATAAAATAAATTACAAGAGAGCAATATCACTTGTATATCCAAAATTTCGAAATTCAAGCGAAACCAAATTTATTTCATTAACTTACATAGGCCAAAAACCTGAAAAGATTGCTAGATATTTAAAGAAAAAAGAAAAATATGACATCTCTTTTAAAACTATTAATTCTTTAGGCAGCTTAATAAAAAATAATAAAGACGTCATTCCTAAAAAGAAAAAATCAGTAGTTTACAAGTTAACATATAGTGATTGCCCATGTATATATGTGGGACAGACAGGCCGTTCATTCCAGACAAGGATACGAGAACATGAAAAATGTTACATTAATAATAAACCAAATTCAACTTATGCCAACCATTTGTTAGAGACTGGCCATAATTTTAATATGAACTATGAAATATTACATATTGAAAACCAAAGTCAGAAACTAAATCTGTTAGAAACTTTAGAGATCAATAGATATAATAAAAGACAAATTTTATTGAATGATCAAATAGATTTAAATAGATCCCCCCTACTTAATATTTTTCATTAATTGTATACCTCTCTTTCCACCCCTCTATTTTTTGTACCAGAGCTGTGTATTTAAGTTCATGTTTTGCATTGTATACCTCAGTTTAAATACTCACCTGATGAAGTCATGGTGTGACGAAACAATTGTTGTGAAAATCAATAAAATAGCAGAAGTTAACATTTGTTTTTCTTATATTGAAGATGAATTATCGTCAAGTAAAGACCGAGACAATCAAAAAAATGTATATGAGACAGTAATTTATTTCCACAAAAATGTTTGTACTATTACTACTATGTTTGTAGTAGTACAAACATTTTTGTGGAAATAAATTACTGTCTCATATACATTTTTTAATTACTTTGTTTTCTATCACTCTGCCGAAGCCTACAATCAGCATATATAATAGTTGAGATCTAATTTGTTCATTCAGTTTGAAAATGTAGTAAACACTACGAAATTTGAATCACTGTATATCAGTAATGATAAAAAGTGATAGAAAACAAAGTAATTTCTTATTTCATTCCATTTTGAAACTTTGTTTTTCAACACTCGTTATATTTTCAACTGGGTAAATGATAAAGATTTAAAATTTATATTTAGATGTATTCTAGAAAGACGAAAGTTTCTCATTATTTTAGTTTCGTTGGAAATTAAAACCATCAATTAAAAATGGGGATCAATAATGAAAATTCAGTCCTGGGGTCACTTACCTGGAAGGAAATGTTTGCTGTAACTTTGGTGTTAGTGATATCGCCGAATGTATTAGAAAATTTTTTATCCAAGATATTAATTTACAAAAGTTTCGTGGAGAACAAATTCACCAAATTATTCAAACCTTGCATGATTCGGGAAATGATGCAATCTATGTATCTGAGGGAATTTTCTGAAGGAAATTTTATATTGGGAGACAAAGAAATGGGAAAACATATATTCCTGATTGAGGAAGGAAAATTCGAAGTGAAAGAAGAAGGTAAATCTGAGGCACTCATGGGATCAAGAGGAAAATTATATGGCGTGGAAGAATTTTTGCTGAGTGTTCGAAGAATTAAAACAATTAGAGGTAAATTCTTTCAATATATTCGTCAATGAAAGGAGAATCGGGATCAAAACGTTTCTTATGGGAATTTCTGTAATTTCACTTTCTTGTGATTACTTAGTATTAATATTAAAATTTATTACTTTACGTGTAAATGAAATTTCTTATCAACGTCCATCCACTAATAGCTTCAGATCTTCAAAACTAACTACAAATTTTTTTCACAATTTGGAATTCGAATCTAAATTTCAGAGACCCTCGGAAATAAAGCAGCTATATAAGACAACAAACAGTACTTTGAATACAATTAGATCTATAAAAGTGGCCAATAATGTATCGAAATTGGATACATACAGTGTGGTCCAATGAAAACTTAACACATCGATTTTCCGACTTTAAAATGAAAATGTGTTCTACTTCGAGGGGGAACAACTTTCCCGCTTTTTTCATTCCCGTAACTTAAACCCCCTAATGGGGGTGAGCACAACCCCTTGATTTTGTATATGGATGAGGGGTGTTGCGATGACTAATTTTGAAGTTCGTATCGAGTACTATCTGACCCTGAAATTTCGCTTCGAAATATCCATCGACAATGAAATAACAGCGAAAATAGTAATCTGAAATTTATCTCGAGAATATTATTCGCATTCGACACATTTCAAAGGTATTTAGTAGTTATGTTGTTAATTTTTTGTCCGAAAAAGTATTAATTTCTTGTCCAAAAAAGTAGATGGACCATGTGTTTGATTTACCTTAGTCTTTCGTGAATTTTTAAGAACGTTACAAATGCGTCAAAGCGATTGTAAATTTGTAGTTGAATTAAAATGGTGTATTTAGTAGAATAAAGAGTGGAAATGATAACATTATTTCTTAGAAATAACGACTCTGCGCGAAAAACAGCGGCTTTATTTAACGAACGACATCCTGGAAAAAATGTTGTGCAACTGGTTGCCAAATTTTACGCTACTGGTTCAGTTGGAAACAAAAAGAGGGTGCATGAATGTTTTCCAATTTTAAGTTCAGTTCCTTTTTGTACTCCTTTGAAGATGTTAGAGAGACCGAAACACGTGTCAGGATTCAGAATAAATTGCGAAACATAAAAACTGTGTGAATTATTTCAAATAAAATTGTTATAACGTTTCACCTAGTGCCAACTACATACTCCATTCGTGTTATTGAATTAGTAAAGTGTGAACTTTTTGGAATTGTAATTTCAAATATCTTGTTTTTATTATAATTAATTGCCAATCGAAACACTTTAATTTGTCATGATTTTATAGTAAGATAGGTCATTGTGTGCAAAACTAATAAATAATACAACAAATTTAAAAAATATGGAGTTTCGAAATGGTTCAGAGAACCTACGAGTATCAAAAAATTCCACGTAATAGAGCTTATGCTATTAAAAACAATTACATTTTCTGACACGTTCGTTCAGCTAGAGCATGATCACCATAAATTCCACTAAAATACGATAACTTTTGGCAGCATTTTTCTTCATATTGATGTAACAAAGTCATAAAACTCCGCTAAAACACATTCGGAACAAAAAATACATTTTCAGAGCGCACTGAAAGTATGTTGTTTACATTTCAGCGAAATGAAAGACACTGGAAAGAAAGCGTAATGACAACATTTCAAAATGAAGGTGGTGCCGGATGAAACAGGGGAATAATAAATTAGTAACGTCATCTGTTATCAAAACCGTTCGAACTTATTTTTACTTCTAATCAAATTACAGGTTTGAGAAAAACAAATATTAACTTCCGCTATTTTATTGATTTACACGTCAATTGTTTCGTCATACCATGACTTCATCAGGTGAGTATTAAAACTGAGGTATACAATGTAAAACAGGACCTTAAATACACATCTCCGGTCCAAAAAATAGAGGGGTGGAAAGAGGTGGTTTACAATCAATGAAAAATGTTAAGTAGGGGGGATCTGTTTCAATCTATTTGATGATTCAATAAAATTTGTCTTTTATTATATCTATTTCTAACAGATTTAGTTTATGACTTTTGTTTTCGATATATAATATTTCATAGTTATTATTAAAATTATTACCAGTCTAACAAATGGTTGGCATAAGTTAAATTTGATTTATAATTAATATAACATTTTTTATGTTCTTGTATCCTTGTTTGGAATGAACGGTCTGTCCCACATATACACATGGGCAATCAGTACTTTTATTATACTCTTTGTCAAAATTTTCTTTCGTCATACGTATAGATTGGTTAATATACGTATGACGAAAGAAAATTTTTACAAAGAATATGAAACCATTAAACAAAAAGCTTTATTTTAATCCGTTAATTATAGATAATATACTCAATAAAATAAATTACAAGAGGGCAATATCACTTGTATATAAAAAATTTCAAAATTCAAACGAAACAGATTTTATTACATTAACTTACATAGGCCTTAAATATTGAAAGATTGCTAGATATTTAAAGAAAAAAGAGAATGGTAACATCTCATTTAGAAACAAAAAATTAGGAGTCTACAAGTTAACATGTAGTGACTGCGCATGTGTATATGTGGGACAGACAGACCTTGCATTCCAAACAATGATACGAGAACATGAAAAATGTTATATTAATAAGAAATCAAATTCAACTTATGCGAACCATTTTTTTGGGACTGGTCATAATTTTAATAGGAACTATGAAGTATTACATATCGAAAACAAAAGTCATAAACTAAATCTGTTAGAAACTTTAGAGATCAACAGATATAATAAAACACAAATTTTATTGAATGATCAAGTAGATTTAAACAGATTCCTCCTACTTAGTTTTCATTTATTGTAAACGACCTTTTTCCACCCCTCGATTTTTTGTACCAGAGCTGTGTATTTAAGGTCATGTTTTACATTGTATACCCCAGTTTTAATACTCATCTGATGAAGTCATGGATGACGAAATAATTGTCGTGTAAATCAATTAAATAGCGGAAATTAATATTTGTTTTTTTTCATGTTGAAGATGAATTTCCGTCAAGTAAAGACTGAGACAATCAAAAATAAATTACAGGTTTTGAGTCTACTTTGTGAACGATCGATTTAAAATTAAATCTTGAATATATAAAATCAGATATCGGAAAACTATCAATGAATATATAGATATATATATATATATATATATATATATATATACTACTCTGTCAAGAAAGTACCGGGAATTTTCAATTAAAACAACATTTTTACATTTAATCGTCAAAATTTATTGGATCGCTTTCAAAATAGGCTCCATTTGCTCCAATACATCTATACCAACGGCACTTCCAATTATCGAAACATTTTTTATAGGCGCTTTCCGGGATGGACTTTAGCTCTCGCGCCGAATTTTGTTTTATGGCTTCAATCGACTCAAAACGGGTGCCACGAAGGGGCAATTTTAGTTTTGGGAAGAGGAATAAGCCGCAGGGAGCCAAATCCGGCGAATACGGTGGTTGCTGAAGCACGTTTGTTGAGTTTTTGGCGAGAAAGTCAGTCACAATCGTAGCTCGGTGAGAAGGCGCGTTATCGTCATGCAAAATCCATGAGTTGTTCGCCCACAAATTTGGCTGCTTCTTACGGATACGCTCACGCAAACGTTTCATAACGCCTAGGTAATACTCCTTGTTTACCGTCTGACCCTCTGGAACGAATTCGTAGTGCACCACGCCACGGATATCGAAGAAAACAATGAGCATCACCTTCATTTTCGAGCGGCTTTGGCGTGGTTTTTTCGGTTTCGGCTCATTTTTTGCCACCCATTCCGATGATTGCTGGCTTGTTTGCATATCGTACTCGTAGACCCAGGTCTCATCACCAGTTATAATGCGTTCCATGAATGTAGAATCGGAATTGCAGCGATCCAGCATGTCTGAAGCAACTTGTTCGCGATGACGTTTTTGAAGAAAATTCAGGTCTTTCGGTACGAGTCGTGCGGCTACCTTTCTCATGCCCCAAATATCAATCAAAATCGTACGTGCGGACTCGTGGGATATCTTAAGATCATGTGCTATCTCTCTCAAGCTGGTACGACGGTTTTCCAGCACCCTTTCCTTAATTTTATCGACGTTATCTTCGATCAAAGCCGTCGATGGGCGACCACTTCACGACCGTCCTTGAAGGCTCTGTACCACCGATATGCACGAGTTTTCGATAGAGCATTATCACCAAAGGCCTTTTGCAACATTTTCAATGCATCGGCACACGAAAATTCATTTGCAACACAAAACTTTAAACAAATTCTTTGCTCAACGTAATCACCCATAGTAAAACTGCACTCTGACATCGACTGACTTAATCAGCTGTTGCAAACACACTAGTTGACAGATCCCGCTCAAGCTTGGCATAGTAATTAAGGACAGTGGTACCAACCTAGGAAAAAAAATTTTTAGCTGCCTCATTGCCCCGCCAGATTTAAATCGATAATTCCCGGTACTTTCTTGACAGAATGTATATGATTATTATAAAATAAACACTTGTCTTTGGCATTTCGGAAATAAATTGGAAATTATATGTCATGAAAGCTAATTATATATTCATTATTATTAGTTGCTGAAGTTACTTGAGCTATATTTTCTGAAATTTAATAAATTTTATAACAAGCAACTCTTCTTTATTCACGTAAAAATTAGGCATTATATTGATGAGAAAATGATTTAATTAAGCATTAATGCTTACGGTAATATTCGCTTCCCTTTACAGCTATCACAAAATGTAAAGTCTGGTTGCTGGATAGAAAAGCCTTTAGGGACTTCGTGAAGAGCGCAGAACCATTCCAAAAAAATTTGAAAATCTTGAGAAGTTTTAATTTGTTCAAGAACGTGGATGAAGCGTCACTTTCAAAAATTGCAGATGGCATAGTACTGAAATATTATGGCTCCCAGGAAATTATACATATGAACGAAAACACTCTGTACGTTATAAGTGATGGCAACGCTGCATGTATCAGGAAGGAAACAGGTGAGTTTGAAAAATTAGAAAAGGTGATTTTTTATTTTATTGGCAGTACAAATTAATTCGGCCCATTTTCGAAAGATGGCCCTGAAAACATTAAATTTTTAAATAGATTGCCGCGGTTTTAGGCACGGTAACATTAAATTAGAATTGTTCAAAGCTTCATACAGCACTTTTATTGTTAATGCAGTAAGCAGTGGTTAACAATATTTTGAATAACTTATTAATTCATTGTCTTTTGAAATAAATGCATTTTTTGAGCTCAAAAAACGGACCGAATTAATTTGCACTCCCAATAGAAACTTTGTTAAATGGAAACTTCACGTACAGTTCATAAAAAACCGAAGTTAGTAATTGGTTATTGTTTAACGAAATATAAATTTCATCTTTTGTCATTGAACTTTATTCGTCCGCATCAAGATATTTACCATTCGATAGGGTGTTTTTAAAATTGAGATTTTTTTACAGGAAGTAGATTTCGTAAAAATAAACCATTTCCATAAAAATCACCTGTACAAAATGTTAAAGGGGACAAAGGTCGAAGCTCTTTTAGCAAAATTTAACTCCGAGCAATTTAAGTCCGCTTCTCTTAGTTTTGGCGGGGCCAGCGAGCATGCGGCCTCGATTAACAACGTGTGTCAATTAACCACCACATCTGCTAATAACATATGTCTATAAAGTTATACAGTGTTATTTAGGGCAAGTTTAATGTTTAATTCTAAATGTGTTCAAGAGATTTATTTATATTGAAAACTGTTAAGGTTACGGAGAATTAATCCAGCTATTATCGGTAATAGTGAATTGCTTCAGCCGTTACTATTTGGTAGTTGATCATAATTGAAACACAATAGATTGGAGTTACTATCTATTTACTACCAAGGTTTTTATTATTTTTGGTTCACATGTTACCGCGGTTTCGAACGATGACCGTTCATCTTCAGACGTAACAGAGGACTAAAGCACTAGTTACAGATTCAGTTTTGAAGTAATGTTCCATTTGGTACAAAAACTGTATAACAGATGTTACAAATTATTCAGAATAAATATTTCCAGTGAAAAGCAATAACAAGGATTACAGAGGTGTTATGGGTTTTTATGATGGTACATGAACAATTCCTTTTTCAACAGGTAGCAAGTAAGAAATAGCAGAAAATAATTATGTGCAAATGTCGGTACCTTTTGAAGCTATTTCGGTTACTTAAAAACATTAAATATTTTTGATTTACACAGATCAGTCTGGTCGTTCATTATATCGATATCATCATTATGCAGCGCTTTGAATATTTCAATTGATTCTAGATAATTTAATTTTCTCCCTTTTGATGCAAGATGGAGGATTTTCAGATTTTCAATTGATGGGAATGAATGACCATTGTCAATACAATGTGTTGCAAATGTTGATGATTTTTTATTCTTTTTAAAGTCAGTTTGGTGTTCTCTGAATCTAGTTTTAAAAGACCGTCCAGTCTGACCTATGTAAATACTATTGCAATCTGAACAGGTTAACTCATAAATTCCCAATTTTTCTATTTTTGGGGTGGTGTCTTTCGCGTTGAATAAAATTGAGGATAATTTGCTAACAGATTTGTAGGCTACATTCAAATTCAATTTTGTGTGAATATTAGCGATTTTTTCACTTACGTCTCCAAAATATGACAATGAAATAATTTTTTCTTTATTATATAATTTTGTATGGGGGTATATTTGATATGATACTACTTGGGAATATTTTTTGGCTGATAATTTATTTATTATATTTTCACTGAAACCGTTGTTCTTAGCTATTGTTTTTATGGTTTTTATTTCATTTTCGAAGTAAGATTTTGAGAGAGGTAAGGAATATGCTCTGTGTATCATGGATCTGTAGGCTGCAATTTTTTGATGATATGGATGATTAGAGTCTATGGGAATGCAAATATCCGTGTAGGTAGGTTTTCTATATATATTTAATTCAATTTTGTTTTTTGAATGTGTTATAGAAAGGTCCAAGAATGAAATATTTCTGTTTTTTTCTTTTTCTAACTTGAATTTTATGGTCGGATGAATGCTATTGATTATTTTTAGAAATTGATCTAGTTGTCTAGCTGTTCCATTGATGCACGCAAGTATGTCGTCTACGTATCTATACCAGAAATGAATTTTCACTGGTAAATCTAAGTCAAATATTTTGTTTCCCATAGATGACATAAAAATATCCGCAAGAAGTGGGCTTAGTGGAGAGCCCATAGCTAGACCATTCGGTTGTTCATATAATTCATTATTAAACTGAAAATAGTTTCTTTGGAGACATAGTTCCAAAAGAATTATGAATTCGCAGTGCAATAATGGATTAACATGTGAACGCTCTAGGATTTCAGATACTTCATTTATTGTATCAGTTCTTGGAATATTTGGGAACATATTATCTACATCTAGACTTAATAGATATGAGTTATTTGGTATTGTGAAGTTTTTCAGTTTTTTAGCTAATTCAATGGAATTTTTTATGGAATGTTTTGAAGTGAAATTTGTCAGTGATTTGAACACTTGATTTAGTTCTTTTTCTAATTTATATGTGGGATGACTAGTGAAACAGACAACTGGATGTATTGGACAGTTTTCTTTGTGGGTTTTCATCAGACCATAAAGTTTCGGTGGGCTAGGGTTCATATTGATGAAAAAGTTTGGCGATTTTGTAAGGATGGGACAGGATATGTCCGATAAGGTACTTTTTAGAAGTTTTTGAATTTTAGCTGTGGGGTCAGTGTGAATTTTAGATAAATTTTCTTTTTCTATGAAATTATTCATTTTTTCCATATATTGTGATCTAGGCAATATCACAATAGCGTCTGATTTATCTGCTTTAGTAATAGTGAGATCATTTATTCTTCAATGTTTTTATTGTTTCGGTTAAATTTTCATCGAATTTTAGTTCATAATTTTTGAGGATTTTGTTGATTTTTGAGGAGATTATGTCTTTTTCTTCGACATGAGTCAGTGCAATTGTTGACTCCACAGCTAGTTTTTCTTTTACAGTTTTTAATTGAATATTTGGTCCAAATAATAAAAAACCTTGGTAGTAAATACATAGTAACTCCAATCTATTGTGTTTCAATTATTATCGGTAATATTGAACCAAGAAGTCGGGCTACTTAATATGCTGTTTAAAGTATTTATGTCTGCACTCACTAAACACATAATTTCAGGTGCTAGGGAGAAAATTATATGTCTTCTTGGAAGGGGTGATCAGTTCCAATCACAAATTGGATCAACATACCAACTTATTGCATTTTATCCAGGTGTGGAATTACTGTTATTTGAAATGCAAACCTTACATCAGTTGAAAAGGAGAAATTTGTTTGTGGGACCAAGAAACGACACAGCTTCTATCATATATGCAACATCAGAAACAGGTGAGGAATTATCTTTGCTCATTGAATCATAAAATAAACAGATAGAGGGAAAAAGAAGAAATTTATAGGTAGGTGGCTATAGTGACCGTGAAGAATCGATCGAACAATTTTAGATTCATGCTCGTTGTCAAGGTGACATTTCACACTAAAAAAATCTTTAGCTGTTTTTTGTTTGGTCCATTCAGTTGAATGCATCTTTAAAAATTTCCATCTACGAAGCAGGTCAAACGGTAGCCGAACAAGGATGGACGTCCAGGAAGGTTCTATTGTGCATTGGATGGTACTGGAAAGGAATAATTTATTTGGAGTTGCTTCCGCAAACACTAAATTCGTATCTCTACAATCAGCAACTGGAACGTTTGAAGCTAGGAATTGACCAGAAACGGCCAGAATTGAGCAACAGAAGAGGTGTTGTCCTCCATCAGTTCAACGCCAGGCCACACACGTCTGTAGAGACTCTCCTAGTGACGGGAGCTTGGTTGGGAAGTTTTCAAAAAATGTTGGGGGTTGTTGCCATCTTCAGGTGGTTTTTTCGGAACAATGTCGTCATATGAATTCTTTTTCCCTAATAAATACAGAGCTTGAAAATTATTTTTGGATTCTTCAAAACTCTTAGGTGTTTTTTTAGAGTGATAGAACTTTCGATAGGGATAACTGTGATTTGACAGAAGGTAAAAGCCACGTTGTTTTGACATTCGGTTCAATAAGCATTTACAAATTATCATGGAAAGACTCACGCCGCAACAACGTGTACAAATTGTTGAAATTTATTTTCAAAATCAGTGTTCTATTCGCCAAACTTATAGAGCACGTCGTGAGATTTATGGTTTACATTGTAGCGAACGACTTCTTCGCTCCTCTTCCAGAAACCTGCCTTGCTCTATCGTAGTTTGACCGGCGTACCGATAGAGGACCCGACCAGTCATAAGAATCGTGACTAACCGTCCCAGCCAGGTTCAAATGGGGCAAGGCAATGCGTCTGAAGTCAGCGTTCCAAGCGGGACGCATGGTCACCGGCGTAACAGGCAGAGCCTGCGCATCAGCCTGCCTGACGAGTTTCAGATGCGCATGCTCGGAAACGAAACGCCGTCTCCCTAACTAAGAGGTGGAAGCTCCCTCACAACATCCGCATTCATTCGAGAGCTTCAACATAATCGTCCATCAGAGCAGCTTATTCGTCGAACTATCGATAGATTTCGGACAACATTTTCTCCACTCGATGCAACAGCAATAAGACAAAGAACTGTACGTACAGAAGAAAATATCGCTGCTGTAAGTCATAGTGTTAATGATGATCCAGATTTGTCTATTCGTCGACGTTCACAACAAGTTCAACTCTGTGAATCCACAAATATTGCCAATTTTGCGTAAAGATCTTGGTCTAAACCCATACAAGATCCAAATAGTTCAAGAACTAAAGTCACTTGTCCATAATAAGCGTCGTTTGTTTGCTGATTGGGCCCTAAAACAGCTTGAAGTTGATCCACTTTTTTATCGTAAAATTGTGTTTAGTGATGAAGCTCATTTCTAGTTGAACGGTCATGTAAACAAACAAAATTGCCGTATATGGAGTGAAAACAATCCCCAAGAAGTTCTGCAGGTATTACACGTTGGGGACATCAACGGTCTATATTTCTTTAAAAACGATGCTGGAGCTAATGTTAGAGTGAATAGTGCTCGTTACAGATCGATGATCAATGATTATTTGTTTCAAAATTTGAATGATATCGACCTAGAAGTGTTTTGATTCCAACAAGATGGTGGTATACTTCATGCTGTTACCGTAACAATTGATTCATTGAAAGGAAGATTGGCAATAACATTATTTCGAGAAATAGTCCAATTAATTAGCCTCCAAGGTCATGAGACATAACTCCACTGTATTATTTTCTTTGTGGTTATGTCATTGGTTTATGCTGATGAACCATTAACAATAGACGCTTTGGAAGCCAACATAACTCGTGTTATTGATGAAATAAGGCCTGAATTACTCGAAAAAGTGGTCCAAAATTGATCTGGTCGAATGCGGTTCTTCAGAG
The DNA here is from genome assembly GCA_034642435.1 of Megalocaria dilatata. Taxonomy (NCBI): domain Eukaryota; kingdom Metazoa; phylum Arthropoda; class Insecta; order Coleoptera; family Coccinellidae; genus Megalocaria; species Megalocaria dilatata. Next base: position 48,500,479 of record CM067860.1, on the reverse strand, counting down.
CTAGGCGTGGTGGACATATGTCGGAAATTATTTTTAAAACAATAATGTCATAAAATTATCTTTCAATTACAAAAAAAATTGGCTCCAATCTTAATTTAAATGTGTTTTATTTCAATTTAAAGTTCTATCACTCTAAAAAAAAACATCCGATATCTGCTCAACACCAACTTTTGATGGTAAGTTCAGTATTACATTACTTCGTGAATAATGAACCGAGTTTGAAAATTTTAACTGGGTTGTGTACAAAACACAAATAACTTTCAAACTAACTAACACTGGTTTTTCGGAACAAACTCATGATGGAAATTCGTCCCCTTCAAAACAGAAGTGATCTGCATCTTAAAATCTTCGAAAATTCTTCGTTTCTGAGTTCAAATTTTCGTTGGGACACCCTGTACGTCCTACTCAACTGTGTGGATCCCTTTTTCAGAGTATTGCGCTAATCTTAAATTGGATGACTTGGAAAGGAGAGCTACACTAGGACGTGGAAGTTTTGGAAGAGTCGATCTAGTAAGCTACCCCAAGGATCCAGTGAAAGCGTACGCTCTAAAACGGTTGGAGAAGTATAGAACAGTGATGAGACATGAACAGACACTTGTGATCAATGAGAGGGAAGTACTGATGATGTGCAAACATCCCTTTATCGTAAGGTATGTGGAATCTTCTAGTGATCTGTGCTTATAGATCACAATATCTGCTATACATGTATTCTTGATTTCTTGGAATGGCGACGTCCACCAAGGTTTCTCATTCCTCAGCGATATTTTGTCTTACCCGTTATGGGCAATTGTGAGGTTTGTGAGCATCGTGCCATTTCAGCATGATAAAATAAAAGATTTAATCAAAAAAGATAATTTAAAACACTCAGAAAAGACCCAACAGAAGCATAAGGAAATCAAATCAACATTCGAACGATCTAATAGTATAATCACACAGGAGGATATAAATAATCTTGTAACAATTAACTCTCAGATACTACAACTTTAATCCTTGATAAAACTCCGCAAAATAGTTTATACTTTAAGACCAACATTACACCTCATCAGCATATTATAAACTTTCTAAATACCTTAAAAACATTATCAGAACTTTTTGTCAATTTCAACCACAATTTTCCATTAAAAATTCATTATCGCTTATTCACAACATTAAAAGCATCGAAATACTACTCAATACAAAACTAGTCTCATTAGATGTTAATTTGTCTCCTAGTGGACCATCTGAAGAAGTAAGAACCTTTATTGAAGTGAAGCTCTCGAGGGAATGCAGTGTAGTGAGAGAGATTCTCCCTCTTAATTTGGGAGGCGGCGTTTCGTTCTGAGAATGCGCACTCGAACTCTTCAGACATGCGTGATGCGCATGTCTGCTTGTGACGCCAGTGATCTGGTATTCCACGTCGGAACGGTCGTCGAACGCTGTGCGCCTTGTCCTACGCGAACTCGGCGGGGAAGGTCAGTCAAGAATTTTAAGACTGGTCGTGTCCTTTATATGGTACGCCGGCAAGCTGCATCAGAGCAAAGCAGAATTCTGGACGTCGGTGTTCTTCCCAGCGATCAATAAAACCTATTCAGCTTTCTTGAATTTTGAACCGTTACACAGATCAAAGTTGCACAGTCCCGTTTCGAAGAACAGTCTGTTACCATTGCTACCTATTTAAACGGTGTCACATTTTTACAGATTACACAGGACGTTCAGAGATGAACGATATGTCTACATGCTTCTTGAAGCTTGTTTAGGCGGGCCAGTTGCAAGAGTCTTACGGAAAAACAAATATTTTCCGGAAAAAACTACCCGTTTTATCACGGCATGTATTGTCGAGGCACTGGAATATCTACATGAAAGGGAAATAATTTATAGGTAAGTTTCACCTTTATTGATAATAAGACCATTTCAAATAAATTATTTAAATTAAATTGAAACTCAATTTATAAACTCCAGAATTATTCAGCCGGTTGTTTTTGCCTTTTGCAATAAAATTAATATGTGAAGGTGTGAAAGCTGTTTTTATGTAAGTTTTTGAAAATATTCGAGCTATTGTTTGTGAGATTGGTCCAAAATATGTAAGGTTTAAAAATTTTTTGTCATTATTTTCTGTTTTGGAATTGGGGTATATTTATTTCAAAATGAGTTGTTTTTCATTTTTGTTCCAGAGAATTTATAGACAAAAAATTTTTAATTAATAAAAAGTGATAGAAAACGGAGTGATTTTTTATTTCATTCTATTTAGTTGTATCGGGTGTTTTTTTTGGAGTGATAGAACATGTTGTTTTGGCATTTCTGTTCAGTAAGCATTGACAAATTATCATGGAAAGACTCACGCCGCAACGTTTAAAAATTGTTGAAATTTATTTTCAAAATCACTGTTCTATTCGCCCAACTTATAGAGCCCTTCGTGAAATTTATGGTTTACATAATCGTCCACCAGAGCAGCTTATTCGTCGAAATATCGATAGATTTCGGATGATTGTCCAGATTTGTCTATTCGTCGACGTGCACAACAAGTTGGACTCTGTGCATCCACCACATGGAGAATTTTGCGTAAAGATCTTTGTCTACACCCATACAAAATCCAACTGGTTCAAGAACTGAAGCCACTTGACCATAATAAGCGTCGTTCGTTTGCGGATTGGGCCCTAGAACAGCTTGAAGTTGATCCACTTTTTTATCGTAAAACTGTGTTTAGTGAAGCTCATTTCTGGTTAAAAGGCTATGTAAACAAGCAAAATTGCCGTATATGGAGTGAAAAAAATCCTCAAGAAGTTCTGCAGGTTCGATTGCATCCTGAAAAATGCACTGTATGGTGTGCTTTGCACGCTGGAGGCATCATCGGTCCATATTTCTTTAAAAAGGATGCTGGAGCTAATGTTACAGTTAATGGTGCTCGTTATAGATCGATGACCAACGATTATTTGTTTCAAAATTTGAATGATATCGACCCAGAAGTGTATTGATTCCAACAAGATGATGCTACACCTCATGCTGCTACCGTAAAAGTTGATTCATTGAAAGAAAGATTGGGCGATAACATTATTTCGAGAAATAGTCCAATTAATTAGCCTCCAAGGTCATGCCACATAACTTCACTTTATTATTTTCTTTGGGGTTATATCAAGTCATTGGTTTATGCTGATAAACCAGAAACAATAGATGCTTTCGAAGCCAACATAACTCGTGTTATTGATAAAATAAGACCTGAATTACTTCAAAATGTGGTCCAAAATCGGTCTGGTCGAATGCGGTTCCTCAGAGCTAGTCGTGGTGGACATATGCCGGAAATTATTTTTAAAACAAATGTCATAAAATTATCTTTCAAATAAAAAAAAATTTTAAATGTGTTTTATTTCAATTTAAAGTTCTATCACTCTAAAAAACACCCGATATTTAAGTTTGAAGATATATTTTAAAATATGATTAATGTCAGTATTTTTATGTTACAGAGACCTTAAACTTGATAATATTGTAATCGATCATCTTGGATATGTAAAGCTGATAGATTTTGGCCTGTCTAAACAACTGGGATATCAGGGAAAAACATGGTCGTTTTGTGGTACTCCAAATTACATGGCACCGGAAATTATTTTAAGAATGGGCCATGATAGATCAGTCGACTATTGGGCTTTGGGGCTGTTGATTTTCGAGCTATTATGTGGATTGTGAGTATATCTATGAATCAATTATCGGTATGGCGTTATAAGAAACAAACTATTGGGTTGATGCATGGGAAACGATAAAGATTCACTAAACGCTAACGCCACCTGCGTGAATACACACATACACAGCGTATCCCACCAAGCAATTCAAGTAGCGAACTGTACTCCAGAAACAGGAATTAAAGGTGGCCTATAATTCTCTAACACAGATCAATATTTGAAAATTTCTGACAATAGTTATGGGAGTCTTTCTACAATTTATTTAATTCTATGTTCCTAAAGTGCTGATCACATATTTAGTCAGTGTGATAAACTATGACAGATTAATCTCTGTTGATCATCGATCAACTTCCTCAAAACATTTTGTGCTGTGATCTAACCTAGAATCGCTGCTAAATCACAGATTTTCGTATTCTTCGTTAAGTAGTTTAAGTTTATTTATTGTTCACTTTTTTCAAGTGTAAAATTTTTTCCTAAATCATCATTGTCACCATCAGAAGAAGATTTAAGTAGAATTCGAAGATTGCGATTTATGAGAGACCCTTTTGAAAAATATGATGATCATTATTTCAAAATAAGTTTTCATTTAATCGAAAATGTGATGGAATTATTGAAAAAAATTGAACCAGACAATGAACCACGCAGTAAAAGTATAAATCGATCGATGCGAGATTACAATTATTAGTTTGTCCACAATTTTCTTCCAAATGAGGATAGGGGATCATATTAAAATTGCAAAATCATTGGTATGCAGAATTATTGAAAGGGTATAGATGAAATTGCCCGTTTGAAACCGCCTCTTTTTTTGCACACACACAAGTGGTACTAATAACGTAGTTCGTAGTAGTATGGTATGATAAATAAATAAACAATAACAATCTGTTTCTAAAGTCTAATCCTGAATTAACAGTGCTACTACAGTAATATATATATTCTAATTTTCCTTCTTTCTATTTCTATGGAGTAGTAGTCAAATTTTAGAAAGCGCGACGTTGTCGGATTGTTGTCTCGGATCAACTGATACACGTGATCAATTACTTGAACTTGTTTTGTGAAACCCAGATTCGTTGATCCGTTTGTCAAATTTTACAACAGCATCTGTTGATCCAGTGATCATCGAATCCTTCTTAAACACCGATTTTTCTAGCTCTTATTTCTCCGACACGAATCCAATGATTGCATACGAACAAATCATCGAAGGGATGGAGGACGCCAAATTCCCCCAACAGATGATTAGTCGCACGGCTGAAGATTTAGTGAGAAAATTATGCAAACGTGAACCAAACGAAAGGCTTGGGTATCAAAAAGTTGACGATATTAGAACGCACAAGTGAGAAATTCAAATAACTAAGTACTTCACACGAATACTCTATTAACTTTTTTTTCATTTCTTCAGGTGGTTTAAAGTTTTCAACTGGAATGGATTGAAATCTAGAACAATCACTCCACCGTTCTGTCTTAAACCAAAATTGGGGCATTCTTACGATACCTCGTACTTTGATCAGATTCCAAATAACGATCATTATGTTCCGTTCAAAGAAGACAGTAACTGGGATAAAGTTTTCGAGTAAAATCTTGTGAAATAATTTATGTACATATGCCTGCTCAATAAATCTGACGAAATGATTTCCTTGTCATGAATACACCGGAATACCAGAAAAAAATATGTTTCGTAAAAATTTTATTTAAAAAATTCACACAGTTTTTATGTTTCACAATTTATTCAGAATCATGACAAGTGTCTTTCGACTAGCTTCAAAGGAGAACAAAAACAAAGAACTAAACTCAAAATTGAAAAGGTTTTTTTATTACAATTAGTACATCTATGTATTTTTATGGTGCATTTTATGGAAGCATCCAATAATGGGACGGGGGCCAAAGAGCATTTGGGAATTTGTTAAATTCTCCTTGTCCTCAATGGCTTTTTTATTGAATGAATCTCCAAATAGTCAATCAATTTATCCTTATTAACTTTATATAGTGAAGTGACATCTTTCATAAAATTCATTATATTTTTTATTTTATTCATAATTATTGTATAATTTTATTTTAAAAAATTATTGAAATATTTTAATATTTACAGATGTATTCTGTTAGCCTTCTACATATTTAATTTCAAAAAATTTTATTTAATATTATAACTTCAGGAATTGAATTAATGTCAAATAAGCACTGCCCATATCAAACGAAATAAAATAAACATTCATTAAAAGACACCCAAATGAGATAACAAAATCCAATAAATATAAATTGTTAACAAAAATCCTATAAATTGAATATTTTGAGTAGACAAAATTTCGAGTCAACATTAGACTCAATTTAAATGTTCAGTATTCATTTGCCAAGACGCTTTCTGAATTGTTAAATGTGAGTAAATATTTTTTGTTGATTGATGTTATATTTTATTGACTATGATTGAGTACTGACGAAGCAAAGTTTCTCTTAAAACTTGTTTTTTGATGATGTTTTTACATATCTTGAGATTTTCTAAAAAGTAACTTAGTTAGATATTCAATAATATTGAATATTCTAAGTAAGATAGTTTTATGATGAAATTCTTAAGATTATATTTTTGAAAGATATCTGTTTTCATAAGAGGGATGAGCAGAAAAAAATTTTTGTCTATTCAAAATCTTTAATTCATAGGATTTTTGTTAACAATTTATATTTATTGGATTTTGTTATCTGATTTGGATGTCTTATAATAAATGTTTATTTTATATGTCGTTTGATATAAGCGGTGCTTATATGACATTAATTTAATTCCTGAAGTTATAATATTATTATAAATATAATTTTTTGAAATTAAATATGTAGAAGGCTAACAGAATATATCTGTAAATATTGAAATATTTAAATAATTTTTTATATACCTTCTATCAAGTATAAACCTTCATTTATTTTATTTTTTAATTTTATTTTTATTTATATTTACATTTATTTATTCTTTTTTATTTACATTTATTATATGCTATTTGAAATATATTATTTAAAATAAATTTTTATTAAGGATCATTAATAATTAAAATATATTTTATTACTTGTGATCAAGTAGCATATATAATCAACTACACGAATAAAATAAATGGATCATTTCATTATGTTCTGTATAAATATTTGGAAAATTATCTTCTATTAAATTTGTTATATATTCTGCTTTTCAATTATTTCATTTTCATTCATATTAATATATAATATAATATTTAATTTGTTTCAAAATTTTTCATATAATATTAAGAATATTAAAAGAAAATTATTCTGTGAATTCTTCACAAAATTTGATTTTTTCGAAAAATTTAATCAAAATGTCTTAGAAAAATTGCGTTTATATTAAAATAGACTTATGAAAGGGGGATAATTGATTGTCATTTGTCACCTCACAATCGAGGACAACCCTTGGTCGACCAACTCAAGAACATTTGCAGTGAATTGAAAAAATAAGCAGAGCAGTTGTTTAGTACCCCATAATCTGCCCGAAGAGAACAAAGCCAACCGATCCATCACATGCATGTCCGGCATTGAAAATTTGCACACCTTATAGCAAAAGGTTGTTGATAACGAGGGTGATTACATTATTCAAATAAACTAATTAGGCTGATCTGCACCAGAAATCATTGATAAAGAGTATGAGCTATGATAATAGAAAGATCTAGAAATCAAGACAGTGTAACATACATCTGTATAACAATTCTATACTCAAACAAACTCGGCAAGGTTTTGTTTATCACGTAGGCAAATTGCAGACATGCGCACGTTTCAAACTGATTTGAAAGTTTTTTCTGCGTCAGTAACGTAAAAATATCGAGAATACATTTATTTACTTGAATAAACTCGCAAAGATATGTCTAGCATGTATTTTGCATACTCTTGATGGCTTTAGTGTATTATTAATAGCTTAGAGTCTCTGTGTATAGCGAATATAAATACTTGACAGATTTGGAGTCACTAGCATACATTGCACTGACGAAAACCAACCAGTTTGAAACGTGCGCATGTATGCAATTTGCCTCTGTGATCAACAAAATCTTGCCGAGTTTGTTTGAGTATAGAATTGTTATGCAATTGTATGTTACACTGCCTCGATTTCTAGAACTTTCTATTGCCACAGCTCCTACTTCTTATTAATGGTTACATTATTGATTAAAAATAAAATTGTTAATAATTTATTGGTTTGAATTTAATTTAAGAAAGAACATTACTTTCAGCTACCCCTAATAGAATATTCATATATCATACAGCACAACAAAAGGTATCTATAGAAAATAAAGATTGATGACAAATTTAATAACATGAAGGATGGCCATCTAGAGTTTGTATCTTGAAGTAGTGGTTAATTCAAACCTGGCAACACATCAGTCATTCGTGTTTTGGCATAAAATTAGTTTTTTATTTGACATCAACGAAATGGGTCGACTTACGCTTGAACAAAACTGAAAAATATTAAAAACCTATTTAGAAACTATCCAAACTGTTGGAAATTTACGTGGAAAATTCAGTAGAAATGAAATACCCTCACGATAATTTGTGGATCAATTTGTAAAGAGAGTTGATGAGTCTTGATCGTTGTAATATCATGTATATAAATAAAAGTAGTAATTGTAAAATAAATGAAGAAAATACTTTCTATGTTAATTGCATTCTATGGTTTAAGTTAGGTACGCTTGGTAACCTAAAAACTCTCTCTCTTTCTCTGTTGTAACTCGAGTTGTGTAAATTGTTATTTTATTATTAAAGTCTGAGTTAAACATACTTATATTATTTTACCCACGATATTACAAGTGGCGACGAGGAAAATTGGTATTTGTGAAGTTATCTACAATATTACGAAATGGCACACAAATCAACTTCACAGAAGAATCAAGGTGATTCAGCGGCTGTTAGCCAGTATCCAAATATCATAAGAGGTACGATAGGTGTTTTAAATGAATATCAAATGGGAACAGACTGATGTACATATCAGGAGAGGATGGAACAATATTTCGAGGCTAATTATATCGAGGACAACAAGAAAGTAGCAGTTCTTCTAACAATGGTGGGTGAACAGGCATATGAAATACTACGAGGATTGTGTGATCCAGAACTTCCAAAAGAAAAAAGTTATCACAAACTGTGCAGGATATTGAAGGAACAATTTTCACAGAAGATTTCTGTCTTCAACGAAAGAATAGAATTCTACAACCTGAGACAATTAGACAATGAAGGTATTAAAGAATTCTTTGTTCGTTTAAAAAACAAAGCAATCCAATGTAAATTTGGAAATAACCTGAACGAAATACTTAAGGATAGGTTCGTGTCAGGTTTGAAAAGGAGTGCCATTCTAGACAGAGTTTGTGAAGAGGACCATACCATTTCTTTGGAAGAAATTGTGCAAGTAGCATTGAGAAAAGAAGCAGCAGTAACCAGTTCTTTCACCCAAACGATAAACAAGGTTAGTTTTACCCAAGAATCAAGGAAAAGAGCAGATGGAAGAAAACCATACCCAAGGGAAGAGAAGAGAGAAAACAAGCCGAAGATTCAGGAAGAAACGAAAGCCAAATACAGAAGTTGTGGTGAGGAAAATTTCAGTAAGTGTAAGTTCGAAACTTATAAATTTAAAATTTGTAAAAAGGTTGGACATTTGGCAAAGGTTTGTTATTCAAACCGCAATCACTTTGTAAAGGAAGAAATTATAGTAGAGGATCAGAGTAGTCCAACAGATTTCATTGATATGTTTTTTGTGACTAAACGTAGAACCAGTTCTATTGAACCATTTAAAGTTCAAGTGCATATTAATAAAAAACCTTGGAACTGGACTCAAGAGCGGGAATTTCTGTTATTCCTGGTAATGTTTTTGAACACATGTTTAAAAATTGTAAATTATTTCCAACGAAAATTAAGTTGAAAACATACGAGGGTAATGTAATTATTCCAGATGGTGAGAATTATGTGGACATTGAATATCAAAATGTTCTTAAAAGGAATTGCAAACTCATTATAGTCAAAAATGGAATGGTTCCATTATTAGGTAGAGATTTAATTAAATTATTCAATATTGCCTTGCAGGGTTCGATGGTGTCTAATGTGAACAAACTTGATCATAACGGCAATTTAGACAAAATTCTTAAACAATTTGAACACTTATTCACAAATAAGTTAGACTTGTATAAATTAGGAAAAGTAAAATTCTCGGTAGATCCTGAAGTTAAACCGATTTTTTGTAAACCAAGACCGGTTCCATTCAAATTCAAAGAATTGATGGATAAAGAATTGGACGAGTTGGAAAAATAAGGTGTTATCACTCGTATTCAAAATTCCGAATGGGGTACTCCCTTAGTTCCGGTATTGAAGCCTAATGGCAAGATTAAAATTTGTGCCGATTATAAAATTACAATAAATAAACATCTTGAAGATTATAAGCATCCCCTGCCAAGGATTGAAGAATTGTTCACAGCTCTTCAAGGAGGGAAGGAATTTACTAAATTGGATTTGCTATGCGCTTATAACCAATTAGAATTAGACAACGAAACAAAAATTCTTTTATCGTGGAGTACCCACAGAGGTATATATAAAGTGAATAGGTTGCCATATGGTACAAAACCAGCGGTTTCAATTTTACAAAATACCATGGAGAAAGTAATCCAAGGGATTAAAGGTGTAATAATATTTATAGATGATATTGTGGTTACCGGGGAAAATAGGGTAAATTATTTGGAAAATTTAACGATTTTGAGAGATAACCAAATGCTGGCTTCACGCTGAACTTAGAAAAATGCAAATTTTTTGAAAAAAGGATATCATATTTAGGTCATACAATAGATAAAAATGGTTTGCACAAAGATCCAGGAAAAACTAAAGCTATTGCAGAATGTCCAAGACCAAGAAATGTAAGTCAAGTAAAGGCATATGTGGGCATGATTAACTATTATTCTAGATTTATAAAAAATATATCAACGTTATTAGAACCTTTGTACGCATTACTTAGAAATAATGTTGAATTTAAGTGGTCCAAACTTTAGCACATTTTAACCCAAGGCTTCCACTTAAAGTTATTTGTGATGCTTCTAAAGTAGGAATAGGGGCTGTTCTTTTGCAAGTATATGAAGATGGAACAGAAAAACCTATTAGTTTTGTCTCAAGAACATTAAATAAAAGCGAATTGGGCTATTCAGTTGTTCACAAGGAAGCTCTCGCTATATACTGGGGGGTACACACATTTTATCAATATTTGATGGGAAATAGATTTTATTTGTGTTCAGATCATTTACCGTTGAAGGCATTATTTGGAGAACACAAAGGGTTACCTCAAATGGCGGCAGGACGCTTGCAGCGATGGGCTGTTTTCTTGAGTGGATTCGATTATGTATTCAAACATATTAAAGGCAGTGAAAATGGCGGGGCTGATGGGTTATCGCGAATACCAATAACCGTGACAGAGGCAGACCCAGGCATCGAATATTGTAATATCTTATTAGATCAAATACCGATCAGTGCAAATGATATAGCGAACGAAACAAGAAAAGATCCAATACTAAGTAAAGTTTATTTGTTTATTAGGAACGGCTGGCCAGATGAAATTAACGAACAATTTGAAATATTCAAAAGAAAATCCTCGGAAATAAGTATTGAGAATAATTTGATAATGTGGGGTTATCGAGTAATAATGCCAACAAAATTAAAAAGTCAGATGTTGGATGAGATTCATGGTGCTCACAATGGCATGACTAAAATAAAAGTTTTACCCAGACAGTATGTCTGGTGGCCAAGTTTGGAAAGAGATATTGAAAATTATGTTAAAAATTGTGATGCTGGCGCGACTTTCATGAAAACGCCAGAAAAATCCAAACTAATTAAATTCCAAGAAGGTAAACATGCATATGATAGGATTCATATCGACTTTCTGGGGCCTTACCATAATAAAACATATTTGATAATTATAGATTCATTTTCGAGATGGCTTGAAATTTATGAAATGCAAAAATTAGATTCTTTTACCACTATAAACAAATGACGTGATTGTTTTGCTAGGTTTGGCTTACCGAATACAATTGTATCAGATAATGGTCCACAATTAGTTTCCGAAGAATTTCAAAAATTTTGTAATTTTAATGATATTGTTCATATTAGATCCCCACCGTATCATCCTTCAACAAACGGTCTTGCAGAAAACGGTGTAAAATCATTTAAGAATTCCTTAAATAAATACCTCAAAGATATCAGGACAAAATCAGAGAGTACGGAAATATTAATGAGTAAATATTTATTTTCATATCGTAATACACCACACTGTACCACTGGTGAAACACCATTGAAATTAATGTTTGGGAGACATGTAAAAACTCGATTAGACCTGTTAACAAAAAGTTGGCGTTCAAAAGCTTTGGAAAGACAGATTAAATACCATGGTAAAAGAATGGTAGAATTTGAAGGAGGTGAGGTTGTTTATATTAAAGATTATCGAACACCAAATAAAATCACTTGGGAAAAGGCTGTAATTGTACAGATTCTCGGTACTCAAAATTATAATTGTATAACATTGAAGGAAAAATTAATTTGGAGGAGGCATCATCAAATGAGGAAAGTGGGAAGTTTTTATGATGACATTTGTGATATTAATGTGAAAGAGTATGTTTCTATAAAAGACTCTAGAAGTAATAACATTGAACCAAAGGAAATTGTTCCTAATCAGGAAGTTAAACCATCAGATTTTCAGGAGCACAATAGGGTTCCGGAATCTGTTGAAAATGAATTACCGTCTAATAATGAAGAGTCAGTTTTAGTGGAGGGAGACAGTGCACAAACAAGTGATAGTGCTTTGTTATCCCCTAATATAAAAAACCGTTTAAGAACAAATATAAGACCTCCTAAAAGATTTATTGACGGAGGAGTGTAATATCATGTATATAAATAAAAGTAATAATTGTAATATAAAAGAAGAAAATGCTTTCTATGTTAATTGCATTCTATGGTTTAAGTTAGGTACGCTTGGTAACCTAAAAACTCTTTCTCTTCTTCTGTTGTAACTCGAGTTGTGTACATTGTTATTTTATTATTAAAGTCTGAGTTAAACATACTTATATTATGTTACCCACGATATTACAATCGTTATTAGATAAAGCAACCCGTTCACGTTTTCGTCCAGTGTGCACACCTGAAAACATTGTTGCTGTAGCCCTGAATGTGGCGGAACATTCATCAACATCAACTCACAATCGTGCTCAAGAATCAAACATTTCTCACACCAATATACCAATTGGTATTTGTCTTCAGGAGAAAATTTCGATTGATTCTAACTGAGAAATATCTGTGGGGTTCTGAAGTTACCGGGTATAAGGCGATTTTCATGATACTCCACTTGAAAACGTTAAAAAATCAATTTTCCACGTCGCAAATGCATCCATATTCGGTATGTAGCCTTCGATGGGGATGAAAATGCATATGACATATTCATTTATAATACGGATAGGAAAAGGCTGGGCAAAATTCTGAAATATGAAATTTGACATAATCGAGTTAAGTCCAGCTAGCTGGAAATGCAATTTGTCGCGCTGATGCCCTAATCGAATGCAATTTTCAGCCATTAAATCATGGATATCTGGATTAAAGGATGTGTATTGTTCGTAGGGGCTAATTTCATGTAGATCACGAAGATGATGGGGGTTCGGACTAAGTAGCAGAAATTTATCCAAATTAAACTTTGGGTTGTTTGAAAAAAGATGAACTGGCACAGGATATTTTATAACTGAAAAATTCCGAATCGTGAGTTGATAAGGAAAATATGAAGGGTTTTGCAATAAGAGGTTTCATTTTGATATTAAAATAAAAACGAGTATTTTTTAAGAGAAATCAATGAATGTTTATTTCATTGTAGAGAGAAAGGGATGCCGTTAATGAGGGAAACGGTATCAACACCATATCCTTTCCACTAGCAATTAGCACATTCGCGCCTCGTGCGATCTGAGTAAAACCTTTGACAGCATTGATCATCTGAAGAAACTGAATTATTATGGTATAAGAAGCGTCTCTCTGTAACTCTTCACCAGCTGCCTTGGAAACAGGTATCAGAGAGTACAAATTGGTGGAGACTGCTCCAACTGGGATCTGGTTACGAGCGGAGTCCCACAAGGATCCACTTTTGGACCAACACTCTGTAAGAAGAAGAACAATTCTACCGTGTGATGTCATATTTCTATGATCATTTTTTAACCTGATTGTGAGCTCGATGTAGAGCATCATTATTAAAAAGCAGACCTCTTGGTGTTAGTACATATATTGTTATTCGTTATCAGTTATACTTGTGTTCAATATTAGCGTCATTAATTATATTACATAGTTAAAACAGTTCGCTGTGTTATTCCCAACCCATCGATTATAGGTAATGCGCCCAGATCAGTGTAGTGTAGTCTGAATAGTGAAATTTTAATTGCCTTGAACGTGTGAAAGTAATCTGGTGTAAATTGAAGAATTGGAATGGCGTGTTCAACAATATACAACATTCGTCCATTTGATGATAGCAATTTCGAGAATTGGAGATACCGTGTAGAAAGAGTACTTGAGAGGAATGGAGTTTTAATAATGTTGAAGAAAGAACGTCCAATTGATGAAAGCAAAATTAATGCATTCGATAGGGATGATGCCAAGGCACGTAACATTATTGTACAGTGCATAGATGACTCTGTACTGGAATGAATTAAAGGCAAAACAACAGCCAAGGAGATGATGGAAACATTACAGGCCATCTATGTAAGAAAAAGTTTAACTTCACGAATAGTTTTACAGAAACGATTGAGAAATATGACATTTTATGGAAACAATTCTTTGAATAGTTATATTATCGAATTTGATAAAGTTGTTTCTGAACTGAGGAATGTGGGAGGATCTGTCTACAATGAAGAGTATGTATCCCAACTGCTTGCTTCAATGCCAGATGAGTACCAGTCGGGGAATACATCCATTGATATCCTCTTAACATCAAATCCTGAAGATTTTGTCAAAGGAAAGCTGCTTTCCGAAGAAGAAAGGATGATGAAATCAACTGTGAAAAGTGAAGTCAGTGGTAATGCATTTTACACGAACAGAAAGTTTCAGAACAGAAACAAGAATGCGTTCAATAATGGAGCCAAACCGAAGCAAAGATATGAAAACAATAGAAATTCAAATAACCAACAGAGAGAGAATGCTGTTAAGTGCTGGTTATGCAAAGCTGTGGGACATAAACGTTCTGAATGTCGTCAGCGTAATAATAATAGATCAAACGCATATATGGCCTCAAGTTCAAGTTCTGATTATAATCGGGACATAGCCTTTATGTCAGATAATAAGGCTGTTAAATGTCAACCAGATGTCACAGAACAAGGTTATGATTATGTTTTCGCTGGAAATGTAGAAACAGAAAACGAAATTATTATGGTAATAGATTCAGGTGCATCAAATCACTTAATAAAAGCTGATTTTGGAGATTTCTGCAAAAATGTAAAGAAGGTTTCTCATTCGATAAGCGTTGCAAAGGAAGGAGACTTGTCCCTTATTACCGAAAATAATGTGCCGATTACATTATGTGATGTATTGGTGTGTGACAAACTATTTTATAACCTACTTTCAGTTCGAAAAATGGTAGAGGCAGGAATGAAAGTTGAGTTCCAGGAGAAGGTAGTAAAGGTGTGGAAAAATGGAGAGATAATTCTACAAGGTAAACGTGCTGGAAACCTATTCATTTTAAAACTACAAATTCGACAAACCTATGAAGCTAACTTAACGAAAAATTCAGATGACCTATGGCATAGAAGAATGGGACATTCATTCAAATTCCCCGTTAATGGTGTGCGCGAGGTATGCCTGTAGGGAAAGCAATCAAATAAAAAATCTATGAAATGTGTACCCGAGGAGAGAAAGCCAAAAAGATTATTGGAGTGTTTCGTCCGATGTCTGTGGAAAGATAAGTCCTCCAACACATGATGGATATGAATATTTTCTATCTTTTATAGGCCATTTTAGTCATTTTTCTATTATACATTCTGTCAAGAAAGTACCGGGAATTATCGATTTAAATCTGGCGGGGCAATGAGGCAGGTAAAATTTTTTTTCCTAGGTTGGTACCACTGTCCTTAATTACTCTGCCAAGCTTGAGCGGGATCTGTCAACTAGTGTGTTTGCAACAGCTGATTAAGTCAGTCGATGTCAGAGTGCATGCCGATTTTTACTATGGGTGATTACGTTGAGCAAAGAATTTGTTTAAAGTTTTGTGTTGCAAATGAATTTTCGTGTGCCGATGCATTGAAAATGTTGCAAAAGGCCTTTGGTGATAATGCTCTATCGAAAACTCGTGCATATCAGTGGTACAGAGCCTTCAAGGACGGTCGTGAAGTGGTCGAAGACTTGCCTCGTTCCGAACGCCCATCGACGAAGATAACGTCGATAAAATTAAGGAAAGGGTGCTGGAAAACCGTCGTACCAGCTTGAGAGAGATAGCACATGATCTTAAGATATCTCACGAGTCCGCACGTACGATTTTGATTGATATTTTGAGCATGAGAAAGGTGGCTGCACGACTCGTACCGAAAGACCTGAATTTTCTTCAAAAACGTCATCGCGAACAGGTTGCTTCAGACATGCTGGATCGCTGTAATTCCGATTCTACATTCATGGAACGCATTATAACTGGTGATGAGACTTGGGTCTACGAGTACGATATGTAAACAAGCCAGCAATCATCGGAATGGGTGGCAAAAAATGAGCCGAAACCGAAAAAACCACGCCAAAGCCGCTCGAAAATTAAGGTGATGCTCATTGTTTTCTTCGATATCCGTGGCGTGGTGCACTACGAATTCGTTCCAGAGGGTCAGACGGTAAACAAGGAGTATTACCAAGGCGTTATGAAACATTTGCGTGAGCGTATCCGTAAAAAGCGGCCAAATTTGTGGGCGAACAACTCATGGATTTTGCATGACGATAACGCGCCTTCTCACCGAGCTACGATTGTGACTGACTTTCTCGCCAAAAACTCAACAAACGTGCTTCAGCAACCACGGTATTCGCCGGATTTGGCTCCCTGCGACTTTTTCCTCTTCCCAAAACTAAAATTGCCCCTTCGTGGCACCCATTTTGAGTCGATTGAAGCCATAAAACAAAATTCGGCGCGAGAGCTAAAGTCTATCCCGGAAAGCGCCTATAAAAAATGTTTCAATAATTGGAAGTGCCGTTGGCATAGATGTATTGGAGCAAATGGAGCCTATTTTGAAGGTGACCCAATAAATTTTGACGATTAAATGTAAAAATGTTGTTTTAATTGAAAATTCCCGGTACTTTCTTGACAGAGTAGTAAAATATAGAGAATTGGTAGGCAGTTTAATGTATCTGATGTTGGGTACAAGGCCGGATATTTGTTTTTCAGTTGCATATTTTGGCCGATTTCAAAGTTGTTTCAATTCGATCCATTATAAATGTTTGAAAAATGTACTACGGTATCTGAATGGTACTCAAGAGTTAGGTTTGGTATATAGGAAGAATGATGAGGCCGAAAGCAAAGTTGTAGCTTATGCCGATTCAGATTTTGCTTCAGATATTAATGACAGGAAAAGTGTGTCAGGATTTTTAGTAAAAATGAACCAGAATATTTTGTATTGGTGTTCAAAGAAATAACCAATGGTGGCAATTTCCACCACCGAAGCCGAGTATATCGCACTTTCTATGTGTATGTGTGAGTGCTTAATTTTAGGACAGCTCTTAGAGGAAATTACGAACAAGATAATTTTTCCTATTACAATTATGGAGAATATTCAATCCTGTATACATATTAGTAATACTCTTGAAGCTAAGAGAACAAAGCACATAGATGTGAAGTTTCATTTTGTTAAAGATTTAGTGAGTAAAGGCAAATTTTTATTGAAATATGTTCCAACGGAACATCAGACAGCCGATGTCCTAACAAAAGCCTTGAATGTTGTTAAATTCACCAAATTCAGAAAAGACATGTGCGTTTGAATAATGCTCTGTAAATGTCTTTTTGTATATTGTATTGTAAATGTATTCATATAATGCTCGTGTTTCATGAATTGTAGAATTGAGGTAGGGTGTAAGAAGAAGAACAATTTTACGGTGTGATGTCATATTTCTATGATCATTTTTTAACCTGATTGTGAGCTCGATGTAGAGCATCATTATTAAAAAGCAGACCTCTTGGTGTAAGTACACATATTGTTATTCGTTATCAGTTATACTTGTGTAAAATATTATTTTCATTGATTATATTACATAGTTAAAACAGTTCCGCTGTGTTATTCCTAACCCATCGATTATAAACTCTTCCTGGTTTACGTCAATGATCTTCCCGCATATACGCAGCAGGTGGACACAGTCATGTTTGTAGATGACACGAATTTCCTTAACGATGCCTGTAACCAACAAGACCTAGACAGCAGCACTAGCACAATATTAAAAAGAGCGCAACAATGGTTTGGTGCAAACATGATGATTGTGTTTTTCACGGGAAGACTCGGAGACTAATCACCTAAAATTCTTGGGGATACAATACTAATCGGATCTGAAATTTTCACAGCATATTAACCAGCTGGGGAAGAGTCTCTCGAAAGGAATTTTCGTAATGAGGAGGACGCAACAGTATGCTGGCAGACAAGCCGAAAAAGTGGCATATTTTGGTTTCATTCATTGAGCAATTTCATATGGTGTATTAGCCTGTAGAAATATGCTTGGAAAAGCGGCTGTATTTCTCAAACAGAAAACAGTTGTTTGGGTGATGTGCAATGCGAATCGTGCAACTGATCAAGTAAGATAATATCGTAACAATAAACTTGTTTATTCTTGAATGTGTCACTTGCATCCATGACCACAAAGACAGCTTGCAGATGAATAACTTCAATCATAACTATGGCACCAGAAATGCAGACAACACAACTAAGTGTCAATCACACATCGGTGAAGGTACCAGGAAAGTCCAAAATGCTAAGGAATAAACTGGCTCAAAAAGCCAACTATAAATTGGAAGAATACTTCGCAGAACCTGTAGAATGATCTTACACATAGTTTGTCAACATTGTTGAAAAAGTCTTTTCAACAATTTTTAGAAACTCTATTTGCAATTTTTTTTGTATATACTGAGCTATCCCAACCTTCAGAGAGTACTCTAAGATACACGGGATTTTGCGGAGTACTCTAAGATATCTAGAATTTTACGGAGTACTATAAGAAACGCTAACCTTTTAATCGTGATCATCTAGGGGCGGGAGAATAGGACGTTACGTTGTGTAGACAATCCAAGTTACACTTGAACGAGAACGAGGAAACAGTGACGGGAAGTTCAGAATGCAAGTATAAGTACAATATTTGTTTGCGAAAGTCAGTGTCCCGCATCTGACTCTGTGTATGAGAGCGAGGTTCGCTCTAGGGAAAAAGAATCCGGGAGAAAAAACCCGAGCCCTCTCTTCAGCTCTCATACATTCTTCCATTCCCATAAAATTAAAGTTCCAGAGATCGACAACCTTTCTAATGTCCTAATACATATTTAATGTGCAAGCGAAGGTAAATACAAGCAATCAATTGAGTGAAAACACTGACAATCTGGCAGTAGGAACATGTAACAATGATCTTCGAGGAGTTTAACAATAACCCTTTGGTCAGGAATTTCCATTCACACACCTACTATCTAATTAGATTATTATAATCTGGGCGCATATCATTGTTCAGGAATGTCTTGCTGTGACATTCTGAAGACACAGAGATTGTTGTATCTTTTATTTAACTACCTATTCATTATAATATTTATATCTGATAACAGTTGTTCAGGAAGGCCTTGTTGCGACTCTCTGAAAAGACACAGGGTTATTGTGTCAGTATCTAATTGTGGACTCCACATTTCATTCACTCTAAACACTCCGAATTCTCAAACAATGTACCATTGATAACCACCTCTCAGATCCCAGAAAATGAAACGAAAATAAAGATGCTTACATGTATGAAATATGTTAAATGGTCAATTCAGATTAAAGTTAACAGCTCGCCCCTAGCTGGAGCATCAATATAATAAAATCCATCAAGGGATAAAGAATACATGATACAAATAACACTCACGTTGACCTCAGGCAATTCGATACAATACAATACTGTTAGGGCAGCTCAGTCGACTTCCTTTTATATCTAACCTTCACTTTTAATGAACAATGGAGTTCTTTTTCTAACAAAGAAATCTGGACTATCTGAAAACGCGGAGGATTAGCCCCAATCTTCTGGAGAACAAAAGGATCATCTCCCAGGGTTATGTTTACATTTTCACCCACCCGCAAGTCTACGAAGCGACCATAGACTCTTACTCCTGGCATCGACAGTGATAAGTAGGCATAAAATTCCCTAGGTGGTTCTTCCCGCCTAATCTTCCTTTACAAAAATATGTGGATCTCTTCAGTATTGAAGCCTCTTGAGTAACAAAATCCCTCATAGATTATATAAATTACATCATTACATCACGCGTTATTTATGTGTCAAATATTCTGTGGCACTGTAACTTGACACGTATGCGATGAGTGATAATACCAAAGGGAAGCACGTTCTTATGGCATTCCCATTTTTGTAAAATATTTTGAAACGGCAGAGAGAAATGTTCTTGAAAGTAAACCACCTGAGCGACTTAAAACATACTCGAGATAATAATACTTATAACAGTACCTCTTGGTAACTATTAGTAAGTAAACTTCTTTTAAATGCTTCTGATTAATTGCATGCTTTACATTTTGGAATACCACTTCAGTTTTAATGAAAGATTCTCAGTGATTGCACGCTCGTTTAATTGTACTTTCACTCATAGCTTTTCATTCTTGTATTTTTGCTTCAGTATTATTTAATCCGACCGGAATATTTTATGAAAATGTATTTGCTTGGTATATAACTAAAGCGGCACGACCCACATGAGTTATCTATTTGTATTGTATACTTTCTCTCGGTGCCTGGTATTTTTTTGTTGTAATTATTAATAATGGTTCTTTATTTCTACTGTTCATGGTATTCGCAGAGCCTGATACCGAACTGATTTGCATGTACTCTTATGTGATCCCCTGGTTACCTATTTCTTTGTTTGCTTTTATTGTTACGTTCGTTAACACTCCCTGGTGATGGGGTACTGTACCTATTTTATAATGTTCAAGTAAGTTTGTGTTATATAATAAAATAGAAAGGCCTTTTACTTGATAGAAGAAATATAACAAAATTTGAATATTAAAACAAATTAATATATGTTTATCTTCTACAATTTTAATTTAAAAAATTTTATTCAAAAAACTTTTAGAATTAAATTAATGTCTAAAAAAAGCACCGCTTATATTTAATAGACGTATATAATCTAAACTCAATATACAATGTCAAATGGAATAAATAAACCAAAAGATACACGAAAGTCCCTAAAATTAATAAATAAATATTTAAAGGAGACAAAATTTGTTTCTGGTCTTGCCCTCAAAACGCCATTTGCATCTTAAAAACATGAACACACTTAAAGGACCTCTCAAAGAATATAATTTATTTGAAATATTTAATATATTTAAATATTCGAATAAGTAAATTCAGAAATCTCTCAAAGCATGCACTATATCTTCAAAAAACAAATATAGTTCAAAGCAATTCCGTCTTCAGTCCTGAAATATATTCAAAATATTAAAATCAAAAAACTAACCTGTACCAAAGCACTCACCACGTGTAAATGAATAATGTTTCGAGACATAGATCATCTTTATAATTCAAGATATATCTATGCTCTAACAGAATCAAAGAACAGTGTGAGCTATTTTTAAGGTTTACCTAAATTCATTGACACTGCATAATGAGATTTATTGAAGCCAAGATATAATTATATATTATATATAAAATAAAATAGAAAGGCCTTTTACTTGATAGAAGAAATATAACAAAATTTGAATATTGAAACAAATTAATATATGTTTATCTTCTACAATTTTAATTGAAAAAAATTTTATTGAAAAAACTTTTAGAATTAAATTAATGTCTAAAACAAGCACCGCTTATATTTAATAGACGTATATAATCTAAACTCTATATATATATATATATTTTTTTTTTTTTTTTTTTTAATTGTAGTTTAATAAGAGTCCCAGGTATATTATTTGAATTGAATAAGGGTTTGACGACTCATTAACTTATTCTCCACCTTTGAGTCGTCAAACCCTTATTCAATTCAAAAAATATATATATATATATATATTAATTTGTTTTAATATTCAAATTTTGTTATATTTCTTCTATCAAGTAAAAGGCCTTTCTATTTTATTTTATATATAATATATAATTATATCTTGGCTTCAATAAATCTCATTATGCAGTGTCAATGAATTTAGGTAAACCTTAAAAATAGCTCACACTGTTCTTTGATTCTGTTAGAGCATAGATATATCTTGAATTATAAAGATGATCTATGTCTCGAAACATTATTCATTTACACGTGGTGAGTGCTTTGGTACAGGTTAGTTTTTTGATTTTAATATTTTGAATATATTTCAGGACTGAAGACGGAATTGCTTTGAACTATATTTGTTTTTTGAAGATATAGTGCATGCTTTGAGAGATTTCTGAATTAACTTATTCGAATATTTAAATATATTAAATATTTCAAATAAATTATATTCTTTGAGAGGTCCTTTAAGTGTGTTCATGTTTTTAAGATGCAAATGGCGTTTTGAGGGCAAGACCAGAAACAAATTTTGTCTCCTTTAAATATTTATTTATTAATTTTAGGGACTTTCGTGTATCTTTTGGTTTATTTATTCCATTTGACATTGTATATTGAGTTTAGATTATATACGTCTATTAAATATAAGCGGTGCTTGTTTTAGACATTAATTTAATTCTAAAAGTTTTTTGAATAAAATTTTTCAAATTGAAATGTAGAAGATAAACATATATTAATTTGTTTTAATATTCAAATTAAGTTTGTGTTAGATATTTGTCATATCATGTGCCCGTTTACTTTGAGAGATTGTATTCCCTGTGAACCAGTGGCGTTCTTTGGGGTAAGTCACTCAGTAGTCCTAGTAGAGGACAACGTATCGTATAGAGACAGTAATAGCTCCAGGTAGTGTTCGGTTCGTTCTTCAGTAAGATCTGAGCCTTCCTAGGCCATGGCCACCCGAGGAGACAAGATACAGTCCATTTGAAAGTAAATTTTCTGGTCGACTCGAATTATGTTAAATCCCCTCTTCAAGGAGATTTCCTGGGCATACCACGTTACCCTTACCTTACTGTCCATTTAAACTTACCCCTTGTAACTGTTAGGTTCTGCACTGGTTACTGGAAGTGCAATTGAAGGTGCATGCTGGCTGTTTCCTGTCTTCTTTAACCCTTTTCGCTGTATAAGAATGATATCTGATTCGAGCAAGTTACCGACCTAAGGATATGTAGAATTAAGTCATTTAGACCAGGGGCGCTATTGGGTTCACTGTGTAGCTTTATGAACCACTGAGTAGAGTAGATTTAACACCAGGCTGAAAAATGTTTGTTTCCATTAATTAAGGGTTGTTGCCTTTCAAGATTACTAATATATATATTATGATGCCGTTACTGTGTTTTGAATATTTGAACCTCCCGTCACTGTTTCCTTGCTCTCGCTAGGTGTAATTTGGGTTGTCTACACAACGTAAATCCTATTCTCCCGGCATTAGATGTACACGATAAAAAGGTAAGCGTTAGAGAACTCCGTATAATCTCAGATCTCTTAGAGTACAGTATAACACGGGATAGCTCAATACTATGTATATGTTTTGATAAATTATTTACTATATGACACCCCATGTATGTTTTATGGGTGAAAAAAATTGAAAACTTATGATTGTGTACAAATTACACTAAAAAAAATCCAATTATACCAACTATCTAATAGATGCAATTTTGACGAGTTCTTTATGGAGAGAACTCTTCAGTTGCTCAGCAACTAAATCCAAGCTTGTATTTTATGGGTCAAATAAACAACAAATACTTTCACATCATTCTATTAGCAACCCGGTCAGTTTCAATTCGGGCACATTTCCTACAACTCTCCTGAACTCATCCACGTTACAAGCGTAAACGAATCCATTAGATATATTCTTATTATTTATTGTGATCCATTTGATCGATGGCAAAATGTCCTTACAAATAAAATTCACATTTTCCCTTTTCAAGAAGGGATTGTTCGTACCAACGAAGGCAACTCCTTTCTGAATGTTAGGATCGTAAACTACTTTCCAAAAAACTTTCGGAATAGGTACTCCAGATAATGGAGGATTATAATAAATGTAAAGTGGAGTTGAGGTATAATTATTTAAAACTAGTTTATCGAAAGAACCAGTGATGACGTGAAGGTCACTCTTCCTCTTCGTTACGAATGATCTGATCCTCCACTCTAACGTATTCCAAGATCTTGAATTGATGATCTCCCATTGTGGTGCTGCGTTGACATAATAAAACGAAGCGTTTTGCTGGGAAGCGTAGAAGAAGTCTGCCTTTGGGGCCAGATGACCACGTGATATATAATATGGCGAGCTTCCGTTTTTGATTACCTCTGCAGAATTCGGGTCATTAATTTTCAACTGCTTATTGATAGTTTGACGTTGTACTTTCCTTGAGTAAAGATCTCCGAGCTTGTTGCCACTTAAATTATAGAAGTTACCTTCGTCAAAATATGGTCTTGGTGATGACTGCTCGCGATTATCTATAAAACTTGTCAGGACATGCTCTGTATAAAGTGTGGTTTGTTCTTTTTTGTCAAAACATATCCTCATTTGCCTTAGGAACTTTTCGTCTCCTAAGTCGAACCCTACCTCGATTTCCGATCCGGTCTTACCACACATTGATCCTGTATACCTTGCGGTGCTTTTTATTTGTTCTTCGCAGTATAACGAAGTAACGTCTACGTTATCATCGAATAAAACGAAGCTGGTTTCTGTTATACACGTCATCTCCCCCCATATCGAGCCGATATTCAATTTGGAACCAGGACATGCTATACTGATGGTTCTATCTCTCTCTATAATTATTGAGTCATCTTCAGGATATACGAATTTTCCATCTTTGTTTCTGAAGAAGATAGGGGTGTTGGGGAAATTTTGTATAGGTATCTGGCAACCTGAAACAATAAGTAAAATCAAATGTTTCAATTAGTAACAGAATAAATCCGATATTTAAATTTCGTAATAATCCTTCTATCAAGTAAAAAACCTCTTATTATTTTATTGTATCGGGTGTTTTTTTTTAATTGTGATAGAACTTTCGATAGGGATAACTGTGATTTGACAGAAGGTAGAAGCCATGTTGTTTTGAAATTTCAGTTCAGTAAGCATTGACAAATTATCATGGAAAGACTGACGTCGCAACAACGTTTACAAATTGTTGAAATTCATTTTCAAAACCAGTGTTCTATTCGCCAAACTTATAGAGCACTTCGTGAAATTTATGGTTTACATAAACGTCCATCAGAGCTTATTCGTCGAACTATCGATAGATTCTACACCCATACAAGATCCAACTGGTTCAAGAACTAAAGCGACTTGACCAAAATAAGCATTGTTTTTTTTGCTGATTGGACCCTAGAACAGCTTGAAGTTGATGCACTTTTTTATCGTAAAATTGTGTTTAGTGATGAAGCTCATTTCTGGTTGAACGGCTATGTAAACAAGCAAAATTGTCGAATACGGAGTGAAAACAATTCTCAAGAAGTTCTGCAGGTTCCATTGAATCCTGAAAAACGAACTGTATGGTGTGCTTTACACGCTGGAGGCATCTTTAAAAACGATGCTGGAACTAATGTTACAGTGAATGGTGCTCGTTACAGATCGATTATCAATGATTATTTGTCTCAAAATTTGAATGATATCGACCCAGAAGTGTTTTGGTTCCATCAAGATGGTGCTACACCTCATGCTGCTCCCGTAATAATTGATTTATTGAAAGAAAGATTAGGCGATAAGATTATTTCGAGAAATTGTCCAATTAATTGGCCTTAAAGATCATGCGACATAACAACAAAAACTATAAAAAGAAATATTATTGTGTACCTAGTGCATCAGGGTTCATTAAATAATTATAAATAATTTATTTATTTCGAATTTAAAAGAGCTAATTTAATATAAATTTTATTGTGTAAAAAATATTTAAAATATTAAGTTAGTAATGAAATGTTAATCGTTTTTAAATATATCTAATTTTTTAAGAAAAAAATTTTTTAAGAAAAAAATTTAATTTTATTAATAAATTCTAATTATTTATTTTATAAATGATTTAATTTATTATTAAATATTTTAAGGGATAAGCTTTAAATTAAATATTAATAACTAAATTTATATTTAAATAATTAATGGGATTAAAAATTTCTACTATTAAAATTTTGTAAAAATTTATTATTTTATAAATATTATTTTTATTTAGTTTTATTTTTTTATTAAAATAAATTATTTAATATTTAAATTATTGAAATAATGATAAAATTAGTATTGTTTATTATAAAATTATAATTTATATTAGATGTTAAGGTTAAATAAAGTAATTCGGCAAATATATTTTTCACTTGTTTATTAAAAACATCTCTTTTTGATAATAATTTAAAGTAGGGCCTGCCCACTGAGTAATTGAAGGGCCGCAGTATTTTGACTGTGCAAAGGTAGCATAATCACTAGCTTTTAATTGAAAGCTTGTATGAATGGTTTGATGAGAAAATAGCTTTCTATGTTTAATTTAA
The DNA here is from genome assembly GCA_034642435.1 of Megalocaria dilatata. Classification (NCBI taxonomy): domain Eukaryota; kingdom Metazoa; phylum Arthropoda; class Insecta; order Coleoptera; family Coccinellidae; genus Megalocaria; species Megalocaria dilatata. The sequence continues at coordinate 48,474,130 of CM067860.1, read as the reverse complement.
ATATTTTATTTTTAAGTTAAAAAGCTTAAATTTTTTTAATAGACGAGAAGACCCTATAGAGAAAACCCTAAAGATCATGCGACAAAATTTGAATGGTATCGACCCAGAAGTGTTTTGGTTCCAACAAGATGGTGCTACACCTCATGCTGCTCCCGTAATAATTGATTTATTGAAAGAAAGATTAGGCGATAAGATTATTTCGAGAAATTGTCCAATTAATTGGCCTTAAAGATCATGCGACATAACTCCACTGGATTATTTTCTTTGGGGTTATGCCAAGTCATTAGTTTATGCTGATAAACCGGAAACAATAGACGCTTTGGAAGCCAACATAACCCGTGTTATTGATGAAATAAGGCCTGAATTACTCGAAAAAGTGGTCCAAAATTGGTCCCATTGAATGCGGTTCCTCAGAGGTAGTCGTGGTGGACATATGCCGGAAATTATTTTTAAAACATAAATGTCATAAAAATATCTTTCAAATAAAAAAAATTGGCTTCAATCTTAATTTAAATGTGTTTTATTTCAATTTAAAGTTCTATCACTTTAAAGAAAACACCCGATATATATATATATATATATATATATATATATATATATACAATATATAATTATATTTCGGTTGAATCTCTATATAAAAATTTCATTTGGTTTTAACTAAGGCCATAAAAATCCATACAAAGTTTGTGTGATTCTTATGATGTACATAGAATACGTTGGATTTTTAAATTTCTCTAATTTTAGTGTTTGTTCAACAAGGAAGTTATTTATTGTTGATTGATTTTATTAAGTTGGACTGACCTTATTTGATTTCAAATTGTTTTTGGGGATGTGCTACATGTTTTGAAGATTTTTCAAGTAACTCATTCAAATATTTAAGTTCAATCAATTCTACGCTGTAGTTTTTGACTGTTGCCCTTTTAAATATAGAGATAAGATTATGCTGTCTGTTTGGTGGGATTTCAAAGGAACCTTTTTTTTTTGAGCTTTTATCGGATAAGACAACAATTAATTCTGCTGGATAAATTGAATGATCCACTTCAATAGAAAAGGCCAGAATTCATAAACAGAAAGATGTAGAGTTCCACTAAGATAATGAGACCTCATACAATTTCATAAAAAAATCTCTAAACGTTTTTGAAAATAAATTAAAAAAATGTCTAAGAAAATACACTTTCAACTTAGTGGAAATATAGAATTAACACTCATAACACAAAACCAAAAGGAATAAAAGAATACAAAGAAAATATAGGATACTAATTGAAAATTTTAAATAGGTACAATATTTTTTTCGTACCAATGTATTATGAAAACCAAATTCCTTTCCAAAAATGCACAACATAACTTCAAGAATTTCTTGAAGAATAACTCTCTTAAAAAAGTTCCTTAAAAAAAACTCCAGAAACATGCAGCACATCTTCTAAAAGGCCAATAGATATTATCCTATCGATAAATCGTCAAAATCGCCAGTACAGCTTCATATCAAAAAATGAAAGTAATTAATAAAAATATATCTCACCCGACTAAAACTATATGTCTTTCTATAAACAAACTTAGAATATAGTGAATTTTTGAATATCAAACACCTACGTATTCTATATTCGTCCACAAAATTTGTACAAAATGTGTAAGGTATTTATAAGGACTCAGTTAGTTATATCCAAATGACAATATGACCTAATAATAATATTGCATTGAAACGTTAATTATTTGAATTTACGTTTACATACACAACGCAACCACTGATACAAATTTGTATCATGGGTTGCTGTTTGACTTTATAACATCTGTAATAGATGTTGATCATGCAATAAGTAGAAAAAACGGTTGAAAGTGTTTCATGCCGTACTTAATGAAATGACGGAGTGATTTTCAGCGTTTTGAACTAAATTATTTTTGTTTTATACATCTTAATTGAGGAAGTGAGTATTCAATAGCTATAAGGAATGAAGTTTTTATAATTATTTCCTGCAAATGATCATAATTCAAAAATAAGATTACTCTGCAAATAAAAAAATTGCATTTCTCCACTTTTTTGTAGAATGGGATTGTAACGTACCACGGTTAGTTGTACCGCAGTATGTTGCTAATTATTTCAGTATTTTGAAATAACAGGCAGTTGCAATTTAATTAAACTCGATGATTAATTTCGACTGTATTTTTGGCGTAATTGGCGAAGAGTTTTAATTCAAGGGCACTTGTATGTAGTTATCTCGATGATAAACTAGATTTGTTTATCCAATAAGATAAACCAACGAAGATTGTAAGGAATTAAAGTAAAACACTCGTAATACACTAGATAATAACGAACTATAATTCTTGGTTTACTGTATATAAACCAAGTTAAAATTTTATTACACTAAAAACAAATGTAACGTACGACAAATTTGACTATCCGAATGATAGTGCATAATGTAGCAAAGGCTACATGCGAAACGTTTGACTATTACTAGAATAATAATGTAATGAAATAAGGAATTACTTTGTTTTCTATCACTTTTTATTATAACTGATATACAGTGACTCGAGTTTCGTAGTGTTTACTACATTTTCAAACTGAACGAACAAATTAGATCTCAACTATTATATATGGGGATTGTAGGCTTCGGCAGAGCTTCGAAGAGAGGGGTTTTCCAAAGTTCCGTCTGTTCGTTAAGTAGTTTTATTATTGGTACGTGCTTTTTATATTTTTCAATTTCTATGGATTCCAGGATGTCAAGTTTTTTCCCTTTCGCTTCCACGTGCAAGATAACAAGGTTGTTCAATTCTGGGAAGGTGTGATCTGTAGTGAAGAAATGGTTCGCAAAATTGGAATTATTCTTCCGGTTCCTAAAAGCAGATTCATGCTCTTTGTACCTTTTATGGAACGGTCGGCCCGTTTGACCTATATACACACTATTACACTCTTGACAACTTAATTTATAGACTCCAGAATTATTCAGTCGGTTCTCTTTGTCTTTCGGATTAAAAAAGAGATTAGAAATTTTATGGGAGGGTGTAAAAGCTGTTACTATGTTAATTTTTGATAAAATTCGAGCTATTTTTTGTGAAATTGGTCCAAAATATGTTAGTTTTATAAATTTATTGTTATTATGATCTGATTTGGAGATGGGGTAAATTTGTTTACGAATTAGTTGCTTCTGTTTTATGTTTATGATGGAATTTATAGTTTTGGTTTTGAACTGATTTTTTGTGGCTATTTGTCTGATTGTATTCAATTCCCTCTTTAACGTAATATTATCTAAAGGAATTGAAAATGCTCTATGTACCATTGATCTATAAGCAGCTAGTTTATGATTGATCGGATGGTTTGAAAAATTTGGTATTGTTGTATCAGTTGATGTGGGCTTTCTATATATATCAAAGGAAATTTCATTATTACTGTTAATTAAGGTTATGTCCAGAAAATTTATTCTATTATCGAATTGTGTTTCCATGGTGAATTTGACCTTATTGTGCAAACTATTGAGATATTCTAATGTTTCATTTAATTCTGAATGTGTTCCGCAGAAGCAAGCCAATATATCGTCTACATACCTGTACCAAAAAGTGATATGCTTTGCGTGTGTGGATTTTAGAATTTTTCTTTCAAAACGGGACATAAAGATTTCAGCGAGTAATGGGCTGAGAGGTGATCCCATGGCAAGTCCATCTTTCTGTTTGTAAAATTTACTATTGTATTGAAAGTAATTTTCTTCCACGCAAAGTTCGAAAAGGGTTAAAATTTCGTTTTTTATCACAGGATTGATGTTATTTTTTGTTAGGATATTTTCGATTATATTCATGCATTCTATATTTGGTATATTCGGGAACATATTAACTACATCAAAGTGATAGAAAACAAAGTAATTCCTTATTTCATTCCATTAAAATGAACTATCACAAAGTAACGGACTACTCCATCCAATATTAGAATAATAATGTCTTTTCAAAGACTGAACGTTAGAGATGCTCGATGCATCCCTTCTAACAAAAAGAGGAAAATTAATGTAATTGATTGAAAGGTCCATTTGGAGGTGGATTGAATGAACGAAATAAACCTTCTTATTGGTTACAGAAAAATTATGAGATTAATGCAAGTAAAAAAGGATAGAATGGTTTCCAATTCCGAATGCTATGTCATTAAATTAACAGGCTTAAATATATCAAAATCTCTAAATAACTTTCCATGCATTCTAAGGCCCTATATAATCATTAGAAAACGAATAATCTGAAGTGTAAACAGTTCGAACGGCATTTATCGAAACTGCTAGATCGAAATATCAACGTAAAAGACCTAAGTATCGTTGACAAACTAAAGCCGAACGACAGGGCCGTCCCTAATGAGACGGAACAGGGATGAAGAAAAGATCTCAGTCTCAAATTGTAGAAATTGAAACAATGCTCGAACATCCGGAATATAGACAAAGAAAAAATGGCAAGTATTTGCAATGTTGCACAATCATCTGTGAAGCGGATTAGACAAAACTTGCTAAGCGGTGAGTCGGCAACAGCTCTAAGAAAAGATCACTGTGGTAGAAGAAAGCTAGTAACTCCAAAAAGTCAGAGAGTGCTCAAAAATATTGTGATGGAAAACAGAAGTCATCTTGACATAAAACAAATTTGAAGAAGCAGGATGCAATGTTTCCTTAGAAACAGTTCGTAGAAATTTGTCTGAAATGGACTTTAGAGGAAGAAAATCTGCGGAAAAACCAAAACTGACCCCCAAAATGGTAAAAGACAGATTTAACTGGGCCTAATCATACAGGCATTTCACAGAGAAAGATTGGAATACCGTAAGCTACCCTTACCTGTCTTTTAATTTCTCTTTTGACTGAAAATTTACTTAGTCTTTTTTCAAGTTTGCTTCAGCAACGAATCAACGATCGAAATTCATGAAGACAAGCCACAACTTGTGGAGAGTTGGTGAGAAGTGAATTCTATCAGTAGTTGAGTTAGCATGTGAGCTCTTTCACCAAGTGACTACTTAGCAGTCTTCACAGTCTGCCTCCAGAGGCAAAAAATGTGATAAGGGTTACGCCATATCATCGCGCGTGGTGAAAACCCCTCCGAAGAGATGAACCCACTAGCTTCCATTTTGGGCTTCAGTTCGATAACCTACAACCTTTTGACTGGTAGCAGCGAAGCACTATCCAACCTCTACTGGCTCTGCCCGAATTATTCGGGACACAACTCACATGCCGGAAGGGTTTCTTATCCATCCATCAGAACGCAGTCTCATGAATTAATATAATCTCAAAATTGATGCTTCAATTGATCTTGGTACGAGCACCGTCAATCCGGCCTTTACGTCAAGACCCACGAACCCATGTGAAGTCTCTCGATTGATCCTGGCGTCAAGCACTAACGGTCTAGCTGTTTCGTCGAGATCCACAAACCGTGAAACGTCCCACAATAGATCCCCTTGAGTTCAACACCAATCGGGTGGTACCACTTATGGGCATCCACCCTCCCGAGGTAACGCAGTATGCTACATAACGCACTCGGCCATTGGACAGAAAAATCCGGAGATTTACTGAAATAGGGTAGAGTACGCTAGTTTTAAGGGAGAGGCCCCGAGTTGGTGAGAAGTATCATCCATATTGTACTATAAAAACAGTTAAACACCCCACCTCAGTAATGATATGGTTAGTTTTTAGTGGTAGAGAATTGGGCTGCCTTTATATGGTGGAAAGAACCATGCGGCAAGACCAATACATAAAGGTATTGGAATGCAGGTTGTTGCCCCAAGTGGGTTCCTAAATGGTAATGCAATATTATCCACCTTGCCATGAGCCTAAGAGAGTGATAAAATTTCTTGAGAGTCAGAAAATTCCACTGCACCGATGGCCTGGAAATTCGCCCAACATGAATCATCGAAAATGTTTGGGAGTGCTTGAAAAGAGAATTGGGAATGGAAAACATCACAACAAAGCTTCAACTAATAGAAAGAATTATTGACCATTGGAACCACAATGATAATTAAAAAAATAGCAGAAAACTGCTTCAAAAGCATTTAACGTAGGATCCTGTCCTTGATAGCTGCTGAGGGAAAACTAACAAACTACTGTTTTTTTTTTAATATCATGAAAATGTTTCAATTTTTCTTCACAAACCCATTTTCTGTTCAACTCCTGAAACAATCAAATATTCAAAGTGATTACATGAAGGAATAACTGGAAAAATTGCAGTGAGGTTAATAAAGTGGACAGTATTTTAGTAATCTTAGATAATATATCGAGAAAACATATACCGTTTTACGAAACTGTCAGCAATATCGATATATTCAATTGAATCATCAATTAATTTCCGAAGGGGTCTGATTGAATTAATGAATGGGGGCCCACTTGAAACACACACTTGACAATTAATTATTCAGAAAATTATGAATACATTTCTAGGAACATTCTAATAAATGAAATTTAATATTTCATACTTACGATCTTTGAAGCAACAATTTCCCGTCAAAAGTAGCACTAAAAATATTAGAAATATTACAGTTAAAACGACCGAAACAATAATAGCGTTCCGTTTCAACATTGTCAATTTCGAGGTTATGATTAAGTAAACACAAGGTACACCTCGTCGGTCGAAAATAGCTCGTTTCTAATAGTTTTCACGAACTAATCCGAATGCGGTTAAGTTGTTGCCAGACCAGTGGCGTAGTTTCGACTGGGGGATCACTTAAAAATATTTTAATTGAAGACGCCTTCTCTTTCTTCTTTGTGTGATATATGGGAATAAATTATTTAATTTTTTTTTCATCCAAATAAGGATCTAGAGAGTTACATTTTACGTGATACCCGAGATATAGAGTCATTCTTGCTTCCCGTTGAATGAAAATCTCCCACGTTACATTGTATGTAAGACTGACTGTATAGCCTCAGACACATAGATATTAATCATGATAAGAGATATTTCCGTGCCGTGGACTTGCAGGTTAAATATTTGGTTCGATAAACAATTGGTGAAAAATCAGTGAGCCGGAAATTGCCAGAGCAACTCGAAAGTGAGAAAATTTTGGTGCCCGCCTGATTAAAGATGTTAGATTTTTTTTTAACCAATGAGGTGGAGTGTAATATTCTTAGAAAGAGGTTTGGAAAGGCATTTTAGAAAGTAAAGTTCAGTTTTAGATCGCCTCGTGTTGGACTCTGGCTATAATTTTGTTTAGCTTAATCCTGTTTGAAAAATAGAGGCAAAAATATAGTGCTTGTTTCAGAAGGGGTGTTGTGCCTTTCGCTCAGGCAAACACCCCTGTGTAGAGGGTTTAGTTATTGAACATGGTATTCGGTTGTATGGATAGTCCCGAAAAAGATAGGATTGTTTTTTTTGGTCCATTATTTTTATTGGCTTTAAAAAATTTTTTTTAAGTCAGAACGACATTTTTATGTTATGTTTTCAGATGCCTGTAGTTGGGGTGATATCTGGAAAATGAACGAAGGGTAAACTTTGAGTTTATTTCGAAGTAAAACATTGTAATTTCAATGTACTTGTTTGAAATGTTAAAATGAATTCGTTTAATTGTTCAATTCTTCATGAAGATTCATATTAAATAAGAAATTTTAAATATCATACATGTTTATTCTGTAAACCTAGAATTTTAATTCCAAGAAAATTTTATTCAAAAACTCAAAATTAAATTAAATAAATGTCTTTTGACCACACTATGTCAATTTAGTAGAAATATGGAATTAATACTTATTACGTTGTATCAAAGGGAATGAAAGAAATTCAAAGAAATATATATTGTCAACTAAATATTATTAAATAAATACTTGAGAAGTACAAAATTTTATTTCGTTCCTTATTTCATGAAAACTAAATTGCTTTCCAGAAATGCAAAACATAACCTCAAGCACTTCTTCAAAAATAAGTTGCTAAAAATGAGTTCCTTCAAAAATATCCCTAAGACATGCTTTAAAAACCAATTTAGAATTATAACAGTGGTCACTCATAGGTTCAACTTGATATTTAAAAAATAAAAATAATTAACATAATTGTCTTCTACAATTTTAATAAAAAAAAAATTTATTCAAAAAACTTTTAGAATTAAATTAATGTCTTATAAGCACGGCTTATATTCAATAGGCGTATAAAATCAAAACTCAATATACAATATCAAATGGAATAAATAAACCCACAAATATAAATTGTCAATTAAAAGTAATATTAGGAGTACAAATAAGTTTCCGCCGTTTTATTGTAGATGGCGCGGCACGAAGTTTCGGTTAGCTTTCGCAGATGATAACCGGCTTAAAAAATAGTTTGGACATTCAAGAACAACATAACCTATTAATATAAATGATTTTATATTGGTGAATAATAATTTTTATAAGTTGAAAATGTCAAAATTTGAGCCAAGTAAGCGTCATTTGCGGAAAATATTAGTTTACTTCTTTAATTTAAAGAAAGCTGCTGCTGAGACGCATCAATTGCTCCTAGAAGCATATGGTGAGGGTGCTTTGAGTGAGAGAACGTGTCGAGAGTGGTTTCAAAAGTTTAAAAACGGTGATTTCGACGTAGAAGACAAAGATCGCAGTGGAAGGCCAAAAATTTACGAGGATGCAGAATTGGAGGAATTATTGGAGGAAGATTCATCTCAAATACGAAAAGAACTTGCTCTAACATTAGAAGTCACTCAGAAAGCAGTCTCACATCGTTTAAAATCATTAGGAATGATTCATAAACAAGGAAATTGGGTTCCGTACGAATTAAAGCCGGGAAATATTGAACGCCGATTATGCTTAAGTGAAATGCTGCTAGCTAGACATAGAAAAAGGGTTTTTTATATCATGTCGTAACTGATGATGAGAAGTGGATACATTATGACAATCCAAAAAGGAGAAAATCATGGGGATTACCTGGCCACGCGTCAACATTAACAGCAAAACCAAATATTCACGGAAAAAAACTTATGCTGTGTATTTGGTGGGATCAGCTAGGTGTAGTGTATTATGAGTTGCTTAATCCGAGCGAAACAATTACTGGAGCCCTCTATCGAACACAATTGATGAGATTGAGCTGAGCTCTGAAGGAAAAACGCCCTCAGTATTATTCTAGACACGAAAAATTTATTCTTCTGCATGACAATGCTCGTCCACATGTTGCGGCTCCCGTGTTACCCCACCCGCCGTATTCACCAAACATTGCACCGTCCGATTATCACCTGTTCCGGTCCATGGCACATGCTCTGACGGCGCAGCGGTTCACATCTTATGAGGATAACAAAAATTGGGTTGATTCGTGGATAGCCTCAAAAGACAAGGAGTTCTTCAGACGTGGGATTCGAATGCTGCCTGAGAGATGGGAAAAAGTGGTTGCAAGTAATGGGCAATATTTTAAATAAATTTATATTACCGTTCTTCTATAATAAATATTTAATTTGTGTTAAAAACGGCGGAAACTCATTTGTACTCCTAATAAATAAATATTTAAATCTGATCTTACCATTATGAACACCAATTATTTTTCAAAAAAATAAAACACAATAACTTTCTATGTTCCTCACAAAACTCAAAGAAAACTATAAGGTTTTTTCAGGTTTTCTTTAAATCATTGACATGGTTTTTCTATTTTATAAAATTAATGTTAATTATTTTATTTTTCAAATATAAAGTTGAGCTGATGAGTGACCGTTGTAATCATTCTAAATGGCTTTTTGAAGATGTGTTGCATGCTTTAGGATTTTTTTTAAAGGAACTTATTTTGGGCAAGTTGTTTTTGAAGAAGCTCTTGAGGTTATGTTTTGCATTTTTGGACAGGAATTTAGTTTTCATAAAACATGAAACGGAACAAAATTTTTTACTCTTCAAGCATTTATTTAATCATTTTTAGTTGACAATTTATATTGCTTAAAATTTCTTTCATTCCCTTTGGTACTGTGTTATAAGGATTAATTCTATATGTCTACTAAATTGACACAGTGTGTTCTAAAGACATTTATTTAATTTAATTCTAAAAGCATTTGAATGAAATTTTTTTGAAATTAAAATTTGTAGGAGATTAACAGAATAAATCTGTATGATATTTGAAATTTTGTAATAATTCTACTATAAAAATTATATTAGATAAGGTTATTCTGATTTTCGCAAATTTTTATTGTTATTATCAGGAGTACAAATAAGTTTCCGCCGTTTTTTAACACAAATTAAATTTAAACGATGTGAGACTGCTTACTGAGTGACTTCTAATGTTAGAGCTAGGTCTTTTTGTGTTGATGAATTTTCCTCCAATAATTCCACCAATTCTGCATCCTCGTAAATTTTTGGCCTTCCACTGCGATCTTTGTCTTCTACGTCGAAATCACCGTTTTTAAACTTTTGAAACCACTCTCGACACATTCTCTCGCTCAAAGCACCCTCACCATATGCTTCTACGAGCAATTGATGCGCCTCAGCAGCAGATTTCTTTAAATTCAAGAAGTAAACTGATATTTTCCGCAAATGACGCTCACTTGGCTCAAATTTCGACATTTTCAACTTATAAAAATTATATTTTACCAATATAAAATTAATGATATCAATAGGTTATGTTGTTCTTGAATGTCCAAACTATTTTTTCAGCCGGTTATCGTCTGCGAAAGCTAACCGAAACTCCGTGCCGCGCCATCTACAATAAAACGGCGGAAACTTATTTGTACTCCTAATATAATACAATTTTTTGGCTATCACAGTAGCATCTTCAGGTAGGTGATATCTTATATTTTGAATAACTAAATTTGTTTTCAAAATCGGTTTCTATTCATATTGGAGTAGGTAAAATTTTTTTGATTGAGCATTAAAACCGAAAAAGGTGGTCTCTGTAAATTCCAGCTTATCTGAATATGTTTAACAGGGCTGAGTCATTTAGGTCTAATTGTTCGTCGAGTACTATCAAATTTTGTTATATTTATTTATCTCTAGTTGGACTAAACCTTTAGTATAATTTAAGGAAATATATTCAAATTTTTTTTTTGTATTGGGATATACCATATTGAAAGCTATTTTGTTATAATTATTCATCCACAATTTATCTATCTTCTATTCATTTGAATAGGTCTATTTTAGACAAGTATTAAAAAATCCTACCTCTACGAATTTATGATGTTAACCTACCTATACGTCCTTCAGAATATAGCATCTGGTACATGCATTGAACAGGGTTAACATTTGTTTGTTTTATAGTTATAAGCTCCTTTTCAAAAATTCAGTGCGTGCTGAATATTTCAGTACTTCCGCTATATTTGCGGTCGCTTCATATTGAAATTCTATGCTAAACTCACCTGCTTATCGTAAATCTGGATATTTCATGCAAGCGTGCGTTAAGGATCAAGGAAAATTGCCTACGGGAAATATTTGAACTATCCGGAATTCCTGCCACACTGGTGCAGGTCTTATGTTCTAATGTATCTGAAATTTCAGGTCAGTCCTATCAATCATTAGGTTAGGCGAAAATCGAGCTACTGTGTTCTGAATTATTTCTTTTCCACGTTGTTTGATAATGCTCAAAAAATACATTTTTTATTTATTTAGTTAATCAGCCAAAGCTGGAATACGAACAGGAATACTCCTAAAGAAGTGCCCTCTGACTAACAGGATGGTTCAGACTATGGCTGCGTAATTACAGTATGATCAATAGTACTTATGAATCACGATAACTCTTTTATAATGTAGCGACAACCTTCTTCTCTCCTCGTCCAAAATTATGCTCTGCTCTGTTGCAGCTTGCCGGCTAATCATATAGAGGACACGACTAGTCTTAAAATTCCTGACTCAGCGTCCTCGCCGAGTTCAAGTAGTGCAAGGCACACAGCGTTCGATTACCACCCCGATGTGAAATACAAGGTCACTGCCGTCACAGACAGACATACACACCACGCTTGTCTGAAGAGTTCAGGTGCGCATGCTCGAAACAAAACGCCGCCTCCCTAATTAAAAGGTAGAAGCTCCTTGACAACACCACATTCACTTAAGAGCTTCAAGAATTGAATATTATTAAGCAAATTGCATATAATAACGGCTACAGTCCAATTATGTTAGAAAAATTGCATTGAATTTAGTTTACTCTGTTAACAAATTTTGACTAAAAGATACGTTTCCATTTCTTGCGTGAGTAAAATATCAGATAGCATTGCCAAGTATTTCAAAATGAAATTTGACTTGAATGTAGCAACTGAACTGATTCAGCCGTTACTATTTGGTAGTTGATCATAATTAAAATAGTTTTCGAAATTATTATGTTTTAGTACCAATAAATTGATATTTTACACATTTAATTGTGACTCGAGTTTCGGAAATTAACTGTCCCATCTTTAGACAACTGGAGACTCAGCAAGCAGAGCAGGGTATTTATGAATATACAGAGGTAGAAGAGTTAATAAAAACAGGTTCAAAATGAGAGGACGCTTAACAACTATTAGAACGTCGGCACGTCAAAGAAGATTGGTAAGCAGATGTTACTAATTTAAATATCTCAAAAATTTTGGATTCACATAGATCTGTATAGTCATTCATTATTTTTACATCATTTTCATTGTGAACTAATTTGAAAATTTCAACAGATTCTAAATAATCAAGTTTCTCTCCTTTTGATCCTACATGTAAAATTTTAAGTTTATCTATTGTCGGAAAAGGATTTCCGTTTTCTAAACAATGAGTAGCAAAAGTAGAAGTTTGTTTATTTTTAATGAAATTCATTTTATGTTCGTTGAACCCCTTCTGGAAGGAACGTCCCGTCTGTCATATATTTATTACTGCACGTCGAACAAGATAACTCATTAACTCCCGTTTTATGTATGTTTGGATTTGGGTCCTTTACATTAAATAATACGGATGATAATTTAACACAAAATGTCCCATATATTTATTACTGCACGTCAAACAAGATAACTCCAAACATACATAAATCGGGAGTTTATGAGTTATCTTGTTCTACGTGCAGTAATAAATATATAGGACAGACGGGACGTTCCTTCCAGACGAGGTTCAACGAACATAAAATGAATTTAATTGAAAATAAACAAACTTCTACTTTTGTCACTCATTGTTTAGAAAACGGCCATCCTTTTCCGACAATAGATAAACTCAAAATTTTACATGTAGAATCAAAAGGAAAGTAACTTGATTATTTAGAATCTGTTGAAATTTTAAAATTAGTTCACAACAAAAATAATGTAAAAATACTGAATGACTGTACAGATCTATGTAAATCCAAAATTTTTGAGATATTTACATAACTAATATCTGTTTACCAATCTTCTTTGACGTGCCGACGTTCTAATAGTTGTTAAGCATCCTCTCATTTTGAACCTTTTTTAACCTGTTTTTATTGCGTCTTCTACCTCTGTATATTCATAAATACTCTGTTCTGCTTGTTAAGTCTTCAGTTGTCTGAAGATGTGATAGTTAATTCACAAAACTCGAGTCGCAATTAAATGTGTAAAATATAAATTTATTGGTAGTAAAACATTTCTACAACTTGTTCTAATTGAATGAAGCTTTTAGAACGTTCAGCGATACTAATAATTTTTGGTTTTTGTATCTTGAAACTAACTTACTTCATGTTGAAATTTTTGCTCTTGGACCAAAGTTTTCAATTAATTTATTCTGAAATTATATCAAGCCATTTGAAAATTCTCTATAAAATATTTCTCTTTGAAATTTGATTATTCCATGATACTTACCATATTTTTTTACTGATTGCAGAAAGAGAGAATGCTAAAATTGTACAGCATTTTTTAAGTTGAAATGGTTGATTGTATTATATTATTTTTCTTTCAGGTTAATATTTGTTGTATTATTATTTTTAACTACAAACTTGTAAAATAATTTTTGTTTTTTTAATCTATTTGTTTTCTTGAAATAAAAGATAACAATTGAATTATTCCAAAAGAAACAAATAATTTTTAAATTGATACAAAAAATAACAAAGATAAAGAGAATTTGAATATCAAAACAGATTTTATCTGTCAGTCTTCTACAATTTTAATTTAAAAAAAAATTTATTCAAAAAACTTTTAGAATTAAATTAATGTCTTATATAGTTTTGTTGGTTTATTTATTGCATTTGATATTGTATATTGAATTTTGATTTCATAGTCTATTCAATATAAGCTGTGCTTATAAGACATTAATTTATTTCTAAAAGATTTTTGAATAAAAATTTTTTTGAAATTAAAATTGTAGAATACTGACAGATTAAATCTGTTTTAATATTCAAATTTTGTTACATTCGTTCTATCACGCTCTTCCTATTATTTTATATTATACATAATATATAATTATATGTAGGCTTGAATGAAAATTTCATTATGAAATATCAAGTGGTTTAAAGAAGACTATAGTCTTCTTCTAATACCTCACAGCTTCCTGTGATTTTTGTGACGAACATAGAATATCTTGGATTTTAAAGTTACTTGTTCAAAGCAATGATTCCAGAAGGACTTTGAAGTGAGTTATATTTGTTGTTGGTTGATTGTTTTTTTTTTTAATGTGAAGTAGGACTAATGAAGACCTTATCGGAATTCTAATTGTTTTTTGAAGATGTAATACATCCTTTGAGAGATTTTTCAAATAACTTATTTAAATATATTAAATATTTCAAATGAATTATATTTTCTGAGAAGTCCTCAAATTATGTTCTGTATTTTTGAAATTAGTTCTCATAATTGTATAATCAGATAAAAAATTTTGTCTCCTTCATATATTTATTTATTAATTTTAATTGAGAATTTATATTTGTTGGGGTATTTATTTCATTTGATATTGTATATTGAGTTTTGATTTTATACGTCTACTAAATATAAGCTGTGCTTATAAGACATTAATTTAATTCTAAAAGTTTTTTGAATAAAATTTGTCGAAATTAAAATTGCAGAAGACTGATAGATTATATCTGTTTTGACATTCAAATTTTGTTATATTCCTTCTATCAAGTGAAAATCCTCTTCCTATTATTTTAAAAGACTTGTGATATTGGTCAAACAGGAAGATTTTTCAACAAAAAAATTTACGAACATCAGTGAAGAAAAACGTCAAACATCTCACATTCAACATATACCAGTCATTTGAAAAAATTTTGACATAATTTCAACAATAACTATGAATATATACATTATGAAAAGGAAAGTACCAGACTCACGGTTTTAGGAGCAGTAGAAATCAACTTGTATAAGAACCTTCAAATTCTTCTTTACGACCAAACAGATGTAAAATTCCCATTGTTGAAATTTTTACTTATTTAGTAGATCCGAAAATTGACCTCAATATATTTGAAGGTTATTTATATCCCTTTTGTCGCATATTTTCCTTTATCGGTATTTCGTTTGCATCCCCTTATATTTATTTCCGAAAATTGTTAGTTGTAGTTGTACCGCCACTTTTTTCAAGTTTTCAGCTATAAAAGAAGTGTCGCGTAATGTTCAGAGTTAGTTCAAGATGTAAACTTGACAAAACTACATTGTTGGCGAAATAATTGTCGTTAATAATAAATTGTGAAAATAATCTCTTATATTTAATTTAATGAAGATATAAGAAGTATTCTGAGTATTTCTGAGAATCAATAGGAAAAGACAGAAATTGAAGTAATTTTTGAAGAAGAAAAAGATCTCGAACAGTCTAGTAGAAAGACTAAAATTCAGGAATGCATCAATTTTTAATTATTCCGAATATAACTGAAAATTTCTACAAATGAAACCAAAATAATATAATTATCATACTATGGATTATCATATGAAGCTTTTGTCCTATTGAAAATTAGAAATAGTCATTGTCTTTAGGCTAATTTATTTAACATGTTATTAGTAATGTTATCTTAAGATTTATGTCAATATTCTATATAAAAGTTTGAAAGGGAGATAATTAATTTCAGTGTTTTCGGTTGAATTATATGATGATAATCAAAAAACAAGAATTTGCGTATCTCACCGCGGTGATTTTATTATCTTCCATCAATAATATTTGTCATGTAAGTATCCAACCCATTTGTTTCGATCTTCATGGCAAGTATATAATATAGAGTTGAATATTAACGAAATTTTATACTATCAATTGTTTCACCACAATGTGGCTTCTTCAGCTATCTACATTCTACTGGTGTATATTCAGTAATGGAGATTTGTCAATATCTGTTTGTTCATTCAAAAGGATTTTACGCGCATTGTACATGTTGATTTCAAGAAATTCTAAAAGTGTTAATCTAGAACTTTTGATTTCGACGTGGATAATTTCATAGTTATTGTTGAAATTATGCCGGAATTCCTTAAGATTATTAGCATATATGGAATGTACGGAATCCTATATGTAACTGCTTTGGTGTTCTTGGATTCTTTTCTTGAATGATCTACCTGTCTGGCCAATAAAGGGCAATCATTACATGTCAACTTGTAGACTCCAGATTTATTTTCTTTATTTGTTAGATCCTTATTGTTTTTTACGTAAGTACTAAGGTTATTAATGGTTTTGAAAGCTGCGTTGTAATTGAACATTTTTTTGAAATATTTGGAAATATTTTCAGATAATCCTTTAACATAAGATAATGAAAAGTATTTCTGTGTATTGTCCTCTTTTATGTTTGGGCACATGAGATTTAATGCAGTGTTCTTTTGTTTATTGAATACCATTTTGTCTATAAGAAAGAAATTGTAACCATTGTTAAAGCTATATCTTTAATAATATTTAATTCTTTCAAAAAGTTGTCTGAATTCAGAAGGATATTCAATAGTCTATGAATAAAACTATTATGTAATATTTAAAGGTTATTCTGATTTTCACAATTTTTATTGTTATGTTTATAACAATCGTTTCGCTATCACAGTAGCATCATCGGGCAGGTTTACATTTTGACTATTTAAGCTTGTTTCCGAAATCCGTTGCTATTTATATTACAGTAGGTATAATACATTTTTATTGAGAACTGAAACCCAAAAAAGGGTCTCAGTAAATTTCAGCTTATCCGAATATATTTAACAAAGGTGAGTTATTTCAATCTAATTGTTCGTTAAGTAATATTCCAATTTTATTATGTTTATTTATCTCTAGGGATTCTAACAGGTCTAAGGCATAAATTTTACTTTCTATATGTAGAATTTCAAAATTATGGTTGAAAGTACATATGTCCTATTTCTAACAAATGGTTAGAATATGTGGAATCACTTATATTATTGAGGAAACTCTCCAAATGTTCAGAAATTCTATATCGAAAAGTTCTTCCAGTCTGTCCTATGTAAACTTCAGGGCAATCACCGCAGGTTAACTTATAAACCACCGATTGATCATCTTTATTATTTTCAATGAATTTACCCAAGTTTGAATAGGTTTCAAATGAAGTCCTTGAATCATATTTATTTTTGAGGTATGTAGCAATTTTCTCAGAAATACCCTTGGTGTATTTTAAGGAAATGTATTTAAAATTTTCTACTATATTAGGATATACCATATTTAAAGCTATTTTATTATTATTATTCGTCAACAATTTGTCTATCAACGTAGGATCATAGTCATTATTAATAGCTATTTGTTTAATTACCTTAAGTTCTAAAATATAATTTTCCGCATTCATGGGAATATTAACTATATGTAATACAATTATCGGAGAAGATATTTTAGAATGTCTAGATATTTGCACCAAACAAAATTATTTTCAATTTGAAAATAAAATTCATAAATCTGAAACGGTTTGATTATGGGAAATTCCTTAAGTCCTTTATTAGAAGAAATATTCATGGACAATATTGAAACTAAAATTCACCAAAATCCCCTTATGAAATATTTTTTATATTGCTATAGATATGTGGACGATATATTCTGCTGCTTCACAGGTACGAACAGAATTTTAAAATAATTCTTTTTATTTATCAATGAGATACACCCTTCAATATCATTCACTATGGAAACCGAACATAAGAATTCTATTCATTTTCTTGATTTAACAGTTACTCGAATGAATAATTCACATGATTTTTCAATATTTCGCAAACCAACATGTACGGATTCTATTATACAAAATAAATCAAACCATCCTTGAAATAAAAAATTATCAGCGTTCAATTGTATGATCCATAGATTACTTAATATTTCCATGAATCGAGGAAATTATATTTTAGAACTTATCATAATTAAATCAATAGCTGTTAATAATGACTATGTTCCTTCGTTGATAGACAAATTGTTGATGAATTAAAATAATAAAATAGTTTTAAATATGGTATATCCTAATATCCAAACAAAATTTTAAATACATTTCCTTAAAATACACTAAAGGTATTCCTGAGAAAATTGCTACATACCTCAAAAATAAATATGATTTAAGAACTTCATTTAAAAACTATTCAAACTTGAGTAAATTCCTTAAAAATAATAAAGACAGTACACATAAAGATGATCAATCGGGCGTTAATAAATTAACCTGCGGTGATTGCCCTAAAGTTTATATAGGACAGACTGGAAGAACTTTCCGACATAGAATTTGTGAACATTTGAAGAGTTTCCTCAATAATAAAAGTAATTTCACATATTCTAACCATTTTTTAAGAAACAGGACATACTTTCAACCATAATTTTGAAATTCTACACATAGAAAGTAAGATTTATGCCTTAGACCTGTTAGAATTCCTAGAGATAAATAAACACAATAAAATTGGAATAATATAACGAACAATTAGATTCAAATTACTCACCTCTGTTAAATATATTCATATAAACTTAAATTTACAGAGACACTTTTTTGGGTTTTAGTGCTCAATAAAATTTATTGTACTTACTGTAATATAAATAGCAACGGATTTCGGAAACAAGCTTAGTTATTCAAAATGTAAACCTGCCTGATGATGCTACTGTGATAGCGAAACAATTGCTGTAAAAATAGCAATAAAAATTGGGAAAATCAGAATAACCTTATTCAAATATTATTTATTACGGATTTTCACTGAGTAGGGATTGATTCAATTCAATATTTAAAACTATTTTATGCTGACATCTTTTGATTGGTATCACAATACATAAAACTTCAAATCACCCCACCAACCAAAATATATCAGCATATAGTAGTTTTATTATCGTCGTACAAATTTTCAGGGAGTTATTGTGAGAACTGCAAACGGATTGATTGAAGGTGAAACAGCATTAACAATACCAAAAGGCAGACCTTATTATTCATTTCGTAGCATACCTTACGCGCAGCCACCTCTTGGAGAGCTGAGATTTCAGGTAAAAACATTTCTTATATTATTTGGAAGTTTTGTATTTCTATGATTTATTTACAGCCTCCTCAACCAGTGAAAAATTGGGATGGTGTTCTATCAACTAAAATTGATTCTCCGAGATGTATCCAAACCAAGAAGAGCAATATTATCGGACAGGAAGATTGTCTCTACTTGAATGTTTACACTCCACAGGTAAAAAGTTCCTGTGAAAACCGCCACTATATATAAAATTCTTTTTGGTGCAGATACAGATGAGGGAAGTAAACTTTTCACATTATAATAAGTCTTCATGAATAGAATGACAATTGAATAAAAAATACTACCCAAATAAAGAATTTATCATGTACAAACTCATTGCCTTTCTATGCTCAGAAAGTTGTGTTCAAACTGTTTTTAAAGTAAGAAGTGAGTAAGTAATTATAATTGGCTTTATGTTAGTTGAATTAATTAAAAAAACATTAGAAGGGTATCTTATACCAAGAAAATCAGTTAGTTTGGCGGGTTTGCACACTGAGAGAATTGTCACGTTAGTAAATCAAAATGGGGTTTCTGTAGTAATCGTAGATCAAGTATAAAATATCAGGTGTTTTTTTAGAGTGATAGAATTTTCTATAGGGATGAATGTGATTTGACAGAAGGTAGAAGCCATGTTGTTTTCTGTTCAGTAAGCATTGACAAATTATCATGGAAAGACTCACGCCGCAGCAACGTTTACAAATTGTTGAAATTTATTTTCAAAATCAGTGTTCTATTCGCCAAACTTATATACCACTTCGTGCAATTTATGGTTCAAATAATCGTCCATCTTATTCGTCGAACTATCGATGGATTTCGGATATTTTCTCTACTCGATTCCACAAGACACAGAACTTCACGTAAAGAAGAAAATATCGCTGCTGTAAGTCATAGTGTTAATGATAATCCGGATTTGTCTATTCGTCGACGTTCACAGCAAGTTGGACTCTGTGCATCCACCACATGGAAAATTTTGCGTGAAGATCTTCGTCTACACCCATACAAGATCTCACTGGTTCAAGAACTAAAGCCACTTGACCATAATAAGCGCCGTTTGTTTGCTGATTGAGTTCTAGAACAGCTTGAAGTTGATCCACTTTTTTATCGTAAAATTGTGTTTAGTGATGAAACTCCTTTCTGGTTGAACGGCTATGTAAACAAGCAAAATTGCCGTATATGGAGTGAAAACAATCCTCAAGAAGTTCTGCAGGTTCCATTGTATCCTGAAAAATTGCACTGTATGGTGTGTTTTACACGCTGGAGGCATCATCGGTCCATATTTCTTTAAAAACGATGCTGGAGCTAATGTTACAGTGAATGGTGCTCGTTACTGATCGATGATCAATGATTATTCGTTTCAAAATTTGAATGGTATCGACCCAGGAGTGTTTTGGTTCCAACAAGATGGTGCTACACCTCATGCTGCTACCGTAATAATTGATTTATTGAAAGAAAAATTTGGCGTTAACATTATTTCTAGAAATGGTCCAATTAATTGGTCTCCAAGATCATACCACATTACTCCACTGGATTATTTCCTGTCTAGTCATTGGTTTATGCTGATAAATCAGAAACAACGCTTTGGAAGCCAACATAACTCGTGTTACTGATGAAATAAGGCCTGAATTACTCGAAAAAGTCGTCGAAAATTGGTCTGTGGTTCCTCAGAGCTAGTCGTGGTGGTCATATGTCGGAAATTATTCTTAGAACATAAATGTCGTCAAATTTGGCTTCAATCTTAATTTAATTATATTTTGTTTCAATTTAAAGTTCTATCACTTCAAAAAAACACCCGATAGTTGAAAATAAAAGAAATTTTTTCATTTGTTATTAAGTTCGTGTACCAAGAATAAGACCAATTTCTATTTGAATGTAGATGTCGAACAACACAGAAAGTTATCTACCAGTTATGGTCTGGATCTATGGCGGTGGTTTCATGTCCGGTAACTCAGAATATGACGACGCAGCACCAGATTATTTTCTAGACGAAGGCGTTGTCTTCGTTTCCGTTAACTATAGAGTGGGCATATTAGGATTTTTAACCTTGAACGACTTGACTGCTCCCGGAAATAATGGACTGAAGGATCAAAATTTGGCCTTGAGGTGGATCAGAGACAACATAAGGAATTTTGCGGGTGATCCTGATTATGTTACACTTTTTGGACAGAGCGCCGGATCTTCATCTGTTTCTTATCATCTTCAGTCACCCCTTTCTGAGGGTAAGTTGGATATTGAGGTGGATACGTTGAGCTAACTGGTGTTTTACGTGCTATTTGTACAGATTTGATTTGTTCCGTTATAGGTCTCTTCAATGGAGTTATTTTGGAATCTGGCACTTCTTTGTGCCTTTGGTCATTTTCGAGGTTGGGCCCCCGAGCTGCTGTAGAAGTGGCAACTAGTTTTGATATTGATACCAATACTTCTGAATCCATAGTATCTGGATTACGAAAATTGGATGTGACAGAATTACATGAAGAAGCAACGTCCATTCAAAATAATGTGAGTACCGCAACGAAGGTTAATTTTTCTTTCAGTTATATAAATAATAAAAATTCGAATTATTTCACAGCTATTGACGACAACAAATCCTCGAGATGGATTAATATTTGCTCCTGCAATGGAACCAAATCATGAAGGAGCGTTTTTCACCGGGAAAAGCTACGAACTCATCAGAAGAGGAAAATTTTCACAAGTGCCTGTCTTGCTAGGACACAATTCATTGGAGGCATCAATTTCGCTTCCAGGTGAGATAGTATAGTTGCTTTTTAATTATACTAGAATTAATACTGGCTGTTCCAAAAATTAGTGTCAAGTCACCGTCGCGGGGGTGAGTACAATCCCTTGATTTTGAATAGGAATAAGGGGTGTTGCGATACCTCATTTTGAAGATCCTATCGAGTACTATCTGATTCTGAAATTTCGCTTAAAAATTTCCACCGGTAACGAAATTACAGATAAAATAAAGGAAGAGTACTTACTTTTGTGACTAGTTTATTACATGCCGGAAATGGACACTATTCACTTCCATGCAGTAATGTAAGTTTCGCTGAAAACGTTCACCTACAATTTTTTTTTGCTTCTTCCTATTATTTTCCGTTCACGTACGTTACTCAAGATTTCTGGAGTAATTTGACGGCATTCATTAATGATCCGACTTCGCAATTCACCCAGTGACTCAGGCTGGGTAGCGTAGATCTTGGATTACATAGAAAAAAGTCCAGTGAGGCCAGATCAGGTGATCTGGGTGGCCACTCAATATGTCCCCTTCTTTCAATACAGACGTGAGGAAAATTTTCACCTAAGAATTGACGCAGAAATGAGTTTGTGAGGAGGTGCGCCATCTTGTTGGAAAGTGATCGTTTGAGGGTCTTCTGTATCAGGGTTCGATTGTATCCTGAAAAATGCACTGTATGGTGTGCTTTACACGATGGAGGCCTCATCGGTCCATATTTCTTTAAAAACGATGCTGGAGCTAATGTTATAGTGAATGTACAGATCGATGATCAATAATTATTTGTTTCAAAATTTGAATTGTATCAACCTAGAAGTGTTTTGGTTCCAACAAGGTGGTGCTACACCTCATACTGCTACCGTAACAATCGATTTATTGAAAGAACAATTTGGTGATAAAATTATTTCGAGAAATGGTCAAATTAATTGGTCTCCAAGATCATGCGACATAACTCCACTGGATTATTTTCTTTGGGGTTATGTCAAGTCAATGTTTTAAACTAATAAACCAGAAGCATTAGACGCTTTGGAAGCCAACTCGTATTATTGATTAAATAAGGCCTGAATTACTCGAAAAAGTGTTCCAAAATTGGTCTGGACGAATGCGGTTCCTCAGAGCTATGCCGGAAATTAGTTTAAAAACATGAATGTCATAAAATTATCCTTCAAATAAAAAAATTGGCTGCAATCTTAATTTGAATATGTTTTGTTTAAATTTAAAGTTCGATCACTCTAAAAAAAAACACCCGATACACCATGAGTACTAGATACTACGTAGCCATCATAATGGTACCAGGAGGTTAGTTTTAGGCGTCATATCTATGACGCTGCCATCCACAGACCAACTCACAATCAGCAGAGAATTACAGAATACAGATGTAGTGCAGTTTTCTTGTGTGTTATCGTCTTCAGGCGATAAATTCTAACCCGATTTTTTGTTTTAGAGTTATGATCATATTCGAATTTTTTGGTCTTTTTTTGGCTTATGATACATTATTGGTCAGCGAGATAAGGATCGTTGGTATACATGATTGATTTATCTTCTAGAATGGGTGGATAGTATATCTTACACATGCAAAAATAACCGAAAAATGATCTGATCACTGTACCATGTAAAACAGCTATATTTTAAATGAATAATGGTTACAAAATGGTGAATGCGCCGGGTTGTCAAACTAGTTTGAAATAAAATAATAAGAGGTTTTTTACTCGATAGAAGGAATATTACAAAATTTCAATATCAAAATTGATATAATCTGGTAGTCTTCTACAATTTCAATTTAAAAAAATTTTGTTCAAAAACTTATAGAATTAAATTATTGTCTTATAAGCACAGCTTATATTCAATAGACGTATAAAATCAAAACTCAATATATAATATCAAATAGAATAAATAACCCAATAAATATAAATTGTCCATTGAAATTAATAAAGAAATATTTGAAGGAGACAAAATTTTGTTTCTGATCTATTATGAAAACTAAATCCTTTTCAATAATCCAAAAAATAATTTCCAGGACTTCTCAGAAAATATAATTTATTTGAAATATTTAATATATTAAAATAATTTACTTCAAACATTTTTCTAAACAGTATATCTTCAAAAAACAATGAGAATTCCGATAAGGTCTTCACCAGTCCTACTTCACATTTGAAAAATAAAATCAATTAACAACAATTAAAACTCACCTCACAGACCTCAGACGTTTTGTACACACTAACTTTAAAATCCAAGATGTTCAATGTTAGTCACAAAAATCACAGAAAGCTGTTCTATGATTTTTGTGACGAACAGAATATCTTGGATTTTATAGTTAGTGTGTTCAAAACGAGGATACCATGAGGTCTGAGGTGAGTTATAATTGTTGTTAATTGATTTTATTTTTTAAATGTGAAACCTTATCGGAATTCTAATTGTTTTTTGAAGATATAATAAATATTTTGAGAAATTTTTGAAGTTACTTATTTAAATATATTAAAAATTTCAAATAAATTATACTTTCTGAGAAATCCTTAAAATTATGTTTTGTATTTAAAAAATGGATTCAGTTTTCATAATTGTAAGATCAGAAACGAAATTCTGTCTCCTTCAAATATTTATTTATTAATTTTAATTGACAATTTATATTCGTTGGGTTATTTATTCCTCTTGATATTATATATTGAGTTTTGATTTTATACGTCTGTTAAATATAAGCAGTGCTTGTGAGACATTAATTTAATTCTAAAAGTTTTTTAATAAAAGTTTTTTTAAATTAAAATTATAGGAGACTAACTGATTTAATCTGTTTTGATTTTCATAGTTTGAAATAATTGTTAAAGATTCAACTTTTTTATAGTGCAATGGTATCGGATATTTCCGTGCACGATCCTTTTTCTATAAGTTTTTTCCATTATGCAATTGACTTATATGTTTGATGAAATTTTCACAATTTTTTCAGATATCTTCAGATTGTTTTTATTGAAGTATGATACACATCAATCAGATTTGGTTCCATTCAACATGAATATAAAGTCTTCGGCTGTGAAAGATTCTGTAGGAAAAGAGATCAAGTTTCAATATTTTGGACTGATTCCTATAGCTCTATCAAATCGACAGTTGATAGAGGTGAGTTTTTTAACATATTTACGTATATAAGATGGAAGATTTATGCTTCAATAAATATTGGCTCTAGATTGAGAGTGTCAGATATGCATTTTATTTCATAAGTGAGATAATTGTCAAGTATATTGAATAGTTTCAATTTATGTTTGCAGTTCCTGAGTGATGATCAGTTTGTGAGACCTATACAACAATTTGCTAGGCTCTTGTCCAAATATACGCCCACATACTTCTACGAATTTTCCTATGAAGGGGAACTTGGAGGAATTGTTAATAGAACAAGGGCTGGTAATTATTTCTTTATTGGAAATCTAACAATGACTGTAGAATACAAAATATCAATTTTTAACCTGCACTAGAAATTTACAACTATTTACATGGGCGTACCCAGCGTGGGGCAAGGGGAGGCAGCTGCCCCCTCTGGAAGCAAAAAAATTAATCGTTATTAAATTTTGTTGCTGGAAAACGGAAAATGGATCAAGATGACAATAGTGTAAGTGGAAGCAGTGATGGTAAGGAAGATAGAACTAAACTGACCAAATCATCGGATTCTGTTTCTAGTAATTCTTCACCTCTTCACGTAGCTGTTCTCGGCATATCTAAAATGATTGAAAATATGATGGCTACCATAAAAATGACTTTAGACGTTATGTTGGTCATGCCCTTGAATTGCCATCAGAAAAAAAGAAGGATTTGCTTACAAATCCCTGGGTCCCACTATCAAATTACGATTTTGGTTTTTATGCCAGCGCCATCCATTTAAAACGAAAATTTAACCGCCGCTGGTTAGAGCAATATACTCCTTGGTTGGTCTACTCAAGTCGTTTGAAAGGTGCTTTATGTATGTACTGTGTTCTTTTTTCTCCTAGTATTGCAACAGTTAAAGGAGTTTTGGGGTCATTTATGGTAAGGTCATACACGAAGTTTAAAAATATACATGAAGATTGTAGAAAACACATCGGCAGTCACTACCACAAAACTTCAACAGCTGCTGGAAAAGCATTCCTTGAAAATGTTCCAGTTGATGCATAGTTGCAAAGTGGTCACCAAAATATGATTGAAGAAAACAAACAAATATTGTCATCAATTATTTCTTGTATCATATTTTGTGGAACTCACGATTTGACGCTTAAAGGAAAGGAAGGAGGTGATGGGGTTTTCTTTGACCTTTTGAATTTGAGAATTGACTGTGGTGATCTGCAGTCTACACTTCACCAAAAATTCAGAATGAAATTATAGGATTATGTGGTGAAGTTGTCAAAGAAAGAATTATTGATGACTATAAACAAGCAGAAGCTTACACTGTAATGGCCGATGAAACAGCAGATATCGCTGGAAAAGAACGGCTTTCTATCGGATTGCGGTTTTATGATGAGAATCAACGAAAAATCAGAGAGGAATTCGTAGACTTTGTTGAGCTGAAATCTCAAGATGCCTCTACAATCGATAGCACAATTCGGAGTTTTTTAGTTGATCAAAATCTTTCAGCAGGTAATTGTGTTGGATTTAGATTTGACGGATGATCTACGATGATCTGAAAAAAAGGTGGTGTAGAGGCCATTTTGAGGAAAAAGAAGAATAAATCTTTATTTTTTCATTGCTCAAGCCACAAACTAAATCTTGTGGACAATGATGCTAGCAAACTACCGGAAATAAGAAACTTGATTGCAACTGTTAAGGACAAAATATCCTTCTTTCGTGAATCGCCAACCCGCAGGAGTTCGGCTCTTAATTTATCAAGGCTCTTCTCAGACCAGATGGTCTGAGAAATACAAGAGCATCAGAAAGTTTTCAAACAGCCTTCATGAAATCGTCAATGCGCTATACTATTTCTCAATCGAAAGGAACTATGCTACAAGAGAATTTGCATATCAATTTCTCTGTGCAGTAACATTATAGGTTTAGTCATGATTGCAAAGTACTCTGCGATTTTGGAACCCGCTGTGAACGCTCTACAAGGTAAAAATAAGGATTTGATAATGGTGAGGAAGCACATTGCTGAAATCCTTGATGTCATCAAGAAGGATCGACAAGAAATTGAACATGTTTCTGAGGAAGTACTTGATCACATGATATCGCGGAGAAAATCGGCGTTGAGTTAACAGTACCATGAATTGTTAAAAAACAAATGCATAGAAGTAACCCGCCATCTGAGACTGCGATTGGGAAGACAATCTTTGATTATCCCTTATCATTGAATGTTAGATTCCCACACGAAAATACACCTGCTTTTGCCTTATCCCATCTTCATCCTTCATACATGCTAAAAAGTACTTCGAAAGATTTGGAAAAACGCAAAATATTTCATGGAATTTTCGGAGTGGGGTAATCTCTGCAGAATTGTGGTATAATCTGTGGAAAAAGAAAGATTTAGCAGAGGACAAATTAAAAGATAATGAAGTGGCTGCACTTTTGGAGGAGGCTTATATTTTTTTCCTTGCAACAAGGCATGCAATCCTCATTTTAAGTGCCTTCCCATCCACTACGATTACTGTTGAACGATCTTTCAGTACCCTACAAAGGGTAAAGACCTGGCTGAGAAGTAAAATGGGTTGAGTTTCATGAGGGTCCATCGTAAATTTTTTAAGGGAAATCTGGACTGGATTGAAACGAGAGTTTTGAACAAGGTTTCTACAAATCCAAGAAAAATGTTGAGAGTATAAGGCATTTAACTAGAATACAATTATTTTTTCAAGCAAATAATTGTAATAACTTAGTTGATAAAGCACTGTTTTACATATTTTTCTAAAAATTTTGGTTTCATTCAACTTCGAAAAAAAAATTCCGTGATTCGATGTTCCCGATCATTGGTACGCTCTTGGCTATTTAGGAGGCCTCTCAAGAGTGTGTAATAATGAATATTTTGAACTACGTACCATTGGATATTCAGAACTTCCAGTTTATTTATTTATAACATAATTGATCCGAGTCGAAAAATAACTATAAACTCAGAGATGAATAGAAAATAACATAAACATACAAGGTACATATAAGAAATAAGAGAAGGTACAAAGTGAATCAACATATTAGAAGTTTAAATAACTTCGTGCGGTTTTTGTCAAAAATTGTAGGTTTATTGTGAAAAATTGGTTTTATATTCCAAATTTGAAGTAATGTCAGTCGCTAGTAGCTAATTTTTCCCAAAGTGTTTTTACGATTTCCTCTTACGTTTGTGATGGATCTTCATCGAGTCTCGCCTCTAATTCTTCATCCTTGACTTTTTGAACAAGGTGTCAAAAGTAAGCATCGACTAACTAACTCATTTCGTTGATACAGTGTCGCGTAAAAAAGTGTCCTCGGCTTCTAGTTGTCAAACTTTAATTTTTTTTCAGACTTGTTCGGATTGATTTCTTGGAAATGTTATCGCTTTTGATGAGTGTTTGATTGTATCGGTTTCTACTTGTCGCAAATACATCTTGATGATCAAAGTAAAATAACTTAATTTCCGCTTATTCATTTAATTTCACAACATCTGTTTCGTCATGGCAACATGACTTCGTCAGGTGATTATGGTACTAACTACATATTTGAGATCGAGTTCTTTAAATATTCAAAATGTACAGAAAAAAAAAGTAGTGAGAATTTACAGTAATTTGTTTTCTTATTATTACACAAAGTTTCAGAAAAGGTTAAGTAAGGGGGATTTATTGAGGTCCGTCTGGCCGTTTAGGAGAATCTGTTTTTTATTGTATCTGTTAATTTCGAGGGCTTCTAGGTAGTTCAACCTGAGGTTCTTGTTTTTTAGGTATAAGTTTTTGTATTATAGTTATTGTGACAATTATGTCCTGTCTCCAAAAGATGCTCAGCATATGTTCAATTTCCGTTTTTTCCCAAAACTAGTTTTTACTTATGGATTATTATACATATATATACATTCTGTCAAGAAAGTACCGGGAATTATCGTTTTGAATCTGGCGGGGCAATGAGGCAGGTAAAATTTTTTTTTCTAGGTTGGTACCACTGTCCTTAATTACTATGCCAAGCTTGAGCGGGATCTGTCAATTAGTGTGTTTGCAACAGCTGATTAAGTCAGTCGATGTCAGAGTGCGTGCCGATTTTACTATGGGTGATTACGTTGAGCAAAGAATTTGTTTAAAGTTTTGTGTTGCAAATGAATTTTCGTGTGCCGATGCATTGAAAATGTTGCAAAAGGCCTTTGGTGATAATGTTTTATCGAAAACTCGTGCATATCAGTGGTACAGAGCCTTCAAGGAAGGTCGTGAAGTGGTCGCCCATCGACGGCTTCGATCGAAGATAACGTCGATAAAATTAAGGAAAGAGTGCTGGAAAACCGTCGTACCAGCTTGAGAGAGATAGCACATGGATCTTAAGATATCCCACGAGTCCGCACGTACGATTTTGATTGATATTTTGGGCATGAGAATTTTCTTCAAAAACGTCATCGCGAACAGGTTGCTTCAGACATGCTGGATCGCTGTAATTCCGATTCTACATTCATGGAACGCATTATAACTGGTGATGAGACCTAGGTCTACGAGTACGATAAGCAACAAGCCAGCAATCATCGGAATGGGTGGCAAAAAATGAGCCGAAACCGAAAAAACCACGCCAAAGCCGCTCGAAAATGAAGGTGATGCTCATTGTTTTCTTCGATATCCGTGGCGTGGTGCACTACGAATTAATTCCAGAGGGTCAGACGGTAAACAAGGAGTATTAACTAGGCGTTATGAAACGTTTGCGTGAGCGTATCCGTACGAAGCGGCCAAATTTGTGGGCGAACAACTCATGGATTTTGCATGACGATAACGCGCCTTCTCACCGAGCTACGATTGTGACTGACTTTCTCGCCAAAAACTCAACAAACCTGCTTCAGCAACCACCGTATTAACCGGATTTGGCTCCCTACGACTTTTTCCTCTTCCCAAAACTAAAATTGCCCCTTCGTGGCATCCGTTTTGAGTCGATTGAAGCCATAAAACAAAATTCGGCGCGAGAGCTAAAGTCCATCCCGGAAAGCGCCTATAAAAAATGTTTCGATAATTGGAAGTGCCGTTGGCATAGATGTATTGGAGCAAATGGAGCCTATTTTGAAGGCGACCCAATAAATTTTGACGATTAAATGTAAAAATGTTGTTTTAATTGAAAATTTCCGGTACTTTCTTGACAGAGTAGTATATATATATATATTTATAATGGAATATTTTACGAAGCTATTGATGGTCCCACTATGGGAAACCGACTTAGTCCGATATTATCCGAAATATTTATGGACTTCCTGGAAACCAAGATCCAAGAGAGCCCCCCTTCTTTAAATATCTCATTTATTGGTATCGTTACGTGGATGATATTTTATCTTTGTTCACCGGTACCAGTAGACAGCTTCCGACGTTTTTAGAATTTATAAGTACATTATCTTTCAGAATAAAATTCACTAACGAAATAGAACAAAATAACAGCATCAATTTTCTTGGTTTAGAAATTTCAAAAATTAACAATAAACTTGACTTTTCAATTTTCCGGAAACCCACTCATACAGATAAAACGATCCTTTCAAATTCTAATCATCCACATTCTCAAAAACTAGCAGCTCATAATATCATGATATTTAGATTAATCACCATACCTATGACACAAAAGAATTTTGATAGAGAACAAAACAGATTGCATTTAACAATGGTTTCAATCCGTTGATTATAAATAAATTATTGAAACGAATGCAATTTAAACAGTCAATATCGCAATATCCAACAATAGCTATTGATACAAAATGTATTTCTTTAAAGTACATGAACAAAAAGTCCGAAAAAATAGCAAGATATTTAAAGAAAAAGAGTAACTGCAACATTTCATTTAAAACAAGAAACACGTTAGGAAATTTAATAACAAATAATTAAGATTTTATACATAAAGACAAAAAGTCTGGAGTCTATAAGTTAAACTGCAGTACTTGCCCATGTGTATACGTTGGTCAGACAGGTAGATCTTTCGGCACTAGGATACGTGAACACCAGAAAGCATATCTTGGAAAAAACGGAAATTCAACATATGCTGAGCATCTTTTGGGGACAGGACATTATTTGGACAATAACTACAAAATCTTTCACCTAGAAAACAAGAACCTCAGGTTGAACTACCTAGAAGCCCTCGAAATTAACAGATACAATAAAAAACAGATTCTCCTAAACGACCAGACAGACCTCAATAAATCCCCCTTGCTTAATCTTTTCTGAAACTTTGTGTAATAATAAGAAAACAAATTACTGTGAATTCCTACTACTTTCTTTTCTGTACATTTTGAATACTTAAAGAACTCGATCTCAAATATGTAGTTAGCATCATACTCACCTGACGAAGTCATGTTGTCATGACGAAACAATTGTTGTGAAATTAAATAAATTGGCGGAAATTAAGTTGCTTTACTTTAATCATTTTTGATAAGTGATAAGACGATCACGTTGCCAAGGAATTATGTTGAAAAAATTATTTCTTCTGGTTGCAATATTCCTTTTTAACGTCAAGGAGTATACAATGATGGACTATATCTTTTACAGGTGTGGCACACAGTGAAGAATTGGGTTATTTGTTTAGAAGGAATGTGACTGCAAATGAATTCGATACTTTGATGAGGGAAAGAATGGTGAAAATGTGGACCAACTTTGTCAAATTCAGGTAAATCTTTTTATACTGCTTAAAAATTGAAGTGGAATTTCGAGAGGAAACTGACTTTTTGCTCTTGAATCAAATATTCAGGATTGGTGTACATACAATGTGGAGAGACGTATGTTTGCGTATTACACATACAAAACGGTTTAATTACAAAAAACTTATTACAAAATTTGAATATCGAAACAGATTTATTCTGTTAGTCTTCTACAATTTTAATTTTAAAAAATTTATTCAAGAAACTTCAAGAATTAAATTAATGTCTTTATAAGCACTGCTCATATTTAATAGAAGTATAAAATCGAAACTCATTAAACTATATCAAATGGAATTAAGAAAACCCAACGAATATAAATTGTCAATTAAAATTAATAAATAAATATTTTTTGTTTCGCTCGAGACATGCGTACTGAACTCTTCAGACAAACGTACGAAGCCCTGTTTGTTACAAAATGAATTGTTTTCTGATCTTATATTTATGAAGACTAAATCTGTCTCAAAATAATTTTAAGAACTTAAGAAATATTAAATATATTTAAATAAATTGCTTCAAAAACTCTCAAAACATGTAGCACATCCTCAATAATAATTAGAATTCAGATAAGACAAGTTCAACTTTACACATAAAAAATAATAATAAAATCAATTAACAATAAATAGACTTACCAAATGCCGTCTCTGAAAATATGTGATTTGAAGAGCATTCAACTAGGTATACTAATATCCAAGGTACTCTATGTTCTATGCTCACAACAAAATGACACAAAGTTTATAAGGCACTTTAATGCTCTTAGTTAAAAACATTCAACACTGTATAATAAATTTTTTTGTTTAAAAACCTAATATAATCATATATTATAAATTAAATAAAATAATAAGAAACGGTTTTTTACTTGATAGAAGGATTATTACAAAATTTGAATATCAAAACAGATTTAATCTGTTAGTCTTCCACAATTTTAATTTCAAAAAATTTATTCAAGAAAGTTTAAGAATTAAATTAATGTCTTTATAAGCACTGCTCATATTTCATAGACGTATAAAATCGAAACTGATTATACAATATCAAATGGAATTAAGAAAACCCAAGAGTACCTTGGATATTAGTATACCTCGTTGAATGTTCTAAAAATCACATATTTCCAGAGGCGGCTTTGGTAAGTCTATTTATTGTTAATTGATTTTATTATTGTTTTTTATATGTAAAGTTGAACTGGTATTATCTGAATTCTAATTAATTTTGCGGATATGCTACATGTTTAGAGAGTTTTTGAAGCAATTTATTCAAATATATGAAATATTTCGAATAAATTGGTTTTTGAGAAGTTCTCGAAATTCTTTTGTACATTTTTGGGACAGATTTAGTCTTCATAAATATAAGATTAGAAAACAATACATTTTGCAGCAAACAAGGCTTCGTACGTTTGTCTGAAGAGTTCAGTACGCAAAAAATATTGAATTGTCAGTCCTTACTTGGTGAAAATCCATATCAAATAATTTGAAATAAGGTTATTCTGATTTTCACAAATTTTTATTGTTAAACTCACAACAATTGTTTCGCTATCACAGTAGCATCATCAGGCAAGATCACATTTTGAATAACTAAGCTTCTTTCGAAATCCGTGGCTATTTATATTACAGTAACTACAATAAATTTTTATTGAGCACTAAAACCCAAAAAAGGGTCCCTGCAAATTCCAGCTTATCTGAATATATTTAACAGAGGTGAGCTATTTAAATCTATTTGTTCGTTAAGTAATATTCCAATTTTATTATGTTTATTTATCTCTAGGGATTCTAACAGACTTAAGGCGTAACTTTTGCTTTCTGTATGTAGAATTTCAAAGTTATGGTTGAAAGTATGTCCTGTTTCTAACAAATGGTTGGAATATGTAGAATTGCTTTTATTATTGAGGAAACTCTTCAAATGTTCACACATCCTATGACGGAAAGTTCTTCCAGTCTGACCTATGTAAACTTTAGGGCAATCACCGCAGGTTAACTTATAAACCCCAGATTTATCATCTTTATGTGTGTAGTCTTTATTATTTTTGATAAATTTACTCAGGTTTGAATTAGTTTTAAATGAAGTTCTCAAATTATATTTATTTTTGAGGTATATAGCAATTTTCTCAGAAATACCTTCAGTGTATTTTAAGGAAATGTATTTAAAATTTTCTTTTATATTAGGAAACACCATATTTAAAGCTATTTTATTATTTTTATTCATCAATAATTTGTCTATCAACTTTAGATCATAGTCATTATTAATAGCTATTTGTTTAATTATGTTAAGTTCTGAAATATAATTTTCTCGATTCATGGGAATATTAACTAATCTATGGATCATACAATTAAATGCTGATAATTTTTGATTTAAAGGATGATTTGATTTATTGTGTATAATAGAATCCGTATAGGTTGGTTTGTGAAATATTGAAAAATCATGTGAATTATTTATTCGAGTAACAGTTAAATCAAGAAAATTAATAGAATTATTAAGTTCGGTTTCCATAGTGAATTTAATTGAAGGATGTATTTCATTGATGAATAAAAAGAATTTTGTCAAAAGTCTGTCTTTACCCGTGAAGCAACAGAAAATATCGTCTACATATCTATACCAATATAATTTCACCAAAATCCCCTTAAGAAATACTTTTTATATTGGTATAGATATGTAGACGATATTTTCTGTTGCTTCACAGGTAAAGACAGACATTTGACAAAATTCTTTTTATTCATCAATGACATACATCCTTCAATTAAATTCACTATGGGAACCGAACTTAATAATTCTATTAATTTTCTTGATTTAACTGTTACTCGAATAAATAATTCACATGATTTTTCAATATTTCACAAACCAACCTATACGGATTCTATTATACACAATAAATCAAATCATCCTCTAAATCAAAAATTATCAGCATTTAATTGTATGATCCATAGATTAGTTAATATTCCCATGAATCGAGAAAATTATATTTCAGAACTTAACATAATTAAACAAATAGCTATTAATAATGACTATGATCCAAAGTTGATGAATTGATGAATAAAAATAATAGGATAGCTTTAAATACGGTGATTCCTAATAGAAAAGAAAATTTTAAATACATTTCCTTAAAATACACTGAAGGTATTTCTGAGAAAATTGCTACATACCTCAAAAATAAATATAATTTGAGAACTTCATTTAAAACTAATTCAAACCTGAGTGAATTTATCAAACATAATAAAGACTACACACATAAAGATGATAAATCTGGGGTTTATAAGTTAACCTGCGGTGATTGCCCTAAAGTTTACATAGGTCAGACTGGAAGAACTTTCCGTCATAGGATGTGTGAACATTTGAAGAGTTTCCTCAATAATAAAAGCAATTCTACATATTCCAACCATTTGTTAGAAACAGGACATACTTTCAACCATAACTTTGAAATTCTACATATAGAAAGCAAAAGTTATACCTTAAATCTGTTAGAATCCCTAGAGATAAATAGACATAATAAAATTGGAATTTTACTTAACGAACAAATAGATTTAAATAGCTCACCTCTGTTAAATATATTCAGATAAGCTGGAATTTGCAGGGACCCTTTTTTGGGTTTTAGTGCTCAATAAAAATTTATTGTACTTACTGTAATATAAATAGCCACGGATTTCGGAAACCAGCTTAGTTATTTAAAATGTGATCTTGCCTGATGATGCTACTATGATAGCGAAACAATTGTTGTGAGTTTAACAATAAAAATTTGTGAAAATCAGAATAACCTTATTTCAAATTATTCGAAACAAAATATATTTATTTATTTATTAATTTAAATTGACAATTTATAATCGTTGGGTTTTCTTAATTCCATTTGATATTGTATACTAAGTTTCGATTTTATACGTCTATTAAATATGAACAGTGCTTAAAGACATTAATTTAACTCTTAAAGTTTCTTGAATATATTTTTTGAAATTAAAATTGTAGAAGACTAACAGATTAAATCTGTTTTGATATTCAAATTTTGTAATAATCCTTCTATCAAGTAAAAAACCGTTTCTTATTATTTTATAAAAAACTTATTTCTTGAAGGCGTATGATCTTTTTTTGTGGACAGTATGTGCGATAATGTGCTATTGCAATCGATCTAGTGTTGTGAAGTATCAGTTGTGGATTCATTGTCACGAATTTAACATGCGTTTAGATGCCGTACGACTTGAACCATTAGTGTGTTGGTTAAACGAAGTTTTAACTTTTAACAAGAAGTTGCTAACCGTCTACGGGTTTCGCTAGTATAGTTAGTAGAGCGTGCAATCAAGATTCGCATTAGTGAAAGTATTGCATATGCAGGGTGACAAAAAAACCTCGGACAAACTTTTTTCATTTAACTTTATAGAACAGAAGAAATTAAACAAAACAGCGACGAATAATAATAACATGAACGTCCCATTCCTGGCGCAGGAATTGCTTCAACGACTCCAAACTTTTGGTGTGTTTAGCACACGCCTTGAGCTCCAAAATAGGTCACACGCTGTAGTCCATTGGATTGAGATCCGGCGAGTAGGGCGGCCATTCTGCAGATGTGATGAAACCCGGAAAATGGGTCTTACATCATTCTTTTTCATTTTCGCTTTGTGAGCCGAAGCGAAGTCCTGTTGAAAGGTGTTGAAAGGTCCAATACGTGTCGCCGAAGTGCTGCTGGGTCCACGGAAGTACTACGGCCGCAAGAATGTCGCAGCGGCAGACTTCTTGATTGATTTTGACTCCTTGATCCAGGAAAAGCAAGGGTGTTTTTCTGCTGGCGCAAATTCCGCCCCAGACCATGACGGATTGCGGACTTTGACGATGTTCGACAATGGCCCATGTACTGGAATCCTCTGTTGATCCGACTCTGTCGTTTTAATGGTTGTGGGATTGTTCTACGGTGAAAAGCTTCTCGTCTGTGAGGAGATGCGCTCCTATTGCTTACCGGCGGTGAGACGAAGGAGTTGTACGCGCTTGTTATCATCCGTGAGGAGTTGAACTTTTTGGAGCTTGTATGATTTGAGGTTGAGCTCCTTTTTGGACATTTGACGAACGGATTCACGGTTGATACCGGTCTCACGGGCTATTTTCCTCATGGAGACCCTTGGATTTCGATTGACTCACTTCTTGACGATATCGTGATTGCTAGGTGTATTGACAGTGCATTTTCTTCCACTTCCTGGACGACGATCATCATGGCCAAGCTCCTTGAAACGGCAAATTGTATCGGACACGGTTTAATAATAATAATAATAATAATAATAATAATAATATTTAATTCATGAATTATTGTATACACAATAAAATTGAAATTCGTCAAACTCATATCATTACCCTCTACACAAATCAAAAAATTCTGAGCATGTATACGGTTCACAAACAACAATAAATTTATACAAACTACCCTTGAAAATCCCCACATTACCCAACATTCTTAATTTATCAGGAAGAGCATTAAATAATTTTATCCCAAAATACAGAGGAGAACACTCGGTCTTCGCTAAGGAATGATAAGGATAGAAAAATGGTTCTTTTCTTCTGGTTTGATTAACATTTTTGAATTTCTCAAAATACTGTGGATGAAGTTTCATGAAAATTAATACCTTATATATATAAAGACCACACAGTGTTAAAATATTTTGTTCCCTGAAATGTCCCCTACATGACTCCCTAAATTTTAGTCCTAATATAGTTCTTAACATCGATTTTTGTCTTAAAAAGACTTGTTCAGATAGTGAGCTTACCCCCCAAAAAATTATACCGTAAGACAACAAAGATTGAAAATTAGCGAAATATACAGTCTTTAATGTATGATTATCCACTCTACTCTTGAGCACAAATGTTGAATATATGACCGAGTTCAGCTTCCTTGTTAGTTGGTCGATATGACAGTTCCATTTTAGGTGATTATCCAGAAAAACGCCCAGAAATTTGGTAGAGGTGGACACCACAACCTGTTCATTAATATGCTGTGGGATAACGGCAGAAGATCTATCTGTACTGAATACTACACATTCAGTCTTCGCTACATTCAGCACTAGGCGATTGTTTTTGCACCAATTGTTTATCTCGTCTAAGATTTTCTGTACCATTTCTACAGTTAGTCCAAAATTAGGAGATCTCAAAATAATATTAGTGTCATCTGCAAATGATATAAGCTCTACAATAATTGTCTCGATAATTTTGTTGTACAGGAACGATGGAAGATCATTAATGTAAACTAGGAATAGCAATGGACCTAGAATACTACCCTGAGGTACACCGGTGTTGCTTACTTCCAGTGCAGACTGATATTCACAGTTATTCAATACCATTTTGACAGTTTGAGGTCTATTACTCAAATAGCTCCTCATGAGTTTCAGTTGATTGTCTCTAATGCCATATTTCCACAGTTTTCCCAGCAATATCTCTTTATCAACGCAATCAAACGCTTTGGATAAATCTAAAAATAATCCAATTGGTAATTCCTTCCCATCCAATGCTGTTAAGAGAGAGTTATATAATTCGAATATAGCCGTCTCAGTTCCTTTTCCTTGAATATATCCATGCTGACTGGGAGAAAGAATTCCGAATTTTTTGAAGAAATTCGAAAGTCTTCCACTCAGAACCTTTTCGAAAATTTTCGCAAAGCTAGATAAGATACTGATCGGGCGATAGCTTCCTGGTTCTTTAATGTCTCCTTTTTTAAGTATTGGCTTTATTACGGCTATTTTTAAGGCTTCTGGAAACAACCCATCTTTAAAAGATCTATTCATTATTTTAGCCAAGGGCTCAGCAAAGAGGTGTATCGTTTCCTTTAATATATCTTGAGGAACGTCGTCCCATCCTGTTGATCTGGAATTTTTCATCTTTTTTGCTGTATGAATGATTTCCTCTTCAGTGATGTCAAAAAGAAAAAAGGATTTCTCATTACATGGTATTAAACCACAATCAGCCCTGTCAGACCCATCATCCACGTTAAATGCTGAATGAACATTAACAAAAAAATTGTTGAACTTGTCGACCAGTTTTTGCGGTTCCTTCTCATCCTTAATTGGGCTAGAATGCTTACATTTTTTCCCCAATGATTCATTCACAATTTTCCATACTACTTTCGATTTATTACTTGACTTCTCGATTGTGTTTCGGTTAAGTTTTATTCTTTCCCTTTTCATTAAAGAATCGTATTTACTTTTCATTTCTTTATATGCTGATAAATGTTGGTCAGATGTCCTAGATAAAATGAATAGGTAATCAAGTAATTTCTTATGATCTTTGATGTTGTTAGTTGTCTCTTTATGGTTAGTCTTGTTAGTGAAACGTACTGTTTTTATGGGAAAGCAGGAAGAAAACACACCATTAAATCTCCCAAAGAAGGATTCCCACAGTGAATTCGCATCAGCATGTGAGTCATCAACTATGTCAGTCCAAACTTGGTTTGACATATATTCTACGAACTTCTTTTTGTTATGCTGGTTAAAAATTCTGATTTGCTTTTTCTCAACTGTTCTATTCTTGGGTTTGTTTCCAGAGAAGACAAATTTTTGGGCTGAGTGATCAGATATGTGTTCTTCAATAACCTGAGCAGTACCCACTATGTTGGTCACAATATTGTCAATGCATGTAGCAGATGTTCTAGAAATTCTAGTTGGTACATTAACGGTTATAAGATATCCAAAACTCTCTATCAGAGATCGAAACATTCTAGTAGCTGAAGTATCTACCAACAAATCAATGTTAAAATCGCCTGCAAGAATAAGTTCATTTTTTCCTTTCAAACAAAGAGATAAAATCTGTGAAAGTTTTTCCAAAAAAATATTAAAATTTGAGGTCGAGGAATCAGGTCTATAAATACATATCATTACTATATTTCTCTCATTCAGACATACCTGAGCCGCACAACATTCGATAATGAATGGAACACTGTAGTTATTGATATCAAGTCTAGTCTTGAATGGAATATCAGCTCTGAAAAATAATGCACTGCCTCCATGTTCATCTTCATTTCTACAAAAGCTGGATGCCAGATTAAAACCTGAGATATTATAATGTTTCAATTGTTCTTCAGTCCGCCAATGTTCTGTCACAGCTAAAAAGTCAACAAAATGTTCATCAACAGCATACTGAATTCTGCTAAAAGCAGAACTTATAGATCTTAAATTCTGATGTAAGAAACAATATGCTTGATTGCAGGCTTTATTTGTTTTCACTGTGTCAATATTGGCGGCTTCAATATATTCTGGCCTCTCTGAAAAAAACCTCGAAAGTTAAAATCACGTATCAGCACACCCTCTGGCCAGAAGTTCTTGTCCATTACTTGTTCATAATTTCCTGTTGGTACCCCAATACTGAAAGCTGAATTTTTACCTTTTGAGATGAGTTTCTTTACTTCCACATTATGTGATTTTAAAGCACTGTTAACAAAATTCTTGATTGTGTCTTCCTCTACATCCGCACCAACAACTCGACCCAGATAAATCCATTTCTTAGGAGGAACTCCCGAGAACAAGGCATTTTCAGTTGCCGATCCACTACAAATAGTCCCCTTTCTACGATTCCTCGTGTTTTTCCTTGCTTTTACTTCAATCCATTCCTGTGTATTGTTTGAGATCCCAGTTATAGTTGTTGTTGATTCCATTTGTTTACAATCAACTAATTGCGGATTGACATCGGTAGGGTTTGAGGTTACTTTATTTTCATTGTGAACCACAGAACTGAATGTTCTGGGTAATGTAACCTGACTTTCTTGATTAACATTTCTCTGATGGACTGCTTGATTTGCGGTTTGCGCATGCGAACCATCTGCTTTATGATGTTTATTCATATTTGAATTTTTTGTACCTTGTTGTCGTTTGTTTATTTCTCTTTCCTTATCTAAATTATTCATCTCCATAACCTTCATTTTCTCAATAAGTAACTGATTATTCTGTAATAGAATATCATTTTTACTTTGGACCTCGATGATAAGCTTTTCTAGAAACTCGTTTCGTATTTTGATCATGAGCATTTCTGTTTGTTGATCATCAGAGATGATTTTTGCTGCTTCATGCATACACAACGCCGATTTTTTGTTGGACGACGATGTCATACATCCAGGATGAAAATGTTTTATACACTTTATGCACGTCACGAAATCAACCACTTTCCTGGTACAGTGGGCACAAATTACTTCACTTCTACTCATTTCTTTGCCAGATTTAACAGAGCGATCGGACAACTCTCCTTCACTTTCCGCCATCTTGATGTTATCTGACATCGTTTGTCGAGGCACATTGAGCAAACAATTTCGCATTGACGCTTACCTTGACCAAATAGCTACAAAATTGCACTACGTTCGTTTGACATTTTAACACTGTGCAAAATAAAGTTATATCAAAGTGAAAATGCAAATATTAGTAAAAGAAACTGTTTTCCTTTTCACTCTGTATTCTTGTATGTACGCAAATTATCCACTTCAATTTTTGAGTGGTGCGGTTGTCAAATAGCAACTTAAACTGTGTATCATCTTTTGGGCGTTTGTTCCAGGTGCCATCGTTTTGCTAAATGTCTGTAATTTTCGAATTTTGAGCCGAAAATCGCCTCGAACGAATAGATTGGGCTCACTGATGAATACGGCGTCAAAAGTAATTCAGTCCTGCCGGTATTAAACACGCTAACTTTCGAACGGAAAGAGCTAGAGTCTTGAAACTATTAGGAAATGTTTTGGGTATAAACATGGGAGCTAAGTTCATTAATGCGAAGAATCGGTTCAATGGTTTCATAGTTATTCATGTTTGAAACTATATTGTCGAAAGTACATTTTCTTTCGATCTTTTTATAAGTTCAACTAATCATTTCATTATGTTTTTCAGAAATCCTACACCTGAGCCTACCGATCTGCTTCAGAACCGAACGTGGCTACCTCTTTCGCCGAATAGTAAGAATTTCGACTATTTAATAATAGATTCTGATTTGATCCCATCAGTCAACCCAAAGAAGGATATTATGGACTTTTGGACCGATCTGTACAATAGATATGGAGAACCCCCATACGACAATTACTGAAGTTTCAATAAAATGTAGAAAGACCGTTTGATGTACCTGAAATGCAATAAAATTGTTTAATGTGTTATTGTAATATTCCTATCCCAAGAACTGATATTCAGAGATGAAATTATCTGGGTTGTTCATTGTTGCAAATAAATTCCTCACTTGCAATATGCAATGGAATAGGAATGTCGTGTCGTATTGTACTTGATTTTCAAGCGTTATGGACCACACACCAACATTTCTGAGTTGTATGCGCCAACGGAATTTGAGGATTACGCAATTACGAGGTGTTCAACACACAAGGGCTTCATCTTTGTGAGAGAGGAAAGTATTCCTTTCGGGTGTTTTTTAGAGTGATAGAACTTTAAATTAAAATAAAACACATTTATATTAAGCCAATTTTTTTTTATTTGAAAAATAATTTTATGACATTTATGTTTTGAAAATAATTTCCGGCATATGTCCACCACGACTAGCTTTGAGAAACTGCATTCGACCAGACCAATTTTGGACCACTTTTTCGAGTAATTCAGGCATTGTTTGATCAATAACACGAATTATGTTGGCTTCCAAAGCGTCTATTGTTTCTGGTTCGTCAGCATAAACCAATGACTTGACATAATCCCAAAGAAAATAATCCGCTTGATCTTGGAGGCCATTTAATTGGACCATTTCTCGAAATAATTTTCTCGCCAAATCTTTCTTCTAATAAACCAATTGTTACGGTAGCAGCATGAGGTGTAGCTTGTTGGAACCAAAACACTTCTGGGTCGATACCATTCCAATTTTGAAACAAATAATCATTGATCATCGATCTGTAAGGAGCACCATTCACTGTATTATTAGCCCTTGCATTGTTTTTAGAGAAATATGGATCCTTATTTCCATTTTAAAGCCAGAAAATCGAGGTTTTAGGTTTTCGTTGGACCACGCTGTATATGAAATGTTTGAGCTCTTTCCCATCATGAACCGATGGAACTGTTGAATATCCAGGTCCACAATATCCGTTCACAAATTCTTCAACGCGTCGCAGTTGACATCGAAGTTACCCTGAAATTTCCTGGTGGGGACTATCGAGGGATTTCCTTTAAGAGGAACGTGCTGTTGATACAACACTCGAGGGTTTCAGAAGAGTCGGTCTTTTTCTGTGGGATTTTATGATTTCACCCTTGTAGTGTCGAGTTCTGAGGTCAAGTGTCAACGATCTTTCCATGCCTGAATTTCCCGAAAATCATATTAGGACGAAGCCGTTTGGATGAATGCTCCCGGGCTAGTCAGGGCTTGGAGAATCCAGACTGGGACTTTATGACATTCCCTAATTTGATTATACTTGTTTTCAGTTCTCGTGTGGGCTAATATGCTAGTTTCTGGTTTCTGATGACTTTAATCCTAGCGAGTAGCATTTATTATTGCTAATTAATTTCAACAAATGATGCTGAGATCCTTTATAACTTATTATTATTTCATAATTTATATCGGGTGTTTTTTTTTGAAGTGATAGAACTTTAAATTGAAATAAAACACAAGACTGAAGCCAAATTGTTTTTTTTATTTGAAAGATAATTTTATGAAATTTATGTTCTGAAAATAATTTCCGGCATATGTCCACTACGACTAGCTCTGAGGAACCGCATTCGACCAGAACAATTTTGGATCACTTTTTCGAGTAATTCAGGCCTTTTTTCATCAATAACACGAGTTATGTTGACTTCCAAAGCGTCTATTGTTTATGGTTTATCAGCACAAAACAATGACTTGACATAACCCCAAAGAAAATAATCCAGTGGAGTTATGTCGCATGATCTGAGAGGCTAATTAATTGGACTATTTCTCGAAATGATGTTATCGCTAAATCTTTCTTTCAATAAATCAAT
The DNA here is from genome assembly GCA_034642435.1 of Megalocaria dilatata. Taxonomy (NCBI): domain Eukaryota; kingdom Metazoa; phylum Arthropoda; class Insecta; order Coleoptera; family Coccinellidae; genus Megalocaria; species Megalocaria dilatata. The sequence goes on along the minus strand of CM067860.1, from coordinate 48,430,604 downwards.
TGTTACGATGCCAACATGAGGTGTTACACCATCTTGTAATAATAATCTTGTTCACTGTAATATTAGCCCTTGAATCGTTTTTAAAGAAATATGGGCCGATGATGCCTCCAGCATCTAAAGCACACCATACATTGTATTTTTCAGGATGCAATAGAACCTGCAGAACTTCTTGAGGATTGTTTTCACTCCATATGCGGCAAATTTGCTTGTTTACACAGCCGTTCAACCAGAAATGTGCTTCATCACTAAACACAATTTTACGATAAAAGAGTGGATCAATTTCAAGCTGTTCTAGCTCACAATCAGCAAACAAACGACGCTTATTATGGTCAAGTGGCTTTAGTTCTTGAACCAGTTCTTGTTTAGGTATAGACCAAGATCTTTACGCAAAATTTGCCAAGTGGTTGGATCTTGTATGGCAGCGATATTTTCTTCTGTACGTACAGTTCTTTGTTTTATTGTTGTTTTTACATCGAGTAGAGAAAATGTTGTCCGAAATATATGGATAGTTCGACTTATAAGCTGCTCTGATGGACGATTATGTAAACCATAAATTTCGCGAAGTGCTGTATAAGTTTTGAATGGAACACAGATTTGGAAAATAAATTTCAACAATTTGTAAACGTTGTTGCGGGGTGAGTCTTTCTATGATATGTTGTCACTGCTTACTGAACAGAAATGTCAAAACAACATGGCTTCTTCCTTCTGTCAAATCACAGTTATCCTTATCGAAAGTTCTATCACTCTAAAAAAAAACAACCGATATTTATAAAACGTATTACATAATAATTCATTTCATTTCATTAATTGAAGACTGAAGATCATCGAGCCTCGCCTCTAATTCTACATTCTTAAACTCTAGTGGAGCTCCGGGTTGTTCATTGTCTTCCATAAATAGAGGTTAATTCTTGATAGAAGGTGTATAAAATTATTTAAATATTTTAATATTAGCCCTCTACATATTTAATTTCAAAAATTATATTTAATAATTATAACTTCTGAAAATAAATTGAAATAATGTCATATAAGTACCACTTATATCAAATGACATATAAAATAAACATTCATTATAAGACATCCAAATGATATAACAAAATCCAATAAATGAAAATTGTTAACCAAAATCCTATGAATTAAATATTTTGAATAGACAAAATTTTGTTTCTGCTGATCAATCTTATGAAAACAAATATCCTTCAAAAATTCTAACATTATATTAAGAATTTCATCATAAAACTATCTTACTTAAAATATTCAATATTATTGGATATCTAACTAAGTTACTTTATATAAAAACTCAAGATATGTGAAAACATTACTGAAAAACAAGTTTTAAGAGAGATTTTGCTTCGTCAGTATTCAAATAATTAATATTCAATAAATATAACATCAATCAACAACAAATTTTTACTCACCCTTCAACAATTTAGAAAACTTCTAGTAAACTGAAAAATTTTTAAATGTAGTGTAACGGTTAACTATAGATAAATATTTCTGTGGTTTACCCTTGATTACCTTGATTGAAATACAATTTAACGGCCTCTGTTATAGCAACAAGGACTATCTATATAAAGAATGTTAAGGAAACCAAATAATTATATATTATGATTAAAATAACATAAATAGAGGTTAACATTCTTTATACAGATAGTCCTTGTTGCTACAACAGAGGCCCTTAAATTGTCTTTCAATCTTTTAGACCAAGGGTAAACCACAGAAATATTTATCTATAGTCAACTGTTATACTACATTTAAAAATTCTTCAGTTTACCAGAAGTTTTCTAAATTGTTGAGGGTGAGTAAATATTTGTTGTTGATTGATGTTATATTTATTCAATATGAATTAATTGAATACTGACGAAGCAAAGTCTCTCTTAAAACTTGTTCTTCAATAATGTTTTTACATATCTTGAGTTTTTATATAAATTAACTTAGTAAGATATCCAATAATATTGAATATGCTAAGTAAGATAGTTTTATGATGAAATTCTAAAGATTATGTTAGACATTTTTGAAAGATATTTGTTTTCATAAAATTGATCAGCAGAAACAAAATTTTGTCTATTCAAAATATTTAATTTATAGGATTTTGGTTAACAGTTTTTATTTATTGGATTTTGTTATATCATTTGGATGTGTTATAATGAATGTTAATTTTATATGTCGTTTGATATAAGTGGTACTTAAATGACATTATTTTAATTCAATTCCTGAAGTAATAATCATTAAATATAATTTTTTGAAATTAAATATGTAGAAGGCTAATATTAAAATATTTAAATAACTTTGTCTTCCAAGTCAGGTTTGAAATCAGGCAAACTCCTTCTGACACAGTCACCATAAACATCCACTAAAATACTTTGACTTTCGGCAGCATTTTTATTCATATTAAAGCAATGACGTGAAATTCCCCACAAAAACACTTTATTCGGTACAAAAGTTGATATTTTCAGAGGACACAGAAACTATGTTGTTTATTCAGTGAATTGACAAATACTGAAAAAGAAGTCCAATGATGACGCTTCAAAATGAAGGTGTTGCCAGATAAAACAATAGAATAATAAACTACTAGCGACATTTTTCATCAAAACTCCACGTACTTATTTCTACTTCTAATATTTCCATAGTCATTATTAGAATACTTTCGAATAACCGGCATATGCTGAGTGTGAGATGTATGACGTTTAACTCCGTTGATGTTCGTGAATTTTCTACCCGAAGGATCACACTTTTCTTTTCGTTTATGGCTATATATAATATTCTAGTCCCAGCATACCTTCACTCTCTTTATTTGAATTAAAAAATTTTAGTGTTCTACTCGTAACGGGTAATTCCGTTTTAAAACGTTGGAAATATGGCTCGATGTTGAAAATATTGTCAATAACCTCTCAACGCCGTTAAGGGGACAATAAAGGGATCAGTAAGTGGTCTTTAGCTAAAGATAATGAAGTAATTCTCGCAATGAGTGTTCAGAACGACGGGGCCATAATGACTTCCATTCACATCGATTTTCATCTACGTCACTTGAAATTTCCGCTCATTTTTTCAAGGGGTGAAATAATATCAGTGGTGTAAATAAGGTCGTGGAGTTTTTTGAAGCTTAATTGTGAAAAATTGGCTATACATTCAAAATTCAATTTATTGTCTGTCGCTAGCCATAAATTTTTCCCATCTTTCTGGCAATTGACGGATCACATCGCGAAAAGAGCTTGGAGGAGTGCTGGTCCGCCAGGCCATGTTGCATCGTTCGCAAGAGACAACATCTGGGATGTGAGGACGATGCAACATGTTAATAACTATGTCGTGTCTGTTGGCGTATTGCGGCCGTTTTTCTCGCAATGCCGGCTCAAACGCATCAATTGTCCTCGAAATACCTTCCCAGTGATTCTTTAGTTCGATTGTAGCAGCTCATAATAAACCACACTGAGCTGGTCCCATCAAATACACAGCATGATCTTCTCGCCCCGAATATTCGGCTTGATAGTTAATGATGAGGCATCCATACCTTGCCCGACGTTTTTGATTATCGTAATACCCACTCTTCATCGCCAGTCATAATTCGATGCAAAAACCCCTTTCCTTTTTGCCGTTGAGGCAGTTGTTCACACGTGAAAAACGGCGATGTGAATTGGCCACCAAGATATTGTGATTTAACACCTTTGGATTTTTTTTGTGGGGTTATGCGAAGGATCGTGTTTATGCCTATAATACTCAGGCTATTGACGGTCTGGAAACCAACATCCGTCAAGTTATTGGAGAGATATTGCCCGAAATACACACATCGTCAAAAGCCTTGGGCCCTACTATCAACTCTCAACTTGTTGAATGTAACATGACAATTTTGTGTGTGTGGAATCTTCACTATCTTAATCAATTATCACTTAAATGAAAACAATAAATCAGCAAAAAATGTTTTTTGTTCGGGAGAATACAGGTGTATTGGAAGTTAATTAGTTTTCAGCGAATAACGAGAGTTGTATGTAATATTCAGAACTTGCATTGCATAATCTGGTCGGAAAATTAAACCAATCTCTCGATAATCGAGAGATAGCACTAACAGCGTTTCTGGACATTGAAGGTGCTTTTAACAATACGCTGCCGGCTTCTCTCGCTGAGGCTATCGCTGCGAGAGGAATCGACCCACTAATCTGTAGATGGATACAAGCAATGCTATGCGGCAGAACAATAACAACCTCATACCATGATGAGGTCTTCGAGTTCAAGGCTGCGAAGGGCTGTCCGCTGGGAGGTATTCTCTCACCCTTACTGTGGACCCTTCTCGTTGATGACCTGCTAGCGATCATTTTGCTGTGGGAAGTCGACATTCAAGCATTTGCTGATGACCTGGCAATCATAGTGAAAGGTAAATCGGAGGTGACGATATCGGCCGTCCTTCAAGAGATACTGAACACTATTGACAAATGGTGTATAAGAGAAGACATGCCTCTCAACCCGCAAAAGGTAGTTATAGTACCATTCACTAAAAAACGGAAGTTGAATGGTTTAGAACCGCCGACTATCCGAGGTGAAATAATACAATTCTCATTTGAGGCAAAATACCTGGGAATAGTCCTGGACAAGACCCTCACCTGGAATGCACACCTGGATAAAGTGTGTCATAAAGCCAGAATGGGTTTCTGGACTTGCAGGCGGATCTGTGGTAAAACCTGGGGCCTAAAACCCAGGCAGATCTACTGACTATACACTATTGTAATTAGACCACGGATAGTGTATGGCGCTGTAGCGTGGTGGAAGAAAGGCCAACAAACGGTTGGCGAACAAAAGCTCACCCGACTACAGAGACAGGCTTGCCTTGCAATTACAGGTGCGTTTCGCACCACACCCACGGCAGCCATGGAGGTCCTACTAAATCTACCACCCCTGCACCTACTCGTGCAGAGGGAGGCGAAACGGACCACATACAAACTATATCAACTGGCGATTGACAGGCCAGAGGCAATAGTGATGGGAGACTCAGGACTGCTGGACGAGCTTTTAACGAACAGTATCCTATCGATGCCCTCGGATCTAATGTCAAAAATCACGAGCCAGGAACGGAATTTCAATGTAATCGTCCCCAGCCGGGACGAATGGACCCAGCATGCTGAGGTTTTATTGAGAACCGACCTTGGCTTGTTCACAGACGGCTCGCGAACGACGAACGGAACAGGAGCGGGAGTCTATGGGAGTAAACCGAGAATTAACATCTCATTGAGTCTCGGTCAAAACGCAACCATATTCCAGGCAGAAATATTTGCCATTGAGACCGCGGCGGAACTGCTGATAAAACGGCAAATCCACCACGGTAAAATCAAAATATTTATTGTAAGTCAGTCAGTACTAAAAGCTCTGGAATCCAGCTGTTTTACATCCAAAACAGTCTGGAGTTGCCGCACGGCTTTAAACAGGCTCGGTATGTATAACGGAGTCACTCTGGTTTGGATACCGAGCCACTCAAACTATTTGGGTAACGAGGAGGCGGATCGGCTGGCATTTGCTGGAGCTGCGCTGCCTCTGGTAGGACCGGAACTATTCCTGGGAATACCGCGTGACATGGCTAACGAGTCGATAACAGGCAGAATGAACTCAAGGCTAAAGTCTTTCTGGCGGAGCCATTTTGGCCTGAAACACTTGAAGTTGTTCCTTGGAACAGCTTCGAACAAAAAGATGGCGAACCTAGCGCTAGGTCTGGATAGGGCCAAACTAAGAACATTTGTCGGAATTATGACAGGTCACTGCAGACTGAAAGCGCATTTGCACAAAATCGGTCTGGCTGAAAACAATGAATGGAGGCTGTGTCTTGAGGACACTGAAACAGCCATGCACATCGTCTCAGAGTGCCCAGCGGTGAGTCGCATCAGATTCGAGGTCTTTGGCCAGGTTTTTATAGCCCACAGAAAGAAGAAATTACCCCTGAACAAGATTATCGGTTTTATCCAAAAACTGGATCTCGTTGGGGAGATATAAATTAGGAGTGAACCACAATAGTCCGTGCGGACGCAGTGGTAGGGTGGACTGACGCCCGTTCATCATAAATAATAATAATAATGTAATATTGAGAATATTCCATGGAAAATGCCGGGACATCCAATATCTCAGTTTGACCAGACACGAATAGTAGCCCTTCGTCAAGAAGCTTTGTCGAACAACCAGATTGCTCAACTTTTGAATATTTCTTGGACTTCAGTAAGGCGCATAATGACCCTTTTCCTGGAAACCGGCAGCTTTTCCCTTAGACCGCTGCCTGGTCGACCCAGAGTAACATCTGGAATGGAAGACGAGTAAAATTTGCGATATATCGCAAATTTTACTCGAAGGAATCGAATGGTATCTAAAACAGCCCTTCGAAGTAATTTTTTGAGGACCTAAAGATGGGTAGTCTCAACCAGTACCATAAGGGGATGGTTGCATTCCTCAAATTTAAGGGCAAGAAGACCTTTAAGAGTACCTCCTAGTGGACGAGAAGGATTTGGAGAGGTCCAGGAAGGCTAGAGCGACTCAATTTCACCCGTGAAGTTCTGCCCTTTCAAGGCTGATCGATAATGTGCTGGGGGGTATAATGTTCAGTCGCCGTACCCCTCTTATTATATTTGAACGAACAATGATTACTGCCATCTACGTAGAAAACATCGTTAAACCAATCATTGTTCCTCTGTGCAACGAATTTGGGGATAATTTCATTTATCAGGATAATAACGCACACGAAGGGTTCAAAACATTCTTCAAGAGAACAATATCCACAGAATGAACTGGCAAACAAACTCACCAGACATGAATTCAATTGAGCACGTATGGGATTACCTAGGGAGAGCAATATCCAATCGCCAAAACCCACCTTCAACTTTTCAGGAATTCAGTTTAGCCTTGCAGGAAGAATGGAAGGATATGCCTGAAAATTTCATCAATGACTGGATTCGTGGAATGCTTAGGCATATTGGGCAGTTGATTAAAAGAAGAGGGTTATTGAATTTGGATTCAATTGTGGAATAACTATAATTAATCAAAAATAAATAATCGGTAAATCTAGATTTTTTCTCATTTTTCCTATTTTGTCTCATCCTGCATAAAGAAAAGAGTAACAAACAAGATTTTCTATCAAATATATTGCAGTTGAAAAAGAGGAAAATATTCATCTTATTTCCGAGACTTTTGACGATGTGTGTATGCCGGCGGTTCATCGAAAATTACCTCAAAAGAATCGAGTCCTGTCAGAGATCACGCGGAGCACCCTTAAATTATGTTGTATTCCACACATAATGGCAAGATCCAAAGCAATATATTGAGATAAAAAATTTATCGATATTCTGAATGTAATAGTATTTCATTTATGTTTACTTTCAGTAGCACATAAAGGATAACAACTGTATACAAAAAAATTTCAACCAAATTCTTCAGTATGATCTGCGGACAAATCTTCCAGTGGGGTACAAATTATTCAATCAACCGAAACAATCAACTTTCAACATAAATTTTTCTAACGTCTGCCCCTGAAAGTCAATATTGAATTTTCCTTTTCCATCACGGATAGCAATTTCAAACACCTGGGCTTGACGTCTTTTCAGGAAGGAAAATAGTACAGTGTCGAAAGTCATTTCTATTGTTCAACTTTTCTCCTCTTTCAATATGAAAATATTGAATCATCTCACCTACCGGTTTCAGAAATTCGCGGGACAGTCAGTAAAGAACTAGCAGGCTGCGACAAAGATAATTTCGCAACTGAAAACTGCAGGAAAACCATTTCTCTATTAATATTACGAATCCTATTTTTGTTCTAATACTCAGCGGTAATAAGCAGGGAAATGGGAAACGTAAGAATGTAATCACTTCACTTCTCATGTCCATACCGCAGCTTCTCGCGCTGCCAAAGGCGGTTTTTCGTGCGAAAGTCAAAGAGCAGTGCGAGCGTCAGTGCGTGAATACATTCAGTTTAGGTATGGTCGTCCGAAAACGAAAAATGCGTATCTACATTATTATTGTTGCAAATTTTTAATGAAAAATGTTTGGAACTTCTTGAGACTGAAAGGTAAATTTAGATCTTCACAGATAAAAATCACAAACTCAAGCACAAAGTGCATGATGCTTGGAAAATAATTACATTTACATACAGGGTGACCCAGGCGTGCGTAAATGGACCATAACTTCGTTTCTATTCAAGCTATCGACTTGACTGCTTTTTCCAAACGATAGGTGGTACAATCCACACATCTGAATATAGAATAAATGGAGGTTTATATTTGATAGAAGCTATATAAAATTATTTGAATATTCACAGATATATTCTGTTAGCCTTCTAGATATTTAATTTCAAAAAATTATATTTAATATTATAACTTCAGGAATTAAGTCATATAAGCACTGCCTATATCAAACGACATATAAAATAAAAATTCATTATAATGAGATAACAAAATTCAATAAATATAAATTGTTAACAAAAATCCTATAAATTAAATATTTTGAGTTCCTGAAGTTATTGCTAAAGTCATAATATTAAATCAAAATTTTTTGAAATTAAATATGTAGAAGGCTATCAAGTATAAACCTCCATTTATTTTATTTTATTCATAAATTATAATTATTTGGTTTCCTTAACATTCTTTATACAGATAGTCCTTGTGCTATAACAGAGGCCGTTAAATTGCCAATCTTTAAGATCAATGGTAGACCACAGAACTATTTATTTTTGAGTCAACATTGGACTCCATTTATATTTTCAGTATTCATTTGCCAAGACGCTTTCTGATTTGTTAAAGGTAACTAAATATTTTTTGTTGATTGATATTATGTTTTATTGAATATGATTGAGTACTGACAAGCAAAGTCTCTCTTAAAACTTATTTTTTAGTGATGTTTTTACATATCTTGAGATTTTTTAAAAAGTAACTTAGTTAGATATCCAGTAATATTGAATATTCTAAGTAAAATAGTTTCATGATGAAATTCTTAAGATTATGTTAAACATTTTTGAAAGATATCTGTTTTCATAAGAGGGATGAGCAAAAACAACATTTTGTTTACTCAAAATATTCAAAATAGAAAAAAGGCTGTTTACTTGAAAGAAAAAATATAACAACATTTGAATATCAAAACAGATTTAATCTGTTAGTCTTCTACAATTTTAATTTCAAAAAAGTTTCCATTCAAAAAACTTTTAGAAAAAATATTTAATTTATAGGATTTTTGTTAACAATTTATATTTATTGGATTTTGTTATCTCATTTGGATGTCTTATAATGAATGTTTATTTTATATGTCGTTTGATATAAGCAGGCTTATATGACATTAATTTAATTCCTGAAGTTATGATATGAAATATAATCCTGAAAATATTTTCATCCACATACATGATGTCTGAGAATGAAATACATACATAGGTTCGGTTTTCTTAAATGGCAACCCCCTATTTTTCATATATCTTTGGATTTGCCACTTAATTGTCGATAACGCATCCAGGTTTCACTGACTTGTCTGCATTAGTTTTTGACCTGTCAATTAACGTGTCGAAATGGCGTCCTGCGTAGACCCACAGAAAAAGTCATAAATTCGGAACTGTTCAACAAAATTCAATCATCTCTTTTCCATCCGATTCCTTAAGCTTCTGTGCATCTTTTGGAATGGGCAAGAATTCGATGTCTTTGTTCTATCGTCTACTACATTATTTTTAAATGACAAATAACAAATTGAATTAACTTTTTCAAATGCAACACCCTGTATTTTATTACACCATTGCATAACATATCGTATGAGCTTCTCGTTGATATAAGGTCTGTGGGGTCTTCTTCATGAAATTCGTGAAATAAATTTTAAAATAAGTAATGTGGATGGTATTAGTAGAATCTAGTAGAACGTTGTCGTAAAATCGGAAAAATCTATACAAAATAATGGAAAAAATGTTTTCGAAATGGCAATATCAGTGTTTGAAGAATAGTGGTGACAGAAAAATAGTTATATTAACAAGAATATGAAGCGGTGAATAACAGAAAACCATGTGAAAAAATGTCGAGAACAGCCTTCTTATAAATGCTCAAATAGGCCACCATCATTTTCCACACAAGCTGCTAGTCCTCTTGTAAATGAGCGTCGAATTCTAGCAAGTGTTGCTCCATCAATGGAACGGAAGGCTTCCGTGATCCTATTCTTCATATCATCTGCAGTTTTCGGTCAATCTCTGAAAACTCTCTCTTTTGCGTAGCCCCAGAAAATAAATCTATAGGATTTAGATCTGGGGATCGCGCGGGCCAAGGAATGATTCCTCCTAGGCCAATCCAACGATTAGGATAGGATTAGTCCAAATATTGTCGAACTATCCTATGGTTATGCACTGGAGCACCATCTTACTGCATGGTTCTTCGGGTATGCAGGTTCACTTCTTCTAACATTCCAGGAAGAAGTTCGCGAAGAAAGGGTGAATAGTGTTCACCATTCAGCACATTGTCGAAAAATTAAGGTTCAATAACGTGATGTCCAATATATCTTCCCCAAACAATGAACGACCATCGGTTTTGGTGATCAAACAATGAGGAGTTTCGACTGCATATTATGTATGTTGACCGACTCACTGCTTTTAAACGTTGCTTCATCGGAAAACAGAATTTGGTTTGAAATATTATAATCCTCCTCAATCATGCCATTCATTTCTCTACAAAACGCAACTGAATTAGCAAAATCACTACCATACAATTCTTGATGTAGGTTCAGATGAAAAGGATGGAACTTATGATTCAAAATTATTCAGTTCACACTACTTTGTGAAATAAGCGTTTCAGCTGCTATTTAGCTTGTGTTCACCTGAGGAGTTTTCTGTAGCATCAATAAAACCTGTAGTTCATTCTCATCAACTCGACCACCAACAATTTCTTTTTAAGGGTTGGAAACACTACCAGTGAGTTCAAATCGATCTCTCAACCTTTGGAATGAAACCACCTGTGGAGCTCTTGCTTCCGGATATTTTTCATGGTAAATTCTGTGTGCTAATAAAACATTTCTGTTTCGTACCACGGATAGTTTACCGTAGTATTTGTCTATTATTTCAGTATTTTAAAATAATAGACAATTGCAAATTAATTAATCTCGATAATTAATTTCGATGGCTTATAGTGGACTGTATTTTTGATTATTAGCGTTGATTTTGAATTCAAAGAATACTCTAGGTGCGGTGGTCTACAACTTCCTTTATCTAATAATGATAAACCACAACGATGATGAGGAACTGAAGTAAAACACTTATAACAAAACAAACTAATATATTTTGGTATCACTGTATATGATACCAAGCTAATGTGATAACAATTACACTACAAACAAGTGTAAGGTGGATTGCAACGTTTACAGCAATCGCGTTATGCTTGTACAATTACAATCAAACAACTTGACTATTCGGAGAATAATGCATAATGTAGCTACGGCTACGTGCGACAACTTTGACTATTACTCGAATAATAATACATGATGTAGCAAGGGCTACATGCGAACACTTCGAATATCACGAATAATAATGATTTTACAGTCTTTTCAAAGACTGAATGTTAGAGGTGCTCGATGCATCCCTTCTAACAAAAAGATCGAAATTAACGTAAATGATTGGAAGGCCCATCTGGAGGTGGACTGAATGATCGAAATAAACCTTCTTATTGGTTGCAGAAAAATCATGAGAATAATGCAAGTAAAAAAGGATAGAGTTACTTTGTAATTCCGAATGCTGCGTCATGTGAAATTAACAGGCATAAATATATCCAAATCTCTAATTAACTTTCCATGTTTTCTAAGGCCATATATAACAATTAAAAAACCAATAATCTGAAGTGTCGTGTAAAAATAAACAGTTTGAAGCAATCTCAAAACTGCTAGATCGCATATCAACGTAAAACTTCAAATTTCAGGATTTAAATGATAAGAATTATAGTTAGCCGTTTAATTCAAATCTGAAGGTATCATTCTCGGTATACATTTGAAGCATCTCCCGAACATGTGTTAATAAATATCAACATACTATTCTTAACAATAAGTTGTGTACAATTATTGACAATACACAGATGTTTCAGTTTTTACGACAACGTCCTACTCGATTCTTCAAAAACCATCCACATTTCTTATTTTGAAATTTATTTCACAAATTTCACAGAGTAGACCTTACAAAACTTATATCGATGAAAAGCTCTTACGAAATGTCAGACAACAGTGCAATAATATATAGGGTATTGCATTTGAAAAAATCGAGTTAATACAATTTGTAATTTGTCATTTAAAAACCAATCTAGTAGGTGATAGAACACAGACATCGATTTCTTACTCATTCCAGAAGATGCGCAGAAGCTTAAAGAATCGACTGGAAAAAAGATGATTGAATTATGTTGAACGGTTCCGAAGTTATAACTTTTTCTGTGGGTCTACGCGCGACGATATTTCGACACATAATTTGACATAGGTCAAAAACTAATGCAGATAAGTCAATGAAACTTGGGTGTGTTTTATCGACAATTAAGTGGAAAATCCAAAGATGTATGAAAAATACGGGGTTGCCATTTAAAAAACCCGAACCTATGTATGTATTTCATTTTCGGACACCTGTATGTGAATGAAAATATTTTCACGATGTGCGGATTCTACCACCTATCGCTTGGAAAAAACAATCGATAGCTTGAACAGAAACCAAGTTATGGACCATTTACGCGCCTTGGGTCAGCCTGTACAAACTAACGAACTTACTGTATATTTCTAGCTGTGTGATTTGAAGTGATAGGGTACCATCTTATATCAAAGCCTAGCCTGCGATAGTACACCTACTGTAAAACACGCAGTTACACCCTATTCCCCTTTTAATGAACATAGAACTTGTAATATTTTAATGAATCATTTAAGTTGCTATATTTCCTTCTTTAAGATATAAATCTCCCACTCCCACTACCTTGACATTCTGTTTAAAGAGCCCATTCACATGTACTTAGCCGGTGGTACTGAAACTCTGAAACTGTGTGTGACAAGATGTCTTTAAATTTTGAGCGTTGCCTTGATAAAAGGATCACGACTTTACCTCATGTAATAGCCTTATATACTTCATTTCCACCATTTATTGAAATAAATTGATAAAATTGTTACAAACCTTGTCTTCCAAATGTGAATAATCGAATTTTCTTCTTCATAAGCAATAGGTTCTGAAGAAGTCAATTGAATAATTGAAAGTTATAATTTAAACATGATCTAAGAGAACTTTTTCGTCTTAATGTTTCCAGTATTGTATAGTAGAACCAGAAAGTGATTATGCAATATATTCTGAAGATATCAATCAAATACTGGAATTGAAAGTCATAATTTGAAAATTTTCAGATCTCTGCAAGATTCTGAGACATAAAAAAAGCAAAAATTACTCTTCTGCACGTTCCCAGTCTTGTAAAGGGTCTTTCATTAACAGCGCCCCATTTTATTTTTTGAATGAACTACATTATTGATTTGCAAATTATTGAACTTTTTAGGTCATTATAAATTACAATGGATACCATTAGTAATGAAATAAAACATCATTTAAATGTCCATCACGGAAACGCTGCAAAAAATGAAGTCGTCGAACCCAATTTTCCAGGACTCTCTCACACAAATCAAGTCGTATGTTAGCAATTACTCGTTCAATATTAATCGGTAAATTGTCTAAATTTGCTGGATGATTGCTGTAAACTGATGACTTCATTTAACCCCAAAGAAAGAATTCCAATGGAGTTAAATCGCAGGAACGAGGCGGATAATTTATCGGTCCATCATTTCCGATTTTTTCTTAGTACCAATTACTGAATACACGAAGCTTTAAATGATCTGTTGGTTTGGGTCCTTGGGTTAAAACAATTTTTTATGGATGTAAACCAAGATCTTTTCGTAAAATTCGCCACAAAGACATCTGGGAGATGCCTAGTTCCTACGAACATCATGAAATCGATAAATTTTAGTCTTCACGAACGGCAGCAATATTCTCTTCACTTTTTGCATTTCTTTGTCTCACTGGCACCGTAACATCATGAAGTATAAAATTTGTTTCAAACTTTTTCACTAAACGTTCAACTCTTCTTTTATACGGACGATTATAACGAGTTAAAGCACGTAAAGTTAGAGTAACAAATCGCGATTGTTCCTTTCCACAATTAAATGGTAGTCATTGACAAATACAAGAGTCAATGTCACAAATAAACAGTAGCTTCCATGCGTGAGTAATGTCAATTTAAAAATGGGGCATTCCCATTGAAAGACACTTTATATTCGAAGAACCAGAAAGTGCTTCTGCTTCTTGAATTCTGCAAAAGACACAAAATGTTTCCTCATATTAACTTTCAAACTTAAAAATATGCCAGATGAATATCCGTTATTCAATACAAAAGCGAATAAATATAAATTACTCACATTTATGTAATTTCTAAAGATGAAACAGGTAATGCGTTAGAAGACAAAGATCGCCTTCTGCCTGCAGTTATTATATCTTTTGAATTAAAATGTCCGGAATAAATTACAGAATGAGATTTAATCATGTTCTCGTCTTTCATTCTTTTTTTCAACCATAAATGCATCATTTCATTATGAGTCGGAAATCTGAAATTGTTAACAAACAGGTGACGCATGCCAACGTTCACCAACACAAACTTGTGATACGGTATTTCACTCATTTCAAGGGATTGTCCATGAATAACAAACACACTTCTTACGTACTATAGTATATATATATACATTCTGTCAAGAAAGTACCGGGAATTATCGATTTAAATCTGGCGGGGCAATGAGGCAGGTAAAAATTTTTTTTCTAGGTTGGTACCACTGTCCTTAATTACTATGCCAAGCTTGAGCGGGATCTGTCAACTAGTGTGTTTGCAACAGCTGATTAAGTCAGTCGATGTCAGAGTGCGTGCCGATTTTTACTATGGGTGATTACGTTGAGCAAAGAATTTGTTTAAAGTTTTGTGTTGCAAATGAATTTTCGTGTGCCGATGCATTGAAAATGTTGCAAAAGGCCTTTGGTGATAATGCTCTATCGAAAACTCGTGCATATCAGTGGTACAGAGCCTTCAAGGATGGTCGTGAAGTGGTCGGCTTCGATCGAAGATAACGTCGATAAAATTAAGGAAAGGGCGCTGGAAAACCGTCGTACCAGCTTGAGAGAGATAGCACATGATCTTAAGATATCCCACGAGTCCGCACGTACGATTTTGATTGATATTTTGGGCATGAGAAAGGTGGCCGCACGACTCGTACCGAAAGACCTGAATTTTCTTCAAAAACGTCATCGCGAACAGGTTGCTTCAGACATGCTGGATCGCTGTAATTCCGATTCTACATTCATGGAACGCATTATAACTGGTGATGAGACCTGGGTCTACGAGTACGATATGCAAACAAGCCAGCAGTCATCGGAATGGGTGGCAAAAAATGAGCCGAAACCGAAAAAACCACGCCAAAGCCGCTCGAAAATGAAGGTGATGCTCATTGTTTTCTTCGATATCCGTGGCGTGGTGCACTACGAATTCGTTCCAGAGGGTCAGACGGTAAACAAGGAGTATTACCTAGGCGTTATGAAACGTTTGCGTGAGCGTATCCGTAAGAAGCGGCCAAATTTGTGGGCGAACAACTCATGGATTTTGCATGACGATAACGCGCCTTCTCACCGAGCTACGATTGTGACTGACTTTCTCGCCAAAAACTCAACAAACATGCTTCAGCAACCACCGTATTCGCCGGATTTGGCTCCCTGCGACTTTTTCCTCTCCCCAAAACGAAAATTGCCGCTTTGTGGCACCCGTTTCGAGTCGATTGAAGCCATAAAACAAAATTCGGCGCGAGAGCTAAAGTCCATCCCGGAAAGTGCCGTTGGCATAGATGTATTGGAGCAAATGGAGCCTATTTTGAAGGCGACCCAATAAATTTTGACGATTAAATGTAAAAATGTTGTTTATTTGAAAATTCCCGGTACTATCTTGACAGAATAGTATATAGTTTTTTGATAATTCAAAAAATATTGAAGTAAACAA
The DNA here is from genome assembly GCA_034642435.1 of Megalocaria dilatata. Lineage (NCBI taxonomy): Eukaryota > Metazoa > Arthropoda > Insecta > Coleoptera > Coccinellidae > Megalocaria > Megalocaria dilatata. The sequence goes on along the minus strand of CM067860.1, from coordinate 48,414,606 downwards.
CCAGTAATATCTGAAAACACGCTAGGGATTAAAAAAAAACCGAATGACAGATCGAGTAGCCGGAATGCGGCATCGATGTCAAAGCTCGCATTTCAGTAGGTATCCACAGAAAGAAATATATTCTTATTATTTGAATATTTTAATACAGATATATTCTGTTAGCCTTCTACATATTTATTTTCCAAAAAATCGTATTTAATATTATAACTTCAGGAATTAATGTCATATAAGGTCCACTTATATCAAACGACATATTAAATAAACATTCATTATATGACATCCAAATGAAATAACAAAATCGAATAATATAAATTGTTAACAAAAATCCTATAAATTAAATATTTTGAGTAGACAAAATTTTGTTTCTGCTCATCCCTCTTCTGAAAACAGACATAATCTTAAGATTTTTATCATTAAACTATCTCACTTAGAATATTCAATATTATTGGATATCTAACTAAGTTACTTTTTAGAAAATCTCAAGATATGTAAAAACATTACTAAAAAACAAGTTTTAAGAGACTTTGCTTCGTCAGTACTCAATCGTATTGAATAAAATATAACATCAATCAACAAAAAGTATTTACTCACTTTTAATCCAGAAAGCTTCTTGGTAAATGAATACTGAACATTTAAATGGAGTCTAATGTGGCTCGAAATGAATAGTTTTGTGGTTTACCATTGAATTAAAGACAATTTAACGGCCTCTGTTATAGCACAAAGACCATCTGTATAAAGAATGTTGAGGAAACCAAATAATTATATATTATGAATAAAATAAAATAAACTAAATGGAGGTTTATACTTGATAGAAGGTATATAAAATTATTTAAATATTTTAATATTTACAGAAATATTCTGTTAGCTTTCTACATATTTATTTCCAAAAAATTATATTTAATATTATAACTTCAGGAATTAAATTAATGTCATATAAGTACCACTTATATCAAACGATTTATTTCGAGTTAACATTACACTCCATTTAAATGTTCAGTATTCATTTACCAAGTAGCTTTCTGAATTCAAAGGTGAGAAAATATTTTTTGTTGATTGATGTTATATTTTATGGATAATATGAATGAGTACTGACGAAGCAAAGTCTCTCTCATAACTTGTTTTTTCAGTAATGATTTTACATATGTTGAGATTTTCTAAATAGTAACTTAGTTAAATATCCAATAATATTGAATATTCTAAGTAAGATATTTTTATGATAAAATTCTTAAGATTATGTTAAACATTTTCGAAATATATCTGTTTTCAGAAGAGGAATGAGCAGAAACAAAATTTTGTCTACTCAAAATATTTAATTTCTAGAATTTTTGTTAACAATTTATATCATTGGATTTTGTTATATCATTTAGATGTCTTATAATGAATGTTTATTTTATATGTCGTTTGATATAAGTGGTACTTATATGACATTAATTTAATTCCTGAAGTTATAATATTAAATATAATTTTTAAAAATTAAATATGGAGAAGGCTAACAGAATATATCTGTAAATATTAGAATATTTGAATAATTTTATATACCTTCTATCAAGTATAAACCTCCATTCGTTTTATTCAGAATATATTCTTTTTACCACATACTCTGAACTGAAGACAAATACCCAAGACGAATCATTTAAATATTCATATTTAACCGAGAAATATTGGAATTAATAGTTTTTATTTTATTTAATATACAATTATAACAAGATAATATCATTCTGCATTTCAAAATATATCACAATCGGACTACGTTGAAAAAGCATGTTCGGACACCCACAGACTGCGTACGAATGTACATAGGGAATCCTCTATGTTTATTACTCTGAGGTTATTTCCCATATGGGACATTTTGGAGATTAATGTCGTAAAGTTCAAGGACCTGTAATATATACCGTGATACCTCTAATATACATATACCTTATGAGGGTGTTTACGACTCACCTAATTCCTGCAGTTTTTCTTCAGATTTGATCACTTAATTGTATCAAGTTATCTCTGACCAAATTTCACATGGTGATTCTACAGGCAAATTGCAACAAAAAAGTATGGTCCAATTCTTTCGTTGTGAAGTTATCCAAGATTCTACTATTTTGTAAGGATTAATTTTTTTTCACTAAAAACGTAGCATAACTTGGAAACTACGATTTTAATCAGAATTCAGTGAATACCATCAGAAAAAGCGGAAAATTCTCTTTAGACTGGGGTGGTTAAATGGAGTTTTTTAAGAAATACTCACTCATTATAGGGTGATCAAGGAAAAAATTATTATATTTTCTTTCTATAATTTTTGGTCAAAACTCTAATTTCCGTGCCGTAAACCCCCATGCAAAAACATTTTAATAGCAGAAATGTCACAAGATTTTTAAGCATTAAGACATCATTACTTTCGCCTTCGTTCATACGAAAATCATAATGAATTCATATAGATTGAGAGGGACTCTCATGAATTTATGCAAAAGGACGAAAAAATGTATTATTCAATCTCCTCAGAAAAAAACCTAACGGATTCAATATTCCAACTAAGGTAATTGAATTTGAGGGACGAATGTCATAAAATATATAACTACGGAACTAAATGGATAATAGTCAATGAAAATGAAGCTCCCAAAATGAATGCTCTGAACACGCGATTTCATTTGAAATATTGTTTTTCAATATGAAATCGTTTTACGAGCCGACTGATGTCGAATTAGGACTGAAATTGAATTAATTCAAGTACTCAAGTTAATTGTGAATGCTAAAACTTCAATCTCGTATGGTTATCTTGATAGAATTGGTTTATGATGAAGGGTTTTTAAATAAGACGTTTCATTTCGAATAGTCCGGTATCTGTGCAGCTATCAATTTTATTTTATTTTTAAACTCCCATCTTTTGACATTTGGCAAGCAAAACTATGCCATTACTGAAAAATAACGATATACACTTCAACAACGCATTGAAATTGTTAAAATTCACGGAATCCATCAAATGAGTAGAATGTTCAAGATTCTCGCAGAATAATGTTCAACATATAATTCAAAATGGCCTTTGTTTATTTCACTTTTTTAAATAATATCTATCACATTCTCCAGTGAAAGAACCTGATACATTTGGACCCAAAATCTCATCAGTAAGGAGTTATTTGAATAAACAGAATAATCATTTAAAAATATATAAAAATACCTCCTCTAACCCAACACATTTCTGCAACAACTAAACAATTTTGAGATAAGCATGGCCTATACGAAAATTAAGTTATATCACAGAAATATACAATGAAAAAAGAAATGAATTCGACTCTGCATTGGATAACTACCACGTGAATGTGTTGTAATACAAAGAAATTTCTCATTTATTAAAGTATATAAATTGTAAATTACTTGAAGAAGTATTTGCATATTAAAGAATAATAGCTGGAATTGATTCATCAGGACCTCTACAGATTTTAATCTTAATAAATCTCATAAAAACATTTAGAATTGAATTTTAAAATATGTCCCAAATACACTGTATCACTTTATAGACATATATATTATCATCACATGTGGTGGAAATTAACTAATAAAGAATAAAAAAATATATAAAATAATTGACAAATTATTTAGACATCACCTTATACATATAAATGTTTCGATTGGATGTTAAAGAATCTCAAGTTCCATCACCAAAAAATATTCAACATATAATTCAAAAAGGCCTTTTTTATTTTCCTTTTTTGAATAATATATAGCACATTCTCCAGAGAAAAGACCTGATACATTCGGACCAAAATTTCTTCAGTAATAATAATAATAATAATAATAATCCATTTATTCCCAACTGGTTTACACCCAATTACAGAGAAAATATTAAAATAAAAAATAGAAAATCCAAAATAGAAAAACAAATATATGCATAAAAAACTCCTATGCTAACATAACGAAGAAAATCATAAGCAACCCATCAAATTCGTGCCGTAAGTAAAAAACACATAACGATGTATGAACATACCCATATAACATATGCGCATATAAATCAAAATAGCATCCACGGCTCAAACACGTCTACACAATAGAAATAAATAAAGAAAAAAAAACCCCAGTGTGCCGTTCTAAATGGCATGTTAAAATTAAAGATAACTTATCAAAATGAATATCATCTTGACTACAATATCGATCATATATAGTACACATAAAAGTTGTAGGAGAACGTAACATAACATTTAATCTGCTGTAACAACATAAAAGGTATAACTCCGCCTCAGACCAGGCCTAGGTACGTGAAAATTAACATTGCTTAGAAGAAATGGCGAGTCAATAGTACCATGCAAAATCCTGTAAAGAAAAGTCAAGGCGAAACGCTCACGTCCTAACTTCAACACCTCAACTCCGAAATTAATGGTGATGACAGAGTGGTCAAATCCTCTCACAGGATACCTTCCATAACACCTGAAATAGATATATTTCAGGTCTTTGACATCCCTCCAAGTCGACGACAGAATTATTATATAGTGGAGTCCAAATCACAGAGGCATATTCGAACTTACTAGGTATGAGAGAATAGTACGTTTTCATCGTGCATGGGTTCACCAAGCCGCTCCAGTTTCTGACAAAATAACCCAGTGTTGTAGAGGCTGACGCCGTGATCTAACCTATATGTTCCGAAAAGGAAAGCTTATGGTAAAAAAAACGCCTAGATCCCTGAACCGAACACATCTGTTCAGGATTTGACCATCTAACGTATATTCATAATGAATAGGATACAGTTTAAGAGAGAATGATAACACTTTACATTTACCAATATTGAGCTTGAGTCCATTGTTAGAACACCATAAACTGACCGTGTCTAAGGAAGATTGTAACCTGAGACAATCGCAACGATCACCAATCTTATGAGATTAAAAATATGTTTTTAAATCATCAGCAAAGAGCAGATGCGTACAGTCAAGTTGAAGAGACAGATCGTTGATATAAATGAAAAACAATATTGGGCCCAAATTGCTCCCCTGCGGTACACCGGATGTCGCAGGATAGGGTGCAGATTCACATCCCCCATACTCAACATATTGAAGACGATCCGGAAAATATGACTGCATCAACACCAACAACTGGTGCGAAAATCCAATAGACCTAAGGTTCAACAACAATAATCTATGATCAATTTGGTCAAAGGCCTTTTGAATATCTGTGTAAATAACATTCATCTGACCATGGTCATTCAATGATTCAGACAGCGACTGAGTAAGATATGCCAAATTAGTAACAGTTGAGCGATTCTTCATAAATCCATTCTGAAGAGGTGAAATAAGTGGACGAACTGAACAATATATAGTGTCATATAGAATAATTTCAAAGATTTCAGCAAAGTTGCACAAAACAGCTATGGGTCTATAGTTGGTTATAAGGGCAGGATTGCCAGATTCTGAAATCGGACAAATTTTAGAAAATTTCCAAATTTTCGGAATGTTCATATTCCTCAGAATAATATTAAAAATTATGGACAATGGTTCGGCGAAAGAGTAAATGCAGTCTTTGACCAAAAAACTAGGTATATGGTTGACGCCAGATGTCAATTTATCCTTGAGCTTCTTAGAAGCCCTGATTATGTCAATCTCAGAAATAGCCGGAAGAGAAATGGAAGTGTGATTGGCGTAAAGTCTATCGTAATGCTTGGGAGAAAAATCTACGTCAGAGGCAGTAAAGACACTAGAGAAGAAACTGTAGAATCCGTCAACAATACTCTGAGAATCATTAAGCTCAGCATTCTGGTAGCTCACACTTCCAGGAATACGGGATTTAGACTTCTCTGTCTACACAAAAAAACCAGAAGCTACTTGGGTCTTCACGAACTCTAGCCTCTATACACCTAATATAGTTCGAATGATTTATATTCCGTTGGATTTTACCACGCAGTGTTTTGAATTGATTGTAATCACAACTACGTTTATACTTCTTATATAAGCCATGATAATGGTTCTTAAGTCATATGTCATATTTTATCTCATGCGTAAACCAAGTAGGATAACAATGATCACCAGAAGTATAAAGTGCCACACAAGTGTCAAATATATTATTGAGCTTTGCATACATAACTTCACACGCTAAGTCACTATCACTCATCTGTCGAATAACTGACCAATCTATATAATTAAACAATTGATACATAAGAGGAAAATTGGCCTTCTTAAAATTATAGACTTTTTTTTCATGGTTATACACCAAATTAGTACTAGGATTTTCAGATGTCAAATTGAATGAATAAGTTAGAGCAGGGTGATGAGCATCCTCTTTAACCAGGGGATGAGCATCACGAGCAACATTGCAAGAAAAGTTAGCAAATATCAAATCCAAAATACTATTATTCACATTAGGAACACTGTTGTGTTGCTGAATAGCCAAAAAACCACACATATTTCCCAAAACCTCACACCTTCCATCACCCATCTCTAAGCCATAGGGTGGAACATTAAAATCACCACAAATTAAAATACTTTCGTGAGCGAAGGAACTAGCGAAAGTTTCAAGAGAATCAACAAAACGTTCAAATTCACTAAAAGTGACAGCTGGAGGTATATAAATATTAAAAACCACCACCTTAAGACTAAAACAACTAATCTTACATACTACAATATCTATAATAGGAAATAAATCTCTTATCGATTTAACATCGACAAAAGTAGTTTTTAATCTACTTTTTACAGCAATAAGTGAACTCTTATATAACCTTGTAAAAGCCAAATCGCGATCGCATCTAAAAACCACATACTGACAAGAGAATAGTTCCGAAGCTAAGAAGCTGGATAACTAGCTTCGGTTATCCGAAGCTAAGATTCAGTTAAACATATGATGTCATATTCACACAGCGAAATGCTGTTGAAAAATGTAGTAACCTTAGAGTTAAGGCTACGAACATTCTGATAATATGCCTCGAAACCTCTTTTACAATAATTGGGTGGAGCTAGTGGTTTAAAGTAATGATCTTAGGGCTACCATTCACATACTTTATAATCAAATTTTTTTTCACATTTAATGAGTTTCTCATTTAGTATTGTTTTTAGTTGTCTATAATATTCAACCTGTATAGGAGTTCTATCATAAGGTAGAGATACACTTTTAAAACATTCCTTAGCCTTAATTTCCTTGACTTTTCTCAATACACGTACATCATCTGCAGAATCCATGAATATCTTGACCGGCCTATTCCTACCCTCGGTGCGTCTCCCTAAACGAATCACCTTGATGCCATCAACATTCAAGGAAGGAAGTGCCAGCTTACACATATTAAAAACATCAGCTCTATCAGCGGATATTCGCTCCTGGGAGGATGCATGATTACTCTCAACCAGACCGAACACAATTAAATTGGACTTTCTCAACTCCCTTTCGGACATCTCACGGACATCAGTCTCAGGGAAGGCGGTAAGGAGTTCATGCAAAAATATTGGATTTTTTTCCAACCAATTATTCAATATATATTTCAATAGCTTATTTTGAAACAACTAATCACGAATCGTTGCCATCCGAATGTCGCTTGCTGCATTCAATTCATTAAATTTCAAATTCATATCTTTAACGAATCTAGCATTCAGCCCTTGAATCTCGTATTTTATTGCTCTCATTAAATGTCGGTTCATTTAATTTGAACGTTTCTCGCAGAGGGTGGGTAATGGCTTATTAAATATGCAACAATAACTTCATCACCAGAAACGAATGCTCAATTTTCTCAGATTAGAAGGACCCTAAATCCGTGGGCCACCTTTGCATGAGGAGATGACAACGACACAGGCATATTTCGCAATTTAGTCCCGAAAGGGAGGATGTTATTTTAATGAATGGACAACTGTTGGGATGCGAATTCCCTGTATTAATTATGACCGGAATGAAGTGAACATTATTTGGTTCATATGGTTTTGCAAAAAGACTGACGCGTTAGTGTATTACTAGCATAGACTTATTTTCCTAATTTAATTTGTCCATGATTAATAGTCAGATGAATTTTATTGAGGTGTAAAATTCATCACTAGTTGAAGTTCATTGAACGATATATACTCAAGTTTGTATTCAATGAAAATTCATAATGAATGAGAAAGAAATGAATTCTTCATTATATCTATATACACATTAAAAAATGTATATGAGACAGTAATTTATTTCCACAAAAATGTTTGTACTACTACAACAATTGTTTCACCACGATGTGGCTTCTTCAGGTATTACATTGTACTGTCTGATGGTATTCAGTGTAACCGAGTTTATATACATTTTTAGGTACGTGACCAAATAATAGAAGCACAAGTCGTAAAAACTCTAGGTGTTTATTGGAGTTGGCCGCTAAAAATGCCATTAAGGAAAAATATTCAGTAATGGAGAATGATCGACATCTGTTTGTTCGTTCAAAAATTTTACGGGCATTATACCTGTTGATTTCAAGAAATTCTAAAAGTGTTAATCTAGAACTTTTGCTTTCAACGTGGATAATTTCATAATTTTTGTTGAAATTATGCCTTAATTCCTTAAGACGATTAGCATATGTCGAATGTACAGAATTGTATCTATAACCCCTTTGGTGTTCTTGGACACGTTTCTTGAATGATCTACTAGTCTGGCCAATGTATACTAAAGGGCAATCTTTGCAAGTTAACTTGTAGACTCCGGATTTATTTTCTTTATTTGTACGATCTTTATTGTTTTTTATGTAGGTACTAAGGTTATTAATTGTCTTAAAAGCCGCGTTATGATTGAAACAACTTTTGAAATATTTAGCAATATTTTCAGATAATTCATTGACATAAGACAACGAAAAATATTTCTGTGTATTGTTCTCTTTTAGGATTGGGTACACGAGATTTAATGCCATTTTCTTTTGTTTATTGGATACCATTTTGTCTATAAGAAAGGGTTTGTAACCGTTGTTTGACGCTATTTGTTTAATAATATTTAATTCTTTCATAAAGTTTTCTGAATTTAAAGGGACATTCAATAATCTATGAATAAAACTATTATATGCTGACATCTTTTGGTTGGTGAGGTGGTTTGAAGTTTCATGTATTGTGATGTCTGTATGTGTTGGTTTGTGAAAAATACTATAATCATGTAAATTATTTAATCTTGTTATAGTGAGGTCAAGAAAATTAATACTTTGATTCTTTTCTTCTTCGATTCTGAATTTGATTTTTGGGTGGAGTTTATTAATGAAATTCGTGAAGATATGTAGTTGTAGGTCGGTACCTTTGAAACAACAAAAAATGTCATCTACATATCTGTACCAATAAAGAAAATATTTGCTTATAGGATTCAGGTGTATTTTTGATACCAGATTATCCATGAATATTTCAGCTAAAATTGAACTGAGTGGATTTCCCATTATTAAACCATTGTCAGAAATATAGACGGTTCCGTTAAATTGAAAGTAGTTTTTTTCGAGACATATTTCCAGGCAATTAAGTATATCTTCATTTTGATGGTATTGGTATTATTTTTATTTAATAGTTTTTTTACAATTTGTACTGTTCCAATTGGAGGTATAATAGGGAATAAATTTTGTACATCAAAAGAAATTAATTTACAATTTTTGGGTAATTGGATGGATTTAATATTGTCTATAAGTTGGGTGCTATTCTTAATAGCGTATTCAGCTGAAACGCTATTAAAATTCAATTCTTTCAATCAACTGCCCAATACGCCTAGGCGTTCCGCGAATCAAGTCATTAATGAAATTTTCAGGCACATCGTTCCATTGTTCCTGAAGGGCTAAACTCAATTCCTGAAAAGTGAAGGAGGGTTTTGACGATTGTATATTGCTCTCCCTAAGTAATGCCATACGTGCTCAATTAGATTCATGTCTGGTGAGTTTGCTGGCCAGTTCATTCTGCGGATATTGTTCTCTTGAAGACTGTTTTAAACCCTTCGTGTGCGGTTTGGTGGGGCGTTATCATCCTGATGAATAAAATTATCCCCAAATTCGTTGCGAAGAGGAACAATGATTGGTTCAATGATATTTTCTACGTAGATGGCACCAGTCATTGTTCGTTCAACGATAATAAGAGGGGTACCGCTACCGAACATTTACCTCCCCAGCACATTATTGATCCGCCTTGAAAGGGCACAACTTCCCGCGCAAAATTGAGTCGTTCTAGACTGCCTGGATCTCTCCAAACCCTTTCTGGTCGATTATCACTTTGTAAACCGAATCGGGACTCGTCCGTGAAAAGTACGTTGCGCCTTTGTGGTAAAAGCCAGTCTTGTTGGTGTTCTGCCCATTGCCGACCGGTAGCTCTATGTCCGAGTGATAGCCGAGCTACTCTTAAAGGTCTTCTTGCCCCTCAAATTTGAGGAATTCAAGCCTCTCCTTATAGTACTGCTTGAGACTACCCGTCTATGATCCTCAAAAAATGACTTCGAAGGGCTGTTACAGATACCGTTCGATTCTTTCGAGTAAAATTTGCGATATAATGGTCTTCTCTTGCAGATGTTACTCTGGGTCGACCAGGCACCGGTCTCCAGGCAAGGCTGCCGGTTTCGAGGAAAAGGGCCACTATGCGCCATACTAAAGCCCGTGGAATATTCAAATGTTGCGTAATCTGGTGGTTCGACAAAGTTTCTTGATGTAGAGCTACCATTCTTGCCTGGTCAAACTGAGAAATTGGAGGTCCCGGCAGTCACAGTTTGCAAAACCAAAGCACTTTTGGGTCGACGTGAAGCACCTTATCGGCCGGTAATGGTGAAACTCGTGGAAAAATTTGAGCTGTTGGGACAAACTAGTGATATGAAGAATCGAAACCGTGTGCGTCACTCAAGAACAACTGAGAATCTTACTGCTGCAGCCTGTAGTTTTGACGAAAACTCAAGTTTGTCGATTCCTCGTCGATATTTGAAATTATAACTCCACGAAATCCATAAACCGTATTTTGCAAAAAGACTTAGGTCTTAAGGCTTCTAGAGTTCACTTAACACAAAAAATCAAGCCGGTCGATCACAGATCCCCAGATGTATGTTGCACTGTCTCGATTCTCGATTTCTAGAACATTCTATAACCATAGCTCATACTGCTAATTAATGACATTTGGTACAGATTGTCAGCTGAATTGATTTATTTGAATATGAATATGTTAATTATGAGCATCACGGTGTAACAGGGTCTGAGTTGGGCATGAGGAAAGTTTTCTGTGTTTGTAACGTTGAAAATATCGGGAATATCGTTCTTTGCTTGGATTGGCTATGTCGTATATGTATATTTGCGTGCACTAAATGGCGTTAAATGACGAAACGTGCGTATGTCTGCAACTTATGCCCCAAAACCTAATCGGGCTTGATTGAAAATTTGAATATTAAAACAAATTGAAATATGTTTATCTTCTACAATTTTAATTTCAAAAAAAATTTTTATTCAAAAAACATTTAGAAATAAATTTATGTCTACACAAGCACCGCTTACATTTAATAGACGTATATAATCAAAACTCAATATATAATGTCAAATGGAATGAATAACCCAACAGATATACGAAAGTAATTAAAATTAATGAATAAATATTTAAAGGAGACAAATTTTTTTTTCTGGTCTTACCTTTAAGAACACCAATTGCCTTTTAAAAACATGAACACACTTAAAGGACTTCTCAAAGAATATAATTTATTTGAAATATTTAATATATTTAAATATTCGAATAAATTATTTCAAAAATCTCTAAAAAAATGTGCACTATATCTTCAAAAAACAAATATAATTCTAGACAATCCCGTCTTCAGTCCTCATTTAATATAAGCTTGAGTCTTTTAACACGTGCGAGATAAAGGTTAGTTTTTGATTTTGATATTTGGAATATTAAATGACGACTGAAGACGGGATTGTCTAGAATTATATTTGTTTTTTGAAGATATAGTGCACATTCTTTAGAGATTTTTGAAATAATTTATTCGAATATTTAAATATATTGAAAATTTCAAATAAATTATATTCTTTGAGAAGTTGAGTGTGTTCATGTTTTTAAAAGGCAATTGGTGTTCTTAAAGGTAAGACCAGAAACAAAATTTTGTCTCCTTTAAATATTTATTCATTAATTTTAATTACTTTCGTATATCTGTTGGGTTATTTATTCCATTCGACATTATATATTGAGTTTTGATTATATACGTCTATTAAATGTAAGCGGTGCTTGTGTAGACATAAATTTATTTCTAAAAGTTTTTTGAATAAAAAATTTTTTTGATATTAAAATTGTAGAAGATAAACATATTTCAAAGGGCTTGTTTGAGTTTAGAATTGTTATATAGATGTATGTAGCATTGGCTCGATTTAACTCTTCTCTATCCGCTAGATGGATCTACCCACCAGGTGTATCTACCAATTAAATTGATCTACCGGTATCATTGACCTATCCATACATTGATCTGAACCGGCGTGTAGATCTATCCGTTCACTAGTTTTTATCCTGATCCTTCTTTTTCTTCGAAGATTTTCGTTTAAGGTTTTGTACACATTAAGGAATATTGTGTACAAAAATTGAGGCACTGGAAGTCCGAAATCAAAATCATCGAATTTTGGACTAATCTTTTTTATCCAAAAGCATAAAAAATAGGTTGGGGAGGACTCTACTGTACATTTGGTGGAACTGGAAAGGAATAATATATACTAACTGACAAAGAAACTGCAACACCCAGAAGGGGCTGTTTAAGTTTTAAATATTTTTTAAACATAGATAGTATAGCTAGGAGTAAATGATTAAAATTTGGAGAAAAAATCGTGAAGGTCTTTTCATGTGAACATTTTTTTGTTACTTAAATATGTAATTTTTTTTTGCAAATTTTTAAAATTTTACAACAAACCACCTTTTTGAGGAGATCCAAAGTCGATGTTTAGTTGTTGTTAAAATACCTAGAGCACATGTACGCAGAATTTATCGCCAGCTAAGTGAATTTGAAAGAGGTCGAATTATTGGTCTACGCGAGGCAGGGTTGTCATTTCGAGAAATCGCTAACCGTACGAACAAAGATCTAACTACTGTTATGAGATGTTGTCAAACGTGGTTTGATAATGCCCAAAATCGAAGCAGAGTAGGCACCGGATTTCGAAGGGGCACAAATAAAGTTGAAGATCGACGTCAAAGACTTATGGCTATTAGAGACCGATTTGCGACAACTTGATCTTTGGCTGATGAGTGGTTAGGAGAACAAGGCCATCCTGTAACTATCCGAATGATTTACCGCCGGATAAGGTCTTTTGGACTGCAGCATTATCGACCCCATCTTGTGTTACCGCTGACGGATGAGCATCGCCGGCAACGATTACAGTGGTGCCGAGAACGTCAACATTGGAATGCAGTATGGCATCAGGTCTTTTTCTCTGATGAATCTAGATTCTCCTTGGGTGCCCATGGTGGCCGAAGAAGGGTTAGACGTCGGAGAGAAACGTGAACTTCAGTTTGATATTGAGCGTCATGTACACCGGACAGTAGGAGTTATGGTATAGGGTGCTCTTGCACATGTAAGTAGGTCACCTTTAGTCTTTATTCGAGGTAACATGACAGCGCTGCGTTACCTTCAAAAAATAGTGGAGCCATATGTTCTCCCCTACCTTAACCGGCTCGAGAATCCAATATTTCAGCAAGATAATGCTCGACCTCATGTTGCCAGAGTTAGTTTAAACTTTTTTGAAGCGACCCATGTGAATCTTCTGCCATGGCCGCCAAGATCCCATAATCATGTTTGGGACATCATGGGTAGAAGGCTTGGAAATTTATCCCAGCCTCCACGGATTTTGGCGGCTCTGAGACATGAATTACAGGTAGCTTGGGCTTGTATCCCTCAAGAAGAAATAGACCATTTTATTGCATCAATGCCAAAACGTGTTAGAGAGTGTATAGATAATCGCTGTGGACAAATACATTATTAACAAATTTATTAAAAAAAATTGTAAACTCTTTGTTTATTTTCTTCAAATTTCAATCATTTACTCCTTGCTACACTATCTATGTTTTACAAAAAAAAAATTTTAAATTCAAACAGCTCCTTCTGAGTTGTGTAGTTTCTTTGTCAGTTAGTATATTATGAGTTGCTTCCATATGGCCAAAAACTAAATTCCTATTTCTACTGTCATTAACTGAACCGTTTGAAGCTATCGATTTACCAGAGACGACCAGGATTGACCAACAGAAGAAGTGATGTGTTTCATCAGGACAAAGTCAGACCACACACGAAGTGAGTTGCCGAAAACTCCAGGAGGTTGATTCGGAAATTTTAGTGGCTCCACCATATACGTTCCGGACCTGGCACTAAACGATTACTATCTTTTCCTAGCATTGCAAAACTTCCTGAGTTAAAAGAAATTGGAATCAAGAGAAGTTTACTAGAGATTTTCGCCTATAAGGACAAAGACTTCTATGATAAAGGCATTATGGAGCTTCCTTTGAAATAGCAAGAAATTACAGAGTGACAAGGAAAACTTCGGACAAATTTCACTGTGTTCTGGAACGAAAGTATTTTAGCGAAGCCAAATTATTTTCACTCTATTAGATTCTTTACACTTTCTTGTACTAATATGTGAATTTTCAGTTTGATATTACCTCATTTTGCAGAGTGTTAGAATGTCGAATAAACGTAGTGCAATTTTGGAGCTGCTTCGTCAAGAAAAGCGTCAATGCGAAATAGTTCGTTTACTCAATGTGCCTCGAAAAACCGTGTCCGATGCAATTTGCCGTTTCAAAGAGCTTAGCTATGATGGTCGTCGTCCAAGAAGTGGGAGAAAACGCACTGTCAATACACCTAGCAATCGCAACATCATCAAGAAGCGAGTCAATTGAAATCCGAGGGTCTCCATGAGGAAAATAGCCCGTGAATCCGGTGTCAACCGTGAATCCGTTTGTCAAATGTCCAAAAAGGAGCTCAACCTCAAGCCATACAAGCTCTAAAGAGTTCAACTACTCTCGGATGAAAAAAAGCGCATACGACTTCAAAGGTGCCGCCAACTCCTTCGTCTCGCCGCCGGTAAGCAATGGAAGCGCATTCTCTTCACAGTCGAGAATCTTTTCATTGTAGAACAATCCCACAACCACCAAAACGACAGAGGCTCCCGGTACGTCTAAAATTGTCATGGTCTGGGGCGGAATTTGCGCCAGCGGCAAAACACCTTTGGTTTTCGTGGATCAAGGGTTCAAAATCAATCAAGAGGTCTACCGCTGCGACATTCTCGAGGCTGTAGTACTTCCATGGGCCCAGCAACACATCGGCGACACGCATTGGACCTTTCAACAGGACTCCGCTTCGGCTCACAAACCGAAAATGACGCAAGAATGTTGTGAGACCCATTTTCCGGGTTTCATCACATCTGCAGCATGGCCGCCCTACTCGCCGGATCTCAACCCAATGGATTACAGCGTGTGGTCGATTTTGGAGCTCAGGGCGTGTGCTAAACACCACAAAAAATTGGAGTCGCTGAAGCAATCCCTGCGCCGGGAATGGGACCGATTAACGCCCGAAGAGCTGCGGCCCATTGCTGAAACTTTAAAGAAGCGTCTGAAGATATGTAAAGCCTCCAAAGAGTCACTTCAAAACCGAGTATTTTCTTGTCACCCTATATAGAACAAAACGGTGCATAGTATAAACCGAAAATAAAGTCTTGAAGTTCAGGCAAAAATGATGGATTTTTTCCCCAGTCTATTATTTTCTTCCTGTAATGTACTGGGTATTTGAATAAATTTGGTTGTATGTTAATTTCGATGAGCCTCTGGAAAAAATGTGTCAATATCTCTCTTTCATCGGGAAATGTTGGGAAATGATGCCTTGTGAAATGGTCGCCATCTCGCTCACCAACACATGGACGGCATCCAATTTCGCAACATCCAAAGGACCGGCGTCAGTGCGCTTCTATCTGTCGTCGCGACGACATCATCAGATCCGTATCGTCGCCTGGAGCGCCGCCTGCTAGATTTCCCGCGCCACTCTTCGGCAGTTTAAAACGAATTTGATTCTTGACCTCCAAGGCTCGCGTGTGTCACTTAGATCTTATCTCGGCGTTGATTGGATTCAATTTAGATAAATAGGAACGATTTATTGGTGTGATTGGTCGACCAGTGCATCCGTGACGTCGAATAAAAGTGCGATTGGTAGTTTTCCTTTAATTGTGAAGTGTACAGATGAACCTGGATTCGACCTGAATCAGAATTTTATCTGAAAGGTACGTTATTCTTTATCTCTGGTGCTCCATTCTGGTGTCATTCTAATTTATTATAATGAGACAGGTTTCCGGTGCCGTATTTTTCGTGCCGCTAAATAGATTTACGAGTTTGTGACATGATGTCTCAAGTTTAAGATCACCTTTTCACCTATCTCATGAATTATTGAAATGCTGTAACAATAATGTTCGTGAAATAACACGTTTATTTTATGGCGCATCACATATTTTTGTACGACTATTTCAGCGCATTTTAATACTGTGTACCAGTATTGGGTTTTAAGCGACACTCATTTGAAAACGATCCAACTTCAGAATTCGGAAAGTCACTAGTTCTAATGCAAAGTAAAATATGATCACTTTGCGAATTTCTCGGACTATAAAAGATATCGAAACATTTTTGAATCAATTATCTCACTTAAATGATAAAAAGGGTTTTTATTACTTGATAGAAAGCTTTTTCAATATCTTAAATATCAAAATTTTAAATATCATCCAAATTCTGTACACCTTCTACAAATTTTAATTTCAAAAAATGTTTATCCAAAAACTGTTAGAATATAATTAAATAAATGTCTTTAGAACACACTGTGTTAATTTAGTAGACATGTAGAATTAACACTTCTACACAGTACCAAAGGGAATTGAAGAAATATAAATTATCAACTAAAAATTATTACAAAATTTGAATATCAAAACAGATTTAATCTGTTAGTCTCCTATAATTTTAATTTCAAAAAATTTTATTCAGAAACTTTGGAAATTAAATCACTAACTAAGCACAGCTTATGTTTAATAGACATATAAAATCAAAACTCATTACATAATATCAAATGGAATAATTAACCCAACAAATATAAATTGTCAATTAAAATTAATAAATAAATATTTGAAGGAGACAAAATTTTGTTTCTGATCTTACAATTATGGAAACTAAAACCTTTTCGAAAACACAAAACATAATTTCAAGAACTTCTCAAACAAATAATTTATTCGAAATATTTAATATTTTCAAACAAAATGAATTTTTTGAAATTAAAATTATGGGAGATTAATTTTGATATTCAAATTTTGTAATAATCCTTCTATCAAGTAAAAAACCTCTTCTTATTAAAAATTATTATATGAATACTTGAAGAGTACAAAATTTTCTTTCGCTCCTTGTTTCATGAAGAATAAATTCCTGTCCAAAAATGTAAAACCTAACCTCAAAAACTTCTTCAAAAAGAACTTCCTCAAAATAAGTTCCTTCAAAAAAAATTCCTAAAACATGCAGAACATCTTCAGAAAGTAATTTAGATATATTACAACGGAAAGTCATCAACTCTACTTCATATTTAAAAAATAAAAATAATTAAAAAAATACCTTACCAAACAATGTAGTTGAATGTAGTTTACACTAGAATGAAGTAAACTCTTAAAAAATCCTACGCATTCTATGTTCGTTTCAGAAATTAAATAAAGTTTGCAAAGGTATTTTATGGACTCCGTTAAGATCAAAAGATAGTATGTCATAAGTGTGAACCAAAATATATAATTATTATATATACAATAAAATAATGAAAAGAGTTTTTTTCTGATAGAAGGATTATTAAAAATTTTTAAATATCATACAAATTTATTCTGTTAACCTCCTAACAATTTTAATTTCAAAAAAAGTTTTATTGAAAAACTTTTAGAAATAAATTAAATAAATATCTTTAGAAGATATTGTGTCAATTTAGTAAACGTATAGAATTAACACTTATTACACAGTACTGATGTGAATGAATGAAATTCAAAGAAATATGAATTGTCAACTAAAAATTATTAAATAAATACTTGAAGAGTACACGATTTTGTTTCGTTCCTTGTTTTATGGAAACTAAATTCGTTTCCAAAAATGCAAAACATAACCTCAAAAACTTCTTCAAAACAACTTGCTCAAAATAATTTCCTTAAAAAAATTGCTAAAACATGCAGAACATCTTTAAAAAGTAATTTAGAATTATTACAATAGAAAGTCATCAGCTCTACTTCATATTTAAAAAATAAAAATAATTAACAAAAAATATCTTACCAAACAAACTGAATGTGGTTTACTGGACAAACACTAGAATGAAGTGAACTTTTAAAAACCCCACGTATTCTATGTTCGTCATAGAAATTACATAAAGTTTGCGAGGTATTTTATGGATTACTTTAAAACGAAATGAGAATATGTTATAAGTGTGAACCAAAATATATAATTATTACATATACAATAAAATAATAAAAAGAGAAAAGAAAATATAGAATATTGATTGAACTACTCAATTCTGTTTCCACTAAATATTTGCTGAGTAAGTTTGATCAATATTATATAAATTTTTTTGGATTCCTTCATTTCTTACTGATACTATGTAACCAGTTCTAATAACATATGTCTTCTAAATTAAAGCAGTGTTTTTAAAGCATTTATTCAATTTAATTTTAAAAATTTCTCAAGAAATTTTTCAAATTAAAATTTCTAGTGATAGAGCAAAATTAATCTGTTTGATATTCAAGATATCCTACTTAAACAAAAAATACTCATTGTAAATTTGCAAAACTTGAATTTGAAAGATTAAAGTTACCATTTCTTGACTCGAAATTTCATTTGAATCTAATTTAGTCATTTCAGTACAATAATTTCTGAAGAGGAAGATTATCGAGATTCATTTATGGTTTTTGAAAATTATACTTTGATAGATTGATTCATCACTTGCAACGTATTGCTTCAACGGCATCATACAGAACCATTTTTGATCGCTTCATCACTGGAGACAAAAAATGGGTCCTATATGATATTCAAAAACGCAAAAGGCAGTGTCTCTCTCTGAATGAATCACCACGATGTACTGCTAAGCCAGGTTTACATCCCAAAAAACAGCTTCTGTGTGTTTTTTTAATATCAAAACAGATTTGATCTGTTAGTCTTCTACAATTTTAATTCCAAAAAAATTTTTACTCAAAAAATTTTTAGAATTAAATTAATGTCTACAATAAGCACCGCTTTTATTTAATAGACGTATATAATCAAAACTCAATATACAATGTCAAATAGAATAAATAAACCATCAAATATAAAAAAAGTCATTTAAAATCAATAAATAAATATTTGAAGGAGACAAAATTTTGTTTCTTATCTGATCATAATGAAACCAATTCCTTGTCAAAAACATAAACCACAACTTAAGCATTTATCAAAAAATATAATTTATTTGAGATATTTAATGTATTAATATATTCAAATAAGTTAATTAAAAAATCTCTCAAAACATGCACTATATCTTAAAAAAAACAATTAGAATTCGGATAATCTCTTCATCGGCCCTATATAATATTTAAAATATCAAAATCAACTAACAATCAATATATCTTACCTTAGAGTGTAACCGGAGCTTGTTTAAAACAGACTAACTTTTGATATTTTAACTATTATCTAGGGCCGATGAAGAGATTATCCGAATTCTAATTGTTTTTTGAAGATATAGTGCATGTTCTGCGAGAGTTTTGAATTAACCTATTTGAATATTTAAATATATTAAATATTTCAAATAAATTATACTTTTTGAAAAATCCTCAAGTTGTGTTTTATGTTTCTGAAAAGGAATTGGTTTCATTATGGTAAGATCAGAAACAAAATTTGGTCTCCTTCAAATATCTATTTATTGATTTTAAATGACTTTTATTATATTTGTTGGATTATTTATTCTATTTGACATTGTATATTGAGTTTTGATTATATACATCTATTAAATATAAGCGGTGCTTATTGTAGACATTAATTTAATTCTGAAAGTTTTTTGAATGAAAATTTTTTTGAAATTAAAATTGTAGAAGACAACAGATTGAATCTGTTTTGATATTCAACTTTTGTTATATTTCTTCTATCAAGTAAAAAGCCTATTTTATTTTATTCCGTGTGTTTGTGTGATTGGTCATTTTGTGCTGAAGTGCTGAAACTGGGACTAACTGTTAATGCAGATCTTTATTGTGAACAATTGGATTCAGTGCACCAATCTTTAATCGAAAAGTATCCGGTGATTGTAAACAGAAAAGGCGTTATTCTGCAATAGGGGTGGGAGTTACCGCCTCACCCATCACACTCGCCTGATATCGCACCCTCAGATTTACATTTATTCCGATCGCTACAACATTTCCTTAGTGGCAAAAAATTTGTAAATTTGGATGATGACAAAATGCCATCGCAAGATATTTTACTCAAAAACCGATTGATTTTTATGGGTCTGGCGTTGAAAATTTGCACACTAAATGGCAAAAGGGGGTTGATAACGAAGGTGATTACATTATTGATTGAAAATAAAAACAAAATAATTTATTCGTTTGAATTTTATTCAAAAAAGGGGCATCACTTTCCGAATTAATGTAATATATATTTTTATATATACAATTCCTCAGATTTCAGATAATATTTTTCAATTTTATATTTTTATCTGATACCTCATGATAACCATAAAAAATTTTTATATTGTATCAATGAAAGAATCAATTCTGAACTCCATAATAATTTTATACGTGTTTTTCATAACTGCAATTCGATTTGAACTGGTAGAAGAAATACCGAAATATTTATGTTATTTTATTTATCATATATAATTATTTGGTTTCCTGAACAAATTATACAGATAAGTCCTTGTGCTATAACAGAGGTCGTTAAATTGTCTTCAATCTTGTTCAATCTTTTAGATCAAGGGTAAACCACAGAGCTATTTATTTACTTGTAAGATAACCTTATATTACATTTAAATTTCTCAGCAGCTCATTTGCCAGAAGTTTCTAAATTATTGAAGGGTGAGTAAATATTTGTTGTTGATTGATGTTATATTTTATTGAATATGAATTATTTGAATACTGACGAAGCAAAATTTCTCTTAAAACTTGTTTTTACATATCTTGAGATTTTATACAAAGTAACTTAGGTAGATATCCAATAATATGGAATATTCTAAGTAAGATAGTTTTATGATGGAATTCTTAAGACCACGTTTAACATTTTTGAAAGATATTTGTTTTCATAAGATTGATGAGCAGAAACAAAATTTTGTCTATTTAAAATATTTAATTTATAGAATTTTGGTTAACAATTTTTATTTATTGGATTTTTTTATATCATTTGGATGTCTTATAATGTATGTTTATTTTATATGCCGTTTGATATAAGTGGTACTTATATGACATTATTTCAATTTAATTCCTGAAGTTATTAAATATAATTTTTTGAAATTAAATATGTAGAAGGCTAATATTTAAATATTCAAATAATTTAAATATTCTTAGAATTATGTTAAACATTTTTGAAAAAGATCTGTTTTCATAAGAGGTATAAGCAGAAACAAAATTTTGTCTACTCAAAATATTTAATTTATAGGATTTTTGTTAACAATTTATATCTATTGGATTTTGTTAACTCATTTGGATGTCTTATAATGAATGTTTATTTGATATGTCGTTTGATATAAGCGGTGCTTATATGACATTTATTTAATTCGTGAAGTTATAATATCAAATATAATATTTTGAAATTAAATTTGTAGAAGGCTTACAGAATATATTTGTTAATATTAAAATATTTAATAAATTTTATATACCTTCTACCAAGTATAAACCATTTTATCTAAGCTCTACAAGAGATTATAAAAAACTCCTTCGCCGTCTTATAGCAATTATGTTGACTTTACAAGAAATTATACATATCACTTTTTATTGCCACCCCGTCCTTATAGGATCATATTTCAGATGGAGAATTTCAATTGTACATTTCTCTGAATTCCAATACACCAAGAGAAAAATTCTGAGACATTTACAAGAAAATCTTCATATTGTTGCGTCCTTTGTTCCTTATTGGAAATTCAGATGTATGAAGAATGCTAAATTGTATAGCCGTGATCTGATATAAATCAGATTACAATAGAAGAATATTTCGTCTGGAATAAAACGAATTCGTTTAAGAATTCCAGCTACTTGTTGTTTTGAGTTCGAGTCGCCTTGCATATTTTAATTTTTGCTCTAGTTGTTTTACTGGTGTCATCTTACTTGAGATACGAAAAGCATTATTTCTATGAAATGTTGATTATTATCAGAAGTATAAATAAATTCGTACGGTTTTTGGTCAAAAATTGAAGCCTTATTGGGAAGAATTGGTTATACGTTCAAAGTATTGTTCTTAGCTAGCCACTACTTCTTCCCATCTTTGTGGCAATTTAAGGATCCTTTCGCACAAAGGAATAGTCTCTTCGGCCGTTATCCATGCATTGATCCATTTTTTGATTTCATAGTAATTGGAGAATTCTTTCAATCTGTGAAAGTCTTTTTACACCTGTTGCCACAAATCTTCACCTTTTCCTAATTTATCTAACTAACTTTGAATATCAAAACAGATTTAATCTGTTAGTCTCGTACAATTTCAATTTAAAAAAATTCATTCAAACACTTAGAATTAAATTAATCTCTTATGGGCACTGCTTATATTTAATAGACTTATAAAATCAAAATTTGATATTATACAATATCAAACGGAATGACCCAACAAATATAAATTGTAAATTGAAATTAATAAATAAATATTTGAATGTTGCGT
Organism: Megalocaria dilatata; assembly: GCA_034642435.1. Taxonomy (NCBI): domain Eukaryota; kingdom Metazoa; phylum Arthropoda; class Insecta; order Coleoptera; family Coccinellidae; genus Megalocaria; species Megalocaria dilatata. The sequence continues at coordinate 48,391,879 of CM067860.1, read as the reverse complement.
TCCGAGCATGCGCATCTGAACTCTTCAGACCGGCATGGTGCACAGCTCACACCCCCATTCTAACATCTTCTTACTGACGATGAAGAGTCCGACTTAAGCTTGCTAAGAATGCTAGGCAATGCTGGAGGAAGATTCAAACAGCTATCCAGTTGAAAATTAGTCACCATTTATAACGTAGAATGAAGTTATTCTTGTGCTTGGCGACTGGCTTGATAGCTCCTATTGTAAATGCATCGTGAAACCTATATTCCGAATATAATTTTCGTTACCTGTATTTTAATGCATTCTGTAATCCTACACACTTAAAATAATGTGATCGAAATGCATTGTGTATCACATTCGTTGAGAATAAATGGTGTGCAATTAATTATAGTATCCTTGAGTATCTACCCTGTTAGGATCTTCTAGAAAATTTTAAAAGATGTGAATAATAAAACTTCTAATTGAAAATACTTCGAAACATTTTTGGCTTGTATTCCAAAAAATTCTTCAGCTGTGTGAAAAAATTTAACCCTAAAATATTTGATTGACCTCTGTATAGTTTTTCAAAAAAAGTCAATAATAAACTCTTCTGGATCATTCTTTGTCCCCATTATGTTGAATTGCTTCAAAGTTCTTACGTAATTCACGTTCCTTTGAAACAATAACTGCATTCTTTCCTTGCCTAGGGCGTCTTGCGATATCGGTTAGTTTTCACACGGTGTTATTAATGGCTTATTGTTGATGAGGAAAGTTTTTCCAAATTCAATTTGGCGTAAAACTATTTTTCACAAGTTCGAAGTAAGGGTGATATATTCTTCTCAAATAAATACTCTCTCCAAAGGAAGAAAAATCGCTTTGGATTTCATGAGTTTATTTCCATCCCTCCATTTAATCTTAATTTCTTTCATTGAAAGAGCTATTCCATTGAGTTGCTTGTGATATAAATATAATTTTAATGAGTGTTACTGGATGAAGGTTCTTACTTTTGATAAAATTAAAAAATTCCGGGAACGCTCCAACTTTCTAACGAAAAGTTATTTTGCCTCAACACGTTTTGGCCAATATCTTCTCATGGCATGCTGGCCTTTATGTTTCTCTCCAATGGCTGCTAGAAATAAAATAACTCTACATTGTAAGATATGTGGATCCCTTTTTGGCTGTTACGACGTAGACAATGGTTGTCTGATACAAGGTTTTGTTCATCATTGGAGCATAATTGCAGACATGCGTACGTTTCCAACTTGTTGGTTCTCTTCAGTGCAATGATTGCCAGCGACCACAAATCTGTCATGTATATTGGGTGTTTGTTTTAGAGTGATAGAACTTTCGATAAGGATAACTGTGATTTGACAGAAGATAGAAGCCATGTTGTTTTGACATTTCTGTTCAGTAAGCATTGACAAATTAACATGGAAAGACTCACGCCGCAATAACGTTCACAAATTGTAGACATTCATTTTCAAAATTAGTGTTCTATTCGCCAAACTTATAGAGCACTTCGTGAAATTTATGGTTTACATAATCGTCCATCAGAGCAGCTTATTCGTCGAACTATCGATAGATTTCGGACAACATTTTCTCTACTCGATGCAACAACAACAAGACAAAGAACTGTACGTACATAAGGACATATCGCTGCTCTAAGTCATAGTGTTAATGATGATCCAGATCAGATCCAACTGGTTCAAGAAATAAAGCCACTTGACCATAATAAGCGTCGTTTGTTTGCTGATTGGGTCCTAGAACAGCTTGAGGTTGATCCACTTTTTTAACGTAAAATTGTGTTTAGTGATGAAGCTCATTTCTGGTTGAACGTCTATGTAAACAAGCAAAATTGCCGTATATGGAGTGAAAAGAATCCTCATGAAGTTCTGCAGGTTTCATTGCATACTGGAAAATGCACTGTATGGTGTGCTTTACACGCTGGATGCATCATCGGACCATATTTCTTTGAAAACGATACTGGAGCTAATGTTACAGTGAATGGTGCTCGTTACAGATCGACGATCAATGATTATTTGTTTCAGAATTTGAATGGTATCGACTCAGAAGTGTTTTGGTTCCAACAAGATGGTGCTACACCTCATGCTGCTACCGTAACAATTGATTTATTGAAAGAAAGATTTGGCGATGAAATTATTTCGAGAAATGGTCCAATTAATTGGCCTCCAAGATCATGCGACATAACTCCACTGGATTATTTTTTTTGGGATTATGTCAAGTCATTGGTTTATGCTGATAAATCAGAAACAAAAGACGCTTTGGAAGCCAACATAACTCGTGTTATTGATGAAATAAAGCCTGAATTACTCGAAAAAGTGGTCCAAAATTGATCTGGTCGAATGCGGTTCCTCAGAGCTAGTCGTGATGGACATATGCCGGAAATTATTTTTAAAACATATATGTCATAAAATTATCTTTCAAATAAAAAAAAATTAGCTTCAATCTTAATTTAAATGTGTTTTATTTCAATTTAAAGTTCTATCACTATGAAAAAAACATCCGACAGATAAATTTTAGTTCGCTATCATGTTGATAAATTATTTTTTCAAGTTTGTTAGGAATGGATCAAGCTACCCAAAATTGGTATTTATATTGTAAAATAGATAATATGGAAAAAAGTTTCTTGCGAAAGAAGCTTGAGGGGTGGCTTCTTCTACCCCTTGCAATCACAGAGAAACACAGCCACAAATTTCATTGAGTGCCTTCTCGTCCGCATAAAATGTTTGCTCAATTTTCATTTTGTCAGTTTTTTTGGTTCTTAAAAGAACATTAAAAACTGTTTTTCGGACGCCATCTTTAAGGGCCAGTAACTAAGCAGGGGGTCTCAAAAAAATAAACTTTATTTGAAAGATCCACCCTATTTTTTGACAAGGAATCATCCCTTAAATTTTTTTGCAACTATTCATATATAAAATTTGAATATCAAAATATATTCAATGTTTCTTCTAGTCTTCTACAATTTTAATTTAAGAAAAAAGTTTTATTGAAAAACTTTTAAAATTAAATTTAATTCTTATAAGCACGGATTATATTAAATAGACGTCAATGATTTAGGGCTGATGAAGAGATTATCGGAATTTTAATTGTTTTTTGAAGATATAAGGCATGTTTTGAGGGATTTTTGAATTAACTTATTTGAATATTCAAATATATTGAATAGTTCAAATAAATAATATTTTTTGAGAAATCCTTAAGTTGTGTTTTATGTTTTTGAAAAGGAATTGGTGTTCATCATGGTAAGATCAGAAACAAAATTTTGTCTCCTTCAAATATTTATTTATTAATTTTAAATGACTTTTTTTATCTTTGTTGGTTTATTTATTCCATTTGACATTGTATATTGAGTTTTGATTTTATACGTCTATTAGATATAAGCGGTGCTTATAAGACATTAATTTAATTCTAAAAGTTTTCGAATGAAATTTTCTGAATGGTATCGACTCAGAAGTGTTTTGGTTCCAACAAGATGGTACTACACATCATGCTGCTACCGTAACAATTGATTTATTGAAAGAAAGATTTGGCGATAAAATTATTTCGAGAAATGGTCCAATTAATTGGCCTCCAAGATCATGCGACATAACTCCACTGGATTATTTTTTTTGGGATTATGTCAAGTCATTGGTTTATGCTGATAAATCAGAAACAAAAGACGCTTTGGAAGCCAACATAACTCGTGTTATTGATGAAATAAAGCCTGAATTACTCGAAAAAGTGGTCCAAAATTGATCTGGTCGAATGCGATTCATCAGAGCCGGAAATTATTTGTAAAACATATATATATATATATATATATATATATATGTTGACTTCCGCTTTTTTATTGATTTTAACAACAATTGTTTCGTCATACCATGACTTCATCAGGTGAGTATTTAAACTATCATGTTGATAAATTATTTTTTCAAGTTTGTTAAGAATGGATCAAGCTACCCAAAATTGGTATTTATATTGTAAAATAGGGATTAAATGGAAAAAAGTTTCTTGCGAAAGAAGCTTTAGGGGTGGCTTCTTCTACCCCTTGCAATCACAGAGGAACACAGCCACAAATCTTATTGAGTGCCTTCTCGTCCGCATAAAATGTTTGCTCAATTTTCTTTTTGTCAGTTTTTTGGTCTTTTAAAAAACATTAAAAACTGTTTTTCGGACGCCATCTTTAGGGGGCAGTAACTAAGCAGGGGGTCTCGAAAAAATAAACTTTATTTGAAAGATCCACCCTATTTTTTGATAAGGAATCATCCCTCAAATTTTTTTGCAACTACCATAAATAGAGGTTAATTCTTGATAAAAGCTATATAAAATTATTTAAATATTCGCCCACAAATTTGGCCGCTTCTTACGGATACGCTCACGCAAACGTTTCATAGCGCCTAGGTAATACTCCTTGTTTACCGTCTGACCCTCTGGAACGAATTCGTAGTGCACCACGCCACGGATATCGAAGGTAACAGTGAGCATCACCTTCATTTTCGAACGGCTTTGGCGTGGTTTTTTCGGTTTCGGCTCATTTTTTGCCACCCATTCCGATGATTGCTGGCTTGTTTGCATATCGTACTCATAGATCCAGGTCTCATCACCAGTTATAATGCGTTCCATGAATGTAGAATCGGAATTACAGCGATCCAGCATGTCTGAAGCAACCTGTTCGCGATGACGTTTTTGAAGAAAATTCAGGTCTTTCGGTACGAGTCGTGCGGCCACCTTTCTCATGCCCAAAATATCAATCAAAATCGTACGTGCGGACTCGTGGGATATCTTAAGATCATGTGCTATTTCTCTCAAGCTGGTACGACGGTTTTCCAGCACCCTTTCCTTAATTTTATCGACGTTATCTTCGATCGAAGCCGTCGATGGGCGACCATTTCACGACCGTCCTTGAAGGCTCTGTACCACTGATATGCACGAGTTTTCGATAGAGCATTATCACTAAAGGCCTTTTGCAACATTTTCAATGCATCGTCACACGAAAATTCATTTGCAACACAAAACTTTAAACAAAAATTTTTTGCTCAACGTAATCACCCATAGTAAAAATCGGCATGCACTCTGACATCGACTGACTTAATCAGCTGTTGCAAACACACTAGTTGACCGATCCCGCTTAAGCTTGGCATAGTAATTAAGAACACTGGTACCCACCTAGGAAAAGAATTTTTACCTGCCTCATTGCCCCGCCAGATTTAAATCGATAATTCTCGGTACTTTCTTGACAGAATGTATATGACATTATTTTAATTTATTTTCAGAAGTTATAATCATTAAATATAATTTTTTGAAATTAAATATGTAGAAGGCTAATATTAAAATATTTAAATAATTTTTTGCAACTATGCATATACAAAATTTGAATATCAAAACAGATTCAATGTTTCTTCTAGTCTTCTACAATTTTAATTTAAAGAAAAAGTTTTATTGAAAAACTTTTAGAATTAAATTAATGTCTTATAAGCACGGCTTATATTTAATAGACGTTTATGATTTAGGGCCGATGAAGAGATTATCGGAATTTTAATTGTTTTTTGAAGATATAAGGTATGTTTTGAGGGATTTTTGAATTAACTTATTCGAATATTCAAATATATTGAATATTTCAAATAAATGATATTTTTTGAGAAATCCTTAAGTTGTGTTTTATGTTTTTGAAAAGGAATTGGTGTTCATCATGGTAAGATCAGAAACAAAATTTTGTCTCCTTCAAATATTTATTTATTAATTTTAAATGACTTTTTTTATCTTTGTTGGTTTATTTATTCCATTTGACATTGTATATTGAGTTTTGATTTTATACGTCTATTAGATATAAGCGGTGCTTATAAGACATTAATTTAATTCTAAAAGTTTTCGAATGAAATTTTCTGAATGGTATCGACTCAGAAGTGTTTTGGTTCCAACAAGATGGTACTACACATCATGCTGCTACCGTAACAATTGATTTATTGAAAGAAAGATTTGGCGATAAAATTATTTCGAGATATGGTCCAAATAATTGGCCTCCAAGATCATGCGACATAACTCTACTGGATTATTTTCTTTGGGATTATGTCAAGTAATTGGTTTATGCTGATAAACCAGAAACAAAAGACGCTTTGGAAGCCAACATAACTCGTGTTATTGATGAAATAAAGCCCGAATTACTCGAAAAAGTGGTCGAAAATTGATCTGGTCGAATGCGGTTCCTTAGAGCTAGTCGTGGTGGACATATGCAGGAAATTATTTTTAAAACATAAATGTCATAAAATAATCTCTCAAACTTGGCTGCAATCTTAATTTAAATGTGTTTTATTTCAATTTAAATTTTTATAAATCTAAAAAAAAACTCGATATATTGTAGAATACATCAAAATATATAATTCTGAATTTAATGTCCAATAAATTCAAAATAAGTTGTTCCGTCAAGATTCCCATCCATCAAAATTTGACCAACAATATGGTTTCCTAATATTCCTGCCCTAACATTTAATTTTTGGGGAATTTGTGTATTTTTCGGAACACTGTCGTCATAGGAATTCTTTCTCCCTAATAGAAACTTGAATGTTATTTCTGGATTCTTCAAAACTCTCAGGTTCTTGAGTTTGGCGGTTTAACAGTCTATTCAACATCACTTTTTGACGGTAAGTTCATTATTACATTTTTTCGCAAATAATCAAGCCATTTTGAAAATTTCAACTGGGTTGTGTACAGACCATAAATAACTTTTAAACTAAACAACACTCGACATCTCTTCCCTATTCAAAAAATGTTGGGAATTGATGCTATGGGGGTGGATTTTTTGCGAACTCATGATGGAAATTCGACTCCTCAAAACAGGAGTTGAGCTGTTATTTTTAAATCTTCGAAAATTCTTCGTTTCTGAGTTCTGGGAGGTCAAATGTTCGTTGTTACACCCTGTAAAATGTAGGTTTTCACCCACTATCAGTTCAAATGTGAAACATGATTAAGCCACAGTGTGACGAAACAATTTTCGTTCAACAATAAAAAGTTTGTGGAAATTGAATTTTATTTATCACTAGTAGTAACATACAGTGCGGTCCAACGAAAACTTAATACCTCTATTTTTCGGCTTTAAAATGAAATATGGAAAATTTGATACTGAAATTTCGCTTCAAAATTTCCATCGAAAACGAAATGATAGATAAAATAGTGGAAGAGTACTTACTTTTGTGATTAGTTTATTAAATGCTGGAAATGGGCACCATCCACTTCCATGTAGTAATGTAAGTTTTGCTGAAAACGTTCACGTATGTTACTCAAGATTTCTGGTGTGATTTGACGACATTCATTAATGATCCGAGTTCGAAAATCATCCAGGCTGGGTAGCGTAAATCTTGGATTTCAGGTGACCCCATAGAAAAAAGTTCAGTGGAGCCAGATCAGGTGATCTAAGCGGCCACTCAATATGTCCCCTTCTTCTTATCCAGGTGTGAAGAAAATTTTCATCTAAGAACTGACGCACCGGTTAAAAGAAATGAGGGGGTGCGCCATTTTCGTGGAAAATGATCGTTTGATGGTCTTCTGCATCCTCCAATACTTGCACGGGGGCTAGATACATAGCGTTCTTCAATAGATCTAAATAAATTTGGCCAGTGAGATTACCGGCTATAAAAAAGGGCCGATTATGTGATTTCCATGAATACCCGCCCAAATATTTAATTTTTGGGGACGCTGAGTATGCACCCCAAGAATTAATCTTGGATTTTCATCTGGCCAATAACGACAGTTATGCCGGTTTACAATGCCGTTAAGGTAACATGAACACTCGTCTGAAAAACAGATTTTGAACATGTTGTTTTGATTAATTTTAATCATTTCAATGATTACTTCACAGAACTGGATTCGGAGATCGGGATCATGCTCATTCAGTTCCTGAACAAATCGTATCTTGTAAGGATGGAATTTATGTTGTCTCAGGATTCCCATGATTGTTGTGCGTCAAACACCAGATACATCGGACAATTTCCTAGTACTCAAGATCGGATCCATTGCTACATGATCTAAGACAGCTTCGTCTCTTACATGCACCCTCTTTTTGTTTCCGACCATTAGCGTTCGTCTAATTTTTTGGACAAGAAACTTTTTGGACAAAAAATTAACAACATAACTACTAAATACCTTTAAAATGTGTCGGATACGAATATTATTCTCGAGATAAATTCCACATTGCCTCTTTCACTATTTTCTCTGTTATTTCATTATCGATGGATGTTTTGAGGCGAAATTTTAGGGTCAGATAGTACTCGATATGATCTTCAAAATTAGTTATCGGAACAGCCTTCATCCTAATTGAAATACAAGGGGTTCTGCTCACCCTGATTAGGGGGTTGAAGTTACGGGGATGAAAAAAGCGGAAAAGTTGTTTCCCCTTGAATCAGAAATTGATGGGTCCGAGGGATTTTCCACATTTGCATTTTAAAGTCGCAAAATCGAGGTGTTAAGTTTTCGTTCGACCAGCCTGTAAGTTATCAAAGCCTCATTTTTACTCTTAACAGTTAATTTCTAATTGACTCAAAGAAGGTGTTCTTTTTTTGGTTGGAATAATGAGGCTTTCCTATTGAATACTGTTATCCGGAGGTCATATAAAAAATTAAATGGTTCCTTTATTCCAGAGATTAAATGGGGATTCAGTATGTTCACGGAAAATATTCGCTAATACGAAGCTTCTTTGATGAACGAGGTAATGAAATGTATCCGAGCACCATCTCTCATGCCAGAGAATTAATTATTTTGCGAAGGACCTAACAAGCACAGTTTATCCGACTTAGTGGAGAGCGTAATTTCGCAAAAGTCCGCGTATTTTCCAAACCGAAAATTTTAAATCTAACGAGTTTGAGTTTACGAGATATATTCATAAAGTAATGGACATTTGCACCGTTAAATTTATTCTTGGCTCGCGTTTTTCTTGATGAGGACTCAAGATGAAATTCATTTATAACCACGGATTGAGCGCATCCCAAGTTGGTTTTATTTGTAGCCATTAAATTTGATCGTTTTACACAAGTTTTAGCTCGCCGATTCATAGAAATCAAGGCATCCATAACTTTGCGTGCTATAACCTAAAAAAAGACGTTTGTTTATTTTTACGGTCATCAATGAAGAATACAAAGAGCACCTCAACTTCATAGAGCTTCCTGAGTGTAAAATAGATTCAATGAGTACAAGGGTGTTCCTAAATTGGAGGTACAATGGAAGAGGAAAGATTCCTTGAATAATTTTAAGAAAAAAATTCCCATTGGATCGCAAATGTTTTGATTTCGAGATACAGGGGTGGAAGTTTGAATTTATTTCAAGTTTTTTCTTCTTTATTGTCAAATAAATTAACTCGGCTGATCTGTACCAAAAATCATTAATAAGGAGTATGAGCTATTGTAATAGAAAAATCTAGAAATCTATCTACGAAACATTTTGTCACATGCAGAGTGCGCACTGCCTGAAGAATTCAGGTGCGCATGCTCGGAACGAAACGCCACTCATTTAAATATTTAGTTATTTATTAATTTTGATTGACAATTTATATTTGTTGTGTTTTGTTTATTCCATTTGATATTGTAACAGATGTTTTTTAAAGTGATAGAACTTTCGATAGGGATAACTGTGATTTGACAAAAGGAAGTGTTGTTTTGATATTTCTGTTCATTGAGCATTGACAAATTATCATAGAAAGACTTACGCCGCAACAACCTTCACAAGCTGTTGGAATTTATTTTCAAAATCAGTGTTCTTCTCGCCAAACTTATAGAGCACTCGGTGAAATTTATGATTTACATAATCGTCCATCAGAGCAGCTTACTAGTCGAACTATCGATAGATTTCGGACAACATTTCCATTACTCGATGCAACAACGACAAGACAAAGAACTGTACGTACAGAAGAAACTATCGCTGCTATAAATTATAGTGTTAATGATGATTTGTCTATTCATCGACATTCACAACAAGTTGGACTCTGTGCATCCACCACCTGGAAAGTTTTGCGTAAAGATCTTGGTCTACACCAATACAAGATCCAACTGGTCCAAGAACTAAAGCCCATTGACCATAATAAGCGTCGTTTGTTTGCTGATTGGGTCCTAGAAGAGCTTGAAGTTGATCCACTTTTTCATCGTCAAATTGTATTCAGTGATGAAACTCATTTCTAGTTGAACGTCTATGTAAACAAGCAAAATTGCCGTATATGGAGTGAAAACAATCGTCAAGTAGTTCTGCAGGTTCCATTGCATCCTGAAAAATGCACTGTATGCGTGCTTTACACGCTGGAGGCATCATCGGTCCATATTTTTTTAAAAACGATGCTGGAGCTAATGTTACAGTCGTGCTCGTGACAGATCGATGGCCATTGATTATTTGTTTTGGAATTTGAATGGTATCGACCCAGAAGTGTTTTGGTTCCAACAATATGCTGATACACCTCATGCTGCTACCTGTACAATAGATTTATTGAAAGAAAGATTTGGCGATAACATTATTTCGAGAAATGGTCCAATTAATTGTCTTCCAAGATAATGCGACATAACTCCACTGGATTATTTTCTTAGGGGTTATGTAAAGTTATTGGTTTATGTTGATAAACCAGAAACAATAGATGCTTTGGAAGCCAATATAACTCGTGTTATTGATGAAATAAGGTCTGAATTACTCGAAAAAGTGGTCCAAAATTGGTCTGGTCGAATGCAATTCCCCATAGCTAGTCGTGGTGGACATATGCCGGAAATTATTTTCAAAACATAAATGTCATCAAATTATCTTTCAAATAAAAAAACAATTTGGCTTCTATCTTAATTTAAATGTGTTTTATTTCAATTTAAAGTTCTATCACTCCAAAAAAAAAACATCCGATATAATGAGTTTTGATTGTATACGTCTATTGATTATAAGCAGTGCTGATAAGATTTTAATTTGATTCTAAAAGTTTTTGAATAAAATTTTTTGAAATTAAAATTGAAGGAGAGTAACAGATTAAATCTGTTTTGATATTCAAATTTTGTGATAATTTCCCATCAAGTAAAAAACCGCTTCTTATTATTTTATCAAATATTGGAGATTAATTGATCCTTTATTCATATCAGCCCTAGAAAAATGAATAGCAAAAATGATTAAAACTATCAAAATTGTTCTTTGTATGCACTAACCAGTTTTTCCGGTTTCTGAAATAATCTCGTTAACTTTGATTACACAAGGTTTGATCCATCAATCTGTCGCTGCAAAAATACATTACAAACCTAAGGGAGAAATAACTCATGTTTTGGAGTTTTCCTCCGTTTCCATGAAGATTTACAGCTACCACAGAAAGCATGTTATATTTCTTACGCTGTCACATGCCACATGCTCAGAAAGGATCTAATGAACCCCCAATTTCACCGGAACCGATTATTTTCACCCGTTCAAAAATGGGGTTGCCGAATGCGAAGCACAACCTGACATATTTTTCACATACGGGAAAATGGCAGATAAACTACTCGTTAAAAGTTAATTATATTGAATTATTATTTATTCTCTCTTTAGAAAACCCTCATTTCCTGTTGCAATATGTAGATGTAGAGTGTTTCAGATTAGAATAATAATATTTCAAAGAAATGGTGTATTCAAACAAATGGAAATTAAATATTTGAAAAAATGTAAAATTCTGCGAAATGCCGACATTATGAAATTTCCAAAATTCATACTAGTATTCACCTTTGTTAGCTCTTCACGGCCCTGTCTATATTAGCACATAATTCATTATTTTCTTATCGGTGGTGTGAAACTTAAATCTTTCCATGTTGATATTTCCAACCTAGCATTATTGAGCTGTTTCATTTGAACTATTAATTAATTATATTCAACGATACAGCATTGGAAATTATAATCTGTTTCATTCTATCTTCATCTTCTAGCAGTTATCACCTTAATTTTTCTATAACCAATGATAAAGTTTATTTCACTCATTCAATCCAAACACCAGTCCAATCAGTTTCGTTAATTTTCCTCTTTTTGCTAGAAGGGATACATTGAGACACTTATAACATTCAGTTCTTGAATACACAGTAAGTTCATCATCCATATGATAGTTTTTAATGACAAAATTCAGAATTATATATTCTAACTTCTACAATACATTCTGTCAAGAAAGTACCGGGAATTATCGATTTAAATCTGGCGGGGCAAAGAGGCAGGTAAATTTTTTTTTCCTAGGTTGGTATCACTGTCCTTAATTACTATGCCAAGCTTGAGCGGGATCTGTCAACTAGTGTGTTTGCAACAGCTGATTAAGTCAGTCGATGTCAGAGTGCGTGCCGATTTTTACTATGGGTGATTACGTTGAGCAAAGAATTTGTTTAAAGTTTTGTGTTGCAAATGAATTTTCGTGTGCCGATGCATTGAAAATATTGCAAAAGGCCTTTGGTGATAATGCTCTATCGAAAACTCGTGCATATCAGTGGTACACAGCCTTCAAGGACGATCGTGAAGTGGTCGCCCATCGACGGCTTCGATCGAAGATAACGTCGATAAAATTAAGGAAAGGGTGCTGGAAAACCGTCGTACCAGCTTGAGAGAGATAGCACATGATCTTAAGATATCCCACGAGTCCGCACGTACGATTTTGATTGATATTTTGGGCATGAGAAAGGTGGCCGCACGACTCGTACCGAAAGACCTGAATTTTCTTCAAAAACGTCATCGCGAACAGGTTGCTTCAGACATGCTGGATCGCTGTAATTCCGATTCTACATTCATGGAACGCATTATAACTGGTGATGAGACCTGGGTCTACGAGTACGATATGCAAACAAGCCAGCAATCATCGGAATGGGTGGCAAAAAATGAGCCGAAACCGAAAAAACCACGCCAAAGCCGCTCGAAAATGAAGGTGATGCTCATTGTTTTCTTCGATATCCGTGGCGTGGTGCACTACGAATTCGTTCCAGAGGGTCAGACGGTAAACAAGGAGTATTACCTAGGCGTTATGAAACGTTTGCGTGAGCGTATCCGTAAGAAGCGGCCATATTTGTGGGCGAACAACTCATGGATTTTGCATGACGATATCGCGCCTTCTCACCGAGCTACGATTGTGACTGACTTTCTCGCCAAAAACTCAACAAACGTGCTTCAGCAACCACCGTATTCGCCGGATTCGGCTCCCTGCGACTTTTTCCTCTTCCCAAAACTAAAATTGCCCCTTCGTGGCACCCGTTTTTAGTCGATTGAAGCCATAAAACAAAATTCGGCGCGAGAGCTAAAGTACATCCCGGAAAGCGCCTATAAAAAATGTTTCGATAATTGGAAGTGCCGTTGGCATAGATTTATTGGAGCAAATGCAGCCTATTTTGAAGGCGACCCAATAAATTTTGACGATTGAATGTAAAAATGCTGTTTTAATTGAAAATTCCCGGTACTTTCTTGACAGAGTAGTATATATTGAAACTATATACAAAAACTATCAATACATTTCTGAAGGGGTCTAGAGACCGAAAAAGCTATAAAAACTTAGAATTCTCGTTCAATTAATTTTATTTGATTCTTAATTTTGAGAATTCAAGATAATTTTGGAATAATGGATTTTCTTGTATAGGGTATTTTTTTAAAGTGAAAGAACTTTCGATAGGCATAACTGTGATTTGACAGAAGGTAGAAGCCATATTGTTTTGACATTTCTGTTCAGTAAGCATTGACAAATTATCGTGGAAAGACAACGCAACAACGTTTAAAAATTGTTGAAATTTATTTTCAAAATCAGTGTTCTATTCGCCAAACTTATAGAACACTTCGTAAAATTTATGGTTTAGATAATCGTCCATCAGAGCAGCTTATTGGTCGAAATATCGATAGATTGCGGACAACATTTTCTCTATTCGAAACAAAACAACAACAAGACAAAGAACGGTACGTACAGAAGAAAATATCGCTGCTGTGAGACATAGTGTTAATGATGATCCAGATTTGTCTATTCGTCGAAGTTCACAACAAGTTGGACCCTGTGCATCCACCACATAAAAAAATTTGCGTAAAGATCATGGTATACACCCATACAAGGTCCAACTGGTTCAAGAACTAAAGCTATTTGACCACAATAAGCGTCGTTTGTTTGCTGATTGGGTCCTAGAACAGCTTGAAGTTGATCGAATTTTTTATCGTAAAATTGTGTTTAGTGATGAAGCTCATTTCTAGTTGAACGGCTATGTAAACAAGCAAAATTGGCGTATATACATTCTGTCAAGAAAGTACCGGGAATTATCGATTTAAATCTGGCGGGGCAATGAAGCAGTTGAAAATTTTTTTTCCTAGGTTGGTACCACTGTCCTTAATTACTATGCCAAGCTTGAGCGAGATCTGTCAACTAGTGTGTTTGCAACAGCTGATTAAGTCGGTCGATGTCAGAGTGCGTGCCGATTTTTACTATGGGTGATTACGTTGAGCAAAGAATTTGTTTGAAGTTTTGTGTTGCAAATGAATTTTCGTGTGCCGATGCATTGAAAATGTTGCAAAAGGCCTTTGGTGATAATTCTCTATCGAAAACTCGTGCATATCAGTGGTACAGAGCATTCAAGGACGGTCGCCCATCGACGGCTTCGATCGAAGATAACGTCGATAAAATTAAGGAAAGGGTGCTGGAAAACCGTCGTACCAGCTTGAGAGAGATAGCACATGATCTTAAGATATCCCACGAGTCCGCGCGTACGATTTTGATTGATATTTTGGGCATGAGAAAGGTGGCCGCACGACTCGTACCGAAAGATCTGAATTTTCTTCAAAAACGTCATCGCGAACAGGTTGCTTCAGACATGCTGGATCGCTGTAATTCCGATTCTACATTCATGGAACGCATTATAACTGGTGATGAGACCTGGGTCTACGAGTACGATATGCAAACAAGCCAGCAATCATCGGAATGGGTGGCAAAAAATGAGCCGAAACCGAAAAAACCACGCCAAAGCCGCTTGAAAATGAAGGTGTTGCTCATTGTTTTCTTCGATATCCGTGGCGTGGTGCACTACGAATTCGTTCCAGAGGGTCAGACAGTAAACAAAGAGTTTTACCTAGGCGTTATGAAACGTTTGCGTGAGCGTATCCGTAAGAAGCGGCCAAATTTGTGGGCGAACAACTCATGGATTTTGCATGACGATAACGCGCCTTCTCACCGAGCTACGATTGTGACTGACTTTCTCGCCAAAAACTCAACAAACGTGCTTCAGCAACCACCGTATTCTCCGGATTTGGCTCCCTGCGACTTTTTCCTCTTCCCAAAACTAAAATTGCCCCTTCGTGGCACCCGTTTTGTGTCGATTGAAGCCATAAAACAAAATTCGGCGCGAGAGCTAAAGTCCATCCCGGAAAGCGCCTATAAAAAATATTTCGATAATTGGAAGTGCTGTTGGCATAGATGTATTGAAGCAAATGGAGCCTATTTTGAAGGCGACCGAATAAATTTTGACGATGAAATGTAAAAATGTTGTTTTAATTGAAAATTCCCGGTACTTTCTTGACAGAGTAGAAGAGTGAAAACAATCATCAAGTAGTTCTGCAGGTTCGATTGCATCCTGAAAATTGCACTGTATGGCGTGCTTTACACGCTGGAGGCATCATCGGTCCATATTTCTTTAAAAACGATGCTGGAGCTAATGTTACAGTGAATGGTGCTCGTAACAGATCGATGATCAATGATTATTTGTTTCGAAATTTGAATGGTATCGACCCAGAAGTGTTTTGATTCCAACAAGATGGTGCTATACCTGATGCTACTACCGTAACAATTGATTTATTGAAAGGAAGATTTGGCGATAACATTATTTCGAGAAATGGTCCAATTAATTGGCCTCCAAGATCATGCGACATAACTCCACTGGATTATTTTCTTTGGGGGTTATGTCAAATCATTGGTTTATGCTGATAAACCAGAAACAATAGGCTCTGTGGAAGGCAACATAACTGGTGTTATTGATGAAATAAGGCCTGAATTACTGGAAAAAGTGGTCCAAAATTGGTCTCGTCGAATGCGGTTCCTTAGAGCTAGTCCTGGTGGACATAAGCCGAAAATTATTTTTAAAACATAAATGTCATAAAATTATCTTTCAAAAAACAATGTGGCTTCAATCTT
This sequence comes from Megalocaria dilatata, assembly GCA_034642435.1. Taxonomy (NCBI): domain Eukaryota; kingdom Metazoa; phylum Arthropoda; class Insecta; order Coleoptera; family Coccinellidae; genus Megalocaria; species Megalocaria dilatata. The sequence goes on along the minus strand of CM067860.1, from coordinate 48,375,828 downwards.
AATTTAAATGTGTTTTATTTCAATTTGAAGTTCTATCAATCTAAAAAATACAGCCGATACATCCAATTATTAACGATTATAAGAGAATTTTATTATTGTTGAAAATAATAAACCCAAAACTCCAATTGGCTTTTGATCCGCTGAGCAGCAATCTACGATTCCATTAGAAGAAAGATAAGAGTTTCGTGTAAAATTCTGCAGCGTTTTTATACCTAAACATAAACGTTCATTGAAAAACCTTCCCATCTTTTTGATGCGAATTTAATGAGATCTGTATCCTTACTGCAATATCAAAGCATTGCTGGAACACGTTCGCTCATCTGTCCTGAATACATAAGTTGAGTATTAGCCATATTCAAATATTTATTGAAGCCAGATAGACTCTGAAGCTCTCACAGTTATTGATTCCTTTTTTTGTGCCAAAGGAAATATACTTGAAATACGTTTGCTTTGATTTATGTACTTGGGCAACGTTCAGCACTCAGCTCAAATATCCTTGAAGTAGCATATTTATATGATCGTATCTGTTTCATAAGACTTACTTATATGGAGGTTAAACAACCTACAAAGGCTCTTGAAAATTGCTTATAGTCGACTTAGCAGTCGTGATACATTTGCGACTGATTCCAGATATCTTGATTGTCCGATTACCATCTCTCCTGATCGATGCAACATGGCCTGTCTGACCAGAACTTTAATTCTTAAAAAAAAGCTGCACGAACTTATTTATACCCCTATATTTATATTTTTTCTGCACAAACTTACGCATTCAAATCTAGCAGATCCACTGAATGTTTCCACGAGGAATTTTCAACATTTTGGTTTCACATCCATTTAAACATTTTCACTGAATCATTAAAAATCTTCTGTGAGACAATTTATGATAACCAATACCAATTACATTGGTGACATCCAACTTGCTCACTGGCGATAAAGATGGATCGACAGAAATCCATAATAAATACCATTTAATTTGGTTCGAAGGTGATATATTTCGGTCGTCAGTAATGGACTTGATAATTCAATAGACACGGAGGAATAATACGTGTGCATATGCATAAATGAAAATTATCGATTTCTCTAATGGGGACACTGAATTATCTATAAACATGTACTAAGACCTCAACGATTCAGATATTTGGATGTTGTGTTCGGTTAGAGGGGTCAATTCTGTACCTATGATATTATCAGGTGAATTATATGATAAAAGTTATCTACCGAGTGTTTTCTTTAGAGTGATAGAACTTTAAATTGAAATATGACACATTTAAATTAAGATTGAAGCCAATTTTTTTTATTTGAAAGATAATTTTATGATATTTATGTTTTAAAAATAATTTTCGACATATATCCACTACGAATAGCTCTGAGGAACCGCATTCGACCAGACCAATTTTGGACCACTTTTTCGAGTAATTCAGGCCTCATTTAATCAATAACTCGATATACATTCTGTCAAGAAAGTACCAGGAATTATCGATTTAAATCTGGCGGGCAATGAGGCAGGTAAAAAAATTTTTTCCTAGGTTGGTACCACTGTCCTTAATTACTATGCCAAGCTTGAGCGGGATCTGTCAACTAGTGTGTTTGCAACAGCTGATTAAGTCAGTCGATGTCAGAGTGCGTGCCGATTTTTACTATGGGTGATTACGTTGAGCAAAGAATTTGTTTAAAGTTTTGTGTTGCAAATGAATTTTCGTGTGCCGATGCATTGAAAATGTTGCAAAAGGCCTTTGGTGATAATGCTCTATCGAAAACTCGTGCATATCAGTGGTACAGAGCCTTCAAGGACGGTCGTGAAGTGGTCGCCCATCGACGGCTTCGATCGAAGATAACGTCGATAAAATTAAGGAAAGGGTGCTGGAAAATCGTCGTACCAGCTTGAGAGAGATAGCACATGATCTTAAGATATCCCACGAGTCCGCACGTACGATTTTGATTGATATTTTGGGAATGAGAAAGGTGGCCGCACGACTCGTATCGAAAGACCTGAATTTTCTTCAAAAACGTCATCGCGAACAGGTTGCTTCAGACATGCTGGATCGCTGTAATTCAGATTCTACATTCATGGAACGAATTATAACTGGTGATGAGACCTGGGTCTACGAGTACGATATGCAAACAAGCCAGCAATCATCGGAATGGGTGGCAAAAAATGAGCCGAAACCGAAAAAACCACGCCAAAGCCGCTCGAAAATGAAGGTGATGCTCATTGTTTTCTTCGATATCCTTGGCGTGGTGCACTACGAATTCGTTCCAGAGGGTCAGACGGTAAACAAGGAGTATTACCTAGGCGTTATGAAACGTTTGCGTGAGCGTATCCGTAAAAAACGGCCAAATTTGTGGGCGAACAACTCATGGATTTTGCATGACGATAACGCGCCTTCTCACCGAGCTACGATTGTGACTGACTTTCTCGCCAAAAACTCAACAAACGTGCTTCAGCAACCACCGTATTCGCCGGATTTGGCTCCCTGCGACTTTTTCCTCTTTCCAAAACTAAAATTGCCCCTTCGTGGCACCCGTTTTGAGTCGATTGAAGCCATAAAACAAAATTCGGCGCGAGAGCTAAAGTCCATCCCGGAAAGCGCCTATAAAAAATGTTTCGATAATTGGAAGTGCCGTTGTCATAGATGTATTGGAGCAAATGGAGCCTATTTTGAAGGTGACCCAATAAATTTTGACGACTAAATGTAAAAATGTTGTTTTAATTGAAAATTCCCGGTACTTTCTTGACAGAGTAGTATGTTGGCTTCCAAAATGTCTATTGTTTCTGGTTTATCAGCATAAACCAATGACTTGACATAACCCCAAAGAAAATAATCCAGTGGAGTTATGTCCATTATGGACCGAAATAATATTCTCGCCAAATCTTTCTTCCAATAAATCAATTGTTACGGTAGCAGCATGAGGTGTAGCACCATCTTGTTGGAACCAAAACAATTCTGTGTCGATACCATTCAAATTTTGAAACAAATGATCATTGATCATCGATCTGTAACGAGCACTATTCACTTTAACATTAGCTCCAGCATCGTTTTTAAAGAAATATAGACCGATGATGCCTTCAGCGTGTAGAGCATACCATACAGTGCATTTTTCAGGATGCTATGGAACCTGTAGAACTTTTTGAGGATTGTTTTCACTCCATATAGCCGTTCAATCAGAAATGAGCTTCATCACTAAATACAATTTTATGATTAAAAAGTGGATCAACTTCAAGATGTTCTAGGGCCCAATCAGCAAACAAACGACGCTTATTATTGTCAAGTGGCTTTAGTTCTTGAACCAGTTGGATCTTGTATGGGTGTAGACCAAGATCTTTACGCAAAATTTCCCAGTGAATGCACAGTGTCCAACTTATTGTGAACGTCGACGAATGCACAAAACTGGATCACCATTAACACTATGACTTACAGCAGCGATATTTTCTTCTGTACGTACAGTTCTTTGTCTTGTTGTTGTTGTTGCATCGTGTAGAGAAAAATTATGTCCGAAATCTATCGATAGCTCGACGAATAAGCTGCTCTAATGGACGATTATGTAAACCATAAATTTCACGAAGTGTTCTATAAGTTTGGCGAATAGAACACTGCTTTTGAAAATAAATTTCCACAATTTGTAAACGTTATTGCGGCGTGAGTCTTACCAGGATAATTTTTCGATGCTTACTGAACAGAAATGTCAAAACAACATGGCTTCTACCTTCTGTCAAATTACAGTTATCCCTATCGGAAATTCTATCACTCTAAAGAAAACACCCGATTCTTCATTTTCCTGCAGAATCTTTAAAAAAACTCTTCACTTGCATTTGAAAAATGAATGAGTAAATTATTTGGCAATTAGTCTTTGAGGTGCTGGCCAATAGTGATGGCCGACCTGTAGTTTAAGCAAGTCACAAATTAAAAAGGGCAGAAAATAACTACCCTACTATAGAAAAAGAACCTTTGGGTATAGTCTGGGCGGTAAAAAAGTTTTATCCCTATTGGTATGGATACCATTTTAATGTATGTATATACACACTTCAGACAATGTGTATGTCTTTGCGTTAAGCTGAGCCATCTGGAAGGCTTAAAAAAATTAAAAAATTCAAGTTTCATTTGTCAGAATATAACTTTTCGCTACACTATATGAAAAACAGCAAACGTTGCAGCAGACGCTCTGTCACGAATTATTTTGACAAGTATTTTGACGAAATATATTCAGGATACAGCTTTAAAGCTCACACGTGCACATGCTAAAAAATTAAAGAGATCAAATCGTTTGATCGCTTAGTTCCAAGATTACTTCTGGCCATAAATCCCGACATTGGAAGTCATCACAAGTCAGTTAGTTGGTTTTTAACTAGGCAAAATCTATCATGGTTGGCTCTGCAAAGAACCATAAACTTCTAAAGAGTCTTTAGAAGTTTATGGTTAATTAATTGCCAAAAACTATGTAAGAAATCTAATAATTTATAACGATCCATAGAATCATTCGATATAAAAGAAGTTGAAGATAGTAATTACAAGAGAGGAGATTTTGAATATTATGTTTGAAATCGGACTATATTCAGAGCTCAGTTAATTAACCATTTATCGGTGTGGATTTAAGATTAGAGTTAAGGGCGCAAAATTTGTATATTCTATTTATGTCCAACTTTTACTAAAAGATTTTTCCATGAAATTATAAATCCTCTGACGCCCCTGTTGTCGAAAGCATTTCCTGGTGAGAATTTACAAATCATATCAATGGATATTTGAACTGAATTAGAACATTACACTATGATAACTTTTTAAGAAATAAATTAACAAAGTTTCAGGGTAAATTTTAAACACATAAATGTAAACTTCGTGAATAGATAAAATCTACATATGGGATCCGGTACTGAATATAACAGGAATTTTGTTTTCTCTGTCACTCATAAAGCGAATATCCAATCAAGTTTTCGTTTTAATTTCTATAAATGACCCTGAAATGAAATACTTCTTGTGTTCAAAACCGCTATAAATAAGATCACTGATTCAGTAGATAATAATATTGGTATATTAGAGGTAATTATAAAGTTATTGTTGTCAATAAAAGAATTTTTCTACCAGCCACATTAGCCGTACCAGCTATACAAGTTTATAGCTCAAGCGTTGAAAGTTTACCATTACCCTAGGGATTCATTAGTAATTATCGCACGGTCATCCCCTAAATTACATTCGGCCATGAATTCCGCGTAATTATTTGTTCACGGGTTGTACAGCTTGGTTATAATAATTAAGGGCACTCTTGATGTTCAATTAATGGAAATTTCGAAATTATCACGGAGACTTTATTAACGTTGCTACATTATTCCTGATAATTGCTGACGAAGCGTATTGTGGAAGGGGGTATCAACCTGTTTCAAGGTAAATGAATTTTGGCTGCCTTACCGCTTCCTCGCATATGTTTTATGACAACGGTGCTGAAATTATGGTATAATATAATTCAGGCTTAATATTGGAAGGTAAACTCGCTTTTAAATGTTTTGCCCCCTGCCTACTATTGTGACCAAAACATTTTCTTGTCTAATAATTAAAGGAAAGTTAAAAAAAAATACACTGGAGAGCAGAAAAACGTGTCACTTGATCATTAATGTTCAAATGCCTTTCTTAGTTTTACGAGAATCATAACATTTCTGAAATGGTAGGGAAAAGAGACTTTCCCAAAAAAAATGAAATTTTTTATTCGATTTGTAAAAATATAATAAGTCGTTTTTGAAAAAGTCAAAAACTTAGAAATTGAAAAAAGTATCGTCACTGTGAAAATTTCAGTTTCAGTAAGACATGTGACTTCTCCTAGCTCTGATCCAAAGGTATGCGCATGCTCGTGATGAGCCTTTGAATATTCTCTCGTGGAATATTCTTCCATTCGTTACGAAGGGCTTCACAGGGTTCTTGTAAATGGGTGATAGAACCATAGTTCTGACTCGCCTTCCCAGGTGGTCCTATAGATGTTCGAAGGAATTCAAGTCCGGACTTCCTGCTGGCCGGTTGAACCTTGAAATTCCAACCCCATTCAAGTACGCTGTCACTATTAGAGCAGTATATATTGTATATAAGGTCCATAAAAATTTCCTCTATGTACCTTACTGCTGTTGAAGAACCATTTATAAAAACCACCTCTGTGCGGTCCTCTGAAGTCACACCTCCCAGATCATAACAGGAACTTGCTCCTCTATACAGACATTGGAATATCTTTCTCCTAGACGTCTACATATGCGTCTAGAATCATCAGCTCCTCGAATGCTGAATGATTCATCAGAGAAAGGTATCGAGTGTTTTGTTTTACAGTAATAGAACTTGAAATTGAAATGAAACACATTTAAATAAGGATTGAAACCAATTTTCTTTTTATTTGAAAGCCAATTTTATGACATTTATTGTCTAAAAATAATTTCCGGGATATGTCCACCAAGGCTAGCTCTGAGGAACCGCATTCGATCAGACCAATTTTGGACTTTTTCGAGTAATTCAGGCCTTATTTCATCAATAACGCTTCCAAAGCGTCTATTGTTTCTGGTTTATCAGCATAAACCAATGACTTGACATAAACCCAAAGAAAATAATCCAGTGAAGTTATGTCGCATGATCTTGGAGGCCAATTAATTGGACCATTTTTCGAAATAATGTTCTCGCCAAATCTTTCCTTCAATAAATTAATTGTTACGGTAACAGCATGAGGTGTAGCACCATCTTGTTGGACCCAAAACACTTCTGGGTCGATACCACTCAAATTTTGAAGCAAGTAATCATTGATCATCTATATCTAACGAGCACCATTCACTGTAACATTAGCTCCAGCATCGTTTTTAGAGAAATATGGACCGATGATGCCTTCAGCGTGTAAAGCACACCATACAGTGCATTTTTCAGGTTGCAATGGAACCTGCAGAACTTCTTGAGGATTGTTTTCACTCTATATACGGCAATTTTGCAAACTTACATAGCCGTTCAACCCGAAATGAACTTCGTCACTAAAATTGTGTTTATTTTACGATGAAAAAGTGGATCGAGTGCAAGCTGTTCTAGGGCCCAATCAGCAAACAAACGACGCTTATTATGGTGAAGTGGCTTTAGTTCTTGAACCAGTTGGATCTTGTGTGGGTGTGGACCAAGATCTTTACGCAAAATTTTCCATGTGGTGGATGCACAGAGTTGTGAACGTCGAGAAATAGACAAATCTGGATTTTCATTGACACTATGACATACAGCAGCGATATTTTCTTCTGTACGCACAGTTCTTTATCTTGTTGTTGTTGCATCGAGTAGAGGAAATGTCCAAAATCTATCGATAGTTCGACGAATAAGCCGATTTGATGGACGATTATGTAAACCATAAATTTTACGAAGTGCTCTACAAGTTTGGCGAATAGAACACTGATTTTGAAAATAAATTGCAACAATTTGTAAACGCTGTTGCGGCGTGAGTCTTTCCATAATAATTTGTCAATGATATAAAATAGAAAGGCCTCTTACTTGATAGAAGAAATATAACAAAATTTGAATATTAAAACAAATTGAAATATGTTTATCTTCTACAATTTTTAATTTCAAAAAAATTTTCATTCAAAAAACTTTTAGAAATAAATTTATGTCTAACAAGCATCGCATACATTTAATGGAATTTAATGGAATTTAATTGGAATAAATAACCCAACAGATATACGAAAGTAATTAAAATTAATAAATAAATATTTAAAGGAAACAAAATTTTGTTTCTGGTCTTACCTTTGAGAACACCAATTGCCTTTTAAAAACATGAACACACTTAAAGGACTTCTCAAAGAATATAATTTATTTGAAATATTTAATATATTTAAATATTCGAATAAATTATTTCAAAAATCTCTAAAAAAATGTGCACTATATCTTCAAAAAACAAATATAATTCTAGAGAATCCCGTCTTCAGTCCTCTTTTAACATTCCAAATATCAAAATCAAAAACATAACCTATATCACTCACGTGTTAAAAGACTTAAGCTTCGAAATACAGATCAACTATATAATTCAAGATTGATCTATGTTCTAACAAAATCAAAGAACAGTGTGAGTTATTTTAAGGTTTATTTAAATTCATTGACATTCTATAATGAGATTAAATAACTCAGACTGTTCTTTGATTTTGTTAGAACATATATATATATATATATATATATATATATTTCAATGCGATAATAAACCCCTTGTAAACATTTTTTTTTTTAAACCAATATTGAATCACATAGTTACTTACCGGATGAGAGAACTTTCCTTTATGAACTTTTGTATTGTTGTATGCCCTTTGTATTTTTAATTCTGAATGTAAATTGATGAGAATTTGTTAGTTAATTTGAATAGTGGCTACCGTATTATATTTTTGTTTTTACTTTAAAATCATGTACAGGCTCACGCCTCTGTGATTACTGTTTATATCTTGTAGCAGTTGTAGCTTACAGAATAAACCATATTATTATTATTATATATATATATATATATATATATATATATATATATATATATATTATATATGATTATTTATAGTCTACTCCGTCTGGTAAAGTATCCGGAATCTATTATTTTTCATAGGTTTAATATACTTCTTTTTTGTAACATTCTAAGACAAAAGAAATGTATAAAATGGGTTATGTAGATAGTCGGCTATGGCCAAAGTTGCAGAGCAATACTATTTGTCAAATATTGTTGATGGTCCACAGGTATAAAATTTATGAAATAATGTTGCAACTAGAAGAAAGAAAGCAGGTAGAATAATTGTATAGAAAAGGTTTTCGATACGTTCAAAAAAATTAGTGCAATTGACTGAACTGGGAAAAAATGCTGTATATGAGACAATAAAGAGGATAAAACATGGCATGGATATGAGGCATAGACCAGTTTCAGGAAGACCGCGTAATATTAAAGGAAACAATTCAAACGCTTAATTGGCCTTAGGACGACACAATTAGCGCTTGGGGCTTCGCAAATTGGCTAACAGATTTGGAAATCAACGAAATATAAAAGTATGTCCAGAAACCGTCCTTATGTCACTGAAAAGACAAGGCTACATATCAAGGAAACCAAAAAAAATCCTTACAATGACACCTTTAAAAAGTGAACGAATGACATAATTTTGTAAACGTTTTCAAGAAGATATTTTAATACCGTCTTTATATCTGATGAAAATTGTTTCCAGCTTAGTGGAAATCACTTAAAAATCCTTTGACAACAACCTGTTACCATTCAAATTCCCAAATTTCCCACCAAAATAATGGTTTTGGAGCCATATCTCAACGTGGTGCTACGCCTCTCTGTATAGTTGATGGTACCATCAATAGTGAAAGTTATTATGGCATTCTAAACGATTTTCTCCTTGAAACGGCACATGCTTTATATCCAGGGGGGTGGAGTTTTCAGCAGGATAATGCAAGATGCCATACTTCAGCCTATACTTAATCTTATAGCCAGCAGCTTCACCAGATCTTAGTCCCATTGCAAACAAATGGAGACTAATGAAGATTAAAGTTGAACGAGCAGCGGCACAGCTAAATGGAGGTTCTGTAAGTAAATAAGATGATAATATTGAAATGAGGTTATTCTGATTTTCACAAATTTTATTGTTAAATTCACAACAATTGTTTAGCTATCACAGTAGCATCATCAGGCGAGATCACATTTTAAATAACTAAGCTTGTTTCCGAAATCCGTTGCTATTTGTATTACACTTACTGTAATATAAATAGCAACGGATTTCGCAAACAAGCTTAGTTATTGAAAATGTGATCTTGCCTGATGATGCTACTGTGATAGCGAAACAATTGTTGTGAATTTAACAATAAAATTTGTTAAAATCAGAATAACCTTATTTCAATATTATTTAATATGGATTTTCACCAAGTAAGGACTGATACAATTCAATAAATATAATGAATATTTTGTTATAATTTTCTAATTCAAGAATTAAAAATATACCAAATAATTACAATTGAGCTCTGTTTTTCCGGATACTTTCTAGACGGACTATACATCCTCCAGAAAAAGCATTTGAAATTTCTACCCATCAGTAGGAAGTTATAAGAAGTATGCAAACGATCAATAAAAAATACATATGTTATATCATAATTCTTATATTTATAAAAAAACATTATTTCTAACACGTTTCATTTAATTTAATTTGAAAAAGCTTTCAAGGAAGTTTTCAAATTAAATTAGCAAATTAGTTTCAGGGAATTGATTCAGTTAATGTCTCAAATATTTGGAAAAACCCTTCCAAAAATTTTCAATTTTTATTTGAAATATCCAGATAAAATGGAAAACATTCAAGCAGCACAATTCAGGTAATTACTTGAGAAAATAATACATTTGAATGCTCCTCTCCTAAGCTTACGATTCTCTTCATATGCACAATAGACGCTGATGATGGCTTAGCCAGAATGAAAATCATCATTACCATACAGAAAGACATGTGTACGATAACGCACATCTATATATATATATATATATATATATAGATGGCCATCTCCAGAGGAATCCTTGCAGATTAGAGAACTTTTCGGATTGAAAATGTAACTCGACACGATACAAAGTTCGAAGTTCAGAAGCTCCTTAAGCCGCAAAGGGATTCAGATTTGGCGGAATGTTTCATTCCATCTTTGACGGAATATACTGTGTGTATCAACAAGAAGGATGGAGAAAATTGGGGCGAAACTATCTGCACACAAAAAAATCCCGAGGAATGACATAGTTAGGTCAAGCACGTATTTCAAAGCGTTCCAGCCGCTTCGAAAAGTTTTATAGGCGGTGATAAATAGGGAAAACATAAAATGTGATTTCCAATTTACACTATAAACGAGGGCATGAAAGAAAATTTTGGAAAAATTCTGTTTTTCAATGTAGTCCCTTAGAACTTCAATACATTTGTTAGATCGGGAAGTAAACTTCTCTAAACCTCGCAAAAAATATTCACTGTATGGTGTGCTTTACACGCTGGAGGCATCATCGGTCCATATTTCTTTGAAAACGATGGTGAAGCTAATGGTTCAGTGATAGTGCTCGTTACAGATCGATGATCAATCATTATTTGTTTCAAAATTTGATTTGTATCGACCGAGAAGTGTTTTGGTTCCAACAAGATGGTGCTAAACCTCATGCTGCTACCGTAACAATTGATTTATTGAAAGAAAGATTTGGTGATAACTTTTTTTCGAGAAATGGTTCAATTAATTGGCCTCCAAGATCATGCGACATATGTCCACTGGATTATTTTCTTTGGGGTTAAGTCGAGTCATTGGTTTATGCTGATAAACCAGAAACAATAGACGCTTTGGAAGCCAACATAACTCGTGTAATTGATGAAATAAAGCCTGAATTATTCGAAAAAGTGATCCAAAATTGGTCTGGTCGAATGCGGTTCCTCAGAGCTAGTCGTAATGGACATATTATTATTTATAATTATTAACAATTTTTTTCAAAACATAAATGTCATAAAATTATCTTTCAAATAAAAAAAATTGGCTTCAATCTTAATTTAAATGTGTTTTATTTCAATTTAAAGTTCTATCACTCTAAAAAAACACCCGATAGATAAATTTTAGTTCGCTATCATATGGATAAATTATTTTTTCAAGTTCGTTAAGAATGGATCAAGCTACCCAAAATTGATATTTATATTGTAAAATAGGGATAATATGGAAAAAAGTTTCTTGCGAAAGAAGCTTTAGGGGTGGCTTCTTCTACCCCTTGCAATCACAGAGGAACACAGCCACAAATCTTATTGAGTGCCTTCTCGTCCGCATAAAATGTTTGCTCAATTTTCTTTTTGTGAGTTTTTTGATTCTTAAAAAATCATTAAAAACTGTTTTTCGTACGCCATCTTTAGGGGGCAGTAACTAAGCAGGGGGTCTCAAAAAAATAAACTTTATTTGAAAGATCCACCCTATTTTTTGACAAGGAATCATTCCCTAAATTTTTTTGCAACTATTCATATACAAAATTTGAATATCGAAACAGATTCAATGTGTTTTCTAGTCTTCTACAATTTTAATTAAAAAAAAAATTTTATTGAAAAACTTTTAGAATTAAATTAATGTCTTATAAGCACGGCTTATATTTAATAGACGTTCATGATTTAGGGCCGATGAAGAGATTATCGGAATTTTAATTGTTTTTTGAAGATATAAGGCATGTTTTGAGGGATTTTTGAATCAAATTATTTGAATATCTAAATAAATATAGTGAGTATTTCAAATTAATTATATTTTTTGAGAAATCCTTAAGTTGTGTTTTATGTTTTTGAAAAGGAATTGGTGTTCATTATGGTAAGATCAGAAACAAAATTTTGTCCCCTTCAAATATTTATTTATTAATTTCAAATGACTTTTTTTATATTTGTTGGTTTATTTATTCCATTTGACATTGTATATTGAGTTTTGATTTCATACGTCTATTAAATATAAGCGGTGCTTATAAGACATTAATTTAATTCTGAAGGTTTTTGAATAAAATTTTTTTTTAATTAAAATTGTAGAAGACTGACAGATTAAATTTTTTTGATATTAAAATTTTTTTATATTCCTTTTATCAAGTAAAAAACTGTTTCCTAGTTTATTCAATAAAATAAAATGAATAGAGGTTCATACTTGATACAACGTATATAAAATTTATTAAATATTTTAATATTAACAGATATATGATCAGTCGGAATTAATTCGATGACATTGGGAATGAATATGTTGATCGGATGCTGTGATCCTTTTTTGCTAACGGTTTCTGTGTGGTTTTTGGAACTGTTATTCATTTTGTTTTGAATTTTGAGAAGTTTTATTCATTTTTTTTTGTGATGTAGCTGATACCATTGAGTTGTATTTATTATGTCACTTACAAGTAGTATAGCACTACTTCTGTGACTGAAGTATATTTTTGTTTTCTTAGGATAATATATGCTTGTATTATAATTGTTCAATAATGGGAAGGCAAAAATAAATTATTATTATTATTATTATATTATTATTATATATTCGGTTAGCCTTCTACATATTTAATTTCAAAGAAATATGTTTAATATTATAACTTCAGGATTCAAATTAATGTCATATAAGCACCGCTTATATCAAAAGACATATAAAATAAACATTTATTATAAGACATCCAAATGAGATAAGAAAATCAAATAAATATAAATTGTTAATAAAAATCCTATAAATTATATATTTTGTGTAGACAAAATTTTGTTTCTGCTCATCCCTCTTATGAAAACAGATATCTTTCAAAAATGTTTAACATAATCCTAAGAATTTCATCATAAAACTATCTTACTTGGAATATTCAATATTATTAGATATCCAACTAAGTTACTTTTTAGAAAATCTCAAGATGTGTAAAAACATTACTAAATTCAAATTTCCTAAAATGTAACTTAGTTGGATATCCAATAACATTGAGTATTCCAAGTAAGATGGTTTTATGATGAAATTCTTAAGATTATGGTAAACATTTTTGAAAGATATCTGTTTTCAGAAGAGGTATGTCTACTCAAAATATTTAATTTATAGGATTTTTGTTAACAATTTATATTTATTGAATTTTGTTATCTCATTTGAATGTCTTATAATGAATGTTTATTTTATATGTCTTCTGATATAAGCGGTGCTTATATGACATTAATTTAATTCCTGAAGTTATAATATTAAACATAATTTTTTGGAATTAAATATATAGAAGGCTAACAGAATATATCAGTTAATATTAAAATATTTAATAAACTATTTTATCACATACAGCCTGTATATAACACAAAATATTCGGTGTTTGAAATTTATCCACAACCTTTATCAAGAAAGTCACATATGACTTTCATGAAATTTTTTTAATTCTGTTAGGTTATTGATATCGATCGTCCATACCAAGACTTAAGATCGCTAAAGACTTGGGGTTTGGAAATAGGCAGGTAGAAATCGCATAAATTGTTTATTTTCGATAAGAGCCACATAAAATCTACAAAGCCGTCCCCCTAATATGGAAATATTGGGATTCCTCCGAAGTATTCCGAACGATTTTCCGCTAGGGTCGAATTCCTTTATGGGGTATTGTGGAAATGTATGAACCATTATCGAGTGGATGGTTAGTAGCTTTTGTACACGATCCGAATACGATCTCAAGAATACGATCAAGAAAATACCTATTCATCTTTCGGGAAGCATTTCCATTTTTTATGAATGCACATTGGGAAGGAAAGATAATGGGATATTCGGATTTATAATAGCAGATGTCGATTTTCGGATACAAGAATTGTTCGTTTTCTGGAATAGCCAGAGGATGCCTCATTGGTCGTTGGAAGAACTCAAGGGATATTGAAAATAGTGCAGATATTTTCAACTTGAAGGAAAATGGCAGAAGTAACTGGTTTTCCAATAGGAATGATACAATTTAAAATGGTTTTAATGGCAACACTGTATATTATTTCCGAAATGTTTGATTGATTCGGTCTTTACTTGGTGAAAACTTATTTCAGTTAAAAAAAAAATATATTTATATATATATATATATATATATATATAAGAGATATTATTTTAATTTTCACAAAAAATTTTCATAATACAAAAATTGTTTCATCACGATGTGACTTCTTCAGGTGTCTACATTCTACTGGCTGATGATGTCCAGTGTACAGTTTGAAGTACGTGACAAAATAATGGAAGAACAAGTCATAAAAACTCAAGGTGTTTCTTGAATGATCTACCTGTCTGGCCAATAGTTGCAAATTAACTTGTAGAGTTTAGATTAATTTTTTTTATTTGTCCGATCCTTATTGTTTTCGATGAAAGTACTGAGATTATTAATGGTTTTAAAAGTTGCGTTGTAATTTTAACAATTTTTGAAATATTTAGCAATATTTTTAGATAATCCATTAATATAAGATATTGCTAAATATTTAAAGAATAGTATCAATTACGACGAAGCTTTCAAAACCATTAATAACCTCAGTACTTACATAAAAAACAATAAGGATCGAACAAATAAAGAAAATAAATCTGGAGTTTACAAGTTGACTTTTTGTTAACAATTTATATTTATTGGATTTTGTTATGTCATTTGGATGTCTTATAATGAATGTTTATTTTTTATATCGTTTGATATGAGCGGTGCTTATATGACATCAATTTAATTCCTGAAATTATAATACTAAATATGATTTTTTGAAACTAAACATGTAGAATGCTAACATAATATACATTCTGTCAAGAAAGTACCGGGAATTATCGATTTAAATCTGGCGGGGCAATGAGGCAGGTAAAACTTTTTTTTTCTAGGTTGGTACCACTGTCCTTAATTACTATGCCAAGCTTGAGCGGGATCAGTCAACTAGTGTGTTTGCAACAGCTGATTAAGTCAGTCGATGTCAGAGTGCGTGCCGATTTTTACTATGGGTGATTACGTTGAGAAAAGAATTTGTTTAAAGTTTTGTGTTGCAAATGAACTTTCGTGTGCCGATGCATTGAAAATGTTGCAAAATGCCTTTGGTGATAATGCTCTATCGAAAACTCGCGCATATCAGTGGTACAGAGCCTTCAAGGACGATCGTGAAGTGGTCGCCCATCGACGGCTTCGATCGAAGATAACGTCGATAAAATTAAGGAAAGGGTGCTGGAAAACCGTCGTACCAGCTTGAGAGAGATAGCACATGATCTTAAGATATCCCACAAGTCCGCACGTACGATTTTGATTGATATTTTGGGCATGAGAAAGGTGGCCGCACGACTCGTACCGAAAGACCTGAATTTTCTTCAAAAACGTCATCGCGAACAAGTTGCTTCAGACATGCTGGATCGCTGTAATTCCGATTCTACATTCATGGAACGCATTATAACTGGTGATGAGACCTGGGTCTACGAGTACGATATGCAAACAAGCCAGCAATCATCGGAATGGGCGGCAAAAAATGAGCCGAAACCGAAAAAACCACACCAAAGCCGCTCGAAAATGAAGGTGATGCTCATTGTTGTCTTCGATATCCGTGGCGTGGTGCACTACGAATTCGTTCCAGAGGGTCAGACGGTAAACAAGGAGTATTACCTAAGCGTTATGAAACGTTTGCGTGAGCGTATCCGTAAGAAGCGGCCAAATTTGTGGGCGAACAACTCATGGATTTTGCATGACGATAACGCGCCTTCTCACCGAGCTACGATTGTGACTGACTTTCTCGCCAAAAACTCAACAAACGTGCTTCAGCAACCACCGTATTCGCCGGATTTGGCTCCCTGCGACTTTTTCCTCTTCCCAAAACTAAACCGTTTTGAGTCGATTGAAGCCATAAAACAAAATTCGGCGCGAGAGCTAAAGTCCATCCCGGAAAGCGCCTATAAAAAATGTTTCGATAATTGGAAGTGCCGTTGGCATAGATGTATTGGAGCAAATGGAGCCTATTTTGAAGGCGACCCAATAAATTTTGACGATTAAATGTAAAAATGTTGTTTTAATTGAAAATTCCCGGTACTTTCTTGACAGAGTAGTATGTGTAAATATTAAATACTTGAATAATTTTATATACCTTCTATCAAGTATAAACCTCTATTTATTTTATTTTAAACATTTTTTGTGGAAACCAATATACTGTCTCTCATACATTTTTTAATTATATTAATTCCGCCATTTTCCATGTCATTTTTATACAGTAGGTTGTGTCATTTAATCATGAAAAGATACGTGCTTCAACAATATTTAGAAATGGTTGAATTTTTTTTTCAACATCAGTGCTTATTTGTGAAAACTGCGAAAAATTATGGACGACATTATTCAGTTAATCAATTTACTATTTGTTGTGTTGTAGACTATTCGAGAGTGAATATTCTTCACACGATGCAAGAGTACGAGTACGAAAAAGAAATGCAGAATATTGACTTGGTTGCAGCAACTGTAAGAGAAAATTCAAATATATCCGTTCCACGTAGTTCTCAAACAACTACTCGACGAACTTTAAGAAAAGATTAATGTTAACATCTTCACAAAATTTAACTGGTTCAAGAACTGAAGCAATTTGATCACCATAAATGTCGCTTTTTTTCTGATTTTGCTCTTGAACAACTTATTGAATGATGAACAATTTTATCAATAACTTTAAAAAAATTTAAAACTCATACAGATTTATTCTGTTAACCTCCTACAAATTTCAATTCAAAAAAATTTTTATTCAAAAACTTTTATTATTAAATTAAATAAATGCCTTTAGAACAACACACTGTGTCATAGTAGACATAAAAAATTAATCACAGTACCAAAGGGAATAAAAGAAATATAAATCGAAAATAAAAATTACCAAATAAATACTTGAAGAGTACAAAATTTTGTTTCGTTCTGTTTGATGAAAAATAAATTCCTTTCCAAAAATGCAAAACATAACCTCAGGAACATCTACAAAAACTACTTGCTCAAAATAAGTTCCTTTAAACAAACTCCTGAAAGATAGAGAACATCTTTAAAATACAATTTCGAATTAAAACAACGGCCCTCATTAGCTCAATTTCATATTTGAAAAATTATTAACAAAAAATATCTTACCATGCTGTTTACTGCACAAACACTAAAATGATTAATAAGGAGTATGAGCTATGGTAATAGAAAGTTCCAGAAATCGAGACAGTGTAACATACATTCTGTCAAGAAAGTACCGGGAATTATCGATTTAAATCTGGCGGGGCAATGAGGCAGGTAAAAAATTTTTTTCCTAGGTTGGTACTACTGTCCTTAATTACTATGCCAAGCTTGAGCGGGATCTGTCTACTAGTGTGTTTGCAACAGCTGATTAAGTCAGTCGATGTCAGAGTGCATGCCGATTTTTACTATGGGTGATTACGTTGAGCAAAGAATTTGTTTGAAGTTTTGTGTTGCAAATGAATTTTCGTGTGCCGATGCATTGAAAATGTTGCAAAAGGCCTTTGGTGATAATGCTCTATCGAAAACTCGTGCATATCAGTGGTACAGAGCCTTCAAGGACGGTCGTGAAGTGGTCGCCCATCGACGGCTTCCATCGAAGATAACGTCGATAAAATTGAGGAAAGGGTGCTGGAAAACCGTCGTACCAGCTTGAGAGAGATAGCACATGATCTTAAGATATCCCACGAGTCCGCACGTACGATTTTGATTGATATTTTGGGCATGAGAAAGATGGCCGCACGACTCGTACCGAAAGACCTGAATTTTCTTCAAAAACGTCATCGCGAACAGGTTGCTTCAGACATGCTGGATCGCTGTAATTCCGATTCTACATTCATGGAACGCATTATAACTGGTAATGAGACCTGGGTCTACGAGTACGATATGCAAACAAGCCAGCAATCATCGGAATGGGTGGCAAAAAATGAGCCGAAACCGAAAAAAACCACGCCAAAGCCGCTCGAAAATGAAGGTGATGCTCATTGTTTTCTTCGATATCCTTGGCGTGGTGCACTACGAATTCGTTCCATGGGATTAAGGGGGTAAACAATGAGTATTACCTAGGCGTAATGAAACGTTTGCGTGAGCGTATCCGTAAAAAACGGCCAAATTTGTGGGCGAACAACTCATGGATTTTGCATGACGATAACGCGCCTTCTCACCGAGCTACGATTGTGACTGACTTTCTCGCCAAAAACTCAACAAACGTGCTTCAGCAACCACCCTATTCGCCGGATTTGGTTCCCTGCGACTTTTTCCTCTTCCCAAAACTAAAATTGCCCCTTCGTGGCACCCGTTTTGAGTCGATTGAAGCCATAAAACAAAATTCGGCGCGAGAGCTAAAGTCCATCCCGGAAAGCGCCTATAAAAAATGTTTCGATAATTGGAAGTGCCGTTGGCATAGATGTATTGGAGCAAATAGAGCCTATTTTGAAGGCGACGCAATAATTTTGACGATTAAATGTAAAAATGTTGTTTTAATTGAAAATTCCCGGTACTTTCTTGACAGAGTAGTACATCTGTATAACAATTCTATACTTAAAAAACTCGACAAGTTTTTGTAGATCACATAGGTAAATTGCAGACATGCGCACGTTTCTAACTGATTGGTTTTCGTCAGTGCAATGTATACTATTGACTCCAAATCTGTCAAGTATGTATATTTGCTATGCACAGAGTCTCCAGGATATTAATATAAACTAGCGCCATCTAGAGTATGCAAAATACATACACAGAGACTTTAAGATATTAATAATACGCTCTCTGGAGTATGCACAGTACATACAAGACATACCTTTGCGAGTTAATTCAAGTGAAGCATTCAAGGTATTTTAAGGACTCATTTAAAACCAAATGATAATATGGGGCATTCCATTTAAAATAAACAGCACCATTGAATCTGAAAGTTGACGTGTCCCAGTGTTTTTCATAATTTACTACATAAGAACACAAATAATTTCATTCCATAAGTGAGTTCCACACCGTATAATCATGATAGCACCAATATAGAGTGTAAATGTCAAAAATGAGATTTAGATGGCTTGGCAACTCGTCTGACGCTTAGACCTATCAGATTGAAAATAATACTTTTCATTTTCTGAGAATCTATTGTTAAAGAGAAAGATCAAAGAGTTTGGAAACTTCTTCAAATTGAATTAATCTATATCATGAATGATAGTTTCGAAAGAGTAGAAGGGATTCTACTTTTATCTCTTTGATAAGTTATCTTCGTACAGGGTCAGAGTGGAAAACCTTGTATTGGAGAAAGTAGATTTAATTCCATGAAATATTGGCCCGGAAGGTGGATTTGATAGCCCAAATGAAATATGGTGGAGAAAGCCTTTCCGATTTTGTCACTTATGTCCGAGATGTTCAAGATGACGCCTCTTTCATTCGTTATATTGTATTTTTTTTTATCCGGGTTCTGTCGCCAATGGAGTTTTTCTTAGACAATATTTTCGGAGTTCACAGTTGTTTTATGACTTTTGAACATTTATTACTCTACTTAATTCAGCGTGTGCTTATACGAGGGGCGTTCAAAGTTTTCTCGGTATAGCCATGAAAGAAAACATCTTGATTTTTATTCTGGCATCTTCCCGTACTAGCTCTTCTAATTTTTTCACATTTTTTTCAGTAGTGCTGCTAACCGGCCTGCCCGAGCGAGGGTCGTCTTCAGTGCTATCTTTGCTTCTTTTGAATTCAGTTGGCCACTTTTGAACGGTGGATAACGACAGGGCATAGTCTTGCTAAACAGCAAACATCTTTTCATGAATGATTTTTTGACTTTTTCCCTGCTTGGTGAGGAACTCAATAACGACGCAATGCTCGATTTTCTCCATTTTTGTGGCGTCAGTCATTCTGGTCGTTTTTCACTGAAGATACCTAGAAAACTAATGATCGTAAATTAGTGAAATTTTATATTTATACCCTCAGATAGTGTCATTAGTAGATTAGACAATTAGATATCTCATATTATTATCAAATCACCCCGATATCGCGAATACATTGAACACCCCTCGTATGTTTATAATGGGTGTTTTTTACAGTGATAGAACTTTAAACTGAAATAAAACACATTTAAATTAAGATTGAAGTCAAATTTAATTTTTATTTGAAAGATAATTTCATGACATTTATGTTTTAAAAATTATTTCCGGCATATGTCCACCACGACGAGCACTGAGGAACCGCATTCGACCAGACCAATTTTGGAGCACTTTTTTGAGTAATTCAGGCCTTATTTCATGAAAAACACGAGTTATGTTGGCTTCCAAAGCGTCTTTTGTTTCTGGTTTGTCAGCATAGACCAATGACTTGACATAACCCCAAAGAAAAGAATCCAGTGGAGTTATGTCGCATGATCTTGGAGGCCAATTAATTGGACCATTTCTCGAAATAACTTTATTGCCAAATCGGTCTTTCAATAAATCAATTGTTACGGTAGCAGCATGAGGTGTAGCCTCATCTTCTTGGAACCAAAATACTTCTGAGTCGATACCATACAAATTTTGAGACAAATAATCATCGATCTGTAACGAGCACCATTCACTGAAACATTAGCTCCAGAATCGTTTTAAAAAAAATATGGACCGATAACGCCTCCGGCGTGTAAAGCACACCATACAGTGCAATTTTTCAGGATGCAATGGAACCTGTAGAACTTCTTGGGATTGTTTCCACTCCATATACGGCAATTTTGCTTGTTTACTTAGCAGTTCAACCAGAAATGAGCTTCATCACTAAACACAAATTTACGATAAAAAAGTGGATCAACTTCAAGCTGTTCTAAGGCCTAATCAGCAAACAAACAAACGACGCTTATTATGGTCAAGTGGCTTTAGTTCTTGAACCAGTTGGATCTTGTATGGGTGTAGACCAAGATCTCTACGCAAAATTTTCCATGTCGTGCATGCACAGAGCCCAACTTGTTGTGAATGTCGACGAATAGATAAATCTGGATCATCGTTAACACTATGACTTACAGCAGCGATATTTTCTTCTGTACGTACAGTTCTTTATCTTGTTATTATTGTTGCATCGAGTAGAGAAAATGATGTCCGAAATCTATCGATAGTTCGACGAATAATCTGCTCTGATGGACGATTATGTAAACCATAAATTTCACGAAGTGCTCTATAAGTTTGGCGAATAGAACAATGATTTTGAAAATAAATTACAACAATTTGTAAAGGATGTTGCGGCGTGACTCTTTCCATGATAATTTGTCAATGCTTACTGAACAGAAATGTCAAAACGACATGGTTTCTAAGTTCTGTCAGATCACAGTTATCCCTATCGAAAGTTCGATCACTCTAAGAAAACGCCCGATAGGAATACATGTTTCGAATTACCACATCTATCATCTGCCAGAATTTGTCTAAAGAAATCCCTGTATATAACTTATCAGAAAAAATTTTCAGTATTAAGTTAATAAAGATCGAGTACCAATAATAAATACTAAAATCCACTCTGGTCTCAGCTGTCATGCTTTTCAGCTCGTACATCCATTTGTTACAAAACGTGCAATATTTATGTTGTAAAAAAATAAAAGTCATATATTCGCTCAATTTACAGTCGTTAACAAGAACGAATCGTTTTGCCTCGAAAAAAACGTAGTTAATTGTTTCCATGGAATTGTGTACAAACAGATGCTCTTAATCGAAAATATTCGATGTTATTTTTATTCTGCACGTCGAAATATTCCCAGGGTAGTGATAGAATGGACGCGTTCGTTGAATGATATTCGAAAAAAATTCAAAAGCTACATACAGAATGAAGCGTTAGTCGAAGTCATTATTTATGAATTGGTTTTGAAATTATTCATTCGTTTTTTGCTCTGTTGAGTTTTGAAATTCATTTTTAATCGGCTCAAAATATTTTAGCTTCATCACATGAAGGTGACGAAAATAATTTTCGGAATAGAGGATGCATCATGTATTTACAAGAGAAGCTATTATTCCAGTCGCCCAGCACATGAATAACTTCACTCTACGTTATAAATGGTGACTAATATTAAACTTGATGGCTGTTTGCATCATCCCCCATCCTTTTACACCCCAGCATTGTGCTGCAAGCTTAAAACGGACCCTACATTGTCAATACGAAAATGTTAAAAGACGGGTGTGTATTTGTTGCAATAAATGCAATAGAGGATTTCTCTTCTGAAAATAATTTTTTCAATTTTTTTTGCCATAACGACTACGAAAATAAAATAAATTCCACTGACATATATTGAGTTCTGATAAAATGAAATAAATTCTAAAAATCATAAGAAAAGCCCTGACTTTGGAACAGAAGCTCACAAATTCAATGTACTAAGGGTTTAAATAATCCACCTTGTTGAGCTGAACAATACCTAAATCTATTATACAAAGATAATCTCATATCTCTGAGTAGATGTGGCTCAATGTTGCCACAAAGTTGAATATTTTTCAACTTTAATTCATCAGGAGTTGAATCTCTTCCGAAGTTATGTCTAAAGATAGATGCTTTCAGATTTTCTCATAGGAAGAAATTATTTGGGAATAAATCTGGTGATCTGGGAGGCCACGCAGATATTACTCGTATTTTGGAAAAATTGTGTCACTTCTCGTGAGTTTTAACAATCTTTTTGAAATAAAATAAAAAAAGGCTTTTTATTTGATAGAGAAATATAACAAAATTTGAATATCAAAACAGATTTAATCTCTTAGTCTTCTAAAATTTTGATTTCGAAAAAATTTTTATTCAAAAAACTTTCAGAATTAAATTAATGTCTACAACAAGCACTGCTTATATTTCATAGAATTATATAATCAAACCTCAATATACAATGTCAAATAGAATAAATAAACCAACAAATATAAAAAAGTCATTTAAAATTAATAAATAAATATTTGAAGGAGACAAAATTTTGTTTCTGATCTTACCATAATCAACACCAATTCCTTTTCAAAAACATTAAACACAACTTAAAAATTTCTCGAAAAATGTAATTTATTTGAAATATTTAAATATTCAAATAAGTTAATTCAAAAATCTCTCAAAACATGCACTATATCTTCAAAAAACAATTGAAATTCGGATAATCCCTTCATCGGCCCTAGTCTGTTTAAAAAAGTTCCGGTTACACTCTAAGGTAAGATATACTGATTGTTAGTTGATTTTGATATTTTAAATATTATCTAGGGCCGAAGAAGAGATTATCCGAATTTCAATTGTTTTTTGAAGATATAGTGCATGTTTTGAGAGATTTTTTAATTAACTTATTTGAATATTTGAATACATTAAATATGAATAAAAACAATATTCTAATTTTCGCTAATATTTTATTACACTACGATCGTTACGTCATGCCATGACTTCTTCAAGTGAGTATTACAAGATACTGAGTATAACATGAACAAGAAATTCATTATATAGTACATGAACATAACAAAGATAGATGGGGTGAAGAGAGTTTTACAATTCTGATAAATTATTCAAAAAAGATTCAACAAAGGGGAGCTACTTAATTCTGTTTGGTTTTTCAATAATATTTTTCTTTTATGATATCTATTAATTTCTAAAGTTTCTAACAAGTTCAATCTGAAACTTTTGTTTTCTGTGTGTATAGTTTCAAAGTTATTATTAAAACTATGTCCTGTGTCTAGAAGGTGCTCTGCATAGGTTGAATTTTCCTTTTTGTTACAATAACATTTTTCATGTTCCCTAAGTCTTGTCTGGAACGGCCTTCCTGTCTGACCAACATATAGAAAATGGCAAGTACCGCAAGTTAACTTATAAACACCTGATTTCTTGTTCTTAGATGTTTTATCTTTATTATTTTTTATTAGTTTTCCTATGGAATTATTCGTTTTATAAGAAATTCTAAAATTGTGGTTCTTCTTTAAATATCTAGCTACCTTTTCTGCTTTTGGTCCCAAGTAAGTCAACGAAATGTATTTACTTTCAATTGAATAATTATTTATGGGATATACTAATTTCAAAGCCAGCTCTAATTGTATTTTTGTAAAAAGATTCTCAATAATCGGGACGTTGAAACCATTGTTCAACGCAATCTGTTTAATAATGTTATATTCTTTGTCAAAATTCTCACGTGACATGGGTGTGTTGGCTAATCTATATAACATGCTATTGTATGCTGCTAATTTTTTGTGAGTATGGGTGGTTTGATGTTAAGTGAATTGTGCTATCTGTATTGGTTGGTTTCCGGTATATTGAAAAAACGTGTTTATTATTAATTTTTGTGATAGTTAAGTCCAAAAAATTTATACTATTGTTTTTTTCCATTCATAAGTGAATTGTATGGTTGGGGATAATTTGTTTATGAAATCCACAAACAAAGAAGATTATCTATCAGTGCCATTTAATAAACATAGAACATCGTCAACATATCTGTACCAATAAATAAAAGATTTAAAATAGGGGCTTTTTATTATGCTCGTTTCTAAGGAATCCATAAAAATTTCGGATAATAACGGAAGCAAAGGATTTCCCATAGGGAGGCCATCGTTATCTAAGTAAATCTTGCCGTTGAACGTGAAATAATTTTGTTGCAAGCAAACTGTCAAAACATCCATTATTTCTTGTTTTATTACCGAATTGGTTTTTTTCGGAGTAGGAGGTTATCTACTAATTTTATGGTTTCCTTGACTGGTATGGACGGAAATAAATTCTTTACAGCAAACGATATAAGCTTTGCATTATCTGGAACACATACATCCTTTATGATATTCACCAGATGGTATGTATTCTTTATAGATAATTTTGCTTCAAAATTTGTCTCCGAGATTATGATTTTAATAAGTGCCTTAGATAATCTATATGACGGTGCTGTATCTTGATTAAAGAATACATATTTGGTGGTTGAGGATTAATTAAAGTTAAATTAAATAATGGTTTAGTACCGAAAAGGGCCGTAGCGTTTTTTATGGCTATTTTTATTTCATTTTGAAATTTAGCTGTTGGATCTTTTTTGATACTCGTATACTCATCCGGGTCTAAGAATTCTGTTGTTTTTTTCATATAACTTGTTCTATCGATTGCTATTATTGTATTTCCTTTATCGGCACGCGTGAATACTAAATCATTTTTTAAGATTTTAGTTTTTATAGATTTTATTATGGAATTGTTATTATGCGAGTGATGATTACATTTTATTAGCCAATGCATATTTATCTTTATTTGAATTTTGACAATTTTTGAGTGCAAGTTCTGAGTCGATAGCTAAATATTCTGAAGATTTCTTATTACTATTATGTAAATTGTACTTATATCCTTCTTTTAACAGTTCTATTTCGGTTTGGATGAATTTAACCTCGGAGATATTCATGAATATAGGATAGAAAATATTTTCCGAATATTTTTTTGGAGTTTGTTGATTTAAGTCATTTTGATTCTTTTTAGTTACTAAAATTTTTGATTTCTTTTTCTATATTTTGTATTTCTTATATATAAATTCATCAATATCACTTCTAATATTATATTATTATCTATTATAACTTATCGATTAGCCAACATACCCATGTCACGTGCGAATTTTGACAAAGAATATAACATTATTAAACAGATTGCGTTGAACAACGGTTTTAACGTCCCGATTATTGAGAATCAATACAAAAATACAATTAAAGCTGGCTTTGAAATTGGTATATCCAATAAATAATGATTCAATTGAAAGTAAATACATGCCGTTGACATACTTGGGACCAAAAACAGAAAAGGTACCTAAATATTTGAAGAAGAACCAAAATTTTAGAATTTCTCATAAAACGAATAACTCCCTAGGAAAACTAATAAAAAGTAATAAAGATAAAACATCTAAGAACCAGAAATCAGGTGTTTATAAGTTAACTTGCGGACTTGCCATTTTGTATATGTTGGTCAGACAGGAAGACCGTTCCAGACGAGACTTAGGGAACATGAAAAATGTTATCGTAACAGAAAGGGAAATTCAACCTATGCAGAGCACCTTCTAGACACAGGACAAAGTTTTAATAGTAACTTTGAAATTTTACACACAGAAAACAAAAGTTTCAGATTAAACTTGTTAGAAACTTTAGAAATTAATAGATATCATAAAAGAAAACTATTATTGAATAAACAAACAGAATTAAGTAGCTCCCCTTTGTTGAATCTTTTTTGAATCATTTTTCAGAATTGTAAAACTCTCTTCTCCCCCTCTATTTTTGTTATGTCCATGTACTATATAATTAATTTCTTGTTCATGGTATACTCAGTATCTTGTAATACTCACCTGAAGAAGTCATGGTATGACGTAACGATCGTAGTGTAATAAAATTTTAGCGGAAATTAGAATATTGTTTTTATTCATATTTTCAAGATGAATTTTCGTCAAGTAAAGACCGAAACAATCATAGAATATATTAAATATTTCAAATAAATTATATTTTTTGAGAAATCCTTAAGTTGTGTTTTAGGTTTTTCAAGGGTATTCATTATGGTAAGATCAGAAACAAAGTTTTGTCTCCTTTGTCTACACCCAAAAAAGATCCAACTGGTTCAAGAACTAAAGCCACTTGACCATAATAAGCGTAGTTTGTTTGCTGATTGCGCCCTAGAACAGCTTGAGCACTTTTTTATCGTAAAATTATGTTTAGTGACGAAGCTCATTTCTGGTTTAACGGCTATGTAAACAAGCAAAATTACCGTATTTGGAGTGAAAACAATCCTCAAGAAGTTCTGCAGGTTCCATTGCATCCTGCAAAATGTACTGTATGGTGTGCTTTACGCGCTGGAGGCATCATCGGTCCATATTTCTTTAAAGACGATGCTGGAGCTAAAGTTACAGTGAATGGTGCTCGTTATAGATCGATGATCAAGGATTATTCGTTTCAAAATTTGTATGGTTTCGACCCAGAAGTGTTTTGGTTCCAACAGGATGGTGCTACACCTCATGCTACTACCGTAACAATTGATTAGTTGAGAGAAAGATTTGACGATAACATTATTTCAAGAAAAGGTCCAAGTATTTGGCCTACAAGATCATGCGACATAACTCCACTGGATTATTTTCTTTGGGGTTATGTCCAGTCAGTTGTTTATGCAGATAAACCAGAAACAATGGACGCTTTGTAAGCCAACATACTCGTGTTATTGATGAAATAAGACCTGAATTACTCGAAAAAGTGGTCCAAAATTGGTCTGGTCGAATGCGGTTTCTCAGAGCTAGTCGTGGTCGACATATTCCGGAAATTATTTTTAAATCTGGATCATCATTAACACTATGACTTACAGCAGCGATATTTTCTTCTGTACGTACAGTTCTTTGTCTTGTTGTTGTTGTAGCATCGAGTAGAGAAAATGTTGTCCGAAATCTATAGAGAGTTTGACGAATAAGCTGCTCTGATGGACGATTATGTAAATCAGAAATTTCATGAAGTGCTCTATAAGTTTGGCGAATAGATCACTGGTTTTGAAAATAAATTCCAACAATTTGTAAACGTTGTTGCAGCGTGAGTCTTTCCATGATAATTTGTCAATGCTTACTGAACAAAAATGTCAAAACAACATATATATATATATAATTATTTATATATATAAAAATACCCGATATTTCTTATTATCATTAAATTCTGGATTGTTTCGGTCTCTACTTGACGGAAATTCATCGTATATGATTTGAAGTTGTTGTGAACAATAAATATAAACGGAAATAAAGTGTTTTACTTGAAATCATATATTTTCATTAATTTTTTGAATATCAAAACAGATTTAATCTGTCAGTCTTCTACAATTTTAATTTAAAAAAAAATTTTATTCAAAAAAATTTTTAGGATTAAATTAATGTCTACATAAGCACCGCTTATATTTAATAGACGTATATAATCAAAACTCAATATACAATGTCAAATGGAATAAATAAACCAACAAATATAAGAAGTCATTTAAAATTAATAAATAAATATTTGAAGGAGACAAAATTTTTTTAAATTTATTTTATACATCATCTATTTTATTTTATACATTTTCTACCTTATTTTATACATAATATATAATTATATTTAGGCTTGAATAAATAAATCTCATTATTTTTAAAAGTTAGTCTGTTTGAGCAATTTCCGGTTATACTTTAAGGTAAGATATACTGATTATTAGTTTATTTTGATATTTTAAATATTTTCTAGGGCCGATGAAGAGATTATCGGAATTCTAATTGATTTTTGAAGATATTGTGCATGTTTTGAGAGATTTTTGAATTAACTTATTTGAATATTTAAATATATTAAATATTTCAAATAAATTATATTTTTTGAGAAGTCCTTAAGTTGTGTTTTATGTTCTTGAAAAAGAATTGGTGTTCATAATGGTAAGATCAGGAACAAAATTTTGTCTCCAAATATTTATTTATTTATTTTAAATGACTTTTTTATATCTGTTGGTTTATTTATTCCATTTGACATTATATTTTGAGTTTTGATTATTTACGTCTAGTAAATATGAGCGGTGCTTAGTAGACATTAATTTAATTCTAAAAGTTTTTTGAATAAACATTTTTTTTTAAATTAAAATTGTAGAAGACTGACAGATTGAATCTGCTTTGATATTTAAATTTTGTTATATTTCTTCTATCAAGTAAAAAGCCTTTCTATTTTATATTATATTATCATTAATATAAATAATAATTTTTCGCCAGGATTTTAGAATTAATTTCAATATAACATTACATTATTTCTTCTTTCAAGTATATCTGCTATATATCTATTTATTTGATGATAATATCATGTTGCTTAATTCAATTTGGAACATCCGTTGGCGCTGTCATGTTTTAAGCGCGAGCTTATATTCACAGCGTGGATACCTAAAAGCGAAATCGCTCATTTACGACTGGCTTTACACAAACATTGAAATCGCGAGTAGGATCCAACCCTGAAAGACGTCAGAACCTCCAATCTAATCAACGAAAATTATGGAGGGTACTCTACAGTTGAAGGGAGAAAATGCTCCAATATGATTTTTTATATACGATGGATCAATTTCGTGCTTCTTCGTACAAACCGGATCACGAATTCAATTATTAGATTTGAATACGGATGTCTGATGTAAGCAAGCAGGTTTTTCTTCTTGAAGATAATAGACGAAAGTCGCGAATTACTGGTTTCACTTTATAAAATTTCTAAGGGGAGTTGTTCTCAGTGAGAGAGGTATTTTCTTTCAATCAGAGCGTGTTTTGTTTTACTATCAAAAATTAAAAGTTTTACGTTTTTTCTGACTTCATCTTCAGAAAACTGAGAACTTGAGTACAAGAACACAATAACAAATTAAATATAATTTGGAGTGTGAGCTATGGTAATAGAAAGTTCTAGAAATCGAGACAGTGTAACATAGATCTGTAAAACAATTCTATACTCAAACAAACTCAACAAAGTTTGGTAGATTACAGAGCCAAATTGCAGACATGCGCACGTTTCAAACTGATTGGTTTTCGTCGGTGCAATGTATGCTAGTAACTCCAAATATGTTCAGTATCTATATTCTCTATACACAGAGTCTCCAAAGATATTACTAATACTGTCTCGATTTCTAGAACTTTTTATTACCATAGCTCATACTCCTTATTAATGATTTCTGGTACAGATCAGCCGGATTAATTTATTTTAATATGATATGCTAATTTATGAGCATTACGGCAATTTGTGGTCTGATTTGATCCTGAGGAAAGTTTATTCTAAGTTCGTAACGTGAAAATATCGAGAATACATTTCTTTACTTGAATTAATACGCATAGGTATAATTTTGATTTCGGACATCCATTGCCTGAATTCTTTACATGCACAATATATTTCATCCTGAAAAACAGAAAACTTCCTGAAAATTAATACAAAAATTGTTACAAATGTCTAACATATACTGTGCAACAGAGACAATAATTATGGATTGAATCTGAATTCACAATTTCTTCATAAACACAATATATTCTAACGTGAAGTGATCTTAAAAACAGAATACTTCAAGAAATGAATACTTGTCTCTTTAAAAATCAATTTAAATTAAAAAATTTCAATATTAAAACAGATTTAATCTGTTGTCTTCTACAATTTTAATTTCAAAAAATTCTTTAAAGAAACTTTAAGAATTAAATTAATGTCTTCATAAGCACTGCTCATATTTAATAGACGTCAAAATTCATCATACAATATCAAACGGAATTAAGAAAAACCAACAAATATAAACTGTCAATTGAAATTAAAATATAAATAAGCAAACATTTTTTGTTTCGTTCCAGTTATGCGTAATGAACTCTTCAGACAAACTTACGAAGCCCTGTTTGTTACAAAATGTATTGTTTTCTGATCCTATATTAATGAAAAATAACTCTTTCTCAAAAATATAAAACATAATTTCAAGAACTTCTCAAAAACTAATTTATTTGAAATATTCAATATATTTAAACAAATTACTTCAAAAATTCAAAAAATTCTTTGAAGAAACTTTAAGAATTAAATTAATGTCTTCATAAGCACTGCTCATATTTAATAGACGTCAAAATTCATCATACAATATCAAACGGAATTAAGAAAAATAAACAAATATAAACTGTCAATTGAAATTAAAATATAAATGAGCGAACATTTTTTGTTTCGTTCCAGGCATGCGTAATGAACTCTTCAGACAAACTTACGAAGCCCTGTTTGTTACAAAATATAGTGTTTTCTGATCCTATATTAATGAAAAATAACTCTTTCTCAAAAATATAAAACATAATTTCAAGAATCTCTCAAAAACTAATTTATTTGAAATATTCAATATATTTAAACAAATTACTTCAAAAATTTTTGAAGTAATTTAAACGAAACGACACTTAGGAGTCAGAGTCAAAGAGCACAAAAATCATGCAGTCAGAGGAGAAACGACCAGGAAAATCAGAGCATATCTGGACCAAGCATCATAATATCCAATGGAATCAAGCGAACATTATCCACCGGAAACAACACTGGAGAAAGCGCAAGTTCAAAGAAGCAGTCTTCAGCAAACAAAATCGAAATGTCTACAGCCACCCAAGCGTAGAAGTCCCTTCCATATGGCTACCGCTACTAGATCGGATTCAGAACGTGAGAATACCCCCACCCCCTCCATCATCATCAAACTAGGGATATATATATAGACGCGTAGCCACGACCATTTTCAGTTGACACTTGTTAACGGTGAGAGATACTTTACTGACCGAAATCTCGTGTTATACACAACATAATTTTAAACTTTATTTTTTTGACGAGATCTGTAATTGTATATCTATTTTTAAATTTAATTTAACTTGATTTTTAAAGAGACAAGTCTTCATTTAGTGAAGTTTTCTGTTTTTTAAGATCACTTCACGTTAAAATATATTGTGTATATGAAGAAATTGTGAATTCAGATTCAATCCTTGATTATTGTGTCTGTTTCACAGTATATGTTAGACATTTGTTACAATAATTTTTGTGTTAATTTTCAGGAAGTTTTCTATTTTTCAGGTTAGAATATATTGTGTATGTAAGTAATTCAGGCAACGGATGTCCGAAATCAAAATTAACCTTATTCTGTCCCCATATAAAATTAGCAGCATTTTGTCTTCTTCTCCAGTAATCGTCTGACGAATTAATTCAAAAGGCATAAAGACAGAACTTCGTAATGTCTCCAAACCCAAAAATTGAGATGGTTATAATCCGGACTTCTTGCTTACCAATCAAAATCATTTCCTCGTCCAATCTATCGATGAGTAAATGTGTCACTTAGATGATTTTTAACAATAAGTGGGAAATGGACTGGAGTTCCATCCTGTGTAAACCATATTTTTGTTTTTAAATCTATTGACAATTCATCCAGAATATTCTCGTCGTTTTTCCTCTGATTGTATGATTTTTGTGTTCTTTGACCCTGACCTCCAAGAGTCGTTTCGTTTCTCCTATATAGGTCGCTCCGCATTCACAAGGTGTCAAGTTTGTTCGAGTATAGAATTGTTATACAGATGTATGTTACACTGTCTCGATTTGTAGAACTTACCGAAGCTCATACTCCTTATAAATGAGTTTTGGTACAGAACAGCGGGATTAATTTATTTTAAATATAATTTGTTTTTTTCACTCATGCCCACTCTATTATTGGAAACAACTGATTCTTTAAAAAAAATACATTATTCAACCTCTGTGTTTATTCTGCGAAGAAACATAAAATTATAACTTTTTGATTGGATATCCAATAACCATTGTGTGTGGAAACCTCTGTAGATTACTTTTTGAAGAACAAACCGCTGGGAAAACAAAACAAGGCTCCATTTAATGAATATTCAATTAGCCAACGGTTTTGTTTTCGACTGCATCCAATTCGACGATAAATAAGAAATTATGAATTCCAAATTAAAACATCAGGAATCGGGCATAATGTTTTGTTGGTTTGTCCTACGAACTTCAGGAATTGAATTGAACTCATCAAGAAATGGAATCAATTCCGTTTTAGAGTTAGAGGTCAGTTCCTTCGTTCAAATCGAATTTTTTCAATGTTTATATCAAATTTGATGGGACTGAAATGGATGGCTGTTTCGATGGATATCGGGATTAATTTGTCATTAGATATTTCAATATTTGATGAGTTGTCTTTAATTAAAAAAACTTAACAACATTCTTCCCGATGTCATATACCAGGGAAATTTAAAAGTATCTCAATTTCAAGTTGAGGTTTGAAAATTTAACAATTTTCCATAATTCACGATTGTATCTATCAAAAAAACATTTGAATTGTCAATATAATACATATGACAGGACAAGAAATATCGCAAATTTGAATATAAAAACAGATTTAATCTGCTACAATCTTCTACAATTTTAATTTAAAAAAAATTTATTCAAGAAACTTTAAGAATTAAATTAATATCTTCATAAGCACCGCTCATATTTAATAGACGTAAAAAACGAAACTCATTATACAATATCAAATGGGATTAAGAAAACCCAACGAATATAAATTGGTAATTAAAATAAATAAATAAATATTTTTTTTGTTTCGTTCCAGGCATGCGTACTGAACCCTTCAGAGAAAGATACGAAGCCCTGTTTGGTACAAAATGTATCGTTTTCTGATCTTATATTTATGAATACTAAATCTGTCTCAAAAATATACGGAATAATTTTAAGAACTTCTCAAAAACCAATTTATTTGAAATATTCAATATATTTGAATAAATTGCTTCAAAAACTCTCGAAACATGTAGCATATCCTCATATCCTCCCTTTTAAATGAAGAAATTTATTATACAGTGTTGAATGTTTTTAACTAAGACCATTAAAGTACCTTATAAACTCTATGTGTTTTTGTTGTGAGCATAGAACATAGAGTGCCTTGGATATTAGTATACCAAGTTGAATGTTCTTCAAATCGCATATTACCAGAGACGGCATTTGGTAAGTCTATTTATTGTTAATTGATTTTATTATTATTTTTTATATGTAAAGTTGAATTGGTCTTATCTGAATTCTAATTTATTTTTGGGGATATGCTACATGTTTCGAGAGTTTTTGAAGCAATTTATTTAAATATATTTAATATTTCAAATAAATTAGTTTTTGAGTTCTTGAAATTATCTCGAATATTTTTGAGACAGATTTAGTATTCATAAATATAAGATCAGAAAACGATACATTTTGTAATAAACAGGGCTTCGTACGTTTGTCTGAAGAGTTCAGTATGCATGCCTGGTACGAAACAAAAAATATTTATTTATTAATTTTAATTGACAATTTATATTCTTAGGGTTTTCTTAATTCCATTTGATATTGTATAATTAGTTTCTATTTTATACGTCTATTGAATATGAGCAGTGCTTATAATGACATTAATTTAATTCTCAAAATTTCTTGAATAAATTTTTTTAATTAAAATTGTAGAAGACTAGCAGATTAAATCTGTTTTAATATTGAAATTTTGTAATAATCCTTCTATCAAGTAAAAAACCGTTTCTTTTCATTTTATTTCATAAGAAATATCGGGTGTTTTTCAGTGTGATAGAACTTTCGATAGGAATAACTGTGATTTGACAAAATGTAGAAGCCATGTTGTTTTGAGATTTCTGTTCAGTAAGCATTGACAAATGATCATGGAAAGACTCACGCTTCAACCACGTGTACAAATTGTTGAAATTCATTTTCCAAATCAGTGTTCTATTCGTCCAACTTATAGACCACGTAAAATTTATGGTTTACATAATCGTCCATCAGAGCAGCTTATTCATCGAACTATCGGACAACATTTTCTCTACTCGATGCAACAACAACAACAACAAGACCAAGAACTGTACGTACAGAAGAAAATATCGCCGCCATACAAGATCCAAATGGTTGGTTCAAGAACTAAAGCCACTTGATCATAAGAAGCGTCGTTTGTTTGCTGATTGGGCCCTAGAACAGCATGAAGTTGGTCCACTTTTTATCGTAAAATTGTGTTTATTGATGAAGCTCATTTCTGGTTGAACGGCTATGTAAACAAGCAAAATTATCTGATATCGAGTGAAAACAATCCTCAAGAAGTTCTGCAGGTTCCATTGCATCCTGAAAAATGCACGGTATGGTGTGCTTTACACGCTGGAGGCATCATCAGTCCATATTTCTTTACAAACGGTGCTGGAGCTAATGTTACAGTGAATGGTGGTCGTTACAGATCGATGATCAATGATTATTTGTTTCAATTTGAAACAGGAGTGTTTTGGTTTCAGCAAGATTGTGCTACACCTCATGCTGCTACCGTAACCATTGATTTATTGAAAGAAAGATTTGCCGATAACATTATTTCGAGGAATGGTCCAATTAATAGGCCTCCAAGATCATGCGACATAACTCCACTGAATTATTTTCTTTGGGGTTATGTCAAGTCATTGGTTTATGCTGATAAACCAGAAACAATAGACGCTTTGGAAGCCAACATAACTCGTGTTATTAATGAAATAAGCCCTGAATTACCGGAAAAGGTGGTCCATAATTGGTCTGGTCGAATGCGGTTCCTCAGAGCTAGTCGTGGTGGACATATGCCGGAAATTATTTTTAAAACATAAATGTCATAAAATTATCTTTCAAATAAAAAAAATTTGGCTTCAATCTTAGTTTAAATGTGTTCTATTTCAATTCAAAGTTCTATCACTCTAAAAAAAACACTCGATACATCCGTCCAACAATTCTATTCTCGCACAAACTCGACAAGGTTTTTTAGATCACAGAGGCAAATTTCAGACATGCGCACGTTTCAAACTGATTGGTTTTCGTCAGTGCAATGTATATTAGTGACTCCAAATCTGCCAATTATCTATATTCGCTCTACAGAGAGACTCTAAGATATTGATCATATACTGAGGCAATCTAGATTATGCAAAATACATACCAGAGACTAATTCATACACTGAGGCAATCTAGATTATGCAAAATACATACCAGAGACTAATTCATACACTGCAATGACGAAAAACAATCAGTTTGAAACGTGCGCATGTCTGCAATTTTCCTCTGTGATCTACAAATCTTGTCGAGTTTGTTTGAATATAGAATTGTTATACAGAGGTATGTTACACAGTCTCGATTTCTAGAAATTTCTATTACCATAGCTCATTCTCTTTATTAATGATTTTTGGTACAGATCAGACGAATTAATTTAATTTGACGATAATTGTTTCGTCAACACTGTTACCAATTTTTTATGAGGATTAAAAGAAACGTCAACTAATTTTTGTGATCGTTTCCTAACAAAAACTTTTCATGCACAATTTTGTTGTGGCACCCCAAAATAGTAACTTTCGGACGAAAAAGTTGCGTTGTTGGTATTTTCCGCGAACTTAAACGCAAAGAAATATGCCGCACAAATTAGGACTTAATTTTATGCATGGCCCATAAAACATAATTACCTCAATTTAGCATCTCACTACCAGCAGAATTTCTGATTAGCAAAATGGAATTCATCAAATGGAACACGAAAATTACATCAGGTTTTACCTTCGCAAAGTTGTGTGAGGTTTCAGAACAATTTCCTTTCATGCCGATAATGTTGAGTCTCTGCGAAGAATATAACGCTTAATGCTTGTGCCATTCTATATGAATTTCTACCGTCTACCTTCGGAAATTATGAAAGAGAATATAGAATGAGGATATCAGTAAGAGAATATACAAAAAAAAACCGTAACTGCAGAATTTCCCTTCAGATACTTTTCACAAGAATTTCTAGACAGCTTCGTGAGACAGGAAATTTTTAAATGAAAGTTAGTCGTACCACAAGATAAACTGCAAATAAAGAGAATACGATCCTGGAACTAGTGACAGAAAATCCATCTACGAATACAAGCAGAATAAGCGAACAGATGAAAGTCCCTAAAAACAGGGTACATCAAAAAAACCAGAACAACAGTTCAAGATTTATTGAACTATAAAATTTCACTCATAAAGGAATGTTAATTGATCACCCTGTATGACGGTGCCAAGCAGAGACTTAGAATTTTTATTATGAATTAATTCTTTGTGGTTACGAAAACGAAAAAAAATTATAATGTTCACGTACAGGGTGATCCAATATTCACGAAAATAAAAAAGTCTTATATTTTCCTGGTTCGGATCTGATTTATTTGATTTCAGAAATACTGAAGGAAGGCGATAGTGGAGGGTGACAAAACTTCAAAATTTGAAATCATTCGATCGATTAGTTCAAGAGTTATTGAACTGTTAAATTTCACTCATAAGATGAGCATCACCCTGTATTTCCAAACGGAGGCTCTCAGGCCATTAAAACCTATTGATATGACTCCTCTCTTGATGATATTGATTCATGGTATAGTCGCATTCTTCCCGGGACAGCCTGTATATGGGTTCAAACGGAATGGACAGAGGGTCTCTGTTATAGTTAAAATTCTGTTAAAATTTTTGACTC
This sequence comes from Megalocaria dilatata, assembly GCA_034642435.1. Lineage (NCBI taxonomy): Eukaryota > Metazoa > Arthropoda > Insecta > Coleoptera > Coccinellidae > Megalocaria > Megalocaria dilatata. The sequence goes on along the minus strand of CM067860.1, from coordinate 48,338,544 downwards.
GAGTAAGAAAATTGTTATTTATTCCAGGCAAGTCGTATGTCGATGGGTTAACCTTGAAAGAATTGAATATTTCGTTGATGATATATCGGGTGTGTTTTTTAGAGTGATAGAACTTTCTATAGGGATTACTGTGATTTGACAGAAGGTAGACGACATGTTGTTTTGACATTACTGTTCTGTAGGCATTGACAAATTATCATGGAATGACTGCGCCGCAACAAACTTCACAAATTGTTGAAATTTATTTTCAAAATCAGTGTTCTATTCGCCAAACTTATAGAGCACTTCGTGAAATTTATGGTTTACATAATCGTCCGTAAGAGCAGCTTATTCATCGAACTATCGATAGATTTCGGACAACATTTTCTCAACTCGATGCAACAACAACAACAAGCCAAAGAACTGTACGTACAGAAGAAAATATCGCTGCTGTAAGACATAATGTTAATGATGATCCAGATTTGGATTATTTTCTTTGGGGTTATGTCAAGTCATTGGTTGATAAACCATTAGACATTAGACGTTTTGTAAGCCAACATAACTCGTGTTATTGATGAAATAAGGCCTGAATTACTCGAAAAAGTGGTCCAAAATTGGTAGAATGCGGTTCCTCAGAGCTAGTCGTAATGGAGATATGCCGGCAATTATTTTTAAAACATCAATGTCATAAAATTATCTTTCAAATAAAAAAAAATTGGCTTCAATCTTAATTTAAATGTGTTTTATTTCAATTTAAAGTTCTATCACTCTAAAAAAACACCGATACATCCGAAGCACGTTGAACTCTTTTAAGGCAATTTCAGCGAATTATTTTTCGCTGTAAACTTTTCCATCAGCCTTTCAGTTATGTTTTATACTTTTATACTCCTTTCTAACGATCGTTGGTGGTTGGAGATAAGCATAATATGCTTGAAAGGAGTTTCCACCGTATTGAAGATTATTATGTGAAGATAATCGCCTGTCCTGTCTGAGAACTTCCTAGCGATCAGTCACAAAAGCTAATCATATTAAAGAAGAAATATATAGGCAGATTTAATTTTTGTTAATGTATCGGAAAATTGTTTATTGATTTTAATATAGTGTCAAGAGTTTTTACCTTAAAATTTGTTTTTTCAAAAACTGACTTGAATTATATGTCTTATATTGCGTCATCAAATAAAATATTCAACAAGACAAAGTTATATGCCAATTAAGTCAAATTCGATTCACGTAAATTCAAGTCCGCTTCTGTTATTTCGGTTACTTCGAACGCTTCAATGGTCATATGTCAAATCACACCCGAGTTCTGAACGGAACCATAAAGCGGATCTATTTATCCCTAGATAAGGTGAACATTCTTACTCTCGATTTTAATCGATTAGGTTCGAATCCCTTTTGAATCCGAGATCAAGAGTAATACTGTCCGGTAGCATCTGAAATAGCCTGATTATGGATTTGTGATATGAGCGTTTCGAATAAATTTCCTACGATCCGAATAAAAACGGCTTCACCTTTGGGCCACTCAGGTAATTAATTTTCCTACGCGATTTCGTCAAAAATTAATGCAGGTTTATTCACGATGATTCAAGCTGTTAACAAATAAAAACATCATATGAGTTTGGCGTTTAAAAGGATTCCAATAGATTACAATGTTAAATAAAATAGAAAGGCCTTTTACTTGATAGAAGAAATATAACAAAATTTGAATATTAAAACAAATTGAAATATGTTTATCTTCTACAATTTTAATTTCAAAAAATTTTTTATTCAAAAAACTTTTAGAAATAAAATAGAAAGGCTTTTTACTTGATAGAAGAAATATAACAAAATTTGAATATCAAAACAAATTGAAATATGTTTATCTTCTACAATTTTAATTTCCAAAAGAATTTTTTATTCAAAAAACTTTTAGAATTAAATTAATGTCTAAAACAAGCACCGCTCACATTTAATAGACGTTTATAATCAAAACTCAATATACAATGTCAAATGAAATAAATAACCCAACAGATATACGAAAGTAATTAAAATTAATAAATAAATATTCAAAGGAGACAAAATTTTGTTTCTGGTTTTATCTTTAAAAAATACTACTTGCCTTATAAAAACATGAACACACTTAAAGGACTTCCCAAAGAATATAATTTATTTGAAATATTTAATATATTTAAATATTCGAACAAATTATTTCAAAAATCTCTAAAAAATGTGCACTATATCTTCAAAAAACAAATATAATTCTAGATAATCTCTTCTTCAGCCCTTTTTCAATATTACAAATATCAAAATCAAAAACATAACCTACATCACTCACGTGTTAAAAGACTTAAGCTTCGAACTACAGATCAACTATATATTCAAGATTGATCTATGTTCTAACAAAATCAAAGAACAAAGTGAGTTATTTTAAGGTTTACTTAAATTCATTGACATTCTATAATGAGATTTTTTGAAAGATTATATTTTGGCTTCAATAAATCTCATTATAGAATGTCAATGAATTTAAGTAAACCTTAAAATAACTCACTTTGTTCTTTGATTTTGTTAGAACATAGATCAATCTTGAATATATAGTTGATCTGTAGTTCGAAGCTTAAGTCTTTTAACACGTGAGTGATGTAGGTTATGTTTTTGATTTTGATATTTGTAATATTGAAAAAGGGCTGAATAAGGGATTATCTAGAATTATATTTGTTTTTTGAAGATATAGTGCACATTTTTTAGAGATTTTTGAAATAATTTGTTCGAATATTTAAATATATTAAATATTTCAAATAAATTATATTCTTTGGGAAGTCCTTTAAGTGTGTTCATGTTTTTATAAGGCAAGTAGTATTTTTTAAAGATAAAACCAGAAACAAAATTTTGTCTCCTTTGAATATTTATTTATTAATTTTAATTACTTTCGTATATCTGTTGGGTTATTTATTTCATTTGACATTGTATATTAAGTTTTGATTATAAACGTCTATTAAATGTCAGCGGTGCTTGTTTTAGACATTAATTTAATTCTAAAAGTTTTTTGAATAAAAAATTCTTTTGGAAATTAAAATTGTAGAAGATAAACATATTTCGATTTGTTTTGATATTCAAATTTTTTTTTTTTAGAAATAAATTTATGTCTACACAAGCACCGCTCACATTCAATAGACGTATATAATCAAAACTCAATATATAATGTCAAATGGAAAAAATAACCCAACAGATATACGAAAGTAATTAAAATTAATAAATAAATATTTAAAGGAGACAAAATTTTGTTTCTGGTCTTACCTTTAAGAACACCAATTGCCTTTTAAAAACATGAACACACTTAAAGGACTTCTCAAAGAATATAATTTATTTGAAATATTTAATATATTTGAATATTCGAATAAATTATTCCAAAAATCTCTAGAAAATGTGCACTATATCTTCAAAAACAAATATAATTCTAGAGAATCCCGTCTTCAGTCCTCATTTAATATTCCAAATATCAAAATCAAAAACCTAACCTATATCTCTCACGTGTTAAAAGACTTAAGCTTCGAAATACAGATCAACTATATAATTCAAGATTAATCTATGTTCTTACAAAATCAAAAAACAGTGTGAGTTATTTCAAGGTTTATTTAAATTCATTGACATTCTATAATGAGATTTATTGAAGCCAAAATATAATTATATATTATATATAAAATAAAATAGAAAGGCCTTTTACTTGATAGAAGAAATATAACAAAATTTGAATATTAAAACAAATTGAAATATGTTTATCTTCTACAATTTTAATTTCAAAAAAAATTTCATTCAAAAAACTTTTAGAAATAAATTTATGTCTACACAAGCACCGCTTACATTTAATAGACGTATATAATCAAAACTCAATATATAATGTCAAATGGAATAAATAACCCAACAGATATACGAAAGTAATTAAAATTAATAAATAAATATTTAAAGGAGACAAAATTTTGTTTCTGGTCTTACCTTTAAGAACACCAATTGCCTTTTAAAATCATGAACACACTTAAAGGACTTCTCAAAGAATATAATTCATTTGAAATATTTAATATATTTAAATATTCGAATAAAGTATTTCAAAAATCTCTAAAAAGAAAAGTTTTCTGAATAAAAATTTTTTTGAAATTAAAATTGTAGAAGATAAACATATTTCAATTTGTTTTAATATTCAAATTTTGATTACAATGTTTCTTGGATGATTCTTTTCGTATTTGTAAAGGTGGTCCATCTGTTTGCCTTTTGAAATATTGGTTCTTTCGAGTCTGGCAACGTCATTCGTGTTTTGACCGAGAGTTAGTAATATTCCACACTAATGAAATGGGTCGATTTACGATTGAACAAAACTCATTTTAAAAGTGGTGAGTCTTACGATCCAAACTGTTAGAAATCTACGTGGAAAATTCATTAGAAATAAAATGCCCTCAATGCCAATTGTGGATCATTTTGTGAGGCGAGTTCTTGAAACACTTCTCTGAGGAGAATTTGGCGTAAACCTTGGTATGAAGGCTCGCAAAGTTCAACTAGTGCAATAAGTGAAGCATCGTGACCACCTGATATCTCCCCTCTTGCTCAATGGGCTAATGAGTTTTTGCCTAATAATACACAATTCTAATTAAAAGTTACCACGATTCTTTGAAATGTTAAGCAATCTATCTAAAAAATTCCTGGGTGAAGCTGAAATTCGGTTCAATCAGAACAACGTAATAACGGTGGAAACTTCATTTATATCAAAATTTAGTGAAATGATCCGGTTACAGTTATTTCCGATACTGAACATAAATTTTCATGTTACGCTTTAACGTGTTGGATTTCATTACTCAGTTATTGGTGATAATACTTATGACTGATATTTATTGTAATATATCGAGCATATTGCAGTTTGATGTCCGTGTCACATAAAACCCCGCCTTTTATAAGCAGTTAGAATCACGATTGAATCATTATGATCAGATGCATCGAAATGATGACTTTAATGATATTATATTGGTTACAAAAATCATACGCGGAATATAGGTTTTATAATGCATTAAGAATTGATGCAATTGTGCCAGTCGCTCAGCACAGGGATTGCGTTTTTCAGCAAAACGGTGAGTCTTACAGCAAAAATAGTTTCAACAAAAATTGTAGACCATCCAATTCTCTACAAAAAGTGTCACCGCACTTTTTCGTAAGTATCGACATTTCCGTGATATGGCGATTCAAAGAATTGAAAAAATGATTTTCTTCGCAATATGCACAAGTATCCTCACCACCTTTGAGGTAGTGTGCTTGGAGTTTTTTTTCAACGTGGTTAATAAACTGTCAACTGCACAAATTTAGTTACAAAATATAAGCAATAGCCACGAGTTTTCTTTACGAAGGAATGCTTAAGACTAATAGTATTATATTTTGTTGAGTATGACGCCTTTGAAGCGGAGCAGGTATACGAGCATGGCTACGAGACAGTTGAATGGATGACATGTTCCCCAAAGCCATACGACTAAGGAAAATTAGGGATGGAGTTTTCGACGTTCATTTGTGTTCTTAGAATTCTACAATATACTACTCTGTCAAGAAAGTACCGGGAATTTTCAATTAAAACAACATTTTTACATTTAATCGTCAAAATTTATTGGGTCGCCTTCAAAATAGGCTCCATTTGCTCCAATACATCTATGCCAACGGCACTTCCAATTATCGAAACATTTTTTATAGGCACTTTCCGGGATGGACTTTAGCTCTCGCGCCGAATTTTGTTTTATGGCTTCAATCGACTCAAAACGGGTGCCACGAAGGGCCTTTTTACATGGGTTACTAACAACCCCTCTCTCAGCAAAAAACTTTAACAGAGAAATTAAAGTTTTGAAGTCATGAGCGTCGAACAATGGTTGAAATACGAACGTAATGGATAAATTAATTTTTAAAAAACAGCATAAAAAAGCACTAGCTTCTCTTTATCCTATTCTTCAGGACACAGAAAATGAAAAATTCCGTAATAAACTACATACCACACTTTACAGAATAATATTAATATTATTTGTACAATCAAGGAAAACTTAGGTTCACTCTTAGTCAATAGCAAATACTATCGTGAAACGTGTGAAAAAAGCGGTATATACAAATTATATTGTAATGAATGCCCTGGATTTTACATAGGTCAGACAAGACGATCTATAAACATAAGGGTAGAAGAACATAAGAAAAGTATATTACATAATAAAATAACATTTGGTTATTCGAAACATTGTATAAATAACAACCATTTCATAGATTTCAGTAGAACTGACATTTTACACATAGGTAATAAAAGCAGAAGAATGGACCATTTAGAAAGTTTGGAAATTTGTTTAGCACATGGTAAGAAGCTACCAATCAATACAAATGAACAACTTCAATTTAATTTGTCACCATTGCTCTCATCTATAAAAGATTAGGACCGAACTAACACCATATTTTCACACTGTCCAAAATTGTACTTGTGATCTACCCTACCATTATAAATAGGATTTTAAGTTTTGTTTCAGGTTTGAAAATGGGATAAAAAGTCGAAACATTTATGTTAACACACATCAAATAAACAGTGAAACTTAAGCCAAGTTGTTTTTATTTACTTTATTAATAAATCAATATGTCGAGTTCTGGATTCTCGTTTCGTAAGCTACGTCGCTTTCTCTTAAAACTTTAAGAATCTCTTATACGGTTGTAAGAATTAAGGAATCTATTTTCACTTGGAATTGGATCACCTGGACCTAATGCCATATAATTTTTTTCAGCTTTCTTGTTTTTATTGTTCTTCAAATAGGGTGAAAATATTTCAAAACTTTTCGTTTCTGTGTAATGTATGTTTCAGAAATAATTTTATTGAATATTAATGTATATCATATTGTTAGCAATGTCGTTTGTTGATTTACCACAGACTACCACTTGATAACCGATTAATAAGCCTGCTAGCTCAGGGTGATCCTTTGAAAAAATTAAGTTGCACCCAATATCTTGTCCACCCCTGTACATTCCATTTTGTAGAATCATTTTGAAAGAATTCAGTTGATTTCGTACAACTTTTGTGAATAACTTCATTTCTTGTTGCATTTTATGCAACAAATGAATTTCTCACATGCTAAGAAATGTCGTAAACAGCCTCTCAACCATTAAACAGAAGCACACCTTCACTCTAACATTTTTGTACTGACATGTAGAATCCGCGTTAAGCGCGCAGCAGGTAGTGCGTAAAGGTGGAAGAAGATTCACACAACCATCCAATTGAATATTAGACCCCATTACTATACTCAGAGAACTCTATTTTTTATATAAGGTAATTGTTCTGTCAGGGTATATTGACAAATATCCATAAAAATAAAATAAAATTACAACCCATTGTACATCAATACGACACCAGAACAAAAGCGCATTCCACGGTTGTGCCAAACCGAGGAAAAGCTATCGGTCAACGATCCGTGCTATACTCAGAGAACTCTATTTTTGATATAAGGCAATTGTTCTGTCAGCGAATATTGACAAATATCCATAAAAATAAAATAAAATTACAACCCATTGTACATCAATACACCAGAACAAAAGAGCATTCCACGGTTGTGCCAAACCGAGGAAAACTATCGGTGAACGATCCGTGCTATACTCAAAGAACTCTATTTTTGATATAAGGTAATTGTTCTGTCAGCGAATATTCACAAATGTCCATAAAAATAAAATAAAATTAGAACCCATTGTACATCAATACGACACCACAACAAAAGAGCATTCCACGGTTGTGCCAAACCGAGGAAAAGCTATCGGTCAACGATCCGTGCTATACTCAGAGAACTTTATTTTTGATATAAGGCAATTGTTCTGTCAGCGAATATTGACAAATATCCATAAAAATAAAATAAAATTACAACCCATTGTACATCAATACACCAGAACAAAAGAGCATTCCACGGTTGTGCCAAACCGAGGAAAAACTATCGGTGAACGATCCGTGCTATACTCAGAGAACTTTATTTTTGATATAAGGCAATTGTTCTGTCAGCGAATATTGACAAATATCCATAAAAATAAAATAAAATTACAACCCATTGTACATCAATACACCAGAACAAAAGAGCATTCCACGGTTGTGCCAAACCGAGGAAAAACTATCGGTGAACGATCCGTGCTATACTCAAAGAACTCTATTTTTGATATAAGGTAATTGTTCTGTCAGCGAATATTCACAAATGTCCATAAAAATAAAATAAAATTACAACCCATTGTACATCAATACGACACCAGAACAAAAGAGCATTCCACGGTTGTGCCAAACCGAGGAAAAGCTATCGGTGAACGATCCGTGCTATACTCAAAGAACTCCATTTTTGATATAAGACGATTGTTCTGTCAGCGAATATTCACAAATGTCCATAAAAATAAAATAAAATTACAACCCATTGTACATCAATACGACACCAGAACAAAAGAGCATTCCACGGTTGTGCCAAACCGAGGAAAAACTATCGGTGAACGGTGAACTCAAATTTTGATATAAGGCAATTGTTCTGTCAGCGAATATTGACAAATATCCATGAAAATAAAATAAAATTACAACCCATTGTACATCAATACGACACCCGAACAAAAGAGCATTCCACGGTTGTCCCAAACCGAGGAAAAACTATCGGTGAACGATCCGTGCTATACTCAAAGAACTCTATTTTTGATATAAGGCAATTGTTCTGTCAGCGAATATTGACAAATATCCATGAAGATAAAATAAAATTACACCCCATTGTACATCAATACGACACCCGAACAAAAGAGCATTCCACGGTTGTCCCAAACCGAGGAAAAGCTATCGGTCAACGATCCGTTGAATTTCTGGCACATAAGGTATACAGTTTGCTACCGGAAATTATCAAGACTATGAAAAATTATAAGACGTTCAAGTATCATGTTAAAGCGTGGATAACAACCACCGAGAGAAATTATTTTAATCTCATCGAGTTGAAGTTTTTGTAAAGAACCATATCACCCAAATGTTCTTGTCCACATAAAAGAAAGTACCAGGAATTTTCAATTAAAACAACATTTTTACATTTAATTGTCAAAATTTATTGGGTCGCCTTCAAAATAGGCTCCATTTGCTCCAATACATCTATGCCAACGACACTTCCAATTATCGAAATATTTTTTATAGGCGCTTTCCGGGATGGACTTTAGCTCTCGCGCCGAATTTTGTTTTATGGCTTCAATAGACTCAAAACGGGTGCCACGAAGGGGCAATTTTAGTTTTGGGAAGAGGAAAACGTCGCAGGGAGCCAAATCCGGCGAATACGGTGGTTGCTGAAGCACGTTTGTTGAGTTTTTGGCGAGAAAGTCAGTCACAATTGTAGCTCGGTGAGAAGGCGCGTTATCGTCATGCAAAATCCATGAGTTGTTCGCCCACAAATTTGGCCGCTTCTTACGGATACGCTCACGCAAACGTTTCATAACGCCTAGGTAATACTCCTTGTTTACCGTCTGACCCTCTGGAACGAATTCGTAGTACACCACGCCACGGATATCGAAGAAAACAATGAGCATCACCTTCATTTTCGAGCGGCTTTGGCGTGGTTTTTTCGGTGTCGGTTCATTTTTTGCCACCCATTCCGATGATTGCTGGCTTGTTTGCATATCGTACTCGTAGACCCAGGTCTGATCACCAGTTATAATGCGCTTTATGAATGTAGAATCGGAATTACAGCGATCCAGCATGTCTGAAGCAACCTGTTCGCGATGACGTTTTTGAAGAAAATTCAGGTCTTTCGGTACGAGTCGTACGGCCACCTTTCTCATGCCCAAAATATCAATCAAAATCGTACTTGCGGACTCGTGGGATATCTTAAGATCATGTGCTATCTCTCTCAAGCTGGTACGACGGTTTTCCAGCACCCTTTCCTTAATTTTATCGACGTTATCTTCGATCGAAGCCGTCGATGGGCGACCACTTCACGACCGTCCTTGAAGGCTCTGTACCACTGATATGCACGAGTTTTCGATAGAGCATTATCACCAAAGGCCTTTTGCAACATTTTCAATGCACCGGCACACGAAAATTCATTTGCAACACAAAACTTTAAACAAATTCTTTGCTCAACGTAATCACCCATAGTAAAAATCGGCACGCACTCTGACATCGACTGACTTAATCAGCTGTTGCAAACACACTAGTTGACAGATCCCGCTCAAGCTTGGCATAGTAATTAAGGACAGTGGTACCAACCTAGGAAAAAAAATTTTTACCTGCCTCATTGTCCCGCCAGATTTAAATCGATAATTCCCGGTACTTTCTTGACAGAATGTACATTTCTCCTTTCCCAAATTACGACAAAATAATATGGACTAATATGAACTACTCGAATAAGTCAAACTAAACCGGACTAGACCAATATAACAAAAAGGACCTCTCCTAATCGCATCCACATAAGTAAATTATTATGTTTGCATATGAGTCTATTTATGACAATTATTGTATTAGTTTATTATTATTAAGGTATTATCACACACAAGATCAAAGCTTCAGTGATTTATCATGTTTATTTTACTACTCTAATTCTACCTATTGTTCTATTACATTATGTAAATTGTTGGAAAATAAACATTATTATTATTTTTATTATTGGTAACGAAGAATGGAGTTACTCTTGTGCTGAGCGACTGGCTCAATAGCTCCGCTTGTAAATGCATGGTGAATCCTATATTCCGAGAATTATTTTAGTTACCTATATAAGCTACACGTTATGAAATTCCCACCTCATTTCAAGGCTTGAAGTATGTTTCTGTGTTTCACAAATAGACATGTACGGCGTGGACTTGTGACACATACTTAAAACTTCCATTAACGAAATTTTGCATACATCCAACACGGATCAACACCCAAACATATTTCATATTCAGTTTCGTTAGTATATTTATGCAAATCTTTAGGGATTGTTGGAATTAACAGTATCATAGAATAATATAACATACAAGGACTTAGCGCAGAATAGGCAAATTACTTCTCGAAATTGGCTCGTCTTGAATAATTAGTCTAATCTCCTCTTGGATCAACGGAGGAGTTCTGGAAAGGATCCAAACTGTTCGAGATTTCTGAGTCGTCATGTACGTTGTTCGCTGGCTGGTTAATTACTCATGTTCTGATCTCATTTTGAGGGAACAATACATTAGCCGCTAAATGATATTTTCAGAATATCATTTATATAAGACTGTCGTCAAGATTTTTATTAACGCATTATATACTAGGTGACATAAAAATGAGAACACAGTAGTATTTATAAATTTATGAGTCTTTCTTTTAGTAGAGGTTGTTGATAATTTTTCCAATTTCACTGAATTCACTTTTACTGTGTTCACTTCACACATGTAATACCTAATTTACAAGTAAATAATGTAGATAATACATTCACTTCCAGGCCTTTTGATACGCTATTGTGTTATCACGTTAGGCTGTTCCTTGAGAAGTCAAAAGTGAATGCAAATATAAACTTGTTCAAGTGCAGAGAGAGAATGAATGATTAGAACTTGTTGAAAGAGCAGAGAGAAAGCGAGAGAACGTGTGTGATTAGAACTTTTATTGTTCAGAGAGAAAGAGAGAGTGTATGAATAATGCGTGAGTTCATCATTGTGACTCAGAGAGCGAACAAGAATCCATGCAGTGGACTAAAAAGGGTGCACAGCCCCTAAAGAAGTTTGAAGTCACCCATTCCGCTGGAAAAATAATGGCTAGGATTTTTTGGGATTGTAAAAGTATTTTATTGATAGGATACACTAAATCGGATGAAAGCATCACACTGCATCATACGCAACCACTTTGCGTAATTCAAGAGAAGCAATTTAAATAAAAAGGCGGGAAAAACTCACAGCGGGGTGTTGCTGCTTCACGACAACGTGCCGGTTCACAAAGCCCGTGTCGGAAATGTGGCATCGAAGCAATTACTCACCCTTCGTACAATAGACACTTGGCCCCCAGTGACTACAACCAATTCCAAAATGTGAAAATGGAAAATCTTCGTGGAAAGCGATTATCCGACGTTAAAGAACTGAAGGTAGCAATTAATATTGTTTTTTTTTGAGTGATACAACTTTAAATTGAAATAAAAAACATTTAAATCAATGAAGCCAATTGTTTTATTATTTGAAAGATAATTTTATGACATTTATGTTTTAAAAATAATTTCCAGCATATGTCGACCACGACTAGCTGTGAGAAACCGCATTCGACCAGACCAATTTTGGACCACTTTTTTGAGTAATTCAGGCCTTATTTTACAATAACTCGAGTTATGTTGGCTTCCAAAGCATCTATTGCATAAAACAATAACTTGACATAACCCCAAAGAAAATAATCCAGTGGAGGTATGTCGCATGATCTTAGAGGCCAATTCATTGGACCATTTCTCGCCAAATCTTTCTGTCAAGAAATCAATTGTTACGGTAGTAGCATGAGGTGTAGCACCATCTTGTTGGAACCAAAACACTTCTGGGCCGATACCATTCAAATTTTGAAACAAATAATCATTGATCATCGATCTGTAACGAGCACCATTCACTGTAACATTAGCTCCAGCATCTTTTTTGAAGAAATATGGACCGATGATGCCTGGCTTTAGTTCTTGAACCAGTTGGATCTTGTATGGGTGTAGACCAAGATCTTTACGCAAAATTTTCCATGTGGTGGATGCACAGAGTCCAACTGGTGAACGTCGTGACAAATCTGGATCATCATTAACACTATGACTTACAGCAACAATATTTTCTTCTATACGACAGTTCTTTGTCTTGTTGTTGCATTGAGTAGAGAAAATGTTGTCCGAAATCTATCGATAGTTCGACGAATAAGCTGCTCTGATGGACGATGATGTGAATCATAAATTTCACGAAGTGCTCTATAAGTTTGGCGAATAGAACACTGATTTTGAAAATAAATTTCAACAATTTGTAAACGTTGTTGTCGCGTGAGTCTTTCCATGATTATTTGTCAAAGCTGAAATGTCAAAGCAACATGGCTTCTGCCTTCTGTCAAATCACAGTTATCCCTATTGAAAGTTCTATCGCTCTAAAATAATACCCGATACGTATTTTGAGGAGAAGCCGGAAGAATCATTTTTACAAGGTTTAGAAGGGCTTATTTCTCGATCTAACAAATGTATTCAAGTTCTAGGGGACTACATTGAAAAATAGAATTTTTCCAAAATATTTTTCTTTCGTGCATATATCGAAAATAAATTGAACGCCCCTCGTATTATTATGTATATTTAATATTTGCCACTCTTTTCGCCAAATGAAAATGAAGATTTTGACATAAAGTTCTGGGGTAAATAAGTAACCTACAAGAAAAAATAATTTGTTTGCGCTAAACGGGTGGAATTATTCAGCAACTCAATTCAGAGCGACAATGAGATTTCGTAGAAACCGTTATATATCCCTAGGGATTTTTGACGAATGAGGGTGGTGTAATTAATGCATACGTATTACGGGAAATGGTGCCCCTATACGATCGTTCAATTATTCGCACAGAGACTATGTCAAAACTGCTGCTTTTTTAACAGATTGCAATAGTTAACAAATTTGTTCCAATAGTTTCCCAATTAATTCAGTTTATCAGAATGTAGATTACCGTTTTTATCCAAATCCTATTTTGATCAATCTGAAAAATACCATTTCACTACATCGTATGGATTATGGGATTAGAGATCTGGCTGTTCAGTCGTAGAGAAAACACGCTATATAAAATATCCATTAGTTATGCTAGATCAGTCTCTCAAATTGGACCAAACATCATATATAGCAAAATAATAAGAAGGGGTTTTTTACTTGATAGATGGATTATTACAAACATTGAATATCGAATCATATTTAATCTGTTAGTCTCCTACGCCTGTCAGGTGCGCATGCTCGGAACGAAACGCCGCATACTCAAATATTTATTTATTAATTTTAATTGATGATTCATATTTGTTGAATTTTTTATTCCATTTGAGTTTTGATTTTATACGTCTATTATGAGTTTTGATTTTATATGTTTAATGAGTTTTGATTTTATACGTCTATTAAATATAAGCATTAATTCAATATTGTGTTGGACCAGAATGGACAATATATAATTCAATAAAGTATTTATTCATTATATTGTCTTTCATTTCCCCCAAAAAAAGCGAAGTTACTTTCTGAACAACCCAATAATATACAGTATTGCCATTTTTATGATTTTAAATTGTATCATTTCTATTGGAAAAACCTGTTATTACGGTTCACCTCATAACTTGTCGATTTTCAAAGTGTTAGCCTATTTAGAACTATTATTGTTAATGTAACTGACTTATATATTTCATTTTTATATATGTATATCATCCAGATATCTAATAAGAAAGTGTTTTTGAAAGATAGTCAAATGTGATTATCGATGTAGTAAATGTACTATATCGATTCAACCATCATGAACGCAGTGTAATTAATCATTGTGATTAATATTCATTGTTTCAGAATACTGTCATAAACAAAATACTCCGGTGAACTAACCACGGTACGATACAAATGAATTATTTCTTTTGGGTGTAACATTTCTAATGTCACTGAGTATATACGCGGCTAGATTGGTCGAAGAAATTTAGTAGAGATCATTTAGGTCCAGAACCTAAGGAACCTAATATCCTCATTTATTTTTCCTTTCCGGATCGGTTGAAAGAAACCTAAATTATCATTGGAAGTCGGACAAATGTTATTGTTAGCTCTTCTGGCCATTCGTGGATTTCTATCCCCTATATGTGGAAATTGATGCCCTTCTACACTGTGACGACTGAAAGGATAACGGCCTGCCATAAATTCATTGAATTGAGGAAAATATGTCACATTTTACATGGCCTAATGGTCAACCATGTCTTGAATTTATCTTTTGTGTGTGCTCGTTAAAGAGCGCACCTGATTTCGTAACAAGATATTCTTTACTTTTGATCAAATAATAATTGTACGATTACATTGAATATGCGAATAAATAATTTAGCAGATATATGCTTGTCAGGGGTACCATAAAGATAAACAAGTGAAAACCAGACGAAAATTCTTTCAACTTATAACATCCTGTACACTACTATCGTATTACGTAGGACCCCTTGACGTTGTTGCCAGACTTATTGTTGAGAAGGTTGTACTCGCATCCTTCCTTTGGTGCATGGATTAATTTTCAGTGATCCACAATTCATTTTTAAATTTTGTTCATATTTTGGTAAGGTAGTTACATAATTAACAAAATTGTTTTATTTACAGCGACCACAATCCGACAGCAATTGAAGAAATTTCACAAAAATTCACCAGTGAAATTATTGATCCAAACAATGATGATCAAACCGTTGCAATTAACGTAGAGGGGTAAGTTCAGAGAAATGATTATTCATTTTTAAATGCCTAAATTGGGAGGCACTAGTGATTTATATTTAAGAAGAACGTCACTTACCACACAACCTTTTATTGATAAACTGGAAGTAACACCTGATTAACCATTAATTTCACGGTATAAACCTGTTAACTGGCCATCCCATTCCTGCGATTTGACGCTATTAGATTATTTTCTCTGGCAAAATGTATATCTGCATGTATCGGGTGCTTTTTTTAGAGTGATAGAACTTTCGATAGGGATAACTGTGGAAGGTAGAAGCATGTTGTTTTGACATTTCTCTTTAGTAAACATTGCCGCAACAACGTTTGCAAATTGTTTAAATTTATTTTCAAAATCAGTGTTCTATTCCCCAAACTTATAGAGCATTTCGTGAAATTTATGGTTTACATAATCGTCCATCAGAGCAGCTTAATCGTCGAAATATCGATAGATTTCGGACAACATTTTCTCTACTCGATGCAACAACAATAACAAGACGAAGAACTGTACGTAGAGAAGAAAATATCGCTGCTGTAAGTCATAGTGTTAATGATGATCAAGATTTGTTTATTCGTCGACGTTCACAACAAGTTGGACTCTGTGCATCCACCACATGGAAAATTTTGTGTAAAGATCTTTTTGTACACCTATACAAGATCCAACTGGTTCAAGAACTAAAGCCACTTGACCATAACAAGCGTTGTTTGTTTGCTGATTGGGTCCTAGAACAGCTTGAAGTTGATCCACTTTTTTATCGTAAAATTGTGTTTAGTGATGAAGCTCATTTCTGGTTGAAGCTCATTTCTGGTTTAAACAAGCAAAATTTCCGTATATGGAGTGAAAACAATCTTCAAGAATTTCTGCAAGTTCCATTGCATCCTGAAAAATGCACTGTATGGTGTGCTTTACACGCTGGAGGCATCTTCGGCTAAGCTACTGTTACAATGAATGGTGCTCGTTACAGATCGATGATCAATGATTATTTGTTAAAAAATTTGAATGGTATCGACCCAGAAGTGTTTTGGTTCCAACAAGATGGTGCTACACCTCATGCTGCTACCGTAACAATAGAATTATTGAAAGAAAGATTTGGCGATAACATTATTTCGAGAAATGGTCTAATAAATTGGCCTCCAAGATCATGTGACATGACTCCACTGGATTATTTTCTTTAGGGTTATGTCATTGGTTTATGCTGATAAACCAGAAACAATAGACGCTTTGGAAGCTAACATAACTCGTGTTATTGATTAAATAAGAACTGAACTATTCGAAAAAGTGATCCTAAATTGGTCTGGTCGAAGGCGGTCCCTCAGAGCTAGTCGTGGTGGACATATGCCGGAAATTATTTTCAAAACATAAATAATATAAAATTATCTTTCGAATAAAAAAAAATTTGGCTTCAACCTTAATTTAAAAGTGTTGTATTTCAATTTAAAGTTCTATCACTCTAAAAAAACACCCGATATAAGTCATAAACACTTGCTTCAACAGTTTATTGCGAAGTTGTGTGAGAATTACACCCCAGATTGCGCCATGAAAAAACTCAAAAGCCTGAATTGATATTCAAATAATGATAACGAATATGAGCATAGTAAATAGGAAGTGTTTTTACAACAGCGCCATCTGTATATATCTGTTATGTATATAGTTGTCTCTATGCGGGGCTAATATAGGTGCGTCGCTGTGTTGCATTCGTTGGCATTAAAATAATGCACTGATGAATAGCCAAAAAGCTATGAAACATACTGCGAACTCACAGGTTCTGGAATACTCTGGAGAAGCTGTAAGATTTAATCTGTAGAAATGAAAGGCCATTTTTTTATTTTATTTTCTTTTTACAATTATTTTGAAATCGGTTGGTTGAATATCGTGATTTTCTGATCCAAAGTGCGCTTTCAGCCAAGCTTAAGCCCGTATCAAACTCACCGTAAGAAATTAATCATCATGAATCGTGGTTTGAAGTAGCTTCAAATCCAAGAAAGTTGGTGCACTGAGAAATTCACCTAATTATCAGCTGGAAACTTCGTTTGATTAGTATTGTCAAATTAGATCATACCTTCTTAGGATGGGTCTATGAAGATCTGCTCATTAACCATTCAATTTCGACGTTATTTGTAGTTTTCAATCTTGAAGTAACGAAATGTTGATAGAGAGCATTGAATAATAGATGGAGAGTATTGAATCATAGAAGCAGATGAGTTAATTATTCATTTATTTTCGTTCTTCTATAAAACTTAATATACCCAGTGAAAACTATTTCTTCTATGTAATCATGACAAAACCTATTTTAATGTTCTCTACGCATTAAATATTGAAAAATACTTTTAAGGTTTTATATGGGTTCATGTTATTTTTTAAAAAAGGAATATACTCTACAACAGGACATTTTGTGTCGTACCAAGGCTAAATTGTTGAATCAGAAAAAGGATCTCCATAGCGAACTTACATCTGCATTTATGTGATATCTGTAACATCAGGAGTATGAATACAGGGTGTCCCAACGAAAATTTGACCCCCCAGAACTCAGAAACAAAGATTTTTCGAAGATTTTAAAAAACATTTTTTGAACAGAAAAGAGATGTCGAGTGTTGGTTAGTTTGAAAGTTATTTATGTTCTGTAGACAACTCAGTTAAATTTTCAAAATCGTTTAATTATTCACGAAATAATGTAATATTGAACATATTGTCAAAAGGTGATGTTAAACAGAAAGTTGAACTGGCCAAACTCAAGAACCTGAAGAGTTCTGAAGAATCCAAAAATAATTTTCGAGTTTTGTATTAGGGAGAAAGAATTCTTGTGACAACATTGTTCCGAAAACACTATCTGAGGATGGTAACAACCCCAACATTTTTTTAATAGGGAGAAGATGTTGGATGTTGTTTGGTTGAGAAGTTTTTCTGTTCTTTGAACATGGCAGTTGAAATTTTCAAATTTGTTTATTTAATGGCAGAACAATTTGAGTTTTCGAATGTTTTCACTTTGAAAACATTACAATGTACACTATTTTTTTGAAGATTCTTTCTCAAATGTGTTTCAGTTTTCGTTTCTTGGGTTCACTTACTTCGTGGGTGAAAATGGTCTTTTTTATGGAAGAAAAAATAGAAATTGTCAAATTATGTCGGGTGTTTTTTTTAAATGATATAAATTTCGAAAGGGATAACTATGATTTGACAGAAGGTAGAAGCCAAGTTGTTTTGACATTTCTGTTCAGTAAGCATTGACAAATTATAGAAAAACTCATGCCGCAACAACGTCTGAAAATTGTTGAAATTTATTTTCTATTCGCCAAATTTATAGAGCACTTCGTGAAATTTATGGTTTACATAACTGTCAATCAGGACATCTTATTCGTCGAACTATCGATAGATTTTCGACAACATTTTCTCTACTCGATGCAGAAACAAACAAGACAAAGAACTGTGCGTACAGAAGAAAATATCGCTGATGTAAGAGTAAGTGTTAATGATGATCCAGGTTTGTCTATTCATCGACGTTCACATCAAGTTGGACTCTGTGCATCCACCACATGGAAAATTTTGCGTGAAGATCTTAGTCTACAACCATACAAGATCCAATTGGTTCAAAAACTGAAGCACTTGACCATAATAAGCGTCGTTTGTTTGCTGAGTGGGCCCTAGAACAGCTTGAAGTTGATCCACTTTTTTTATCGTAAAATTGTGTTTAGTGATGAGGCTCATTTCTAGTTGAACGGCTATGTAAACAAGCAAAATTGCTGTATATGGAGTGAAAAAAATCCTTAAGAAGTTCTGCAGGTACCATTGAATCCTGAGAAATGCACCATGTCCATATTTCTTTAAAAACAATGCTGGAGTTAATGTTACAGTGAATGGTGCTTGTTACAGATCGATGATCAATGATTATTATTTTCAAAATTTCAATGGTATCGACCCAGAAGTGTTTTGGTTCCAACAAGATGGTGCTACACCTCATGCTGCTACCGTAACAATTGATTTCTTGAAAGACAGATTTGGCGAGAAATGTTTTAATTAATTGGCATCCAAGATCATGCGACATAACTCCACTGGATTATTTTCTTTGGGGTTATGTTAAGTCATTGCTCTATGCTGATAAACCAGAAAAAGTAAACGCTTTGGAAGCCAACATAACTCGTGTTATTGATGAAATAAGGCCTGAATTACTCGAAAAAGTGGTCCAAAATTGGTCTGGTCGAATGCGGTCCTTCAGAGCTAGTCGTGGTGGACATATGCCAGAAATTATTTTCAAAACATAAATGTCGTAAAATTATCTTTCAAATTTGACATCAATCTTAATTTAAATGTGTTTTATTTCAATTTAAAGTTCTATCACTCTAAAAAAAAACACCCGATACTATAGGAACGTCGAAACTTCTAGATTAATTACGAGGTATTTTAATAATAATCATCCAGAAAGAAATGTTAGTTACCAATATGTTAAGAATTTGATGAATAAATTGAAAACTACTGGTTGAAGCTATTGAAATAGCAGTATTGGGACATTTACAGATGGATAATCGGCAATCTATAAAAATTTTAGCACGAGCATCTAATCTTCTGAAATCTAGCGTTCATCGAATTGTGGAAGCTCATAAATTTCACCCCTACAAGATAAGGCTGGTGCAACAGTTGAATGAAGATGATCCTGACCGTCGGACATAGTTTTGTGAACAATTTAGTGAGTTGCTGAATAATAACTCACACCGACTCTACAATACAATCTTTTCTGACGAGTGTACCTTTATGTTGAATAAGGAAGTCAATAGACATAATTGTCAGTACTGGAGTGATAGTAATCCTCATTTATTCATGGAGACACATACATAAATTCCCCAAAAATTAAATGTTTGTGCAGGAATATTAGGAAACCATATTGTTTGACCAATTTTTATCGATGGGAATCTTGACCGAACAACTTGTTTGAATTTATTAGACGACATTATTGATCCAATGATTACCAGCATTCTGGAAAACGACGACAACTTATTAGAAAATGAAATCACATTTCAGCAGGATGTCCACATTTCGATATCTGTTTTCGACAATTTTTGAATGAACGTTATCCAAGGTGTTTTACTGGCAGGAGGGGTCCTATAGAGTGGCCAGTAAGATTACCCGATCTATCGCCATTAGATTTTTTTTGTGGAGACATGGGAAGTCCAAAGCCTATGCAACTCTACCTGAAAATTTTGCAGAACTGCGACAAAGAGTCATCACGGAATGCCAATCACTGGCAACAGACATTTTCGAAAATGTTAAATAGAGGGATTTGAAAGTAGACTTTATCATTGTATGAAAGTGGTAGTAATCATTTTGAAGAATACATACGTTTGTTGTTCAAATAGTTTACATTTTTTCTGGATGTTCCCTATCATGACTTACACATCTGGTGTATTTGAGTCTATTGAGTTTCTGTTTGAGTTACCCTTCTGATAATGTTCAATATCAAATTCTTCTTCTTCTTCTTCTAGACCTTAAGGTCTGTTCACTGTGAAGGTCTCCCTCTTAGGAAGCGACTTCCTGGGAGATTGAACTCCAGCTATCCTTCCATCGTTTGGGTGGTCTTCCTAATGGCCTTCTGCTTGCTGGTTTTCCGTCCTTAGCGATGTATGCTAGTCTATTGTGGTCCATTCTTTCTACGTGGTCTCGCCAAAATCTTCTCCTCTTCCTTCCCCATCTCACTATATCTTCAACTTTACAGAGAGATCTTATATCGCTGTTTCTAACTCTGTCTCTTAATGTTTTTCCTGCGATGGTTCTGAGAGTTTTCATCTCCGCTGTTCTTAGGATGTTCTTCGTCTTATTCGTGTCAGCTCGAGTCTCGATACCATAGGTCAGGACCGGCCTAACACAGGATTTATATATTGGCACTTTTCCATCGACATGCATATGCTTGTTTGCCCAAACAACTTCTCTCAGACAGCCGGATATTACTGAGGCCTTGTTGACCTATGACTTGATGTCCTCTATCGGATTATGATTGCTGGCTATGTCCGCTCCTAGGTAACGGAACTTCATCACTTGTTCCACTATCTTACCATCTATAATTATTTTACATTGATGGTTCCTTCGAAAATGTCATACATTTCGTTTTTTCAATAGATATGGACATGTTGTAATTTCTGCTGATCTGATAAAACTTTTGTATTTGTCTTTGTAAGTCGTCTTCGGTTTCCGCTAGAATAACTGCGTCATCCGCAAAGCATATCATGCCGATTGGTTTGCCGCTCAATCTGTATCCCATCTTCATAGATATTATTTCTTGTATGATTTCATCCATGACAAGATTAAAAAGGAATCGGCTGAGGCTATCCCCTTGCCTAATACCGGCTGGTGTTGGTATATCTTCAGTTGTTTGGTTGTTAACTCTTATTCTTGTTGTATTGTCTATATTCAGATTCCTGATGACGTTTATTATCGCGTTCGGTATTCGGTTTTGCCTCAATATTTGGATAACATGCTGAAGTTTTATTCTGTCAAATGCCTTTGTCAACTCAATGAAACATACATATGTTGGATAGCTGTACTCGATGGCCTTCTCTTTCACTTGTCTCAAAATGAACAGCGCGTCGGTTGTCGATCTATTTTTCCCAAATCCTTGTTGCTCATCTCTATTCTCTATGGCATCCTGAAGGATATCTTTGATTATGCTGGTGAACAGTTTCATGCTGGTGCAGAGTAGGCTAATTCCTCTGTAATTCTCGGGGTTGGTTTTTTGTCCCTTTTTGAAGATCGGTATCCTGATGCTCTTCTTCCATTCTGTTGGTATATCAGATGTAGATATTATCTTGTTGAATAGTTCGGTTAGCTTTTTTACTAGTTCTTGTCCGCCATATTTCAAAAGTTCGTTGGGTATCTCATCAACTCCTGGTGACTTTCGGTTTTTCAGTTTTCTCATCTTCATCTCAATGTTCTTCTGAGTAATCGTCACTTCATCTGTCGTCTCTTCCTCCGGTGCATTTCTCTGAGCTTCTTGATCATCGCTTCCGTAAAGTTTTCTAAAATATGTTTCCCACTCATGTAAAGGAACGTTTTTAGTTTGGATGTACTCGTTTACGGGCTTTTTTCTGTTCTTGAGCATTTTCCAGACTTTTCTTTGTGCTCCATATATATCATGTTCCATGTCGACAGTGAACTTCTCCCAATGTTCTCTTTTTATTTTTCTGATCTCAAAATTGATCCTATTGCTTGTTTCTCTGTATATGGTATAATTCTCTTCGGTTGGGGCACTTTTATAACTTTTCTTCTTTTCCTCCGCAAGTACCTTCACATGATGACCGAACCAGGGTTTGGTGTTATTTCTCGAATTCAGATTAACCTTCCTTTTTCCTATCGTTTCTTCGGCCGCTTCGTGTATGCATCTTTTAATAATATTCCAGATACCCTCCACTTTCTCCTGTTGTGGTCTCTGCCCTAAGTTTTTGATTTAGCCTGCATTCATACAGATTTCTGGTGGTGTCGTAGTCAAATGATTCCATGTTATATTTTTCGACTGTGATTGGTATCTGCTTCGTTTTGCGATGGTTTTCCAAAAAGCACTAGGTTGTGATCTGTTCCAGTGTTGGCAGAGGTTAGAACCCTTACATCCTGTATCTCATCCGGTGTGAAACATCTATTAGTTATTATAAAGTCTATTATAGACCCTTGTCCCCTAGTGTTGCAGAAGGTGCACTTATGTTGATCTCTGTGTGGAAAATACGTGTTGTTTATTCTCATCTCGTTTCTTGCACAGAAATCGTTCAGTAGGTCTCCATTTTCATTCAACACAAATTGCTCCAAAAAATCACCGAATTTGAAAATTTCAACTAGGATGTTCAGAGAATAAAAAAAGCTTTTTAACTAAAGCACATCCGACATCTGTTTCCTATTCAAAAATAATTGGGGGTTGTTGACACCTTGAGGTGGTTTTTTTCGGAACAGAATCATCATAGGAATTCTTTCTCCCTAATACAGAACTTGAAAATTATTTTTGTATTCTACAAAACTCTTAGGTTCTTAAGTTTGGGCGGTTCAACTGTCTGTACAACATCACCTTTTGACGGTAAGTTCAATATTACATTATTTCGTGAATAGTGAACCGATTTTGAAAATTTTGACTGGGTTGTGCACAGAACATAAGTAACTTTCAAACTAAACAACACTCGACATCCCTTGTTTTGAGGGTTGATGCCACCTTCATGGTGGTGGTTGTTTCGAAACAATCTCATGATGGGAATTTGTCCTCCGCAAAACAGAAGTTTATATGTTCTTTAAAATTTTCGAAAATTCTTCATTTCTGAGTTATGGGGGGGGGACAAATTTTCGTTGGGACACCCTGTGTTTAATCATGACAAAACTTATTTCAATGCTTTCTACGCATTAAATATTGAAAAATACCTTCTAAAAAGGAATCTGCACTACAATAGGACTTTTTTGTCGTACCAAGGCTGAATTGTTAACTCATAAAAATGATCTCGTAGCGTGCTGACATCTACCTTCAAAATTATTCATTTTGACTGCACTCATCAACAATTCTGAAGGAATATGAAGTTTTAGTCTCGAATATTCACAGGGAAGCCACATAAACCCGCCGAACATAAAAAGTGTACAAATAAATCGAATCAATGTGGGATTCGGGACAATCTCCTGTTTTATTTTTTCAGCCGGAAATATTTGCACGAATCCAATTATGCCGGCGCCACAAATGCAACGACTAGAATAAATAATATGGAGCAGGTCTGAATTCATTCTCGCATTTAATTCCAAGTTCTGTGTCGTAGGTTATTTCCGACAATTTTCCACATTCTCTTCCTGAATAAGAAAGGACTTTTGACTTAGGTTCATTTATGGATGGCTATTTCAAGCAACGCGACGTCTAGAAATGGTTATGGCCCGGTTGGATTGTAAACTAAATACTCAAGAACTGAGTTTGTGAAATCAGTTAATTGATTTTACAATAGCAATTCGCAATAAATACACACCAAATATTCAAAATTTTCGCTATTTGATTGATTCGGTCTTTACTTGGTGGAAACTCATTTTAATTAAAAAAAAATATATATGAGACAGTAATTTATTTCCACAAAAATCTTTGTACTACTACAACAATTGTTTAACCACGATGTGGGTTCTTCAGGTATTACATTGTATTGTCTGATGGTATTCAGTGTAACCGAGTTCAAATACATTGTTAGGTATATGACCAAATAATGGAAGCACAAGTCATGAAAACTATAGGTGTTTATTGGAGTTTGCGCTAAAAATGCCATTAAGGAAAGATATTCAGTAATGGGGGCTTATCAACATCTGTTTGTTCGTTCAAAAGGATTTTACGGGCATTATACCTGTTGATTTTAATAAATTCTAAAAGTGTTAATCTAGAACTTTTGCTTTCAACGTGGATATTTTCATAATTATTGTTGAAATTATGCCTGAATTTCTTAAGATGATTAGCATATGTCGAATGTACAGAATCGGATATATAACCCCTTTGGTGTTCTTGGACACGTTTCTTGAAGGATCTACCACTGGCCAATGTATACTAAAGGGCAACCTTTGCAAGTCAACTTGTAGACTCCGGATTTATTTTCTTTGTTTGTTCGATCTTTGTTTTTATGTAGGTACTAAGGTTATTAATTGTCTTAAAAGCCACGTTATAACTGTACCAACTTTTGAAATATTTAGCAATATTTTCAGATAATCCATTGACATAAGATAACGAAAAATATTTCTGTGTATTGTCCTATTTTATGATTGTGTACACAAGATTTAAGGCCATTTTCTTTTGTTTATTGGATACCCTTTGTCCATAAGAAAGGGGTTGTAACCGTTGTTTGACGCTATTTGTTTAGTAATATTTAATTCTTTCAAAAAGTTATCTGAATTCAAAAGGACATTCAATAATCTTTGAATAAAACTATTATATGCTGACATCTTTTGGTTGGTGGGGTGATTTGAAGTTTTATGTATTGTGATGTTTGTATGTGTGGCTTTGTAAAAAATACTAAAATCACACAGACATCACAATACATAAAACTTCAAATTACCTCACCAACCAAAATATGTCAGCAAATAATAGTTTTATTCAGAGATTATTGAATGTCCTTTTGAATTCAGAAAACTTTTTGAAAGAATTAAATATTATTTAACAAATAGCATCTAACAACGGTTACAACCCCTTTCTTATAGACAAAATGGTATCCAATAAACAAAAGAAAATGGCATTGAATCTCGTGTACCCAATCATAAAAGAGGACAATACACAAAAATATTTTTCGTCATCTTATGTCAATGGACCTACAATATTGCTAAATATATCAAAATTTGTTACAATTATAACGCGGCTTTTAATACAATTAATAAACTTAGTACTTACATAAAAACAATAAAGATCGAACAAATAAAGAAAATAAATCCAAAGTCTACAAGTTGACTTGCAAAGATTGCCCTTTAGTATACGTTGACCAGACTAGTAGATCATTCAAGGAACGTGTCCGAGAACACCAAAGGGGTTCTATATCCGATTCTGTACATTCGACATGCGCTAATCATCTTGAGGAATTCAGGCATAATTTCAACAATAATTATGAAATTATCGACGTTGAAAGCAAAAGTTCTAGATCAACACTTTCAGAATTTCTTGAAATCAAAAGGTATAATGACCATAAAATCCTTTTGAACGAATAAACAGATGTTGATAAGTCTCCATTACTGAATATCTTTCCTTATTGGCATTTTAGCGGCACACTCCAATAAACACCTAGTGTTTTATGACTTGTGCTTCCATTATTTGGTCACCTACCTAACAATGTATTTAAACTTGGTTACACTGAATACCATCAGACAATGTAATACCTGAAGAAGCCACATCGTGGTAAAACAATTGTTGTAGTAGTACAAACATTTTTGTGAAAATAAATTACTGTCTTATATATATTTTTTCAATTAAAATTTTCGCTGTTTAATTGAACATGTACGCAATTATATTCACAGTTATGACTGTCGCAAGTTGGGCATACACGTAAATGAAAGGATGGAGAAAATAAAATGTCTTTTATTTAGTCCATTCACTTGTGAGTTACAGGGTGTTAGCAATGGAAGTCAACAAAGAGAAAATTCGATACATTTTACAGTTTTTCTTCAAAAAAGGCGAAAATGCAAGACGAGCGGCTGAAATTGTGAACCTCCAATACTGTAACAGATAATTACATGCAATTTAGGTTACATCGATTCCGCTTAAGCATTTTTTATGTTAAATATGCACACACAGACAGGCCCGTCGTCGAAATTGTCGATGAAATCACAGAAATATTCGAAGTTGACCGACATGTTAGTGGTCGTTGCATCACACATTATTAAGCTATTTTTAAAATGGCAACAAATTATAGAACAAAGCGCTGCATATTTGACCCAAATCTGACAATCCTAACCATGCTGAATAAAGTCTTGAAGTTCCCAATAAATAACGGATTTTTTTCCAACCTATTGTGTATATAGGAACTGGATTTTTCTCATATGAAGATCTAATGCATATTGCCAAAATTGATCCGGATACTACCTGAACGCCTTTAACTTAGAGAGTTGTTTGATTTCCGTCTATGGAATATAAAATGTCGTAAAACTTTCGAATACCGCCTGGTTTATCTGTGACTCATGGATGTCGAATGCCTGGTTCAAATTATTTTGTCACATTTCTTTCGCGTTGATGGTTGAAACATTATTTATGACAGAAACTAGTAGATCCATGAATCGTAAAGTATTTCTTTCGATTACAAATATTTGAGAGTAGATTCCTGGAACTACTGTTTGTCAAATCAGATGGTAAAGGAGTAGTCTTCTCTCTTGAAAACACTGTAAATCAGCAGATACAATAAAAACAAATTGTTTCGAACGATCTGCGGATTCAAACAAATCCCCACTACTGAATATTTTTTATTAATATTTTGAAATTCCTCTAATGATTGTGAACTATTTTATTCTACCCCTCTATATCTCTTGTAATATCATATATTACTTAGAAAATAGTTCTACAATTGTATTCTCAGTATAAATACTCATCTCATGAAGTTCTCGTAAGAGAAAAAATTGTTATGACCAGTAGATGCAGATTAATAAACTCAACATGTAATGTTGATGGTCCAACGAAAGTTTAACATTTCGATTTTCCGACTTTAAAATGAAAATGTGGAAAATCGCTCAGGCCCGTCAAATTCTGATTCGAAGGTGAACAACTTTTCCGCTTTTTTCATCTCCGCAACTTCAACCCCTTAACGGCGGTGAGCACAACCGCTTGATTTTGAATAGGGATGAGGGGCATTGCGATAACTAATTTTGAAGATCCTACCATGTACTATCTGACCCGAAAGTTTCGCTTCAAAATATCTATCGATAATAAAATTACAGCGAAAATAGTGAAACAGGCAATGTGGAATTTATCTCGAAAATATTATTCGTATCCGACACGTTTCAAAAGGTATTTAGTAGTTATGTTGTTGATTTTTTGTCCAAAAAAGTAGACGGACCATGTTTTTGATTTACGTTAGTCTATTGAATTTTTAAGAACGTTACAAGTGTGTTAAAGCGATTGTAAATTTGTAGTAAAACTAAAATGGTGTATTTGACGCTACTGGTTCAGTCGGAAACAAAAAGAGGGTGCAAAAAAGAGACGAAGAGAGGGACGTGGCTGTTTTAGGTCATGTAGCAATGGATCCGACCTTGGCTACTAGGAAATTGTCCAATGTATCTGGTGTTTCACGCACAACAATCATGAGAATACTGAAACAATAAAAATTCATCCTTATAAGATACGATTGGTTCAGGAACTGAATGGGGATAATCCCGATCGCCGACTCCAGTTCTGTGAAGTGGTCAGTGAAATAATTTACAGTAATCAAAACTACATGTTCGATATCTGTTTTTCGGACGAGTGTTTATTTAACCTTAACGGAATTAACGGAATTGTAAACTGGCATAACTCTCGGTATTGGTGAGATGAAAATCCAAGATTAATTCGTGTGGTGCATATTCAGCGTCCCCAAAAGTTGAATGTTTGTGCGGGTATGAATGGAAATCACATAATCGGCCCTTTTGTTATACCCGGTAATCTCACTGGCCAAATTTATTTAGATCTATTGGAGAACGCTATTTATCCAGCCCTCGTGCTAATATTGGAGAATGCAGAAGACCATCAGTGATTATTTTCCAACAAGAGGGCGTACCACCTCATTTCGTGCAACCCGTGCGTCAGTTCTTAGATGAAAATTTTCCTCACACCTGGATTAGAAGAAGGGGACATATTGAGTGGCCACCCAGATCCCTTGATCTGGCTCCACTGGACTTTTTTCTATGGGGTCACCTGAAGATTTACGCTACCCTGAATCACGCTAGCCTGAATCACTGGATAATTTGCGAACTCGGATCATTAATGAATGCCGTCAAATTACAGCAGAAATCCTTAGTAACGTTCTTTAACGTTTTCAGCAAACCTTACAAAACTTACATAGAAGTGAATGGTGCCCATTTCCAGCATTAAATAAACTAATCACAAAGGTAGGTACTCTTCCACTATTTTACCTGTCATTTCGTTATCGATGGAAATTTTGAAGCGAAATGTCAGGACCAGATAGTACTCGATAAGATCTTCAAAATGAGATATCGCTACACTCCTCATCCCTATTTAAAATCATGGAGATCCCCTTGAATCAAAACTTGACGGGTCCGAGCGATTTTCCACATTTTCATTTGAAAGTCGGAAAATCGAGATGTTAAAATTTCGTTGGACCACACTGTATGCTTGAAGTATCTCGAAAGAATGTATTTAATTATCAACGAATATACATTCTGTCAAGAAAGTACCGGGAATTATCGATTTAAATCTCGCGGGGCAATGAGGCAGGTAAAATTTTTTTTTTCTAGGTTGGTCCTTAATTACTATGCCAAGCTTGAGCGGGATCTGTCCACTAGTGTGTTTGCAACAGCTGATTAAGTCAGTCGATGTCAGAGTGCGTGCCGATTTTTACTATGGGTGATTACGTTGAGCAAAGAATTTGTTTAAAGTTTTGTGTTGCAAATGAATTTTCGTGTGCCGATGCATTGAAAATGTTGCAGAAGACCTTTGGGGATAATGCTCTATCGAAAACTCGTGCATATCAGTGGTACAGAGCCTTCAAGGACGGTCGTGAAGTGGTCGCCCATCGACGGCTTCGATCGAAGATAACGTCGATAAAATTAAGGAAAGGGTGCTGGAAAACCGTCGTACCAGCTTGAGAGAGATAGCACATGATCTTAAGATATCCCACGAGTCCGCACGTACGATTTTGATTGATATTTTGGGCATGAGAAAGGTGGCCGCACGACTCGTACCGAAAGACCTGAATTTTCTTCAAAAACGTCATCGCGAACAGGTTGCTTCAGACATGCTGGATCGCTGTAATTCCGATTCTACATTCATGGAATGCATTATAACTGGTGATGAGACCTGCGTCTACGAGTACGATATGCAAACAAGCCAGCAATCATCGGAATGGGTGACAAAAAATGAGCCGAAACCGAAAAAACTTTCTCGCCAAAAACTCAACAAACGTGCTTCAGCAACCACCGTATTCGCCGGATTTGGCTCCCTGCGACTTTTTCCTCTTCCCAAAACTAAAATTGCCCCTTCGTGGCACCCGTTTTGAGTCGATTGAAGCCATAAAACAAAATTCGGCGCGAGAGCTAAAGTCCATCCCGGAAAGCGCCTATAAAAAATGTTTCGATAATTGGAAGTGCCGTTGGCATAGATGTATTGGAGCAAATGGCGCCTATTCTGAAGGCGACCCAATAAATTTTGACGATTAAATGTAAAAATGTTGTTTTAATTGAAAATTCCCGGTACTTTCTTGACAGAGTAGTATCTATATATATATGAATGAATTTCAATAAGTAAGGAGTATCATATTATTCAACCATTTTTGAACGATGTCAATTCAATGTGTGAAAATCAGTGAAATTTATTCAACCGTTACGTTAAAACTCCTGAAGTCAAGTCAGTATCACTTTCCAATACTCAGAAGAAATCAAATTTCCTCCACCAAATTACAGAATAGCCTGTGCGTTTTTCTCTAATAAATAGAATGAATATTTATAGGCGACCCTATAGATTTCAATATAAAGGACCTTGCCCATGTTGTTCGACCTCATTAATTCTTTCAAAGTAGTTCGAGGATATCGCAAAAAGGTCCCTTAAATGAACGTGCCCCACGTAAAGAGTTTGTACAGAGACAAATTGAGATTTACTTCTAGGTGCTTTTCATTAGGATGAGTTTTATCACCTAGTTTTGAATGAGAAATTATGTCTTTTACTCTTTGCTCCAGTTTTGGTATAATTGTTCACGGTCCCCAATTTTCAACGACCTTCTAACGCTTGGGTAATGATACTTATTGCTGGAAGATTCATTTCCATTAGACACCGATTAATTACATCATTCCGTAGATTTGCATCTTCGTATCTGGTTGATATAATTCATTTTAATTGTTTGTATTCTAATAAACTTAAATTTCTATCGAACAATAGTATTTTTGAATGATATAAATTGATATTTGAAACATACTAGGATACATAAATACCGGGTGTTCCTAAATTGAAGAAGAGGGAGATTCCTTGAATAATTTTAAGAAAAAACAATTCCCATAAGGGTTTTGAAGTTTGAGTTTATTTCAAGTTGTTTCTCAATGTATCTGAATTTCATAAGATATTCAACTGACATTTGGTATAGATATTACAATTTAGAGTTTACACAGTGCGACATGCCAATTTCGAATGCAAATCTACAGGGCGATGATTTTTTTGGAACACCGTCCCCTGTTTTACTCCAGAACCTGTTTTTGGTAGTTTTTAGCTGGAAAATTTGTAAAAAGAAGCTTCATTGTTATACTGAACTTTATGGTTTCCTGTAGTTCTGTCGTATCTGCTACCGATTTCGAGAAAAAAGATTTGAACGATTCTCGCGAAAAAGTTCAAACTTTATCACCCTGTATCTTGATAACGAAACGTTTACGGTCCCATTTTTATGCGACTTCTTTTTCTTCAAATTGTTCGAGGAATCTTCCCTCTTCGTTTGTACCTCCAACACCCTGAATATTAATAATATACGAATATAGATACTTGACAGATTTGGAGTATATAGTACATTGCAATGACGAAAACCAATCAGTTTGAAACGTGCGTATATCTGCAATTTGCCTCTGTGATCAACAAAACCTTGTCGAGTTTGAGTATAGAATTTTTATACAGATGCATGATACACTGCCTCGAATTCTAGAACATTCTAGTTCTTACTCTTACTAGGTACTTATTAATAAATTTTGGTACAGAACAGCCTAATTGATTTATTTGAATATGAAAATGCTAATTTTGAGCATTACGACAAATTATGATGTGATTAGAGCATGAGGAAAGTTTATTCTGCGTTAGTAACGTGAAAATATCGAGAATACATTTCTTTACTTGAATTAACTCGCAAAGTTATGTCTTGTATATATTTGCATACTTTAGATGGCGCTAGAATATTATTAATACCTTAGTGTCTCTGCGAATATAGATACGTGACAGATTTAGCATACGTTGCACTGACGAAAACCAATCGGTTTGAAACGTGCGCATGTCTGCAGTTTGCCTCTAGGATCATCAAAATCTTGTCGAGTTTGTTTGAGTAAAGAATTGTTATACGGATGTATGTTATTTAAAAATATATATATATATATATATATATATATATATATACATATATATATATATATATATTTATATATATATATTTTTTTAATTCAAATAACATATATATTTTTTTAATTAAAATGAGTTTCCACTAAGTAAAGACTGAATCAATTAAATAGATGCATGTTACACTGTCTGGATTTCTCGAACATTCTATTACCATAGCTCATACTCCTTATTAATAATTTTTTGGTACAGATCAGCCGAATTATTTTATTTGTACTACTCTGTCAAGAAGGTACCGGAAATTTTCAATTAAAACAACATTTTTACATTTAATCGTCAAAATTTATTGGGTCGCCTTCAAAATAGGCTCCATTTGCTCCAATACATCTATGCCAACGGCACTTCCAATTATCGAAACATTTTTTTATAGGCGCTTTCCGGGATGGACTTTAGCTCTCGCGCCGAATTTTGTTTTATGGCTTCAATCGACTCAAAACGGGTGCCACGAAGGGGCAATTTTAGTTTTGGGAAGAGGAAAAAGTCGCAGGGAGCCAAATCCGGCGAATACGGTGGTTGCTGAAGCACGTTTGTTGAGTTTTTGGCGAGAAAGTCAGTCACAATCGTAGCTCGGTGAGAAGGCGCGTTATCGTCATGCAAAATCCATGAGTTGTTCGCCCACAAATTTGGCCGCTTCTTACGGATACGCTCACGCAAACGTTTCATAACGCCTAGATAATACTCCTTGTTTACCGTCTGACCCTCTGGAACGAATTCGTAGTGCACCACGCCACGGATAACGAAGAAAACAATGAGCATCACCTTCATTTTCGAGCGGCTTTGGCGTGGTTTTTTCGGTTTCGGCTCATTTTTTGCCACCCATTCCGATGATTGCTGGCTTGTTTGCATATCGTACTCGTAGACCCAGGTCTCATGACCAGTTATAATGCGTTCCATGAATGTAGAATCGGAATTACAGCGATCCAGCATGTCTGAAGCAACCTGTTCGCGATGACGTTTTTGAAGAAAATTCAGATCTTTCGGTACGAGTCGTGCGGCCACCTTTCTCATGCCCAAAATATCAATCAAAATCGTACGTGCGGACTCGTGGGATATCTTAAGATCATGTGCTATCTCTCTCAAGCTGGTACGACGGTTTTCCAGCACCCTTTCCTTAATTTTATCGACGTTATCTTCGATCGAAGCCGTCGATGGGCGTCCGTCCTTGAAGGCTCTGTACCACTGATATGCACGAGTTTTCGATAGAGCATTATCACCAAAGGCCTTTTGCAACATTTTCAATGCATCGGCACACGAAAATTCATTTGCAACACAAAACTTTAAACAAATTCTTCGCTCAACGTAATCACCCATAGTAAAAATCGGCACGCACTCTGACATTGACTGACTTAATCAGCTGTTGCAAACACACTAGTTGACAGATCCCGCTCAAGATTGGCATAGTAATTAAGGACAGTGGTACCAACCTAGGAAAAAAAATTTTTACCTGCCTCATTGCCCCGCCAGATTTAAATCGATAATTCCCGGTACTTTCTTGACAGAATGTATATTGTTAAAGTTCGAAGTTATAACTTTGAATTTAATTTTAAATTTTAATCACTCTTATCTAGTATCGAACCGCATTATAATTTATTTTGTTTCTTTCTCAATTCTTAACGACTAATAATATATATTCAAACTTGATATCTTCTGTTTGATGAACTGTTGTTTTCTCGCGAAAAACGTTGGAAAAACACTTCGATGAAACAAAGGTGTAAATAAGGCGTCTATTAGTTTCTAAATGATTTGCTCGTTTAAATTTTCAGAGACTATTATTATAAAACGCGTGAAAATACTGCGTTCACGACAGTTCGCGAAATACAAAAACATCAAGCGTATGCCTGCCAAAAAGTATGACAGCTCAACATCCAATACGTTGATATACCAGAAATCAGCTGTTTATTCTGTCCGAAACTAAATATAGGAGCGACACAAGTTCAAATGAAGCTTCTTATTATTCGAATTACAGGAATACATCAGGTGACAAAGTTGAAAAAATTTGTATCCAAGTTATTTCGGTCGCTGGGTTATGAGAATAATCTATTCTGGACCTGTTCTCTATTTATTCCTCTCGACTCAATTTTGTAATATATTTTACTGCGAATCAGCTGATTTTCTAGCGAAAGTATCAGGCCGACAATTTATAATTTTCAGTGATGTAATCTCGTTGTTGAAGTTGTTCATGAGTATATATAGCCCGTTTAGAAAGTATCTAGAATCTATTATTTTCCATAATTTCAATATATTTCTTTTTTGTAACATTTTAAGACAAAAGTTGTGTATAAAATGGGCTGTGCAGGTAGTCGGCTATGACCCAAAGTTGCATGACAACACTATTTGTCAAATATTTTTGATTGTCAACAGGTATACAATTCATGAAATAATGTCGCAACTAGAGAAAAAAAACAGGTAGAATATTTGTATAGAAAAGGTTTTCAAAACGTTAAAAAATTAGTGCAATTGACTCTAAACTTGGAAAAACTGCTGTATATGAGACAATAAAAAGGATAAAAATGGCATTGATTTGAGGTATAGGCTAGTTTCAAGAAGACTGCGTAAGATTTAAGAAAATAATTTAAACGCTTTATTAGACTTAGGACGACACAATCTGCGCCTGGGATTTCGCAAATTGGCTAAAAGATTTGGAAATCAACGAAATATAAAAGTATGTCCAGAATCCGTCCGTATGTCACTGAAAAGGCAAGGCTACATACCAAGGAAACCAAAGAAAAAACTCTATGACACCTTTACGAAAGCAACGAAGAGTCGAATTTTGTCAACATTTTTGAGAAGATAATTTCGATAATGTCTCTATATCTATCTTCATATCGGATGAAAGTTGTCTACAATAAATTTAATTAAGATATATAAGAGATTAAATTCAGTCAGTTTTACAGTCCTCGACTACCATCACCGAGAATTATGGGGGTGATATAGTTTCGGGTGTACCTCGACGTTTAGTCAAGTGTTTACAGTTAAATGGAGGTTATATAAGTAAATAAGATGTTATAATTTTCTAATTCAAGAATTGAACATATATACTAAATATTTACAATTGAGCTCTGTTTTCTTCGGATACTTTCTAGATGGACTATAAATCCAAACTGAGGTGAATCGGTTTTCGATAGAGAACTTGTATCGGGTGTTGTTTTTAGAGTAATAGAATTTTCGATAGGGATGTGATTTGACAGAAGGTAGAAGCCATGTTATTTTGACATTTCTGTTCAGTAAGCATTGACAAATTATCATGGAAAGACTGACGCCGCAACAACGTTTACAAATTGTTGAAATTCATTTTCTAAATCAGTGTTCTATTCACCAAACTTATAGAGCACTTCGTGAAATTTATGGTTTACATAATCGTTCATCAGAGCAGTGTATTCGTCGAAATATCGATAGATTTTGGACAACATTTGCTTTACTCGATGCAAAAACAAAACAAAGAACTGTACGTACAGAAGAAAATATCGCTTCTGTAAGTCATAGTGTTAATGATGATCCAGATTTGTCTATTCGTTGACGTTCACAATACGTTGGACTCTGTGCATCCAGGGGTTATCCCTACAAGCTGGACACTAACTAAAGTGGTATATATATCAAAGGTGAGACGAACATAACCGGAACCCCCTTCGTTCAGACCAATAAGCTTGACATCGTTTCTACTGAAGAGTCTGGAAAAGGTGATTGATGTCCATATCAGGGGGAAGGTGCTAATTGACAGTCCCCCTAGCCCTCATCAATACGCCTACCAGGCTGGCAAATCGGCAGAACTTGCATTGCATAATATGGTCGAAAAATTGAACCCATCTCTCGATAATCAAGAGATAGCACTAACAGCGTTTCTGGACATTGAAGGTGCTTTTAACAATACGCTGCCGACTTCTCCCGCTGAGGCTATCGCTGCGAGAGGAATCGACCCACTAATCTGTAGATGGATACAGGCAATGCTATGCGGCAGAACAATAACGACCTCATACCAGGATGAGGTCTTCGAGTTCAAGGCTGCGAAGGGCTTTCCGCAGGGAGGTATTCTCTCACCCTTACTGTGGACCCTTCTCGTTGATGAGCTGCTAGCGATCATTTCGCTGTGGGGAGTCGACGTTCAAGCATTTGCTGATGACCTGGCAATCATAGTGAAAGTTAAATCGGAGGTGACGATATCAGCCGTCCTTCAAGAGATACTGAACACTATTGACAAATGGTGTATAAGAGAACACATGTCTCTTAACCCGCAAAAGGTAGTTATAGTACCATTCACTAAAAAATGGAATTTGAATGGTTTAGAACCGCCGACTATCCGAGGTGAAATAATACAATTCTCATTTGAGGCAAAATACCTGGAAGTAGTCCTGGACAAGACCCTCACCTGGAATGCACACCTGGATAAAGTGTGTCATAAATCGAGAATGGGTTTTTGGACTTGCAGGCGGATCTGTAGTAAAACCTGGGGCCTAAAGCCCAGGCAGATGTACTGGCTATACACTATGGTAATTAGACCACGGATAGTGTATGGCGCTGTAGCGTAATGGAAGAAAGGCCAACAAACGAATGGCGAACAAAAGCTCACCCGACTACAGAGACAGGCTTGCCTTGCAATTACAGGTGCGTTTCGCACCACACCCACGGCAGCCATGGAGGTCCTACTAAATCTACCACCCCTGCACCTACTCGTGCAGAGGGAGGCGGATCGGACCACATACAAACTCTATCAACTGGCGATTGACAGGCCAGAGGCAATAGTGATATAAGGCTCAGGACTGCTGGACGAGCTTTTAACGAACAGTATCCTATCGATGCCCTCGGATCTAATGTCAAAAATCACGAGCCAGGAACGGAATTTCAATGTAATCGTCCCCAGCCGGGACGAATGGACCCAGCATGCTGAGGTTCTATTGAGAACCGACCTTGGCTTGTTCACAGACGGCTCGCGAACGACGAACGGAACAGGAGCGGGAGTCTATGGGAGTAAACCGAGAATTAACACCTCATTGAGTCTCGGTCAAAACGCAACCATATTCCAGGCAGAAATATTTGCCATTGAGACCGCGGCGGAACTGCTGATAAAACGGCAAATCCACCACGGTAAAATTAAAATATTTACTGACAGTCAGTCAGTACTAAAAGCTCTGGAATCCAGCTGTTTTACATCCAAAACAGTCTGGAGTTGCCGCACGGCTTTAAACAGGCTCGGTATGTATAACGGAGTCACTCTGGTTTGGATACCGAGCCACTCAAACTATTTGGGTAACGAGGAGGCGGATCGGCTGGCATTTGCTGGAGCTGCGCTGCCTCTGGTAGGACCGGAAACATTCCTGAGAATACCGCATGACGAGTCGATAACAGGCAGAATGAAATCAAGGCTAGAGTCTTTCTGGCCTGCAACACTTGAAGTTGTTCCTTGGAACAGCTTCGAACAAAAAGATGGCGAACCTAGCGCTAGGTCTGGATAGGGCCAAACTAAGAACACTTGTCGGAATTATGACAGGTCACTGTAGACTGAAAGCGCATTTGCACAAAATCGGTCTGGCTGAAGACAATGAATGCAGGCTGTGTCTTGAGGGCACTGAAACGGCCATGCACATCGTCTCAGAGTGCCCAGCGGTGAGTCGCATTAGATTCGAGGTCTTTGGCCAGGCTTTTATAGCCCACAGTGAACTGAAAAAATTACCCTTGAACAAGATTATCGGTTTTATCCAGAAACTGGATCTCGTCGGGGAGATATAAATTAGGGGTGAACCACAATAGTCCGTGCGGACGCAGTGGTAGGGTGGACAGACGCCCGTTCACCATAAATAATAATAATAATAATAATCCACCACATGAAAAATTTTACGTAAAGATCTTGGTATAAACCCATACAAGATCGAACTGGTTCAGGAACTAAAGCCACTTGACCATAATAAGCGTCATTTGTTTGCTGATTGGGCCCTACAACAGCTTGAAGTTGATCCACTTTTTTATCGTAAAATTGTGTTTAGTGATGAAGCGTATTTATGGTTGAACGGCTATGGAAACAAGCGAAATTGCCGTATATGGAATGAGAAAAATCCTCAAGAATTTCTGCAGGTTCCATTGCATCCTGACAAATGCACTGTATGGTGTGCTTTACACGCTGGAGGCATCATCGGTCCATATTTCTTCAAAAACGATGCTGTAGCTAATGTTACAGTGAATGATTCTGGTTAAAGATCGATGATCAATGATTATTTGTTGCAAAATTTGAATGGTATCGACCCAGAAGTGTTCTGGTTCCAACAAGATGGTGCTACATCTTATGCTGCTACCGTAACAATTGATTTATTGAAATGAAGATTTGGCGATAACATTGTTTCGAGAAATGGTTCAATTAATTGACCTCCAAGATCATGCGACATAACTGCACTGGATAATTTCCTATGGGGTTATGTCAAGTCATTGGTTTCTGCTGATAAACCAGAAACAATAGACGCTTTGGAATTGTGTTATTGATGAAATAAGGCCTGAATTAATCGAAAAAGTGGTCCAAAATTGGTCTGGTCGAATGCGGTTCCTCAGAGCTAGTCGTGATGGACATATGCCGGAAACTGCTTCTAAAATATAAATGTCATAGAATTATCTTTTATATAAGAAAAAACTTTGGCTTCAATCTTAATTCATTTCAGTTTAAAGTTCTATCACTCTTGAAAAAGCATCCGATACCATCGGGATATAGTGTTGTCTTTTCCTACCCTAGAGTAATAAACATAGATAGAGGCTGTGTACACAGTTTGTGGGTATCCGCATTATGCCTTTTCGACGTGGTCAGATTGTGATATACAAGGTGTATTAAGGGTACTTGTTACTTCGATAAAACAAAAACTATTTAAAATTTGAAAAAAGGTTCATTCTTAATTATTACAATATGAAGTGGAAAATTATTTGGAGAATATGATATTATCTAAATGGTGACCGATACGTTGCTGGCACTCTTCTAATCGGGAAGGAAGATTGGCGATCACACGCTGGCACATAGCTTTCGATAGTGCTGCCATTTCTGAATTGATGTTTTGCTTTATTTCCGTCAGGTTCATGGAATTATTCCCATAGACACTACTTTTAGGGAATTTCCACGCAAAATAGTCAAGTGGACTAGGTCAGGGCTTCTGGTAGGCCAGTTGATATAACCCCCTACGCGGAATGACCTTATTAGTGAATAATTCGTTAAAAGCTTCCATAGCTTGATTTAATATATGACAAGTGGCCCTATCTTGTTGAAACTAAGTTCTTGAGTTGAAACCTTGAAATTCCTGTAACTCTGGACCCAAAAAGTTCCGCAGCATATCGCAATAACAGTCACTATTCACATTGAGTGGTCGGCCTCGTCGATCTTCATGAAAATAAGGATCGATTATGCCTCTAGCAAACATAGCGGTGCAAACAACGACCTTTGGGCTGTGCAGGGGTCGTTGATAATTTCGTCTAGAATTTTCCTTTTGTCAGTACCGATAATTCTGTTTATTGACATGGCCATTCGGATGAAAGTTAGCTTCATCAGTGAAGAGAATGTTATGCAACTTGTTGAACCGCCGTAACATTTCGTTGGAAAAATTCAATCGATTAGCATAGTCTGTATCCTTCAATTCTGGAAACAATTGAATATTATAGGCTTTTAAAAGCAAATCTTTCTTAAAATTCAAATGCAAGAACGATTTTTTGATGTTTAATGACTGGCCTCGCTTTCAGATGGATAAAGACGGATTTTGACGAACTGACGCCTCCACTTCTCGAATCGCTTCTTCGTCGCGGACTGAACGAGGGCGGCCATAGTGTTGAATTTTTACGTCGCACCTGTATTCCCGAACACCCGGATCCATTTTCTAATAGTGTTGTCACTTGGTACATGGCGTGTACGATAATTCGTACGATAGAAACGTTGAGAAGCCACTATTGAATCACCGTTGCGATAATACGCTCGTACGCAAAAAGCGCCATGCGGAGTACAGCTCCATCGTAACTAAAACTCCACAAAATGGCGGACACCACGATCCCCTCTGTCCCTCAGATTCAAATGCAGCGCCAAAATAAATACCCAATAAGCTTTTTGGGCACGCTCTTTTTTATTTAATTGACGAATTTTATAATTTGACGCGGAATGAAACTGATTTTTTTGTGAACCTGTTATTTCATTTATTTATTTGCTAATTTTTAAATTACCTCCTTATGACGTGTGAAAACAATGTTCTATTTGTAGTGATCAACTATATACATTCTGTCAAGAAAGTACCGGGAATTATCGATTTAAATCTGGCGGGGCAATGAGGCAGGTAAATTTATTTTTCCTAGGTTGGTACCACTGTCCTTAATTACTATGCCTTGAGCGGGATCTGTCAACTAGTGTGTTTACAAAGAATTTGTTTAAAGTTTTGTGTTGCAAATGAATTTTCGTGTGCCGATGCATTGAAAATGTTGCAAAAGGCCTTTGGTGATAATGCTCTATCGAAAACTCGTGCATATCAGTGGTACAGAGCCTTCAAGGACGGTCGTGAAGTGGTCGCACATCGACGGCTTCGATCCAAGATAACGTCGATAAAATTAAGGAAAGGGTGCTGGAAAACCGTCGTACCAGCTTGAGAGATATAGCACATGATCTTATGATCTTAAGATATCCCACAAGTCCGCACGTACGATTTTGATTGATATTTTGGGCATGAGAAAGGTGGCCGCACGACTCGTACCGAAAGACCTGAATTTTCTTCAAAAACGACATCGCGAACAGGTTGCTTCAGAGATGCTGGATCGCTGTAATTCCGATTCTACATTCATGGAACGCATTATAACTGGTGATGAGACCTGGGTCTACGAGTACGACATGCAAACAAGCCAGCAATCATCGGAATGGGTGGCAAAAAATGAGCCGAAACCGAAAAAACCACGCCAAAGCCGCTCGAAAATGAAGGTGATGCTCATTGTTTTCTTCGATATCCGTGGCGTGGTGCACTACGAATTCGTTTCAGAGGGTCAGACGGTAAACAAGGTGTATTACCTAGGCGTTATGAAACGTTTGCTTGAGCGTATCCGTAAGAAGCGGCCAAATTTGTCGGCGAACAACTCATGGATTTTGCATGACGATAACGCGCCTTCTCACCGAGCTACGATTGTGACTGACTTTCTCGCCAAAAACTCAACAAACGTGTTTCAGCAACTACCGTATTCGCCGGATTTGGCTCCCTGCGACTTTTTCCTCTTCCCAAAACTAAAATTGCCCCTTCGTGGCACCCGTTTTGAGTCGATTGAAGCCATAAAACAAAATTCAGCGCGAGAGCTAAAGTCCATCCCGGAAAGCGCCTATAAAAAATGTTCCGATAATTGGAAGTGCCGTTGGCATAGATGTATTGGAGCAAATGGAGCCTATTTTGAAGGCGACCCAATAAATTTTGACGATTAAATGTAAAAATGATAATTTAATTGAAAATTCCCGGTACTTTCTTGACAGAGTAGTATATATCCCTCTCGTTTCTGCATGATCACATCGATGCAAATTCAATTATGACAAATCAGTATCGGTATCTATTATTTCACACAAGGAATATGTATTATTCTCTGAACGGCGGATACTGTCAAGTACAAACGGAAATTAAACTAGGATGTTCGAGTTTCTTATCATCTAGCCGCCACATTGAGCGGAAATTAATCATTCTGCCGACGAATAAGAACCCAATGAAATGGGTCGATTCGATGGTGCAGTATGGGATTCCTTTGTTCGGATCTAATACCCGAATCGGACATAGGTAGTGGGTACTTCATCGATCTGGAACCTTAACAGTGTCGGTGTTCAGAGTTTCGGTTCGAATTCGAACTAAATGGTCTTTTGATTGACTGGACGAATGGGAAATCATGTCGAATTGTTTGCTATATAATTCTGAAACGCCGCAGCACTTCCAGTTCTGGTTTGCACTTAATACAGTTCCCCAAGAGGGATC
Organism: Megalocaria dilatata; assembly: GCA_034642435.1. Classification (NCBI taxonomy): domain Eukaryota; kingdom Metazoa; phylum Arthropoda; class Insecta; order Coleoptera; family Coccinellidae; genus Megalocaria; species Megalocaria dilatata. Next base: position 48,296,525 of record CM067860.1, on the reverse strand, counting down.
TCGCTGTTCCATTAGGGGACCGTTTCGTCTGCATAAGAGGAACATTTCTTTCTGTCGTTGCTTAAAGCCATTTGATAGAGTAATCTTCATAATTCTTTCCATGCTATGATGATATTTTCAACCGTTTTCTGTTCAATTAAAGTTTGAATATCCCTTGGAAGAGGAATATATAATATTTTTGAATCTACACATCAAACATAATAATAGTGAGCAAAGCTCAGGTTATCGTGTAGTTTGTTAATATTTCGGGTATTTTTTTAAAGTGATATAACTTTAAATTGAAATAAAATGAATTTAAAGTAAGATTGAAGCCAATTTTTTTTTATTTGAAAGGTAATTTTATGACATTTATGTTTTGAAAATAATTTTCGGTATATGTCCACCAGGACTAGCTGTGAGGAACAGCATTCGACCAGACCAATTCTGGATCACTTTCGAGTAATTCAGGCCTTATTTCATCAATAACACGAGTTATGTTGGCTTCCAAAGCGTCTATTGTTTCTGGTTTATAAGCATAAACCAATGAATCGACATAATTCCAAAGAAAATAATCCAGTGGAGTTATGTCGCATGATCTTGGAGACCAATTTATTAGACCATTGCTTGAAATAATGTTATCGCCAAATCTTTCTTTCAATGAATCAATTGTTACGGTAGCAGCATGAGGTGTAGCACCATCTTGTTGGAACCAAAACACTTCTGGGTCGATACCATTCAAATTTTGAAACAAATAATCATTGTTCATCGATATGTAATGAGTAACGTTCACTCTCATACGTAGAGAAATATGGACCGATGATGCCTCCAGCGTGGAACGCACACCATACAGTGCATTTTTCAGGATGCAATGGAACCTGCATAACTTCTTGAGGATTGTTTTCACTCCATATACAATTTTGCTTGTTTACATAGCCGTTCAATCAGAAATGAGCTTCATCAATAAATACAATTTTACGATAAAAAAGTGGATCAACTTCAAGCTGTTCTAGGGCCCAATCAGCAAACAAACGACGCTTATTATGGTCAAGTGGCTTTAGTTCTTGAACCAGTTGGATCTTTTGTACGTAGAGTTCTTGGTCTTGTTGTTGTTGTTGTTGCATCGAGTTGAGACAATGTTGTACGAAATCCGTCGATAGTTCGACGTATAAACTGTTCTGATGGACGATTATGTAAACAATAAATTTCACGAAGTGCTCTATAAGTTTGGCGAATAGAACACTGATTTTGAAAATGAATTTCAAAAATTTGTAAACGTTGTTGCAGCGTGAGTCTTTCCATGATAATTTGTCAATGCTTACTGAATAGAAGTGTCAAAACAACATGACTTCTATCTTTTGTCAAATCACAGTAATCCTCATCGAAAGTTCTACGCTTTAAAAAACACCCGATATATCATCAACCAAATATTCAATTCTTTCAACGTCAACCCATCGTCACACGACTAGCCTGAAATTGACAACAATTTTCTTACTCTCTCTTCCTCTAATTTGAAATTTTGGATTGGGTGTATTTATAGGTCTCGACCATGTGAGTTTGACATCAAGCTTTGTGAGTATCTGTCCATGTTTTCTGCTGATAGAGGAAATATTCTCATAACGGGAGACTTCATTTGTCCCGACATAAAATGGCCCATAGTTCAATGCTCTGTAAATTCACCCATCCATAGGCGTACCCAGTATGGGGCAGATTTCCCCCCTAAAGCAAAAAAATTAATCGTTTAAATATTGTTGGTGGAATACGGAAAAGGAATCAAGATGAGAATAGTGGAAGTGAAAGCATTTATGGTGAGGAAGATAGAACTAAACTGACCAAATCATCGGATTCTGTGTCTAGTAATTCATCACCTCTTCACGTAGCTGTTCCCTGGACATCTGAAATGGTTGAAGAATATGATAGCTACCATAAAAATGACGTTGGTCGTTATGTTTTTCATGCCCTCAAAATGCTATCAGAAATAAAGAAGGATTTGCTTACAAATCCCTGGGTCCAACCAACAAATTACGATTTTGGTTCTGATGCCAGCGCCATCCATTCAACAAGATAATTTAACCACCGCTGGTTAGTTCAATATACTCCTTGGTTGGTCTACTCAAGTCGTTTGAAATGTGCTTTATGTATGCACTGTGTTCTTTTTCCTCCTAGTATTGCTACAGTTAAAGGAGTTTTGAGGTCATTCATGGTAAGGTCATACACGAAGTTTAAAGATATACATGAAGATTGTAGAAAACACGTCGGGAGTCACTTCCACAAAACTTCAAAAGCTGCTGGAAAAGCATTCCTCGAAAATGTTCAAGTTGATGTACAGTTGCAAAGTAGTCACCAAAAGATGATTGAAAAAAACAAACAAATTTTGTCATCAATTATTTCTTGTATCATATTTTGTGGATTTGCCACTTAGAGGAAAGGATGGAGATGAGGCGATTTTCTTTGATCTTTTAAATTTGAGAATTGACTGTGGTGATCTGAAGCTAAAGCATCACTTGGGCAGATGTCGAAAAATGCAGTATACTCTTCACCAAAAATTCAGAATGAAATTATAGGATTATATGGTGAAGTTGTCAAAGAAAGAATTACTGATGATTGTAAACAAGCAAAAGCTTACGCTGGCCGATGAAACAGCAGATATCGCTAGAAAAGAACAGCTTTATATCGGATTGCGGTTTTATGATGAGAATCAACAAAAAATCAGAGAGCAATTTGTAGGCTTTGTTGAGCTGAAATCTCAAGATGCCCCTACAATCGCTAGCACAATTCAGAGTTTTTTGGTTGATCAGAATCTTTCAACAGGGAATTGTGTTGGATTTGGATTTGACAGATGTTCTACGATGACTGGAAAAAAGGTGGTGTACAGGCCATTTTAAGGATAAAATACAATAAATCTTTATTTTTTTATTGCGCAAGCCACAAACTAAATCTTGTAGTCAATAATGGCAAAATACCGGAAATAAGAAACTTGATTGCAACTGATAAGGGGTCAATATCATTCTTTCGTGAGTCGCCAACCTGCAGGACTTCAGCTACTAATTTATCAAGGCTCTGTGAGACCAGATGGTCTGAGAAATACAAGAGCATCAGAAGGTTTTCAAACAACTTTCATGAAATAGTCAATGCGCTAGACTATCTCTCGATCGAAGGAAACCATGCTACAAGAAAATTTGCCTATCAATTGCACTGTGCAGTAACTAAACCAATTTTCATTTTAGGTTTAGTCATGACTGCAAAGTATTCTGCGATTTTGGAACCCGTTGTGAACGTTCTACAAGGTAAAAATATAGATTTGATTATGGTTCATATTGGTGAAATCCTTGATGTCATCAAAAAGGATCGACAAGAAATTGAACATGTTTCTGAGGAAGTACTTAAAAAATCACATGATATCGCGGAGAGAATTTATGTTGAGTTGACAGTTCCACGAATTGTTAAAAAGCGAATACACAGGAGTAATCCGCCATTTGAGACTGCGATCGAATACTGAAGACGATTGTTGATTATCCCTTATCTTCACTCTTTAACCTTATCATTGAATGTTAGATTCCCACACGAGAATACAGCTGCTTTTGCCTTATCCCATATGCATCCTTCATACATGCTAAAAAGTACTTCAAAAGTTTGGAAAAAATTTAACTAGGCTTTCTTTTCAGTATCTTTCATTTAGCTGAAGTGTATACAACATAGTTTTTGTGAGCTCTTAAAATGTCAACTTTTGTACAGAATAATATGAAGAAAAAGGCTTCCGAAAGTCATCGTATTTTAGTGGATGTTTAAGAAAATATGAATAAAAACAATATTCTAATTTCCGCTAATATTTTATTGACACTACGATCGTTACGTCATACCATGACTTCTTCAGGTGAGTATTACAAGATACTGAGTATACCGTGAACAAGAACTTCATTTTATAGTACATGGATATAATAAAAATAGAAGAGAGGGTGAAGCGAGTTTTACAATACTTTTGGGAAACTGAAAGATGGTTCAAAAAAGATTCAACAAGGGGGAGTTCCTTAATTCAGTTTGGTTATTCAATAATATTTTTCTTTTATGATATCTATTAATTTCTAAAGTTTCTAATAAGTTTAATCTAAAACTTTTGTTTTCTAAGTGTAAAATTTCAAAGTTACTATTAAAACTATGTCCTGTGTCTAGAAGGTGCTCTGCGTAGGTTGAATTTCCCTTTTTGTTACAATAGCATTTTTCATGTTCCCTGAGTCTCGTCTGGAACGATCTTCCTGTCTAACCAACATATACGAAATGGCAAGTACCGCAAGTTAACTTATAAACACCTGATTTCTTGTTCTTAGATGATTTATCATTATTATTTTCTATTAATTTTCCTAGGGAGTTATTCGTTTTATAAGAAATTCTAAAATTGTGATTCTTCTTTAAATATCTAGCTACCTTTTCTGTTTTTGGTCCCAAGTATGTCAACGAAATGTATTTACTTTCAATTGGATCATTATTAATGGGATATACTAATTTCAAGGCCAGCTTTAATTGTATTTTTAAGAAAAGATTCTCAATAATCGGGACGTTGAAACCGTTGTTCAACGCAATCTGTTTGATAATGTTATATTCTTTGTCAAAATTATCACGTGACATGGGTATGTTGGCTAATCTATATAACATGCTATTGTATGCTGCTAATTTTTGTGAGTATGGGTGGTTTGATGTGAAGTGAATTGTGCTATCTGTATGGGTTGGTTTCCGGTATATTGAAAAAACGTGTTTATTATTAATTTTTGTGATAGTTAAGTCTAAAAAGTTTATACTATTGTTTTTTCCCCTTCATAAGTAAATTGTATGGTTGGGGATAATTTGTTTATGAAATCCACAAACAAAGAAAATTGTCTCTCAGTGCCATTGAATAAACATAGAACGTCGTCGACATATCTATACCAATAAATGGAACATTTAAAATAAGGGCTATTTATTATTCTAGTTTCTACGGAATCCATAAAAATTTCGGATAGTAACGGACTCAAAGGATTTCCCATAGTGAGGCCATCGTTATCTATGTAAATCTTGCCGTTGAACGTGAAATAATTTTGTTTCAAGCAAACTGTCAAAACATCCATTATTTCTTTTTTTATATTATTTTTTTTTATATTATTTTTTATATTATTTTTATTATATCCATGTACTATAAAATGAAGTTCTTGTTCACGGTATACTCAGTATCTTGTAATACTCACCTGAAGAAGTCATGGTATGACGTAACGATCGTAGTGTCAATAAAATATTAGCGGAAATTAGAATATTGTTTTTATTCATATTTTCAAGATGAATTTCCGTCAAGTAAAGACCGAAACAATCATAGATTGGATGTTTAAGGTTTATTTGAAATTAAAATTTATAGGAGGCTAATAGAATGAATCTGTTTTGATACTTAAATGTTATATGGGATGTTCCATTTCAAACAAAGAGGACGGACTGTGTTGGACCTGCGCGAATCACCCTGTATATTTAAATCAAAGTTTAAAAAGCGCACTATTGAATTTAAAAGTTGACGTGTCTCAGTGTTTTTATAATTTTCTAACATAAGGACCAAAAAACTTTTATTCCTTGAGTGGTTTCCACACTGAATATAGAATAAAATAATTAATATATGAAATAAATAACTATTTTATTCACTTACGTGAACGTGGGACATCGTAATGAGATATCTGGATGAAGAACCTACAGGATTAATTCCGATCGATAGAAGTATTACAGTAATTGGAAATTCCCTGTCAAATTTCAAATTCTTTTCATATTTGTGAGAGCCGGATTGGAATGCTCATAAATTCGATTTTCGCATACTCCTCTTTCGGACTAATGGAATGTACACCCGGAATTAACGCTAATTAACAGTAGAAACATTGCACAGCTCACTAACAGGACAGGCTGATAAATCAAATTGAAGAAATATGGCCCTGTTGATCAGAGATGAAACTCACGCTTCATGATGCAGAGAAAATATCGGTTTGTCAAAATTTCGTCATAAAGGGTATTTTTTAAGGGAGAGCTTTATTGGCAACACCGTTTTCTATGACAGGCGATTTGACAGTTTTGGTTGTTTTGAGGTTAGTTTGGTTTGCCAATTCATCAAGGAGAAGCTATGCTGGAGCAACGTTTACAAATGTTCAAATGCGTTTTGAATAATGGATAAATTCGGTGAACTCATCAAGTAAAACGAGCATTTTATAATGCCAAAAACGGTACATTTTCCAAATAATCAAAAAACTATATGAGGCAAGAAACAATTATAGTCTAATTGAGAAAAGGTCGTATATTAATTTCTTCATATTCGTTCAATAGTTTTATTCTTTCATAGCGAGGGGAAAATTTTAGATTGATTTTAGATATTTTGATTAAAATTGCATTGTTTGCTAAATGGCGAATGCGCTGGTTCGCTGAGCAGAACACTAAAGAATGATAATAGTCCAACATATTGTTACATTTTCTAGTATTAGAACTTGACAAAAATAGAATATGAAAAACATGTGCAGCACAAGTCTATGTTGTTCCTTTTATATAAGCGTATAAATAAGTTTTTTGTCGGCAATTGAAGCTTTATTGAGAAAAATTGATTATATTGAGTTGTTTGGAAAGTAATTCCGTTTTTGTTTAGGAAAATGAAAGCCAATTTTCGTATAATGAATAAATATTCCATTAAATTATACAGGGCATATATGAATAGTCGCGAAAAAATTCAGGGGGTGATTGCTTGTCGAAAAATAGAGTGGACCTTTCATATAAAGTTTATTTTTTGAGCCGACTTGCTTAGTTACAGCTTCCTGAAGATGGCGCCCGAAAAACAGTTTTTAATTTTTTTTTCAAAAACCAATGAACTGAAAAGAATGAAATTAAGCAGAAATTTTATGCGGGTGAGAAGGCACCCACAAAAAATTTTGGTGGTGGCCACCCTTAAACCTTCAGCAATTTTTTTACATATTACTATTTTACAATAAAAAAATTTATTTTGGATAGCTTGATCTATTCTTAACAAATAAGGTCTCTTGTAATTTCTTGCTTAAATTCAAGGTTTTTGAGATAAAAGAATAATCAACATGATGACGTGAGTCGTAGAGGCTGGAATTATTTCCGAACTAGGATTTATCTATCGGGTGTTTTTTTAGAGTGATAGAACTTTGGATAACTGTGATTTGACAGAAGGTAGAAGCCATGTTGTTTTGATATTTCTGTTCAGTAAGCATTGACAAATTATCATAGAAAGACTCTCGCCGCAACAAAGTTTACAAATTGTTGAAATTTATTTATAAAATCAGTGTTTTTTTGACAAACTCATAGAGAACTTCGTGAAATTTATGGTTTATATAATCGTCCATCAGAGCAGCTTATTCGTCGAACTATCGATAGATTTCGGGCAACTTTTTCCCTACTCGATGCAACAACAACAAGACAAAGAACTGTACGTGTAAAAAAATCGCTGCTGTGAATCATAGTGTTAATGACAATCCAGGTGGGTCTATTCGTCGACGTTCACAACAAGTTGGAGTCTGTGCATCCACCACATGGAAAATGTTGCGTCAAAATCTTGGTCTACACTCATACAAGGTCTAACTGGTTCAAGAACTAAAGCCAATTGACCATACTGAGCGTCGTTTGTTTGCTGATTGGGCCCCATAACAGTTTGAAGTTGATCCACATTTTTATAGTAAAATTGTGTTGAGTGATGAAGCTCATTTCTGGTTGAACGGCTATGTAAACAAGCAAAATTGCCGTATATGGAGTGAAAACAATCCTCAAGAAGCTCTGAAGGTTTCATTGCATCCTGAAAAGTGCACTGTATGGTGTGCTTTACACGCTGAAGGCATCATTGGTCCACATTTCTTTCGAAACGATGCTGGAGTTAATGCTACAGTGAATGGTGCTCGTTACAGATCGATGATCAATGATTATTTATTTCAAAATTTGAATGTTATCGGCCCAGAAGTGTTTTGGCTCCAACAAGATGGTGCTCACGCTGCTACCATAACAATTGATTTATTGAAAGAAAGATTCGTCGATCATATTATTTCGCGAAATGGTGCAATTAATTGGCCTCCAAGATCATGCGACATAACTCCACTGGATTATTTTATTTGTAGTTATGTCAAGTCATTGGTTTATGCTGATAAACCAGAAACAATAGAGGCTTTGGAAGCCATCATAACTCGTGTTATTGATGAAATAAGGTCTGAATTACTCGAAAAAGTAGTTATGTTGGCTTCCAAAGCGTCTATTTTTTCTGGTTTATCAGCATAAACCAAGGACTTGACATAACCCCAAATAAAATAATCCGGTGGAGTTATGACGCAAATTAATTGCACCATTTCTCGAAATAATGTTATCGCCAAATCTTTCTTTCAATATGAAATGAGCTTCATCACTAAACACAAATTTACGATAAAAAAGTGGATCAACTTCAAGCTCTTGTAAGGCCTAATCAGCAAACAAACAACGCTTATTATGGTCAAGTGGCTCTAGTTCTTGAACCAGTTGAATCTTGTATGGGTGTAGACCAAGGTCTCTAAGCAAAATTTTCCAGGTGGTGGATGCATAAGGTCCAACTTGTTGTCAACGTCGACGAATAGACCCATCTGGATCATCATTAACACTATGACTTACAGCAGCGATATTTTCTTCTGTATGTAGTTCTTTGTCTTGTTGTTGTTGTTGCATCGAGTAGAGAAAATATTGTCCGAAATCTATGGATACTTCGACGAATAAACTGCTCTGATGGACGATTATGTAAATCATAAATTTCACGAAGTGCTCTATAAGTTTGGACAATAGAACACTGATTTTGAAAATCAATTTCAATAATTTGTAAACGCTGTTGCGACGTGAGTCTTTCAATGATAATTTGTCAATGCTTACTGAATAGAAATGTCAAAACAACATGGCTTCTACCTTCTGTCAATCACAGTTATGTGATTTCTAAAAGCTATTCAGAATCGTTTTCTAAAAGCTATTCAGAATCCTAACACGTGTTTCGGTCTCTAAACCATCTAAAGCAGTACAAAGAGCTACTTTTTGTACTCCTTTGAAGATGGTTGAAAGACCGAAACACAGGTCAGGATTCTGCATAAACTGCGAAGCCTAAAAGCTGTGTGAATTTTTTAAATGAAATCATTTCGGAATTCGGCATGTTTTGATATTAAATTGCAATCATCCTTACTTTTACAAACACAGAAGTTTGATTTGATGTGTCAAAACTAACAAAGAATTTATTCACCACTGCTTACTAACTGCATTTTTATGGGATTTTCCGAGGATTTCGAGAGAATCGTTCACATTCTTTTTCTCTAAATCGGTAGCATATACGACAAAACTACAAAAGAGAACAAAGTTTAGTATAACAACAAAGCTTCCTTTTACAATTTTTTCAAACAGTGGTACAACAAAAAAAGATTTTTGGGGTAAAATAGGAGACAGTGTTCCAGAAAAAATATCACTCTGTAGATTTGCATTCGAAATTGGCATGTCACATTGTGTAAACTCTGAATTGTAATATCTGTGCCAAATTTCAGTTGAATATCTTGTGAAATGCAGATGCTATGAAAAAAAAATTTAAAAATTTAAATTTCAACAACCTGTATATCGAAAACTAAACGTTTGCGGTCCCATGTTTATGAGACTTTTTTTTTAAATTATACAAGGAATCTCCCCTCTTCGTTTGTAACTTCAATTCAGGAACACCCGGTACATTTTCATTCATAAACTGAGAACATAAATTCAGATGGTCTTCAATTGTACTCAAATTTCACAATTATACAAAGAACTTGAATTCTCATACCACTAAGTATCTTATTTGCATAATTGACAAAAATAAGAATGTAAAAGAAATATAACGAATTGCTCGTCAACATCTTCTTTACCGTGAGTAATGGGATGAATGAATATTCAGTTCATTTGCCATAAGGAATAATGAATGAATTGATTCGGGATTACTTTTTTCATCTATCAGAAATGATAATTTTCGGTATCTTAAGCAACCACGTGTACTTCAATTTAAAGAATTAAGTTTTTCGTCGGACGCGTAGTTATTCAAAATAATTCAAATTTAGGATATTATATAGGGTTGTTTGGAAAGTAATTTCGCTATTTCCCGACAGAGGATATAATTGTATTTTTTCAAACTCAACTTCACATTTAAGCCGTACAATCATTATATGTTTTCAGAGCTAAACTTGTGTGTGAAAAAGTTAAATTAATTTTACGCAGTAGTTTTTGGTTGGTGCCCTTTTAAATATGGAGAGCAATAAGCAGCATTTTCGTCATATTTTACTTTTTTACTATACAAGAAGTGAAAATGCTGTTCAAGCCAGAAAGAAAATAACCGATTTGTATGGAGAAGACGTGGCTACAGCACGTCATTGCCTAAACTGGTTTGCAAAATTTAGATCCGGCAATTTTGATGTCTAAAGATGCACCAGGTTACGGAAGACCGGTTGAAGCTGATAAAGACACGATAAAGGCATTAGTGGATGAAAATCGGCGGATAGCAGCACGTGAGATCGGTGAGAGGTTAAATTTATCGAATTGAGTTATTTATGACAACTTGAAAGGCCTGAGTTTAACCTCGAAGCTCGATATATAGGTTTCCTATGTTCTCACGGAGCAAAATTTGTATCGTCTCGTTGACGTGTGATTCGCTTCCCAAACGTCACGAAAATGATTTTTGAAGCGCACCATTACTGAGGACGAAAAATGGGTTGTTTATAACAATTTCAAATGCAAGAGATCATGGAGCAAAAAAGATGAACCGGCTCTTTTGAGCTCTTACCGGATAACACAACAATTAATTCGGAAGTCTACTGTAATCAGCTGGACAAACTGAATGATTCCTTCCAATAGGAAAGGCCAGAATTAATCAACAGAAAAGGTGTAGTGTTCCACTAAGATAATGCGAGACCTCATACAAGTTCGGTCACTCGTCAAAAGCTTTTACAGCTTGAATGGGATACACTACCCCACCCACCATATTCTCCAGATTTGGCGCCTTCGGATTATTGTTTGTTCCGGTCATTGCAAAATTTTTTGGGCAGTAAAATTTTTAATTCAAATGAGGTTCAAAATCACCTGGATTTGTTTTTTGCCAGCAGAGACCAACAATTTTATAAGAGTGGAATCATGCTGCTACCAGAAAAATGAAAAAAGGTGTTGGACCAGAATGACCAATATTTAATTCAATAAAATATTTACTCATTATACGAAAAATGTCTTTCATTTTCCTAAACAAAAACGAAATTACTTTCCAAAAAACCCAATATAACCAATTTTTCACCATAAAGCTTCAATTGTCGACAAAAAACTTATTTATACTCTTATATAAAAAGAACAACATGGTCAATTGCTGCATGGGTTTTTTATATTCCATTTTCGTCAGGCTCTTATACTAGAAAATGTAAGAATATGTTGGATTACATCATTCTTTAGGGTTTTGCTCGGCGAACCAGCGCATTCGCCATTTAGCAAACAGCAAATTTAATCAAAATATATAAAATCAATATAAAATTTTCCCTTCGCAGTGAAAGAATAAAACAATTAAATGAATGAAAAGACATGAATATAAGACCTTTTCTAATTAGACTATAATAAATATAATATTTTGGTCATTTGGATAATTACCATTTTCGGGTCGGGTGTTTTTTTAGAGTGATAGAACTTTAGATTGAAATAAAAAATATTTAAATTAAGATTGAAGCCAAATTCTTTTTTTATTTGAAAGTAAATTTTATGACATTTATGTTTTAAAAATAATTTCTGGCATATGTCCACCATAACTAGCTCTGAGGAACCGCAGTTAGTAGGTAGTCGTGGTGGACATATGCTGAAATTATTTTCAAAACATAAATGTCATGAAATTATCTTTCAAATGAAAAAAATGTTGGCTTCAATCTTAATTTAAATGTGTTTTATTTCAATTTAAAGTTCTATCACTCCAAAAAAAACACTCGATACTTCAACGTGAAATGTGGTTCGTGCACGACGTTGCTCATTTTTCAGTTTTGGCTATTAATTTATTATTTATGTAATATATCGTATAATATAATTGTAGTCTCCAGTAATTTTCATTTAAATTTTTATTGCTCCAGGATATTTTCGATTACACAAAAAAGAGTCAAGGTGCAAAGTTCGTTTTTTTACTCTTAAAATATTGCATCAGCCATAGACGTAAAAACCCTTACATTACACAATTATTGAATGAAGTAATCAATTTGGAAATGCAGTTTGAACATATTTCAAATGAACAGAGAAAAAAACCTGAAAGTTTTAATTTTATCTTCTTTAATTTCCTCGCGATTATTTCCTGCTGTTCAGTAAGGAATCAGTGGACCGATGCAAACAGCAATTGAACCGTAACTGGAGAAGTTTCAAGTGCTATTCAGCAGGATGATCTTGAACCATGGGACAAATTAAACAATGTCTGCATTGTCTACCCAATCGAATAATGATATCTTTCATTTGAGAAATTCCCGCTTGCACTATTCCTTACTGAAGCATTCGAGTATTGGAAAATTTTATAAATCAGCAGAAGGTACTTATTGATGCTGTCTGTAGGGAAATTTCATAGATTAAACTCCATGTGTCATTTACAGAACAAAATATGTGTCGTTAAATGTTTTATTCATTAATGAAATGAACGGTTTAAGAATTTGACAAAAAGCTCCGCCTTTTTCATGCAGCATGTGTTATGCTGCAAAATAACTTTGTCGTGTCTGTCGGCGTATTGCGGCCGTTTTTCTCGCATTGTTCGGCTCAACTCCATAAATTGATGTCGGTAGACCTCACCTGTGTATATAAATATATAGGACATCTGTTATGAAAACCGATTGAACTTAATTATGCTCCTAGTATATTTGATATGTTTACCTTTCTTCAAGTTCCATTATGTAACGCGCAACCCATTCCTCTACTTCAGTTCTAACGTAATTTGATAAATTATGGGTCAAAACCCACCAAAGGCTCATCAATAGCAAGGTCCATCATAACCTACTGCAACGTTCTGACCTCGGCCATTATTTATCTGTCACTCTTCGGAATTTATCCAACATTCTGACACGGCTGTACTATACTAGAGGCTGCGTGAGCGATACAGAATAATATTTTCATCCCGTCCATCCAAAATGAATCAATGACTCCCGAGGAATATATTGTTTTTTTTTATTTCCCCGCTTCTCGAAAACACGAAACAAAGAGAGCAAATGATTCAGTTCTGAGTCGATCGTTATCCTTAAGTTTCGGAACGGTTCTTTATGGGCTAAAAACCCGAAAATATATGTAAACAGACATGAAATAAACAGTAAAACATAATTCAAGTTGTTTTCATTTACTTTATCAATAATGTTCAACTAATTGCGGTGGAAACACTTGTTTACTATTGTGGAATAGTTCTTCCTTGAGCTTTTTCACCGTTGTTCACTTTTCACAAATTGCTATCTAACTACAAATAAATAATGTAGCTTTTCAGTGCGAGTTCCTTGGTTGAAGGTTAAATAGAAATGCGAATATAAAATATTTTAATAATAGAAAGAGATGTCTGTTATTACTTGAGAGAACGTAAAACTAGCGAGCGTTTTATTTTGTGCTTTTTGGGCAAGTGTCCACGTGCGACTTTTTTAGGAATGAATCTTGAATGCTGCTTTGTGGAGAGAGACTGGGTTGGGGCTCGAAATCTGGCCCGGATAGCAAGAAATCTGTTCCTTTCTAGAAAAAAAATGAGTCATATTTGACAGGCCTTGATTGTTAATTATAATTTATTTCTTTATTTTATCCAACAGGAATATCCTCATTACAGGGTAACATGTTACAGAATACGGAAGATTACAACGTAATAATGAATAAAAACAATTGTCATTATAAAATAAAACACTTGTTTACATTTTCTACTTTATTAATTAATAAAGTAGAAAATGTAAACAAGTGTTTTATTTTATAATGACAATTACAACTGATTTCTACCAAGCAACGGCCCAATCTATCATAAAAGAATAAAAACAACATAAACAATAATTCACAAAACTAAACAAACGTATTCACTCGAAGTTTATCAGCATATTTACACATGCAGTTCACCAGTGCCCGCTCCGACAAGTTAGTACGAGCTGTACGCAAATAAAAAGTAAATGTAGACCTCGCTGCCAATCTTAGAACATTGAAATTTATTTTCGACAGCAGATAAGGTGAGTCGAACCTTTCGGTCAACAGTCTCTGAGCAAACTTTGCACACTGATTCTCATGCCTAGCAAGCAACGATGATATCCTTATCTCATTCATAATGAAAGAAAGATCAGTACCACGCTCGGGATATGTGCCAGTTCGCCTAAACAACACAAACTTGAAAAACTTTCTGTGAATGTCAAATACTAATACCAAATAACCGTCCTAAATAGGAAACCATATCAAGTGGCATACTCCAACTTACTGATGATCAGCGTGAAATACAAACTACTCAAAATTGGCAGATAACTGAAGTCCCTGCCACACCTTAACACAAAGACCAAAGTACGGCTAGCAGACGCAACTCTTCAACATGTGGTATGAAACTGAACGTGGAATCCAAAAGGACTCCAAGATCATACATTTTATCTTTATCGCCAACATAGTTGTAAGCTATATGATGGCTATTAATAAGTCAATCGATGTGACTTTCTACTGAATTTAACATCAAAATACTTCTCCATATTCAGCATGAGTTTGTTGTATAAACACCAACTATGAATATACTCCAAGCTTGACACCAAATGATCAGGCATTCTTAAGTAAATCTTCAGATCATCGGCAAACGCTAAAACAGGACACATTAGAGAAGTGAGAAGATCATTTATATACATGATAAAAAATAATGGTCCCAAATTTGATATTTGACGCACCCCACATGAAAGAACATACTCAAGTGATTATCCATTGTAGAAGACATACATTATTCTATCCTTCAAGTATGATCTGATGAGCTTTACATATGCCGGACTGCAACCGAAGAACGAGATTTTCTTCAGCAGAATATCGTGATCGACAGAGTCGAAAGCTCGTGATAAACCAGTATACGCCACATCCAAACATTCAGTATTATACTGTGCAATCGTTGCAAAGTTAGTTACAGTAGATCTTGCTCTAAGAAAACCGTGCTGCTCCGTAGAAAAATATGAACTGTGAACTGTGAAATACATATCTCCATATAACAGCTCCTCGTAAACCTTCCCAAAATTGGACAATATCGAAATTGGTCTATAATTTTCAATCTGGGAGCCATCTCCCTTCTTGAATACAAGAATAACACGAGCTCTCTTTCATTTCCTAAGGAAGATACATGTTTTCAGACTTAAACTAATATTTAAACTCTGAAGACGTAATTGTAATATCTACCTGCATAATAAATTAAAAATTCCTCGAAGACTGCTTGAGTTCGTGTGTTAACTGAACTTTAAAAGCCTTAGGTCTCTATGCAGAATACGATGTAATGTCGTTTGTGGAATGCCTAATTTCAAAGATCGACGTGGAATCGACAAACCTGGATTTTCTTCATAACTACGGGCTACAGTAGCAATAATGTCAGTTGTGCTTGAGCGACGCACACGGTTTAGATTCTTCACATCACTAACTTATCCCAGCAGTCAAATTTTGCCCCCAGTTTTACTATTTCCGACCGAGAAGCTGTTTCACAACCACCCAAAAGTGCTTTAGTTTTGCGGACCTTAACTGAAAAATTTTCACCATTGATTATTTCAATTGAAATCTCTCAATGAAAAACTTTTTACTTCAATGTTAGTACATTCCTAAATCATCAGTTCGCTGAAAGCAGAATCTCATATGTCATACTTCCTTCGGGACGAATGATCATCCGTCCATTCATCTATGATATCCGGGACCAACCTTCAAGTATTTTGTGAGTTGCTTCTACCGAAATTTTCTCCTGCCAGAATCTGCATATTCAATTCCTCCTCCAACATACACAAATTCAGTTTGAGGATCATTTGATTCCAATTCATTCCCCCCAATGTATTCCGCTACTGCTGTTCACGTCCGTCATTCCTGGAATAATCCACTTCTTTCTTTCCATATTTTCGGAATTAAATTTTCCTCCCTCCCTCAGCTTATTTATCTTTCGTGAAACTTGAATTTCACCTTCTCTGACATAACAATCCGAAGCGCCTGAGTATATTTAGACAGGAAGGATTCCTCATCATATTCTCTCGCCTCCTTAAAATTCCTGCGATTTAATAAAAGCAGGACCCGTTCTATGAAGTATTTAAGGATGCACTGGGAAATGGGCTATTTCGAATATTTCTGTGTCCGAAGTGATGAACTAAATTTCTATATTGGGGGTGTGTATTCATCTTGCATTTTAATTATGTCATCCTCCATGAGTTATATAAGAAGTAAAAATATCGGGTGTTTTTTTAGAGTGATAAAACTTCAAATTGAAATAAAACACATTTAAATTAAGATTGAAGTCAAATTTTTTTTTTGAAAAATAATTTTATGATATTTATGTTTTAAAAATAATTTCCGGCGTATGTCCACCATGACTAGCTCAGAGGAACAGCATTCGACCAGACCAATTTTGGACCACTTTTTCGAGTAATTCAAGCCTTATTTCATCAATAACACGAGTTATGTTGGCTTCGAAAGCGTCTTTTGTTTCTGGTTTATCAGCATAAACCATTGACTTGACAAAACCCCAAAGAAAATAATCCAGTGGAGTTATGTTGCATGATCTTGGAGGCCAATTAATTGGATCATTTCTCGAAATAATGTTATCGCCAAATCTTTTTTTCAATAAATCAATTGTTACGGTAGCAGCATGAGGTGTAGCACCATCTTGTTGGAACCAAAACACTTCTGGGTCGATACCATTCAAATTTTGAAAATAATAATCATTGATCATCGATCTGTAACAAGCACCATTCACTGTAACATTAGCTCCAGCATCGTTTTTGAAGAAATATGGACCGATAATGCCTCCAGCGTGTAAAGCACACCATACAGTGCATTTTTAAGGATGCAATGGAACCTGCAGAACTTCTTGAGGATTGTTTTCACTTCATATACGGCAATTTTGCTTGTTACATAGCCGCTCAAACAAACTACGCTTATTATGGTCAAGTGGCTTCAGTTCTTGAACCAGTTGAATCTTGTATCGGTGGAGACCAAGATCTTCAAGCAAAATTTTGTGAACGTCGACGAATAGGCAAATCTGGATCATCATTAACACTATGACTTACAGCAGCGATATTTTCTTCTGTACGTACAGTTCTTTGTCTTGTTGTTGCATCGAGTAGAGAAAATGTCCGAAATCTATCGATATAGCGACGAATAAGCTGCTCTGATGGACGATTATGTAAACCATAAATTTCACGAAGTGCTCTATAAGTTTAGCAAAAAGAACACTGATTTTGAAAATAAATTTGAACAATTTGTAAATGTTGTTATGGCGTGAGTTTTTCCATGATAATTTATCAATGCTTACTGAACAGAAATGTCAAAACAACATGGCTTCTACCTTCTGTCAAATCACAGTTATCCCTATCGAAAGTTCTATCACTCTAAAAAACCACCCGATATAAAACAATAATATGTTTAATTTTATCAACGCCATTTCTCTGCCATATTTTGAATATCATACCAGTGGGATTGTTAGCGAATCATACCCATTTATTCAAACTGAATGGGACAAGGCCACATTTTCGACACGATGCGTATACCTAGAGTTGGAAGATTTATAATCGAAATTTCGTAGTTGTGTAATAAATTTCGGAATTTAGGGGCGTAAATATCCAATTTAAATTTTGACATGCTGATGATTATGAAGAATCGATGCCACATCTGCCTTTCAAATTAATTGATAACTAGCCAGATTTATACTGAGCGGAATTCTACATCATTTAATGATCATGTGATATTTGGAAATTTCAGTTCGGTTTGTTATTTGCGAATGATGAACTTCAGAAGATTCCAAAGAAAGAAATATAAAAGCAACGACATTCTGCTGATTTCGTATTTCAGAATATTCGGAAACCCTCATGGTGTCGTTTTAATAGTATAGTGAATGTGCGTGATGAGTTGATAGGGAGTTGGTGAATCAAAAGAATGCACTGGGGGTTACAAATTGCTATCGACCTCATCAAAACTTTGGTTTAAGAAATCAAGGTTGTAGTTTCTTTTCAAGTTAATCCATTCCCATAGGAATAAATGTTTCACGAATGTTAATATCAATAATGAAGACATTTTACGATAAACTGCCTGATTTCTGTGAATATCCAGACTTATCAGATCAAACCTATACGAGGAGCTGGAGAAGATTTATTGGGAATCACTTTTTCTACCCCTAGATCGACTTGGTATGAAACACGTTTGTCAGTATCATTAATGAAATTATCGCTGGCAACATCTATGTTAAATCCGTCAGACAAACCCTTTGGTTTAACGAGTGCTGTCATCTCCTTATGAGACGGAAAAAGTCACTTTGGCAAAGGTATCTACAATCCAGATCTTCGGCCGATTATTACATTCATCGTAATTCTTCCAGCTATGATTCAACTCCCAAGATCCAAGACTGTATTTGAAAATAATTTGGCATCTTCTAAAAACAGGAAAAGACGTTTTAAGTGTATGAGATCCTCTTCAAACTACAGTGTGGGAGTCCCCCTCGTCAGGAACCCTTCCGGTGAAATAAGCAGTAGCAAGAGAGAATCAACAAATATCCTGGCTGAGGCTTTTCCACAAGCCTTTTCGCCCGAGCCGCCTGGTCCCATGCCATTACCAAGATAACCGCGTTGTCCCTTTCATATATCTAACATCGAAATTACTGAAGAAATCGTTAATAAATCAAACACTTCTTCGGCCCCAGGTAGTGACAGAATATTGCCACTTCTTCTAAATTGGTTTGCAAACGCACTTGCTGGCCCCTTATATACTTTCTGGTGTGCCGCAAGGATCAGTCCTGGGGCCACTTTTATTTATTTTGTATACTCCTGACTTGCCACTTCAGATCAAATCTATCATTTCCCTTTTTGCCGACGATGTCAGAGTCTACAACCTCCCACTTATCCATTGCACCTTTCTTCAGGATGACCTGGATGTCTTGAATGCCTACTGCAAAATCTGGATGTTCCCTATCTACTGTCCGACCTTGGTGTCGGCGTCTCAGAGGACCTTAGCTGGCGAAGTCATATTGACCGTGTCTCCACCAAAGCGAAACAACTTACCTACATGTTTTATTAAGCCTTTAAGGGTTGAGACGGTCGAACATTCGGAACTATCTACAAGACCTACATTCCCACGCTGGACTACGGTGGTCCAGCTTGGTCGTGTACTATAAGAAGTTAGGCTGACGTGCTTGAGACCACACAACGATGGGCAACTCGTACTGGCTATGGACCCCTTTGGTCCACCTACAAGCAGCGACTTGCCACCATGCTGCTGACCACTTTTGAGGATTCTCGTTCCGGGCTTTGCGGGCTCAATTTTCTTGAGATGTTCACCCTCAACACCAACAATCGTCAAAGGCATAACTTCAAGCTTAGACTAAAATTTTTGAACCACCCAACGCCAGAATTTTTTTCCAACAGGACATTCAACATCTGAAAGAATCTTCCTGGCTCCAATCTTCTTCTGTGAACACATTCAAGAATGGATACGACAGATGGAAGTTGCGCAACAAGAAGGTCTCCATTCTGATTGTTAGAATTTTTGTTAAGTCTTATTTTTCTCTTTTTCTTCTAAGGCTGAATTTTTTTCATAACTTATTAATTTCTCGTCAACTGTTTACATACTACTATGTCAAGAAAGTACCGGGAATTTTCAATTAAAACAACATTTTTACATTTAATCGTCAAAATTTATTGGGTCGCCTTCAAAATAGGCTCCATTTGCTCCAATACATCTATGCCAACGGCACTTCCAATTATCGAAACATTTTTTATAGGCGCTTTCCAGGATGGACTTTAGCTCTCGCGCCGAAATTTGTTTTATGACTTCAGTCGACTCAAAACGGGTGCCACGAAGAGGCAATTTTAGTTTTGAGAAGAGGAAAAAGTCGCAGGTAGCCAAATCCGGCGAATACGGTGGTTGCTGAAGCACGTTTGTTGAGTTTTTGGCGAGAAAGTCAGTCACAATCGTAGCTCGGTGAGAAGGCGCGTTGTCGTCATGCAAAATCCATGAGTTGTTCGCCCACAAATTTGGCCGCTTCTTACGGATACGCTCACGCAAACGTTTCATAACGCCTAGGTAATACTCCTTGTTTACCGTCTGACCCTCTGGAACGAATTCGTAGTGCACCACGCCACGGATATCGAAGAAAACAATGAGCATCACCTTCATTTTCGAGCGGCTTTGGCGTGGTTTTTTCGGTTTCGGCTCATTTTTTGCCACCCATTCCGATGATTGCTGGCTTGTTTGCATTATCACCAAAGGCCTTTTGCAACATTTTCAATGCATCGGCACACGAAAATTCATTTGCAACACAAAACTTTAAACAAATTCTTTGCTCAACGTAATCACCCATAGTAAAAATCGGCACGCACTCTAACATCGACTGACTTAATCAGCTGTTGCAAACACACTAGTTGACAGATCCCGTTCAAGCTTGGCATAGTAATTAGGACAGTGGTACCAACCTAGGAAAAAAAAATTTTACCTGCCTCATTGCCCCGCCAGATTTAAATCGATTATTCCCGGTACTTTCTTGAAAGAATGTATATTATATGATTCTTGATTGTTTCGGTCTCTACTTGACGGAAATTCATCGTAAATGATTTGAAGTAAAACACTTTATTTCCGCTTATTTGATAATTTAATGAGCGGAAATAAAGAGTTTTACTTCAAATCATATATGAGTTTATAGATGTTTACTTCAACTGTTATGATTATTGTAATAATAATAATAACATTATTCAACTTAATAGAAGTCAAATACGCTCGATAATAAGATAACAGAATTTCAAGAACTTCTCGGAATATTTCTCGTTTTCATCTTTCACGTCTATTTTACTACGTCTTTCGTCGTTCACGTCTTTCTAGAACGTTTTGCATGGCTCACGTCTCTATACTGATTTGTGTTCACTACTCACTCCTCAGCAGAAGTCCACGATTTCCAAAACGACTTTTTCTTATGGTTTTTTCACCTCCTCTCACATTTTATTGAATAAACAATAGACTAATACTTGAAGATTTATTATACCTTAATAGATTACAATTACTTTGAAGAGTGCCTTCCAATTCTTGAACTTTCCAGAATTATAGCACTGAAGCCTCGTTTAAACTTTCCTGTTTTGTTAAGGCTTCTTTCTACGTACCACCTGATCTATAAAATTCCAATTTCTACATACATGAATACATAGAAAAATCTACTATTCTAAAATTATATAAATTTCCTCAAAAAAAGGAGTTTCTTGAAATAATGAAGTTTCCGAATCTAATATTTCTATATCCATTTCTTGAGGTGGAAAAGAACTTAGTTCATTCGCCATAACTTTTCGGGCATTGCTGGAAGTCCCAAATCTCCTATTCTCCACGCATCTCGCGGGAATTCTGTTCCTACCTTCAGGCCTTGTTATGTGAACACTTCGAACAAAGCTATCCGCAAACCGACCCCCTGGATACGTCCCAATGGATAACTTGGGATATTTGAAAGCCGGTGTTAGGTTGTGAGATATCAAATCTTCTCGAAGGCGTTATAGGAATGAAAATCTCGCACTACATATATTTGATGAAGTTTTTTTTTTCATAAAAGAAGTTGATTCCTGTTTCTGTCTTGTGTTATATTAGATCTAAAAATTATTGCTAGTGAGCGAAAGACATTTTAATATTTTTTTATTATAAAATAATAGAAAAGGGGGTTTTTACTTGATAGATTGCTTTTACAATATTTAAAATAACACACAGATTAGTTCTGCTAACCTTACTACAAATTTTAATTTAATAAAAAAATTTTCTCAAAAACTTGTCACAATTAAATAAAATAATATCTCGGAAAACGCAGTTTCAATTAAGTAGACATATAGAATCCAACACTCATTACACAGCACCAGACAGAAAAAAAGACTAATGAAAATATAGAATATTAATTATAATTAAAATATTAAATGAATATTTATGATAGATTGGGCCGTTGCTTGGTAGAAATCAGTTGTAATTGTCATTATAAAATAAAACACTTGTTTACATTTTCTACTTTATTTTTGGTATTGACGTACGTTTCGTCTTTGCTTGAAAGACTTCATCAGAATACGAAGTAACAGTTGTTGTACAATGAATTTATAAGATTTTTTACAGAAGGTGTACATGTGTTTTTAAAATTGTTCGTCGGGTTGGTTTTCTCAAAGAATATTCTCTTCAGAATCGTGTTCACTCGATCCCTTGTAAATATTGAATAGAGGGGTGTAATAAAAATCTATTTGTTCATTTACTAGGTTATTGCTGTTTCTATGTTTATTTATTTCGTAAATTTCCCATAAGTTCAATTTTAGACCTTTATTTTCAACATGTAGAATTTCTATTTCTTTTGTGAAAGAATGGTTATTTTCAAGAAGGTGTTTAGCATAATATGAATCTTTTTTATTTTTATCGAAACTTCTTTTATGTTCTGTTAGGCGTGTACCGAAATTTCTACCTGTTCTACCAATATAAATCTTTGGGCAATCTGGGCAAGTGAGTTTGTATACACCTGATAATTGAAGTTTATCCATACTGTTTTTATTGTTTTTGATGTATTTACTAATAGGATTGTTTGTCTTGAAAGAGACTTTAATATTTTCTTTTTTAAGTAGGTTTTTTAGTTGAATACTAATGTTTCCGAGATATGTGAGGCTAACGTATTTGTGTTCAGATAGATCAGATGTTACTGGATAAATTTCTTTAAATGTGTTTTTGTGTATACGTTGGTTAACTAAATTATCTATTAGAGATGTACATCTCGGAAACATTAGTATTCAACTGAAAAACCTACTTAAAAGAGAAAATATTAAAGTCTCTTTCAAGACAAACAATCCTATTAGCAAATACATCAAAAACAATAAAAACCGAAATCTATCGATAGTTCGACGAATGAGCTGCTCTGATGGACGATTATGTAAACCATAAATTTCACGAAGTGCTCTATAATTATGGCGAATAGAACACTGATTTTGAAAATAAATATCAACATTTTGTAAACGTTGTTACGCTGTGAGTCTTTCTATGATAATTTGTCAATGCTAACTGAACAGAAATGTCAAAAAAACATGGCTTCTAGCTTCTGTCAAATCACAGTTATCCCTATCGAAAGTTCTATCACCCAAAAAAACACCCGATATTAGGAAAAATTTCCTTTCCAAAAATGCATAACATAACACTCTTTGAAAAAGTTTCTTCAAAAAGATTGTGTATTTTTTGTGGACGAACAAGGACTACGTAGGGTTTGTTATTTTGAAATATCACTACAGTTCTATATTAGTTTATCGAATAACACGTGTTTGGTGGAGTGAGATATATTCTTATTAATTATTTTTATTTTTTGGATACAAAGTTGCACTGAAGAGTAATCGACATGATAATTCCAAATGGCCTTTTTGAAGATGTTTTTGGAGCTTCAAATTGCGAAAAAAACCGCATCGACTCATTTATACTCATAATACAGAAAAATAAAAGAACTCTCAAATTAATCTCGAGTCAAGTTAGGCACAACCTTAAATCAAAACAGTTAAGAGGATATGAAATTCCATAATTTTATCATGAAATCACTCCTATAATATGCCCCTAAGATAAAATTTTCCATTATGAGGTTTCCTGTTTTTCATCAAAGAACAAACTTGAATTTCAACATGGAACTAAGGGATTTCTGCGTAAACGCTTTTTAGCCATCTTGAAATATGCGGTCTCGGCATTACATAAAAAGTTCGTCTCTCGCTTCTCCCTACCTCGTAATGAATGTAAACATTTTCCTTCATAGGTGGAGTGAAAACTCATATTCTAAACCGGTGATTTCGGTGCTCGCGTTTCATCATGTAATTTCGGAAAATTAAGATACTATTTGTCCATTCATAAAAACTCCAACATTCACCAAGATACTGTGGAGCATTTTCGTACTTAAAGTCTAGACAAAAAATATGAGAAAATTTGAATAAACACAGTGATTGCTAGGACCCCCCTCCCCCCAGTTGGCTGTGGAGATTGCGTGGGTTAAATGTCATGGAAAAAGAGCCTCAACGTATTTTATCCCATTAAATAAAATTATATAAATTATTTCCACAATTTATTAACGACAATTGTTTGTCCAACACTGTGATTTTGTCAAGTTTACATCTTGAGCTAATTCTAAACATTACACATCACTTCTTAAATAGCCAAAAACTCGAAAAAAGGGGCAGTACAACTAATAAACAATTTTCAGAAATAAAAATACAAAAAATTGCAAAAATGGGATACAAAAAACAATAAATTCACAGAAATACCGATAAAGAAAAATATGTTGAACAAGGAAAATGAATAACCAGAAAATATATATATTTTTTGAATTTTTTTTTTACACATTTTTTATGTTTGACATTTTATTCAGAATCCTGGCACGTTTTTCGGTCTTTCAACCATCTTCGAAGGAGATCAGAAAGTAGCTAAGCTTAAAATTGAAAAAAGGTTCTTTTTTTGAATTTGGGAGATCTGTGTATTTTTATGGCGCATGGAAATAACAGCATCCAATATGGGGTATTCCCAAAGAGTATTTGGGAATTGGTTGAATTCTTCTTTTTCTCAATGGCTCTTTTGATTGAAAGAATTTCCAAATAGTCCATCAATTCACCCTTTTCAACATTATATAGTGAAGTGACATCTTTTTCATTAAAAAAATGTTATTTTCTATACAATGTTCTTCAGTCCCCGTGGATTTCTGGTTTTTCAAAATAGACATCCCATGTTCTTTGATTCTATGTTGTGAACATGTCTATCTGTCCTATATATGTAGCAGGACGATCATCACATTCAATTTAATAAATCCCCGATTCGAAAACCTTGGGGTTCCTTTTTTTTATTTTTATTTTTCACCAACATCTTAGCTGAATTATTTCTATTTACTGCTAAAGAATTAATTCCCATTTTATGAAGACCATTAGAGATCATATAATACTGCCGAAACCTTTTATATAAGCCATTGAAGACCATATTTTCTTAAAAAGAATTGTAAAAGAAAATAAATAGAGGTTGATATTTGATAGAAGGTATATAAAATTATTTAAATATTTTAATATCAGCCTTCTTCATATTTAATCTCAAAGAATTTTATTTACTAATTATAACGTCAAAAATTAAATTAAATTAATGTCATATAAGTACCACTGATATCAAACGACATATAAAAAACATTCATTATAAGACATCCAAATGATATAACAAAATCCAATAAATAAAAATTGTTAACCAAAATCCTATAAATTTAATATTTTGAGTAGACATAATTTTGTTTCTGCTTATCAATCTCATGAAAATAAATATCTTTCAAAAATGTTTAAGATAATCTTATGAATTTCATCATAAGACTGTCTTACTTAGAATATTGAATATTATTGGATATCTAACTAAGTTACTTTCTATAAAATCTCAAGATATGTAGAGATAGACAGCTAATATTAAAATATTTAAATGAAAAAATTTGAATGTCATGCAGATTTATACTGATTCGTTCTGTCTATTTAAAATCAGATCTACTGAAATCTATGAAATGGTTGTTTTATACAATGCAGCATTCATTACAATATGATTTGTATATACCGCTTTTTTCACACGTTTCACGACAGTCTTTGCTATTGACTAAGAGTGAACCTTCAAACTTTTTTCTTATTTGTACAAATAACTTAGGTTCACTCCTGGTGAAGAGCAAAGATTGTCGTAAAACGTGTGAAAAATGCGGTATATACAAATTATATTGTAATGAATGCCCTGCATTTTAGATAGGTCAGATAGGACGATCTATAAGGGTAGAAGAACATAAAAAAGTATATTACATAATAAAATAACATCTGGTTTTTCGGAACATTGTATAAATAACAACCATTTCATATATTTCAGTAGAAGTGGGATTTTACACGTAGGTAATAAAAGCAGAAGAATGGATCTTTTAGAATGTTTGAAATTTTGTTTGGCACATGGTAAGAAGCTACCAATCACAATTGAACAACTTCATTTTAATTTATCCCCATTGCTCTTATCTGTAAAAGATTAGGACCGAACTAACCCCATATTTTTACACTCTTCAAAATTGTACCTGTGATTTTAATTTTTTTTCTCTTGAGTTTTGAAAATGGGCTAAAAACACGAAACATATATGTGAACAGACATCAAATAAAGAGTGAAACTTAAGTCAAGTTGTTTTTATTTACTTTATTATTCTAAAAATGTTTCACCAAGTGATTCGCGAGAATTCAATATCATTTAAATTGAAACTTGCCTGAAATTGCCCTCATACACGTTGGATTATCGATGATCCTTCACCCTGTACAATCGAAGTACAATCTAAGCTACTGGAGTGTATTCAGTATTTTCAAAATCCTTGGAATGAAGTGTCTAAATTGAAAAATCACTTGACGTTATAGAAAAAAATGTTATCACGATAAAAAATGTTTTAACCTGATTAAAGTGAAACCGTGTCTATAGATCAGCAATTTCCATCTATTCCTCAAGTTACACAGACTCATCGATTTTACAGCAATCAAATTAAAGGTGCAACAATGATGCCAAATAAGATTTCACCCATCCATTAACGTCCAAGAGGCAGTTAATGGAGCTCTGGCTTTCGCAAAAAGCTTATTTTTCAATTATATTGAGTGCTATGCATTTAGGTTTTAAATGAAACCGAAAAATGTCATTACCTATTCCCTTATCGATTATATCATAAGAAAAATTTGAGAAATTTGTTTTACACTTTATATCATTCTGCTTTCAAGATAAATAGGGTAAAAATTTTCAACAAATTTTACTCCTTTTCGAAAAAAAAATATTTTGTCATACCTAAGGCAGTATATAGATGTCCGTTGGATTCAAGTCTGGCCTGTATGAAGGCGCTGCACAAATGAACGGCAGGAATCATTTGAAAGTTTTTGTACCAGACATGCTTCCTGATACGGCGTTTGCAGAATATTCACTTGTACGGAATTAATTTCATGATAAAGAGGTCAACGCATTATTCAAGACCTTTCGTCCATAGCCACTTTTTGTAATAAACGACCGTCGTTGAAGATCGTTGGAGTTCTTCTCTAATGCAAAAACCAAGGTGGAAAAAGTACTTATTCAAGAAGAAAAATTCGATTAAATAGTTTTATGATTTGAAGTAATACACTTTATTTCCGCTAATATTCATTGTTTAAAATATTGGATGGAGTATTGTTTACACAACAATTGTTTCGTCAATTACATTTTGACTTCATCAGGGATGTGTGATAACTAACTACTTTTATAAAATCGGTCTCCTTAAATACAAGTCTGGCCAAAAAAAAACGTGATATCATGAAGGTTTCTTTTGGCAATTTTCACAATTTATTCAAAAAGATTCAATATCCGGGATCGGTTTAAATCTGTCTGGTCGTTAAGTAAAATGTATTTTTTATGATGCCGGTTTATTTCTAGTGCTTCTAAAAGGTCCAATCTATTGCATTTGTTCCCTTTATGAGAAATTCGAAATTATAGTCAAAATCAAGTCTTGTTTCTTGAACGTGTCAGTTAAAATTTAATTTATTTTTAACGAAGGAATTCTGATGTTCTTTCATCTGCTTGTTTGGACAATGCATCGGGTGTTTTTTAGAGTGATAGAACTATAAATTGAAATAAAACATATTTAAATTAAGATTGAAGCCAAACTTTTTTTTTTTAAAGATTATTTCATAACATTTATTTTTTTTTCCGGCATATGTTCACCACACTAGCTCTGAAGAACCGCATTCGACCAGATCAATTTTGGACCACTTAGTAATTCAGGCCTTATTTCATCAATAACACGAGTTATGTTGGCTTCCAAAGCTTCTTTTGTTTCTGGTTTATCAGCATAAAATAATGACTTGACATAACCCCAAATAAAATACTCTAGTGGAGTTACTACTCTGTCAAGAAAGTACCGGGAATTTTCAATTAAAACAACATTTTTACATTTAATCGTCAAAATTTATTGGGTCGCCTTCAAAATAGGCTCCATTTGCTCCAATATATCTATGCCAACGGCACTTCCAATTATCGAAACATTTTTTATAGGCGCTTTTCGGGATGGACTTTAGCTCTCGCGCCGAATTTTGTTTTATGGCTTCAGTCGACTCAAAACGGGTGCCACGAAGGGGCAATTTTAGTTTTGGGAAGAGGAAAAAGTCGCAGGGAGCCAAATCCGGCGAATACGGTGGTTGCTGAAGCACGTTTGTTGAGTTTTTGGCGAGAAAGTCAGTCACAATCGTAGCTCGGTGAGAAGGCGCGTTATCGTCATGCAAAATCCATGAGTTGTTCGCCCACAAATTTGGCCGCTTCTTACGGATACGCTCACGCAAACGTTTCATAACGCCTAGGTAATACTCCTTGTTTACCGTCTGACCCTCTGGAACGAATTCGTAGTGCACCACGCCACGGATATCGAAGAAAACAATGAGCATCACCTTCATTTTCGAGCGGCTTTGGCGTGGTCCTTGAAGGCTCTGTACCACTGATATGCACGAGTTTTCGATAGAGCATTATCACCAAAGGCCTTTTGCAACATTTTCAATGCATCGGCACACGAAAATTCATTTGCAATACAAAACTTTAAACAAATTCTTTGCTCAACGTTATCACCCATAGTAAAAATCGGCACGCACTCTGACATCGACTGACTTAATCAGCCGTTGCAAACACACTAGTTGACAGATCCCGCTCCAGCTTGGCATAGTAATTAAGGACAGTGGTACCAACCTAGAAAAAAAATTTTTTGCCTGCCTCATTGCCCCGCCAGATTTAAATCGATAATTCCCGGTACTTTCTTGACAGAATGTATGTCGCATGATCTTGGAGGCCAATTAATTGGACCATTTTTCGAAAGAATTTTATCGCCAAATCTTTCTATAATTAGGAGAAGAGAGAGTAAGAAAATTGTTATTTATTCCAGGCAAGTCGTATGTCGATGGGTTAACCTTGAAAGAATTGAATATTTCGTTGATGATATATCGGGTGTGTTTTTTAGAGAGATAGAACTTTCGATAAGGATTACTGTGATTTGACAGAAGGAAGAAGCCATGCTGCTTTGACATTTCTGGTCAGTAAGCATTGACAAATTATCATGGAAAGACTCACGCCGCAATAACGTTCACAAATTGTTGAAATTCATTTTCCAAATCAGTGTTCTATTCGCCAAACTTATAGGGCACTTCGTGAAATTGATGGTTTACATAATCGTCCATCAGAACAGCTTATTCGTCGAACTATCGATAGATTTCGGATAAATTTTCTCTACTCGATGTAAAAACAACAACAAGACAAAGAACTGTACGTACAGAAGAAAATATCGCTGCTGTAAGTCATAGTGTTAATGATGATCCAGATTTGTCTATTCGTCGAAGTTCACAACAAATTGGACTCTGTGCATCCACCACAAGGAAAATTTTGCGTAAAAATCTTGGACTACACCCATACAAGATCCAACTGGTTCAAAAACTGAAGCCACTTGACCATAATAAGCGTCGTTTTTTTATGATTGGACCCTAGAACAGCTTGAAGTTGATTCACGTTTTTATCGTAAAACTGTGTTTAGTGATGAAGCTCATTTCTGGTTGAACGGCTATGTAAACAATCAAAATTATCGTATATGGAGTGAAAACAATCCTCAAGAAGTTCTGTAGGTTCCATTGCATCCTGAAAAATGCACTGTATGGTGTGCTTTACACGCTGAAGGCATCATGGTTCCATATTTCTTTAAAAACGATGCTGGAACTAAGGTTACAGTGAATGGTGCTCGTAACAGATCGATGTTCAATGATTATTCGTTTCAAAATTTGAATGGTTTCGACCCAAAAGTGTTTTAGTTCCAACAAAATGGTTGTACACCTCATGCTAGTACCGTAATAATGTATTTATTGAAAGAAAGATTTGGCGATAACATTATTTCGAGAAATGGTCCAATTGGCCTCCAATATCATGCGACATAACTCCACTGGATTATTTTCTTTGGGGTTATGTCAATTCATTGGTTCATGCTGATAAACCAGAAACAATGGATGCTTTGGAAGCCAACATAACTCGTGTTATTGATGAAATAAGACCTGAATTACTCGAAAAAGTGGTCCAAAATTGGTCTCGTCGAATGCGGTTCCTCAGAGCTAGTCGTGGTGGACATATGCCGGAAATTATTTTTAAAACATAATGTCATAAAATTATCTTTCAAATAAAAAAAATTTTGGCTTCAATCTTAATTTAATTCTGTTTTATTTCAATTTGAAGTTCTATCACTCTAAAAAAAACACCCGATATTTTCAAGTATCACTTCAGAATCGAATGTTCAAGAGATTATTCATGCTAAATTGAGGATGGGATTGCTGGACTCATACACGCTTCGGAAATAAGATAGAACTCACATTTTTCTTGTCGTTTTCAGCCAATAATATATCGTTGTGAACCAGTCTGTTAGTCCTGAAATTCCGGAATTAAATTTCAATACGATCAACTAACAAGTAGCAAGAACTGAAATAATTTAGAGCTAAATTTTCAATTATAAATGCGAGCATAAAATTGACTGTTCAGTGTTACAGTGCACCTGCCATAAATAATAGCGCCTTAAGAATATTAACATACATGAACTCTTATGCGTCTTGTGGTCCAATTGTTCTGAGAGAATACTCCATTTCCTTCCTGCTCCAGATGGAAACAAAACAATTTATTTCTTAGCTCACGGAGTAGCGGAGTTGGATTATAATACTCTCGTGCTATACAATACGTGCTAGGAAAATGTATTTTGTTTACATTTCCAGCATTTCAGCCACATAAAAGGATCTCGACTATAATTTATTCAGCTAATGTTCCCAAACTTTTGCTGGGGATGTTTAAAAAAGAACTCTACAAGTTTCATACCAAGATTATAGTATTCCTTCTTTTGGTTATATTTACAGGAATATTATTCCCACATATTTACAGCCAATTCCTCATTAAGGCCATAATTATTAATAACAATTGTGTATTATGTGTAGAAACCACTTATGGAATAAAATTATTGTGTCCGTATATTAGAAAATCATAAAAAAACACTGGGGTACGTTGAATTCAGTGGTAGGCTTTTTGAGCATAAATTTAAATATGCATAGTAATTCGCGCAAGTCCAGCACAGTCCGTCCTATTTATTTTGAATGGAACATCTTGTTAAAAAATATATAAGAGACAGTATTTCCACAAAAATGTTCTTAATACAACAATTGTTTCAACAGGATGTGGCTTCTTCAGGTATCTACATTGTACTGGCTGATGGTGTCCAGTGTATCCAACTTTAAATACAGTGTTGAGTACGTGACAAAATAATGGAAGAACAATTCATAAAAACTCAAGGTGTTTATAGGAGTTTTCCGCTAAAAAATGCCATTGGGGAAGGATATTCAGTAATGGAGACTTGTTTGTTCATTCAATATGATTTTTCGGGCATTTCAAGAAATTCTCGAAGTGTTGATCTAGAACTTTTGCTTTCGACGTGTATAATTTCATAGTTATTGTTGAATTTATGCCTGAATTCCTCAAGATGATTAGCATATGTCGAATGTATGGAATCCGATATGTAACTCCTTGGGTGTTTTTGGATTCTTTTCTTGAATGATCTTCCTGTCTGGTTGATGTACATTCTGTCAAGAAAGTACCGGGAATTATCGATTTAAATCTGGCGGGGCAATGAGGCAGATAAAAAAATTTTTCCTAGGTTGGTACCACTGTCCTTAATTATTATGCCAAGCTTGAGCGGGATCTGTCAACTAGTGTGTTTGCAGCAGCTGATTAAGTCAGTCGATGTCAGAATGCGTGCCGATTTTTACTATGGGTGATTACTATGGGACGATAACGAGCCTTCTCACCGAGCTACGATTGTGACTGACTTTCTCGCCAAAAACTCAACAAACGTGCTTCAGCAACCACCGTATTCGCCGGATTTGGCTCCCTGTGACTTTTTCCTTTCCCAAAATTAAAATTGCCCCTTCGTGGCACCCGTTTTGAGTCGATTGAAGCCATAAAACAAAATTCGGCGCGAGAGCTAAAGTCCATCCCGGAAAGAGCCTATAAAAATGTTTCGATAATTGGAAGTGCCGTTGGCATAGATGTATTGGAGCAAATGGAGCCTATTTTGAAGGCGACCCAATAAATTTTGACGATTAAATGTAAAAATGTTGTTTTAATTGAAAATTCCCGGTACTTTTTTGACAGAGTAGTATACTAAAGGGCAATCGTTGCAAGTAAATTTGTAGACTGACAGATTAAATCTGTTTTGATTTTCAAATTTTGTTATATCCCTTCTATCAAGTGAAAAGCCTTTTCCTATTTTAAAGTTATTTGATTTCAGAGGGACATTCAACAGTATATGAATAAAACTATTATATTCTGACATCTTTTGCCTGGTGGGGTTTTTTGAAGTTTTATGTATTACAAATAAACGCATGTTGTGGAGATAAGGTGTATTTACATCGCTCTCTGCGAATTGTTGTTTTATTATAGTACTACTCTGTCAAGAAAGTACCGGGAATTTTCAATTAAAACAACATTTTTACATTTAATCGTC
Organism: Megalocaria dilatata; assembly: GCA_034642435.1. Lineage (NCBI taxonomy): Eukaryota > Metazoa > Arthropoda > Insecta > Coleoptera > Coccinellidae > Megalocaria > Megalocaria dilatata. Next base: position 48,263,821 of record CM067860.1, on the reverse strand, counting down.
AAAATTTATTGGGTCGCCTTCAAAATAGGCTCCATTTGCTCCAATACATCTATGCCAACGGCACTTCCAATTATCGAAACATTTTTTATAGGCGCTTTCCGGGATGGACTTTAGCTCCCGCGCCGCATTTTGTTTTATGGCTGCAAAACGGGTGCCACGAAGGGGCAATTTTAGTTTTGGGAAGAGAAAAAAGTCGCAGGGAGCCAAATCCGGCGAATACGGTGGTTGCTGAAGCACGTTTGTTGAGTTTTTGGCGAGAAAGTCAGTCACAATCGTAGCTCGGTGAGAAGGCGCGTTATCGTCATGCAAAATCCATGAGTTGTTCGCCCACAAATTTGGCCGCTTCTTACGGATACGCTCACGCAAACGTTTCATAACGCCTAGGTAATACTCCTTGTTTACCGTCTGACCCTCTGGAACGAATTCGTAGTGCACCACGCCACGGATATCGAAGAAAACAATGAGCATCACCTTCATTTTCGAGCGGCTTTGGCGTGGTTTTTTCGGTTTCGGCTCATTTTTTGCCACCCATTCCGATGATTGCTGGCTTGTTTGCATATCGTACTCGTAGACCCAGGTCTCATCACCAGTTATAATGCGTTCCATGAATGTAGAATCGGAATTACAGCGATCCAGCATGTCTGAAGCAACCTGTTCGCGATAACGTTTTTGAAGAAAATTCAGGTCTTTCGGTACGAGTCGTGCGGCCACCTTTCTCATGCCAAAAATATCAATCAAAATCGTACGTGCGGACTCATGGGATACCTTAAGATCATGTGCTATGTCTCTCAAGCTGGTACGACGGTTTTCCAGCACCCTTTCCTTAATTTTATCGACGTTATCTTCGATCGAAGCCGTCGATGGGCGACCACTTCACGACCGTCCTTGAAGGCTCTGTACCACTGATATGCACGAGTTTTCGATAGAGCATTATCACCAAAGGCCTTTTGCAACATTTTCAATGCATCGGCACACGAAAATTCATTTGCAACACAAAACTTTAAACAAATTCTTTGCTCAACGTAATCACCCATAGTAAAAATCGGCACGCACTCTGACATCGACTGACTTAATCAGCTGTTGCAAACACACTAGTTGACAGATCGCGCTCAAGCTTGGCATAGTAATTAAGGACAGTGGTACCAACCTAGAAAAAAAAATTTTCACCTGCCTCATTGCCCCGCCAGATTTAAATCGATAATTCCCGGTACTTTCTTGACAGAATGTATACTAAAGGGCAATCGTTGCAAGTAAATTTGTATACTGACAGATTAAATCTGTTTTGATATTCAAATTTTGTTATATCCCTTCTATCAAGTAAAAAGCCTTTTCCTATTTTAAAGTTATTTGATTTCAGAGGGACATTCAACAGTCTATGAATCAAACTATTATATTCTGACATCTTTTGCCTGGTGGGGTTTTTTGAAGTTTCATCTATTATAAATAAACGCATGTTGTGGAGATAAGATGTATTTACATCGCTCTCTACGAATTGTTGTTTTATTATAGTATTTTGTTACTTTTTAAAAGTGAATTTTATATCAAACTATTCCAAAAGTATCGGGAAATATTTTTCGCGACTCTGTTTTTGTATTTGAGAAGTTTATCGGCTGATTTCTGTCGACATTTTGATCCCGATTCCCGTGAGAAATTTCCGCCTTAAGGTGGAGAGACGGCACGCAGTTCACATCTGGAGCGCCCTGGTGTTGAGTGAAGTGGACTGTACGGGAGCATCGTGCTTGCTCATTATTTTACCATGGAAAATGTATTGGCATGAGTGAGCAGTCTGTGGTGGATCTCCAGCTTCCTGGTGCGCCATGGCTGTGTTCTGAATGCAGATTGGTCGAAAACAAAGGTCGATCGTCCGTTGTGGTTTCTCCTGGTGTGAAAGAGGATATGGATCCACCTACATCGGCGCTCACCTTGAAAATTGTTCAGAAAACCCAAGATGATATATCAAATTTGAACAAGAAACAGCGGGAAATTATTCATCCCGTCTCCTTTTGCAGTGATCAAATATAATCTTTTCAGATGATTATCAATAAGGTCAATGCTAAATTGGATATAATCTAAAGATTAACACAGGAAAATATTAGTCTGAAGAAGGATGCAATTAATTTAACTAATAGAGTTTAATCATTGGAACAGCAGTTGAAGTCAAATAACTTGGAAATTCTGGGTGAGCCAGAGAAGTCGAATGAGAAATTACCGGATATTTTGCAGAAGATCTCCGAATATATTGAATTTCCCATATCTTCAAGTGATGTTGATGCCTTCTTCAGATCAAACATTAGCCTCATTGGTAAGTCTAAGCCCATTATCGTCAAGTTCAATCGAAAAGTCGCTAGAGATGAATTCTTGTCCGCTGCCAGAATGAAGCGCAAATCAAATAGAACGTCGTCTCCCGGACTCAAGATTGATAACATTTCTGATCAGCTGTTCAAAAACGAACATCTCACAAGATACAATAAAATTTTATTGAATCAGGCGAAGGAGTAAGCACGAAAAAATAACCTCAAATATATATGGGTCAGAGAGGGCACTATTTATGCAAGGAAAGATGATAAAGCCAAAGTCTTTAGAATATTCACTGAATCTGACTTGGAAAGACTAAATTAATTTACTTCTTGCTCCACTTAAAAGTTCATTATAATTGCAGTGTTTTATGATACTGTCTATTCTGTATCAGAATGTACGGGGATTGAGATCAAAATTGTTCAACATTTACAATAGTTTTTTGGCTTGCAGTTGTGATATTGTGTGCCTTGCAGAGACGTGGCTTGCTGGTTCAATGGTCGATAGTGAGGTTTTTTGTAATTCGTTCGAGGTGTTCCGTCGCGATAGAAATGTGTGCAGTCCGGGTAAAAAGGACGGTGGTGGTGTCTTAATCGCACTAAATGAAAATTTGTGGGCTACTTTGAGATCTGAATGGATGTCGGACGCCGAGGATGTTTGGGTGACTATAACTCATGGCTCGTCTCAATTTCACAAATGTTGTGTTTATATTCCCCCAGGCAACTCCCATCAACTACAGACTTTTTGTTCTGAATTGGAAAAAATTACTAGTAATCATCCGAGTGATGATCTCATTATTTGTGGGGACTTCAATTTACCATCAATTAATTGGCAATATGACAGTGTGAATAAAAATTGTATCCCATTAGATTTCCCTGATGCTCATACAAATCTATTTGTTGATACTATTTCTTACTGTGGTCTTTCGTTGTTTAATCGCTTTGTGAACACCTCTCGGAATACTCTTGATTTGATATTGAATAACAATTTTTCGGCTGAGGATAAATTTCATAATACTCTGGAATTCGAATATGTAACTCAGACTGGTTTCACTGCTGCTAGAGGGAAGGTTAACGGTAGTTTCAATTATTCTAAAGCTAATTATCGGGAAATAAGTAGGAAATTGGGTGAGGTTGATTGGGGCAACGTTTTTAAGAATAAAAATATCGAACAGTGTACAGAAGCTTTTTATGGAAGTATTTACAAAATAATTGAAAATTATGTCCCTGAATCATGCAATAAATCATCAAATTTTCCATGTTGGTTGAATTCAGCAACAATAAGGGTAATAAATGAGAAAAAGAGGGTTCACCGCAAGTGGAATCGGTATAAAAATTTGCTAGACTACCAAGAATTCAAAATTTTGAGAGGCCGGTCAAAATTTCTGATCGAGTCTGACTACAGTAATTATATAGACTCAGTTGAATCCTCAGTCATTTCCAATCCGAAAACCTTGTGGCAGTTCGCGAAAAGTAAAAGGGGAAATCCTTGGTGGTGATCAGAAATAAAAACTCTGGTAGTGTTTTGGCGGATCATCGGAGCATTGCAGAGGAGTTTTCGAATCACTTCATTTCTGTGTTCAATCCACCTCATTCTGTCAATGTTGCCATGCCTATGAACAATAAATATAGTTCACACCCTATAAACTTGATCAGTATCCAGTCTGAGGTTGTTATGAGGAAGATTAATGAGTTACCCAGTAAGCCTCCTGGACCAGATATGCTGCCAACATGCCTGCTGAAAAATTATGTGCATGTCCTCGTTAAGCCGCTACACAAATTGTTCAATATATCTTTGAGAGAGGGTTGCTTTCCACAAATATGGAAAACTGCATTGATTGTTCCAGTACATAAATCAGGCAACAAACAACTATTAGAGAACTACAGACCTAAATCTAAACTGTGCATTATTGCCAAAGTTTTTGAATCGATTATTTTCGATTTTTTATAGAATGAGGTTAAAGGCATTTTAAACGTTGAGCAGTATGGGTTCATAAAGGGGCGATCTGTTGAAACCAATTCATTTTTGTACACTCAGTTTCTGCTTGAGCAGATGGACGTGGGTTCTTAGGTTGATGACGTTTACACCGATTTCAGCAAGGCTTTCGACAAAATTGATCATTCTATCTTGATGCGGAAGCTTGCTGGTGTTGGTGTGCACGGTGCTTTGCTTGATTGGTTTGCTTCTTACTTGGTGGGTCGGCGTCAGTCAGTTGTAATCAGTGGATGTTACTCCTCTTATGGGGATCTCACTTCTGGTGTGCCACAAGGGTCACATTTGGGTTCTCTGCTTTTCAACCTTTATATTAATGATATCGCGGGCTGCATCAGATTTGCCAAATTTTTAATGTACGCTGATGATTTGAAGATCTTTGCTGTTGTTTCTTGCCTACGATATTTGATCGAGTTTCAGGAGGATTTAAATAGACTCCATGAATATTGTCACGAAAACTTTCTGTATCTCAACCTGAGTAAATGTCACCACATAACTTTTTCACGAAATAAAAACATTTTTAGTACTCAATTTAACATCAACAATTGTGTTCTGACTAAGGTATCGCTGGTAAAAGATTTGGGAATCATTTTTGACTCAAAGCTTATCTTTGACAGCAACATCGCATATTTCGAAAAAGGCTCACGGTATGCTGGGTTTCAACATTAGAGTTTGTGAGCATTTTCGTAGGCATCAATCCCTTAGAGCATTATACATGGCTTATGTCCAGAGTGTGTTGAGCTACGGATCGATAATTTGAAATCCTTATTACAATATCCATATTAATCGACTGGAAAACATTCAGAAAAAGTTTATTAATCATGTCAACAAAAAATGTTATAAACATATTACTGATGATCGGGGTCGAGTTATGAGGGAGTTAGGGTTAACTACTTTGGCTGACCAGAGAATGTTGAGGGACGCAAAGTTTACTTACAAGACTATCAATCTTCTCGATTCCACTGAAATTGTGAATATGCTCAGTTTCAATGTACCTAAGTATTGCACAAGAAATAAGTTTTTGTTCCATATAGATTAAAGTTCTCCCAATTATCATTTGAATTCACCATTGATGAGATGCTGCAGAACTTATAATACACTATCTAATATCGCTGCCGTTGACGTTTTTTCTGATTCTTTATTGGCCTTCTCTTGCGCTTTGAAACGATTTCTGGGAAATTACTGAATTTTGTTTCATATTTGTATTTTTTTATTTATGGATCAGATGAATTTACTGTTTTCGTTGTTATTGGTTTTTAGTGGTTTTAGTGATAGAAATCTAAATTGAAATAAAACAAAATAAAATACAAACGCCTCTTCTTTGATACAAGAAATATAACAAAATTTGAATATTAAAACAAATTGAAATATGTTTATGTTCTACAATTTTAATTTCAAAAAAATTTTTTATGCAAAAAACTTTTAGAATTAAATTTATGTCTAAAACAAGCTCCGCTTACATTTAATAGACGTATATAATCAAAACTCAATATATAATGTCAAATGGAATAAATAACCCAACAGATATACGAAAGTAATTAAAAATAATGAATAAATATTTAAACGAGACAAAATTTTGTTTCTAGTCTTACATTTAAGAACACCAATTGCCTTTTAAAAACATGAACACACTTAAAGGACTCCTCAAAGAATATCATTTATTTGAAATATTTAATATATTTAAATATTCGAATAAGTTAATTCAAAAGTCTCTAAAAAAATGCACTATATCTTCAAAAAACAAATATAATTCTAAGCAATCCCGTCTTCAGCCCTCATTTAATATTCCAAATATCAAAATCAAAAAACTAACCTATATCTCTCAACACGTGTAAAAAGACTAAAGCTTCGAAACACAGATCAACTATATAATTCAAGATTGATCTATGTTCTAACAAAATCAAAGAACAGTGTGAGTTATTTTAAGGTTTATTTAAATTCATTGACATTCCATAATGAGATTTATTGAAGCCAAAATATAATTATATATTATATATAAAATAAAATAGAAAGGCCTTTTACTTGATAGAAGAAATATAACAAAATTTGAATATTGAAACAAATTGAAATATGTTTATCTTCTACAATTTTAATTTCAAAAAAAATTTTTATTCAAATAAAACACTTTTAAATTAAGATTGAAGCCAAATTTTTTTTTAGTTGAAAGGTAAATATTCGGATAAAATCGAATATATGTGAGGTAATTATCAGTACCACTGCGTGACAGAATCTGATTTGAACATGAATAAAGTTTACTGCGTTCGTTACGTTACGAACAATCGGGAATACGGCTCTTTTCGAGAATAGTTTCACAAGAGTATGTCGTGTATGCGTTTTTGCATGCACTGAATGATTCCATTTTTAGATTGATGTATTTGTTTTGCTGTGCAGGGCGAATATAGGTACGTTGCAGACTTGTTAGTGTTGCATATTACAGAGAACTTTCGAGAAATCAACATAACCAAATCAGGCTACTTTTTGTTTAAAATGGTTATACGGATGTATGTGACTCAATGTGTAGAAATATGTATTACAATAGCTCATACTCCCTACTAATGATATACGGTATAGATCAGCCGAATAGGTATATTCGAAAATATGTGTGCTCATTATCTGAATCACGGCGTGACAGTGTCTGACTTGAGGAAGAGGCAAGATATCTTAATTCGAAACGTAGGATAAAATCGAATATATCTGAGCTAATTATTCCGGCATATGTCCTTCACGACTAGCTCTGAGGAACCGCATTCGACCAGACCAATTTTGGATTATTTTTTTCGAGTAATTCAGGCTTTATTTCATCAATAACACAAGTTATGTTGGCTTCCAAAGCGTCTATTGTTTCTGGTTGATCAGCATAAACCAAAGAGAATAATCCAGAGGAATTAGGTCGCATGATCTTGGAGGCCAATTAATTGGACCATTTCTCGAAATTATGTTATCAGCAAATCTTTCTTTCAATAAATCAATTGTTACGGTAGCAGCATGAGGTGTAGCACCATCTAGTTGGAATCAAAACACTTCTGGGTCGATACCATTCAAATTTTGAAACTACTAATCATTGATCATCGATCTGTAACGAGCATCATTCACTGTAACATTAGCTTCAGCATCGTTTTCAAAGAAATATGGACCGATGATGCCTGCAGCGTGTGAAGCACACCATACAGGGCATTTTTCAGGATGCAATGGAATCTGCAGAACTTGTTGAGGATTGTTTTCACTCCATATTCGGCAATTTAGCTTGTTTACATATCCGTTCAACCAGAAATGAGCTTTATTACTAAACACTATTTTACGATAAGAAAGTGGATTAACTTCAAGCTGTTCTGGGGCCCAATTAGCAAACAAACGTCGCTTATTACGGGTGTTGACCAAGATATTTACGCAAAATTTTCCATGTGGTGGATGCACAGGCTCGAACTTGTTGTGAACGTCGACGAATAGACAAATCTGGATCATCATTAACACGATGACTTAGAACAGCGATATTTGCTTCTGTACGTACAGTTCTTTGTCTTGTTGTTGTTGTTGCATCGAGTAGAAAAAATGTTCTCTGAGAAATGTTCTAGAGAAATGTTGAATTAGCTGCTCTGATGGAGGATTATGAAAACCATAAATTTCACGAAATGCTCTATAAGTTTGGCGAATAGAATACTGATTTTGAAACAACAATTTGTAAACGTTGTTGCGGCGTGAGTCTTTTCACGATAATTTGAAAATGCTTACTGAACAGAGATGTCAAAACAACATGGCTTTTACCTTCTGTCAAATCACAGTTATCACTCTAAAAAAAGCATCCGATATGTGTGGGTTTGTGAAAAATACTAAAATCATGTGAATTAGCTAGTCTTCTTATTGTGAGGTCAAGAAAATCAACTGTGATTCTTTCCTCTTCGATTGTGAATTTGACACCAAGTGGCAACCATTTCATGGCCAGCAGCTTCCCTAGATCTTAGTCCCATAAGATATGGGGACCAGTGAATATTGGAGTTGAACAAGCAGCGCCATGAAATAAAGAAGATTTAATTCAGTCAGTTTTACAGTCCTGGATTACCATCACCGAAAATTATGGAGGTGATCTAGTTTCGGGTGTACCTCGACGTTCAGTTAAGTGTTTACAGTTAAATGGAGGTTATATAAGTAAATAAGATGAATATTTTGTTATAATTTTCTAATTCAAGAATTAAAAATATATACTGAATAATTACAATTGAGCTTTGTTTTTTCTGGGTACTTTCTAGACGGACTATATGTTACACTGTCTCGATTTATAGAACTTTCTATTACCATAGCTCACACTCCTTATTCATGATATTTTTCATTTAAACACGAGAGCTCAAGTCAATTATGGACTCTTAGAAATTTGTTGACTGTATGTTGAATTCGCTGACTGTATACTGAGATATCGAATACTGCTCTAGCATCCACACTAGCCATCAACATATCTACCCTTTTCTGCAAGAAATCGATGACTTTTGATATCAAACACCCCGAAGAGATAGACATAAAGCACCACTTTAATGTTATTCCTATTCTCTTCAGCTCTGTATACTGATAAGGGAAATATAAACTCAGACTCGTGGTTATGGGCTTTGAATAGAAGAACCATTTCATGAAATGGGAAGCCACCAAAGTGGGACAAACTAGTAGTAAAATTTTAGTTCCTATTTCTATTCCGTCATTTGATAGATCAGACCTGAAATCCAAACTTCCCTTTACGTTTATCCTATAACTCGAATTCAGTAGTAATTGTGCTGGGTTGATACAAGGATAGCACTTCATTTCATATAACTTTTGATATGTGTTACGAACTTATTCCATTATTCATTTCGTTGAACGTAATTGAGTTGATTATAAGTTTACCACTAGCTGCGTTCCGAAAGTTTGAAGCGGAAATCTTAGAGTTTGGATTAAAAAAATTGCCTTTTAATGAAGGTGAGGTTGCTGAAGTTGGAAAGACACACATGAAAGAGCTGGAATTTGATCTCATCCCTGAAGAAAATCTCAAACAACACCTAGTTGTTAGCGAAACTCTAATTGAACTTTGTGCACAATTTCTCAGCGACGCGAAACAAAAAGAATGATTTTCGAGAAGGTTCGTCTCTAACCAGCTAACTACCAAAGTTATTAAATCAATAGAAACGCGAATCCTGTTGAATCTTATCTTCATTCTGCCTCTAAAAACTATTATTTTCTACATTAAAGTGGAATTATTATATTATTCATACTATTTTAATGCAAAAGGCTCTTCAAAACATTGGAATTGAAATGAAACTACTAGGAAATAACTTAATAAATCATACGTATCAATATTTCTAATTAATCTGTATATCTTTGGATTCTTTTATTCCTTCTAGTGCTGTGTAATGAGTGGTAATCCTATATGTCTCCCAAATTAAAACAGTGTTTTCTAAGACATTTATTTGGTTCAACTTTCAAAAGTTTTAAATAATAAGAAGAAGTTTTTTTACTTCATAAAAGGAATATTACAAAATTTGAATATAAAAACAGATTTGATCTATAAGTCTCCTACAATTTTAATTTCAAAAAAATTTTATTAAAAAAATTTTTAGAATTAAATTAATGTCTTATAACAGCTTATACTTAACAGACGTATAAAATCAAAACTCAATATGAAATATCAAATGGAATAAATAACCCAACAACTATAAATTGTCATTATTAAACAAATGGTAGAAATTACTATGTTTTACTACCAAAAAATATATATTACAAATTTTCTCGTGACTTGAGTTTCGGGAAATGAACTATCCCATCATCAGACAACTGAAGACCCAAGAGTATTTAAACAAAAGTGATAAATATTTTGAATATTTCAACAGATTCTCGGTAATACCTAATAGTCGTACAGAGGTTTACAATCGGAATGTGATAAAAAACCGGGTTAAAAAAGAGGGTCCTTCTAACAGATATCGGAATGTCGGCAATCGACAAAGAAGGTTGTTAAACAGATGGTACCCATTTAATTATCTCAAATAATTTTTGGGGTTACATGGCTCTGTAGTCATTAATTATTTTTACATTATTTTGTTGTATATCTCAAATATTTGGATTTAGAAAGCTCCATACAGTTATTCATTATTTTTTACATTATTTTTATTGTGAACGAATTTGAAAATTTCAATAATCAAGTTTCTTTTCTTTTGAATCTACATGTAAAATTTTTTTTTTCTTAAGATTTTCTTTTGTCGAAAGGAATTACTGTTTTCTAAAGAATGAGTGGCAAAAGTTGAATTTTTGTTTACTTTTCATTAAATTCATTTTACGTGCGTTGAAAAAGGGTTTAAACAAATGTTACTTTTTAAATATCTCAAATATTTTCGATTTACATAGCTCCGTACAGTCATTCATTATTTTTACATTATTGTTATTGTGAACAAATTTGAAAATTTTAACAGATTCTAGATAATCGAGTTTCTTCCCTTTTGATTCTACATGTAAAATTTTAAGATATTCTATTGTGGGGAAGGAATGACCGTTTTCTAGACAATGAGAGACAATAGTAGAATTTTGTTTATTTTTCCTGAAACTCATTTTATGTTCGTTGAATCTCGTCTTGAAGGAACCTTTTGTTTGTCCTATATATTTATTACTGCACGTAGAACAAGATAACTCATAAACTCCTGATTTGTGTATGTTTGTAGTAGGATCCTTTGCGTTAAATGGGTATATTTAAATGGGTACAATCTGTTTAACAACCTTCTTTGTCGATTGCCGACATTCCGATATCTGTTAGAAGGTCCGTCTTTTTTAACCCGATTTTTTATCACGTTTCGATTGTAAACCTCTGTAAGACTATTAGGTATTACCGAGAATCTGTTGAAATATTCGAAAGATTTAGGTATCACTTTTGTTTAAATACCACTGTACCACTGTTAGGTCTTCAGTTGTCTGATGATGGGATAGTTCATTTCCCGAAACTCGAGTCACAAGAAAATGTGTAACACATATTTTTGGTAGTAAAACATAGTAATTTCTACAATTTGTCTTAATTATGATCAACTACCAAATAGTAACGGCTGAAACGATTCAGTATATAAATTGTCAATTAAAATTAAAAAATTAATATTTGAGGGAGACAAAATTTTGTTTCTGATCTTATAATTATGAAAACTAATTCCTTTTCAAAAATACAAAACATAATCTTGAGGACTACTCAGAAAATATAATTTATTTGAAATATTTAATATATTTGAATACTTAAATATGTATAAAAGTTTTTATCGGAATTCTAATTGTTTTTTGAAGATATAATAGATGTTTTGATAGATTTTTGAAGTAACTTATTCAAATATATTAAATATTTCAAATAAATTATATTTTCTGAGAAGTCCTTAAAATTATGTATTGTATTTTTGAAAGGGAATTAGTTTTCATAATTGTACGATCAGAAACAAAATTATGTCTCCTTCAAATATTTATTTTTTAATTCCATGTGATAATATTGAGTTTTGATTTTATACGTCTATTAAATATAAACTGTGCTTATAAGACATTCATTTAATTTTAAAAATTTTTGGAATAAAATTTTCTTGAAATTGAAATTTTAGGAGACTAACAGATCAAATCTGTTTTGATATTCAAATTTTCAGATTTTTCGAGGAAAAATTTTAGAAAAATCAAAATTTGTAGTGAGGTTAGCAGAATTGATCTGAATATCAAAACAGTATTCTGTTAGCCTAAATTTTAATTTAAAAAAAATTTATTCAAAAACTTTTAAAATTAAATTAATGTTTTATGAACACTGCTTAAATTTAGCAGATATATAAAATCAAAACTCATTATATAATATCAAATGGAATAAAAAAACCAACAAATATAAATTGTCAATTGAAATTAATGAATAAATATTTGAAGGAGACAAAATTGTGTTTCTGAAGTTATGTTTATGAAAACCGAATCTGTTTCAAAAATGCAACCCATAATTTTAAGAACTTCTTCAAAACTGATTTATTTGAAATATTTAATATATTCAAATAAGTTACTTCAGAAATCTGTCAAAACATGTAGCACATCTTCAAAAAACAATTTGAAATCAAATAAGGTGTTCGTCAGTCCAACTTCACCTTCAAAAATTAAAATCATTAACAATAAATAACTTACCAGAAAGACCTCGTGATATGCTTGTTGAACAAACACTAAAATTAGAGAATTTTAAAAATCAATTCTATGTTCATCATAAAAATCACACAAAGCTTTTAAGGTATTTTATGGCCTTTATATTGTTGGGTTTTCTTTTATTCCATTTGATATTATATAATAATTTTTGATTTCATATGTCTATTAAATTTAAGCAATGCTTATAAGACATTAATTTGAATCTTAAAGTTTTTCAATGAAATTTTTTGAAATTAAAATTTATAGGAGGCTAACAGAATAAATCTGAAATAGAAAGGCCTTTTACTTGATAGAATAAATAAAACAAAATTTGAATATTAAAACAAATTGAAATATGTTTATCTTCTACAATTTTAATTTCAAAAAAAATTTTTTTTTTTTAATTCAAAATACTTTTAGAAATAAATTTATGTCTAACAAGCACCGCTTACATTTAATAGACGTATATAATCAAAACTCAATATATAATTTCAAATGGAATAAATAACCCAACAGATATACGAAAGTAATTAAAATTAATAAATAAATATTTAAAGGAGACAAAATTTTGTTTCTGGTCTTACCGTAAAGAACACCACTTGCCTTTTAAAAACATAAACACACTTAAAGGACTTCTCAAAGAATATAATTCATTTGAAATATTTAATATATTTAAATATTCGAATAAATTATTTCAAAAATCTCTAAAAAAATGTGGACTATATCTTCAAAAAACAAATATAATTCTAGACAATCCCGTCTTCAGTCCTCTTTTAACATTCCAAATATCAAAATCAAAAACATAACCTATATCACTCACGTGTTAAAAGACTTAAGCTTCGAAATACAGATCAACTATATAATTCAAGATTGATCTATGTTCTAACAAAATCAAAGAACAGTGTGAGTTATTTTAAGGTTTATTTAAATTCATTGACATTCTATAATGAGAATTATTGAAGCCAAAATATAATTATACTTGATAGAAGAAATATAACAAAATTTGAATATTAAAACAAATTGAAATATGTTTATCTTCTACAATTTTAATTTCAAAAAAATTTTAATTCAAAAAACTTTTAGAAATAATTTTATGTCTAACAAGCACCGCTTACATTTAATAGACGTATATAATCAAAACTCAATATATAATGTCAAATGGAATAAATAACCCAACAGATATACGAAAGTAATTAAAATTAATAAATAAATATTTAAAGGAGACAAAATTTTGTTTCTGGTCTTACCGTAAAGAACACCAATTGCCTTTTAAAAACATAAATACACTTAAAGGACTTCTCAAAGAATATAATTTATTTGAAATATTCAATATATTTAAATATTCGAATTAATTATTTCAAAAATCTCTAAAAAAATGTGCACTATATCTTCAAAAAACAAATATATTTTGGCTTCAATAAATCTCATTATAGAATGTCAATGAATTTAAATAAACCTTAAAATAACTCACACTGTTCTGTGATTTTGTTAGAACATAGATCAATCTTGAATTATATAGTTGATCTGTATTTCGAAGCTTAAGTCTTTTAACACGTGAATGATATATGTTATGTTTTTGATTTTGATATTTGGAATGTTAAAAGAGGACTGAAGACGGGATTGTCTAGAATTATATTTGTTTTTTGAAGATATAGTGCACATTTTTTTAGAGATTTTTGAAATAATTTATTCGAATATTTAAATATATTAAATATTTCAAATAAATTATATTCTTTGAGAAGTCCTTTAAGTGTGTTTATGTTTTTGAAAGGCAATTGGTGTTCTTTACGGTAAGACCAGAAACAAAATTTTGTCTCCTTTAAATATTTATTTATTAATTTTAATTACTTTCGTATATCTGTTGGGTTATTTATTCCATTTGACATTATATATTGAGTTTTGATTCTATACGTCTATTAAATGTAAGCGGTGCTTGTTAGACATAAATTTATTTCTAAAAGTTTTTTGAATTAAAATTTTTTTGAAATTAAAATTGTAGAAGATAAACATATTGGAATAAATCTGTTTTGATATTTAAATTTTGTAATAATCCTTCTATCAAGGGAAAAACCTCTTCTTATTATAGAATTGTTTGATACTGAATTTATCACCTGATGAAGTCATAGTATGATGAAACAATTTTTGTCCAAACAATAAAATTTTCCGGAGTTTTAAATATTTTTTTTTTTAAAGGAAGTTTCTCAAAATTTTCAGTCATCAATCAATAAAGGATATCATCTTCCAGGATATCAGATGCTCTTCATATAGGTACCAGCCACCTGAACAAATTCTAGGCGTTTGGTTAATGAAAATCTCCGATTTTCTGAGAACATTCAAGTGAACATCATGTTTAATGGGATTGTATTGATCACATCTGGGAAATTCATGGAAAAATTAATTGATTCCTACGTAAGGGTGTAGGCGATCAGTTCTGTTGCAAAACCGGTTATTTATACCGAAAAGGGTCAATTTTCATCTGTTGAATGTTCACTGGACCTTATGATTGGTTCGAGAATGATTTGACAGGATACAGCTTGAATATTAAATTGTAGTGGGCATTTGATAAAGAATGAATTTTCCAAGTGACGAAAATCAATAATAAATTTCCTTCAAACCATTATAACCTCCTCCGCAACAGTCCGGTTTACTGAGAAGTGTGAGCTATTGTAATAGGAAGTTCTAGAAATCGGGACAGTGTAACATACATCTGTATAACAATTTTAAACTCAAACAAAATTGATACGGTATTGTTGATCACTGGGACATAAGTGTCAAGTAGTACATATATTTGCTAAACTTAGGAACACTAAAGTATTAATCGTACACTAGCGCCATCTACTGCACGCAAATATACTTACACGTCAAACCTTAGTGAATCAATTCCCGTAAAAAAATGTATCCCCAATTTTTTTACGTTACAAACGCAGGAAAACTTTCTTCATGCTCAAGCCGGATTATATTATGCCATAATGGTCATAAATGCAAATAAATTAATAAGGCTGATCTATACCAGTATCATCAGTAAGAAGTGTGAGTTAAAGTGATAGAAAGTTCTACAAATCTACGAATAATTTTTGATTTATAGGATTATTTGATTTATTGTGTATAATAGTATCACTATATGTTGGTTTGTGAAATAACATAACATAAACTTTATTCTCATAATCAATGCAATCATACAAATGAAAAGAGGAAAGTGTCAAAAAATATCACAACTTCAACAAGATCTGAAAGAATATTCCATAAATTCCTTAATCGAATATGATTTTATATCTACAATAATTTTAGTTATTTCGATTTTGAATTTTCCTAAATTAGATACATTGATGAACGAACTCCTTAGGTAGTACATTGAACAATCTTATTCACATATATTTTGTGTTTCTTTCACTAAATGTCAAGGAATGCCTCGGAAGGTGATATAAAACAGAACGTCTTGTGTTGTTTTTATTCAACATATCATTAAAATATTGGGGATATTTTCTTACAAATAGCAGATATTCCAAAACATATAGTTCCGGAAGTGTGAGCATGGAATTATTTCTAAAATGGCCTCTGCATGATTCTTTATATTTCAATCCTATTATTACCCTCAAGGCGTATTTCTGCAGAATGAATAATCTATTTAAATCACTCCTTCCACCCCATATGACAAGCCTGTACCTCAGAAGTGAAACAAAAACTGTTTTTAAAAGTTCCATGTCCACTCTCCGTGACAATACCCTGATCATGTACAAAACTTTATCGAGTTTTTTGCTGACTCACATGATCATTACATTTTAGGTGACAATCGAACGAAACTCCAAGAAATTCTGTCGAAGACAAAAAACTGACCTGGGTGTTATCCAGAGTTATTGACTGAGGATGCATATTTTTAGACTGAATCGTTCTAAAAATCACACTCAGCCTTACTGACATTGAGAAGTAACTCATTTTGAGTGCACCAATGCTGTACTGAATCGAAGGCTTAGCTAGTTTGTTCAATACTTACATTAAGATTCTTGCTACGCAGCAAAGCACTCGCGTCGTCAACAAACAACAAGAGGTCGAGTTCATTCATATATATCAGAAATAAAAAGGGTCCCAGATTACTTCCTTGGGGAACTCCTACGTTGACATATTTATCCTCTGGCATAAAAACTAGTTCCTCACTATCAATACAACCCTCTGAACTCGATCAGACAAGTAGCTCCTGAGCAACTCCAGTTGACAATCGCGAATACCACATAAAAAGAGTTTCTTTAAAAGGGATTCATGATTCACGCTATCGAATGCCTTCCATAAATCTAGAAAAAGCCTAACCGGCACTTCATCACTCTCCAAAGCATCAACAATATCACATTCTGATTCATACATCGCTGTAGTAGTATTTCTGTTTTTCAGATAGCCATGTTGTTTCTCAAAGAAAATTTTGAACTTATACATGAATGAGCAAAGCCCGCCAACTACAAGTTTCTGGAATATTTTTGCGAAAGAAGTGAGTGAACTAATTGGACAGAAATTATTGACATCATGTACATTTCTTTTCTTATGTAGGGGTTTGATTAAAGCAGAAATAAAAAAGGTCCCAGATTACTTCCTTGGGGAATTCCTACATTGACATATTTATCCTCTGATATAAAAACTAGTAAATATGTAGTAAACACGATGAAACTCGAGCCACTGTATATTCAGCTAATAAAAAGTGATAGGAAACTAAGTAATTCCTTATTTCATTCAATTTTGAAATGAACTGTCACAAAGTAACGGACTACTTATTAAAATATTTGAATCTTCAGTAGTATTGATTCAATATTGATCAGAAAAGATTCTCAGAATATTCTACGTTGTAAACTCGTTTTAACACCTCACTTTAATTTCATCAATCTGGCAGTCCTGATTGAATAATTTTCGTTAACACCATTTTTGAGCTCCATTAACTTAGAATTCAACTTTGTGAAGATTAGGAACATTCCCCCATGACGGTAATTTGAAAAATGGGGAAGGAAAACGCGCGGAAGTTAGAGGTAAGCTAGATACAATGCTTTAACAGATCGTTAAGTTTTACGAGGTTTTAATTCGATCCGTAATGATATTTATACCCCAGAATCATTCGAAGCTGTAATCATTCGCATTTCGGTCGTTATCCTTGGATATTAGTTTGATGGCTGCTGTAGAGCTTATGTCCAGAGAGACCCATCCTGGAAGTGCTGTTATATTCATCTTGCAGCTTTAAATGGGAAAGTTCATTGGAAAACGCTGGAAATTTTAAACAATGTTTATTGGGTAAAATTCACTATAGAAACACAATGTGATAACAAAATAAATTTTCTGGACATAACTTTAACTACGAATAATGATGAAATTTCCTTTGATATATTAAGAAAACCTACATCGACAGACACAACCATACCCAAGTTTTCAAACCACCTGTTCACTAATAAACTCGCTGCATACAGATCAATGATACATAGAGCATTTTCAAGTCCTTTAATAATATTACGTTAAAAAAGAACTTAATACAATCAAACAAATAGCCACAAATAATCATTTCGAAACTAAAATAATAAATTCTCTCATAAATAAAAAACAAAACAACTAATTCGTAAGCAAATATACCCCATTTCCATATCAGATAATGTATAAATTCATAAAATTAACATATTTTGGACTAGTCCCGAAAAAAATAGCTCAAATTTTCTCAACAATTGACATAATAACAGCTTCACACCCTCATTTCCAACCTCTTTTATAATGCAAAAGACAAAATCAACCGACTGAATAATTCTGGAGTCTATAAATTGAGTTGTCAACAGTGCAGTAGCGTACATATAAGATAGACCGGAAGATCTTTCCACAAAAGGTACAAAGAACATCAGTCTGCCTTTAGGAACCGGACAGATAACTCCAATTTTTCGAAACATTTTTTTGTAACCGAACATACCTTCCCAGAATTGGATAACTTCGAAATATTGCACGTGGAAGCGAAAGGAAAAAACTAGACTTCATAGAAATCCATAGAAATTCACAAATACAAAAAGCACATCCGACAATTAAACTATTGAATGAGCAGACGGACCTGTGGCAAACCTCACTTTTTGAAGTTTTGCCGAAGCCATCAAGAAATACATATATATATAATAGTTGAGACATAATTTGTTTATTCAGTTTGAAAATGTAGTATCACTAGGAAACTCGAGTCACTGTATAATCATGAATAAAGTGATAGAAAACAAAGTAATTTCTAATTTCATTCCAATTTATTATTTTCCTTGATAAATATGCAAATAATTTCTCTTTTGTGTTCATCATCTTCAAAAGCAACAATAAATAAATTTATTGTTTCTTGAACTGATTGACCACCAGTGTACCATTTTATGATCTGAATTTTGTCTTCTACACTGAATATTTCGATTTATTTTAATTTCAACCGATATGACGCATCTCACGTTTGAAGTGCGACTGCAAAGTCACTGAACCCTGGTCATCGTCTTGATTAACATTGAATTTCGTATTTTTCCGATTGTCTTTTCAAAACCTGTATTTCTTTAAAGTGAAACTATATTTTTTAGCTTTCATTAGACTCGCAAATAAAAATCTGGACGGTGAGTGTTGGAAATTGGATTTTGCTTGATAGAAATTATTTATGATTGATTTAATAATGAAATACTTTTCTTGAAAACTATATATTCCAAACAACAACTTCATATCTTGTAATTTATCGAAGTCCTTCGAGGAACGTACGTAGGGTACCATTAAAATAAAGTAGAAATGGAAAAGTTTCATTAATGAAACTATTAATCGTTCAGTATTCAATCAGGACAAATAAATCTGTTCTGGAACAAAAGTATTTTGGCACAGTCAAATTATTTTTATTCTATTAGATTATCTACACTTTCTTGTATCGGGTGTTTTTTTAGAGTGATAGAACATTCGAAAGGGATAAGTGTGATTTGACAGAAGGTAGAAGCTATGTTGTTTTCACATTTCTGTTCAGTAAGCATTAACAAATTATCATGGAAAGAATCACGCCGCAACAAAGTTTATAAATTAATGAAATTTATTTTCAACATCAGTGTTTTATTCGCCAAACTTATGGAGCACTTCGTGAAACTTATGGTCCACATAATCGTCCATCAGAGCAGCTTATTCGTCGAACTATCGATAGATTTCGAACAACATTTTCTCTGCTCGATGCAACAACAACAAAAAGACAAAGAACTGTACGTACAGAAGGAAATATCGCTGCTGTAAGTCATAATGTTAATGATGAACCAGATTTGTCTATTCGTTGACGTTCACAACAAGTTGGATTCTGTGCATCCACCACATGGAAAATTTTGCGTAAAGATCTTGGTCTAAACCCATACAAGATCCAACTGGTTCAAGAACTAAAGCCCCTTGACCATAATAAGCGTAGTTTGTTTGCTGATTGGGCCCTAGAACAGCTTGAAGTTGATCCACTTTTTTATCGTAAAATTATGTTTAGTGATGAAGCTCATTTCTGGTTGAACGGCTATGTAAACAATCAAAATTGCCATATATGGAATGAAAACAATCCTCAAGAAGTTCTGCAGGTTCCATTGCATCCTGAAAAAGCACTGTATGCTTTACACGCTGGAGGCATCATCGGTCCATATTTCTTTAAAAACGATGCTGGAGCTAATGTTACAGTGAATGGTGCTCGTTACAGATCGATGATCAATGATTATTTGTTTCAAAATCTGAATGGTATCGACCCAGAAGTGTTTTGGTTCCAACAAGATGGCGCTACACCTCATGCTGCTACCGTAACAATTGATTTATGGAAAGAAAGATTTGGCGATAACATTATTTCGAGAAATGGTCCAATTAATTGGCCTCCAAGATTATGCCACATAACTCCATTGGATCATTTTCTTTGGGATTATGTCAAGTCATTAGTTTATGCCGATAAACGAGAAACAATAGACGCTTTGGAAGCCAACGGGGCGTGTGCTAAACACCACAAATGTTTGG
The DNA here is from genome assembly GCA_034642435.1 of Megalocaria dilatata. Classification (NCBI taxonomy): domain Eukaryota; kingdom Metazoa; phylum Arthropoda; class Insecta; order Coleoptera; family Coccinellidae; genus Megalocaria; species Megalocaria dilatata. Next base: position 48,243,436 of record CM067860.1, on the reverse strand, counting down.
AGCCGCTGAAACAATCCCTGCGCCAGGAATGGGACCGATTAACGCCCGAAGATCTGCGGCCCATTGGCAAAAATTTCAAGAAGCGTCTGAAGCTATGTATCACCGCCAAAAGAAGCCACTTCGAAACCGCTCAAATATATTATTACTAAATGTTTATGTTATTATTATTCGTTGGTGTTTTGTTTAATTTATTTTGGTTAATAAAGTTGAATGAAAAAAGTTTGTCCAAGGTTTTTCTTGTCGCCCTGTATTGTTATGGATTTTCCATCCATTTATTGAAATTTACTTTTACGTCAAAAACGTAGACAAATTATCTGATAACAAAATCGAACGATCGTAGACGAACGTATTTTATTAGATCGAATCTGCGGTATTCGGAAACGAAACGTCGTTATCTCAAATTTTCCGAGTGTAGCTATTTCCGCTATTTTCGACGCATATCTCAGCTCATCGGTTTCGCCACGTTCTAGTAACGCAGTAGGCTGATGTCGTTTTTCGCAGCGTAATCCGCTTTAACCTGTACATTTCCCCCTTAAACTTTCCTTTTATTCACATACTAACGCTTCGCGTTCTATCATATTAGGATTACAAAAAAGTTCGTTCTGTTTTGATAACAGACGTCACTGCTTGTTTATTATTCCATTGTTTGATCTGGCAACACCTTCATGTGAAGAGTCATCATTAGTCTTTCTTTCATTATCTGTTATTTCGCTGAAAACTTACCTAGAAACTTACTTAGAAGATGGAAAAAAAGTAGTGGCTAGCAACGAATAATACTTTGAACTTTGAATGTATAACCAATTTTCCACAATAAAGCTTCAATGTTTCGTAAAAACCGCACCAACTTATTTATACATCTAATCTACCCACATATGCAGATACAATTATACATAATAAATCAAACTATCCTGTATACCAAAAATTATGAACTTTCAACAATATGGTTAACAGACTATTATTTAATTGAATCAGTCTTCACTTGATAAAATCCATATTAATAAGGTTTACATTTTGAATAACTAACAACTTATTCAAAATGTAAACCTACCTGAAGATGCTACTGTGATAGCGGAACAATTAGTGTATTAAATAACAATAAAAATTCGTGAAAATCAGAATAACCTTATTTAAGATTAGTTAAAAGACTAGTTTATACTCCAATGACTCAAGAAAATTACATTTCCGACTTGAGTATTATTGAACAAATTGTCATTAAAAATTACTAAAATTCAAGAATTGATAGAAAACTTTTTGATGAATAAAATCATAAAAAGTATTGAGTTTGGAAAACTTCAACTTAAAAGGAAAGTTTCAGTATAATTCACTGAAATATATAAAAGGATAAATAATAAAAGAGGTATTTTTATTTAATAGGAGGATTATTACAATATTTTAAACAGATTTTAATTTGAAACAAATTTTATTCAAAAACCTTTTAGGATTAAATAAAATAAATATTTTAGAAAACAGTTCAATTTAGTAAACATATAGGATTAACAAAATTTCAATATCAAAACAAATTAAAATATGTTTGTCTTCTACAATTTTAATTTAAAAAAAATTTTCATTCAAAAAACTTTTAGAATTAAATTAATGTCTAAAATAAGCACCGCTTACGTTTAATAAACATATATAATCAAAACTCAATATATAATGTCAAATGGAATGAATAAATCAACAGATATACGAAAGTCATTAAAATTAATAAATAAATATTTAAAGGCGACAAAATTTTGTTCCTGGTCTTACCTTTAAGAACAACAATTGCCTTTTAAAAACATGAACACACATTTAAGGAATTCTCAAAAAATGTAATTTATTTGAAATATTCAATATATTTAAATATTTTAATAAGTTAATTCAGAAATCTCTCAAAACATGCACTTTAGACATTAATTTAATTCTAAAAGTTTTTTGAATGAAAATTTTTTTGAAATTAAAATTGTAGAAGACAAACATATTTTAATTTGTTTTGATATTCAAATTTTGTTATATTTCTTCTATCAAGTAAAAAGCCTTTTTCCATTTTAGTTTATATAGGATTAAGATTTATTACACAGTAACGAAAGGAATAAAAGAATACCAAGAAATATAAATTATTAATCAAAAATACTGAATAAACACTTGAAGGATACAAAATTTTGTTTCGTATCTTGTATTATGAAAACCAAATCCTTTTCCAAAAATGCAGAACAAAACCTCAAGAACTTCTTCAAAAATAACTCACTTTAAATAAGTTCCTTCAAAAAAAATTCTTAAAACATTCAGCACATCTTCAAAATGCAATTCACAATTCTGGCAAACGATAACTCTTCAGTCCCACTTCAAATTTGGAAAATAAAAATAATTGTCTACCTTTAGACAAACACCAGAATGACTTTTAAAATCCTACGTATTCTATGTTCGTCACAGAAATTACACAAAGCTTGGAAAGTATTTTAAGGACTTAGTTAAATCCAAATGATAATGTGTATGAGTGGTAAACCAAAATATAATCATTAAATATACAATAAAATAATAAAAAGGGGTTTTTTAATTGGTAGAAGGATTATTACAATATTTTAAATAATTGAATAAAATTTTTAAATTAAAATCTGTAGGAGGTTAACAGAATTAATCTGAATGTAAAATAGGAATAGGCTTTTTACTTGATAGAAGGATTATAACAAAATTTGAATATCAAAACAGATTTAATCTGTCAGTCTTCTACATTTTTAATTTCAAAACAATTTTTATTCAAAAACTTTTAGAATTACATTAATGTCTTATAGGCACGGCTTATATTTAATAGACGTATAAAATCAAAACTCAATATACAATATCAAATGGAATAAATGAACCAACAAATATAAACTGTCAATTAAAATCAATAAATAAATATTTGAAGGAGACAAAATTTTGTTTCTGATCTTACCATTATGAAAACCAATTCAAGGACTTCTCAGAAAATATAATTTATTTGAAATATTCAATATATTTAAGTATTCAGATAGAGGTAGAGTTCCGATAATCTCTTCATCGGCTCTAAATCATATTTAAAAAATCTAAATCAACCAACAATTTGATATGGTATAATACATTGAGTTTTGATTTTATACGTCTATTAAATTCATACATTAATTCAATTTTAAAAAAAAATCTGTATGGTATTTAAAATATTTCAAAAGGTACTTCTAAAAAGATTGTTACCTATCTTAAGAATAAATATAATTTAAGACCTTATTTTAACCTTAGTGAAGTTATTGAAAAAATATTATAACCAAAGATCAATCAAAATTTATGAATTAATTTGTAATGATTGCTTACAAAGAATAGATTGGTGAAACTTTACAGAAGAGGATTTAGGAACATTTTTGTTTCATCAACGAAAAATCAATTCCACTCATTCAAATCATTTATCGGAAGAAGGATATAACTTTAACCGTTTTCACTTTTGAAAGTTAAAGTTTCACACTCACACTGGAAATAAATAGAATCAATAAAATCTTAACTTCATTCAGTAAACCAGCAGATGTGAACAATTCGGTACTTTCAAATATTTCTCTATTCAAATAAATATGCGGCATATTTCGACAAATTAACGAAAGTAAGGAAACTCACAAGTCGGTTGAATGTTTACAACGAAATTTTAATTTTCACTTACTGTTAATCCAGGTCGCATGCTCGCTGGCGTCATCAGAACTAACAGAGCCGGACTTAAATTGTTGGGAATGGAATTTTACTGAAAGGACTTCTGTCTCTGTCCCGTTGAACATTTTTTGGGAGCGATTTTTGTTGAATTTGATGAGTTCTACATTCTGTTATAAAAAGTCTTAACTTTGGGAACTCTGTATACCTTTAATAGTATAATATGCATGAATTTCTAAAATAAGTTCAGTTCTCCAGAATGTTTAAAACCTAACGATGCTACTACAATTATTATATTCATAATATCGTAGGTATATGGAAATCAGAATAATCTTATTAATAATATCATTATAAGAAAAGATTTCGTAAAATCTCATTTATTTCTGTAGAAGCAGACTGCATTTTGCAACTAATGGAAATATATTGTTATAACCGTCTTTCCGTCCAGGACAAGGAGGATTTTTATCGACTTTCCTATCGCTAATGGTTTCTTGACATCTAACAACTCAATTAAGAAAATGATTAGTTTTTCTCTTTTCCGTCTTCCTCCAGTAAACAGCTTAAGCTTTTCACGATTCAGGAGAACCGGTAAAATTCAATTTTTGTTCGAAATAATCCTTAATAAAAAAATATTTCAGTTTGTTATGGATAATGAACATTGTTCAGGACATAGAAATTTGTAGAGGTAACAGTTTCAAAATAATGAGTTGGATTATCCTAGACCTTAATTAATAAAATCGTCTCGATTTTCCATACGAGTCTAAACCTCCCTTATCGGGGCGGTTTTCTAGGAATGATACCTCTTGTCGATTTTTGGGAATTTCTGCATATGTGCGGACTAAATTTGTTCATTCGAAACGACATAGGGTATCGAACTTTCCACTCCACACAACATCGGGTGTTTTTTAGAGAACTTTAAATTGAAATAAAACATATTTAAATTAAGATTGAAGCCGAATTCGTTTTTTATTTGAAAGATAATTTTATGACATTTATGTTTTGAAAATAATTTGTCCGGCAAATGTCCACCACGACTCTGAGGAACCGCATTCGACCAGATCAATTTTGGACCACTTTTTCGAGTAATTTATGCCTTATTTTATCAATAACACGAGTTATGTTGGCTTCCAAAGCGTCTATTGTTTCTGGTTTATCAGCATAAACCAATGACTTGACATAACCCCAAAGAAAATAATCCAGTGAAGTTATGTCGCATGATCTTGGAGGCCAATTAATTGGACCATTTCTCGAAATAATGTTATCCCAAATCTTTCTTTCAATAAATCAATTATTACGGTAGCAGCATGAGGTGTAGCACCATCTCTTTGAAACCAAAACACTTCTGGGTCGATACTCAATTTTGAAACAAATCATTAACGATCGATCTGTAACGAGCATCACTGTAACATTAGGTCCAGCATCGTTTTTAAAGAGATATAGACCGATGATGTATCCAGCGTGTAAAGCACACCGTACAGTGCATTTTTCAGGATGCAATGGAACCTGCAGAACTCCTTGAGGATTGTTTTCACTTCATATATGGCAATTTTGCTTGTTTACATAGCCGTCAACCAAAATGGAGCTTCATAAACACAATTTTACGATAAAAAAGTGGATCAACTTCAAGCTGTTCTAGGGCCTTATCAGTCAACAAACGACGCTTATTATGGTCAAGTGGATTTGGTTCTTGAACCAGTTGGATCGCTATGACTTACAGCAGTGATATTTTCTTCTGTATGTACACTTCTTTGTCTTGTTGTTGTTGCATCGAGTAGATGATGTCCGAAATCTATCGATAATTCAACGAAAAAGCTGTTTTGATGGACGATTATCTAAACCATAAATTTCACGAGGTGTTCTATAAGAACTGATTTTGAAAATAAATTCCAACAATTTGTAAACGTTGTTGCGGTGTGAGTCTTTCCATGATAATTTGTCAATGCTTACTGAACATAAATGTGAAAACAATATGGCTTCTACCTTCTGTCAAATGACAGTTATCCCTATCGAAAGTTCTATCACTCTAAAAAAAAATTGAGAGGTGTCAAGGGACACCCGGATGGAACGAAGTTCCTTTCGATTAATTAGTGAAGGAATTGTAATAAAATTTTATTTGTTTTAAGTTATAATAATAATTCTTCATTATTAACAAATATAATGTAATATAAACTTAATTAGTAGGCTCAATTTCAGTAATAATTGGCTTGTGGTAACTGAGGTAGGAAACATATGTGTGGGATTCTATTTTATTTAAATGTCTTGAGAAAACTGCATCGATGGTAGTATTATATTTTGTTGTTGATTCTGCTGGATTATTGTTTATTCTTAAATCAAATTCTCCGCCTAGAAACTGTAGCAATGGTTTTGATTTTTCATTACTGTAGTTGATGTTAAAATCACCGGCCAAAATGAGTGGCCGTAAATTTCTGTTGTATCTGCTATGCGTTTGAGATACATCTTTAGAATACTCTAGCAGTACTGGATGAATGAACTCCTGAATATCTATTAATTTTTTTATTTGGCGAGACATATATGACTGCCATGATTAAAGTAACGCCGTTTTCCATTACACACTCTGCTGCACATAAATCTGCAACACTTGTACATCTTAAGTGCAAGTCCTGAATATTGTTCATAATGACCGACATATTTGGTGTTACAAGATTGGTCGTATCATTTGTGTTGTGATAAACCGCAACTCCACCTGAACGAACAAAATCTTGTTTAAAGTGAGCTATACAATTAAAATTCGGTATATCACATTCTTCTTGATTGTCCAACCATGTTTCTGATAATAATGTTCTTTTTTTCTGTAACAGAGTCGATTAAATCAACTGAATGTTTACGAAGACTTTGGATGTTGAACGTACATAATGAAATGCCTTTATCTCTAGTAATGAAATCAAAGACTGATTTTGCCTTCGTTTCAAGCTTATTTAATGACAATCTCTGAAACTCTTGTACTAGAGATATTGTTGATGAAGCTTGTACTCGATTATGATGAAATCGAAATTTAGTTTCATCATGATCAAATGTAACGATAAATAAACCTTCGATGCTTGTTACACGAGAGAGAGAGAGCAACATAAACAAGATGTTGTGGATGTACTTTGTCATACTCGTAAACAATTTGATCAAATGATCCACCTTGTGACTTATGAATAGTCATAGCACAAGCAGAAATTATGCGAAAGTGTTACGTTCAACAGAAACTGCTTTATTCCTTGTCATGGTAATGTTGGATGTTCGCCATTCAATAGGTACAGCAGCATTATGTACTTTGCTTTGAATAGTTAGTAAAGCAGCTTTTTTTCTTGCCTTTTCCCTAACCTTTGGTGATCCACAGAATTCGAGCCAAACTCTGCAAACTACGTTGTCCTCATTGAAGTCTAGGTGAATTAATTTACCAACGGCACCATTAACTAATCCATCACTTACATCGATGTTTGTTGTGATAAGGTAATACTTTCTTTTTACAAAAGTGATTTGGTAAGGTAATCCCCCCGTATAGATGACTGATTTTTTGTGTAGTTGTAATCTAAAAGGAGCTTCTTGTTCTTGATTTTTAGATCCAGTTATTATATCCTTTGCTATTGAGATGACTTTATCTGGAGCTTCTTGCAAAATTGAATTGTTGTAACTATCTACAGCGACATTAGTATAAAATAAACGAACACCATGAGGACTTAATTGTTGAGTTTCGTTTTTTTTTGAAAAATCTTGATTCGATAATTTCTAATTGAAACTGTTCCAAAACTTCACCATTGCCAATCTTTTTAAGTATCAATGAAAATGCAGCATAAGCCTGTCTCATGACTTGCGTTAGTTCAAAAAATTTAAGACTTCGCCATAAATGTGGACCAACCATTATCGTTCCAATAGGTTTATATATCAATGTTGCCCTTACTGGTGGCGCCTGGCGTAAATCACCAATTAAAATGACTTCAGTGCCGCCAAAATCAACATTATGATTTGCAGTAATTTGTTTTTAGCGTAAATCAATTTTGGCTTACAGTTCTGCACTGATCATGCTGATTTCATCAATAATCAATACTTTGACGTATCTAAAAAGAGATCTGTACAAATGTAACATTTCAGATGATAATTGTCATAGTTTAGAAATATACAGTATACCTGTATACACTCACAAAAATAATCGTCGCGACACCACACTGTTTAATGCGAAATAGAAAGACGCAACTGGCTTGCTTTCTATGAGAAAGAGAGAGACAGAGAAACACGTGCACGGCTTGAAACTATAGCAAAAAGTGTCGTTACAACTTTTGGTCTTAATTTTTTCCATCTAGCCCCCTTTCGCAACGCGCGATAAGGAACTTCGTTCCAAAAACACCCGATACATCTGTGTAAGAGAGAAGAGCATTATTTTCAAGTTATACACTGGATTATTCATTATCATAATGCGCATATCTTTCGATTATTCCAATGTTCGGCTTGACTTTCGAGGTTCCCTGTGATATGCTGTGATTATTCTATCATTGAAACGTGATTTTCCGAACCTGTATAATAGCTGATATACAATAAGTTTTATTCAGTTAAAAAATGTAGTAAACACTACGAAAATCGAGCCGCTGTGTATTCAGTAAATAAAAAGTGATGGAGAACTAAGTAATATCTCATTTCATTCCACTTTGAAATGATCTATCACGAAGTAACGGACTAGTCCATCCAATATCTTATTGAATCGTTTCAATACATTTCGCCAACATTACTGAAAGCGACACGTGAAGTAATCCCAGGAGGTCTTGGTATGCACCCTAACGTAAACTTCTCGCATTTCCACAGAGTTTATTCACGAGAAGCAATGGAAAACATATGCTGAAATATTCGTCCTAAACGTCGCAGGGAATTGCATAATATATGTGAGGAACCATGTCGAACAGATGTCGAATCCATAGAGAATAGCTATTGATTTCTTTTTTACGTACTAAGACTTCCCTTGAGTCGTTAAATATATCTTCCGTGCTTACGTCGGCGCTGCCCTGAAGGAGTTTTAAGCTGAAATTTATGAGAACGTCATATGACATCGGGTGTTTTTTTTAGAGTGATAGAACATTAAATTGAAATAAAACACATTTAAATTAAGATTGAAGCCAAATTTTTTTTAATTTGAAAGATGATTTCATGATATTTATGTTTTCAAAATAAATTTTCCGCATATGTCCACCACGACTAGCTCTGAGGAACCGCATTCGACCAGACCAATTTTGGGCCATTTTTTTGAGTAATTCAGGCCATATTTGATCAATAACACGAGTTATGTTGGCTTCCAAAGCGTCTATTGTTACTGAATTATTTCAGCCGTTACTATTTGGTAGTTGATCATGATTAAAACAAATTGTAGAAATTACTATGTTGTAATACCAAAAAAGATATATTACACATTTTCTTGTGACTCGAGTTTCGGGAAATGAATTATCCCATCATCAGACAACTATTGTCTATTGTTTCTGGTTTAACAGCATAAACCAATGACTTGACATAACCCCAAAGAAAATAATCTAATGGAGTTATGTCGTATGATCTTGGAGGGCCAATTAATTGTACTATTTCTCGTAATACTGTTATCGCCAAATCTTTCTGCAATAAATCAATTGTTACGGTAGTAGCATGAGGTGTAGCACTACCTTGTTGGAACCTAAACACTTCTGGGTCGATACCATTAAAATTTTAAAACAAATAATCATTGATCATCGATCTGTAACGAGCTCCATTCACTGTAACATTAGCTCCAGCATCGTTTTTACAGAAATATGGACCGATGATGCCTACAGCGTGTGAAGCACACCATAACACCATATAGTGCATTTTTCAGGATGCAATGAAACCTGTCAAACTTCTTGAGGATTGTTTTCACTCCATATATGGCAATTCTGGTTGTTTACATAGCCGTTCAACCAGAAATGAGCTTCATCACCAAACACAGTTTCACGCTAAAAAAGTGGATCAACTTCAAGCTGTTCTACTGCCCAATCAGCAAACAAACGATGCTCATTATGATCAAGTGGCTTTTTAGTTTTAGAACCAGTTGAATCTTGTATGAATATAGACCAAGATATTCGCGCAAATCATCCATGTGGTGGATGCACAGAATCCAACTTGTTGTGAACGTCGACGAATAGATAATCTGGACACTGTGACACTGTGACTTACAACAGCGATATTTTCTTCTGTAAGTACAGTTCTTTGTCTTGTTGTTGTTGTTGCATCGAGTAGAGAAAATGTTGTACGAAATCTATCGATAGTTCGTCGAATAAGCTGCTCTGATTGACGATTATGTAAACCATAAAGTTCACGTAGTGCTCTATAAGTTTGGCGAATAGAACACTGATTTTGAAAATAAATTTCAACAATTTGTAAACGTTGTTTGCGTTGAGTCTGTTCATGATAATTTGTCAATGCTTACTGAACAGAAATGTCAAAACAACATGGCTTCTCCCTTTCGTCGAATCACAGTTATCCCTATCGAAAGTTCTATCACTCTAAAAAAAAAAACACCCGATACATCGAGAAACGTCTTCCATTATTATACAGAGTGTCTAGTTTTAAAAGGGCCAAACTTCAAGGTGAGATCGTATAAGTTATTTGCAACAAAAAATGTCATACATGGTCGAACCGAAACAATCAAACCAGAATTTAATCATATTGTGCTCAAATAACGATTCGTTCAATTATCCCTCAAAAACATAATCAACAGTCGATCATATTCTGTAAACTCATTTTGTTATGTAAAATTCGTATAGAAATATGGATAATGCTGATAACTGGTCCATAACAAAACATTTTTACGTTAAACGTCAATTAGAGGATACGCTTCGTATATCCCAATGATAAACCATTTCCAATTGAAATGGAAATTTGTCGTACGGTTCAGGCTTTGTGCAAAATATCGATGGGGAGCCTGAATTATTCCAGGATGTCTGCGTTCAAAGTGATAATAGCAGTGTCATGACAATTATTCAAGAAGTGATTTATTGTCAATAGCCATCGTGAATTTTTTTTCAAATGAATCACTGTTTTATCGAATGTAGACTGCATAATAGACTATCTGAGAGTAAAATAAGTTCCTGCGGTTTTGATAACAGATGTCGCTACTAGTTTATTATTCCACTATTTAATCTGGCAACACCTTCATTTTGAAGTGTCATGATTACTCTTTCTTTTAAGTAACTGTCATTTCGCTGAAGTCGTAGTGCTTGAATGCTCTGAAAATTTCAATTTTTATACCGAATAATGTCTTCTTGCGGGAGTTTGACTACTTTACGAAGAAAAAGTCTGTCGGAAGTCAACGTATTTTAGTGGTTGTGACCATGCTCTCGTTGATCTAACGTGTCAGAAGTGGTATTCCGATTCAAAAGGGGCAACTTTTCTCGAAAATTGAAGCTTTATTGTAAAAAACTGGATAAACGTGAATTCTACCAATTAGTGTATTGGCATGTGAGTGTAGGCTCTTTCACTAACTGACTAGTTAGCAGTCTCCACAGTCTCCCCCAAGAAGCAGAATGTGAGATAAGGGTTACTCCTTATCATCGCGCATGGCGAGAACACCTCCAAAGAGCTGAACCCACCAACTTCCAGTTTGGGCTTCAGTTCGAAAACCAACTTGCGTAGCAGTGAAACACTATCCAACCTCTACTGGCGCTGCATGGTCAGTACCCGAGTTGTTAGGGACGCAACTGACACGCCGAAAGGGCTCCTTATCTATCCATCCGAACGAGTCCGAAAAACCAAGATAGTCTCAAGATTGATGCTTCAACTGATCCTGGTACGAGCACTGTTAATCCAGCCTGTACGTCAAGACCCACGAACCCTTATGAAGTCTTTCAGTTGATCCTGGCTTCAAACACCAACGGACTAGCCGCATCATCGAGATCCACAAGCCGCTGAGATATCTCGCAATCGATCCTGGTTCAGGACGAAGCCGGTAGAGCCATCAAGTCCCGCTAGACCCTGAAGCATTTCTGGGACATGAGTGTCTGCGAACAGATAAAAGGAATACCCTTCTAGTCCAGCATGCGACTTTCAACCACTGCCTCCTTAAGTCCAACACCAATTGGGTGGCCATGTCGTACGAATTCTTCCCGAGGGCCTCCACCCTTCCGAATTAACGCAGTATGCTACATAACGCACTCGGCCATTGGACAGAAAAATCCGGAGATTTACTGCAATAGGGTAGAGTATGTTATTTTTAAGGTAGAGGCCCTGTGTCCTACTTTTCGGATCATTCCCTTCTTCTTATATCTTCCAGCGAGGCCAAAGGCCTGTCCTTTCATCAAAATTCACCTCTTCCAAGTTGATGTCAGCACTTCATTTCTTTCTAGGACAGCCAATACTTCGCGGCTCACTTGGTGACTTATCCCTTGCAATTTTCACCAAACGGTTCTTCGTCATTCGTCCTATGTGTTGGTTCCATTCATCTTTCCTTCGTTTCACCTGCTCATTAATTTTGTATGTCTTACATGCCTTTCTGATGCTTTCATTCCGTTCACTATCTCTCAATGTTTTGCCCGCTATTCGTCTCCGAATCCGCATTTCTGTGGTCTCCAAAAGTTGTCTGGTCTCGTCTTCGCGTTGTCTTCTAAATGAGGGTCTTTGTTTCCATTCGGAAACTTCTGTTCTGCCAGATCATGTGCCACCTTATTGGCTGCAACAATTTGCTGCCTCACTTCCTCTTTCCATAGTTTATCTAACTAACGCCTAGGTATCTAAATGATTACTCCTGTTTGACAACCTTACTATCCACTTCCATTTTGTATCTTAAAGTTTCCCTTGACGTGGTCATGCACTTTGTTTTCTCGATTAAGATCAACATATGGAACATTTTTTGCAGTGGTATTGAAAACATGCAGAAGTATCTGGGGGTCACCTTCATTCTCAGGTACTATCATTGTATCATCTGCGTATTTGAATCTCCTTTTCACCCATTCTGTAGCCTCTTCCTTTGCGCACTCTTTTGGTAATTTCATCCATTATGATGTTGAATAGTAATGTGCTCAATGAGTCTCCTTGTTTGATACCACTCTTTATTGGGATATCTTCTGTTAGTTGGCCATTAATTCGCGCTTTCGCTATATTGTTTCGATATATGTCTTCTCTTGATTGGATGACATAGTATATATAGTATATTTCTATCATATAAACGGTGTAGTACATCTTCGAGTTTTATGCGGTCGAAGGTCTTTGTTAAGTCTATGAAACATACATACGCTGGTTTGTTGTATTGCAACACATGTCGTTATATAGATACCTCATCAACACAAGACATCCCAGATCTAAATCCATGTTGCTCTTCTGACAGTGAAGTATCCAAACTAATCCTTTTGACTTGTATTTTTGTAAGGAATTTTAAGGTAGCATAAAGCAGATTTATACCCCTGTAATTATTTGGTTCGCGCTTGTCTCCCTTCTTGAACATCGGTATAACTATGCTGTTTTTCCATTGTTGTGGTATTCTGCATTGATGTAATTCTCGAATTATTCTCATTGGTTTCAAACGATAGCAGATGGCTGATTCAGTGACTGCAAGTATTTTTGCAAGTTACTCTTGCGTTTGTGATGGTTCCTCATCTAGGCCTGCCTCTAATACTTCATCCATAAATATTGGTGGCGCTTCGGGTCGTTCTTCGTCTTCCGAATCAAAATTATCACTTTTTAATCGGGAAAACCACTTCTGAAACGTTCGTTCAGCGATGGCCACCATAAACATCAACGAAAATACTATAACTTTCGACAGCCTTTTTCATCCTATTTTTTTTTTCAGCACCTATCGGGTTTTTTTTAGAGTGACAGAACTTTCGATAGGGATAACTGTGATTTGACAGAAGGCAGAGCCATGTTATTTTGACATTTCTGTTCAGTAAGCATTGACAAATTATCATGGAAAGACTCACGCCGTAACAACGTTTACAAATTGTTGAAATTTATTTTCGAAATCAGTGTTTTATTCGCTTATAGAGCACTTCGTGAAATTTATGGTTTACATAATCGTCCATCAGAGCAACTTCTACGTCGAAATATCGATAGGTTTCGGACAAAATTATCTCTACTCTATGCAACAACAGCAACAACAAGACAAATGAAGAGAAGAAAATATCGCTGCTGTAAGTCAAAGTGTTAATGATGATCCAGATTTGTCTATTCGTCGACGTTTACAACAATTTAGACTTTGTGCATCCACAACATGGAAAATTTTGCGTAAAGATCCTGGCCCAAACCCATACAAGATCCAACTGGTTCATGAACTAAAGCCACTTGACCATTATAAGCGTCGTTTGTTTGCTGATTGGGCTCTAGAATAGCTTGAAGTTGATCCACTTTTTTATCGTAAAATTGTGTTTAGTGATGGAGCTCATTTCTGGTTGAACAGCTATGTGAACAAGCAAAATTGCCGCATATGGAGTGAAAACAATCCTCAAGAAATTCTGCAGGTTCCATTACATCCTGAAAAATGCACTGTATGGTGTGCTTTAGGCTGGAGGCATCATCGGTCCATATGTCTTTAAAAACGATGCTGGAGCTAATGTTACAGTGAATGGTGCTCATTACAATGGTACTTATACGACAGTGGTACTTATACGACATTATTTTAATTTATTTTCAGAAGTTATAATCATTGAATATAATCTTTTGGAATTAAATATGTAGAAGGCTAATTTTTTAAAATTTTTTAAAAATTTTTTAAAATATTTATATTATTTCATCACAGATCGATGATCAATGATTATTTGTATCAAAATTTGAATGGTATCGACCTAGAAGTGTTTCGGCTCCAAAAAGATGGTGCTACACTTCAAGCTGCTACCGTAATAATTGATTTATTGAAAGAAAGATTTGGCGATAACATTATTTCGAGAAATGGTCCAATCAATTGGCCTCCAAGATCATGCGACATAACTCCACTGGATTATTTTCTCTGGGGTTATGTCAAGTTATTGGTCTATGCTGAAAATCCAGAAACAATAGACGCTTTAGAAGCCAACATAACTAGTGTTATTGATGACATAAGGCCTGATTTACTCGAAAAAGTGGTCCAAAATTGGTCTGGTCGAATGCGGTTCCTCAGAGCTAGTCGTGATGGACATATGCGGGAAATTATTTCCAAAATATAAATGTTATAAAATTCTCTTTCAAATAAAAAAAATTGGCCTCAATCTTAATTTAAATATGCTTTATTTCAATTCAAAGTTCTATCACTCTAAAAAAATACCCGATATATTGTTTACACTTCAACAAAATGACAGATAATGAAAATAAATCCCATTGATAACACTAGAATAAACTAGTAGGGACATGTGTTATTAATATCAAATGATTTTATTTATACTCCTTATACAAAAATTTGCAATAATTGACGTTGCTGGTCAAAATTCACAATTCGTTTCTCCAAAGCATTTACATCCTGAGTGCCATCAAATAATAATTTCATCTACCGCCCGAAAATTTCACTTAACACCTCGCGAACGGCTGAAAAACAGGCTGAAAATGTTGAGTGAATTTTCAATTTTCGCTGGGAAACTCACCATTCAGTTTGGGAATTGTTAAGCCTGAGTTCGTTTAAAATTTTCAGTACAGTGAACTAAACCCTATAAATAGGATAGGATCAAGCTCACAGTCAACTCGCTACTTTGAACTAGTCGATTAACGATACAGAGATTTTCCTTCGTTATAATGTTATGAAAGAAAGTTGAAAAAACAGGATACTTTAAAATTCCTTAATCACGCTCTCTTTTGGTGGAAATAAGAGGAGTTATTAGAAGAGGTATAATGGAGGATCACGTCCCATATTCAACAAAGGGTTATCTTGCAGTGCATTTGTCGAATAAACCAAATAAAGGGTCTTTCAATGGGAACGCCCCATTTTAAAATTGACATTACTTACGCATGACAGCCATTGTTTATTTGTGACATTCACAATTGTATTTGTCAATGTCTACCATTTAATCATGGAAAGGTACAAACTCCTACAACGTTTACAAATAATCCAAATTTATTATGAAAAATCTCGATCTGTTACTCTAACTTTACTTGCCTTAACTCCAATTTTTGTACGTTATAATCTTCCGGTTAAAAGAAGAGTTGAACGTTTAGCGAAAAAGTTTGGAACAAAACATACACACTTTATGATGTTACAGTGCCAGTGAGACGAAGAAATGCAAGAAGGAGAATATTGCTGCCATACGTGAAAGTATTCATGGATTTCTCGACGCTCACAAGAACTAGACATTTCCCAGACGTCTTTCTGGCGAGCTTCACGAAAAGACCTTGGTTTACATCCATACAAAATTGGTTCAATACAAGAACTCAAACCAGCAGATCATTTAAAGCGTCGTGTATTCAGTAATCGGTGCTTAGAAAACATCGAAATCAGGCAGATTTTCATAAGAAAATCATTCTGAGCGATTAGACTCATTTCTGGTCAAACGATTATGTTAACAAGCAGAATGTCCATGTCTGAATTGGTAATACACCTGTAGAATATCAAGAACTGGAGGAGTCATTGGACCATATTTTTTTCAATGAAGCTTCAACTGTCAATGGAAATCGTTACCGTTCAATATTGACTGGTTTTTTATGGCCTGAATGGGTTTGTTTTGATTTGCAGAACATGTGGTTTCGACAGGTGCCACTTGTCATACTGCCAATGACACAACGACTTCATTGAAAACAAAATTCTGTGATTCGATTATTTTAAGAAATGAACCGATAAATTATCCGCCTCGTCTTGTGATTTAACTACATTGGTCTACTTTCTTTGGGTTTACATTAAGTCACTGGTATACCGAAATCATCCAGCAACTTAAGACAATTCACAGATCAATATTGAATGAATAATTGCTAACATAGGTCGTATGTTTGTATGATTTGTGTGAAAATTCATGGAAAATTGGGTTCAAAGACTTCATTCCCGCCAGCTTTTCCGTGGTGGACATTTAAATGATGTTTTATTTCATAACTAATGGTATCCATTGTACTTTGTAATGAAATAAAAATTTCGATAATTTTCAAATAAGTAATATGTTTTATTCAGAATACAAAATGGGGCACTGTTAATGAAAGATCTTTTATAAAATATCAGGTGTTATTTTTAGAGTGATAAAACTTTAAATTGAAATAAAACACATTTAAATTGAGATTGAAGCCAATTTTTTTTTTATTTGAACGATAATTTTATGGCATTTATGTTTTAAAAATAATTTCCGGCATATGTTTACCACGCTAGCTCTGAGGAACCGCATTCGACCAGACCAATTTTGGACCACTTTTTCGAGTAATTCAGGCCTTATTTCATGAATAACACGAGTTATGTTGGCTTTCAAAGCGTCTATTGTTTCTGGTTTATCAATATACATAATAATAAATATAATATCAATATACATATTATATACATGAACCAATTACTTGACATAACTCAAGGAAAATAATCCAGTGGAGTTATGTCGCATGATATTAGAGGCCAATTAAATGGGCCATTTAATAATGTTATCGCCAAATCTTTCTTTCAATAAATCAATTGTTACGGTAGCAGTATGAGGTGTAGCACCATCTTGTTGGAACCAAAACACTTCTGGGTAGATACCATTCAAATTTTAAAACAAATAATCATTGATCATCGATCTGTAACGAGCACCATTCACTGTAACATTAACTCCAGCATCGTTTTTATAGAAATATGAACCGATGATGGCTCCAGCGTGTAAAGCACACCATACAGTGCATTTTCAGGATGCAATGGAACCTGCAAAACTTCTTGAGGATTGTTTTCACTCCATATACGGCAATTTTGCTTGTTTACATAGCCGTTCAACCAGAAATGAACTTCATCGCTGAACACAATTTTACGATAAAAAAGTGTATCAACTTCAGGCTGTTCTAGGGCCCAATCAGCAAACAAATGACGCTTTTAATGGTCAAGTGGCTTTAGTTCTTGAACCAGTTGAATCTTTATGCAAAATTTTCAATATGGTGGATGCACACAGTCCAACTTGTTGTGAACGTCTACGAATAGACAAATCTGAATCATCATTAACACTATGACTTACATCAGCGATATTTTCTTCTGTACGTACAGTTCTTTGTCTTGTTGTTGTTGTTGCATCGAGTAGAGAAAATGTTGTCCGAAATCTATCGATAGTTCGACGAATAAACTGCTCTGATGGACGATTTTGTAAACGATAAATTTCATGAAGTGCTCTATAAGTTTGGCCAATAGAACACTGATTTTAAAAATGAATCTCAACAATTAGTAAACGTTGTTGCGGCGTGAGTCTTTCCATGATAATTTGTCAATGCTTACTAAACAGAAATATCAAACAACATGGCTTCTACCTTTTGTCAAATCACAGTTATCCCTATCGAAAGATCTATCACTCTAAAAAACACACCCGATACCTCACAGCAAAACTAAAGTATCTATTTCAAATTACAAATATTTTCCATCAAAGTTATTTCGATACATTTTTGGCTAGAGAATGCTTCATCAATTTTTAACTCGATTTAATGTTTTCCTCCTTCTGAAACGATATAATAGGGTTACTGAAAACGCCATGCTCAATATTATTAATTAGTGTATCTATATAGAGTCGAAATTAATTTCAGCTGATCGTTCATTGTGGGGGGATCTCCGTAAATTACTGGTCCAATAAAACTTCCAAAAACTAATGAACTGTATTGTATATAATTGAACGATAACGGATGAACGGAACTTTTCTCATTCAAGTGCTTGATTGTCTATATTTTGATGTTTTGCTCTCTAATCTTGACATTCTATTAAGGATTCTCGAATTTCATGGACTTATGAAACTTTTATTCGATCCGTTTCCCGTTTAACTGATGTTCTGCTGTCGGATAAATGTGATGGAAAACGAAAAAAGAGGTCAGAAAAAAGAAGAGCGTTATACGCTGAGGAAAAACTTTACGTGGAAATGCAAACATTGAGGTTTGAAATGGTTCCTGACTTTTATGAGCTTTGCATGTTGGTTCACTCTCCTTAATCGGATGTTATTTCAAGGTTGCATTATGCAAGCGGACACTTCTTTTATAACTTCGAAAAAAAATCGGAATAGAGTCAGTTCTGGAGTTGTTTCTTACGTCTTTATGTCCGGAAGGGTATAAATTAGTGGGTCAAAAAATTGGAATGATTGGTATGAATTATTCATAAGTGAAACACATGTCTGTTACATAATACACTTGCAGGTAATGAAAATAATTTTCAGAATATAGGATTAACCATACAGTTACATGACAGAGATCATCTCTGTATAATAGGTTTGACTATTGCTTAGCTCAACAGGGGCCCTTAATATCGGATGTTTTTTTAAAATGATAGATCTTTAAATTGAAATAAAACACATTTAAATTAAGATTGAAGCCCATTTTTTTTACTTGAAAGATAATTTTATGACATTTATGTTTTAAAAATAATTTCCGGCATATGTCCACCACGACTGCCTCTGAGGAACCGCATTCGACCAGACCAATTTTAGACCAATTTTTTCGAGTAATTCAGGCCTTATTTCATCCATAGCACAAGTTATGTTGACTCTCAAAGCGATTATTCTTTCTGGTTTATCAGCATAAACCAATGACTCGACATAACCCCAAAGTAAATAATCCTTTGGAGTTACGTCGCATTTTCTTGGAGGCCATTTCTCGAAATAATGTTATCGCCAAATCAATAAATTCAATAAATCAATTCTTACGGTAGCAGCATGAGGTGTAGCACCCTCTTGTTGGAACCAAAACAAAATACTTCTGGATCAAATTTTTGATTGTATCGGTCTCTACTTGTCGGAAATACATCTTGATGATTAAAGTATTAGGTTGTTTTACTTTATCTTCAATCATCACTTCTGGATCGATACCATACAAATTTTGAAACAAATAATCATTAATAATCGATCTGTAACGAGCATCATTCAACGTAACATTAGCTCCAGCATCGTTTTTGAAGAAATATGGACCGATGATGCCTCCAACTTGTAAATCACACCACAGGGTGCATTTTTCAGGATGCAATGGAACCTGTAGAACTTCTTGAGAATTGTTTTCACTCCATATACGGCATTTTTCTTCTTTACATAGCCGTTCAACCAGAAATGAGCTTCATCACTAAACACAATTTTACGATGAAAAAGTGGATCAACTTCAAGCTCTTCTAGGGCCCAATCAGCAAACATACGCTTATTAGGGTCAAGTGGCTTTAGTTCTTGAACCAGTTGAATCTTGTATGGGTGTAGACCAAGATCTTTGCGCAAAATTTTCTATGTAGTGGGTGCACAGAGTCCAACTTGTTGTGAACGTCGACGAATAGACAAATCTGGATCATAATTAACACTATGACTTACAGCAGCGATATTTTCTTCTGTACGTACAGTTCTTTGTCTTGCTGTTGTTGTTGTTGCATCGAGCAGAGAAAATTTTGTCCGAAATCTATCGAAAGTTCGACGAATAAGCTGCTCTGATGGACGATTATGTAAACCATAAATTTCACGAAGTGCTCTATAAGATTGGCGAATAGAACACTGATTTTGAAAATAAATTTCATCAATTTGTGAACGTTGTTGAGGCGTGATTCTTTCCATGATAATTTGTCAATGCTTACTGAACAGAAATGTCAAAACAACATGGCTTTTACCTTCTCTCAAATCACAGTTATCCCTATCGAAAGCTCTATCACTCTAAAAAAACACCCGATATATTGAATTTATGATGTTCTTTTAGTGGTTTCCTAATGATTTTTAGAATTTATTTTATGTCCGTGGAAATTATTTTAATTTAAAAGTCATTATGGCAAAAAAGATTTAAAAAATCATTTTCAGAAGAGAATCATTGCTTTAATTACGTGCAACAAAAAAATTTCTCACATGCTAAGAAATGTCGTAAACAGCCTCTCAACCAGTAGGACAGACTAATGCCTCACTCTAACATTTTTATACCGACGATGTAGAGTCCGAGTTAAGCTTGCAGCAGAATGCAGTGCGAAAGGGTGGGGGAAGATTCGAACAGCCATTCAGTTGAATATTAGTCACCATTTATACTGTAGAATGAAGTTATTCTTGTGCTGGGCTACTGGCTTGATAGCTTCTCTTGTAAATGCATGGTGAATCCTACTACTCTGTCAAGAAAGTACCGGGAATTTTCAATTAAAACAACATTTTTACATTTAATCGTCAAAATTTATTGGGTCGCCTTCAAAATGGGCTCCATTTGCTCCAATACATCTATGCCAACGGCACTTCCAATTATCGAAACATTTTTTATAGGCGCTTTCCGGGATGGACTTTAGCTCTCGCGCCGAATTTTGTTTTTTGGCTTCAATCGACTGAAAATGGGTGCCACGAAGGGGCAATTTTAGTTTTGGGAAGAGGAAAAAGTCGCAGGGAGCCAAATTCGGCGAATACGGTGGTTGCTGAAGCACGTTTGTTGAGTTTTTGGCGAGAAAGTCAGTCACAATCGTAGCTCGGTGAGAAGGCGCGTTATCGTCATGCAAAATCCATGAGTTGTTCGCCCACAAATTTGGCCGCTTCTTACGGATACGCTCACGCAAACGTTTCATAACGCCTAGATAATACTCCTTGATTACCGTCTGACCCTCTGGAACGAATTCGTAGTGCACCACGCCACGGATATCGAAGAAAACAATGAGCATCACCTTCATTTTTGAGCGGCTTTGGCGTGGTTTTTTCGGTTTCGGCTCATTTTTTGCCACCCATTCCGATGATTGCTGGCTTGTTTGCATATCGTACTCGTAGACCCAGGTCTCATCACCAGTTATAATGCGTTCCATGAATGTAGAATCGGAATTACAGCGATCCAGCATGTCTGAAGCAACCTGTTCGCGATGACGTTTTTGAAGAAAATTCTAGATCTAGATTACAGATCGATGATCAATGATTATTTGTATCAAAATTTGAATGGTATCGACCTAGAAGTGTTTCCGCTCCAAAAAGATGGTGCTACACCTCAAGCTGCTACCGTAATAATTGATTTATTGAAAGAAAGATTTGGCGATAACATTATTTCGAGAAATGGTTATTCCGAGAAATGGCACAACTTTTCAGGCGAAATTGAGTCGCTGTAGTCTGCCTGGGCCTCTCCAAACGCTTTCTCGTCGACTATCACTTTGTGAAACATGACTCGTTCGAAAAAAGGACGTTGCGCCATTGTGGTAAAAACCAGTCTTGGTGGTGTTCTGCCCATTGACGACGAATAGCTTTATGTCTAGGTGATAGCCGAGGTACTCTTTAAGGTCTCCTTGCCCTTAAATTTGAGGAATGCAACCGTCTCCTTATGGTACTGGTTGAGACTACCCGTCTATAGGTTCTCAAAAAATGACTTCATGGAGCTTTTTACAGATAGTGTTCTATTCCTTCGAGTAAAATTTTCGATATAATGGTCTTTCCTTGCAGATTGGTTGACCAGGCACCGATCTCCGGGCAACGCTGCCGGTTTCCAGGAAAAGGGCCACTATGCGCCTTACTTAAGTCCGTGGATTATTCTAACGTTGCGCAGTCTGGTGGTTCAACAAAGCTTCTTGATGTAGGACTACTATTCTTGCCTGGTTAAACTGAGAAATTCGATGTCCCGGCATTTTCCACGAAATACTTTCACAACTCTCGTTATTCGCTGAGAACTGATTAACTTCGAAGACACCTGTTTTCTCCCGAACAAGAAACATTTTTTGCTGGTTATTTGATTCCATTTAAGTGATAAGACAGTGAAGATTCCACACACGAAAAAGTGTCATGTTACATTCACCAATTTGAGAGTCCATACGGGGGGTCAAGATATATGTGTATTATCATCACATGTGGTAGAAGTTAACTAATAAAGAATCTAAAGAAACATAAAATAATGACCAAATTATAAAGACAACACCTTATACATATATGTTTCGATTGGATCTTAAATAATCACAAGTTCCATCACTAAAAAATGTTCAAAATATAATTCAAAAAGGCCTTTTTTATCTTCCTTCTTAAAGAATATATAGCACATTCTGCAGAGAAAGAACCTGATAAAGTCGGACCCAAATCTCTTCAGTAAGGAGATATTTGAATAAACAAAATAATCATTAAAAAAATATATTGCAGGAGTATTTATTGAAATAAAAGCTGTAGAGTTTATTTCACTTTTTTCCTGGCCAATGATGTATTAGGAAATATTTTTCATTGATTATTTTAATTCAACATCGAGGCTTCTCTTAGTTTCCTGAGCAATGATAAATGGCGTTCTGTCTTTAAAAAAAAAACTTATTACTCCTAATCGGCGTTCTGTATCTATCCATAGCCCCCTGGACAAAATGTGTGCACTTATTCAACATTTGTGAATTAGTCTATTATAAATGCAATTTCATTCATTTAGAAACTACTATTCGAATACATTATGGAACATCTTACCAAAGGAAACGTACTAACGAGCTATAAAATCAGCCAGGGTGTGATAAATCGTATATTTCCATTGCGTAGGAAGAGGACTGGAAATGAGCAAAAAAGGACAGGTTTTTTTACACTTAATTTGCCTCTTGTGAGAGATGAAAGTCGGTCTATTGGAGTGCAGAAGCCTGTGCGAACTGAACCATGTAACTTTGTGCATCACAGGAAAGTCCTTAAGTGAATTATTTTCTATGATTCTCCAGAGAATAGAGAAAATTGCTGTTCCCATTTGAATGGCAGAACTCCAAAGAGAATTTTCAACTGCGCCCGGATGGAAAGGATTTTTCCTCAAATATGAGATCAGAAAATGATTCGTGGTTGGTGTTTGAACTTCGCGGAATGATTAAATGAATTATTTACACAAACACCTTCAAGGGGGAGAATTAACCCTCGAATCGAATTAAAGGGTAATCCAAGTGGAGATTTACTATTTTTGAGCTGAACAAAATATAGGGTTGGGGAAAAGAAATTAATTTTTTTTGGATATTTGGCTGTATTGGTCGATATCTTGTGAAGTATCGATCAGACAACATAGTGAAATTTCACATTAAACAAATTCTTCAGCTATTTTTCATCTGAGATACTGGAGAGCATATAAACCATGAGTATTTAGAAATTGGGTATCTTTTTAGAACTGTTCAGTTGAGAATAACCTTGGCTTTTTTGATGAAATTTTCAATATATAATTTTAAGTGGACATGAGATAACTTTTCGTTATCTTATGTTAATCGATTTTCTGAAAATATTGCTAAATATTTCAAATATAGTTTCCGTTACAACGCAGCTTTCAGAACCACTAATAACCTTAGTACTTACATAAAAAAACAACACATTAAACAAATTCTTCAGCTATTTTTCATCTGAGATACTGGAGAGCATAAGAACCATGAGTATTTAGAAATTGGGTATCTTTTTAGAACTGTTCAGTTGAGAATAACCTTGGCTTTTTTGATGAAATTTTCAATATATAATTTTAAGTGGACATAAGATAACTTTT
Source organism: Megalocaria dilatata (assembly GCA_034642435.1). Lineage (NCBI taxonomy): Eukaryota > Metazoa > Arthropoda > Insecta > Coleoptera > Coccinellidae > Megalocaria > Megalocaria dilatata. The sequence goes on along the minus strand of CM067860.1, from coordinate 48,219,361 downwards.
CGTTATCTTATGTTAATCGATTTTCTGAAAGTATTGCTAAATATTTCGAATATAGTTTCCGTTACAACGCAGCTTTCAGAACCACTAATAACCTTAGTACTTACATAAAAAAAAACAACACATTAAACAAATTCTTCAGCTATTTTTCATCTGAGATACTGGAGAGCATATGAACCAAGAGTATTTAGAAATTGGGTATCTTTTTAGAACTGTTCAGTTGAGAATAACCTTGGCTTTTTTGATGAAATTTTCAATATATAATTTTAAGTGGACTTGAGATAACTTTTCGTTATCTTATGTTAATCGATTTTCTGAAAGTATTGCTAAATATTTCGAATATAGTTTCCGTTACAACGCAGCTTTCAGAACCACTAATAACCTTAGTACTTACATAAAAAAAACAACACATTAAACAAATTCTTCAGCTATTTTTCATCTGAGATACTGGAGAGCATATGAACCAGGAGTATTTAGAAATTGGGTATCTTTTTAGAACTGTTCAGTTGAGAATAACCTTGGCTTTTTTGATGAAATTTTCAATATATAATTTTAAGTGGACATGAGATAACTTTTCGTTATCTTATGTTAATCGATTTTCTGAAAGTATTGCTAAATATTTCGAATATAGTTTCCGTTACAACGCAGCTTTCACAACCACTAATAACCTTAGTACTTACATAAAAAAAAACAACACATTAAACAAATTCTTCAGCTATTTTTCATCTGATATACTGGAGAGCATATGAACCAGGAGTATTTAGAAATTGGGTATCTTTTTAGAACTGTTCAGTTGAGAATAACCTTGGCTTTTTTGATGAAATTTTCAATATATAATTTTAAGTGGACATGAGATAACTTTTCGTTATCTTATGTTAATCGATTTTCTGAAAGTATTGCTAAATATTTCAAATATAGTTTCCGTTACAACGCAGCTCTCAGAACCACTAATAACCTTAGTACTTACATAAAAAAAACAACACATTAAACAAATTCTTCAGCTATTTTTCATCTGAGATACTGGAGAGCATAAGAACCATGAGTATTTAGAAATTGGGTATCTTTTTAGAACTGTTCAGTTGAGAATAACCTTGGCTTTTTTGATGAAATTTTCAATATATAATTTTAAGTGGACATGAGATAACTTTTCGTTATCTTATGTTAATCGATTTTCTGAAAGTATTGCTAAATATTTCGAATATAGTTTCCGTTACAACGCAGCTTTCAGAACCACTAATAACCTTAGTACTTACATAAAAAAAACAACACATTAAACAAATTCTTCAGCTATTTTTCATCTGAGATACTGGAGAGCATAAGAACCATGAGTATTTAGAAATTGGGTATCTTTTTAGAACTGTTCAGTTGAGAATAACCTTGGCTTTTTTGATGAAATTTTCAATATATAATTTTAAGTGGACATGAGATAACTTTTCGTTATCTTATGTTAATCGATTTTCTGAAAGTATTGCTAAATATTTCGAATATAGTTTCCGTTACAACGCAGCTTTCAGAACCACTAATAACCTTAGTACTTACATAAAAAAAAACAACACATTAAACAAATTCTTCAGCTATTTTTCATCTGAGATACTGGAGAGCATATGAACCAGGAGTATTTAGAAATTGGGTATCTTTTTAGAACTGTTCAGTTGAGAATAACCTTGGCTTTTTTGATGAAATTTTCAATATATAATTTTAAGTGGACATGAGATAACTTTTCGTTATCTTATGTTAATCGATTTTCTGAAAGTATTGCTAAATATTTCGAATATAGTTTCCGTTACAACGCAGCTTTCAGAACCACTAATAACCTTAGTACTTACATAAAAAAAAACAACACATTAAACAAATTCTTCAGCTATTTTTCATCTGATATACTGGAGAGCATATGAACCAGGAGTATTTAGAAATTGGGTATCTTTTTAGAACTGTTCAGTTGAGAATAACCTTGGCTTTTTTGATGAAATTTTCAATATATAATTTTAAGTGGACATGAGATAACTTTTCGTTATCTTATGTTAATCGATTTTCTGAAAGTATTGCTAAATATTTCAAATATAGTTTCCGTTACAACGCAGCTCTCAGAACCACTAATAACCTTAGTACTTACATAAAAAAAACAACACATTAAACAAATTCTTCAGCTATTTTTCATCTGAGATACTGGAGAGCATAAGAACCATGAGTATTTAGAAATTGGGTATCTTTTTAGAACTGTTCAGTTGAGAATAACCTTGGCTTTTTTGATGAAATTTTCAATATATAATTTTAAGTGGACATGAGATAACTTTGCGTTATCTTATGTTAATCGATTTTCTGAAAGTATTGCTAAATATTTCAAATATAGTTTCCGTTACAACGCAGCTTTCAGAACCACTAATAACCTTAGTACTTACATAAAAAAAACAACACATTAAACAAATTCTTCAGCTATTTTTCATCTGAGATACTGGAGAGCATATGAACCATGAGTATTTAGAAATTGGGTATCTTTTTAGAACTGTTCAGTTGAGAATAACCTTGGCTTTTTTGATGAAATTTTCAATATATAATTTTAAGTGGACATGAGATAACTTTTCGTTATCTTATGTTAATCGATTTTCTGAAAGTATTGCTAAATATTTCAAATATAGTTTCCGTTACAACGCAGCTTTCAGAACCACTAATAACCTTAGTACTTACATAAAAAAAACAACACATTAAACAAATTCTTCAGCTATTTTTCATCTGAGATACTGGAGAGCATAAGAACCATGAGTATTTAGAAATTGGGTATCTTTTTAGAACTGTTCAGTTGAGAATAACCTTGGCTTTTTTGATGAAATTTTCAATATATAATTTTAAGTGGACATGAGATAACTTTGCGTTATCTTATGTTAATCGATTTTCTGAAAGTATTGCTAAATATTTCAAATATAGTTTCCGTTTCAACGCAGCTTTCAGAACCACTAATAACCTTAGTACTTACATAAAAAAAACAACACATTAAACAAATTCTTCAGCTATTTTTCATCTGAGATACTGGAGAGCATATGAACCAGGAGTATTTAGAAATTGGGTATCTTTTTAGAACTGTTCAGTTGAGAATAACCTTGGCTTTTTTGATGAAATTTTCAATATATAATTTTAAGTGGACATGAGATAACTTTTCGTTATCTTATGTTAATCGATTTTCTGAAAGTATTGCTAAATATTTCGAATATAGTTTCCGTTACAACGCAGCTTTCAGAACCACTAATAACCTTAGTACTTACATAAAAAAAAACAACACATTAAACAAATTCTTCAGCTATTTTTCATCTGAGATACTGGAGAGCATATGAACCAGGAGTATTTAGAAATTGGGTATCTTTTTAGAACTGTTCAGTTGAGAATAACCTTGGCTTTTTTGATGAAATTTTCAATATATAATTTTAAGTGGACATGAGATAACTTTTCGTTATCTTATGTTAATCGATTTTCTGAAAGTATTGCTAAATATTTCGAATATAGTTTCCGTTACAACGCAGCTTTCAGAACCACTAATAACCTTAGTACTTACATAAAAAAAAACAACACATTAAACAAATTCTTCAGCTATTTTTCATCTGATATACTGGAGAGCATATGAACCAGGAGTATTTAGAAATTGGGTATCTTTTTAGAACTGTTCAGTTGAGAATAACCTTGGCTTTTTTGATGAAATTTTCAATATATAATTTTAAGTGGACATGAGATAACTTTTCGTTATCTTATGTTAATCGATTTTCTGAAAGTATTGCTAAATATTTCAAATATAGTTTCCGTTACAACGCAGCTTTCAGAACCACTAATAACCATAGTACTTACATAAAAAACAATAGGGATCGAACAAATAAAGAAAATTAATCTATAGTCTACAAGTTGACTCGCAACGATTGCCCATTAGTATATAGTGGCCAGACAGGTAGATCATTCAAGAAAAGAATCCAAGAACACCAAAGGAGTTACATATCGGATTCCGTACATTCGACATAATCTAATCATCTCAAGGAGTTCAGACATAATTTCAACAATAACTATGAAATTATACACGTCGAAAGCAAAAGTTTTAGATCAACACTTTTAGAATATCTTTAAATCAACAGGTACAATGCCCGTTAAATCCTTTTGAATGAACAAACAGATGTTGACAAGTCTTCGTTACTGAATATCTTTCCCTAATGAGATTTTTAGCGGCAAACTCCAATAAACACCTTGAGTTTTTATGACTTGTTCTTACAATATATTGTCACGTACTTAACACTGTATTTAAATTCGGTTACACTGAACACCATCAGCCAGTAGAATGTCGATATCTGAAGTTCTTCTTGTCTATTATATCGCGTAATGTATAAAAAAACTCTTATAAACACTCTTAGTCGCTTAACCAAAAAAGCCACATGAACGTCCCATCTCAGAAACTGATCTATCATCAAGCCTAGATATTAAATCTTGGTGTTTTCTCGTTAACCGGACAAGAACATGTATTTTTATGATTTTTTCGGTCTTTACTTGACGGAAATTCATCTTGAAAATATGAATACAAACAATATTCTAATTTCCGCTAATATTTTATTAACACTACGATCGTTACGTCATACCATGACTTCTTCAGGTGAGTATTACAAGATACTGAGTATACCGTGAACAAGAACTTCATTTTATAGTACATGAATATAACAAAATAGAGGGGGTGAAGAGAGTTTTACAATTCTTTTGGGAAACTGAAAAATGATTCAACAAAGGGGAGTTACTTAATTCTGTTTGGTTATTCAATAATATTTTTCTTTTATGATATCTATTAATTTCTAAAGTTTCTAACAAGTTTAATCTAAAACTTTTGTTTTCTGAGTGTAAAATTTCAAAGTTACTATTAAAACTATGTCCTGTGTCTAGAAGGTGCTCTGCGTAGGTTGAATTTCCCTTTTTGTTACAATAACATTCTTCATGTTCCCTGAGTCTCGTCTGGAACGATCTTCCTGTCTGACCAACATATACAAAATGGCAAGTACCGCAAGTTAACTTATAAACACCTGATTTCTTGTTCTTAGATCTTTTATCTTTATTATTTTTTATTAGTTTTCCTAGGGAGTTATTCGTTTTATAAGAAATTCTAAAATTGTGATTCTTCTTTAAATATCTACCTACCTTTTCTGTTTTTGGTCCCAAGTATGTCAACGAAATGTATTTACTTTCAATTGGATCATTATTTATGGGATATACTAATTTCAAAGCCAGCTTCAATTGTATTTTTGTGAAAAGATTCTCAATAATCGGGACGTTGAAACCGTTGTTTAACGCAATCTGTTTGATAATGTTATATTCTTCGTCAAAATTCTCACGTGACATGGGTATGTTGGCTAATCTATATAACATGCTATTGTATGCTGCTAATTTTTGTGAGTATGGGTGGTTTGATGTGAAGTGAATTGTGCTATCTGTATGGGTTGGTTTCCGGTATATTGAAAAAACGTGTTTATTATTAATTTTTGTGATAGTTAAGTCTAAAAAGTTTATACTATTGTTTTTCCCATTCATAAGTGAATTGTATGGTTGGGGATAATTTGTTTATGAAATCCACAAACAAAGAAAATTGTCTATCAGTGCCATTGAATAAACATAGAACGTCATCGACATATCTGTACCAATAAATGAAACATTTAAAATAAGGGCTATTTATTATTCTAGTTTCTAAGGAATCCATAAAAATTTCGGATAGTAACGGACTCACAGGATTTCCCATAGTGAAGCCATATGTAAATCTTGCCGTTGAACGTGAAATAATTTTGTTGCAAGCAAACTGTCAAAACATCCATTATTTCTTGTTTTATTACCGAATTGGTTCTTTTTCGGAGTAGGAGGTTATCTACTAATTTTATGGTTTCCTAGACTGGTATGGACGGAAATAAATTCTTTACATCAAACGATATAAGCTTTGCATTATCTGGAACACGTACATCTTTTATGTTATTCACCAAATGGTATGTATTCTTTATAGATAATTTTGCTATAAAGAATACATACCATCATGGTATGACATAACGATCGTAGTGTTAATAAAATATTAGCGGAAATTAAAATATTGTTTTTATTCATATATACATGTATTTTTAATACAATCGGCTAGATGCAGTACGATAAACGTGTTTTCAGGCTGATTGTAAAAGAGAGAAAGTAACAAATATAGTTTTCTGGATATTCAGACTCAATCAATTGTAATTCATCCATTCGATATACACATCCCAAGTTGGTCCTGTAACAACAACAGATGTGTCATCTGCGTATGACGTGATCAGAATTGTTTATCAGACTTATGGTATTGATGTAGACGAGAAACAACATGGGTCCCAGTACAGTTCCTTGGGGCACCCATACGTTAAACTATCTTGGTTCACTCAGTGGAATCTATGGGTTAAATAATTTTCCAACAAAAAAGAATTGTTTCACTGGAACAAAATGATGAGCTTGCATAGTCTTTATGGAAACCGGGGTAACGCCGCAAAAATTATTCATTATAAGTCGCTTTCATATGGCCAAACATTAAATTCGTATCTCACCTTTCACCAACTGGACTGTTTGAAGTGGACCAGAAACGGCCAGAAGTGACCAACAGAGGAGGTGTTGTGTTCCATCAGGACAACGTCAGGCCACAAACGTCTGTAATGACTCGCCAGAAACTCCGGTAGCTTGGTTGGAAAGTTTTAATACTTCCACCATATAGTCCAAGAGATCATCATCTGTTTCTCACATTGCAAACCTTCCTGATTGATAAGGAATTAGTATCAAGAGAAGAATGTGAAAATTCGATTACTAGATTTTTTCACCAATAAGGACCAAGACTTCTATGAGAGGAGCCTACCTTTAAAATTTTTAAAACAAATTGTAGAACAAAACGATGCATATTTGAATCAAATGGTACAATCAAAAATTTGTTAAATAAAGTCTTGAAGTTCATGCAAAAATATTGGATTTTTCCTCAACCCATTATAAACAGAGATTTTACAGATATTCTTTCTTATTCGCACACTCTGAAGTTATTCGAAGGTAATCTAAAGAAATATAAAAAAATTTCACGGTCGCCTGGGAAGTAACAATTAATATTTTACCGTCCGAGTTCAACAAACAGATAGGAAAAATATTTTTGGTGCTTTCTGGAAGGAAAATTATAAACCTTTGTGTGTTACAGTATAATACTCGAAGGCTGCAGACTCGACGGGTATTTTCGCAAAATATTTACCTTCCAACTCTTCGCGAACCTATTGTTGTCTAAACCGTGGAGGCAGAATAATGAAATTTTGGACTACCGAATGAAAGCAAACGACAAATATTTGTTGTAGTATGAATTTATATACACTGCTCAAAAATTGAAGTGGCTAATTTGCGTACATATCTTTACATATTATAAAATTAAGACGCTTGCGCTTGCGCTCTGTTCGCTTAGATCTTTTAAACGGATTTTAATGCAGTTTTCAGCAATGAATGAAGTGATTCAAAAGGAAGGTTTATATATAATGAGTGGTTTTTTAGGGTTATAGAACTTTCGATAGGGATAACTGTGATTTGACAGAAGGTATAATAGAAGCCATGTTGTTTTGACATTTGTGTTCAGTAAGCATTGACAAACTATCATGGAAACACTCACGCCGCAACAACGTTTACAAATTGTTGAAATTTATTTTCAAAATCAGTGTTCTATTGTCCAAACTTATAGAGCACTTCGTGAAATTTATGATTTACATAATCGTCCATCAGAGCAGCTTATTCGTCGAACTATCGATAGATTTCGGACAACATCTTCTCTACTCGATGCAGCAACAACAGCAAGACAAAGAACTGTAACTACAGAAGAATATATCGCTGGTGTAAGTCGTAGTGTTAATGATGATCCAGATTTGTCTATTTGTCGACGTTCACAACAAGTTGGAGTCTGTGCATCCACCACATGGAAAATTTTGCGTAAAGATCTTGGTCTAAACCCATACAAGATCGTTTGTTTGTTGATTGGGCCTTAGAACAGCTTGAAGTTGATCCATTTTTTTATCGTAAAATTGTGTTTAGTTGTGAAGCTCATTTCTGGTTGAACGGCTATGTAAACAAGCAAAATGCCGTATATGGAGTGAAAACAATTCTCAAGAAGTTCTGCAGGTTCCATTGCATCCTGAAAAATGCACCCTGTGGTGTGATTTACACGTTGGAGGCATCATCGGTCCATATTTCTTTAAAAACGATGCTGGAGCTAATGTTACAGTGAATGATGCTCGTTACAGATCGATGATCAATGATTATTTGTTTCAAAATCTGAATGGTATCGACCCAGAAATGTTTTGGGTCCAACAAAATGGTGCTACATCTCATGCTGCTACCATAACAATTGATTAATTGAAAGAAAGATTTGGTGATAACATTATTTCGAAAAATGGTCCAATTAATTGGCCTCCATGATCATGCGACATAACTCCACAGAATTATTTTCTTTGGGGTTATGTCAAGTCATTGGTTTATACTGATGAACCAGAAACAATAGACGCTTTGGAAGCCCACATAACTTGTGTTATTGATGAAATAAGGCCTGAATTACTCGAAAAAGTGGTCCAAAATTGGTCTGGTCGAATGCGGTTCCTCAGAGCTAGTCGTGGTGGACATATGCCGGAAATTATTTTTAAAACATACAACAATAAAATACAGATGTTTGTTCTAAAAATTTTCAAATATTTCCTTAAAAATAGCGATCAAACTAATTAAATATTGAATTGTGGTATAATAACATTTCGTTTGTTATATTGTTTCAGCTTTCATGTTTATTGATTTGTATATTATCCATGAACTCAATTTCATGGTCTCTATTGCCAATATATAAATTATCAATATTATTTGAAGATGAATGATTATTCCCCAAAGAGTGTTTCACCTAAAGAAGCTTTATTTTTAGCAAAACTTCTTTTGTGTTCAGATTTGAGACCTTCTATCTGTCTTCGCCAATGTGCCCTAAGAATTTTGCATGTTGTCCGTTTTTCTCAGAATGAGAACAGATTTTGTATATTTCTTTTCCCAGTCTGTGACGGAAACAACCTGCAGTAACAAATTTATTGTTGTATAGCATTCAAGTAGAAGTTGTCGTACGAGGCATACCTTTCTGTTTCATTTTCAAGCACACCTTCAGGACAAATAGTTCTTAACTGTGAATAATAAAATATTGTCTTACAAACAGTATTCTTTCATTTCAATGTAGCAAAAAAAGCTCATTTACAATCAGTACACTATCTATTATACCAAAATAACCTTTTTTTAATGAAAACATCTTCCAATATGCAAGATTAGAGATTGAAGGATGATTTTGGAATTATCATTTTCGAAAATTAATTGAACAAGATGAACGAAAGGATTTTTCCAAATATATATCACTCAGGTAAAGGATTGATATTCTATGGCAAATATCTCTTGGGTAAATACAAATTGATTGAAGATATCCGATAGACCAACGTAATTGACGGATCCTATATGTATGGCCTAAATAATATTACTTCGAGCTGTCAGTTGGAGAGAACAAGACAAACATGGAAAATTTCTACAAGTCTATCAAAGCTAAAGCGGTTTGACATTCAATTACTGATTGAATTCGTCTGCAAACAATCTCATCTTCTGTGTTCAAAGCAGGTCATTATTTACAACATATTCAAAAGGGCCAGTCGAAGAGGTAGTCATATTTACCTACACGCTCAATGCTATGTTGTCTTAAGGAAAAATGCAGTTTTTTCACACTACAATGAGTAATTATCAACCCCGTCACAGGATACTAAAGGATACTTAACGAATGAAATATAAAACTCGAGGCATTTCTCAATCCACAGAAACTTCTGATGCGGGTGCATGAATAGTTTCTTCGTTTGCATGTCTCCAATAGAATTGACGTAATCAATATGGAATCTGATTCTAAGATGTGACGATCAAAGGAATAACATAACATAACATAAACTTTATTCCCATAATCAATGCACCCCTACGTTGACATACATTCTGTCAAGAAAGTACCGGGAATTATCGATTTAAATCTGGCGGGGCAATGAGGCAGGTAAAAATTTTTTTTCCTAGGTTGGTATCACTGTCCTTAATTACTATGCCAAGCTTGAGCGGGATCTGTCAACTAGTGTGTTTGCAACAGCTGATTAAGTCAGTCGATGTCGGAGTGCGTGCCGATTTTTACTATGGGTGATTACATTGAGCAAAGAATTTGTTTAAAGTTTTGTGTTGCAAATTAATTTTCGTGTGCCGATGCATTGAAAATGTTGCAAAAGGCCTTTGGTGATAATGCTCTATCGAAAACTCGTGCATATCAGTGGTACAGAGCCTTCAAGCACGGTCGTGAAGTGGTCGCCCATCGACGGCTTCGATCGAAGATAACGTCGATAAAATTAAGGAAAGGGTGCTGGAAAACCGTCGTACCAGCTTGAGAGAGATAGCACATGATCTTAAGATATCCCACGAGTCCGCACGTACGATTTTGATTGATATTTTGGGCATGAGAAAGGTGGCCGCACGACTCGTACCGAAAGACCTGAATTTTCTTCAAAAACGTCATGGCGAACAGGTTGCTTCAGACATGCTGGATCGCTGTAATTCCGATTCTACATTCATGAAACGCATTATAACTGGTGATGAGACCTGGGTCTACGAGTACGATATGCAAACAAGCCAGCAATCATCGGAATGGGTGGCAAAAAATGAGCCGAAACCGAAAAAACCACGCCAAAGCCGCTTGAAAATGAAGGTGATGCTCATTGTTTTCTTCGATATCCGTGGCGTGGTGCACTACGAATTCGTTCCAGAGGGTCAGACGGTAAACAAGGAGTATTACCTAGGTGTTATGAAACGTTTGCGTGAGCGTATCCGTAAGAAGCGGCCAAATTTGTGGGCGAACAACTCATGGATTTTGCATGACGATAACGCGCCTTCTCACCGAGCTACGATTGTGACTGACTTTCTCGCCAAAAACTCAACAAACGTGCTTCAGCAACCACCGTATTCGCCGAATTTGGCTCCCTGCGACTTTTTCCTCATCCCAAAACTAAAATTGCCCCTTCGTGGCACCCGTTTTGAGTCGATTGAAGCCATAAAACAAAATTCGGCGCGAGAGCTAGAGTCCATCCCGGAAAGCGCCTATAAAAAATGTTTCGATAATTGGAAGTGCCGTTGGCATAGATGTTTTGGAGCAAATGGAGCCTATTTTGAAGGCGACCCAATAAATTTTGACGATTAAATGTAAAAATGTTGTTTTAACTGAAAATTCCCGGTACTTTCTTGACAGAGTAGTATTCCTCTGACATAAAAACTAGTCCTTCACTATCAATACAAAACCTCTTTAATCAATCAGACCAGTAGCACCTGAGCAACTCCAGTTGACAATCGCGAATAACAACATGAAGAGAGTTTCTTCAAAAGGCATCAATGACTCATGCTATCGAATGCGTTATATAAATCTCCAAAGCATCAACAATATCACATACTAATTCATACATCGCTGTAGTGATATTTCGATGTCTTCATTTTCCGTATTTTGAGTCGAAAATGGGCCATATTTGAAATTCGAAAATTGAACTAAAAGTTTTAGAACAAAAGGATAAAATATCGGGTGTTCCTTTTAGAGTGATAGAACTTTCGATAGGGATAACTGTATTTTGACATAAGGTAGAATCCATGTTGTTTTGACATTTCTGTTCGGTAAGCTTTGACAAATTATCATGGAAAGACTCACGCCACAAGAACGTTTACAAATTGTTGATATTTATTTTCAAAATCAGTGTTCTATTCACCAAACTTATAGAGCACTTCGTGAAATTTATGGTTTACATAATCGTCCATCAGAGCAGCTTATTCGTCGAACTATCGATAGATTTCGGACAACATTTTCTCTACTAGATACAACAACAACAACAAGACAAAGAACTGTAACTACAGAAGAAAATATCGCTGGTGTATGTCATAGTATTAATGATGATCCAGATTTGTTTATTTGTCGACGTTCACAACAAGTTGGTCTCTGTGCATCCACCACATGGAAAATTTTGCGTAAAGATCTTAGTATACACCCATGCAAGATCCAACTGGTTCAAGAACTAAAGCCACTTGACCATAATAAGCATTCTTTGTTTGCCTATTGGGCCCTAGAACAGCTTGAAGCTGATCCAATTTTTTATCGTAAAATTGTGTTTAGTGATGAAGCTCATTTCTGGTTGAGCGGCTATGTAAACAAGCAAAATTGCCGTATCTGGAGTGAAAACAATCCTCAAGAAGTTCTGCAGCTTCCATTGCATCCTGAAAAATGCACTGTATGGTGTGCTTTACACGCTGGAGGCATCATGGATCCTTATTTCTTTAAAAACGGTGCTGGAATTAATATTAGAGTGAATGGTGCTCGTTGCAGATCGATGATCAATGATTATTTGTTACAAAATGTGAATGGTATCGACCCAGAAATATTTTGGTTCCAACAAGATGGTGCTGCACCTTATGTTGCTACCGTAACAATTGATTTATTGAAAGAAAGATTTGGCGATAACATTATTTCGAGAAATGGTCCAATTAATTGGCCTCAAAGATCATGCCACATAACTCCACTCGATCATTTTCTTTGTGGTTATGTCAAGTAATTAAGGACTAGAAATTATAATGATAATAGATATCGCTATCAATTTATTATTCCATTGTTTCGTCTGGCAACACCTTCATGACACTTTGAAGTGTCATGATTAGGCTTTCTTCTAAGTATCTGTCATGTCACTGAAGTGGTAATAATACAGTTTCTGTGAAGATGTCAAACATTGTATCGAATAATGAATTTTTGCGGGGAGTTCAACTTCAATATGAAGAAGAAGGCTGCCGGAAGTCATCGTATTTTAGTGGATGTTTATGGTGATCATTCTGTAGCTGAATGAACGTGTCAGAAGTGGTTTGTCGGATTTATAAGTGGCAATTTTGATTTGTAAGACGAATAATTACCCTGAGCGTCTGACAATAAAGCTTCAATTTTCGACAAAAAACACGAACATAGATAAAATCTCTTAGAAGGAACACGTCAAATTCACAATCACCCTGTTGAAAATAATTCACGTAAGTACTGTCATCTTTTCATGCGTGAGTTTATATGATCCAATTCGCTCAGACTTCCACACTCCAATATATAAAAAAGTTACCTTCTTTGATCCCTCACTGGAGGAAAATTAAGTGTGAAAAACATAACCTTTTTGGTCCATTTCCATTTCTCTTCCTACATAAACGAAATATATGATTTATCCCACCCTTGGGCATTTTCTGGCTCGTTACTCCGTTTTCCTTCGTTGAAGTTACTGAAATATTGATTACAGGTATTTTGAACAAATACTACAAGTTATTTGCTCAATTTCCTTTTAATAAATTAAATAATTTTAATCACAGTTAAATGGGGTGAAAAACAATATTTAAATATAAAACTCTTCAAAAAAATGTTTTAAAATCAAATTGAATAAAATGATGGAAGAAAAGTACCCAAAATTTTCCGAATCGGGTATTAATCAAATTAATTGTGATGATTGTAAGGCTACATATATGGGACAGACAAGCAGATGTTCACAACATAGAATCAAAGAACATAGGAAGTCTATTTTGAAAAACCAGAAAACAACCGATTTTTCAGAACATTGTATAGAAAATAATAATTTTTTGGATGAGAAAGATGGCACTCTACTATATAATTTTAATGAAGGTAAATTTATGGAATATTTGGAGTTTCTCCCGATCAAAAAAGCCATTGAGAAAAAGGAGAATTTAACAAATTTCCAAATAATCTTTGGGAACACAACATTGGATGCTGTTATTTCCATGAGCCATAAAAATGCACAGATGCCCTAAGTGTAATAAAAGAACCTCTTCAATTTTAAGTTAACACCCTTTTTGTACTCCTTTGAAGCTCGAGAGACCGAAACACGTGTCAGGATTCCGAATAAATTGTTAAACATAAAAACTATCTGAATTTTTTCGAATAAAATTGTTATAATGTTTCACCGCATACTTCATTCATTTAAATATCGGGTGGTTTTTTTAGAATGATAGAACTTTCGATAGGGATAAATGTGATTTGACAGAGGGCAGAAGCCATGTTGTTTTGACATTTCTGTTCAGTAAGCATTGACAAATTATCATGAAGAGACTTACGCTGCAACAACGTTTACAAATTGTTGACATTTATTTTCAACATCAGTATTCTATTCTCCAAACTTATAGAGCACTTCGTGAAATGTATGGTTCACATAATCCTCCATCAGAGCAGCTTATTCGTCGAACTATCTATAGATTTCGGACAACATTTTCTGTACTCGATGCAACAACAACAACAAAACAAAGAACTGTACCAACAGAAAAAAATATCGCGGCTGTAAGTCATAGTGTTGATGATGATCCAGATTTGTCTATTCGTCGACGTTCACAACAAGTTAGACTCTGTGAATCCACTACATGGGAAATTTTGCGTAAAGATCTTGGTCTACACCCATACAAGATCCAACTGGTTCAAGAACTAAAGCCACTTGACCATAATAAGCGTCGTTTGTTTGCTAATTCGGCCCTAGAGCAGCTTGAAGTTGATCCACTTTTTTATCGTAAAATTGTGTTTAGTGATTAAGCTCATTTCTGGTTGAACGGACAAGCAAAATTGCCGTATATAAAGCGAAAACAATCCTCAAGAAGTTCTGCAGGTTCCATGGCATCCTGAAAAATGCACTTTATGGTGTACTTCACACGCTGGAGGTATCATCGGTCCATATTTCTTTAAAAACGATGCTGGAGCTAATATTACAGTGAATGGTGCTCCTTACAGATCGATAATCAATGATTATTTGTTTCAAAATTGGAATGGTATCAACCCAGAAGTGTTTTGGTTCCAACAAGATGGTGCTACACCTTATGGTACTACCGTAACAGTTGATTTATTGAAAGAAAGATTTGGCGATAACATTATTTCGAGAAATGGTCCAATTAATTGGCCTCCAAGATCATGCGACATAACTGCACTGGGTTATTTTCTTTGGGGTTATGCCAAGTCATTGGTTTATGCTGATAAACCAGAAACAATAGACGCTTTGGAAGCCGACATAACCCGTGTTATTGATGAAATAAGGCCTGAATTACTCGAAAAAGTGGTCCAAAAGTGCTCTGGTCGAATGCGGTTCCTCAGAGCTAGTCGTGATGGACATATGTCGGAAATTATTTTTAAAACATAAATGCATTAAATTATCATAATATAAATATTTTAAAAAATTTTAAACAATTTTAAAAAATTAGCCTTCTACATATTTAACTCCAAAAGATTATATTCAATGATTATAACTTCTGAAAATAAATTAAACTAATGTCGTATAAGTACCACTTATATCATGACATAAAATAAACATTCATTATAAGATATCCAAATGGTATAACAAAATCCAATAAATAAAAATTATTAACTAAAATCCTATAAATTAAACATTTTGAATAGACAAAATTTTGTTTAAAATATTTATATTATTTTATATACCTTCTATCAAGAATGACCTCTATTTACGTTATTGCATTAAATTATCTTTCGAATAAAATAAAAATTTGGCTTCAATCTTAATTTAAATGTGTTTTATTTCAATTTAAAGTTCTATTACTCTAAAAAAAACACCCGATATTTATCTATTTCTTTGTTGAAATTTCGTGCAGACTTCTATCTTTTCCTTTGTTCTTAGATAAACTAGTATTACAGTAATCATTGGGATTGCTATGCGTTTCTTCAACAACAAATATGAAAATGTTCAGGTCGTCTATCTCACAACCTTAGCAGACAGGATGAATTGACCTTGATGAGGGAGAAGAATAGTTAAAAATTTTCATTCATTTTGCTACACGACAACATAGAATATTTAATTTTTGAAAATAATGAACCTGATGCACAGTATATCCCACCAACTACCAGATGTCCCAAGCTTTCGCGAGATCTTATCACAAGCAGGAAATACGAACTTAAAGACAGCTGAAAGCTCCATCCGAACTCTACTTCAAGAACTGAAAACTGCAACCGACCGTTAAAGCAAGACCTCCAATAAATCGAATCTGCAAGTTTCTCTTGTGGATTGAACACACAATTTCATTTCGTTTCATAAAGTTGGAGGAATCGAGTTGTGATCGTTTATTCGCGACGAACTTCGAAAAATCCGATTACAAAATATATATATTTCTGAAATTGGCATGAATGAGAGTCCTCTATTGGAAAAGCGGAAGCACTCAGCGGCATTGATGGTGGATTTAACATCGTTTAGAAGACGTAAAATCTTTTTTTTCACGACAGAAAAGAAGTTACTGATATGGTTCGCGTAAATTCGATGTCATGTTTCCAAATGAAAGCGGCCGAACGGGTTGGAAATTAAAATGAACCAAGAACGGCATTTTCAAATGCAGTTTTGCTGTCTTGATGATTGTCAACTTTTTTCTTTGCCCCCCCCCATTTCTTACTCTCTCTTCTTTATCTTTTGTGAACAGAGTTGAGTACTTTAAGAATATTACTGCAATTGTTTGTTCAGTTTGAATATTATACTGAAGCTCTCGTGGAAATGCGATGTTGTCGGGGAGATTATACCCCTTAATTTGGGAGGCGGCGTTTCGTTCCGAGCATGTGCACCTTAATTCTTCAGACAGGCGTGGTGCGCATGTCTGTGTGTGACGCCAGTGACCTTGAGTTTCACGTTGGAACGGTCGTCAAACACTGTGTGCCTTGCCCTACTTGAACTTGGCGCGGACGGTCAGTCAGAAATTTTAAGACTAGTCATGTCCTCTATATGATACGCCGGCAAGCTGCAGCAGAGCAAAACAGAATTATGGACGAGTAGCGGGGAGCGTGGTCGCTACAGTACTTACCTGATGAATTTCATGATATGTTAATGGTATCTACCCAGAAGTGTTTTGGTTCCAACAAGATGGTGCTACACCTCATGCTGCTACCGTAACAATTGGTTTAATGAAAGAAAGATTCGGCGATAACGTTATTCCGAGAAATGGTCCAATTAATTGTCCTCCAAGATCATACGCAATAACTCCACTGGTTCATTTTCTTTGGGGTTATATCAAATCATTGGTTTATGGTGATAAACCAGAAACAATAGACGCTTTGGAAGCCAACAGAACTCGTGTTATTGATGAAATAAGGCCTGAATTACTCGATAAAGTGGTCCAAAATTGCTCTGGTCGAATTCGGTTCCTCAGAGCTAGTCGTGGTGGACATATGCTGGAAATTATTTTTAAAACATAAATGTTATAAAATTATCTTTCAAATAAAAATATATGCTTCATTCTTAATTTAAATGTGTTTTATTTCAATTTAAAGTTCTATCACCCTAAAAAAAACGTCCAATATATCCATTAAACATTTTTCAAATATCAAGACAAAATAATCCACCACACGGTTATATGTGAAGGCAAGGTATTTTATATATTTTTATATTTATTTACAGACTAAATACCTACCGGGTGTTCCCAAATTGAAGGTACCAACGAAGAGGGGAGATTCCTTACAGTATTTTAAGAAAACAAATTTCCATAAACATGGAACCGCAAATGTTTCTTTTTCGTGATACAGAATGTTGAAGTTTGAATTTTCTTCAAGTTTTTTCCTCAAAATTTCTGCATTTTACAAAATATTCAACTGAAATTTGGCATAGACATTACAATTTAGAGTTTACATCATGTGACGTGCAAATTTCAGTTGCAAATCTGCAGGGTGGTATTTTTTTGAAACACTGTCCCCTGTTTTACTCCAGAACTTTTTTTGTGAGCCACTGGTAGTTTGAAAAATTGTAGAAAGAAGCTTTGTTGTTATACTTAACTTTATAGTCTCTTGTAGTTTTGTCGTATCTGCTACCGATTTCGAGAAATAATTTTTGAACGATTCTCTTGAAATCCTCAGAAAATTCGAATTGTCTTAAAAATTCAGTTAGTAAGCTGTGGTGAAGAAATTCATTGTTAGTTTCGACACATCAAATTAAACTCCTGTGTTTTGAGAAGTAAAGGTGGCTGCAATTCAATATCAAACATGCCGAATTTCGAAATGGCTGACATGCATTTCATGTATAGTCTTGCAAATGGAAATTCAAGCGTCTTAAGATGAAATGCTATCCCAATAGAGTGATGCGTGGTCATCAAATGTTCACAGGCGTCTTTCAGAAACTGAATCTTTTTCTACGAAAAATATTAATGGAAGTGAGAACCTCACGACTCGAAGAGGAAGTTCTGATCGAAATAGAAGAACATCCAGGAACCAACACAAGAAAAAATAGAGTTACTTTAAATACAAGTCATCAAGTTCTCATGCATGATCGTTTGGTCGAAGCACAAAGAGAGAGACTGTGTGTGTATTTATAGTCTGAGAGCCAACGGGAGACTTGTCGATGTGTCTTCACCGAATGCTAAACGGATACTGTTATTAGATTCTTAGCGCGGGCCCAATGAGAGGCCGAGTTCGGGTCCAGATGGCATTCTTGTTCTGAGTTTGGGTTTTAAGGGTTTTACGAAAAATATGAAGGACAAATATTTTCGACCTTAAGCTTGTGTTGAGGCCTAAATTGTTGTCAAATACCATGCTTTGTTCAATTTCGAAGAAATTGGACATTATCTTCATTTTTTTATGATGGAGTGACACCTGTGAGAGTAAACATCGACGAATTCTGTTCGGCAAAGTGTTCAATAAATTGGGATAGAATAGTGTCGGATTGTTATTGACGGTGTACAATAGCGAAACTCTAGTTGATGATTAATCTGAATACTGAATTAACACATCAGGCATCAAAGCACAAATTTGTTGTGATTTTTCCGGCGACTTCATTGAGTAAACATAACCTCTATACATCATCTACGGTGGTTATTTTATAAAGGAGAGTACACACTATCAAATTCAATTGTGATGTCGCTGGAAAGAACTAAAGATGATGCCACGCACGATTTCAGTCCTAAACGCTTGTACGAGGAAATAATCAGAAGTAGAGAGGACGTGAAGAGCTCTATCGCAGCAGCAGAGACAAGACTCGTTCTGGAAATTCACTCTTTAAAGAAAAGACTTGATAATTTGGAAAGAGAAAATAACATCCTGAAGAAAAGCATTGAAGACATAGATAGAAGAAGTAGAAGAAATAATATAGTAATATTTGGATTGGACGAACCGTTAACTACAACTACACCGGATTGGATCTGTGGCGAACTGCGTAGGTTATTAGGAATTGATTTATATAAGAGAGATATAAATGACTGTTATAGGCTAGGGAGGACAGAAACTTCCCCCATAAAAGTAGAGTTGGTTTCATATCTGAATAAAAAAGATATTTTTTCCAAGGTGAAACAGTTGAGGGGAACTAATATTAGTATTGCCAACGATTTGACTGAGACTCAGCGAAGCGAGTACCGGGTGTTGAAGGCAAATCTTCTTCGAGCAAGAAAGGACACATCTGTCAAATCTTTTATAAGAGGAAATCGTCTATTGGTGGGCAACAGGGAATATACTATCGAAGACCTGCTCAATAGCAGTCAAGAACAGAAACCCCATAGTGCACCACCTACCCCTTCAGTTTCCGGTAAACCAGGAAAGAGCGAAAAGGCCGAAGATAGTGAGGATATTGAAACAGATTGGGAAACTACGGGAGTGTTTGTGGAGGGGGACAACTCATCTGGAAAAGCCACGAATATTGGTAAAACACCTAAAATCCAAAACACGGAGAAACCACCTAAGAAGAAATCATCGAATAAGAAGGATTCAAGATTGGCCATGAAACTCAGGACTGGGTCAACTAGAACATAATTGTATGTACCGATAAATTTTTTTTCTTATTTTCATTATTGTTATTTGATGAATGTATTTTGTTTTTGTTGGTTTATTTATGAAACTATGAATTCGTTTATTCGAGAGTATAAGGAGGGAAAATACGAGACGAAAATAATTGAAAATATCAACACCTTCAAACACAATGGTAGCAGGGGTGAGCTAAAAATTTTTCACATGAATGTAAGAAGCACCGCAAAGAACTTTGACGAACTGTTAGTTCTACTGGAAAAGCTTACATTGAAATTTGATATCATAGTCTTAACGGAAACTTTCCAGATGAGTAGTATAGAAATTTTCAACATTGATGGTTACGAAACTATATACAGTGAAGGTTTGTTCAATAAAAATGATGGCGTTTTGGTATATCTCAGAATACCCAACTATACTTATAAAATAATCAAACTGGGAGAAAGTAGATCCTTAGAAATAAGTACTAGCGGAGATGATGACCTTACATTGACGGCAATTTATAGATCGCCCAGAACATGTGTGAATGCCTTCAATTCGGATCTTTATTCGTATCTGGAAAATATGCACCATGTTAAAACACACGTGTTAATAGGAGATATTAATATCAACTTGCTGGACAATGATGACTTCGTTGATGAATATAAAAATATCCTATATAGCTTCGGATTCATATCGATAATAAATAGTTGCACAAGACCTGCGGGAAAAAGTTGTATAGACCATATATTCATTAAGATAGATCACTTAGAAGATCAATTGGAGGGTATCAGTGGATATGTTTTGGACTATCTGATAACTGATCATTTTCCTATCATATTGACCATGAGTTCTCATAGTAGGGTGAAGACACATAAAATTAGGGAATCAAGGATAAAGAAATTTATAGATTTTAATAATTTGAGAAAAGATTTATGTAGAGAGTCCTGGTCGGAAATGTATTCAAAAAAAGATGTTAATAATATGGTAGATTCATACATTGATACACTAAAAAATCATATAGTGAACAACACTAACTCTGTTAAACTAAAAAAAGAAGAAATACCCCGTAAAAAATGGATTACTCCGACGATATTGAAAGCAATTACAAGGAAGAATGAACTCTACTTGCAGTCAAAAAATAATCCTAATGACGAAATCTTAAGATCACAATATACTAAATATCGAAATAGAGTTCAAATTTTAATAAAAAATTCCAAGAAAGAATATTTAAAGAAAATAGTCAATGCCAGTAAGTGTGAGTCAAAGGCAGTATGGGAATGCATGAAGAATCTATGTGGTAGCGTAAAAAACTCTAAAACTAAAATAACAAGCATAAATTATGGGGGAAAACTAATTCAGGATGGAGAGGAAATAGTAAATTTGTTCAATAAACATTATAGTCATATCGGAAAAATGTATGCAGATAAAATCATTTGTCCACCAGATTATATCGAACCGAGTAACAGTCAATGTAACACTTTTTATTTGGTTCCTGTTGACCCATTAGAGATAGAAGACATCATAGGAAGATTGAAGACAGGAAAAGCCGAAGTTCTGGATACACTCAGGTCTGAAACATTGAAGGAGATAAAGCATGAAATATCAACACCTTTAGCCTATTTAGTGAACAAATGTTTCGACGCAGGATGCTTTCCTGACACATTGAAAATGGGTGTTATCAAACCGCTTTTTAAGAGCGGAGACCGTTCTGAGATTGTTAACTATCGACCTATAACATTGGTATCAAACTTAGCAAAAATTTTTGAAAAATGCTTAAAAAATCGCATGATGAATTACCTGAAAAAATATAATATCATAGATAAAAGGCAATATGGATTCGTCGAAGGTAGCTCAACGGAGGATGCCATAAGGGAGTTAACAGGTAAATTGTACGAATGTCTAGATAAGAAAATTCCATCATTGTGCATATTTGTTGACTTATGTAAAGCATTCGACACTGTTTGTCATGAAAGATTGCTGGAAAAATTACAAAAATTTGGATTCAGAGGCCCCATATACGAGTTACTCAAGAACTATTTATCAAACAGAAGGCAAGTTGTGGAAATCGCTGGTTCGAGGAGTTCGGAGGAGAAAGTAACGTATGGAGTGCCGCAAGGTACAGTCCTAGGACCCATAATGTTTCTTATATACGTCAACAGTTTGCTAAAGATAAAAGCAGCTGAGGATGCGATTTGTTTCGCAGACGATTTGGTTGTTCATCTCAGGGGATCTTCTTGGGAAGAGTTGAAGGAAGAAGCGCAAAGAAAATTTCAGGAGATAAATAAATGGCTCAAAAGTAATAAACTCACATTAAATATCGAAAAAACAAAATATATGATCTTCAGCTCTTATTCTAATGATCTGCCTAGTATGAGAAATCTTGTGATTGACGGCGACACTTCTATAGTTGAAACTAAAAATATGAAGTATTTGGGAGTGACGATTGATCAACAATTAAAGTGGGATGAGCACATTAAGAATCTCACAAATAGAATAAGAGGCTTGTTGTTCAAATTCAAGTACTTAAGAGCTCATTTGGATAACAGTAAATATTTGAAAATTTTCTACAAAGCATTGGTTCAAACACAAATTAGCTATGGTATTATGGCGTGGGGTGGAGCTTACCGAAACCACTTGAGACCATTGGAAGTTATTCAAAAATGGGTCTTGAAACTAATTCACAGAAAACCACGTTCCTTTTCAAGCCACGAGTTATTTAAGCTAGCCGAAGTTCATGATGTAGGACAATTGTATGCCATCAAAATCCTATCCCACGTAATGACTAAAAAAATATCAGTAAACCTCCTGCAACATGATTACGAAACCAGAAACAGAGATATTACTTACCGAACACCTAGATGCATGAAGACTATTGGCCAACGATGCTATATCTATCTTGCGCCAAAAATTCTGAACGTAATTCCAAATGATTTAAAAAATATAAAAAATATTCAAACATTCAAAAGAAAACTAAAAGTATGGATGAATAGTAATACAAGGCTTCTTATCAAGAATGTAATAAATTTCAACTAAGAGACGTTTATTAACCGATGTTAAGTAATTTGAATTAAAAGTGCTGATAACAAATTGGACATTCGCTTGCCTGTTTTGAAGATGTAGCACCGAGACCCGCTGTGGATGGATCTGACCGCTTGGATGTTTCTCTCTTTGTTTTTTTTTTTTTTTTTTTTTTTTTTTTTTTTTTTTTTTTTTTTTTTTTTTTTTTTTTCATTTTCTTTGTTGATTGTTTCTCTCATAGGGGATTTTTAGAATTATTATTAATTTAATATTGCGTACAGGTTATAATTTCATTATATACCTCAGCGATGTATTCAGTTTATTTAGCCAAATAAACTTTATTATTATTATTATTATTATTATTTCCGACAATTGTTATTTGATTGTAACGCCACTTGTTTCAAGTTTTTAGCTAACGGGTGATTGTAGAGTGATAAAACTTTCGATAGGGTTAACTGTGATTTGACAGAAGGTATAAGGCATGTTGTTTTGACATTTCTGTTCAGTAACCATTGACAAATCGTCACGGAAAGACTCACTCCGCAACAATGTTTACAAATTGTTGAAATTCATTTTGAAAATCAGTGTTCTATTCGCCAAACTTATAGAGCATTTCGTGAAATTTATGGTTTACATAATCGTCCATCATAGCAGCTTATTCGTCGAAATATCGATAGATTTCGGATAATATTTTCTCTACTCGATGCAACAACAAGACAAAGAACTGTACAAGCAGAAGAAAATGTCGCTGCTGTAAGTTATAGTGTTAATCCAGATTTGTCTATTCGTCGACGTCCACAACCAGTTGGACTCTGTGCATCCACCACATGGAAAATTTCGCGTAAAGATCTTGGTCTACACCCATACAAGATCCAACTGGTTCAAGAACTAAAGCCACTTGACCATAATAAGCGTCGTTTGTTTGCTGATTGGGCCCTAGAACAGCTTGAAGTTAATCCACTTTTTTATCGTAAAATTGTGTTTAGTGATGAAGCTCATTTCTGGTTGAACGGCTATGTAAACAAGCAAAATTGCCGTATATGGAGTGAAAACAATCCTCAAGAAGTTCTGCAGGTTCCATTGCATCCTAAAAAATGCACTGTATGGTGTGGACGCATCATCGGTTCATATTTCTTTAAAAACGATGCTGGAGTTAATGCTACAGTGAATGGTGCTCATTACAGATCGATGATCAATGATTATTTGTTTTAAAATTTGGATGGTATCGACCCAGAAGTCTTTTGGTTCCAACAAGATGGTGCTACACCTTATGCTGCTACCGTAACAATTGATCTATTGAAAGAAAGATTTGGCGATAACATTATTTCGAGAAATGATCCAATTAATTGGCCTCCAAGATGATTATTATTATTATTATTATTTTTTTATTATTATTATTATCCTGATACTCCTAGATCTTCTGTGAAGATCCCTCAGAAGCTTTTTCAGCTTGTACGAGTTAGGAGTTCAGTTGTGTTCTGTGTAGGCTTTGTTACTGCGATCTTGCGCCACTTTAGGTCACAGCACTGTTAATTTTTGACCCAACAGTGAAATGGTGGCAGATACCCGTCCAACTAGAAAATTTCTTTTCTACCTGAATAGGATTCGAACCCTGGACCTCCCGGTCACGAGTCCGATGCTCTCCCGCTGAGCTATCCACACTCATGCAACATAACTCTACGGGATTATTTTCTTTGGGTTTATTGTCATAAAATTATCCCTCAAATACAAAAAAATTGGCTTCGATCTTAATTTGAATGTGTTTTATTTCAATGTAAAGTTCTATCACTCTAAAAAAAAACACCCGATATATAAGAAGTGTTGTATAATGTTTAGAGTTAGTTCAAAATGTAAACTTGACGAAGCTACTGTGTTGGCGAAATAATTGTCGTTAATTATAAATTGTGAAAATATTCTATATAAATTTAACCTAATTACCCTTTCTTAAGCTGTGTCCCAATAGTTATGATTGTATAAAATCAGTAGGATTCAGGAAGTTGGATAGAGCAAAATATTTGATCTGGAAACAGTATGAACCTGATGAATTTTTGTCTCCGATCGATTACCGATTTACAGCTCTATTTTCAAATCGGCTGCGAAACAACCCCGGGATCAGTCCAACCCATTTCTTGCGGCATGTGCCGAAGAAATGATCCCAATTTCGCGTGTCATGAGATATGCGAATAGCTGCTCTGCTTGAGGGAATTTACGGCTGATTTCGATTACGTTTTTCTGTTCGGAAAGGTTGATGGGACATCAAGCCGAAATTCGGGAATCGTCAGAGTGAACTATATTATTCAGATTCGATTTTCATTGGCTCGTTTCTGCTTGTCGTGAAGTCGCATTAGGGTGGAAGTTTCCGAAAATACTTTGGTGTAGATGAAGTACTCAGTGATAGAAGGGGAGTAGATGCATGTTTGCGACGGCTCGCAAATTCTTCCATATGGTAGCGTTTCGGTGAAACCGTTAACCTCAGTTTTACGATATTACATTTTCATGATCTACATTAGACACTTGGACGAAACTTTATGACACTGTGAGTTTTGGAGCATGGAATTCTGATGAATGGGAGAATTGTTCACGGAAACACTTGAATACTGGAGCTTTAAATTTATTATTTTTATTTAAATGAACTTGAGGAGCAAACGTAATCACACTGTTCAAAAAAGAACGATTCACAGGACTACCGTGGAATTAGTTTGCTAGACATAGCTTAGAAAATTTATTCTTGGCACACGTTTTTCTTAATGAGGACTCAAGATGAAATTCATTTATAACCACGGATTGAGCGCATCCCAAGTTGGTTTTATTTGTAGCCATTAAATTTGATGGTTTTACACAGGTTTTAGCTCTCCGATTCACAGAAATAAAGGCGTCCATAACTTTGCGCAGTATAACCTAAAAAAAGATGTTTGTTTATTTTTACGGTCATCAGTGAAGAATACGAAGAGCACCTCAACTTCATAGAGCTTCCTGAGTGTAAAATAGATTTAATGAGTACAAGGGTGTTCCTAAATTGGAGGTACAAACGAAGAGGAAAGATTCCTTGCATAATTTTAAGAAAAAAATTCCCATTGACATTGGACCGCAAAGTTTTGTTTTCGAGATACAGAGTGTTGAAGTTTGAATTTATTTCAAGTTTTTTCTTCTTTGTGGTCAAATAAATTAACTCGGTTGATCTGTACCAAAAATCATTAATAAGGAGTTTGAGCTATGGTAATTGAAAATTTTACAGGGTGTTTCACGAATGACTGTACAGGCTTTCAGGGCAGATGCAGGACACTTTGGTAAGTCTGAATCTCTGCACGAAATATATCCTAACTATATTCGTTTAAGAGTTACAGGATGTTTTATGTATTTTATCAAAAATTTTCAATCGACATATCTCTTGAACGCCTGCATGGATCTACATGAAAACTTGAGGGAATGAGTATAGGCCAATGCCAAATATTTGCCCAAAATGACTTATCGATAACACAGGTACGGACTGAGAAAATTGAATTCTTAATCCCACATTTTGTGAAACACCCTGTACATCCAATTTTCAAAAAGCGAAATTCTCTTCAGAATCTACAACAAATACTCTTTCAAACAAGCCTACTAGGATCAATGGCACACTTCGCATCATCATTTTATGAACCATTGAATATTAGGAATTTTCAATTTAGAGTAAACACGGACCTGTGAATCTCCGAATAATGCGTCTATTCATATTGAATCGATTGAAATTCTCAGTAACATGACTTAGGTATTTTGCTGCATCTTATTCCATCCAATTCATGAATGTAGGGGCAACATCAAATATATTTTGCAAAACTAAATTTAACGGAAAATTCGAATTAACATTGAACACTTAATTGGACTATTATAAAATGGACTTAATAATAAAAATATAAAATGTACCTTATAAACATGTGTGGAACTGAAAAAAATTGACAATAAATAAGAGAAAAGATTATAACTTGTTTTCGAAAATACCCCCTCTCTCTTCTAAACATTTTCTAGCTCTTGTGATCAAATGAGCTACAGCTTTCTTCAAAATTTCTGGTCGATTTCGTATTGCTTCACATGCAGCTTGAATCCGATTAATCAAATGGTTCCTGTCTATGATTTCTTCAGAGTTAACTTCATTTTTTAAATGCCCCCAGAGAAAATAATCCAAGCATGTAAGATCTGGGGATCTTGCAGGCCATTCTTGAGGTCCCCCTCTACCAAACCAATGATCTGGATAAACTTCATTCAAATACGCTACAATTTCACGGGTAAAATGTGCCGGAGCTCCATCATGTTGGAAGTAAATTCCTCTTGGAATATTGCTTCCATCATTTAAGAGCCCTGGCAAATGCTCGATTAAAAATTGTAGATATTTCACTCCATTCAGCCTGTGTGGAAGAATTTATGGTCCAATTAGGTGATTATTGTAAATTCCACAACAAATATTGACTGAAAAACGATGTTGTGAATTGCGTTTCCTAGTCACTTTCGGATTGACTCTGGACCAAATATGTGCATTGCGAACATTCAAAACGCCATCTTTTATGAAGGTCGCTTCATCAGTAAAAAGCGTTCTGAAGATAGCTCGCTGGTTCCGTAAAACCCATCTGCAAAATCGCATCCTCGGTAGTTCATCGCCTGGCTCCAAGGTTTGGACGGATTGTAAATGAAATGGATGCCACTTTTCACGGTGCAGACCTGACAATGTGGAAAACCTAAAACTGAACTAAGCCGCCGAGTGCTGGTTGAGGAATTTTCTTGGACAGCTTCTATTATTTCTTCATGGTTTACCATCGACCTTCTCTTTCTCGTTTACTTACTGACGAAAGTGTCCAATTTCACGAAGCGGGCGATTAACATGTTCGAATGTTTGGTGGTTAGGAATTCGACGATCCAAATAAAGCCTTCGATATTCCCAAGCAGCTTCACGACCATTGCATTTACAAAATCCATAAACTAACAACATACATTCTGTCAAGAAAGTAGTGGGAATTATCGATTTAAATCTGGCGGGGCAATGAGGCAGGTAAAATTTTTTTTTCCTAAGTTGGTACCACTGTCCTTAATTACTATGCCAAGCTTGAGCGGGATCTGTCAACTAGTGTGTGTGCAACAGCTGATCAAGTCAGTCGATGTCAGAGTGCGTGCCGATTTTTACTATGGGTGATTACGTTGAGCAAAGAATTTGTTTAAAGTTTTGTGTTGCAAATGAATTTTCGTGTGCCGATGCATTGAAAATGTTGCAAAAGGCCTTTGGTGATAATGCTCTATCGAAAACTCGTGCATATCAGTGGTACAGAGCCTTCAAGGACGGTCGTGAAGTGGTCGCCCATCGACGGCTTCGATCGAAGATAACGTCGATAAAATTAAGGAAAGGGTGCTGGAAAACCGTCGTACCAGCTTGAGAGAGATAGCACATGATCTTAAGATATCCCACGAGTCCGCACGTACGATTTTGATTGATATTTTGGGCATGAGAAAGGTGGCCGCACGACTCGTACCGAAAGACCTGAATTTTCTTCAAAAATGTCATCGCGTACAGGTTGCTTCAGACATGCTGGATCGCTGTAATTCCGATTCTACATTCATGGAACGCATTATAACTGGTGATGAGACCTGGGTCTACGAGTACGATATGCAAACAAGCCAGCAATCATCGGAATGGGTGGCAAAAAATGAGCCGAAACCGAAAAAACCACTCAAAGGCGCTCGAAAATGAAGGTGATGCTCATTGTTTTCTTCGATATCCGTGGCGTGGTGCACTACGAATTCGTTCCAGAGGGTCAGACGGTAAACAAGGAGTATTACCTAGGCGTTATGAAACGTTTGCGTGAGCGTATCCGTAAGAAGCGGCCAAATTTGTGGGCGAACAACTCATGGATTTTGCATGACGATAACGCGCCTTCTCACCGAGCTACGATTGTGACTGACTTTCTCGCCAAAAACTCAACAAACGTGCTTCAGCAACCACCGTATTCGCCGGATTTGGCTCCCTGCGACTTTTTCCTCTTCCCAAAACTAAAATTGCCCCTTCGTGGCACCCGTTTTGAGTCAATTGAAGCCATAAAACAAAATTCGGCGCGAGAGCTAAAGTCCATCCCGGAAAGCGCCTATAAAAAATGTTTCGATAATTGGAAGTGCCGTTGGCATAGATGTATTGGAGCAAATGGAGCCTATTTTGAAGGCGACCCAATAAATTTTGACGATTAAATGTAAAAATGTTGTTTTAATTGAAAATTCCCGGTACTTTCTTGACAGAGTAGTATCAGCATACTCAGTATTCGTAAATAACGGTATTTCGATAATTCTCTTAATGAAAATTTTATGAAAACACAACAATCTACCATTTGCGTATTTTTCTATATCAATAATTACCGACAATGGTTTGAAATCTCAAAATTCTTAGTATGAGCCACATAGATTTTGAAATGGATTGAATTCAGAGTAAACGAATTTCTTCTGCAAAATTTTGCGTAAAGATCTTTGTCTACACCCAAACAAGATCCAACTGATTCAAGAACTAAAGCCACTTGACCATAATAACAGTCGTTTATTTGCTGATTGGGTCCTAGAACAGCTTGAAGTTGATCCACTTTTTTATCGTAAAATTGTGTTCAGTGATGAAGCTCATTTCTGGTTGAACATCTATGTAAACAAGCAAAATTGCCATACATGGAGTGAAAACAATCCTCAAGAAGTTCTGCAGGTTCCATTGCATCCTGAAAAATGCACTGTATGGTGTGCTTTATACGCTGGATGCATCATCGGTCCATATTTCTTTAAAAACGATGCTGGAGCTAATGTTACAGTGAATGGTACTCGTTACAGATTGATAATCAATGATTATTTGTTTCAAAATTTGAATGGTATCAACCCAGAAGTGTTTTGGTTCCAACAAGATGCTGCTACACCTCATGTTGCTACCGTAACAATTGATTTATGGAAAGAAAGATTTGGCGATAACATTAATTCGAGAAATGATCCAATTAATTGGCCTCCAAGATCATACGACATAACTCCATTGAGATTATTTTCTTTGAGGTTATGTCAAGTCATTGATTTATGCTGATAAACCAAAAATAATTTTGAAGCCAACATAACTCGTGTTATTGATGAAATATGGCATGAATTACTCGAAAAAGCGGTCCAAAATTGGTCTGGTCGAATGCGGTTCCTCAGAGCTAGTCGTAGTGGAAATATGCCGGAAATTATTTTTAAAACATGTCGTAAAATTATCTTTCAAATAAAAAAACATTTGGCTTTAATGTTAATTCAAATGTGTTTTATTTCCATTTAAAGTTTTCTCACTCTGAAAAAAAGACCCGATACATGAAATAAACAGTGAAATTTAAGCCAAGTTTTATTATTCGCCTTATTAAAAAATCAGAAAATCCACTCAATGACAAAAACTTGTTTTGAAAAAAAAATTTTTAATTATCGAATATTATAAACGAATATCTTCAAGATGCGATCTGCGAAAGGTTGTAATTTTTTTTAGGATTAACAGAGAAAAAATAAAGGAAAAGCAGATGCAACCAATATCAACATTAAATATTCAAGTACTGAAGAGTTTCCACAAGTTCCGGGAAAACAATATGGTGATAGATTTATTTCCAGAAAAATTCCAAGGCACCTTCTGCCATTCAATTATTCATAAGAAAAGCGCAATAGTTACTTTGGGGACACCATAAAAAGACGATTTCCTCACGACGTGCAACTCCAGTTGGGGTTGTTTCCCACTAAATTTATGTAGGATCGTCTGGAAGCCAACTGGTAAAAGTTGTTCCCAAGAGCACTCGAAAATCCCAAAATGTATCAAAGTAATACGTTCAGAAGCTGTCTTGAATGTTCTCCGGATTGCCATTCTGGATGTAAATTATGATGGGAGAATTGTGGCTGAGTAAAACCATGGAAATGAAGACAAATGCAAAATGCTTCGAGCAATTATTGTCGTATCTTTTTTATGTCCATGAGGTTTAATTATTTACATCAAAACAAATGTGGCAAACCACACATTGAAATTCAATACAACTTCGTAACAATGTAACAAGTAAATAAAATAATAAAGCAATATTGACTAAGTTTATTCTGATTTCCACAAATTTTTATTGTTATTTTGTGCAACAATTGTACTGTAATACTGTTGCAGATGATGAGACCCTCTTTGCTGATGACACATCATTCTTGAATAAAGCGAAGAATAGAAATTTGCTACTGAATAAGTCAGAGGAAACTGTGAAGGGCGCTGTAGAGTTCAATGTAAATAACATGAAAGTAAATCCAGAGAAAACACAACAGCTGCTTGTGAGCACAAAGTACCAAAACCTGGAAAGCATTTCAATGCTCGGAGTGTCAATTAGCGCAAATTTAACATGGAAGAAGCATGTAAATGAGGTGTGCCATAAGCTCTCTACGGCGTTATTCGCAATACGGCGAATAAAAAGCATACTCACAGAGAAAGAGGCGGTACTTGCTTATTATGCACAATTTCACTGCAGAATGACCTATGGCATAATCCTATGGGGCGCATCTTCAGATGCTGGAGGAGTTTTTCTGAAACAGAAAAAGGCCATAAGACTGATAGCAGGAGTGGGCCAGACCACTAGCTGTAGACCTCTTTTCAAGCAATATGCTATACTTACC
This sequence comes from Megalocaria dilatata, assembly GCA_034642435.1. Lineage (NCBI taxonomy): Eukaryota > Metazoa > Arthropoda > Insecta > Coleoptera > Coccinellidae > Megalocaria > Megalocaria dilatata. The sequence goes on along the minus strand of CM067860.1, from coordinate 48,187,902 downwards.
TTTGCATGCTGCTATATCCTTGAATGCCTTATGTATATACACAAGAATAAGAACACTTTCCAAAAACACTCAGCGGTTCACAATCATGAAACAAGATCAAGAAATAATTTCATGGCTCCACGTCATAGACTGAAGAGAACACAAAACACACATACATTCTGTCAAGAAAGTACCGGGAATTATCGATTTAAATCTGGCGGGGCAATGAGGCAGGTGAAATTTTTTTTTCCTAGGTTGGTACCACTGTCCTTAATTACTATGCCAAGCTTGAGCGGGATCTGTCAACTAGTGTGTTTGCAACAGCTGATTAAGTCAGTCGATGTCAGAGTGCGTGCCGATTTTTACTATGGGTGATTACGTTGAGCAGAGAATTTGTTTAAAGTTTAGTGTTGCAAATGAATTTTCGTGTGCCGATGCATTGAAAATGTTGCAAAAGGCCTTTGGTGATAATGCTCTATCGAAAACTCGTGCATATCAGTGGTACAGAGCCTTCAAGGACGGTCGTGAAGTGGTCGCCCATCGACGGCTTCAATCGAAGATAACGTCGATAAAATTAAGGAAAGGATGCTGGAAAACCGTCGTACCAGCTTGAGAGAGATAGCACATGATCTTAATATATCCCACGAGTCCGCACGTACGATTTTGATTGAAATTTTGGACATGAGAAAGGTGGCCGCACGACTCGTACCGAAAGACCTGAATTTTCTTCAAAAACATCATCGCGAACAGGTTGCTTCAGACATGCTGGATCGCTGTAATTCCGATTCTACATTCATGGAACGCATTATAACTGGTGATGAGACCTGGGCCTACGAGTACGATATGCAAACAAGCCAGCAATCATTGGAATGGGTGGCAAAAATTGAGCCTAAACCGAAAAAACCACGCCAAAGCCGCTCGAAAATGAAGGTGATGCTCATTGTTTTCTTCGATATCCGTGGCGTGGTGCACTACGAATTCGTTCCAGAGGGTCAGACGGTAAACAAGGAGTATTACCTAGGCGTTATGAAACGTTTGCGTGAGCGTATCCGTAAGAAGCGGCCAAATTTGTGGGCGAACAACTCATGGATTTTGCATAACGATAACGCGCCTTCTCACCGAGCTACGATTGTGACTGACTTTCTCGCCAAAAACTCAACAAACGTGCTTCAGCAACCACCGTATTCGCCGGATTTGGCTCCCTGCGTCTTTTTCCTCTTCCCAAAACTAAAATTGCCCCTTCGTGGCACCCGTTTTGAGTCGATTGAAGCCATAAAACAAAATTCGGCTCGAGAGTCCATCCCGGAAAGCGCCTATAAAAAATGTTTCGATAATTGGAAGTGCCGTTGGCATAGATGTATTGGAGCAAATGGAGCCTATTTTGAATGTGACCCAATAAATTTTGACGATTAAATGTAAAAATGTTGTTTCAATTGAAAATTCCCGTTACTTTCTTGACAGAGTAGTATCTTACATTTTGAATAACTAAATCTATTTTCGAAATCGACTTCTATTTGTATCAGAGTAGGAACAAAAATTTTTATCGAGCACTAAAACCAAAGAAGGGGTCCCTGTAAATTCCTGTTTATCTGAATATACATGGTGGTCCAACGAAAACTTTACACCTCGATTTTCCGACTTTAAAAGGAAAATGAGGAAAATCGCTCGTCAATTTCTGATTTCAGGAGGAACAAGTTTTCCGCTGTTTTCATCCCAGTAACTTCAACCCCCAACGGGGGTGAGCACCACCTCTTGATTTTGAATAGGGATGAGGGGTGTTGCGATAACTAATTTTGAAGATCGTATCGAGTACTATTTGACCCTAAAATTTCGCTCCAAAATAACCATCGATAATGAAATAACAGCGAAAATAGTGAAAGAGTCAATATGGATTTATTTCGAGAATATTATTCGTATCCGACACATTTCAAAGGTATTTAGTAGTTATGTTGTTAATTTTTTGTCCCACAAAGTATATATTTCTTCCCAAAAAAGGAGACGGACCATGTTTTTTATATACCTTAGTCTATCGTGAATTTTTAAGAACGTTACAAGTGTGTCAAAGTGATTGTAAATTTATAATAGAATAAAAATGGTGTATTCCGTAGAAGAACGGATAGAAAGGATAAAATAATTTCTTAGAAATAACGACCCTGCGCGAACAACAGTGGCTTTATTTAACGAACGACATCCTGGAAAAAATGTGTCCGCTGCTTACGTTGTGCAACTGGTTGCCAAATTTGACGCTACTGGTTCAGTCGGAAACAAAAATAGGGTGCATGAAAGAGACGAAGCGAGGGACGTGGCTTTTTAGGTCATGTAGCAATGGAATGAGGATGATCCTGATCGCCGATTCCAGTCCTGTGATGAGTGAAATGATTAACGGTAATCAAAACTACATATTGGATTTTCTTCTGACGAGTGTTCATTTTACCTTAACGGCATTGTAAACCGGCATAACTGTCGGTATTGGTCAGATGAAAATCCCAGATTATTTCGTCAGGTGCATAATCAGCGTCCACAAAAATTTAATGTTTGGGCGGGTATTTATGGAAATCACATAATCGGCCCTTTTTATACCCGGTAATCTCAATGGCCAAATTCATTTAGATCTATTGGAGAACGCTATTTAACCAAACCTCGTGCAAGTATTGGAGAATGCAGAAGACCATCAAACGATCATTTTCCAACAAAATGGCGCACCACCTCATTTCGTTCAACCGGTGCGTCAGTTCTTAGATGAAAATTTTCCTCACGCCTGGATTGGAAAAAGGGTACATATTGAGTGGCCACCCTGATCACCTGATCTGCCTCCACTGGACTCTTTTCTTTTGGGTCACCTGAAATCCAAGATTTACGCTACCCAGCCTAAGCCACTGGTTGATTTGCGAACTCGGATCATCAATGAATACCGTCAATTTACGCCAGGAATCTTGAACGTTTTCAGCAAAACTTACATTACTGCATGGAAGTTAATGGTGCCCATTTCCATTATTCAATAAACTAATCACAAAAGTAAGTACTTTTCCACTATTTTATCTGTCATTTCGTTATCGATGGAAATTTTTAAGAGAAATTTCAGGATCCGATAGTACTCCATAAGATCTTCAAAATGAGGTATCGCAACGCTCCTCATCCCTATTCAAAATAAAGAGGTTGAACTCACCCCCGTTAAGGGGTTGCAGTTACGCGGATGCGAAGAGCGGAAAGGTTGTTCCCTCTTGAATCAGAAATTGACGGGTCCGAGTGATTTTCCACATTTTCATTTTGAGGCCGGAAAATCAAGGTGTTAAATTTTCGTTGAGCCACACTGTATTTAACAGGTCTAGTTGTTCGTTAAGTACTGTTCCAGGTTCAAGGCATAACTGAATCATACATTTAAATGCTGATAATTTTTGGTTTGTAGGATGATTTGATTTATTATGTTTAACTTAATTTGTGTATAACACAATAAACTAGATCATCCTGTAAACCAAAAATTATCAGCATTCAATTGCATGATCCATTGATTAGTTAATAACCATAGGAATCGAGAAAATTATATTTCTGAACTCAACATCATTAAACAAATAGCTGTTGGTAATGACTACAATTCTACGTTGATAGAGAAATTGTTGGTGAATGAAAATAATAAAATAGCTTCAAATATGATATTATTAGTATCCTAATACTCCTAGATCTTCTGTGAAGATCCCTCAGAAGCTTTTTCAGCTTGTGCGAGTTAATAGTTCGGTTGTGTTCGAACCTTCCGATCTCGAGCCAGATGCTCTTCCACTGAGCTGTCTACACTCATATACTCCAATAGAAAAGAAAAAATGTGAAATAAATTTCCTTAAAATATACTAAAGGTACAAATTTTCATTTCAATATAATGCTAGGACCTTGCCATTATGTGTGGAATACAGCATCATTTAAATGTCCTCCGCTTGATCCTTGTGAGGTAATTTTCTATGACTCGCCGGCACATTTCGGGCAATATTTTACGAATAACTCGAAGGATATTTGTTTTCAGATCGTTAGTAGTCTGACGATTATCGGCTTAAACACGACCTTCCACATAACCTCATAGGCGATAAATCACAATATCTTGGTGGCCAATTCACACAGCTGAAATTTTTTTATTCAAAAAACTTTCAGAATTAAATTAATGTCTAAAACAAGCACCGCTTACATTTAATAGACGTATATAAGCAAAACTCAATATATAATGTCAAATGGAATAAATAACCCAACAGATATACGAAAGTCATTAAAATTAATAAATAAATATTTAAAGGAGACAAAATTTTGTTTCTGGTCTTACCTTTAAGGACACCAATTGCCTTTTGAAAACATGAACACACTTAAAGGACTTCTCAAAGAATATAATTTATTTGAAATATTTAATATATTTAAATATCCGAATAAGTTAATTCAGAAATCTCTAAAAACATGCACTATATCTTCAAAAAACAAATAAAATTCTAAGCAATTCCTTCTTCAGTCCTCAATAATATTCCAAATATCAAAATCAAAAAACTAACCTATATCCAAACCCTCATCACGTGTAAAAGGACTAATGCTTCGAAACACAGATCAACTTTATAATTCAAGATTGATCTATGTTCTAACAAAATCAAAGAACAGTGTGAGTTATTTTTATTGCTTCGAAGCATTAGTCCTTTTACACGTGGTGAGGGTTTGGATATAGGTTAGTTTTTTGATTTTGATATTTGGAATATTATTGAGGACTGAAGAAGGAATTGCTTAGAATTATATTTGTTTTTTGAAGATATAGTGCATGTTTTTAGAGATTTCTCAATTAACTTATTCGAATATTTAAATATATTACATATTTCAAATAAATTATATTCTTTGAGAAGTCCTTTAAGTGTGTTCATGTTTTTAAAAGGCAATTGGTAAAGGTAAGACCAGAAACAAAATTTTGTCTCCTTTAAATATTTATTTATTAATTTTAATGACTTTCGTATATCTGTTGGTTTATTTATTCCATTTGACATTATATATTGAGTTTTGATTATATACGTCTATTAAATGTAAGCGGTGCTTGTTTTAGACATTAATTTAATTCTAAAAGTTTTTTGAATAAAAAAATTTTTTTGAAATTAAAATTGTAGAAGATAAATATATTTAATTTTTTTTTAATATTCAAATTTTGTTATATTTCTTCTATCAAGTGAGTGGCCTTTCTATTTTACATTTTATATATCATGAATTAAAATATATTTTACTAGCTGGAAGACTTCGCTCGATAGCCATTTGATTCGAGAAAAAATAATTTGTGTTTTCACATATTTATTCAAATATTATGATTGTTCAATTAAGTTAATCTCTTTTAGAAACACACAGATAAAAATATTCTTCTCTAATTGACAATATTTTTTCAGGTGCCTACACTAGTGGACAACTCAAGATCCATGAAATTTTCCTGATGATAACAATGAAAATGAGTTCATGGACAAAGCAGGGTACTTTTCTCAGCATTTTTCAAGAGTGTCGCATCCAGGAATTCCTGAAGTTAAAATTACCAATTAGATTTCTGGCAGAGGCTCCCAAAATGTGAAGAACAAACTGATCTATCGAAGATGCTGAATTCCACGGAAGCTGATTATTATTCAGCTTACAACGATTCGGTACCAAACAGCTCAGAAACTGCCTTTCATCCATCTTATTCCGACTTTGAATCGTGCCTGAAGGAAGAGCCTGAACAACTTCAACTTCTCAGGTTCCTAATCAATGGACTACTTCTTAATATCATAGGAATCCTTGGGATATTCGGAAACATAATTTCTATGATAATCTTGTCTAGGCCACAGATGCGATCCAGTATCAATTATTTATTGATTGGTCTTGCCAGAATCGACACGGTTCTCATAATAACCAGCATGCTTCTGTTTGGACTTCCAGGAATGTATGCTTATAGTGGAGCTTTGACTACGTACTATTATATTATCTACCCACACATAGTTCCTGTAGTGTATCCATTAGCGTTAATCTCTCAAGCTGCATCAGCTTACCTGACCTTCTTCGTGTCCTTAGAACGCTTCGTGGCAGTTTGCCATCCCTTAAAAGTGCGATCGTTGTGTACATATGGGCGTGCAAGGTTTTATGTTATCGGGATCATCTGCATTTCGGCTATTTACAACCTATCTCGTTTCTGGGAGTCATCGATTCAGTCTGAATGGTGGCCAGAGAAGAATATGACAGTTTATTGCCCCACGGCATCGCGTCTGAGGAGGAATCCGACCTACAGGACGATTTATATACATTGGTGTTATTTCATCTTCATTTACTTCATACCCTTTATGGGCATTGCCGTGTTGAATGCAATGATATATCGACAGGTGAGTATTCAGTAATTACTGCTATATCTATAACGTCAAGGTGACTTAAATGTTTGTAAAGGGTGAGCCATCTAGGGTTTGCATTTTGAAGTAGTAACGGATGTTTTTTTTAGAGTGTTAGAACTTTCTATAAGGATAACTGTGATTTGACTGAAGGTAGCAACCATGTTGTTTTGACATTTCTGTTCAGTAAGTATTGACAAAGTATCATGTAAAGACTCACGCCACAACAAGGTTTACAAATTGTTAAAATTTATTTTCAAAATCAGTGTTCTATTCGCCAAACTTATAGAGCACTTCGTGAAATTTATGGTTTACATAATCGTCTATCAGAGCAGCTTATTCCTCGAACTATCGAGAGATTTCGCACAACATTTTCTTTACTCGATGCAACAACAACAACAACAAGACAAATAACTGTACGTACAGACGAAAATATCGCTGCTGTAAGTTATAGTGTTAATTTGTCTATTCGTTGACGTTCACAACAGGTTGGACTCTGTGCATCCACCACATGGAAAATTTTGCGTAAAGATCTTGGGCTACACCCATACAAGATCCAACTGGTACAAGAACTAAAGCCACTTGACCATAATGAGCCTCGTTTGTTTTCTGATTGGGCTCTAGAACAGCTTGAAGTTGATCCACTTTTTTATCGTAAAATTGTGTTTAGTGGTGGAGCTCATTTCTGGTTGAACAGCTATGTAAACAAGCAAACTTGCCGCATATGGAGTGAAAGCAATCCTCAAGAAGTTCTGGTTCCCTTAAATCTTGAAAAATGCACTGTATGGTGTGCTTAACACGCTGGAGGCATCATCGGTCCATATTTCTTTAAAAACGATGCTGGAGCTAATGTTACAGTGAATGGCGCTCGTTACTGAATATTCTATTAAATAATTACAATTGAGCTTTGTTTTTTCCGGATACTTTCAAGACGGACTACAGCTCTTCTATGTATTCATTCTTACATTAGCAATGCTAATAATATTTACAATTTCTCAGAAAGTCAATCTGCCCCAAATTCAGGGCAGGATCAAATGAATAAAAGTTTCGTAAGTCGTGAGGTTGGATTTTCATGTCTGAGTTCCTCGGGGCATTGTTTTTGGGGTGAAAGCACTGTAATATTTCAAACAATGGGATAACATCAGATGGTGTCGTTTAGTTCGTGGAATTAGCTACAATAACAAGAAGATATTCACAGAAAAGGCCTTTAGCGCTTTCTACTTCATGTTTAAGGATCCATTATAGCCAGCTGTTGGATTATCATCCTCAGAACATTGCGTGCTGGGAAAATGCTCTTTCATTGTTCGGAATTCCGAGTTGACGCTTTTGAGGAACGAAAATGATAGGTGAAAGTTGTAATTGAAATTTCAGAAGAACTTTTTTTAGCCTTTCCTACGCTTTTCGCCGTATCTGTTCCATTTTCTGACTTTCATGAGTACCTAATTGAAACTGATGAATACTAGAATGACTTCGTCGTTTCAACGGTAAAATTTTCTGATAGAACTTCAGCAGTTTTCAAAACATGTACAGTATGGTTGCTAACTATCTTGAAATGGGACGTGCGAAATATTTGAGGTGTGAATTTCCATAGAAGAGGTCTAATGTACGCTGCGAATTCTAACAAGGTTTCGTTAGTTTACAATACAATTATTCATTTGCACTATATTACATTTCAATTTATCTAAAGTTGAACTAGATAAATTGCCTACATATAATTATATATAAAGGGAAATAAAACAGCGATATATACAAATATACAGGGTGACAAGAAGAACCTCGGACAGATTTGACTGTGTTCTAGAACAAACGTATCTCAGCGCAGCCAAATAATTCTTATTCTATTAGATTCTCTACACTCTTGTACTAATATGTGAATTTTCAGTTTAATATTACTTTATTTTCAAACAAACGCAACTTTGGAGCTGTTTCGTCAAGGTAAACTTCAATGCGAAACTGTTCCTTGGCTCAATGTGCCTCGACAAACGGTATCCGATGCAATTTGCCGTTTCAAAGAGCTTGGTCATGATGGTCATCGTCCAGGAAGTGGTAGAAAACGCACTGTCAATACACCTAGCACTTGCAACATCGTCATGAAGTGAGTCAATCGAAATCCAAGGGGTTCCATGAGGAAAATAGCCCGTGAGACCGGTATCAACTATGAATCCGTTCGTCAAATGTCCAGAAAGGAGCTCAACCTCAAGCCATACAAGCTCCAAAAAGTTGAACTCCTCACTGATGAAAACAAGCCCGTACAACTCCAAAGGTGCCGCCAACTTCTTCATCTCATCGCCGGTCAGCAATGGGAGCGCATTCCCTTCATAGACGAGAACAATCCTAAAACCACCAAAACGACAGAGTCTGCTCCGCAGAGGCTCCCGGTACGTCGGCCATCATCAAAATCCGCAATCCGTCATGGTCTGGGGAGGAATTTGCGCCAGCGGCAAAACACCCTTGGTTTTCGTGGATCAAGGGGTCAAAATCAATCAAGAAGTCTATCGCTGCGACATTCTTGAGGCCGTAGTACTTCCGTGGGACCAGCATCTGCTGAATGACCGCCCTATTCGCCGGATCTCAACCCAATGGACTACACCGTGTGGTCGATTTTGGAACTCAGGGCGTGTGCTAAACACCACAACAGTTTGGAGTCGCTGAAATAATCCTTGCATCGGTAATGGGACCAATTAACGCCCAAAGAGCTGCGGCCCATTGACGAAAATTTCAAGAAGCGTCCGAAGCTATGTATCGCCACCAAAGGAAGCCACTTCTAAACCGCTCAAATATGTTAATACCAAATGTTTATGTTATTATTATTCATTGTTGTTTTGTTTAACCTCTTTTGTTTAATAAAGTTAAAAGAAAGAAAGTTTTTCAGAGGTTTTTCTTGTCACCCTGTATTCTGATGTATTAAGTTAGGTATCTACATATAGTAAGCCTGCCTGAAAGGGTAACAGTAAGCAAGACTTCGTTAGAGCGACAACATTGTGGAGAAATAAACAGAATGAAAATTCTGACCTGGTGCAGTCTGCAGACATAAAAAGGTTCCTTCTGTTAGAAACACCTTGAAATCACGGTTTAATATCAGGTGGGGCCCCCTCTAGCTTTTCGTAGTGCTCCTACTCCATTCGGCATTGTGTCGATAAGATTATCAACGAAAGCTTGAGAAATGTTTTGTCAAATGTCCGTCAAAGCATCGGAGAGCTGTTGTAATGTCTGAGATGGGTCAAGTTAGCAGTGTAATTGCTGTCACATTGCAGACCAAACATGTTCAATACAATTTTGGCGTGGGGCGACTGCGGGTCAATACATTGGGTTAATAACATGCATTTCTATACGGTCATTGATAATTCCTGCCCGGTGTGGACAAGCATTACGTCGATTAACGTAAAAGTGTCGCCAGTGGCTGTTTCAAAGGTAACAATAACTGGTTGTCCAATAAAATCAGGATAATAAGATCTGTGCGCCCATTAAAACAAATGTCTGTCCAAACACCTACCAAGCAGCCCCCGAAAAGAGTTGTTGGCGTCATGAAATGTTCATCAAACCGTTGACTCCGTTCTTACCATATCAATATTCGCCCATGAGACGAAATCTGGACTCATCCGTGAACAATCTCTATTTGTACGCGTTCTAGTTCCCATGTTCAAGAGCCCAACGATATCTTACAGCCTTGTGCTCTCTACTCAATCGCGCGTTCCTGGCGGATTTTCTTGCCCTCAAATTGAAACTGTGCTACTTATTATTTGACCAGAACTATCCTACCAGTAGCTTACCGGTATGATTTATGAATTCGGTATACTGTGAAGAAGGGATTGTGTGGTGCAGTTAAAAAAGAGTGCTACTGAAATCTATGATGTGGTTATTATCATAGATACAAATTTCATACAATGTTGAGGAAAACCAGTTGTTATTTTATTATGCAATATACTTTTTTGTGTTCTTACACCCTTATGTTTATAGATTGTAAGGGTAGAAAAGCATAAAAAAGTATATTGCATAATAACATAACAACTAATTTGTATAAATAACAAACATTTCATAGATTTCAGTAAAACTGATATCTCATACGAAGATAATAAAAGCAGAAGAATGGACCTTTCAGAAAGTTTGGAAGTTTCTTATGCACACGGAACGAAGTTATCAATCACGACCAACTGAAATTTAATTTATCACTATTGCTCTTATCTGCAAAAGAGTAAAACCGTCCGAAAATCTTATTTTTACACTCTCCAAAATTCTACCTGTTATCTACCCTACTGAAAGGTAGAGAACGCCTCATTTTTAAATTGACATTACTCACGAATGGCAGCCATTGTTTATTTGTGACATTGACAGGTGCATCTGTCAATGTCTACCATTAAATCATGCAAAAGGTACACACTCCAACAACGTTTACAAATAACCCAAATTTATTATGCAAATCGCGATATGTTACTCTAACTTTTCGTTTACGTTTACGTGCTCTAATTCCGATTTTTGGTGGTAATAATCGTCCGGATAAAAGAACAGTTGAACGTTTAGTGAAGAAGTTTGAAACAAATTTTACACTTTATGATGTTACAGTGCCAATGAGACAAAGAAATGCAAGAAGTGAAGAGAATATTGCTGCCGTGCGTGACAGTGAAGACCAAAATTTATCGATTTCTCGACATTCACAAGAACTAGGCATCTCTCAGACATCTTTATGGTGAATTTTACGAAAAGACCTTGGCTTACATCCATACAAAATTGTTTCAACCCAAGAACTCAAACCAACAGAACATTTAAAGTGTCGTGTATTCGCTGATTGGATTATTTCAAGAAATAAACCGATAAATTATACGCCTCGTTTCTGAAATTTAACTATATTGGACTTCTTTTTTTGGAGTTTCATTAAGTCATTGGTGTACAGCCCTCATCCAGCAAATTTAGTATTTACAGATCAATATTGAACGAGTAATTGCTTACATACGACCTGATTTCTGTGAGAGAGTCCTGCAAAATTGGGTTGAAGTTTTATCTCATTACTAATGGTATCCAATGTACTTTATAATGAAATGAAAATTCCAGAAAGTTTCAAATAAATAATGTGTTTTATTTACAAAACAAAATGGGGCGCTGTTAATGAAAGACCCTTTATTATAAATATTATTTCAGACCATGCTCTCTTTAGGTTTGAAAATGGGTTGAAAACTCGAAATATATATGTCAATAAACAGTGAAACTTAAGCTTGTTATTTACTTTATTAAAAGAAATAAAGTCTTAAATTTCTCACAAAAAAAATGGATTTATACCCATCCCATTATTTATCAATTTTGGTCAAGCATAAATCGCCCCATTTCGTTTATGTCAAATAATAAACTATCGGTGTTTTGTTTAGCTGATAGAATTTTAAATTGAAATAAAACACATTTGAATTAAGATTGAAGCCAATTTTTTTTTATTTGGAGGATAATTTTATGATATTTATGTTTTAAAATATTAGGAGTACAAATAAGTTTCCGCCGTTTTTTAACACAAATTAAATATTTATTATAGAAGAACGGTGTGAGACTGCTTGCTGAGTGACTTCTAATGTTAGAGCAAGTTCTTTTTGTGTTTGAGATGAATCTTTCTCCTATAATTCCTCCAATTCTGCATCCTCGTAAATTTTTGGCCTTCCACTGCGATCTTTGTCTTCTACGTCGAAATCACCGTTTTCAAACTTTTGAAACCACTCTCGACACGTTCTCTCACTCAAAGCACCATATGCTTCTACGAGCAATTGATGCGCCTCAGCAGCAGATCTCTTTAAATTAAAGAAGTAAACTAATATTTTCCGCAAATGACGCTTACTTAGCTCAAATTTTGACATTTTCAACTTATAAAAATTATATTTCACCAATATAAAATCAATGATATCAATAGGTAATGTTGTTCTTGAATGTCCAAACTATTTTTTAAGCCGGTTATCATCTGCGAAAGCTAACCGAAACTCCGTGCCGCGCGATCTACAATAAAACGGCGGAAACTTATTTGTACTCCTAATAATTTTCGGCATATGTCTACCACCACTAGCTCTGAGGAACCGTATTCGACCAGACAAATTTTGGACCACTTTTTCGAGTAATTCAGGCATTCAGCATAAACCAACCACTTGACATAACCCCAAAGAAAATAATCCAGTGGAGTTATGTCGCATGATCTTGGTGTCCAATTAATTGGAACCTTTCTCGAAATAATGTTATCGCCAAATCTTTCTTTAAATAAGTCAATTGTTACGGTAGCAGCATGAGGTGTAGCACCATATTGTTGGAACCCAAACACTTCTGGATCGATACCATTCAAATTTTGAAATAAATAATCATCGATCTGTAACGAGCACCATTCACTGTATCATTAACTCCAGCATCGCTATTAAAGAAATATGAACCGATGATGCCTCCAGCGTGTAAAGCACACCATACAGTGCATTTTTCAGGATGCAATGGAACCTGCAGAACTTCTTGAGGATTTTTTTCACTCCATATACGGCAATTTTGCTTATTTACATAGCCGTTCAACCAGAAATGAGCTTCATCACTAAACACAATGTTACGATCTAAAAGTGGATCAACTTCAAGCTGTTCTAGGTCCCAATCAGCAAACAAACGACGCTTATTATGGTCAAGTGGCTTTAGTTCTTGAACCAGTTGGATCTTGTATGGGTGTAGACCAAGATCTTTACGCAAAATTTTCCATGTGGTGGTCCAACTTGTTGTGAACGTCGGATAGATAAATCTGGATCATCATTAACACTATGACTTACAGCAGCGATATTTTCTTCTATACGTACAGTTTTTTGTCTTGTTGTTGCATCGAGTAGAGTAAATTTTGTCTGAAATCTATCGATAGTTGACGGATAAGCTGCTCTGATGGACAATTATGTAAACCTTAAATTTCACGAAGTGCTCTATAAGGTTGGCGAATAGAACACTGATTTTGAAAATAAATTTCAACAATTTATATACTTTGTTGCGGCGTGAGTGTTTCCATGATAATTTGTCAATGCTTACTGAACAGAAATGTCAAAACAACATGGCTTCTACCTTCAGTCAAATAACAGTTATTCCTATCGAAAGTTCTATCACTCTAAAAAAACACCCGATATATTCTGTCAAGAAAGTACCGGGAATTATCGATTTAAATCTGGCGGGGCAATGAGGCAGGTAAAAATTTTTTTTTCTAGGTTGGTACCACTGTCCTTAATTACTATGCCAAGCTTGAGCGGGATCTGTCAACTAGTGTGTTTGCAACAGCTGATTTAGTCAGTCGATGTCAGAGTGCGTGTCGATTTTTACTATAGGTGATTACGTTGAGCAAAGAATTTGTTTAAAGTTTTGTGTTGCAAATTAATTTTCGTGTGCCGATGCATTGAAAATGTTGCAAACGGCCTTTGGTGATAATGCTCTATCGAAAACTCGTGCATATCAGTGGTACAGAGCCTTCAAGGACGGTCGTGAAGTGGTCGCCCATCGACGGCTTCGATCGAACATAACATCCATAAAATTAAGGAAAGGGTGCTGGAAAACCGTCGTACCAGCTTGAGAGAGATAGCACATGATCTTAAGATATCCCACGAGTCCGCACGTACGATTATGATTGATATTTTGGGCATGAGAAAGGTGGCCGCACGACTCGTACCGAAAGACCTGAATTTTCTTCAAAAACGTCATCGCGAACAGGTTGCTTCAGACATGCTGGATCGCTGTAATTCCGATTCTACATTCATGGAACGCATTATAACTGGTGATGAGACCTGGGTCTACGAGTACGATATGCAAACAAGCCAGCAATCATCGGAATGGGTGGCAAAAAATGAGCCGAAATCGAAAAAACCACGCCAAAGCCGCTCGAAAATGAAGGTGATGCTCATTGTTTTCTTCGATATCCGTGGCGTGGTGCACTACAAATTCGTTCCAGAGGGTCAGACGGTAAACAAGGAGTGTTACCTAGGCGTTATGAAACGTTTGCGTGAGCGTATCCGTAAGAAGCGGCCAAATTTGTGGGCGAACAACTCATGGATTTTGCATGACGATAACGCGCCTTCTCACCGAGCTACGATTGTGACTGACTTTCTCGCCACAAACTCAACAAACGTGCTTCAGCAACCACCGTATTCGCCGGATTTGGCTCCCTGCGACTTTTTCCTCTTCCCGAAACTAAAATTGCCCCTTCGTGGCACCCCTTTTGAGTCGATTGAAGCCATAAAACAAAATTCGGCGCGAGAGTTAAAGTCCATCCCGGAAAGCGCCTATAAAAAATGTTTCGATAATTGGAAGTGCCGTTGGCATAGATGTATTGGAGCAAATGGAGACTATTCTGAAGGCGACCCAATAAATTTTGACGATTAAATGTAAAAATGTTGTTTTAATTAAAAATTCCCGGTACTTTCTTGACAGAGTAGTATGTTAAAACAGGAATGAGGAAAATATTACCGGTCTCGAAATAACCACTACTTCAATAGCTCTAGATGGCCCACCCTTTAAATAATTGACTCCAAACCAACCCTGTTAAAGTCTCTATGGGTTTTCCGTTCGGAAATCTGCATTTTCACATCCAACGGTGATTCCATTTTCAAAATCCGATGATTACAGGTAGCCCTAGAACAAGAGAGCAAACATTATCAATTTTCCACCATAAAAATTCCGGCTTCAACCATAACAGTGTAACAAGTTGAAACACTTATCGAATAGATCTTATGTATTCATTTACCATTTCCCCAGTTTTGATGAAATCGAAATCTTTTTCAATCCGTTCCTCACCTCAAATAACGACCGCTTTCTTTACTTTCCCATAAAAAAAATTCGTCCATTTTCTCCTAATTAAATCGAAAACACTGTCTCTTTCTACGGCAGAGGTTCCGCAACGTAGACAACTTTATTCGCACAGCTTGTATGCAAATATTATCTCAGGGAGCTGTAGTTGATTTTCTCCAAGATGAAATTGGGAATTCAGAACAATGAATTTACATAAACCTGGAAAGCTATTTCAACATTTCGAAATCAGTATTGCATATTTATCTTGGAATGGTTTACCCTGTCCTTTTGGTCGAGTTGGAAACTTTTTATTTCTAAGTTCTATCAGGGAAAATGTAGCCGACTAACAAATTGCTTTTCCATTTGAAAGATTTGGTTTCAGAACTTGTTCATACCGTTTTTGCGTTTTGCAGCATATTGGCTTGTTTGTAGCTACTTACTGGTTACTCTCTGTAAACAAGTCAGCAAAAAATATAAATGGAATATAAAGATGCCACAAAATAAAATTTTCGGTCGAAAACTAATGGAAAGTTCGTTTTGGATAATCAAATATGTACGATTAGAATTAAAATTTCTATAATTTTACTGGAAGTAAGGGTTATTATTTGGATCCACTTTAATAATCTATTGAAAAAATGCTTGATGGAGATTATCTATTTATTTATTCACTTTATAAAATCAATTATTACATGCAAAAATATACCTAATAATGCAAAACCCCCCTGAAGAGCTAAACTCCATTCCTGAAAAGTAGAAGGTGGGTTTTGGCAATTGGATATTGCTCTCTCTGAGTAATCCCATACGTGCTCAATTGGATTCATGTCTGGTGAGTTTGCTGGCCAGTTCATTCTCTGGATATTGTTCTGATTCAATGATGTTTTCTACGTAGATGGCACCAGTCATTGTTCGTTCAACGATAATAAGAGGGGTACGGCGACCGAACATTATACCCCTCCAGCACATTATTGATCCGTCTTGAAAGGGCACAACTTTCCAGGCAAATTTGAGTCGCTCTACTCTACTAGATCACTTGTATAATTTTCGGTGATGGTCGTCCAGGACTGTAAAACTGACTGAATTAAACTACAATCTCCATTAGTCCTCTTATGTTTTCAATGAGACTAAGATCTGGTGAAACTGCTGGCCATCAAATGTCACTTAGTGTTCTTGAATCCAAGCTACATGTGCCGTTTCAAGGAGAAATTCGTTTAGAGAATGCTACAATACTTTTCACTATTAACTAACATCAACTATACTGAGGAGCGTAGCACCACGCTGAGATATTGCTCCCCAAACCATTATTTTGGTGGGCAATTTGAACGGTTTTGATAGAATTTTCAAGTAATTTCCACCAAATTGGAAACAACTTTCATCAGATATGAAGACATTATTAAAATTATCTTCTTGAAAACTTCTATCCTTCGTTCCTTTTGTAAAGGTGTCATTATAGGGATTTTTTGGTTTCCTTGATATGTAGCCTTGTCTTTTCATTGACATACGGACGGTTTCTGGACATACTTTTATAATTCATTGATATCCAAATTTATTAGCCAATTTTCGAAACAGAATGCGCGGATTGTGTCGTTCTAAGACCAATAAAGCGTTTAAATTGTTTCCTTTAACCTTACGCGGTCTTCCTGAAACAGGTCCATGCCATTTTGTATCCTCTTTAGTGTCTCATATATAACACTTTGTCTCAGTTCAGTCAATTGCACTAATTTTTCAACGTTTCGAAAACCTTTTCTGTACAAATATTCCACCTGTTTTCTTTTTTCTAGTTGCGACATTTTCATAAATTGTGTACCTGTTGACAATCAACAATATTCGACGAATAGTGTTGCCATTCAAGTTTGGCCATAGCCGCCTATCTGCACAACCTATTTTATACATTACTTTTTGTAATATCGTGGGTAAAATAATATAAGTATGTTTAACTCAGACTTTAATAATAAAACAACAATGTACACAACTCGAGTTACAACAGAAAAAGAGAGAGAGTTTTTAGGTTACCAAGCATACCTAACTTAAACCATAGAATGCAATTAACATAGAAAGTATCTTTTCATTTATTTTACAATTACTCCTTTTCAAAAAATTTGCATTTTTCCAAGTTCAGCGTGAAGCCAGCATTTAGTTATCTCTCAAAAACGTTTTTTAAATTTTCCAAATGATCTACCCTATTTTTCCCGGTAACCACAATATCATCTATGAATATTATTTTACCTTTTAACCCTTGAAGAACTTTCTCCATGGTATTTTGAAAAATTGAAACCGCTGGTTTTGTACCATATGGCAACCTATTCACTTTATATATACCTCTGTGGGTACTCCACGATAAAAGAATTTTTGTTTCGTTGTCTAATTCTAATTGGTCATAAGCGCATAGCAAATCCAATTAGTAAATTTCTCCCCTCCTTGAAGAGCTGCGAACTATTCTTCAATCCTTGGCAGGGGATGCTTATAATCTTCAAGATGTTTATTTATTGTAATCTTATAATCGGCACAAATTCTGATCTTGCCATTAGGCTTCAATACCGGAACTAAGGGAGTACCCCATTCGTAATTTTGAATACGAGTGATAACACCTTGTTTTTCTAACTCGTCCAATTCTTTATCCATCAGTTCTTCGAATTTGAATGGAACCGGTCTTGGTTTACAAAAAATCGGTTTAACTTCAGGATCTACCGAGAATTTTACTTTTCCTAATTTATACAAGCCTAACTTATTGGTGAATAACTGTTCAAATTGTTTAACAATTTTGTCTAAATTGTCGTTATGATCGAGTTTGTTTACATTAGACACCATCGAACCCTGCAAGGCAATATTGAATAATTTAATTAAATCTCTACCTAATAATGGAACCATTGCATTTTTGACTATAATGGGTTTGCAATTCCTTTTAAGAACATTTTGATATTCAATGTCCACATAAATCTCTCCATTTGGAACAATTACATTACCCTCGTATGTTTTCAACTTAATTTTCGTTGGAAATAATTTACAATTTTTAAACATGTGTTCAAAAACATTACCAGGAATAACAGAAATTCCCGCTCCTGAGTCCAGTTCCATTGTCAAAGGTTTTTTATTAATATGCACTTGAACTTTAAATGGTTCAATAGAACTGGTTCTACGTTTAGTTACAAAAAACATATCAATGAAATCTGTTGGACTACTCTGATCCTCTACTATAATTTCTTCCTTTACAAAGTGATTGCGGTTTGAATAACAAACTTTTGCCAAATGTCCAACCTTTTTACAAATTTTACATTTATAAGTTTTGAACTTACATTTACTGAAATTATGATTTTCCTCACCACAACTTCTGCATTTGGCTTTCTTTTCTTCCTGAATCTTCGGCTTGTTTTCTCTCTTCTCTTTCCTTGGGTATGGTTTTCTTCCATCTGCTCTTTTCCTTGATTCTTGGGTAAAACTTAACCTTGTTTATCGTTTGGGTGAAAGAACTGGTTACTGCTGCTTCTTTCCTCAATGCTACTTGCACAATTTCTTCCAAAGAAATGGTATGGTCCTCTTCACAAACTCTGCCTAGAATGGCACTCCTTTTCAAACCTGACACGAACCTATCCTCAAGTTTTCGTTCAGGTTATTTCCAAATTTACATTGGATCGCTTTGTTTTTTAAACGAACAAAGAATTCTTTAATACCTTCATTGTCTAATTGTCTCAGGTTGTAGAATTCTATTCTTTCGTTGAAGACAGAAATCTTCTGTGAAAATTGTTCCTTCAATATCCTGCACAGTTCGTGATAACTTTTTTCTTTTGGAAGTTCTGGATCACACAATCCTCGTAGTATTTCATATGCCTGTTCACCCACCATTGTTAGAAGAACTGCTACTTTCTTGTTGTCCTCGATATAATTAGCCTCGAAATATTGTTCCATCCTCTCCTGATATGTACACCAGTCTGTTCCCATTTGATATTCATTTAAAACACCTATCGTACCTCTTATGATATTTGGATACTGGCTAACAGCCGCTGAATCGCCTTGATTCTTCTGTGAAGTTGATTTGTGTGCCATTTCGTAATATTGTAGATAACTTCACAAATACCAATTTTCCTCGTCGCCACTTGTAATATCGTGAGTAAAATAGTATAAGTATGTTTAACTCAGACTTTAATAATAAAAGAAACAATGTACACAACTCGAGTTACAACAGAAAGAGAGAGGGAGTTTTTAGGTTACCAAGCGTATCTAACTTAAACCATAGAATGCAATTAACATAGAAAGTATTTTCTTCATTTATTTTACAATTACTACTTTTATTTATATACATGATATTACACTTTTGTCTTACAATGTTACCAAAAAGAAGTATATTGAAATTATGAAAAATAATAAATTCCGGATACTTTCTAGACGGACTATACCTTGGGGTATAATATACTGGTAGGACGAAACATTACACATATTTTTTCGTTCGACTCGTAAGCCTAAGTATGAAGTTTGAAGCAATAGTACCTAATTGGATTGAAAATAATTAAAAGAGTTCATCTCTCATTCAAGTTTTTCCCCTTTGATAAAAGAGAATGGTTCACGTGCATCTACCAAAAGTCACCAAAAGCTTAAGCCAATCTCTTTGCACGGACATTCGCTGCTTACTCGACTGTCGAAACATTTGATCGAGAACATCCAGCAATATCAACTGTTTCATCTAGGATAAGGGATATTTACATCAGACCACCGATCATTCGTAGAGTGTTTGGTGGACTGGATCCCAAGAAAAACTGTACCAGACGGGATTCCTGCCACTGTATTGAAAAGTGTTCACCAGAGCTCACATCTGTTCTCTGGAAGATGCTCACGATGTCATACAGGGAAGGACTTTTCCCTGATTCAGCCAAAACCAGCGATGGGGAGGATCACTCTACCGCCCAATACAGATAATATCAATTTTGTCGAAAATCGTGGAACCAGCTACCAATCTCGAAATAGTTAGATATGGATGAGAGCAGAGGTCTCATCAGTGATGGACAATACATTGATCAACAAGTAACCTTCTTAGCTATGTGACGCAAATATGGACAAGGACTGTTGAGCGCTATGTAGAATCTAGACCAGTTGCCTGGGATATATCCAAGGCCTTCAATCGTGTCTGGCATAAGACTCTTCTGAATAAGATATCTTCGTTTAGTTTTCCCGGGAGTCTATGCGATTAGATGAAGAATGTTTTCACCAACAGGAGCATTCATGTGGTCGGTTCCCATGAACGCTGGAATGCCGCAAGGTTCAGCTTTGTCGCTTGAGCAAATGAAAGCGACTTTCTGGTTTGACTGCCTTGACCAACTCTTTGCAAGAGCTGAGGGATCCTTAGAGTTTCAAGACTGACTCAGAGTTATCTTGTAAGATACGCAAAAATTCAGCTGCGACTAATGTCGAAGCGACATTTATCTAATTGCTTTGGGTGATTACTGTCTCGTTAAGATTTCTACGAAGAATGGGAGATTTTTGAGAGGTTTAGTTTAGAGAGCTTTTGATGATGATCTCATTATGTCCTGAGAAAGTGTAGGTCTATCTACCTGCCAAATAAAATAGCTTGTCAATTTCCAAGATTTAGAACAATTAGCATAGCTACGCACACAATACTTTACTCTTTGCAATAAACCAAAGGCTCCTTTGGTACCAAATGCTACGCCTATATTGTATAGTAAATAATACATATTTTTAAATGTTGTGGATCAATCACCTAATTTTCCATGATTAATCGTTCTTGCTAAAATTAATTCCTTCCTGTTTCAGATACGCAAAGCGAACAGGGAGAGGCAGCGGTTATCCCGACTTCAAAAACGCGAAATTGGACTTGCCACGATGTTATTTTGCGTAGTAGCAGTTTTCTTCATCTGCAACCTGCCTCCGATGGTGATCAACATCATAGAAACGTTCGGTCTCGAATATGATCTCTACATGCTCATCAACATAAGTAACCTTCTGGTTACAATCAACTCGAGTGTTAACTTCATTATTTACGTTATTTTTGGTGAGAAATTCAAGAGACTCTTCCTGGTTCTGTTCTGTCATAACTCTGTGTTTGGTATCGGAACTGGAAGAGAATCTCCTGATGGAACCCACGATGACAGCTTCATCTCGAACGGTGACAGAACAAGCATCAGGTTGCACCGACAGTTCACCAGTTTAAGTCGAAATGGGACTTCTGGAAGGATGAACGGATCTTCCAGAGAAAAGAGAAATAGTAAGCGTGCTCCAAGTCCGGGACCCTGCGTTTATTATCCGGCTAACAGGACCAGTAAAGAGATCAGTGCTTATACAACGCAGATATCTTTGCAGAGTGACGGATAAGATTCATATTTTAATGTTTTGAGAAAATTATCACTGGGGGAAATGCTGACATTAATGTCTTATCACTAAGCCGAAATTTTGAATTTAAATTTCACTATTTCTTCTATCATCTTCACTCATCTTTAATATAAACTTTTCCTTCTATACCCAAATGCGAAATATCCAAAACAACTCTGTAAAGCAACAAGATCATTAATCTAGACATAGTTATGAAACATGTATGGAACTATCAAACAACAATCTATCAACAGGAATCAATTCGATGCTTACTCTAATAGTAAGTAGAAATTACTATGAAAACTTTTCCTTAGGGTGAACGTGCACTTGCTTTAATATAACGTAATTTGATATCACAGCACGTACACACGTACGATGCAAATGCAATATGAAACTGTGGATAAAATAGGAAGGCCTTTTACTTGATAAAAGAAATATAACAAAATTTGAATATTAAATTGAAATATGTTTATCTTCTACAATTTTAATTTCAAAAAAATTTTTATTCAAAAAACTTTCAGAATTAAATTTATGTCTACACAAGCACCGCTTACATTTAATAGACGTATATAATCAAAACTCAATATATAATGTCAAATGGAATAAATAACCCAACAGATATACGAAAGTAATTAAAATTAATAAATAAATATTTAAAGGAGACAAAATTTTGTTTCTGGTCTTACCTTTAAGAACACCAATTGCCTTTTAAAAACATGAACACACTTAAAGGACTTCTCAAAGAATATAATTTATTTTAAATATTTAATATATTAAAATATTCGAATAAATTATTTCAAAAATCTCTAAAAAATGTGCACTATATCTTCAAAAAACAAATATAATTCTAGACAATCCCGTCTTCAGTCCTCATTTAATATTCCAAATATCAAAATCAAAAAACTAACCTATATCTCTCACGTGTTAAAATACTTAAGCTTTGAAATACAGATCAACTATATAATTCAAGATTGATCTATGTTCTAACAAAATCAAAGAACAGTGTGAGTTATTTTAAGGTTTATTTAAATTCATTGACATTCTATAATGAGATTTATTGAAGCCAAAATATAATTATATATAATATATAAAATAAAATAGAAAGGCCTTTTACTTGATAGAAGAAATATAACAAAATTTGATAGTAGAAGATAAACATATTTCAATTTAATATTCAAATTTTGTTATATTTCTTCTATCAAGTAAAAGGCCTTTCTTTTTTATTTTATATATTATATATAATTATATTTTGGCTTCAATAAATCTTATTATAGAATGTCAATGAATTTAAATAAACCTTAAAATAACTCACACTGTTCTTTGATTTTGTTAGAACATAGATCAATCTTGAATTATATAGTTGATCTGTATTTCGAAGCTTAAGTCTTTTAACACGTGAGAGATATAGGTTAGTTTTTTGATTTTGATATTTGGAATATTAAATGAGGACTGAAGACGGGATTGTCTAGAATTATATTTGTTTTTTGAAGATATAGTGCACATTTTTTAGAGATTTTTGAAATAATTTATTCGAATATTTTAATATATTAAATATTTAAAATAAATTATATTCTTTGAGAAGTCCTTTAAGTGTGTTCATGTTTTTAAAAGGCAATTGGTGTTCTTAAAGGTAAGACCAGAAACAAAATTTTGTCTCCTTTAAATATTTATTTATTAATTTTAATTACTTTCGTATATCTGTTGGGTTATTTATTCCATTTGACATTATATATTGAGTTTTGATTATATACGTCTATTAAATGTAAGAGGTGCTTGTGTAGACATAAATTTAATTCTAAAAGTTTCTTGAATAAAAATTTTTTTAAATTAAAATTGTAGAAGATAAACATATTTAAATTTGTTTTAATATTCAAATTTTGAAACTGTGGAACCTTATAGCCAGGTCAGATAAGACATTGAAGGGTACAAAAATTTCTACAGAGCTAAAAATAGTTCAGACAAAAATTGTAGATCATCAAATTCTCTAAAAAAAACGTCTTCACATTTTTTTCGTGAATATCGCCATTTAAGTCATATGGCGATTCAAAGAATTGAAAAAATTATTTACATATTTTGTCAATGAAGAACTGGAATATAATAATCAAAATCAAAAGTTAGGGAAGTACTTCAACACACTTAATCTAAATAAAATATTTTATATGTCCATATTTTATGAAACTCTTCAGAAATATCCAATCTAAACTATGACTATTATATCAAATTTTCATACTCACATCAGCCAATAGAATGTAGATATCTGATGAAGCCTCATGAAAATAATGGCAAAACAATTGTTGTATTACAAATATATTTGTGGAAATTAAATACTGTTTCCTATATATTTTTTAATCTACAATGTGAGTTTTTAATTTTTCAGTTAGGAATCTTAAATGAACAATTATTTGTTTGAGCAATATCACAGAAATACTGAATGTGCTTCAATAAAAAGAACAAAATATTGTCGCATTTCCTTCAGCGAGCAAATTTTCAAATGAAATCAAAAGACACAGGGTGTTTCATATGTGACTAATATGTTAGAAGAATGAATATTATTTTCAAATAGTACCTACGTAATTTGAGTATATTTTCTGTATATAATTCTAATTTATCTACGTAATTTTATGTTGTAGAGACTATTAATAGGAAAGAGCCTATATGTAGTGTAAAACATACTTCCATGTCCATCATGTGATCTTCCCAACTGTGAACTGACCAAACCAATGAATAAATTTGACGAACAAAGATATCATCTTTTTATTTCAATCATTCCATTTAACTAGTTTTGCGAAGATATAAAATCGTTTAGGATTGTTCTACTTCATATTTTTCTGCAAAATTTGTGGAATTTTTTGAGTCCTACGTCCTACTCGATAAAGGTCAAATTGATACATTCAAAATCATAACATTCCAAAAACTGAAAGTATTAATACAATGTTGAGGAAAATTGTTTTACAATTAAAAACCTAAAAAATAACTTTTTAAAATCAATTGAATTCAAGAAATTGGAAAGCTCAACTTTTCATCGTATAAGGATCTATGAGGAATTTAAAAATCAATTTGAATGTAAGTCAATACTTGATAGATGTAAAATTTAAATGAATTTAAATTCAGAATTATATATTCTAACTTCTACAATATAAATTGAAACTATAGGTTGTTTTTTCAGAGTGATAGAAATAAAACACATTTAAATTAAGATTGAAGCCAAATTTTTTTTTTATTCGAAAGCTAATTTTATGACATTTATGTTTTTAAAATAATCGTCGAACCCCATTCGACCAGACCAATTTTGGACCACTTTTTCTAGTAATTCAGGCCTTATTTCATCAAAAACACGAGTTATGTTTGCTTGCAAAGCGTCTATTGTTTCTGGTTTATCAGCATAAACCAATGACTTGACCTAACCCCAAAGAAAATAATCCAGTGGAGTTATGTCGCATGATCTTGGAGGCTAATTAATTGGATCATTTCTCGAAATAATGTTATCGCCAAATCTTTCTTTCAATAAATCAACTGTTACGGTAGTAGCATAAGGTGTAGCACCATCTTATTGGAACCAAAACACTTCTGGGTTGATACGATTCAAATTTTGAAACAAATAATCATTGATCATCGATCTGTAACGAGCACCATTCACTGTAACATTAGCTCCAGCGTTTTTTCCTAAGAAATATAGACCTATGATGCCTTCAGCGTGTAAAGCACACCATACAGTGCAGTTTTCAGGATGCAATGGAACCTGCAGAACTTCTTCAGGGTTGTTTTCACTCCATATACGGCAATTTTGCTTGTTTACTTAGCCGTTCAACCTGAAATGAGCTTCGTCACTAAACACAATTTTACGATGAATGTGGATCAACTTCAAGCTGTTCCAGGGACCAATCAGCAAACAAACGACGCTTATTATGGTCAAGTGGCTTTAGGTTTTGAACCAGTTGGAACGGGTATTGGGGAAGACCAAGATCTTTTCGCAAAATTTTCCATGTGGTGGATGCACAGAATCCAACTTGTTGTTAACGTCGACGAATGGACAAATTTGGATCATCATTAACACTATGACTTACAGCAGCGATATTTTCTTCTGTACGTACAGTTCTTTGTCTTGTTGTTGAATCGAGTAAAGAAAATATTGTGCGAAATCTATCGATAGTTCGATGAATAAGCTGCTCTGGTGGACGATTATGTAAACCATAAATTTCACGAAGTGCTCTATAAGTTTGGCGAGTAGAACACTGATTTTGAAAATAAATTTCAACAGTTTATAAACGTTGTTGCGGCGTTGATGATAATTTGTCAATGCTCACTGAACAGAAATGTAAAAACAACATGGCTTCTACCTTCTGTCAAATCACAGTTATCCCTATCGAAAGTTCTATCATTCTAAAAAAACACCCGATATATACAAAAATTTACAAAATGATATCCTTATGTATAATCAATATAAAATATTTTTCAGTTTTTTCCAAGACATTGAAACATATATTTTATATTGATTATATGTGAGGATATCATTTTGATAATTTTTAAATATAGTTTCAATATATATCATAGAGGTTAGAATATAATATATAATGATGAATTTAAAGTCATTTAAATTTTACTCTTACCAAGTATTGACTCACATTCAAATTGATTTTTAAATTATGAAATAAATTCATATAGAGTCTGGATATCCACAATATATTCCTTAATTATTTATTATTTTCACAATTCTGGTTATTTTTCTTATCATGGGACATTATTTGGGGTGAATAATTTTTGTTATATTTTTCTGTGTTCCGAGTACAATCGTTATAGGTTATACGTAACAACACGTTGATCATTTCTGTTTTAGTTTGGGTACTTTGAAGCTTACTTCGAGTTTATTCGTTCCAGGGGTTATATTATTTGGTGAGTTAAATTTTGATCTTGTGATATATTTGAATCTGAATTCAATACATTTCTGAAGAGATCTAGACACCGAAATAGCTTAAATTGAAAAGGTTCTTTTATTATACTTAATAATAAAAGAACCTTGACCTTAAATTTTAAGTTTAGTTACTTTTCGTAGTCCTTTGAATTTGGTCGAAATACGTGTCAGGATACTGAATAAACTGTGAAATATAAAAAGTGTGAATTTTTTTAAATAAAATAATAGTGGGTATTAATTTTATATTTCCATTTTATTGAAACTGTATTTTCTAAGACATTTACTGAATTTAATTTCAAAAAGTTTTTGAGAAAAATGTTCATTAAATTAAAATTTGTGGTGAGGTTAGCAGAATAAATCTGTATGATATTCAAGATATTGCAATAAGCCTTCTATCAAGCACAAAACCCCCGTTTTTATTATTTTATATAATAATTGGGAGGCAGTCTGTTCGAAGAATACATAAGTGCTCAACAGGCATATTTTATGCATAACACAGCCTGAGCTATTCGAACATACTGATGTAGAATGTAATTTTCTTCCCCTCCATCTAGCAGTGATTCATTGCTTATTCCATAATTTGTCAGTTGACAGTTTAGATGCACATATTTTTCTCGAGTGAATTGAAATGATAAATTTCAATCTATCAATGCCAGCTAAGCGAATGAAACAGTGTTCGGAATGAATAACTCACTTCGGGGTGATACGATGCCAATGACCGGTTTGACTTATTTTTTCGCAATCTTTTTACCATATTCCTCTTCAACACTTGAATATCGAAGACAGAAATTCATATTAACTCTTACTTAATAAAGATATTTAAATAAGTAAAAAAGAGAATATTCTCTTTCGAAAATATTTTTCAGAATAACGTGTTTCAGATCCATATTTATAAGTTTACAGAATATTTGATTGAATGAAAAACTTACTTTGATTTGAATATCAAAACAGATTTAATCTGTTAGCCTCCTATAATTTTAATTTCAAAAAATGTTATTCAAAAACTTTTAGAATTAACTTAATGTCTTATGAGCACAGCTTATATTTAATAAAATTTAAAATATTATACAGATTTCTTCTGTAAACCTTCTACAACAACCTTCATAAAACAAGAAATGAAACAAAATTTTGTACACTTCAAGTTTTCATTTTATGATTTTTAGTAGACAATTTATATTTCTTTGAATTTCTTTCATTCCCTTTGGTACTGTTTAATAATTAATTGAAGTATAAATTCTATATGTCTACTAAAAATGACACGGTGTCTCCTTACGACATTTATTTAATTTAATTCTAAAAATTTTGAATAAAAATTTGTTTAAAATTAAAATTTGTAGAAGGTTTACAGAAGAAATCTGTATAATATTTTAAATTTTGTAATAACCCTTCTATCAAGAAAAAACTCTTTTATTTAATTTATTATATTAAATAGACATAAAATCAAAACTCATTATATATCAAATGGAATAAAAAACCCAACAAATACAAATTGTCAATTAAAATTAATAAATAAATATTTGAAGGAGACAAAATTTTCTTTCTGATCTTATATTTATAAAGACTAAATCCTTCTCAAGAATACAAAACATAATTCAGGAACTTCTCAAAAAAATTATTTATTTGAAATATTTAATATATTTAAATATCGTGTGTTTTTTAAGAGTGATATAACTTTCGATAGGGATAACTGATTTGACAGAAGGTAGAAGCCATGTTGTTTTGACATTTCTGTTCAGTAGGCATTGACAAATTATCATGGAAAGACTCACGCCCCAACAACGTTTACAAATTGTTGAAATTTATTTTCAAAATCAGTGTTCTATTCGCCAAACTTATAGGGCACTTCATGAAATTTACGGTTTACATAATCGTCCATCAGAGCAGCTTATTCGTCGAACTATCGATAGATTTCGGACATTTTCTCTACTCGATGCAACAACAACAACAAGACAAAGAACTGTACGAACAGAAGAAAATATCGCTGCTGTAAGTCATTATGTTAATGGTGATCCAGATTTTTCCATTCGTCGACGTTCACAACAAGTTGGACTCTGTGCATCCACCATATGGAAAATTTTGCGTAAATATCTTGGTGTACACCCATACAAGATCCAACTGGTTTAAGAACTAAAGCCACTTGACCATAATAAGAGTCGTTTGTTTGCTGATTGGGCCCTAGAACAGCTTGAAGTTAATCCACTTTTTTATCGTAAAATTGTGTTTCGTGAAGAAGCTCTTTTCTGCTTGAACAGCTATGTAAACAAGTAAAATTGCCGTATATGGAGTGAAAATAATCCTCAAGAAGTTCTGCAGGTTCCATTGCATCCTGAAAAATGCACTGTATGGTATGCTTTACACGCATCATAGGTAAATATTTCTTTAAAAACGATGCTGGAGCTAATGTTACTGTGAATGGTGCTCGTTATAGATCGATGATCAATGATAATTTGTTTCAAAATTTGAATAGTATCGACCCAGAAGTGTTTTGGTTCCAACAAGATGGTGCTAAACCTCATGCTGCTACCGTAACAATTGATTTATTGAAAGAAAGATTTGGCGATAACATTATTTCGAGAAATGGTTCAATTTATTGGCCTCTAAGATCATGCGACATAACTCCACTGGGTTATTTTCTTTGGGGTTATGTCGAGTCATTGGTTTATGCTGATAATACAGAAACAATAGACGTTTTGGAAGCCAACATAACTTGAGTTAATGATGAAATAAGGCCTAAATTAATCGAAAAAGTGCTCCAAAATGTTTCTGGTCGAATGCGGTTCCTCAGAGCTAGTCGTGGTGGACATATGCCGGAAATTATTTTTAAAACGTAAATGTTATAAAATTATCTTTCAAATAAAAAAAATTGGCTTCAATCTTGATTTGAATGTATTTTATTTCAATTTAAAGTTCTATCATCCTAAAAAAAACATCCGATATCACATCCTCAAAAAACAATAAGAATTCAGATAAGGTCTTCTTCAATCAATGTTAATTTGGACTGAAGAAGACCTTATCTGATTTCTAATTGGTTTTTGAGGATGTGATACAACAACTCAACATAACCAATTTTTCACAATGAAGCTTCAATTGTCGACAAAAAACCGCACGAACTTATTTATACTCGTATATGTAATGAACAACATAGTCTAGTGCTGCACGTGTTTTTTTGTCACCAAGTTCTAATACTATGAAATTTAAGAATGTGTTGGATTATTATTTTTTATTTTTTCATAACGAACCGGCGCGTTCGCCATTTGGCAAACATTTCAGTTTTTATCAAAATATCTAAAATCAATACACTCGCAGTGAAGAATAAAACAATGATATGAATATGAGGAAGTTAATATAAGACCGGCATGTTTTGATATTAAATTGCAACCACTTTTACTTTTCAAAATTCAGAAGTATAATTTGATGTGTCAAAACTAACAATGTTTCTATACACCACAGCATACACACTGAAATTATAAGACAATTGGAATTTTTCTGAGGAGTTCGAGAGAATCGTTCAAATTTTTTTTTCCCGAAATCTGATACGACAAAACCATAAGAGACCATAAAGTTTACTATAACAACAAAGCTTCTCTTCACAACACCAAAAACAAGTTCTGGAGTAAAACAGGGACAGTGTTCCAGAAAATTATCACCCTGTAGATTTGCAATCTAAATTGGCATCTAAATTGTAATATCTATGCCAAATTTCACTTGAATATCTCATGAAATGCAGATACTATAAGAAAATAATTCAAACTTCTACACCCTGTACCTAGAAAACGAAACGTTTGCGATCCCATGTTTAGGGTAATTTTTTTCTTAAAATTATGCAACTTCGTTTATACCATTGATTTATGAACACCCGGTATATTTTGTGGCTACTGTAACAATTCATCATTGTCAATAAACAGAACAAAAAACGATTAAGAACTCATGAAAACTTGGAATAACTTTTATGCAAATTCTTGTTTAATTTTCTGCCTCGAAAGTGATATATTATAAAATCTACTGATCTTTAGAAGAAAACTCATGAATGAATTAATTCCACTTCATCAACTTTCAGTTTCGCTAAATAGGGATTGCAGAGGATTAGCCAAGACGAGAGATTCGAAAATATTCAGAAGCTTCTTAATGAGTCCTAATTTGAGGCTTATAAGAAGATTGGGATTGAAACTTCACAGTAAGTTGCCGTCCTCAGTTTTAAGTTTCGAAAGTTTTTCCATTGTGTGCAACACATCAGAAGATGAAATACTTCCTGCGTTAGTTAGAAAACAAAACGCTCTATATTTCAGTTACATTATCTTATTCACGAATATGAAAAAGTCGTCTTTTGGTTCTACTTAATCCACTAACTGCACAATTCTGTTATTATTTGATAAGCATTGTCCAGGGTCAGCGGTGAATATGTTTGGAACAATTAATTATATAAATTTAAAATCACTATGAAGAAGTATTTGCATATTATAGCTGTAATTAATTCTCCAGAATCTCTAAAGAGTTCAATCTGAATAAATCTCATGAAAACATTTAAAATTAAATTTTGAAACATGTCCTAAATACACTGTATCACTTTATTGACATATATATTATCATCATATGTGGAGGAAATTAACTAATAAAGAATCAAAAGAAATATAATATAATGATAAAATTATTTAGACATCACCTTATACACATATATATGTTTCGATTGGATATTAAATAATCACAAATTCCATCAGCAAAGAATGTAAAACATATAATTCAAAAAAGGCCTTTTTTATTTTCCTTTTTTAAAGAATATATAGAAAGCACATTCTCCAGAGAAAGAACATTATAAATTCCGACCCAAAATCTCTTCGGTAAGGAGAGTTATTTAAATAAACAAAATATAAAAATACCATTTTTATCATTCGACATTTCTGCAACAACTAACCAATTTTTGGAATAAGCATGTCCTATACGAAAATAAGGTTATACACAGAAATATACGATGAAAGAAGGCGACTTAGAGTCTGTATTAGATATTCGCCACCTGCATGTGTTGTAATGCCAAGAAATTTCGCAATTATTATTATAATATATCTGGTGTTTTTTTAGAGTGAGTTTTTTAAGTAGAACTTTTAAGTGAAATAAAACACATTTAAATTAAGATTTAAGCCAACTTTTTTTTATTTGAAAGATAATTTTATGACATTTATGTTTTAAAAATAATTTCCGGCATATGTCCACCACGACTAGCTTTGAGGAACCGCATTCGACCAGACCAATTTTGGACCACTTTTTCGAGTAATTCAGGCCTTATTTCATCAATAACAGGAGTAATGTTGGCGTTCAAAACGTCTTTTTTTTCTGGTTTATCAGCATAAACCAATGACTTGACACAACCCAAAAAAAATAATCCAGTAGAGTTATGTCGCATGATCTTGGAGGCCAATTAATTGGACCATTTCTCGAAATAATGTTATCGCCAAATCTTTCTTTCAGTAAATCAATTGTTACGGTACAAGCATGAGGTGTAGCACCATCTTGTTGGAATCAAAACACTTCTGGGTCGATAGCATTCAAATTTTGAAACAAATAATCATTGATCATCGAAAATAAATAAATAATATTCAAATAAGGTTATTCTGATTTTCACAAATTTTTATTGTTATGTTTACAACAATCGTTTCGCTATCACAGTAGCATCATCAGATAAGATTACATTTTGAATAAATACGCTTGTTTCCGAAATCCGTTGCTATTTATATTACAGTGAAAAAGGAGGTAAAAATTTACCAAAATCCCCTTGAGAAATTCTTTTCATATTGGTATAGATATGTAGACGATATTTTCTGTTGCTTCACAGGTCCAGACCGACTTTTAAAAAAATTATTTTCATTCATCAATGAAATACATCCTTCAATAAAATTTACTATGGATACCGAACATAATAATTTTATTAATTTACTTGATTTAACTGTTACTCGAATAAATAATTCACATGATTTTTCAATATTTCACAAACCAACCTATACGGATTTTATTATACACAATAAATCAAATCATTTTTTAAATCAAAATTTATTTATTTATTCAATTGTATGATCCATAGATTAGTTAATATTCCCATGAATCGAGAAAATTATATTTCAGAACTTAACATAATTAAACAAATAGCTATTAATAATGACTATGATCCTAAGTTGATAGATAAATTGTTGATGAATAAAAATAATAAAATAGCTTTAAATATGGTGTTTCCTAATATAAAAAAAATTTTAAATACATTTCCTTAAAATACACTGAAGGTATTTCTGAGAAAATTGCTACATACCTCAAAAATAAATATAATTTAAGAACTTCATTTAAAACCAATTCAAACTTGAGAAAATTTATTGAAAATAATAGAGACTGTACACATAAAGATGATAAATTGGGGGTTTATAAGTTAACCTGCAATGATTGCCCTAAAGTTTACATAGGACAGACTGGAAGAACTTTCCGACATAGAATTTGTGAACATTTGAACAGTTTCCTCAATAAGAAAAGTAATTCTACATATTCCAACCATGTGTTAGAAACAGGACATACTTTCAACCATAATTTTGAAATTCTACATATAGAAAATAAAAGTTATGCCTTAAATCCCTAGAGATAAAGAAACATAATAAAATTGGAGTATTACTTAACGAACAACTAATTTAAATAACTCACCTCTGTTAAATATATTCAGATAAGCTGGAATTTACAGAGACCCTTTTTTGGGTTTTAGTGCTCAATAAAAATTTATTGTACTTATTGTAATATAAATAGCAACGGATTTCGGAAACAAGCTTAGTTATTCAAAATGTAATCTTGCCTGAGATGGTACTGTGATAGCGAAACGATAGTAGTAAACATAACAATAAAAATTTGTGAAAATCAGAATAACCTTACTTAAATATTATTTAATATGGATTTTCACCAAGTAAGGACTGATTCAATTCAATATACATTGATCATCGATCTGTAAGGAGCACCATTCACTGTAACATTAGCTCAAGCATCGTTTTTAAGGTAATATGGACCTATGATGCCTCCACCGTCTAAAGCTCACCATACGGTGCATTTTTCAGGAAGCAATGGAAACTGCAGAACTTCTTGAGGATTGTTTTGACTCCATATAAGGCAATTTTGCTTGTTTACATAGCCGTTCAACCAGAAATGAGCTTCATTACTAAACACAATTTTACGATAAAAGGTGATCAACTTCAAGCTGTTCTAGGGCCCAATCAGCAAACAAACGATGCTTATTATGGTCAAGAGGCTTTAGTTCTTGAACCAGTTGGATCTTATATGGGTGTAGACCAAGAACTTTACGCAAAATTTTCCATGTGGTCGATGCACAGAGTCCAACTTGTTGTGAACGTCGACGAGTAGACAAATCTGGATCATATTTAACACTATGACTTACAGCGGCGATATTTTCTTCTGATTTTCGGTTCGAATCTATAAGGTTTTTTCTCTGGAGAATGAGCTATATATCCTTAAAAAAAAAGGAAAATAAAAAAGGCCTTTTTGAATTATTTATTGAACATTTTTTGTAGATCGAACTTGTGATTCTTTAACATCCAATCGAAACATATATTTATAAGGTAATGTCTAAATAATTTGGTCATTATTTTATATTTCTTTCGATTCGTTATCAGTTAATTTCCACTACATGTGATATATATACATATATATATATATATATATATATATATATATATATATATATATATATATATATATATCTATAAAATTATACAGTGTATTTAGGAAATATGTTATGAAATTTTTATTCTAAATGTTTTCATGAGATTAATTTAGATTAAAATCGATAGAGTTTCTGGATAATTAATTCCAACAATTAATTCTGTGTGGATTGTGTGTCGATATGATTTTTCGTTACTTAGAATTTTACTATTCAAATTTCATACCCAGTAGCAGTATAAAAAAGTTCGTGCGGTTTTTGGTCGAAAATTGAAGCTTTATTCTCAAAAATATTGTCCGTCGCTAGCCACTACTTTAGTAGTGCAAACTCTCATTTCATTCCAATTAAGAGATAAAGTTAGGTTAACAGAAGCATACGAACATGGAAATTAGATTAGTTTAGTAGTCAAAGATTTATATTTCAAATTACTTTGATTCAATATCTATTTTGAAAATTAACTTATTGAAAATTCAAATTGAACCCTCCCTATAAAAACAAATCAAAATTATTAATATTTAAATTTCAATTTGCAATCACAAAATTATAATACCAAGAGTTAGCTGGCGCACACACAAAACATTCAAATAAATACACTGATGATCAAACAAGTACTCATACTCAAACCAAATAAAAATTAATTCCATTATAAATTGGCTCCAGTAATTAATTTTTTAAGTGAGCATAATAAATTGGCACCCAAAAACGTGGGATTGCTAATTATGAGAATAAAAAAAATTATTGATTCAATATCATAAGAACCTATGTGACTTTTCACACAGTATCAGTTCAAATGTAGCCTTCATCATGGCGAAACAATTTGTAGAAACTGATTTTTTTTTATTTCTAGTTGAAAATTAATTTCGATCAAGTAAAGGCCCAATCCATCAAATACATATGAAATTTGGCCAGAGTACGCCCGGTATATTCCGTTCGATTCAATTTTCCCGCATTATGCTAATACATCCCACTCTTATTCAGAATTTCCATATCTGAAAATATACGCGACAGATAGTCCACATACTTAAACCCTAAAACTACCTTGAAAAGGGTTTATGACACCAATATCGATGAAAAATTCCCCGCGTTCCCCATGGTGAACTGAGTTTGATGAAGGTTGACATTCCTTGAATAGAACGGAATTTGCATTCCTCCAAGATCCAATTCAACTCTGTCGATTACAACAAAGTCCCATTTAATTGGAAACTTTTCTATAGAAGTCAGTTATTTCAATGTGGGAGATGTCCTTCTGGAATTTGGGATTTCCTGATTACAATAAATTTTTCTCCTTAAATGATACCATAGAAGAGACAATTTTATCTTTTAATAATAATAATTGTCGTCATTCCCAGACCAACGGCTACATAATTTTTACAGATACAAAATTTGAATATCAAAACAGATTCATCTATTAGCCTCCTATAATTCTAATTTCAAAAATTTCATTCAAAAACTTTTAGAATTGAATTAATGTCTTGTAAGCACATACATTCTGTCAAGAAAGTACCGGGAATTATCGATTTGAATCTGGCGGGGCAATGAGGCAGGTAAAATTTTTTTTCCTAGGTTGGTACCACTGTCCTTAATTACTATGCCAAGCTTGAGCGGGATCTGTCAACTAGTGTGTTTGCAACAGCTGATTAAGTCAGTCGATGTCAGAGTGCGTGCCAATTTTTACTATGGGTGATTACGTTGAGCAAAGAATTTGTTTAAAGTTTTGTGTTGCAAATGAATTTTCGTGTGCCGATGCATTGAAAATGTTGCAAAAGGCCT
Organism: Megalocaria dilatata; assembly: GCA_034642435.1. NCBI lineage: Eukaryota > Metazoa > Arthropoda > Insecta > Coleoptera > Coccinellidae > Megalocaria > Megalocaria dilatata. The sequence continues at coordinate 48,152,138 of CM067860.1, read as the reverse complement.
TTGGTGATAATGCTCTATCGAAAACTCGTGCATATCAGTGGTACAGAGCCTTCAAGGACGGTCGTGAAGTGGTCGCCCATCGACGGCTTCGATCGAAGATAACGTCGATAAAATTAAGGAAAGGGTGCTGGAAAACCGTCGTACCAGCTTGAGAGAGATAGCACATGATCTTAAGATATCCCACGAGTCCGCACGTACGATTTTGATTGATATTTTGGGCATGAGAAAGGTGGCCGCACGACTCGTACCGAAAGACCTGAATTTTCTTCAAAAACGTCATCGCGAACAGGTTGCTTCAGACATGCTGGATCGCTGTAATTCCGATTCTACATTCATGGAACGCATTATAACTGGTGATGAGACCTGGGTCTACGAGTACGATATGCAAACAAGCCAGCAATCATCGTAATGGGTGGCAAAAAATGAGCCGAAACCGAAAAAACCACGCCAAAGCCGCACGAAAATGAAGGTGATGCTCATTGTTTTCTTCGATATCCGTGGCGTGGTGCACTACGAATTCATTCCAGAGGGTCAGACGGTAAACAAGGAGTATTACCTAGGCGTTATGAAACGTTTGCGTGAGCGTATCCGTAAGAAGCGGCCAAATTTGTGGGCGAACAACTCATGGATTTTGCATGACGATAACGCGCCTTCTCACCGAGCTACGATTGTGACTGACTTTCTCGCCAAAAACTCAACAAACGTGCTTCAGCAACCACCGTATTTGCCGGATTTGGCTCCCTGCGACTTTTTCCTCTTCCCAAAACTAAAATTGCCCCTTCGTAGCACCCGTTTTGAGTCGATTGAAGCCATAAAACAAAATTCGGCGCGAGAGCCGGAAAGCGCCCATAAAAAATGTTTCGATAATTGGAAGTGCCGTTGGCATAGATGTATTGCAGCAAACAGAGCCTATTTTGAAGGCGACTCAATAAATTTTGACGATTAAATGTAAAAATGTTGTTTCAATTGAAAATTCCCGGTACTTTCTTGACAGAGTAGTATTTAATAGACATATAAACTCATTATATAATGTCAAATGGAATAAAAAACCAAACAAATATAAATTGTCAATTAAAATTAATACATAAATATTTGGAGGAGACAAAATTTTGTTTCTGATCTTATATTCATGAAAACTAAATGCTTTTCAAAAATACAGAACATAATTTTAAGAACTTCTCAAAAAAATTATTTATTTGAAATATTTAATATATTTGAATATTTAAATAAGTTACTTCGAAAATTAACAAACTAAACAAAATTTTGTTTCGTACCTTGTTTCATGAAAACCAAATTCCCTTCCAAAAATGCAAAACATAACTTCAAGAACTTCTTGAAAAACAACTTGCTCAGAATAAGATTCTTTCAAAAAAATGCCCAAAACATGCATAACATCTTCAAAAAGCCATTTAGAATTATTACAACGGAAAGTCATCAGCTTTACTTCATATTTAAAAAATAAAAATAATTAACAAAACTTACCTTACCATACAAAACTGAATGTGGTTATCTAGAATGAAGTGAATTTTAAAAAAACTCTAATGAAGTGAATTTTAAAAATCCTACGTATTCTATGTTCGTCACAGAAACTACATTAAGTTTTCAAGGTATTTGATGGACCCCTTTAAAACACAATTTTGTACTCCTCTAAAATTTATTTAATAATTTTCTAACTGACAATTTATATTTCTTTGAATTCCTTTATTCCCTTTGGTACTGTGTAATAAGTGTTAATTCTTTATATCTACTACATTCACAAGGTGTGTTCTAAAGACATTTATTTTATTTTATTCTAAAAGTTTTTGAATCAATTTTATTTTCAATTAAAATTTGTAGGAGATTAACGGAATAAATCTGTTTGATTTTTTAGATTTAATAAAGAATCAAAAAAATATATAAAATGATCAAATTATTTATACATCACCTTATACATACTACTCTGTCAAGAAAGTACCAGGAATTTTCAATTAAAACAACATTTTTACATTTAATCGTCAAAATTTATTGGGTCGCCTTCAAAATAGGCTCCATTTGCTCTAATACATCTATGCCAACGGCACTTCCAATTATCCAAACATTTTTTATAGGCGCTTTCCGGGATGGACTTTAGCTCTCGCGCCGAATTTTGTTTTATGGCTTCAATCGACTCAAACCGGGTGCCACGAAGGGGCAATTTTAGTTTTGGGAAGAGGAAAAAGTCGCAGGGAGCCAAATCCGGTGGTTGCTGAAGCACGTTTGTTGAGTTTTTGGCGAGAAAGTCAGTCACAATCGTAGCTCTGTGAGAAGGCGCCTTATCGTCATGCAAAATCCATGAGTTGTTCGCCCACAAATTTGGCCGCTTCTTACGGATACGCTCACGCAAACGTTTCATAACGCCTAGGTAATACTCCTTGTTTACCGTCTGACCCTCTGGAACGAATTCGTAGTGCACCACGCCACGGATATCGAAGAAAACAATGAGTATCACCTTCATTTTCGAGCGGCTTTGGCGTGGTTTTTTCGGTTTCGGCTCATTTTTTGCCACCCATTACGATGATTGCTGGCTTGTTTGCATATCGTACTCGTAGACCCAGGTCTCATCACCAGTTATAATGCGTTCCATGAATGTAGAATCGGAATTACAGCGATCCAGCATGTGTGTAGCAACCTGTTCGCGATGACGTTTTTGAAGAAAATTCAGGTCTTTCGGTACGAGTCGTGCGGCCACCTTTCTCATGCCCAAAATATCAATCAAAATCGTACCAGCGGACTCGTGGGATATCTTAAGATCATGTGCTATCTCTCTCAAGCTGGTACGACGGTTTTCCAGCACCCTTTCCTTAATTTTATCGACGTTATCTTCGATCGAACGAGGCAAGACTTCGAACACTTCACGACCGTCCTTGAAGGCTCTGTACCACTGATATACACGAGTTTCCGATAGAGCATTATCACCAAAGGCCTTTTGCAACATTTTCAATGCATCGGCACACGAAAATTCATTTGCAACACAAAACTTTAAACAAATTCTTTGCTCAACGTAATCAGCCATAGTAAAAATCGGCACGCACTCTGACATCGACTGACTTAATCAGCTGTTGCAAACACACTAGTTGACAGATCCCGCTCAAGCTTGGCATAGTAATTAAGGACAGTGGTACCAACCTAGGAAAAAAAAATTTACCTGCCTCATTGTCCCGCCAGATTTAAATCGATAATTCCCGGTACTTTCTTGACAGAATGTACACTAAAACAAGTTGTAGAAATTACTATGTTTCACTACCAATAAATTGATATTTTACACATTTAATTGCGACTCGAGTTTCGGGAATTAACAATCCCACCTTCAGACAACAGTTGTCTGAAAATGGACAGTCAATTCCCGAAACTAATGTCACAATTAAATGTGATAAATATCAATTTATTGATAGTAAACATAATAATTTGTACTATTTGTTTGGGGTGTGGTAGATTGACCTCCAAGTGGTGCACCCTAGGCAACGTTATACTGTAACGGCGAACAATCTACGCCCCTACCCAGATGTAGTGTCGTAGTCAAGGGTATTGCATAGGGGAAACGATGCCAGTTGAATATCTCAACTGTTATACCGCCGATCGGATGTTGTCAGTTGTCATGTCTAGGGGACATCCCCTCGGTGGGGACCTTGGCTTAATTATCTGGATCAAGTGCTTGGTAAACACAATAAAATTTCCCCCAAGATAAGGTGGAACAGCCTATGCCGAAGTCTGCATGTCTGATGGGTAGATCAGTCCTTTATAGGCGAACTCCAGACACCGGGCTACCTCTGGTTTCATTAGCCTTACCCCAGCACCGCGGGGCTCTACTGGGGTGGACATCTTATATCCCTTGCTACTCGTGGGACCATATATGGAAACACAAATAAATAAAAATAACCCTGACAAGCAGGGACAATTCCTTGTTCCTCAGGCGACTGAGGAACTCATGGAGGTGGTAACTCAGACCACTTCAGCCCATTCAGACAAGGAATCCGATACGACGGAATCGCCAGTCTCAGATGGCAAACCAAAAAGGAAGGCGAGACTGACTGGGTCGAAGAGAAAACGACTCCACAGACTCCTAAAGAGCGGTACATCGTACGATGCCGCCTTGAAAATAATCCTGGGCGAAGAGTCCAAGCTGCCGACTGTTGAAGAGGGGGATAAATCCATCTCGGAAACAGAGATCGGTGCCAAAAGGCTCAGATCCGAGGGTAACACACCAGAGCGGATTCCAAAGCGACATAAAACCTCCTACGTTGTTATGGCGGGGGGATCAGGGTTGGCTTGCTATGTTCTGGTTACCTCGCCGTCTCAATGTTGGGGGACCAGGCCGCGTCTTCCTCAAGGCCAGTGCCCGAGTCGGTAAGAGTAAAAATCAAAAGGGACTCAAAGGAGGGCGGGGTAAATCCCACTTCCAGGGTCCTGAAACAAGATAGGAAAGATTTTCAAGGTAAGGGTAAATCCATCCCTGGAAAACCCCTCCTTAAGAAGTCAGCCAGCGGCAAAGGCGAAGGTGGCAAAAAGTCGCCCCCATAGGACATACCGAAGCCGGTGTAGAAAAAGAGGCCATACGCTGTATACAGGCCAATCTCCATCCTTGGCAGGAGATTCATAGAGGAGCGGATAGACATTGCACTAATCCAGGAACCCTGGATATCATCCTCGGGTAAGGTAAGTAGACTCGGAGGAATTCCAGGAACTATTGTGACCGGGGTTTCAGTTGGGAGGCTGAGATCCTGTATAGTTGTAAGGGAAAAGATAAATTGTTTCGTTCTTTCAGAGTTCTGCACGGGGGACATGACATTCATTCATGTCCGCTGCCAGGGGGTAAGGAATGCGACGGAGTTTATCATCTGTTCTGCGTACTTTCCTGGAGACAGAGCTGCCGAAGGACCCCCATCATGTTCAGACCATAGGCATATACTCTTCAGTATAAAAACAGGTCCTAGATCATTAGAATACTACAGAAATGCTAAGGAAACAGACTGGATTGGTTATGTAGAAACCCTCCGGGCTAACCTTAGCACATGTATATCTAAAATATTCAAACAGGATCACTTGGAGATCTTGGCGGAGCAAATCAAAACCGCCATAGTTTCCGCTTATCACGAAAACTGCCCACTAAGATGTAAAAAGGATAACCGAAATTCATCTTGGTGGAAAAACAACCTAAATAAACAAAGAAGGGAGGTTCGGAGATTATTCAACTGAACCAAAGTGACCGGTCAATGGGACAAATACAAGGAAACCTTCTACAATAAGAGCATTAGGAGGGTCAAGAGGGACTTGTGGGGCAAGTTCTGTGAGGATATAAATGATGTCCCTGGAACTGCCAGAACACACAAGATTCTCTCCAGAGAGCCAGTAAGAACAACCGGTTCGCTCAAACGAACGGAGGGTGGTTTCACTGGTTCCAGAAAAGAAACATTGGAGCTCCTTGCGAACAAACACTTCCCTGGATGTCAAATCTTGGAAGATACAAACGCCAGATCCAACCCTGACCATTCAATCTAGCCTGGGAGGGGCAACTGGCGAATATCCAAAAACAAAGTCACTGCACAAGCGGTCAGAGACGCAATAAGGTCTTTTAAGCCTTTCAAAACACCGGGTAGACGGAGTCTTTCCAGCCCTTCTTCAAAAGGGCATGGTTGTGTTGATTTCGCATCTGCTAAAATTATTTAGAACAAGTCCGGCTTGGGGGGTTATCCCTACAAGCTAGACACTAACTAAAGTGGTATATATACCAAAGGTGGGACGAACAGAACCGGAACCCCCTTCGTTCAGACCAATAAGCTTGACATCGTTCCTGCTGAAGAGTCTGGAAAAGTGATTGATGTCGATATCAGGGGGAAGGTACTAATTGGCAGTCCCCCTAGCCCTCATCAATACGCCTACCAGGCTGGCAAATCGGCAGGACTTGCATTGCATAATATGGTCGAAAAATTGAACCAATCTCTCGATAATCGAGAGATAGCACTAACAGCGTTTCTGGACATTGAAGGTGCTTTCAACAATACGCTGCCTGCTTCTCTCGCTGAGGCTATCGCTGCGAGAGGAATCGACCCGCTAATCTGTAGATGGATACAGGCAATGCTATGCGGCAGAACAATAACGACCTCATACCAGGATGAGGTCTTTGAGTTCAAGGCTGCGAAGGGCTGTCCGCAGGGAGGTATTCTCTCACCCTTACTGTGGACCCTTCTCGTTGATGACCTGCTAGCGATCATTTCGCTGTGGGGAGTCGACGTTACGTTCAAGCATTTGCTGATGACCTGGCAATAATAGTGAAAAGTAAATTGGAGGTGACGATATCGGCCGTCCTTCAAGAGATGCTGAACACAATTGACAAATGGTGTATAAGGGAAGACATGTCTCTTAACCCACAAAAGGTAGTTATAGTACCATTCACTAAAAAACGGAAGTTGAATGGTTTAGAACCGCCGACTATCCATGGTGAAATAATACAATTCTCATTTGAGGCAAAATACCTGGAAATAGTCCTGGATAAGACCCTCAGCTGAAGTGCACACCTATATAAAGTGTGTCATAAAGCCAGAATGGGTTTCTGGAATTGTATGCGGATCTGTGGTAAAACCTGGGGCCTAAAGCCCAGGCACATGTACTGACTATACACTATGGTAATTAGACCACCGATAGTGTATGGCGCTGTAGCGTGGTGGAAGAAAGGCCAACAAACGGTTGGCGAACAAAAGCTCACCCGACTATAGAGACAGACTTGCCTTGCAATTACAGGTGCGTTTCGCACCACACCCACGGCAGCCATGGAGGTCCTACTAAATCTACCACCCCTGCACCTACTCGTGCAGAGGGAGGCGGAACGGACCACATACCAACGATATCAACTGGTGATTGACAGGCCAGAAGCAAGAGTAATGGGAGGCTCAGGACTGCTGAATGAGCTTTTAACGAACAGTATCCTATCAATGCCCTCGGATCTAATGTCAAAAGTCACGAGCCAAGAACGGAATTTCAATGTAATCGTTTCCAGCCGGGACGAATGGACCCAGCATGCTGAGGTTCTATTGAGAACCGACCTTGGCTTGTTCACAGACGGCTCGCGAACGACGAACAGAACAGTAGCGGGAGTCTATGGGAGCAAACCGAGAATTAACATCTCATTGAATCTTGGTCAAAACGCAACCATATTCCAGGCAGAACTATTTGCCATTGAGACCGCGGCGGAACTGCTGATAAAACGGCAAATCCACCACGGTAAAATCAAAATATTTACTGATTGCCGGTCAGTACTAAAAGCTTTGGAATCCGCTCTTGTACCTCTGGAGTTGCCGCACGGCTCTAAACAGGCTCGGTATGTATAACGGAGTCACTCTGGTTTGGATACCGAGCCACTCAAACTATTTGGGTAACGAGGAGGCAGATCGGCTGGCATTTGCTGAAGCTGCGCTGCCTCTGGTAGGACCGGAACCATTCCTGGGAATACCACATGACGTGGCTAACGAGGCGATAACAGGCAGAATGAACTCAAGGCTAGAATCTTTCTGGTGGAGCCATTCTGGCCTGAAACACTCGAAGTTGTTCCTTGGAACAGCTTCGCACAAAAAGATGGCGAACCTAGCGCTTGGTCTGGATAGGGCCAAACTAAGAACACCTGTCGGAATTATGACAGGTCACTGCAGACTGAAAGCGCATTTGCACAAAATCGGTCTGGCTGAAGACAATGAATGCAGGCTGTGTCTTGAGGACACTGAAACAGCCATGCACATCGTCTCAGACTGCCCAGCGGTGAGTCGCATCAGATTCATGGTCTTTGGCCAGGCTTTTATAGCCCACAGCGTACTGAAAAAATTACCCCTGAACAAGATTATCGGTTTTTTCCAAAAACGGGATCTCGTCGGGGAGATATAAATTAGGAGTGAACCACAATAGTCCGTGCGGACGCTGTGGTAGGGTGGACAGACGCCCGCTTGCCAAAAATAACATAACTATTTGTATTAAATATTTGATTGATTCGGCCTTTACTTGGTGGAAACTCATTTTAATTAAAAAATTTATAGGAGACAGTGCAATTTAAATACCTGAAGAAGCCACATCGTGGTGAAACAATTGTTGTAGTACAAACATTTTTGTCGAAATAAAATACTGTCTCCTATATATTTTTTAAATATTTGTTTTAATTATGATCAACTACCAAATAGTAATGGCTGAAACATTGAACATACATGTTTCGATTGTATGTTATCATAATCATAAAAAGAATCACAAAAATTTGATTCTAAATGTTTTCATGAGAATTATTTGGATTTAAATTTGTAGAGGTTCCAAAGAATTAATTCCAGCTATTATCTGTAATATTCAAATACTTCTTCAGAGTGAATTTTAAATATATACATCATCAATAATTTAACATAAATAGAGGTTAATTCTTGATAGAAGGTATATAAAATTATTTAAATATTTTAATATTAGCCTTCTACATATTTAATTCCAAAAAATTATATTTAATGATTATAACTTCTGAAAATAAATTAAAATAATGTCATACAAATACCACTTATATCAATTGACATATAAAATAAACATTCATTATAAGACATCCGAAAGGTATAACATAATCCAATAAATAAAAATTATTAACCAAAATCCTATAAATTAAATATTTTGAATAGACAAAATTTTGTTTCTGCTGATCAATCTTATGAAAACCAATATCTTTCAAAAATATCTAACATAATCTTAAGAATTTCATCATAAAACTATCTTACTTAGACTATTCAATATTATTGGATATCTAACTAAGGTACTTTATATAAAAAACTCAAGATATGTAAAACCTTACTGAAAAACAAGTTTTCAGTTTTTTCATATTCAATAAATATATTTATTGAATATGAATTGATTTTATGATTAAGATTATGTTAGATATTTTTGAAAGATATTGGTTTTCATAAGATTGATCAGCAGAAACAAAATTTCGTCTATTCAAAATATTTAATTTATAGGATTTTGGTTAATAATTTTTATTTATTGGATTTTGTTATACCATTCGGATGTTTTATAATGAATGTTTATTTTATATGTCAATTGATATAAGTGGTACATATATGACATCATTTTAATTTATTTTCAGAAGTTATAATCATTAAATATAATTTTTTGGAATTAAATATGTAGAAGGCTAATATTAAAATATTTAAATAATTTTATATACCTTCTATCAAGAATTAACCTCTATTTATATTATTTTATTCATAATATATAATTATTTGGTTTCCTTAACATTCTTTATACAGATAGTCCTTGTGCTATAACAGAGGCCGTTAAATTGTCTTTCAATCTTTTAGATCAAGGGTAAACCACAGATATATTTTTGTATATAGTGAAACGTTCTCACTACATTTAAAGATTTTTCAGTTCGGCAGAAGTCTTTCTAAAAGATTGAGGGGTAAGTAAATATTTGTTGTTGATTGATGTTATATTTATTGAATATGAATTATTTGAATACTGACGAAGCAAAGTCCTTCTTAAAACTTGTTTTTCAGTAATGTTTTACATATCTTGAGTTTTTTATATAAAGTACCTTAGTTAGATATCCAATAATATTGAATAGTCTAAGTAAGATAGTTTCATGATGAAATTCTTAAGATTATGTTAGATATTTTTGAAAGATATTGGTTTTCATAAGATTGATCAGCAGAAACAAAATTTTGTCTATTCAAAATATTTAATTTATAGGATTTTGGTTAATAATTTTTATTTATTGTATTTTGTTATACCATTCGGATGTCTTATAATGAATGTTTATTTTATATGTCAATTGATATAAGTGGTACTTATATGACATTATTTTAATTTATTTTCAGAAGTTATAATCATTAAATATAATTTTTTGGAATTAAATATGTAGAAGGCTAATATTAAAATATTTAAATAATCAATAATTTAGTTTTTTTTAGTTCAACATATATATGTTGATTTCTATTTATCATTGTGAGTTGCTTAAATGACGCGTTTCGTTTACATAGTAACTTCTTCAAATGCTTATAAACAACTAGTCTGAAAATTTGGTAACAAACTCTATTTAAATATTTTCTATTTTGAAATAAGGGCACAATAAAAAGTTTTTATTACTTTGGTACCAAAGTAATGAAAACTTATTTATTATATTATTATTATATCAATGTTTTTAAGTCGCTCAGGAGGTTCATTTCCAAGAAGCTTTCTCTCTGCCGCTTCAAAATACAATGTGAACGCGATGAGGACATTCTTCTCTTTTTTATTGTCACCGATCACATACGTGTCAAGTTACAGTGCCACAGAATATTTGACACATAAATAAATCTGTAAATACCGTGATGTAATGATGTAATTTATACAATCTATGAGGGATTCTGTCATTCCTATGATCCTTAAAGAATACGGATCTCTACAATAGAATCAATATTAAAGTGAAATGAGTCCTGTGCGCCTTGAAGATGTCAACTTTTGTACCAGTATAATATCAGAGTTATGATAAGATCTGGCAACGTCCCACGTTCATGTATATGTCTGATGATCGTCTCCCCACTGAATGTTTTTCACTTCAGAAGCACGTGGTGTTGAAGTGATAACGTACTGAGGATCAGAATCACAAATTAATTTGGCAATTATACAATATCATATCTAGATCTGAAGCTTTTGTTTTGATATTATTCGGATGGTATTCATTCCACAGTCGATAGCTCCTGTCTAGAGATAAGTCGGTCTAAAATAGAAGTTGTATATGTAAATTACAACTCCAGGTCGCATTCAATGTCATCAAAACGGCACTCGGTTTGAATTATTTCGACAAATATTTGAAGAGCATCTCGAGATATACAAGATAAAATAGCTGAGGGAATAACCGGTCAAGTGTATAGAATTTCGTTCTCCTGATATGCAGTGAATAAGTCTGTTTGTGAAATAAATTAATTTAAAGGGGATATTTTACCTGATAGGAGTTTTTCATATCTTAGATATCGAGGATTATTTTTGTTATTGCTCGCGACAAATTTTAATTTTATGAAATTTCTTAAAAACTGAAGAAATTCAAAATGTAAACCTACCTAAAGATACTACTGTGATAGAGAAACTATTATTGTATTAAATAATAATAAAAATTTGTGAGAATCAGAATAACCTTAGTTAATATTATTCCATATGTGTTAAACATGAAAATTTATAATTTAAGTTCTTGAGAAACTGGCTGCATCAATAAATACAATATGCCGATCAAACTGGTTTAAAAAATTTAAATATCAAATAAGATTCATTCTGTTAGCCATCTACCAATTTTAATTTGAAAAATATGTTTCCAAAAACTTTCAGAATTAAATCAATGTCTTATAAGCACTTGCATAAATTTAGAAGACATATAAAATTAAAACTCATTATATAATATCAAATGAAATAAAAGTCCAACGCAAAATAAATTATCAATTAAAATTACTGAATAAATACTTGAAGGATACAAAATTTTGTTTCTAATCTTATGTTCATGAAAACCAAATCTTTTTCAAAAATGCATAACATAATCTTAAGAACTTCTCCAGAACTAATTTATTTTAAATATTTGAATAAGTTACTTACTTACGCTCACTAAAAATAAGTTCTGCAGTAAAACATGGGACAGTGTTCCAGAAAAAATATCAACCAATTGAATCTCTTGTGAACTTCACCAACCTGTATCTCGAAAACGAATTTTTTTCTTAAAATAATGCAAGGTATCTCCCCTCTTCGTTTGTACCTTCAATTTAAGTACATCCGGTAGAATAAACACTAATTACTAAGCATCAAAAGGAGATGAAATAATCCAAAGAAAATATAGAATATTGATCGATTTAGTGGAGTTTCATTCGGTGTTATGAAAAACAAATTCCACTCTAAAAATGCCCAATATGAACCTAAAAAATTTTCGAAACAACCTTTCTTTGAAAAGCTCTTTAAAAAAACTTTTCAAAAGTTTCTCACCGATAAACTTCAGTCCACTTTCATGCCAGGAAAATAAAACCAACCAATAAAAAATATCTATCATACTTACACGACCTCCTGTTATTTAAAACTAAGAGGGATCAAAATTGTTGCTTAATGATTACTATTCGTATTCTATGTTCGTCCACAGAAAAAACCTTCTATCAAGTAAAAAATCCACCAGTTTATTATTTTATTTCATATATAATAATAACACTTCATTTTCTCACTCATGCACATATTTTGATTCGTAGCTAAGTGTCTGTTTGTTCGTTAATAATTTGGGAATTCATATAAAAAATAATAAGATTAAAACAAATAAAGACAATTATGACAGTCATTTGAAATAATTTCGACATAATTTCAACAACTATAAGATTATCGATGATGAAATTGATAGTGGCAAACTAACACTTTTGGAAACACTAGAAATAAGTACGTATAAGAACCTTAAAATTCTTTTCAATGGCCCAATAGATATCGCCAGATCCTTTTTTGAATATTTTTGAAATAATAAAAAGATGTTTTTTTTTTATTGAAAGATTATTACGAAATTTTAATTATCATACAGATTTATTCTGTTAACCTCTTACAAATTTTAATTCCAAAATTTTTATTCAAAACTTTTAGAATTAAATAAAATAAATGTCTTTAGGACAAACTGTGCCAATTTAGTAGACATATAAAATTAACACTTATTACACAGTACCAGAGGGAATAAAAAAATTCAAAGAAATATAAATTGTCAATTAAAGGCTATTAAATACTACTCTGCCAAGAAAGTACCGGGAATTTTCAATTAAAACAGCATTTTTACATTTAATCGTCAAAATTTATTGGGTCGTCTTCAAAATAGGCTCCATTTGCTCCAATACATCTATGCCAACGGCACTTCCAATTATCGAAACATTTTTTATAGGCGCTTTCCGGGATGGACTTTAGCTCTCGCGCCGAATTTTGTTTTATGGCTTCAATCGACTCAAAACGGGTGCCACGAAGGGGCAATTTTAGTTTTGGGAAGAGGAAAAAGTCGCAGGGAGCCAAATCCGGCGAATACAGTGGTTGCTGAAGCACGTTTGTTGAGTTTTTGGCGAGGAAGTCAGTCACAATCGTAGCTAGGTGAGAAGGCGCGTTATCGTCATGCAAAATCCATGAGTTGTTCGCCCACAAAGTTGGCCGCTTCTTATGGATACGCTCACGCAAACGTTTCATAACGCCTAGGTAATACTCCTTGTTTACCGTCTGACCCTCTGGAACGAATTCGTAGTGCACCACGCCACGGATATCGAAGAAAACAATGAGCATCACCTTCATTTTCGAGCGGCTTTGGCGTGGTTTTTCGGTTTCGGCTCATTTTTTGCCACCCATTGCGATGATTGCTGGCTTGTTTGCATATCGTACTCGTAGACCCAGGTCTCATCACCAGTTATAATGCGTTCCATGAATGTAGAATCGGAATTACAGCGATCCAGCATGTCTGAAGCAACCTGTTCTCGATGACGTTTTTGAAGAAAATTCAGGTCTTTCGGTACGAGTCGTGCGGCCACCTTTCTCATGCCCAAAATATCAATCAAAATCGTACGTGCGGACTCGTGGGATATCTTAAGATCATGTGCTATCTCTGTCAAGCTGGTACGACGGTTTTCCAGCACCCTTTCCTTAATTTTATCGACGTTATCTTCGATCGAAGCCGTCGATGGACGACCACTTCACGACCGTCCTTGAAGGCTCTGTACCACTGATATGCACGAGTTTTCGATAGAGCATTATCACCAAAGGCCTTTTGCAACATTTTCAATGCATCGGCACACGAAAATTCATTTGCAACACAAAACTTTAAACAAATTCTTTGCTCAACGTAATCACCCATAGAAAAAATCGGCACGCACTCTGACATCGACTGACTTAATCAGCTGTTGCAAACACACTAGTTGACAGATCCCGCTCAAGCTTGGCATAGTAATTAAGGACAGTGGTACCAACCTAAGAAAAAAAATTTTACCTGCCTCATTGCCCCGCCAGATTTAAATCGATAAGTCCCGGTACTTTCTTGACAGAATGTAAATACTTGAAGATTACAAAATTTTGTTTCGTTCCATGTTTTATTATATAAAAACCAAATACCCTTCCAAGAATTCAAAAATAAGCTCAAGAACATCTTCAAAAACAACTTGCTCAAAAAAATCAAAAAAATTCCTAAAATGCAGAATATCTTCAAAAAGCAATTTAGAATCATTATAACCGCAACTCATCCGCTCTACTTCATATTCAAAAAATAAAATTAATTAACAAAACATATCTTACCATACAAATCACATTAAAGTTATCCATACAAACACTAGAATGAAGTGAACTTAAAAAATTCTACGTATTTTACGTTCGCTACAGAAAGTACATAAAGTTTGCAAGATATTTTATGAAGTCCTTTAAAACCAAATGATAATATGCAATAAGTGTTAACCAAAATATATAATTATCGTATATACAATAAAATAATAAGAAGAGGTTATTTTTTGATAACAAATAACAAAATTTTAAATATAATATTGATTTATTCTCCTGCAAATCTCCTACAAATTTTAATTTCAAAAAATTTCAGAATTGTGGTTGGTTGACAGAATAAATCTGTATGATATTTAAAATTTTTTAAAAGAATTTTTTCGAATAGTAGGACAAAGTGAAGACCGGCGGAATTCCCTTTCTCGATTTTTTTACTGAACTATAAAATCTGCAAAGTTCTATAGGGGATTAAAAATTATTTCCCTTATTCCATTTCAGAACTACTTTATTTTGAAGTAATAAAGCATAAATAAAAACGTTAATTTTATATTAAAAGTAATATACTCAACATTTACAAAATAGTTAAAACAATTACTACATAAAGTTTGATATAGGAACACACCAAAAACAACATAACAATAAAAATTAAAATCTATAAAATGATAAAAGTAGGCGAATTTCTACAATAATATTCTTTCAGACCATAAGATCACCTAATAAAAGTGATGGCACAAAAATCAGTATTATAATTTTTTTCTCTTATATAAAATACCATATATTCCAATTCCCTTGAAGGATAAAATAGGATCATAGAAAAGTAAATGGAGCATTATATACATCTTAAAAAATAGGCGAATCGAATTTTACACTATTTCATTAGAAAAGACATTC
The DNA here is from genome assembly GCA_034642435.1 of Megalocaria dilatata. Lineage (NCBI taxonomy): Eukaryota > Metazoa > Arthropoda > Insecta > Coleoptera > Coccinellidae > Megalocaria > Megalocaria dilatata. The sequence goes on along the minus strand of CM067860.1, from coordinate 48,137,000 downwards.
GAACAAACATTGATCAATTAATAATTCTCTTGGGATCAGTAATAAAATATGTAAATGCAGTTTCTTAGTTGAGCTATGAATCGAATTGTTGCAAAAAATTAAATATCAGGAAGAACTCACAACCTTTTCTCACTAAAAACAAATAACAACTAATCAAATGATTGATTTGTCCAACCCAAATATCAATAATATATAGTTGGATGGAGGTTTAAAAAATTTGTCACATTTGTAAAACATAAACTACCAGCTATCAATTTTTTCTTCATTTTTTGAATTATATTAAACCATAAGGATTGTCTTATATATAAAATGAGAAGCAACAGTTTTGAGGCTGTATCTTTTCAATCTTATCACAGATAGTAAACGCCGATGGAACAAGGACATTATCAGGTAGGTGGTTTCCCAATTCCTGCTGCCAAAAAAGATCCAATCTTTTGGGCGTGTTCAGATTCTCATACAATCTGCAACAGAAAAGAGTGTAATTAGTAAAGGGTTATCCAATAAATATTGAATTTAATCAGTCCTTACTTGGTGAAAATCCATATTAAATAATATTTAAATAGGGTTATTCTGATTTTACAAATTTTTATTATTAATGTATACAACAATTGTTTCGCTATCACGGTAGCATCATCATGCAGGTTAACATTTTGAATAACTAAGCTTGTTTCCAAAATCCGTTGCTATTTATATTACAGTAAGTACAATAAATTTTTATTGAGCACTAAAACCAAAAAACAGGGGTCACTGTAAATTCCAGCTTATCTGAATATATTTAACAGAGGTGAGTTAGTTAAATCTAATTGTTCGTTAAGTAATATTACAATTTTATTGTGTTTATTTATCTCTAGGGATTTCTAACATAACTTTTACTTTCTATATGTAGAAAATATTGAATTGAATCAGTCCTTACTTGGTGAAAATCCAAGATTACATTTTGAATAACAGTTATTCAAAATGTAATCTTGCCTGATGATGCTACTGTGATAGCGAAACGATTATTGTAAATATAACAATAAAAATTCATGAAAATCAGAATAACCTTATTTAAATATTATTCTATATGTAGAGTTTCAAAATGGTTGAAAGTATGTCCTGTTTTTAACAAATGGTTAGAATATGTGGAATTACTTAAATTATTGAGGAAACTCTTCAAATGTTCACAAATTCTATGTCGGAAAGTTCTTCCAGTCTGTCGTATGTAAACTTTAGGGCAATCACCGCAGGTTAACTTATAAACCCACGATTTATCATCTTTATGTGTACAGTCTTTATTATTTTTAATTAATTTACTCAACTCTGAATAGGTTTTAAATGAAGTTCTTAAATCATATTTATTTTTGAGGTATGTAGCAATTTTCTCAGAAATACCTTTAGTGTATTTTGAGGAAATGTATTTAAGATTTTCTTTTATATTAGGAAACACCATATTTAAAGCTATTTTATTATTTTTATTCATCAACAATTTGTCTATCAACATAGGATCATAGTCGTTATCAATAGCTATTTGTTTAATTATGTTAAGTTCTGAAATATAATTATCTCGTTTCATGGAAATATTAAGTAATCTATGGATCATACAATTGAATGCTGATAATTTTTTGATTTATTGTGTATAAAAGAATCCTTATAGGTTGGTTTGTAAAATATTGAAAAATCATGTGAATTATTTATTCGAGTAACAGTTAAATCAAGAAAATTAATAGAATTATTATGTTCGGTTTCCATAGTGAGTGATATTGAAGGATGTATTTCATTGATAAATAAAGAGAATTTTTTTAAAAGTCTGTCTGTACCTGTGAAGCAACAGAAAATATCATCTACATGTCTATACAAATGTAAAAAATATTTCTTAAGGGGATTTTGGTCAATTTTAGTTTCAATATTGTCCATGAATATTTCTGCTAATAAAGGACTTAAGGGATTTCCTATAATCGAACCGTTTTCAGATTTATGAATTTTATTTTTAAATCGAAAATAATTTTGTTTAATGCAAATATCTAGACATTCTAAAATATCTTCTTTGATAATTGTATTACATTTGTTGTTAATTAATAGATTGTCTTCTAGTTCAATTGTTTCGTTTGGTGGGATACTTGGAAATAAATTTTGGACGTCGAATGAAATGAATTTAGCATTATGTGGTAAGTGGATATTGTTCATATTATTTATTAGCTGTAGTGAATTTTTTATTGAGTATTTAACTTGGAATATAGTTTCTTTTAATATAATCAGAATAAGTTCTTTAGAAAGTTTTAATGAAGGTGCACTAAAGAACGGAACAAACGGTCTAATAGGATAATCTTCCTTGTGTAATTTAATCAAAGAATACATTTTTGGAGGTTGTGGATTCATTAAACTTAATTTATTTTTTGGGGTGTTCCGAAACAGGCTGGATTCAGGGGTTATTAGGGATTTAATTAGATTTTGGAAAATTATTGTCGGATCATGTTTGATTAATTGAAAATTATTTAATTCTAGGAAAGTAACTGAGTTGCTAATATAATCCAATGAGAGGTTTCATTTTGATATTAGAAAAACGAGTAAATTTTAAAAGAAATCAATGGCTTTTTATGTAATTGTGAAGATTGGGGTAGGACTTTCCATCTGAGCGTTTCTGAGTATGTTTTAACACTTACCTTTTACTTTTTCTTGGATATACATCACCAGTTTTCCACGTTTTAATTCTCACCAGTAAGGTCCAGAGTTTTCGAAATGTGTCCAACTAGCGAATTCCGACCAAGTGTTCGAATCGACAGATGCTGTTCCTACATACGGATCATAATTTCTTTTGGTCTCCTCGATCGATATGCTATTTTGGTTCTTCATGAAACTGTCATTGGAGTTGGTCCTCGGAAGGAACTTAATCCTCTTCAGCAGAAGATAATTTCTATTATTGTTGTTGTCCCAGTACTCAGTTTCGTTGGATTTGAAACATATGCAAAATTCTAAACGTTTCGATTTCGCCGGGAGATTCATATTGAATGTGAAGGTATCGTAGACTACATAGGCTGATGTGGGTGGGGTTGAAGATAGGGTGTTAGGAACATAGGAACATACTGTATCTTCGTGTGAAGTCCAATCGTCACTCGATGATCTCACAAGAATTGATTTTTCGAATGATAAGTTGGCAACTTTGACCGTTCCAAAAATTTGCTCTTCGTTTTCCTTGATCAAGACGTTTTCCAGGCAAACATTCTGGGTATCCAGCCTATGACGGAATTCCACGTAATCCGAAGCAGGCTGTGGGAAGGTTATTTCCCAATTTACGTCAGATTTGACTGGGTCGGCTCCAATTCCTCTTGTTACTTCGAAGAGGAACCGTTTGGTCCATAATGGAGGGACATTTGACGGTTCTGTCATCAGTCTGACCTGAGTTAAGGACATACCTTTATCGTCAGCGAATACAACTTTTTTCTTGGTTTTTGGGCTCGAATTATCTTCGTCTGACGATGTCTCTTCCGATGTTCTTGTTACCAATATAGGTTTACTTGGTCGGCTGAATGGTCCCAAAGAGCATCTGGCGGGGAAAGAGGTAGATCTCCTCATTCTGGACACTGGAGCTACATCCCTGAAGGACGCTTGGAAAGGCTGATGGTTGTGCGATAGGAAATCAGCTGGGGGGCTGTGAGAGAAGACTGGGGGACTATAAGACAGCAGCATGATGCTGATGAACGTATAAACCTGAAAAAATGTTTATCAGTTAGAACAGATCAAATTTACAAAGTTATCTGAATATAGTGTATAAAACATACTGTAAATGAAATACTTATAATTGATGAATATTGCTCCGTCAATTTATCTTAAAAAAAACCAGAGGATTATTTATTCTTTTTTCATATTGAATTGAATCAGTATTTACTGAACTAAAATCCATATTAAATAATACTTAAATAAGGTAATTCTGATTTTCACCAATTTTTATTGTTATTGAATTGAATGAGTCCTTACTTGGTGAAAATCCATATTAAATAATATTTAAACAAGGTTATTCTGATATTCAAAAAATTTTTAAAATCAGAATAACCTTATTTAAATATTATTTAATATGCATTTTCACCAAGTAAGGACTGATTCAATTCAATATTTGAAATTTATGAAAATCAGAATAACCTTATTATTATTGTATTGTTATGTTTACACCAATTGTTTCACTATCACAGTAGCATCATCAGGCAGGTTTACATGTTGAATAAATAAGCTTATTTCCGAAATCCGTTGCTATTAATATTACAGTAAGTACAATAAATTTTTATTGAGCACTAACAACAAAAAAAAAAAGGGTCTCTGTAAATTCCAGCTCATCTGAATATATTTAACAGAGGTGAGTTATTTACATCTAATTTTTCGCTAAGTAATATACCAATTTTATTGTGTTTATTTATCTCTAGGGATTCTAGCAGGTTTAAGGCATAACTATTAATTTCTATGAGTAGAATTTCAAAATTGTGGTTTCTAACAAACGGTTAGAATATGTGGAATTACTTTTATTATTGGGGAAACTCTTCAAATGTTCACATATGTCGGAAAGTTCTTCCAGTCTGTCCTATGTAAACATTAGGGCAATCACCGCAGGTTAACTTATAAACCCTCGATTTATCATCATTATGTATACAGTCTTTATTATTTTCAATTAATTTACTCAAGTTTGAATAGGTTTTAAATGAAGTTCTTAAATCATATTTATTTTTGAGGTATGTAGCAATTTTCTCAGAAATACCTTTAGTGTATTTTGAGGAAATGTATTTGAATTTTTTTTTAATATTAGGATAAAACATATTTAAAGCAATTTTATTATTTTTATTCATCAACAATTTGTCTATCAACATAGGATCATAGTCATTATAAATAGCTATTTGTTTAATTATGTTAAGTTCTGAAATATAATTTTCTCGATTCATGGGAATATTAACTAATCTATGGATCATACAATTGAATGCTGATAATTTTTGACTTAAAGGATGGTTTGATTTATTGTGTATAATAAAATCCGTATAGGTTGATATGTGAAATATTGAAAAATCATGTGAAATGTTTATTCGAGTAACAGTTAAATCAAGAAAATTACTAGAATTATTAGGTTCGGTTTCCATAGTGAGTGATATTGAAGGATGTATTTCATTGATGAATAAAAAGAATTTTTTTGAAGTCTGTCTGTACCTATGTTCATTTCCCGAAACTCGAGTCACAAGAAAATGTGTAATATATATTTTTGGTAGTAAAACATAGTAATTTCTACAATTTGTTTTAATTATGATCAACTACCGAATAGTAACGGCTGAAACAATTCAGTACATTTCCTCAAAATACACTAAAGGTATTTCTGAGAAAATTGCTACATACCTCAAAAATAAATATGATTTAAGAACTTCGTTTGAAACCAATTCAAACTTCAGTAAATTCAATAAAAATAATAAAGATTGTACACATAAAGATGATTAATTCATAGACAAATTCTTCATGAATAAACATAATAAAATAGCTTTAAATATGGTATATCCTAATATAAAAAAAAATTTTAAATACATTTCCTTAAAATATACTAAAGATATTTTTGGGAAAATTGGTACATACCTCAAAAATAAATATGATTTAAGAACTTCATTTAAACCAATTCAAACTTGAGTAAATTCACTAAAAATAATAAACACCGGGTTTTTGAGTTAATGCGGTGATTGCCCTAAAGTTTACATAGGACAGACTTGAAGAACTTTCCGACATATAATTTGTGAAAATTTGAAGAGTTTCCTCAATAATAAAAGTAATTCAACATATTCTAACGATTTGTTAGAAACAGGACATACTTTCAACCATAATTTTGAAATTCTAAATATAGAAAGCTAAAGTTATGCCTTAAACCTGTTAGAATCCCAAGAGATAAATGAACACAATAAAATTGGAATATTACTTAACGAACAATTAGATTTAAATAACTCACCTCTGTTTAATATATTCAAATGAGCTGGAATTTACAGAGACCCTTTTTTGGGTTTTAGTGCTCAATAAAAATTTATTGTATTTACTGTTATATAAATAGCAACGGATTTCGGAAACAAGCTTAGTTATTCAAAATGTAAACGTGCCTGATGATGCTACTGTGATAGCGAAACAATTGTAAACATAACAATAGAAATTGGTGAAAATCATAACAACCTCATTTAAATATTATTCTTTTTTCTTCTCATTTTTTATTATTTAGAAATGAAGAAAACTATGCACTGCTCAAAAATTGAAGTAATATGTGGACCGGAAAGTAATGTCGCTTCTTTAAATTAAATTCAAACGAATACATTATTAACGAGATTTTATTATTAATCAATAATGTAATCAACTTCGTTATCCACAACCTTTTGCCATCTAGTGTGCAAATTTTCAATACCGGGCCGATAAAAATCAATTGGTTTTTGGGTAAAATATCTCGAGATGGCATTTTCACATCCGCTGGATTAATAATGGCTACATTCTTTTGGAATTCTAAAGATATTTTATTGATCGTATGCACTAAAAAGGGTGAAACCGTCACAGCAGCAATACGTAACCACTTCGCGTAATGTATGTGAAGCAATTAAAGGAAAAGGGCGAGGAAAACTCAGAGAGGGGGTGTTGGTGCTTCACGACAACGCGCTGGTTCCAAGGCCCGCGTGGCGAAGGCTGCTGTGCAAGAATGTGGCTTCGAAGAAAATACTCAACCTCCGTATAGTCCAGACTTGGCCCGCAGTGACTACTTCCTATTCCCAAATGTGAAAAAATATCTTCGTGGAAAGCGATTTTCTAACGATGAAGAATTGAAGGTAGCAAATAATACCTATTTTGAAGAGAAGCCGGAAGAATATTTTTCACAAGCTTTAGAGAAGCTTATTTCCCGATCTAACAGTGTATTGAAGTTCTAGGGGACTATATTGAAAAATAGAATTTTTCCATAGTTTTCTTTATGTCCATACAGAGTGGTGCGGCGTCACCTGGTTTACACCAAGAAACACCAAGGTACTGGGGTCCAACTGCTTCTGGCCCTCAAAGCGATATGTGAACACTTCTTAACAATTTCTACTTATTTAGAAATTGTTCCGTTCACTAAATGCGATATTAGGCTCTTTACCTGTCGATTTCTAATTGTTACAATACGACAATATTAAAATACATAAAATCACTTCTAACATTTATTCACAAATAAGAAATTAAGGTTAGCTTACTATAAATGAAACTTAAAATATGAAGTATACATTCTGTCAAGAAAGTACCGGGAATTATCGATTTAAATCTGGCGGGGCAATGAGGCAGGTAAAAAATTTTTTTCCTAGGTTGGTACTACTGTCCTTAATTACTATGCCAAGCTTGAGCGGGATCTGTCAACTAGTGTGTTTGCAACAGCTGATTAAGTCAGTCGATGTCAGAGTGCGTGCCGATTTTTACTATGGGTGATTACGTTGAGCAAAGAATTTGTTTAAAGTTTTGTGTTGCAAATGAATTTTCGTGTGCCGATGCATTGAAAATGTTGCAAAAGGCCTTTGGTGATAATGCTCTATCGAAAACTCGTGCATATCAGTGGTACAGAGCCTTCAAGGACGGTCGTGAAGGGGTCGCCCATCGACGGCTTCGATCGTAGATAACGTCGATAAAATTAAGGAAAGGGTGCTGGAAAACCGTCGTACCAGCTTGAGAGAGATAGCACATGATCTTAAGATATCCCACGAGTCCGCACGTACGATTTTGATTGATATTTTGGGCATGAGAAAGGTGGCCGCACGACTCGTACCGAAAGACCTGAATTTTCTTCAAAAACGTCATCGCGAACAGGTTGCTTCAGACATGCTGGATCGCTGTAATTCCGATTCTACATTCATGGAACGTATTATAACTGGTGATGAGACCTGGGTCTACGAGTACGATATGCAAACAAGCCAGCAATCATCGGAATGGGTGGCAAAAAATGAGCCGAAACCGAAAAAACCACGCCAAAGCCGCTCGAAAATGAAGGTGATGCTCATTGTTTTCTTCGATATCCGTGGCGTGGTGCACTACGAATTCGTTCCAGAGGGTCAAACGGTAAACAAGGAGTATTACCTAGGCGTTATGAAACGTTTGCGTGAGCGTATCCGTAAGAAGCGGCCAAATTTGTGGGCGAACAACTCATGGATTTTGCATGACGATAACGCGCCTTCTCACCAAGCTACGATTGTGACTGACTTTCTCGCCAAAAACTCAACAAACGTGCTTCAGCAACCACCGTATTCGCCGGATTTGGCTCTCTGCGACTTTTTCCTCTTCCCAAAACTAAAATTGCCCCTTCGTGGCACCCGTTTTGAGTCGATTGAAGCCATAAAACAAAATTCGGCGCGAGAGCTAAAGTCCATCCCGGAAAGCGCCTATAAAAAATGTTTCGATAATTGGAAGTGCCGTTGGCATAGATGTATTGGAGCAAATGGAGCCTATTTTGAAGGCGACCCAATAAATTTTGACGATTAAATGTAAAAATGTTGTTTAATTGAAAATTCCCGGTACTTTCTTGACAGAGTAGTATACATGTACTGTGGTCAGAGAGCGAGAACCTGGTCTAGTAAAATTGCCTCTGTGGTTAACTTTTAGACAAAGAAATTTACATAAATTTACAATATTCTATGGTCAATGAATCCTTACTGGATGATGGCCTCAACACAATTTTCGGCCATCAATCAGCTAATATGCGTTTACGCACTTGCGCACTTTCGGCTGCAACACCGAGAATACATTGATTAAAAAATATATATAAGACAGTAATTTATTTCCACAAAAATGTTTGTTCTAGTACAACAATTGTTTCACCACGATGTGGCTTCTTCAGGTATTACATTCTACTGTCTGATGATATTCAGTGTAACCGAGTTTAAATACATTGTTAGGTACGTGACCAAATAATGGAAGCATAAGTCATAAAAACTCTAGGTGTTTTTTGGAGTTCGCCGCTAAAAATGCCATTAAGGAAAGATATTCAGTAATGGAGACTTATCTAAATCTCTTTGTTCGTTCAAAAGGATTAGAAGTGTTAATCTAGAACTTTTGCTTTCAACGTGGATAATTTCATGATTATTGTTGAAATTATTATTCTTGAATGATCTACCAGCCTGGCCAATGTTCTCCGGATTTATTTTTTTTATTTGTTGGATCTTTATTGTTTTTATGTAGGTACTAAGGTTATTAATTGTCTTAAAAGCTACATTATAATTGAAACAATTTTTGAAATATTTAGCAATATTTTCAGATAATCCGTTGACATAAGATAACGAAAAATATTTGCGTGTATTACCTCTTTTATGATTGGGTACACGAGATTTAATGCCATTTTTTTTTGTTTATTGGATACCATTTTGTCTATATGAAAGGGGTTGTAACCGTTGTTTGGCGCTATTTGTTTAATAATAATTAATTTGAAACTATTATATGCTGACATCTTTTGTTTGGTGGGGTGATTTGAAGTTTTATGTATTGTGATGTCTGTATGTGTGGGTTTGTGAAAAATACTAAAATCATGTAAATTATTTAGTCTTGTTATTGTGAAGTCAAGAAAATTAATACTTTGATTCTTTTCTTCTTCGATTATGAATTTGATTTTTGTGTGGAGTTTATTAATGAAAATCGAGAAGATATGTAGTTGTCGGTCGGTGCCTTTGAAACAAGAAAAAATGACATCTACATATCTATACCAACAAAGGAAATATTTGCTTATAGGATTTAGGTGTATTTTTGATTCTAGATCATCCATAAATATTTCGGCTGAAATTGAACTGAGTGGATTTCCCATTATTAAACCATTGTTAGAAAAATAGACGGTTCCGTTTAATTGAAAGTAGTTTTGTTGAAGACATATTTCCAGGCAATTAAGAATATCATTCATTTTGATGGGATTGGTATTATTTTTAATTAATAGCGTTCTTACAATTTGTATTGTTTCAATTGTAGTTATACTAGGAAATGAATTTTGTACATCAAAGAAAATGAATCTGCAATCTTTGGACAATTCGACGAATTGAATATTGTCTATAAGTTGGATGCTATTTTTAATAATTTTAATATTTAGCTAAAAAATTTGTTTCGGTTTGAATAATAGAAATTAGAACTCTAGATAATTTTATGCTTGTTGATGTATTGAATGAAACTACTGGTCTAATTGGATTATTTTCTTCATTAAGTTTTATTAATAAATATAATTTTGGGTTCATTAAAGTGAGCGAATGTTTTTTGGGAAGTTATTGAAAAGGCTAACAGATTGGTCTATTATATTTTTTATTTGTTTTTGGAAATGTTCAGTGGGGTCTTTAGTAACGGTTCTATATTTATCTGGGGTTGAAAAATCAGTAGTTTTGTTGAAATATTCATGTTTTGGAATAGCAACGATACTGTTTCCTTTGTCGGCCCGAGCAAATATTAAATCATTGGCGTTTCTTTTTTCGATGATTGATTTAACTAAATTCTGTTTTATCGAGGAAGAGTGAATTTCAGTTAAATTTTTGTCTTTTATTATGTCAGCAATAATATATTTATTGTAATTTGAATTTGATTGAGTTTTGAGTGATTGAAAAGACTTAATGGCGAGTTCTGAATCTATTGCTAAATAACCTAGGGATTTTTGTGAATTATTATTTTCTAGGTTGAATTTAAATCCCATTTCTAAAAGGTTGGATTCTCTACTGTTGAATTTTACATCGAATAATTTGACAAATCGAGGGTAAAATTGATGTTCAGAGAAAAGATGTTTTTCAGTTTTATTGAATTTCGGAATATTCTTTCTATTTTTATAAGTTATTTTTTTTAGTTTTTTAGATTGAGTTTTGGAGTGAATAATTTTTCCCACATGTTCTCTAGTATTTCTGTCAATATTATCGAACTGAATAGAATGAAGTCTACTAGTTAATTCTGTATGAATTACCTATAAGTAAACATTGGATACACCTCTTTGGTGGTAGTGTACTTTCATGTCATTTTTCAACCATGTCTTCATTCCATATATTCGTCCATAAGTGGCTGCAGGGCTCTTGTTCCTTAGAAGTTGATGTATTTCGGGAACACGTTCAAATGTATGCATTTGGTAAAAAACCAAATATTTTGGGTATTCTTCTTACTTCTTAACCGAAGCTTGAAATACCATAATACCAAAAAGCTGGTTTCAGCTTTCGGTCTTTACTTGGTGGAAACTCCTTTTGAACGAACAAACAGATGTTGATAAGTCTCCATTACTGAATATCTATCCTTAATGGCATTTTGAGCGGCAGACTCCAGTGAACACCTAGAGTTTTTAGGACTTGTGCTTCCATTATTTGGTCATGTACCTAACAATGAATTTAAACTCGGTTACATTGAATAACATCAGACAATACAATGTAATACCTTAAGAAGCCACATCGTGGTGAAAAAATTGTTGTAGTAGTACAAACATTTTTGTGGAAATAAATTACAGTCTCATATGTATTTTTTTAATTAAAATGAGTTTCCACCAAGTAAACCGAATCAATCAATATTTGAGAATACATTGAACGCCCCTCGTTAATATCTGATTGAAAGAACATTTTTCGTAGTTTTTGAAGGGGAAATTAACCTTTTTGTAAAACTCACGGAATTTATCAGTGAACTGTGATATCCAAAAGGCAACAGATTCGAGGGGTATTTCCAGAAAATGTTTACGTTCCAACTCTTCTCGGGCCTATTGTTATTCAAACCGTGAGAGCAGAATGATAAAATTTTGGACGAACGAATCAAAACAAATAATAGATATTCGTTCTAGTGAGAACTGGAGGAGTCAATTAGATCCTATCGAGTGGTCCCAATCGATATGGATGTTTTTCAATTCGATCTATCCCAATTTATCGGGAATATTTTGCATGGATATCGCATGACATGCTCCTAACACTCAAGTTCATTGAGATAATTGCAGACAGTAATTGTTAAATGTTGTGTTTTCATCGTTATGGGTTAGGAAGATCAACGATAAAATCTGTCACTCGGGCTAAAATAAGTGATTATAATTTTTTCTGAAAATTGGAATTATTTAGCCGATTCTTGGTAGAAATATTTCATAATTTATATTATAAATAAAAATACATATTTCTATTTTCACTACATTTCATTGGTATTAAGTTTCGTTCACTTTTCGTGAACTTTACCAGAGCGCAAGTTATACCGGACGTTCCTAAATTTAAAGTAAAAACAAAGAGGGGAGATTCCTTGCATAATTTAAATAAAAATTCCCATAAACCTGGGACCGCAAACGTTTCGTTTTCGAGATACAGGGTGTTTAAGTTTGAATTTTTTCAAGTTTTTTTTTATATTATCTGAATTGCACAATATATACACATCGTCAGTCTTGGCTCCCTCTATCAACTCTCAACTTGTTGAATGTAACATGACAATTTTTTGTGTGTGGAATATTCACTATCTAATCAGCAAAATCAAAACAATAAACCACCAAAAAAAAGTTTCTTGTACCGAAGAATACAGGTGTATTCGAAGTTAATGATTTTTCAGCGAATAACGAAAGTTGTAATAATGAGAATATTCCGTGGAAAATGCCGGACATCCAATTTCTCAGTTTGCAAAAATAGTAGCCCTACATCAAGAAGCTTTGTCAAACCACCAGATTGCGCAACGTTTGAATATTCCACGGTAATCAGTAAGGCGCATGCATAGTGGCCCTTTTTCTGGAAACCGGTGTCTAGTCGACCCAGAGTAACATCTGCAAGGGAACACCATTATATCGCAAATTTTACTCGAAGGAATCGAACGGTATATGTAACAGCCCTTCGAAGTCAATTTTTGAGGACCTATAGACGGGTAGTCTCAACCAGTACTATAAGGAGACGGTTGCATTCCTCAAATTTAAGGGCAAGAAGACCTTAAAGAGTACCTCGGCTACCACCTGGACATAGAGCTACCCGTCGGCAATAGGCAGAACACTACCAAGACTAGCTTTTACCACAATGGCGCAACGTTCTTTTTTCGGTCACGACTCGGTTTACAGTGATAGTCGACGAAAAAGTGTTTGGAGAGGTCCAGGCAGACTAGAGCGACTCAATTTCGCCCGGGAAGTTGTGCCCTTTCAAGGCGGATCAGTAATGTGTTGGGGGGGTATAATGTTTGGTCGCCCTACCCCTCTTATTATCGTTGAACGAACAATGACTGGCGCCATCTACGTAGAAAACATCATTGAACCAATCACTGTTCCTTTGCGCAACGAATTTGGAGATACAGTCGACTCTCGTTAATTCAAACCTGCGATAATTCGAACCTCTCTATAATTCAAAGTTATCACGAGTTCCCTACTAAATCTCTTTATATTTCGAACTAAATCAATACATTTTCATACACTTGGTAATTCGAACGAAAAAATCATTGCTATTTAACAAAACGACGCGTTAATTCGAACTCATCAGCGTCCAACACTCGACAATTCAAAGTTGCAGAGAGAAGAGGCGGAAAGATTGTAAGTACATTTTGCGACAAGTTCAAACTTGTATGCGACAAGTTCAAACTTGTATCAAGATACACGAGCCTTTGTTTTTGTTATGATTAGTTTGACTATTTGACGCACACACTTCTTACGAATTGGTTTGTTTAGTTATTCAGTTACTATTACTCTTTCGTTGGTATGCAGATTAAAAGTTAGTGTTAGTTATGAGCCCTAGAAAGTATAGTTGTTTGACGATTGCTGAAAAGAAAAAGTTAATCGAAAAAGTAGAAGAAGGTGAGAAGAAGAGTGATGTTGCAAAAGAATTTAAGATTCCTCTGAGTACTCTCTCAACAATAATAAAGCACAAGGAGAAAATTAATGCTGCTCAAACTGCTGGAGTACGGAAAAGAACTACTAAAGGTGAATAAAGGAAAAGAACTACTAAAGGTGAATTTCCTCGTCTGGAAGAAAGTCTGGTTATTTGGCTAAGACAGTGTAGAGGACAAAAAGTGTCTATTAGCGGGAACTTGTTGAAGGAAAAAGCAAAAGAGTTCGAGTCTACTCTAAGCATCAAAAACTTTGCGGCAAGTGAAGGGTGGCTTACAAATTTCAAAAAGAGAAATGGAGTTGTTTTTAAAAAAGTTTGTGGGGAAAGTGGAAGTGTTGATGATGCAGTTTGTTTAGATTGGCACGGTAAATTGAAGACCTTGATTGAAAACTATGATGCCCGAGACATTTTTAATACTGATGAAACTGGCCTATTTTTTAAATGTTTACCGGACAAGACGCTTACTTTTAAAGATGAAAAATGTCACGGAGGAAAACATAGTAAAGAGAGGTTGACAGTTTTACTTGCAGTAAATATGGATGGATCGGAAAAACTTAAACCCTTAGTGATAGGAAAAGCAATGAAACCGCGATGTTTCAAAGGAGTGAAATCGTTTCCAACTGATTATCGTGCTAACAAAAAAGCTTGGATGACGACAGAACTTTTTAACAATTGGCTTTTAACAGTTAATGGGGACATGAAACGACAAAAGCGGAAAATTTTACTATTTTTAGACAACTGCACTGTCCACAACAGTCCTCCTACATTGTCTAACGTGGAACTCTACTTCTTTCCGCCAAATACAACTTCCAAATTGCAACCATTGGACCAAGGGATTATCCATAATTTTAAGACGTTCTATCGCAAAGAAATTGTTAAGATCGTTTTAGAATCTCTCGACAAACAGCTAACTGCAAATATCACGGTTCGCACAGCTATTTTACTAATTGACAAAGCATGGAGAGCTGTAACACCCCTAACGATTCTCAACTGCTTCAAAAAATCCGGTTTCTTAAAAGAAAATCTTCCAATACTTATAGATGATGCAGAACCAGCAATAGAACCATTAGTTGACATCAGCGGTGTGAGTTTTTCTGATTTTGTTCAAGTGGATGAAAATGTTGCTGTCTCAGGTTCACTAACCGATGGCGAAATTTTATCTGCGACAGATATGCAAAGTAACGATGAAGATGAGGACGATACATCGGAACCTTTGGCAGAGGTGTCAGTTAAGGAAGCAAGATCCTCATTTGATACCTTACAAAGCTTCTGTCTACAAAACGAAAGTGATGAAAAAGCATTTCAGGCACTTTTTCTCTTAAAAAAAGTTATTGAGCAGTGTGAGCAGCAGAATTGTGCTTTAAAGCAAACCAGTATAACAAAGTTCTTTCGAAAGATTAATTAATTCACATTACGAATACATGTATGTTCACGAATGTACCTCTTAATTCTTGTCATTTTTATATTAATAAATAAAAATTAACCAACACTTAATAATTCGAAGTTTTATTTATTTTCTCTCACAAATTTCAAACCATTTGATATTTCAAACACTCGATTATTCGTAATATTTCAAGAGTCCCTCGAGTTTCGAATTAACGAGAGTCGACTGTAATTTCATTTATCAGGACGCCCCACCACACCGCACACGAAGGGCTCAAAACATTCTTCAAGAGAACAATATCCAGAGAATGAAATGGCCAACAAACTCACCAGATATTAATCAAATTGAGCACGTATAGGATTACTTAGGGAGAGCAATATCCAATCGCCAAATCCTACCTTCAACTTTTCAGGAATTGAGTTTAGCCCTTCAGGAAGAATGGAACGATATGCTTGAAAGTTCATTAATGATTTGATTCGTGAGAATCCTAGGCGTATTGGGTTGATTGAAAGAAGAGGTGGTAATACGGACTATTGAATTTGGATTCAGTTGTGGAATAACTATAATTAATCAAAAATAAATAATCGATAAATTTAGATTTTTTCCCATTTTTCCTATTTTGTATCCTGCATAAAGCAAAGAGTAACAAACAAAGAATTTCTATCAAATATATTGCAGTTGAAATAGAGAAAAATACTCATCTAATTTCCAGAACATAGACTGTTTATTTCTTGAGAAACCTTGGAGGCCAAGACTTTTCACGATGTGCGTAATCAACTGAAATTTGGCATAGTGATAACAATTAAGAGTTTACATCATGTGACATGATGTTTCGATTGCAAATCTGCAGGGTTATATTCTTTCTGGACCACTGTCCCCTGTTTTACTCCAGAACTTTTTTCTGGTGAACCACTGCTAGTTTGAAAAATTGTAAAATGAAGCTTTGTTGTTATAGTAAACTTTATGGACTCTTTTAGTTTTATCGTATCTGCTACCGATTTCGAGAAAAAAATTTGATCGATTCTCTCGAAATCCTCAGAAAAATCCAAATTGCCATAAAAATTCAGTTAGTAAGCTGTGGTGGTTGCAATTTAATATCAAAACATGCCGAGTTTAACGAATTCCGAAATGGCTGACATGCATTTTATGTATGGTCTTGCAAATGGAAATTCAAGAGAAGCCCGGTCATAGAATGTTCCCTCATATTCACAGGCGTCTTCAGAAATTGGATCTTTTTTCAAGAAAAATATTAATGCAGGTAGACCACGAAGTTAGAGAACGACTCGAAGAGCATTCAATTGTATGATCCACAATATCAGTTAATATTCCCATGAATCGAGAAAATTATATTTCAGAACTTAACATAATTAAACAAATAGCTATTAATAATGATGAAGTTGATAGACAAATTGTTGATGAATAAAAAGAAATAGATTTAAAGATGGTATATCCTAATATAAAAGAAAATTTCAAATACCTTTCCTTAAAATACACTGAGAAAATTGCTACATACCTCAAAAATAAATATAATTTGAGAACTTCATTTAAAACCAATTCAAACTTGAGTAAATTCATTAAAAATAATAAAGACTGTACACATAAAGATGATAAATCGGGGGTTTATAAGTTAAAGTGCGGTGATTGCCCTAAAGTTTTAGGACAGACTGGAAGAACTTTCCGACATAGAATTTGTGAAAATTCGAAGAGTTTCCTCAATAATAAAAGTAATTCCACATATTCTAACCATTTGTTAGAAACAGGACATACTTTCAACCATAATTTTGAAATTCTACATATAGAAAATAAAAGTTATGCCTTAAACCTGTTAGAATCCCTAGAGATAAATAAACACAATAAAATTGGAATATTACTTAACGAACAATTAGATTTAAATAACTCACCTCTGTTAAATACATTCAGATAAGCTGAAATTTGCAGAGACCCTTTTTGGGATTTTATTGCTCAATAAAAATTTATTGTACTACTGTAATATAAATAGCAACGGATTTCGGAAACAAGCTTAGTTATTCAAAATGTAAACCAGTCTGGTTATGTTACTGTGATATCGAAGCGATTATTTTAAACAACAATAAAAATTTGTGAAAATCAGAATAACCTTATTTAAATATTATCGAAGAGTTCTGAAGTTCTGAACGAAATAGTAGAACATCCAGGAACCAGTACAAGAAAAATTAGTGTTACTTTAAATACAAGTCATCAAGTTGTTTGGCAGGATTTTTGCTATATACTTATTACATTCAGAAGGTGCAGGCGCCTCTGCCTCTCTAGATTTTCATCCCAGGATTATTTTTATCAGTAGTACTTCAATAGACTATCCTCATTCTGATTACCAATTCCTATTCACTCATGAAGCCTGTTTTTCAAGAACTTCAATTATAAATTTTCATAATGAACACATATAGACTGAGAAGAAACCACATGAAATTGTAGAAACACATTTTCAACAGCAAATTTCATTGAATGTTTGGGTTGGTAATATTGGCGATTATTTTATTGGTCGACCTACAGGTCAATCATACCGACATTTTTTAGAAAACGATTTGCCCTTGTTATTGTATGATTCACCTCATATGCTACGACGTGAAATTTGGTTCATGCACGACGGTGTTCCTGTTCATTTTTCAGTTTTGACTAGGGAGTATTTGAACGAAAACAGGTAGATTGGACGGGGTGGATATCAGTCATGGCCCAACAGATTCCCAGACTTAAATTTCTATTTATGAGGCCATCTGAAATGTCTAGCGTACTTTATGCCAGTGAACACCGTAGATGAACTGAGAAATCATATAATAGGCGCGTTTGATACAGTTAGGAATATACCGGGAATGTTGGAAAGAGTTCAATCGTCTATGAGAAGAACAGAAGGGGAGGAACATAAAGGGTGATTCATTTAGAGGTACTTTTTGTGGTGGGGATTTAATTGTAGATTGCACATGCCTTGTGTTAACTGAAGTGCCGTTTCTGTTCAGTAGTGTTTGACAATTCATAATGGAAAGACTTAGCCCGGCACATCGTCTACAAATTGTTCAACTTTGTTACGAAAATGGGCGTTCTACGAGGAATATGTATCGGGCAAGCCTGTCAAGAGCCCAACGACAACGGAAACGATTCGGAAGGTCGGTAGGCTTCAGTTCTTGCACTAGTTGAATTTTGTAAGCTTTTAAAGAAAGATCTTCACGTAAAATACGCCATGTTGTTGAATATGACAGGCCAAGCTGTTGAGAACGGCGATGAATCGACACGATCACGGTCTTCGCGTACACTCGCCGCTACCGCCCCTATATTTTCTTCACTACGTGCTTGGTGTGGTCGTTTTGGTCGAGTATTATCCAATAATGAAAATTGGGTCCCAAACTTACGGATGGTAGAGCTAATTGTGCGTTCGGTAGGCCGATTATGTGGATCATAAGTTGCTATAAGCGCCAGATACACATTCCTCGTAGAATGACCTATATTCGTAATAAAGTTGAACAATTTGTAGACGCGGTGCCGGGCTACGTCTTTCCATTATGAAGTGTCAAACACTACTGAACAGAAACTACACGTCAGTTAACACGAGGCATGCGTAATCTGCAATTAAATCCCCACCACAAAAAGTACCTCTAAATGAATCACCCTTTATGAGGGTTCGGGGAGGACATTTTCAACAATTGCTGAAGTTCAGTTCCGCTGTTATTTAGTTTTCTTGTTATGATTAATTTTTGAGTTTTACGTTTCCTGTAGTAATACATTTTTTGTGGTGATTACACAAGTTTATCGAATCTTTATAAATCGTGGCTAAAAATCGGAAAAGTAACCATAAAAACTAATAGTGTATTTATTCACCACAGCTTGCTAACTGAATTTTTATGACAATTTGGATTTATCTGAGGATTTCGAGAGAATCGTTCAAAATTTTTTTTCGAAATAGAAGATACGACAAAACTACAGGAGACCATAAAGTTCAGTATAAAAGCAATGCTTCTTTTTACAATTTTCCAAACTAACAGTAGCTCACCAAAAAAAAAATTCTCGAGTAAAACATGGGACAGAGTGTTCCGGAAAAAATATCACCCTGTTGATTTGAAATCGAAATTGACAATTGTAATAAATGTGCCAAATTCAGTTTAATATCTTGTTGAATGCAGATACTTTGAGAAAAAAACTGGAGAAAACTTCAAACTTTAATAGCCTGTATCTCGAAAACTAGACTTTGCGGTCACTTTTTTTCTTAAAATTATTCAAGGAATCTCCCCTCTTCGTACCTCCATTTTAGGAACACCCACTTATGGAATAAAATTATTTGTGTCCTTATGTTATATTTGCTAATGATGTAGTGATCTATTATCTCATTTACTAATGACACTATCTGAGGGTATGAATAAAAAATTTCACTAATTTACGATCATCAGTTTGCTAGGTATCCTCAGTGAAAGACGACCAGAATGAATGACGCCACAATGATGAGCATCGCGCCGTTATAAAGTTCATCACCAAGCAAGGAAAAAGTCAAAAAATCATTCATGAACAGATGGTTGCTGTTTACCAAGACTGTGCATCTTCGTTATCCACCGTTCAAAGGTGGCCAGGTGAATTCAAAAGAAGCAGAAAAAGCATTAAAGACGACTCCCTCTCGGGCGGGCCCGTTAGCGACAACACTGAAGAAAATGTGAAAAAGGTGGAAAGGCTGCTACTTGAAGATGCCATAATTAAAATCTAGATGTTGACTATCTTAACCTCTCAAAGGTCAGTGCAAGATGGGTACCGAGAATGCTCAACGCACCTTAGAAGCAAGTTCGAGTCGAGTGCTGTAAGAAGTTTTTAGAGCTCTGTGGAAAAGACTGGTTACTGAGGATGACCCTGAAAGTAAACAAGAGTCCATGCAGTGGATTTAAAAGAGTGCACAGCCTTAAAAGGAGTTTAAAGTCACCCCATCCGCTGGAAAAATAATAGCTACGGTCTTTTGAGATTCTAAAGGTATTTTATGATAGAATACTCTGAAAAGGCTGAGGGCATCAAAGCAACATCATATGCAACCACTTTACGTAATTAAAGAGGAGTAATTAAAAGGAAAAGGCAAGGAAAACTCACAGCGGGGGTGTTGCTGCTTCACGACAACGCGCCGGTTCACAAAGCCCGCGTGGCGAAGGCTGCTGTGCGGGACTTCGAAAAAATTACTCATCCTCTGTACAGTCCAGACTTGGCCCCCAGTGACTACTACCTACTCCCAAATGTGAAAAAATATCTTCGCGGAAAGCTATAATATTTTCCAACGATTAAGAACTAAAGGTATCAGTTAATACCTATTTTGAGGAGAAGCCGGAAGAATATTTTTTACAAGGTTAATTTCTCGATCTAACAAATGTATTGAAGTTCTAAGGGACTACATTGAAAAATAGAATTTTTATGAGTTTTCTTTCATTCCTATACCGAGAATACACTGAACGGCCCTGGTAGGTACCTCAAACTGAAGACGCAAGGAAGTATTGACTTTCGCCTGCACAAAATAAGTTGAATACCGCCTATATACATATAACTTTTGGTACTTTTTCTCAGTAACAATGAATTAACATTCTTTCGATTTAGCTCAACGGCGCGAAGTCAATTAATAATGTCACACACTCACCTTGGCGATATCGAAAATAAAACTCAAACACTTTTTTCACTGTCAAAGACCGACACCTCTATGCATTCGTGTCCTTTATCCTTACGGTTTAACATTTTATGTTAATAGATCTATCGAAAAACACTCTCCTACCCGCTTTCAATTAAAAAAAGAAAGTTTACGCCAGATTCCCGAGATTTCAAAATTATATAAGTAGGATCGTGCCTCCTAGGTCGGCCTTTGCAATACTCGACCGCAGTACTTTTCGAATTCTGGCATCTGGTTTTCATTGAGAACGCGACGTTGCCGGCTTGACAGATAAATATCCTTCGACTTTGAATGCAAATTGCGATTGTCTAGGTCTGCATGATTTTCAAGCATGTTATATTTTTTTTATTCGAGCAACAAGTACAGCGTTGCTTTTACAATGGTAAAGTTATGTGTAAGTTTTGAACTACGTCGACTTTGGACGATATATAGTCCGTCTAGAAAGTATTCGGACTTTATTATTTTTTATAATACTTCATTTTTGTAACATTCTAACACAAAAGTACTGTATAAAATAGGTTGTGCAGGTTGTGCAACTTTGGCTATGGCCAAAGTTGCATGGCAACGCTATTTTATTTTATTTATTTGTCAAATACTGTTGAATGTCAACAGGTATACAATTTATGAAATAATATCGCAACTGGAAAAAAGAAAACAGGTAATTTATGTGCATAGAAAAGGTTTTCGAAAAGTTAAAAAATGCAATTGACTGAACTGAGAAAATATGCTGTATATGAGACAATAAAGACGATAAAAAATGGCATTGATATGAGGCATAGACCAGTTTCAGGAAGACCGCGTAATATTAAAGGAAACAATTTAAACGCTTTAATGGCCTTAGGACGTCACCCAGCGACTGGGGTTTCGCAAATTGGATAACAGATTTTTGATTGTCTCGGTCTTTACTTGGCGGAAATTCATCTTCAATATTATTATTATTATTATTTTATTATTATTAAATACAAAAAGAGTTGAGGCATAAACCCATAAACTCATAACCAAAAGTAAACAAAAGTTGATAATATAATTAATGTGCCAATATCCAATTGTCGAAACGATTCTTGAATCCTTTAACTGAAGGCGCACTAATATAATAAAAACAAATGTTAACTTCCGCTATTTTATTGATTTACATGACAATTGTTTCGTCATACCATGACTTCAACAGGTAAGTATTTAAACTGAGGTATACAATGCAAAACATGATCTTAAATACACAGCTTTGATACAAAAAATAGAGGGGTGGAAAGAGATGGCTTACAATCAATGAAAAATATTGAGTAGAGGGGATCTGTTTAAATCTATTTGATCTATCAATAAAATTTGTCTTTTATTATATCTATTGATCTCTAAAGTTTCTAACAGATTTAGTTTCTGACTTTTGTTTTCGATATGTAATATTTCATAGTTCATGAACTTTTAATATCAAAACAGATTTAATCTCTTAATCTTCTACAATTTTGATTTCAAAAAGTAAAAAAAAAACTTTTAGCATTAAATTAATGTCTTAAATAAGCACTGCTTATATTTAGTAGACGTATAAAATCAAAATTCACTATGCAATATCAAATGGAATAAAAAAACCCAAAAAATAAACTATTAATTAAAAATAAGTAATATCCAAAACATTAATAATACCTTGTAAACTCTTGATTTTTTGTTTTTAGGAATGACGTCTTTATTATTTTTTATTAAGCTACCTAAAGAATTAATGGTTTTGAAAGAGATGTTATAATTTTCTTTTTTCTTTAAATATCCAGAAATCTTTTCAGATTTTTGGCCTATGTAAGTTAATGAAATAAATTTTGTTTCGTTTGAATTGTAAAAATTTGGATATACAAGTAATATTGTTTTCTTATAATTTATTTTATCAAGTAAATTATCTACAATTAAGGGATTAAAATCATTATTCAAAGCTATTTGTTTAATGGTTTTATAATCTTTGTCAAAATTTTCTTTCGTCATGGGTATGCTATAAAGCATACTATTATAAGCTGACAATTTTTGTGAAAATGGATGGTTTGAAGCATAATGAATCGTACCATCTGTAGGTTTCCTGTATATGGAAAAGTCGTTTCTATTATTAATTTTGGTGATTTTTAAATCTAAGAAATTAATGCTATTATTTACTTCATCTTCATGTATGAATTCAATTGTTGGGTATAATTTATTGATAGATTCCAAAAATTAACAAAGTGGTCTATTTGTGCCATTAAATAAACAAATTATGTCATGTACATAGCGGTACCAATAAACGAAATCTTTAAAATATGGGAGTTTTTGGATATTGGTTTCTACGTGATCCATCAATATTTCTGATAACAAGGGGCTTAATGGGTTACTCATTGTTAGACTTTCTTCGTCTAGATAAAACGTGCCGTTGAACATAAAGTCATTTCGATCTAGGCAAACGCTCAAAGCGTCTAATATTTCTGTTTTTATAATACGATTAGTTCGTTTTTGGAGTAATAAATCATCAACTATTTTTATGGTTTCACTGACCGATATACTAGGAAATAAAGTTTATACATCAGAGGAAACAAGTTTGGTATTGTTTAGGATGCGTATATGCTTAATTTTTTGTATGAGTTGATAAGGGTTTTTTATTGCAAATTTGGCTTCAAAGTTAGTTTCTGTTAGAATAACTTTGATTCATGTTTTTGAAAGTTTATATGACGGGGATGTGACAAATGAAACAACCGGTCTGATGGGATTATATTTAATCCCTTAATTATAGATAATTTACTCGATAAAATAAATCACAAGAAAGCAATATCACTTGTATATCCAAAATTTCACAACCAAAACGAAACAAAATTTATTTCATTAACTTACATAGGTCAAAAATTTGAAAAGATTGCTAGATATTTAAGGAAAAAAAAATTATAACATCTCTTTTGAAACCATTAATTCTTTAGGTAGCTTATTAAAAAATAATAAAGACGCATTCCTAAAAAAAATAAATCAGGAATTTACAAGTTAACATGTAGTCATTGCCCATGTGTATATGTGAGATAGACAGGCCGTTCATTCCAAACAAGAATACGAGAACATGAAATATGTTTTATTAATAATAAACTAAATTCAACTTATGCCAACCATTTGTTAGAGACTGGTCATAATTTCAATATGAATTATGAAATATAACATATCGAAAACAAAAGTTAGAAACTAAATCTGTTAGAAACTTTAGAGATCAATAGATATAATAAAAGACAAATTTTATTGAATGATCAACAGGTCCCCCCACTTAATATTTTTCATTGATTGTAAACCATCTCTTTCCACCCCTCTATTTTTTGTACCAGAGCTGTGTATTTAAAGTCATGTTTACATTGTATGCCTCAGTTTAAATACTCAGCTCATGAATTCATGGTATGACGAAACAATTGTCGTGTAAATCAATTAAATAGCGTTTGTTTTTCTTATTTTGGCTAACAGATTTGGAAATCAACGAAATATAAAAGTATGTCCAGAAACGGTCGGTATGTCACTGAAAAGACAAGGCTACATATCAAAGAAACCAATAACCTATAATGACACCTTCACAAAAAGAACGGAGGATAGAATTTTGTCAATGTTTTCGAAAAGATAATTTTAATAATGTCTTTATATCTGATTGATGAAAGTTGTTTCCAACTTTGTGGAAATCACTTAAAAATCCTATCAAAACAACCTGTTACCGTTCAAATTTCCAAGTTTCCCACCAAAATAAGGGTTTGGGTACCATTAATAGTGAAAAGTATTGAGTCATTCTAAAAAATTTTCTCCTTGAAACGGCGCATACTTTATATCAAAAGAGTTTTTAGCAGGATAATGCAAGATGGCATACTTCAGCCTATACTCAAACTTGGATACAAGAACACCAAGTGTCAACCATTTCATGACTAGCAGCTTCACCAGATCTTAGTCCCATTGAAAACATATGGGGCTAAAGAATATTGAAGTTGAACGAGCAGCATAAAGAAATAAAGTTGATTTAATTCAGTCAGACTACCATCATCGAAAATTATGGAGGTGATCTAGTTTCGAGTGTACCTCCACGTTTGGTCAAGTGTTTCCGGTTAAATGGAGGTTATATAAATAAATAAGATGGATATTTTGTTATAGTTTTCTAATAAAAGAATTAAAAATATATACTAGATAATTACAATTGAGTTTTGTTTTTTCCGGATTCTTTCCAGGCGGACTAGAAGGTTCACTTCCTCATCGGAATTCACTTATTTTTTTTATTTAACTATCGGATGTTTTTTTAGAGTGATATTTAAATTGAAAATAAAACACATTTAAACTAAAATTGAAGCCAAATTTTTTTTATTTGAAAGATAATTTTATGACATTTATGTTTTAAAAATAATTTCGGCCAATGTCCACCACGACAAGCTCTGAGGAACCGCATTCGACGATACCAATTTTCGACCATTTTTTCGAGTAATTCAGGCCTTATTTCATCAATACCACGAGTTATGTTGGCTTTCAAAGCGTCTATTGTTTCTGGTTTATCAGCATAAACCAATGACTTGACATAGCCCCAAAGAAAATAAGCCAACGGAATTATGTCGCATGATCTTGGAGGCCAATTAATTGTATCATTTCTCGAAATAATGCTATCGCCAAATGTTTCTTTCAATAAATCAATTGTTACGGTAGCAGCTTGAGGTGTGGCACCATCTTGTTGGAACCAAAACACTTCTGGATCGATACCATTCAAATTTTGAAACAAATAATCATTGATCATCGATCCGTAACGAGCATCATTCACTGTAGTATTAGCTACAGCATCGTTTTTAAAGAATTATGAACCGATGCTGCCTCCAGCGTATAAAGCACACCATACAGTGCATTTTTCAGGATGCAATGGAACCTGTAGAACTTCTTCCGTTCCATCAGAAATGAGCTTCATCACTAAATACAATTTTACGATAAAAAATTGGATCAACTTCATGATGTTCTAGGGCCCAATCAGCAAAAAAACGACGCTTATTATGGTCAAGTGGCTTTAGTTCTTGAACCAGTTAGATCGTGTTTGGGTGTAAACCAAGATCTTCACGTTGTAAACGTTGTTGTGGCCTGAGTCTTTCCATGATAATTTGTCAATGCTTATTGAACAGAAATGTCAAAACAACATGGCTTCTACCTTCTGTGAAATTACAGTTATCACTATCGAAAGTTCTAACACTAAAAAATATTTATTTAATTTCACCTAGGCCAGGGGTCGGCTTTGTTTTGAGTCAGAAGTGCCAAAAATTACAATTTACAAAATTTCAAAGTTTTTGAAGAGCCACAAATTTTCTTATTGCCAGCAACAAATAGTTCTTGCATAAATAAAGTTTTTTTAATAAAAAAACTAATCTATTTATTCATAAGAAACAGTATCTATTTATTCATATATATGTTGTGTAAAAAATACTATTATTATCATCATTGAAGTTTTTTTAATTGAATTAGATAATACATATATGGCATTATTAGATAATTATTTATTATATAGCACCTTCCTCATACGAAATTCTGCTCTGCTCTACTTCTCGGCGTAGCATATAGAGGACACGACTAGTCGCTTTGTGGCTCATGGTACTGTTGGTCCAGATTAAATATCTTAGACGGCAATGTAGCTTGACGCGCTGGGGGCGCTTGTCTTGACTAGGATCCTAGTTTCATCCCGGTGAAATGGAGGATTAAGTCCTGATGCCTAAGCAATACCACTCGCGTCAGTTACTGGAATGGGGCTTTAGATTCACCGTAAAGATAGAAAGAAGGGATGAGCCGGAGGGATGAACTTAGTGACAAGGGTGTCTGTCGCAGCACAGAGCTGCACCCTTAAAACTAACTTACTCTACCCTATTGCAGTAAATCTCTGGATTTTTCTGTCCAATGGCCTAGTAGTGCGTTATGTAGCATGCTGCATTACCTCGGGAGGGTGGAGGCTCTCCGGAAGTATTCCTACGACCTGGCCACCTAATTGGTGTTGAACTTGAGGGGCAGTGGTTGAAATTACGCATGCTGAACTGGGGTATTCAATATATATGTTCGCAGCAATTCATGTTCAGGATATCTCGACTTGACGGATCGACCGGCCTCGTCCTGAACCTTTTGGGGTTTGTGGACCTCGACGATACGGCTAGACCGTTGGTGCTTGAAGCCAGTATCAATTCAAAGACTTCACAAGGATTCGTGGGTCTTGACGTACAAGCCTGGTACTCGACGGTGCTCGTACCAGGATCAATTGAAGCATTAAATCTTGAGACTATCTTGGTTCATGGGATTGCGTTCGGGTGGGTGGATACAGCACTAACTTGTACTTCAATAACAAACAATTGAGCAAACAAATTCAATAGGAACTATGGCTGTGTATGGTTATTCAAGTAGAAAATTCTAAACTTTACTACACAATGTAACTTGTACTTAAACATCAAAAAACAATAACATAGATTTGAGCAAACAATTTCAGTGGTATCGTTGCGTTGGCTTTGCATGGTTTCAGAAATTTTTTATAAATTTGGCCTATAATTTGTTGATTTAAGTTTCAAACATCACTCTAAATTTTCATTTGTTGGTTGGCTTCTTACTTTACTTTTAATTATATTCATGCAAGATAACGCTTGCTCGCACGAATATGTCGATGAGAAGATAGACAGCACTCCAAATGCCAACTTCTTCACATCACTGTAGTAATCTGGAAGACTATCCCATGCGTAAAATAGAGAGTGGGTGATCAAATTATTAGAGCCATAGTGAAAAATAAGCAATTCTAGTTATTCTAGAAAACTATACCAGTTTTTAATATTAGGAGTACAAATAAGTTTCCGCCGTTTTATTGTAGATGGCGCGGCACGGAGTTTCGGTTAGCTTTCGTAGATGATAACCGGCTTAAAAAATAGTTTGGACATTCAAGAACAACATAACCTATTAATATCATTGATTTTATATTGGTAAAATATAATTTTTATAAGTTGAAAATGGCAAAATTTGAGCCAAGTAAGTGTTATTTGCGGGAAATATTGGTTTACTTCTTTAATTTAAAGAAATCTGCTGCTGAGGCGCATCAATTGCTCATAGAAGCATCTGGTGAGGGTGCTTTGAGTGAGAGAACCTGTCGAGAGTGGTTTCAAAAGTTTAAAAACGGTGATTTCGACAAAGATCGCAATGGAAGGCCAAAAATTTATGAGGATGCAGAATTGGAGGAATTGTTGGAGGAAGATTCATCTCAAACACAAAAAGAACTTGCTCTAATATTAGAAGTCACTCAGCAAGCAGTCTCACATCGTTTAAAATCATTAGGAATGATTCATAAACAATTTGTGTTAAAAAACGGCGGAAACTTATTTGTACTCCTAATATATATATATGTCAGTTTTTTGTTGAAAAACATAATGAACATATGGAAATGTCGATAATTAAGAATTAACTTTTTAATATCCAAAATTTTTCCTCAGATAGGTGGTACTACCATATTTTGCATCTATGACTGCCTGGCACCTTATGAGCATGCTTTCCACTCCTGGGGCTGGGTAAGCATTTTTCTTTCAAGGACATTCATATACTGATCCTGTCTTATTGTTCCTTTAACGATGTACAGGCGACCTGTTCCCTGACTGCTGATTATAGACCACACCATGATGCTTAGAGGATGCTTGACCGTTCTAACGATGCAGTCATCCTTACATTTTTCTCCTTGTCTTCTCACAAATTCAGATCTGTCCATGAGGATTTGTACGGTTGATTCATCCGAAAAGCATACCTGGAGTATTTACTAATCCTATTAGTTTACCGTTTATTCGTCATAATATTCGTGAATCACCTATTTCCAATCATCAACTGTCCAGTCTTTTTGATATTTGGCCCATTGGGGTCTTTTTTCATCATGGCTGGGGTGAGAACTTCAAATCCTTTATTCGTCTTCAAGTTGTCATTGGTGAAATGTTCCCCCTTGACTCTAGCATGATTCTTGAGAGTATCCTGCGAGGCTGTTTTCTGTTTGCCATAACAATATCACGTATCTTTCGCTCATCTCTTGGTGTTGTAATATTTTTCGACCACATTTTCCTTTGCGTCTGGGGTCATATCTGAGTTTTCATCCGTTTTTTTATTCGGTCTAATGTTGCTTTCGAAACTTCAATAATGGATGCTATTTTTCTGTTGGAGTAATCTGTATTTTATACCAAAGATTTTATCTCAGCTGTTCATGGGTGTGATGTCTTTCGACTTACCCATTATAATTTTATTTTTTTTATCAAGTGGTGTAACAAGCACAGAAAAAAGACTTGACTGCTAAAATCAGGTGAAAATAAAGCACATCAATATATTAGGTCGATAAAAAGTACCAAAACAAACCAGAACGTCTTAGAACACCATAAATAACGTGAAAATATACAACCGCACCGCGATGCGGGTTAGCTAGTACTAACAAAACTGATGCATCATGGCGCATGAGTTAATTGGTGGGGGTATCTGAAGTGTTACCGACTTTGCTCCTACTAATAAATATACTCTAGTATCCTAATTAAACAAGAAAAAGCAGATTAAAATGCTTCGTCCCCTAATTTCATTAAGAAGTGTTCAACTTTTGTAAGGTGGCACCAATAATTTGATTACCCACTATATTCTCTACTTCCTAAAAAGAATAAATGTATTTTGGCAGTAGTTCAAGATAGGTACGAGAGTTGGTTAAAATATTTTTCACCAACTACTAAAAATTCATATTCCATGGTCCTCTTCTAAATTTAGTAATTAGATATTTAGGCCCTGATCAGAATTTGATTGAATGAACAAGAACTAAAACTCCAAAATTTTCAAATTGATATTTTAAATGAGATTATCCTTAGTTCACCACATTTATTCGGAATAATTGAGGTATTTTAATTAATAAGTGTAAATTAGAATAATCTCATATGAAACATCAATTTAATTGGATTTCAATCACGTAAAAACCGATTCAATCAAATATCCAAAATTTTTAAATCTTGTAGAACCTAAATTTTCTCTGCATATGAATCTTGGCTGCTGATTTGGAATAAAAACTCTTGAATTATTCCAACATACCCACCTGTTTTGATGAATTATAAAATGGCGTTCCGTCAGCATTAAAATTGAAGAATTTCTAATCAATTTAATGGGGTAACAAATTCATATGAACTAAGTCTACCTACTTCAATCATCATTACTCATACTAGGGTTCACTGTAATCTATCTAGAATCGAATCTAATAATTATAAATACATATATTTTCATTAATTTCTCCAAACATATCATAATAATTTATTTCATCAACATGACTTACAATAGTTTTCTAACAATTTCTATGACTAGAAAATATAATGACTAATTCAATAGTGGTACACTTCTACACGAATCAGTCAATTTTTTACATACGAGTACAATTTTTTCTTCTATTAAGAGAACACACTCGAGGAAGACAAAAAGGCAATTTTTAATTGTTTTTACTGGTCATTACGGGGTTATCGATACGATATTATCATATGCATGTTTTCTACTAGATCTTATTAATATTATAAGGCCTTTTATCACCATCAGATTTGGATTAGGCGAACATAAATTCATACAAAAAGTACTCTACGTGTCTCTAGCTGAACTGAAGTTATAAAACGTCCTATTAATTACTAGGTCCTAGAAAATAAACACAAAATATTAAATATTGAAAATTGTGACAAATATTTAAAAAAATTACGATGTTTAAGCTCTAGTGCTACACGGAACTGAAATCCAAAATGTGGTTGTATGTAACAAAGCCTAACCAGAACTGAACTCCTAACTAGTAACTAAAAAGCTACTGAGGCTTCTTCACATAAAATCTAAGAGTATCAGGACACTATCATAATAATAAATAATAATTTATAAGAATAGTATTTCTATAAAAATAATTTTTTCCAAAAACTGAGCGATAGTTTTTATTTCGATTATTCTAATGAAAACAATTCACAAGATTTTCTTCAGCAACATGCATAGAAAATACCGCATATTTTATTCTCTTTCTTGAAAAAATATTTTTTGGATTTCAGTCATATTTTTGGATAAATGAAATTTCAATTTCTAGATATTTATGGAATTGAAAAATAGGTATTCTTTGGAGTCTATCATGCATTCATTCTACAGTATATCTACTAAAAACGTACATAAAAAATCAGTGATAGGAGGAGAATATTATAATAGATTACCATGCTAGGTCAATTTCTAGCAATACTGAATCGGTATATAAATAAGTTTAGGTACCTAATAAAGTAGTCCCTAACTCCATAAATCCATTTTCTTATATTCCCAGAATTTTTCCTCGGTTAAATTGGTAACCTTTTTTCTTGTCTAGGAGTTGATAGAAAATTAAATGTAAAGAAATTGAGCATATCTGTAGGTCCCTTTTTATTGTATTATATCAAAAAATTTTTAGAAGTTATGATATGTTATCAAAGTGTAACTGAATAAATTTGGTCAAGTCAATTATAAAATATCTTGCTCAATTTTTCACCTGTATCTCTTGATGTTGTTTCATACTTTTTAAAATTTATCTATTAATCATATTACGGGATTCTAAGTATGAAATCTAAAATAACTGTCCAAGTATGTATCTTAATTTTGTAACAATTAGAGTTGAACACTATCATTAAAGTTTTTCATTTATGATTTTTTATATTAAATTGTGATGAAATATGGAAAATTTTCCCAAAGCATCCAGACATATTCTTGACAAGTTTCATTGAATTTTTTGACTCGTATTGATTGTGTGGAAAATTTTATATTCTCGTTTCATCAATTCATGAACCATAGTCAGTCTGTCTAACAGTGGAAGATATTGGTACTCAATCATTAATATAATTGGAAAAATATTGTTCCCAAAGAATCTGATGTAAATATTGAAAATATTTCTCATTTCACATAGAGTAAAATTATTATTAATATTTATAGTCGAATATAATTTTACATATTTGATATTTATATTACTCTTTTTTTTATTGTCGGAATTCAAAGTGCACATTTTGAATTATTCGTATAAATTAGACTAAATCAGCCAAGTAAATTTGCAAAATGATCTAAATTATTGCTTATTACTTCTTCGTATCTCTATTTTAGTTAATGATAATGCTGACTGGTATAACTTTATACAGCCTTATAATTTTCGATATGTATTCACAACAAATAAATTCCAAAAGTAGAATTGTCATATGACCGATATATTTCAACAGCAAGTTCTATATATAGTTTATAAATATTTTTGCTAATAATGTTTTAGAAAAAATTTTTTAAATAGCATCCATTTTTATAATTCTATAAACCAACTCTTTCATAAAAAAGTTTCATCGGCATATTTTTTACACTCTTGCTCTAGAGAACAACAAGCTATCGTTTTGCACAAAGGTCTACAACTTTTTGACACAAAAATTATCTTAAACGACTAGGTTGATAAAGAATCAAAGGTCAACAGTGATTTTGTCAGGCCGTGAAGACTCAACATTCGAACGAAAAGTTAAAGATTTATTTCTTCAGTGGTCAAAATCGGTTCAATTATTCCGTAATTATTTTGAAACTTGTTCTAATATAACCCAATATTTTCGAAACTACAGATCTTATCATTACTTGCAAAATATCATTAGGAAACTTAAAAAAAGTATTTTGTGAGTCGAGCAGCATTGAGCCTACCGGAGTAAAATAAGGATAAGAGGGTTTATGAAAAATTTCGTGGGTGATATAAATAAACGTGCAAAAGCTTCTGACTTCACGGCAGTGGTTTCACAATTTTCTGAAATGCTCATCTGATATTTTCATTAATTCTCTTCAAAAACTAGAAACAATCAATGACGAAGCTTGGGCGAACAATCAGCATTTCATAAAATAAAGACATTACCCCTTAAGCGTTAAATAAAATTTTGGTCCACCAAAGCAATGCCAATTTACTCATTCTATTCTTACGATAGTTGGAATTGATAATTTTAAGCTCAAGCTCATTTTTAACTAGTTTTATGCTTTCAGATCATTTTCTCTTCAGAAAAACAGAAAGAGTGCTATGAATACATTTAGGGGAACTCGAATCTCACTCTAAACAAGATATGGAAGCTGTTGAATAGTTTCAAGAATTAAATTAATTTATTATAATCAAGAACTTTAGTCCAAAATTTTCCTAGCATTCGATGACTCAAGAAAATATTTTTTTTGCCATATATAGAACTCGGTGTACTCCTTGATGGAAATCTGCAATTTCCATCCCAGTCAAAAATATTTCAAGCTTCATTTCTATAAACTAATGGAATGAAAATAAATCTTATTCTTCCTGTAAGAAATTATCCAAATATGCATTCTATGTCTAAAATTACAAACTATGAAGCTGAACTAACACAGAATAATTATGCCCTGTGCTGAGGTATCATATATGAAACTATCGAAATCTAAGTTTCCTGTGAAGCCAACACAGAATTCCAAAATGAAATCAAATGAAGCATTACATTACAAGGAGAATGTTTTACAACATGCGTATCTTTCAGAACCTTGAAAATATTTGCGGATGTTCTCTTCTTTCGATCAAGGTCTACTCTCGAAAAGTTCTTTGCTCTACATCATGAAACTCATTACAAAGCAAACACTGCACTGTAAAGTTTCATAGCTCCTTTATGAAACTAGAATGGGGTTAGTTACAAATGTAGGAGGTTAGTACGTTTAGGAAGACATCCATGAGCTTGATGATGATTTTCAATCCATGAAATATCGGTATGTTCTATTAGTTTGAATCACCGAATTGAATTCTCTTTGAAAACAGTCTCATGAACGAGCAGTCAACGCATTAATGCTCTTCTTGAGGTTTTCGCCAAGCTAAACACTGATTTGAAGAATATCAACAAGCAGCATTCTACTTCATGAAACTACTTTATTGAAATAGCTCTACTACAGAGTGCATAAAACGACCATAAAATTAGTCGTCTCTACACTACACACACAGTTACATTCTACAGACACTAATATCTACTTACTATGTCAACTTATACATTAGTTTAATAGCTACAGTATCCTTGAAATACATACGACATGGCTAAACATAAATTCTACGGAACAGGTTAATAGGTGTGTCATATACTTCAAAGTTGTAATATTTTATAACTACATCGAATTTCTATTATTTATTACCTTCTTTTGAGGCGCACGACTGCGCAAATTCAAGCCAACCCTCTTATAAAACTACGTTATTTACATAATCGTAAGGGCTCACTCAACAAGTGAAACTAAAGTTTTATTTGTCTTAACATTTATAATTGAATATAAAAATAGAGGGTTCATTCTGTCTCACAACGCTTATTGCTGTCAATTTGAATTAATTTACAACTATTGTCGCCACTTCACTTAGTTCCAAGTCAATCAAAGATAAGTAAGACGTTGTAACGAGAAAAATCTACAATCAACTTTGAAATGAATTAACGTGAAAATAATATCAAATTAGAAAATCTTGACTACATGTTACCTTAGAGTCAGATTCTGAATATTCTTAATCATGTGGTTCATATTTTCTCTAATTATCTTCTGAACACGAATCATTCCGCATACAATTTAAAAATTTTAGGTTATTAACACAATAATTTCGCATGTTTTCTCTTGAAATTATTCTATGATATAAACGAGAAAATTATAATTAACGGCAATATTTCAGTTATCAAATCACATGCAACATTGATTCAATTTTTCCTGTGCGAAAACTTTTCACCCAGTTAAAGTTCTGACATCTTTAAACAAACAATGTTTTTGATGGTTGGGTTAAGTTAGGTAAAATGCACTGTCATGTTGTCAATGGTTCAATGCATTACAAAACATTGTGCACTTCTTCGAATAGAAAATATTATGTAAAGGTTTTTAAATGATTTTTATGAACAATCAAAGTTGTTAGATAAGTATAAGGTATAAAAGATGATTAGGCAACATGTTTAAACTTTGAATGTAATACAAAGCTCAGAGTATTGTGTTCAGAAGATCAAACTTAGCTAAATCACTATTCCTGGCATTTATTACAGAAGATTGTTCTATTGAACCGAAACAACATTCACCAAAATTTTAGGTTTCAGTAATAGTTAAGGAACTGAGGACCAAACAGTGAGAACTTATTGTTCTCTCCAAAAATTCATCAACGGAAAAGATGTATTTTACTCAGTGTCCAAGACCCAAATTTCTGAATTAAAAAATTAAATCAATTTTTTTCTTCCAATAGTTTATTCCTAGAAATGTAATAACAGCAGAACTTACAATTTTGGAAAATTTATTTTTGAATATTGGTGCTCAGCTCCCAAAAATTAGTATAGTCACAGATCTAGATAAAATTCAATTAACATCAGTATAAAATGACCGACTTGCAACTGAGCTGGAACCAACCTTTTGCCCAACAACTATCACAAGGCTCATAGGTTTTCGTTCCATTAGGCGGTCTTACTTAGAACTAAGCATATATCAAACCTTATACGAATATTTTAAAAATATTTTTAGCAATCAAAAACTAAGAGCATGTCAGTCTGTCCATAATACTGAATATTTCATCTCAATCAAAGTATTGTGTCCCCCATATAGATATATATCTGTACAAGTGTCTGAATAGTTGACTCCTTTAGAATTTTGGTATCAAAGCCAACTATTACATATGATCAAAAATTGATGTTCTGAAAAATGTTTATATTTAGAAAGATTTATTCTTTCAGAGGAAGGTTCTTTCTTTTATCAAGACTGGTTTCTTAGGAGAAGTCAACTATTTAACATATGACATCAAAGAGTTAATAATACATATTTACATAGTGAAAGAAAATATGGTACAGCATAAAAATACTAGCTGCTATAATACAAATTTCAATTCTAGCTGTAGAAAAAGGGCAAAAAATGTGCTCTTAGTTTGATTGCTCCATGGCACAGAGCCAGGCAATAGACGCATTGGTCCTAGAATCACACAAATGTAAAAATCGATGCACAGCTATTAAAGGAATGTGGCAGGTCCGTCTGTTTCTCTCTGGTTAAAATGATTGTAAGTAAACAAGGCAGTTCACCTCGATGACTAGATCTGCTTAATAAAATGAAGAACTTTTGGAAAAACTCGCAAGTTCCTTTAATGTACTTTAATCAATTTTCAAACAACTAAGTATTATTTCTAAATAATGAGATCACACAGAGTGAAAATAAGCATTCAGATAATTTGGAATTTTGAGTGTTTCATTCTAGAAAATTTATTTCAAATAACAAAAAACATACAAATAACATATACATATAAAAATTTATGTGGTATCACATTCGAGAAAGATCTAACGGGATAATGAAAGTTTCAATAACAACCCATGCAGGAACTAATGCTGTAAGTATCACAGTGACTTTTGACCTTGAAGCACAGGGGGAAAAAGATACACAAAAATCTTGTATCGGCAGTTTGAAAATAAATATTAATTATTGTTTTCAAAATGAAATGACAACTTTGTTAACATGAAAAACATCAATATAATTGTTTCAATGATAATTACTAATGTAAAAATCGTCTTCACTCTCATTCAAAAAATGTACAAAAAAAAACATTTAGTATGGAGAGTTAATAAAAAAAATTATATACCAGTAGTAGGAACGTATTTCATTATTCTAGTCCAATAGTCATGTTGATTGAATATTGTAATATCCTCATTTACATATTAAATTTTCAAGTAATAATTCAACCCAGCAAAATCATTCAAAATTCTAGAATATTTACGTGTTTGTTCATCCAATTACATTTTGATTCAGTGATATGTACTTATTTTCCCAAGGACCCTGAAAGGGCAACTTATAGTTAAAAAGTGATAAAGAAATCATACTAAGGAATAAAATAATGAGAAAATGTTTTTTACATGATCGAAGGATTAATACAAAAAGACTAACAGATTAAATCTGTTTTGATATTCAAATTTCATACTAAGGACTTATAAGAAATGAGTCGAATTATTATTTAAATATGAGAAAACTTCCTATGCTTATTTTAGAAAGCTCAATATTTTATTTCAAAACATTAACTAGATCAATTCTCTGAAACCTGTACAATTTTAATCTTTAAAAATTAAATTGAATTTCTAAGAAACGCTGTTTTTTTATAGACATATGAAGGTATGGAAAAGACAGACGGAAACCTAGAAAATTCAATGGAGCAGTGGAAGAGTCGAAACCTCAACGCGATGCGATGACGAACAAACGACTGTTCTCTCTCAATTGAATTGGTGGAGATAATTCGAGCAGTACAGAACCTGGAGGCTCTGGACTGCTCGTTTCGATCGAAGCATCCCCACAGTTTCAATCGAAACATCCCCACAGTTTCAATCGAAGCATCCTCACAGTTTCAATCGAGAGAGAATAGTCATTTGTTCGTCATCGAATCTCACTGAGGTTTTGATTCTTCCATTGCACCACTGGACATTCCTTACCGGTATAACCAATAAAGAATCAAAAAAAAATATAAAATACTCACTAGCATACATTATCAGAGACAGTATGCTTCGATTGAACATTTATATATAACAAATTCCATTCCACTTAGCTTTAAAAAG
The DNA here is from genome assembly GCA_034642435.1 of Megalocaria dilatata. Classification (NCBI taxonomy): domain Eukaryota; kingdom Metazoa; phylum Arthropoda; class Insecta; order Coleoptera; family Coccinellidae; genus Megalocaria; species Megalocaria dilatata. Next base: position 48,099,695 of record CM067860.1, on the reverse strand, counting down.
GTCCTTTTTATTTCTGTTTTTAAAAATACGGCACATTCTCCAGAAGAACGTTTGAAATTCTTACTCATTTTTTAAAATTTCTTTTGATTCTTTATTGTTGAACTGCCACACAAGTTGGTTATTAACACTGTTTATTTCGAAAATATGAATAAAAACAATATTCTCATTTCCGCTAATATTTTATTGACACTACGATCGTTACGTTACCCATTAATAATGATCCAATTGAAAGTAAATACATTTCGTTGACATACTTGGGACCAAAAACAGAAAAGGTAGCTAGATATTTAATGAAGAATCATAATTTTAGAATTTCGTATAAAACGAATAACTCCCTAGAAAAATTAATAAAAAATAATAAAGATAAATCATCTAAGAACAAGAAATCAGGTGTTTATAAGTTAACTTGCGGTACTTGCCATTTCGTATATGTTGGTCAGACAGGAAGATCGTTCCAGACGAGACTCAGGGAACATGAAAAATGCTATTGTAACAAAAAGAGAAATTCAACCTACGCAGAGCACCTTCTAGACACAGGACATAGTTTTAATAGTAACTTTGAAATTTTACACTTAGAAAACAAAAGTTTTAGATTAAACTTATTAGAAACTTTAGAAATTAATAGATATCACAAAAGAAAAATATTATTGAATGACCAAACTGAATTAAGTAACTCCCCTTTGTTGAATCTTTTTTGAACCATTTTTCAGTTTCCCAAAAGTATTGTAAAACTCTCTTCACCCCCTCTTCTATTTTTGTTATATCCATGTACTATAAAATGAATTTCTTGTTCACGGTACACTCAGTATCTTGTAATACTCACCTGAAGAAGTCATGGTATGACGTAACGATCGTAGTGTCAATAAAATATTAGCGGAAATGAGAATATTGTTTTTATTCATATTTTCGAAATAAACAGTGTTAATAACCAACTTGTGTGGCAGTTCAACAATAAAGAATCAAAAGAAATTTTAAAAAATGAGTAAGAATTTCAAACGTTCTTCTGGAGAATGTGCCGTATTTTTAAAAACAGAAATAAAAAGGACCTTTTTAAAGCTAAGTGGAATGGAATTTGTTATTTATAAATGTTCAATCGAAGCATACTGTCTCTGTTGATGTATGCTAGTGAGTATTTTATATTTTCTTTTGATTCTTAATTGGTTTTCACCCCCTCTTCTATTTTTGTTATATCCATGTACTATAAAATGAATTTCTTGTTCACGGTACACTCAGTATCTTGTAATACTCACCTGAAGAAGTCATGGTATGACGTAACGATCGTAGTGTCAATAAAATATTAGCGGAAATGAGAATATTGTTTTTATTCATATTTTCAAGATGAATTTCCGTCAAGTAAAGACCGAAACAATCATAGACTGTTTATTTCAATAAATATATAGAATTATCAAGATATCAACACATACAAATTTTAATCTAAAAAATCTTTTTAAAATTAAATGAAATAAAATGTCTAAGAAACACTGTTCATTTTTATACATTTTATTCAATTTAATTTTAAAGTTGTTCAGATTAAAATTTGTATAGGTTTCAGAGAATTTATCTCATCAATGTTTTTAAATATTTGAAAAAACCCTTTGAAGTAATATTCAGTTTATATTTGACCTGTTATTGTATGTAGCGTTTTCAAGTTAACATAAAGTGTTTGCCGTAAACTCCTAATTAACACCTATAAATGAAGAACTTAGGTTTGATTATTAGAAATTAAATAGGTAAACCACTATATTACAGGCATTTTTCCTTGCAATTCAAGATAAGGTCACTACTTCATTGTTAGTCACTGTAATATAAAGAACAAGTTTTCATTAGACTTATTTCAACACGCTTATCCCTAAAGACTCTTCCTCGTTAAATTAAAAGGCATGCCAATTCAAATTTATATCTGCTTCAATGATTTCACAACAATATCTAAAATTATTCAATAAAATTCCTTAGGGAACCTTATAAATAAATATGCTATCAGTCACACAATAAATTAATATAAAATTAAGTACGGTGCACAACCTAACATGCCTCAATACTCAACATACATTGCCATTATTAGCGGAATCTCAAGGACTTAAATAAAATTTATGGGAGTAATATTTGATAATACTGATATTATTGCGAGTTATTGCTAAATTCTAAATGAGCAGTGATTTTTTTCCAATAAATTTCAAATTATGTTTCCCTAGTATTGAAGAATAATAATTATTAATCATTAGATGTTAGGATGCAACAAGAAATATTCCTGTTAATTGTTACTTTAAAATTTGAAAAAACATTGAGCAAATATTAGCTCTCCACTTCTCACAAGCTGACTTAATATCAGTTTCATTTCAAATTTCTGCCGACAGTTCATTATAATAAATCAAAACAATAAAGTTGAACAAGTGAACAGTTCGAAAAAAAGGGTGAAAAAATTGTTTTTAATATTTAGTTGAATTTATTTTTCATGAATTAAGTTAAAAATCAATTTGAAAATTCAACTTACAATCTAGACAAAACAATTTTCAATATTTGATTTCTGGGTAGAAGTACCTTCTCGTTAAAAGCTAGATTTGAAAATTGCGCCTTCTAGAAGAACTGTTGACTTGTTGAAATCATAAATACCTACCTAACTTAGGTAAAATTGTAGTCACATAGATATATTTACAGTGAAGATCATTATTTTTAACAATACAATCCGTACAGTGACGACCAATCCACGCCTTGGAAACTTGACATATCCACATTTGCCAGATTGTAACCTTGATATGGATTGGGTGCAGCAACAGGTTGCATCGGAGCCCCGGGTGTAGTCTGGGCAGCTGTGTTTGGAGCTGGTCCAACACCAGTGGCCACTGTTGGAATTGCATATGGGGAATATCTGTAACTAGCTAAAGGTGGATAGGCACCGAATATTTTCCCATAATTAGCCACAGCGACAGACTGTGCTTGAGCTGCAGCATGAGCGGCTGCTGCTGCGTGAGCCTGTGCTTGGGCCATCGCCAGAGGATTGGCCTGAGCTAAGGCTCCAGGAGCAGCCGGGTTGTGCAGTCTCATGCCTAAGCCTCCAATCACAAAACGTTTTCCAATGACCGGTGCGCTTGCTGATACAGCCTCTTTAGGTTGAGCTCTCTTGCATTCCACCTGCTTTTTCTTGATTGTGTGGAAACGAATCTCGCAAAGCCTATCTACAATTTCTTCATTATCGAACGTTACAAAACCAAAACCTCTATGTCTTTTGGTCTGTTGATCCATCAACATAACAGTTTCATCTACCTTTCCAAATTGACTGAAATAGGCTCTTATTTCCTCTGCTGACGTTTCTTGGCTCACACCTCCAACGAAGATCTTTTTGGTCTTGTTTGGATGTTTTGCTCGATTTTTGGGAGTAGCGTGTTTTGGATCTATCTTTTTGCCATCGAGAGTGTGGATAGGGACCTTCAATACTTTGTCAACACTAGATGGCTCCGAAAAAGTTATAAATCCAAATCCTCTACTTCTCTGTAAAAGAAAGGAGTTTGTAAGTTTTCATTTCGAACCTGCTTCTTTATAGGCGAAGTTACTTTGTTAATAAAAGGAAAGTATTACATGAAATTTGAACACCAACACCATATCTTTTAAAACTAATAAAAATAATTTGTTTCCTTTTACTAATTCTAACATATTAAAAAATTTCTCATGCCTGATTTGCGAAAGAAACGATCAAGAAATTCTTAGAAACAAGTGGGCAATCCAAATTACCTTATAGTTCGATTAATTATCCTTGTTTGATATATCTTTATTATTGTAAATTAATTTTTTTACGTGGTTCTGAAAGCTGCTGTGTTATTAAAATTTTCCTTGAAAAAATTGGCAATGTTTTCGGATATTCTATTTATATATTAAATTTGTATCTGAAAACATTGCCAATTATTTTAAGGAAAATTTTAATAACACATCAGCTTTCAGAACCATAACATAGAAAAATACATTTAAAATAATAAAAATAAATCAAACAAATATATTAAAAATAGATGAATCAAACAAAGATAATAAATCAGGTGGTGTATTATGAGCTGCTATTTATCAAACGGAAAAAATATTACCTGCGTTGCGGGATCCTTCATTATCAAGACATCAGTGACGTGTCCGAACATCCCAAAATATTCCCTCAGCTTATCACAGTTAGTTTGCCAGCTGAGACCTCCAACAAATAACTTGCCAGGTGCAAGCTCGCTTGGAGTTACTGGTGTACTTCTTCCCGAAGAGCCGGAATGGCTTCCTCCATTGAGTTCTATGATATTTTTTGGTTCCATACCGCTGAAAAAATAATTACATCACGAATTGTTCAGAAACTCAGAAATATATAAATGCATCACACATGATACTGGAGAATAAAACAATTTGTTTAATCATTTTATTCACTGATAATATGATGCACGGCGTGTTTCAATTATAACATCACCTTCAAGTGTGATTTCGATAAAATATATTGTTTTATTCTCCAATATATAATTACACATACATATTAATATTACACTTTCAAAAAATGATCTTGGAAGGAAGAATTATAGTTTGTATCAACATTATAGGTTGGGCAAAAATAAATCAATTATTTTTTCGGTGATCGATATCTTGTATCGGTCAAATACATTCAGATTAATGCTCGTTGTCAGGTGACATTTCACACTAAAAAAATTCTTTGGCGTTTTTCGTTTGATCCATTCAGTTGTTACAGGGTGTTAAAAATGGAAGTCAACAAAGACGATACGGCTAGTCCGTTGGGGCTTGACGCCAGGATCAATTGAAAGACTTCACAAGGGTTCGTGGGTCTTGACGTGCTCGGACCAGGATCAATTGAGGCATCAATCTTTAGATTATCTTAGTTCATGAGACTGCATTCGGGTGAGTGGCTAAGAAGCCCCTTCAGCGTGCGAGTTGCGTCCCAATAACTCGGGTACTGACAAGCCAGTAGAGATTGGATAGTGCTTCGCACCAGACGGTTGTAGGTTTTCGATCTGAAGCCCAAACTGGAAGCTGGTGGTTTCATCTCTCCGGAGGGGTTCTCGCCACGCGCGATGACAAGGCGTAACCCTTATCTGCCTCTTGGGGCAAACTGTGTAGAATTAACGTGTCCGTTTTTATGATGAAACAAAAGAATAAAATTTTCATTCTTCGAATAACTTATGAATAATATATGCCATCATTATTCATGACTTCTTGCCAGCGTGACGGCGATTTGTATGTCCCATTTAAAAAAAAAATCTTAGGCCAAAAATTGAATCAGTGCTCGTCTTCTTCCTCCTTGAATTGTTTGCCCTGCAAGCCCGATGAAGCAGCTCAAACGGTGGCCAAACCAGAATTAACAGAATGTGCATTTGGAATCACCAAATTAGTATCTCTTCTATCAAAAATTGGACAGTTTGAAGCTAGCGATAGATCAAAAACGGCCAGAATTAACAAACAGAAGAGGTGTTGTGTTCCATCAGGACAACGCCCAGTCACGCACGTCTGTAGTGACTCGGCAGAAACTCCAGGAGCTTGATTGGGGAGTTTAATGCTTCCACCATAGTCTGGACCGATTACCATCTCACTACCAGTAATTAGAAATTAGCATCAAGAGAAGATTGTCAAAAAACTAGAGTTTTACGCCAATAATGACCAAGACTTCTTCGACTTTTTTTTCAAATTAAAGAACAAAACAATGCATCAAATGAATTAATTCAGCTGATCTGTACCAAATATCATCATTAAAGAGTGTAAGCTATAGTAATAGAAAGTTCTACAAATCGAGACAGGATATACAAGATGTATGTTACACTGTCTCGATTTGTTTTATTAATGATGCATATTTGACCCAAATTAGACAACGAAATATAAATATAAATTGAAGTTCACGCGGAAATAATGGATTTTTACCCAACCTATTATTCAACTTTTTGCTCGTTTGAAAGTACTTAGAGTACGTTTTTTTAAACGATGTACAAATATCTTAATTTTTTCTTCCTAAGCACTGTAATTTTCTTTCAATCATATAAGGAATAGCCTAATGAAAATAAAGACTTTCCCCGAAATTACTTCAGATTTGAGCACATTGCAGAAATATGTGAATAACACAAGCAATTTCACAATACAGTTCATTGATTCTTCATCAAAATTATTCCTATTCTCTTATATCTTCGTTGAAATTTCTCAATAAATGTTCACATAAAATGAAGATATTCAGTTCATAAAAAATTCCATACTACAGATAAACAAAGAATTTCAAGTGAATAACCCCCACAAAAAGAAAGTTTTGAACGAATGCTGTTGCTCTGCTCGTTTTGCACTTTCGACACTGTTTGCGATTATATACCATTGTCCTGTTAGTCCTTTTTCGTCTATCCAGCAGGCAGGGAAAACATGGCAACATGGCTGAAAGAATCCTGCAAGTACGGTTCCTCGTTTTTCAACTTATACAGCAGATTTGATTCTCACTGTTTTCTCATTTTTTCAAAGGGGAAATATGAGTGGAACACAGTCTCATAAAATATTTAATATTTATGCATCACTTAAATAAATTGAATGGAGTAATTTTCGTAAAGTATAGAATATAGGTGGGAACAGCTATTAATTTAAGACATTCAATATTTCGTTTATAATTTAAATAGACAAGATGCCGAAGAAAATACCTATACATGTTAAATAGAAATAGAAGTAATATCATCCTGAGGAACCTTAGCTCGATGTCATATTTTTTCATAATAAAATAATGAAAATAATAATAAAAAAATTCAATTAAATTATAGAAGAATAATTTAGAATGTTGCACAAGTTGAATTATTTGGTATTGAAGCTTCAAATGAAGTCGTACATTTTAATTTTTTTGTCGCATTCAGCAAATAATCCTTGACAGTATTTTGCAAATGTATCGTGCAGGAGTTCGTGTGCACTTCATAAAAGAAAACTGCAAAATTTCAGGTTTTCAAGTTAATTTGACATCCAAAAACGCCTCTCATCTTTAAAGAAGGCGGTCTTACATTGACTCAATCCAAAGATGGCGGTCTTATTCATTAAAATTATAGGTTAATATGAGTGAACTTAATCGACTCGTTTTTGGAACGGTAAGGAACATTTTTCGACTGTCCAAAACTATGGCTCAGTAACATCTGAAGAAATTTATTCAATTTTATTAAGTTTTGCTATCTAAAAAACAGTTTTCGAAAACTGATGTGAAGATTCCATATCAATGCAAAAATTATCACTTGAGAAGAAACCCTTCGCCCACCATAAAAAACATGGGTGTCTTTTCGTAGTTAAAATCAAAATAGTTTCTCAAGTACATTGTAATGGAAAATTGATTAGGTTTGAATTATTTGCAATACAATCAAAAACAAATATAGATTAATTTAAAATCAATCATCATTCTCATTAGAGAAGCACAGAAACTGGACATAGAAAAAATTATTTCTGTTTCGCTCAAAGAAAAAATCAATATGTAATACCTCACGGATAGCGTATATTAGTTATTCGGAAATATAATAATTCAAAAATTGTAATTTCTGACAAATTAAAATAATACTTTTTGGTTCAACTATATATTTGTTAATTTAATTTTGATTTGTTGTCGAGAGAAAGGGTTATACTGAGACAAATGGCTCCAACAATTTGAATCCTCTTTCGCATACTATAAGGAAGTAGGTTTTATTTAAATCTATACTTTAATCCGCCCTGTCACCCACAATAAAACTCTATGTTCATGAAAAACTGAACTGTCATATTTTCGTCCCGAATCTTTATTTATGGAGATCGTAAAGATCGAAATCGCAACTATACCGAAACGTTTCTGCAGGACGTCCACTCCTCGTACGCAGTTGCCAAACTGCAGCGTCGCCTCGCGGATCAAGAATACCGCGGCATTTGGCAACGTCAAACTCACCCTCCACAGAAATTTCGGCGGATCAATAACACTTTTATGCACGTGTATGCATTAGTGATGTAAGGGTGCGGCCACCAGCGCCGTCGCAGCCCCGTTGCCACAGCAACCGCTCAGCGAAGGGTTTGGTCCGCTCAGATCAGTCTCCCCTTGTTCAGTACGCGATCGCGTTGTGTCCCCGTCGGATCGAAGCGACATTTTCGAAGTCTTTGTCAACGTTCAATGGCGTCGATTCGTCTGTGATATTGTCCTGTCACAGCAGTACTGTTTTTCTAAAGTTACTGTTGCTACGGGACATGACCATAGATCAATCGCAAAACATCTGTAATAAGTGCCTACGAGTAGTTCGAGTGGTGTCTGTATGGAATTTTTACTCATTTAAGTTTAAGCTTTCGATGTTTGTAATGTTTAGAAAAGCAGCAATGTTTCACTCTTTTTCACTTAACAGTCAGCTCAAAGTATCATCACTTCATGCACCTTCTATTCTCCAGTTAGAGTAAATGTAGTTTCATCAAAGTCTAGTTGTTTATTTCTATCTGTAGAAGTATATTTATTGAATAAAGATTATTGCATATTTCTTCCTTTTTTCCGTTTATTGTTACCAAAGATTGAGGGAGGGGACCGCTAGCGGTCGATAAACTTGGTGTTCATAAATTTAAGCAGTTCAAATGCGCACACGCACCTTAGGGTTGCTGGATGTATTTTGAAAAATCTTCCATTTAATAATGATCTTACATACACTTAGAATCAACTCTTGAAAGAATGAGATATATTCCTTTCAAAATTCACATTAAAAATTAAAGAAATACTATATTCTGTGTTCCCACAACCAAATCCATAAAAATCACTATTAGGCAATATCATAGAAAACAGTTATTTCAATCAGTGCTCAGAATTCCGTGAAAATCAATAACTTGGTTTAAAATTTGCACACATTGAGGACCAACTTTATCTTCACTCCTTAATCAATAAGGAGGGAACATGTGATAGAAGTAAGGTTTGATATTTCAAAAATAAATGAGCATCTTCCTCATCAGAAGGGGTTTGAAAGAATAAGCTGAAATTTATAATGGACAAGATATAGAACAGCAAGAACTAAATATGTATTTGGATGTAAATGTTTTCATTGAAAATTGTGGTATATTTTTAATCATCGATCACACTTTGTTCCTCTTTTTGCACAAGAAAATTTCGATTTCAGCTATTAATTTAGAACGAGAGGTAGAGAGATAGTTATGCACGCCCTTAGAAGAAGCGTAAGAGCTTTCTTCCTTGACTGATTGCTGAATCGAACAAAAAGTGTAATAATTTCAATATTATTCATTGAATAATGAAGGTAGGTAGATAAACTGTGATTTTCAGGTCAAAGACATGCAGGTTATAGCCTAAGCAGAACTAAAGAATTATTTTAATTTAATCTTTAAGTGTGTAATTAGTGTATTTTATTAATTCAGCTGTTTCCTCGCAAAGAGGGAGATCAAATGATGATTCATGTCAAAATAAATTTCTAATATTTTCGTTCATTATATCCGAATATAGCAGAAATGTCAAAATTAATATTTGAATCGATAATTTTTGAGGTTATTTAAACTTATCTGAAACATATTATGTAACTTATAGACAAATTATTAATATCAAGAATCTCACATATATTGTGTTTTGAGTTAAATTCTTTTTTTTTGTCAAGTCTAGGTATATTCAATAAAATTTAGTAATTTATTTTGAGGTTATGTTAAGGGGTGAATTAACTGCAATAAGTGATTCAAAATTGAGAATATTACTATTCTAGAAAGAGGAAAGTACCTACCTATCCTGGTAGTATTTGTTATTCCTGTAGATTTTTTAGACTAGGAGAAATTACGTAGACACAAATTTCGAATTAACCTCAAAAAATGTATCAAAAGGGCTACTCTAGATATTATATACCCTAGTGTTCTTGATCTAGATAAACAAATGAACTTGACTTGACTTAATTCAAGTCATTTAAAATAGAAAGTTTAGTAGTTCAAATTATAATAATATAGAAGCCATACAAAACTGACTTTTCCAGAAAGTGAGTATGCTTTTAAATAGACATCTATTTCTGAAACTCACTATATATTTTTGATAATTGAATTCCTAAATCTACGCAGAAATTTTGGTGTTGACAAAGGTATAAAATCCCAAAAGAAATTAATTTCTACTAGTAGCCTCTTTATGGAAAAATATCAGAATTATGGAAAGAAATAACTTCTAGCAACAATATACGTCCCTATCACTTTTTTCTGAAACAATTATTCTCATTTAAGGCGAGAATATTTTTTATGAAGAAACACTCATTTTATTCAACAATTTTTTTCTGTACATCAATAATTGTTTGTTATTTGTGGTAGTAATGATACTGATTTAAAAAACATAACGATGTTTTTGCATCGTGCCTCAACAAATATCATAATTATGGTATCGTAAAATGAACCATTAACTGCTATTAGATTGAAAATAATTCCCCTACTTTTTAAATGCAGATTTCATTTTTCATTGAAACTGTTGATCAGATAGTCCAAAATTCAAGTATTCTAACGTTACTAATTGTTATATACACGTTTGATTTTTCTTTTTATAACTTGGAAACTATATATCTAATTTCTAACGAATTCGATGTTGGAACATGCTGACGAAGTACTCAGATTTTAACGAAACGTACGTGAGTATCATTAAAATAAAGTATAAATAGAAACTTATGTTCCATGAATAAAACAATTATAGATAATATCTAACAAGCATCGGCTAAATTAATCTCCAAGCTCAAACTCTCGGTTAGCGAAACAACCCTTAAAACCGCACCTGGTAGCTTGACGTGTTTGATGAAAAAAATGGTAAATTATTATATCGACAAAAGGCAGTTTTTTCCTTGTGGAATATGGTGTGACAGTAGATTCAAATCAACGTTTTTCCTCGACGAGTGTTGATTTTCCAATTTCCTTCTCTTTGAGATATAGAAATGGCAGTATCTGGTCATCTATAAAAACCCGAACCTTCGAGATAGGCAGATATTCTAATCTTCATATTGTCAATTTATAGTGCTTTCGAATTCATCAGATAAAATTTGTGTTAAAAATATGTTTGACCTCAAACCACCACCAAAGTAAAGGGTTTTGCAATCAGAGGTTTCGTTTTGAATAGCCCGCTATCTGGACAGCTGTCATTTTTGAGTTGTCATCTCTTGACATTCGACAAGTAGAAACTACGCTATAAATGGAACGATACACGCTTCAACAACTGATATTGTTAAAATTCACAACAAAAGTGGAGAAAATTTTGCACAGTTCGAAAAAATTTTAATGTCACCTCGGATGCTACGTCATTAATCCGCGTTTGGGGCTCGGAAAATCCAAGAATGATTGTTGAAGAGCCTCTTCATCCTCAACGTGTCGCTGTTTGGTGCGGTTTTTGGGCTGGAAGTGCTATTGAACCTCACTTATTCGAAAAAGCTGGTGCAACTGTTATGGTGAATGGATTCCGCTACCGGGGTATGATTAATAACAGGCATTTGGACGAAACGAAAAAATGTTTGGTGCAGAATGCAAAGACTCAAAAATATCAACTGTTTTCCATTAATACGCCTTTATAATAAAACTCCTAGGGGATAAGTTACGAAGCGTATGTACACAAACACAGGAGATGCAATTTGATCATTCTCAAATAAAAAATCTAATCATTCATATCAGAAAATTCCGAATTAGTCTGGTATAACCTCAAAAACCTAAGGATGAATTTAATGAATTAAAATTGAGATGTCTAGATTACGAAAAAGACGTTCACTACAAAATACACTAGGTTAATATTTCAATCACCAGGCTAATCGATTTCACTCGTTATCTGATTCTGAAGATGGCATTGTTAAGTTCTCCATTTTCAATTAATGATAATATACCTCACCTGTATATGTACCTTTGAAAAGTCATAATGTAAACATTTAGAACATAAACATCAACGCACAAAAATTTAGGTACGAATAAGAACATCACAATAAAAATTAACTTGAATATTATGAACATGAAGATTGTCATATGTTTGAAATCTGAGACAGAAGTAGATAGTAAGTAGTACTGTTGCCAATATATATATTGCCCATGTCCAATGATAATCGTATCATAGCGCTAAATAAAAAGATCATAAATTGCATCCATTTTTGCCAAAGCGTCTGGTCTGGTAAAGAAGAGGTTCGTTAAAAAATACTAACGTTAAAATAACACTTTAAATTCAATACTTTTGGTTATGAAGAAATTTTCCCAAGTTTCAAATGGTCATCTTGGAGAAACTATATCATGAAATATTTTCATCAGAAGTTGAAAAACACCAAAAAATATGATACAAAACAATCCCGCGAATAAAAACATAATAAACATGGTTATGAATTTGAAAACGTTTTCAACCATTACATTAATCAAACTACAAAGAAATGTTCAATGAAATAAATATAATATGCAGAAATTTCTGGATTCACCAAATATGATTAATAAGGATTATGAGCTATGGTAATTGAGAGTTCTTCGAATCGGGACAGTGCAACATCTGAATACAAATCAGCCACGCAACTATATTCGCTCTGCACGCAAATATACGTACACAAAATACACACAATGCAACATAGTATGTTGCACTGTTCAGATTCTCATAGAAAAAAAAATTAAGGAAAGACAACTTGTGTTGACCAGGGTTATATTAATAATGTTCATTCAATTCTTCAAAGAAGTATGTAGACGTCAATAAAAAGTTAAAAGTAAATGAAAACGCAACAAAAATTAATTGTCAATTGAAATTCAAATAATTATTTATTGATTTTGACAATTTATATTTGTTGGGTTATTTATTCCACTTTATATTATATATTGAGTTTTGATTTTAGATGTAAGTATAAGCAGTGCTTATAAGACATTAATATAAGTTTTTGAATAACATTTTTTGAAATTAAAATAATTTTTTATATTCAGATTCCATATAAATTTAATTGTGTTTATATGGAAAATCCAAATTATTATAACGAAAGATTACTTATGTGTTAGTCTAAAAAAATAGTTCAAATGGCTTTTCTTCACTGAAAATTAGGTTCTTAGCTTTGACTTTCTTGTAATTTGAAAAAATTCGTTGTCATTAAGTCCTCTTAAAATTATACTTCACTCAACATCTAGAAATTTAATACTACAGATGAGACAATGGAAAAGAAACAATTTTTCTTAATACTAGTCGTAATTTGTACTATGACTACAGTCTTCTAATATTCGACTTTTTTTTACCTTCACGCTTAAATGTTGGCCATCCTTGTTCGTTGAAAAGAAGACTTAAAACCATATCCATTATTCCGTTCATTCCTGCGAAACTTCAATCACAAAAATTCATTTTAAAATTATTAATCTCACTTATTTTTAAACTTGACAGAATCTATCTACACAAAGAGGTTAGTAGATGTGGCACGATATAGTCATTTCAGAGCTGGAATGTTTCGTTTCAGCACTGAATGTCGCATGTGCTTTTAGGAATTTTCATAATTGTAGATGGAAGGAATCTGCCCATCAAATATGTTCAGTGTGAAAGAGTTGAGCACCATATACCATAAATATAGGAATATAATCACGCCTTTAATCCAGTGTCGATACGTAAATCAGAACATGAAAAAAATTTAATAAATTCTTCATCACAACAGGTTATCAGTAAGCAGAATGATATACATAAAAATCAAAAGGGGGTAACATTTGAGGGGTTAAAATTTCGATTAAAGAAAGAAATTTATTCAATCATAAATATGCTGAGTAGGATTTAGATAACTAACAAAATTTTATTCTGTAGTACAGTACAGACAAAAGTATACATAACAAGTTTGGAATTAGATAAGCCCCCTAAACTTTGACAAATATGTTTCTTTTGAAAAAAAATTTCTTTTGATAATATAAAATTTTTTAAATAGTAATTTAATGAAACAATTGTTTCGCTATCACATTAGATGGTTTTTTAAATAACTGAATTTGTTTTCAGAAAAATTTTTATTAAGCATTAAAACCCAAAAAACGGGTCTCAGGAAAATCTAGCTTATCTGATTATGTTTAACAGGGGTGAGTTAATTAAATCTAATATTATCCAAATTTTGTTGAATTTATATACTCTAGGGACTACCAGGTTCAAGGCACAACTTAAATTATGGTTTAAAGGATGTCCAGTTTCTAAAAAATTGTTCGAGTATGTAGAATTACTTTTGTTATTGAGGAAACTTCAAATATCCACAAATTCTATTATATGTCTGAAAGTTCTACCAGTCGTCCAACGTGAATTTTTGGACAATCATGGCAGATTAACTGATAAGCACCAGATTTATCTTTATTTTCAATGAATTTATTTAGGTCTGAATAAGTTTTAAATGAAGTTCTTGAATCATATTTATTTTCTCAGAAATACCTTTTTTCAAATAAGAAAATACCATAAAGCTAGTATATTATTTTCATTAATCAACAATTCATTTGTCAATGTAGGATCATAGTCATCATTAATAGCTATTTGTTTAATGTTGAAAAATAAATTGTTGATTGATAAAAATTATAAAATAGCTTCAAATATGGTATATCCTAATATGAAAGAAAATTCTCATGAAAACCAAAAGACACTTACAGAATATGACTAAATCCAAACTTGTTAAGCAATGTACCATTTTGACACCCAAAAATTAGAACTACGAATAAATAAATTTCCGAATGAAATATGAAAATTATTTTATGAATGATTGATATATATATATATATATTTATATTAAAAATAACACTCGGTTTATATTTCACAGTTTATTCAGAAATCTGACACGTGTTTCGGTATTTCAACCATCTTCAGAGGAGTACAAAAAGTAACTAAACTTAAAATCACAGAGGTTCATTTTTATTACAATTACAACATCTGTTGCTTTTTATGGCACATTTTTACAACAGAATCCAATACAGGCGTACTAGGAAAGAGTATTTGGGAATTGGTCAAATTTTCTTTATTCTCTAAAGATTTTTTGATTGAAAGAATCTCCAAATAGTCCATCACTTTACCCTTATTAACATTGTATAATAAACTAACATCCTTTTCGTTGAAAAAGTGATTATTCTCTATACAATGTTCTGCAAAACCGGTTGATTTATGGTTTTTTAGAATTGATACCCTATGTTCTTTCACTCGATGTTGTAAACACCGACCTGTTTGTCCAATATATATAGCATCACAATCATCACATTTTAGTTGGTAAATTCCCGTATTAGTCATATTAGGGTTCCTTTCTTTATTATTCCCTAAGAGTTTGGCTAGATTATTTTTATTGACTGTTATCGAACTAATTCCCATTTTCCGGAAACCATTACAAATTTTGTAACTAATACCTTTTATATACGGTATAGAGTACCACATTAAATCTCGGTTATAATCCTTTGAATTTATATAAAAATTTTTTAAAATATATTTAAATGCTTTCTTTTTAATCATTTTGTCAATA
This sequence comes from Megalocaria dilatata, assembly GCA_034642435.1. Taxonomy (NCBI): domain Eukaryota; kingdom Metazoa; phylum Arthropoda; class Insecta; order Coleoptera; family Coccinellidae; genus Megalocaria; species Megalocaria dilatata. Next base: position 48,084,321 of record CM067860.1, on the reverse strand, counting down.
AGGTCCGTTCTATAGCCATTATTCAAAGCTATGGTTTTAATTATATTAACTTCTTTTTTGTAATTAGTTTCATTCAACGGGATATTCAAGAGTCTATGTATGAAGCTATGGAATGATGACATTTTAATCTGCCATGACTGATTGGATTTGGAATGTATGGTGGTGTCTGTCGTAGTCGGTTTTCTGAAAATATCGAATTCAAATTTGTTATCTAAATGAGAGATTTTGAGATCTAAAAAGCTAATCGACGAGTTTTGTTCAATTTCTATGGTAAATTCGATATTTTCATTCAAGTCATTGAGAAAATTCAAGAATTGTTTCAGCTGTCTGTCGGTTCCGGTCCAAATGCAAAAGACATCATCTACATATCTAGCCCAAAAATGGATATACTTAATTAGTTTATTTGTTTTATTCGTGAATAATAAATTTTCTAAATATGCCATGAATATTTCAGCCAAAAGTGGACTTATAGGGCTACCCATTGGTAGGCCATTAAATTGATTAAAAAATTTGTTATTGAATTTAAAATAATTTTGGTCTAAACACATTTCTAGAATTTTGTATAGATTATCTTTGTTTGTTGGTGTTAGATGGCTGTTATTTATCATAGATTTCAAGAGTGGCTTGAGCTCGTTTGTTGGTATCGAAGTAAATAGGCTTTTTACGTCAAAAGAGATGAATTTACATTTGTTCGGTACGGTAGTCTGTTCTAATTTTTTAATGAGTTCAAGGGAATTTTTGACACTATACGGAGAAGTGCAATTTACTACAGATGGTAGATTTTTTGCCAAATCTTTACATAAAATATATGCTGGTGCGTTTATATATGAAACCACTGGTCTCATTGGAATATCTTCCTTGTGTAATTTAGGCATTCCATATAGAACAGGAGCAGTAGGGTTCATAACACATAAAGTTTTTAGATTTCTGTCACTAAAAATATTCTTATATTCAATAGTTAGTTTCCTCACCGACTTCTGGAACGAGTTTGTTGGATCTGATTTTATTTCTCTGAAATCTTCAGATTTTAATAAATTTTCCATTTTAATTTTATACTCAGTGTTCGTCATGATAGTTAATGTATTTCCTTTATCTGCTTTTTTTATAATTAGATCATTCAACTGAATTTTACGTTTGAGTTGCTTTATAATTTTTCTTTCGGAGTTGTTAAATTTGGAAATGTTTTTAGTATTAAAATTTTTTGCTATTGAATATTTTTCTGATAATGGTTTTTTGGACATATCTAATATGGTTTCAGTTTTTGAAGCTAACATTTCTACATCTTTAAAATTAAAATTATCCGGACAATATTTTAGTCCTTTTTCCAGTACATTTAATTCTGTTTTATCAAATTTAACATCTGTAAGGTTTTTGACTCTATCATAAAATGTAAATTCGCAAGTTAAATTTTGTTTTTGAGTAGTACAATTAAAGCTTACTTCTTTCATTCTTCTGAGTTTGTTCAATTTTTTTAATTGATTAATATATTGTTGGTGGACTTCTAGCTGAACTTCTTCCCTGGTTGCTCTGTCAATGGCTTGGAATTCATCGTATATTAATTTGTGGGCTAATTCATCATGAATCAATTTCAAGTGAAGTTGTAAGAAGTTTCGTCGCTGATACCATTTGTGAACTTCCTCATTCAGCCAATTGCTATAGGCTATTTTTACTGTCCTTTTAGCTTCAGCTGAGTAATGATCACATGTGATTTTCATATACTTCATTACTCAGCTGAAGCTAAAAGGACAGTAAAAATAGCCTATAGCAATTGGCTGAATGAGGAAGTTCACAAATGGTATCAGCGACGAAACTTCTTACAACTTCACTTGAAATTGATTCATGATGAATTAGCCCACAAATTAATATACGATGAATTCCAAGCCATTGACAGAGCAACCAGGGAAGAAGTTCAGCTAGAAGTCCACCAACAATATATTAATCAATTAAAAAAATTGAACAAACTCAGAAGAATGAAAGAAGTAAGCTCTAATTGTACTACTCAAAAACAAAATTTAACTTGCGAATTTACATTTTATGATAGAGTCAAAAACCTTACAGATGTTAAATTTGATAAAACAGAATTAAATGTACTGGAAAAAGGACTAAAATATTGTCCGGATAATTTTAATTTTAAAGATGTAGAAATGTTAGCTTCAAAAACTGAAACCATATTAGATATGTCCAAAAAACCATTATCAGAAAAATATTCAATAGCAAAAAATTTTAATACTAAAAACATTTCCAAATTTAACAACTCCGAAAGAAAAATTATAAAGCAACTCAAACGTAAAATTCAGTTGAATGATCTAATTATAAAAAAAGCAGATAAAGGAAATACATTAACTATCATGACGAACACTGAGTATAAAATTAAAATGGAAAATTTATTAAAATCTGAAGATTTCAGAGAAATAAAATCAGATCCAACAAACTCGTTCCAGAAGTCGGTGAGGAAACTAACTATTGAATATAAGAATATTTTTAGTGACAGAAATCTAAAAACTTTATGTGTTATGAACCCTACTGCTCCTGTTCTATATGGAATGCCTAAATTACACAAGGAAGATATTCCAATGAGACCAGTGGTTTCATATATAAACGCACCAGCATATATTTTATGTAAAGATTTGGCAAAAAATCTACCATCTGTAGTAAATTGCACTTCTCCGTATAGTGTCAAAAATTCCCTTGAACTCATTAAAAAATTAGAACAGACTACCGTACCGAACAAATGTAAATTCATCTCTTTTGACGTAAAAAGCCTATTTACTTCGATACCAACAAACGAGCTCAAGCCACTCTTGAAATCTATGATAAATAACAGCCATCTAACACCAACAAACAAAGATAATCTATACAAAATTCTAGAAATGTGTTTAGACCAAAATTATTTTAAATTCAATAACAAATTTTTTAATCAATTTAATGGCCTACCAATGGGTAGCCCTATAAGTCCACTTTTGGCTGAAATATTCATGGCATATTTAGAAAATTTATTATTCACGAATAAAACAAATAAACTAATTAAGTATATCCATTTTTGGGCTAGATATGTAGATGATGTCTTTTGCATTTGGACCGGAACCGACAGACAGCTGAAACAATTCTTGAATTTTCTCAATGACTTGAATGAAAATATCGAATTTACCATAGAAATTGAACAAAACTCGTCGATTAGCTTTTTAGATCTCAAAATCTCTCATTTAGATAACAAATTTGAATTCGATATTTTCAGAAAACCGACTACGACAGACACCACCATACATTCCAAATCCAATCAGTCATGGCAGATTAAAATGTCATCATTCCATAGCTTCATACATAGACTCTTGAATATCCCGTTGAATGAAACTAATTACAAAAAAGAAGTTAATATAATTAAAACCATAGCTTTGAATAATGGCTATAGAACGGACCTTATTGACAAAATGATTAAAAAGAAAGCATTTAAATATATTTTAAAAAATTTTTATATAAATTCAAAGGATTATAACCGAGATTTAATGTGGTACTCTATACCGTATATAAAAGGTATTAGTTACAAAATTTGTAATGGTTTCCGGAAAATGGGAATTAGTTCGATAACAGTCAATAAAAATAATCTAGCCAAACTCTTAGGGAATAATAAAGAAAGGAACCCTAATATGACTAATACGGGAATTTACCAACTAAAATGTGATGATTGTGATGCTATATATATTGGACAAACAGGTCGGTGTTTACAACATCGAGTGAAAGAACATAGGGTATCAATTCTAAAAAACCATAAATCAACCGGTTTTGCAGAACATTGTATAGAGAATAATCACTTTTTCAACGAAAAGGATGTTAGTTTATTATACAATGTTAATAAGGGTAAAGTGATGGACTATTTGGAGATTCTTTCAATCAAAAAATCTTTAGAGAATAAAGAAAATTTGACCAATTCCCAAATACTCTTTCCTAGTACGCCTGTATTGGATTCTGTTGTAAAAATGTGCCATAAAAGCAACAGATGTTGTAATTGTAATAAAAATGAACCTCTGTGATTTTAAGTTTAGTTACTTTTTGTACTCCTCTGAAGATGGTTGAAATACCGAAACACGTGTCAGATTTCTGAATAAACTGTGAAATATAAACCGAGTGTTATTTTTAATATAAATATTATAATGTTTCACCTAGAACCAACCGCAAACTCAATTCTTCTTATTATATATATATATATATATATATATATATATATATATATATATATATATATTATTAATGGCCATCTGCATTTTTGTGAAGGGTCTTTCAATATGAGTGATAGTTTCTCAAATAGAAATTTCTCGGTTTCTAATAGATTTTTTCTTATTTCTAGGAGTTACTATTTTTAGTGTCGTGATGTAGTATGTAAAATCAAAATAGCTAGGTTGTAGATATTCCTTAGAGAATTGGACGGGCTCCATCGGAACTAAGCAACTGACAATAAGCCACCAACAGATAACAATGAGGAGACATTGCAGCTGCAGCGGCCAAAGTTATCGATGAGCCAAATTTGAAGATCGTAGCAACTAGAGCTTTCTCAGGCGTCAACTTTGAGAATATTGCGATCTGGAATTGACAATTAGAGCCAAATGCTCAGATTGCGTCTGTTGCTTGCTGAAGAGGCATAGTTTTGGTTGATTGGCTTTATTAACTGCAGTTTTTGTTACTAGATTTATGCCAACAAAGCCACAGACTATGGATCACTTGGAAGAGAACAAGTTATAAGCGAAATGCAGACGGAATTATTGCACAGTGATAAAAAAATTGAAGCAATAAGTCGATTTTAGAATTGCTTAAAAATAAAATAAGAATAAAGTTGTTTTATTCAAAATTACAATCCTGTCATTCATAATGAAAGACCCTTTGTATCGAAGTTCATCAGTATTAATTTTGAGCTTCAAGCTCGTCTTGTAAAGGCGTACATGTTACATAGGTTACGCATAGTTATGATTCTAAGCGCTTAAGCCTTCGTAAATCCATCAAAATTAACGCTTAGTAAGAACAATTACCACTGCGGTGAAAAGTGAATTTCAAACAATTTAGATTAATTAAATCATGTTTCAATTTAGCGTAGCAAATGGCCGTCAGTCACCTACCTACTCCTCAAATTCCGTGGGGGAACACACATGAAGAATTTCGTTCCCACATCCATTTCTGAAATGATGAATTACTTACGTGTTTTGGTGCTCAACTCATAATTATATAATCAGCAAAAAAACGAAACAATGCAGTCTTAGTACAAGCAATATCCACCACATTTTAAGTTATTACTACAACTCGAAGATAGAAAAACAGTATATTCAAACTGTTATAGATTTTGTGTTTTAGCTAGACTCACAATACGTACATAAGGTTTAACAACATACCTCTAGTAAAAATGGTACACTACCCTCATGGCAACCAACCATTGTTAAATCAATTCAGGATGTATGAGAACTATCTAATGATATTCTAGACTAACACATACATTCAAACAAAGCAAAATTACATTATAAATCCGACATATACATTATCTAGGTATATGTGTACATATTTTACAAAGAAAACTATAGCTATAGTCATTGGTATACAGCACTTCAGCATAAAGCTCACATTTTTTTCACAATATTAAATTATGCAGATTCTCTGAACCGAAGGAAAAGAAAATCAATAAACTGATTATCTCTATAAGCTTTCAAACAATTGAGAATGAGGGGAAAATATCCTAATGTTTCGAATGATATTTTAAATTCTTTAAATTCTTATTTCCACATGTTTTTTGGAAATATTTTCACTGTTAAATTTTTCAGTTGTTACATAGGCATAACGAGAAAAACTATATCATGTATTACTTCACTTTTCGTTTAATGGGAAATTATCATATTCAAAAAAGTACCAATATTACGTAGAAATGATTTTTACATCTTATTTTTCAACCAAGTATTTTCAAAAGTAACTATGACTGAATTTCATTATCATAAATGATTCACGTGGCGCCCTCTATAAAAATAATACATAAAATAATATTTCTCGTTTCGTCATGCCTTCTGTGGCATTTTTTATAACTGAGGAAGAAACAGTGAAATTATTAGCAAAAAATTAAAAAAAGGAAATAAAAATCAACGCACTCAAATTTTTCAACGACAATATTTTATTAATATTTGTCCAATCGCCATATTGTGGTCTCGATAACCTGTCCTCAAACTAAGTCTCAATAGTCATGATTCAGTCTGTATATTATATGAAATATTACAATAACCTCATTTAAAATGAATTTCCATCAATGAGTTACTTTCAGGACCGAATCAAGTCAATTACATTATAAAATTGACTAATTTGGAATATTTCTTGTCCCAACAGTTTATATATTCAATTTTTTAGATTTTTCATCAAAGATCCCAAGAGAAAAATATTTTTACTCCAAAATTGGTCTATTTTCTTCGAAAACAGAACACTATTGATGGTGGTTAAATAAAATGATAAAAAATATTTCCAAAATTATTATGAAAAATGGAAATATTCCTTATTATTTCACTTGATTAAAAATGAATAACAAATAAGTAAAAACCGATTCGATTAAATTCTTATTGACGACTATTCAAAAGTATGGTTATTGAAATTGTATTCTTTTCAAATCTGTGATAATTCTTTGATGAATCTGAACCAATTGACGACGTAAAATATTCAGAAATAAAATTTATTCCAAGTGGTCCGCAAATGTGTAAAATGGAGAAGGATTTTTCACAAGTACCCCATATTCAAGAGTAGCTTGATATACAAAAATGCGATTCGATTGCAACATGTTATTCAGACTTGACAAAATGTCACCACAAAATGGCGAAAAATGGTCTGAATTTAGGTGAATACCTGGCGCTATCACAAAAGTCCACCATAAATCTTAATCTTCCCCATCCTTAAAATTAATTTTTCGCGAGTATCCCTGGAGGGTCAAATCGGTTCGCAAAAGATTTATAACGTACCATTTTACGCGATTGCGGGTTAAAATCGCGGAAGATTTTAGTTCGATGTAGCACCTCAGCCGGCCCGTATTGATGTTTCGCGATCGGAGTTGGCGTACAGACAAATACGTATCAATCATGCTTAAACAATGTAATGAAGTTCATTTATCCGGGATGCCATAGGTTTGTTTGCCCCGTTAGGAACACGCAGATAATGTGAAAAACTGAGGGAGGTGTTTATGTATGTACCAATACCGTTTGGATGGAACATTCAAAAAATTTACATTTTGCGGGCAATCAAGTTTCATGAGATTCAATGAAAATGAATTTTAAGGCTAATATGTTTTCTGCGATAAATGATTTGGCTTGCGTTGAGATATATCTAGTAGAAGTAATTATAACACTGAAAACCAACATCACAGCCTTCTTAAGCACAAGCCGTGTACAAGAAATCAGACAACAACGTCAGCGAATCAAACTGTGATACGTGATACGACTGAAGCATTCAAGACGTCATAACAAATAGTAAATAAAATATTCATTGTGGATGAACTTTAATTGTTTCACCACACTGTTGCTTTGTCAGAATTGAAGATTTGAGAATCTTGAGAAGGATTTTATATAAAAGGGGAAAAGAAATCAATTAGTAGATGGCTGGAGTGATCGATACCTTATGTGAAAAATGTTACTTTTTGTACTTCTTTGAAGATGGTTGAAAGACCGAAACACATGTGAGGATTCTTAATAGACTGTGAAACAAAAACTGTGTGATTTTTTTCAAACAGAATTATTATAAGGAAACAATTTGAAGCATATTTCTGAGAAACTGAACTTTGTGCAGTAAAACTTGAAATAGATTGTTTTGTCTCATTGGGATAAAATGATCCATCAATTTATTTTCATAAAAAGGTATTTTCTTGATAGAAGGATTATTACAAAATTTAAAAATCACAAGATTTATTCGTTAACCTACAAATTTCAATTTCAAAAATGTTTTTATTCAAAATAATTAATTAAATTAAATAATTTTCTTTAGAACACACTGTCATTTTAATAGACATACAGAATTAATATTTATTTAACAGTACCAAAGGAAAAGAAAGAAATTCAATGAAATATAATATATAAACGAAAAATTACAAAATAAGAGTACAAACGTTTGTTTCGTTCCTTGTTTTGTTAAAACTAAATTCTTTCCTAAAAATGCAAAACTTCAAAAACTTTTTCAATAACGATACAAAATTATTTTAGTTATATATAATATATTTCTTTGAATTTCATTCATTCTCTTTGGTACTGTGTAATAAGTATTAATACTATGTCTACTAAATTGACAGTGTTTTCTAAACAATTTATTTTATTTAATTCTAAAAGTTTTTGAATAAAAATTTTTTTGAAATCAAAATCTGAATGTTTACAGAATAAATCTGTATGAATTTAAATATATTTCAGTTTATTGGCTACAAGAGCAATGAATACATTAATGAAGAAAATAAATATTAATTAATTAATTAATAAATATTTTTGAATTGTTACTGTTTCATAATTTTTGACAATAGTAAATTTCAAGACTATACTACAAATTAAAGATAATTCCGAATATGAAAGTTTCTCAACACTAATAGATCTAACAAATCGAACACTTCTGAGAAATATAAGGTATTTTGGCATTACATTGCAATGATTTTTTCTCGAAAGTGAACAAGCTTAATTTATTACCTATTGCAGAAGATGTCAAAATTATTAAGAAAAGTTCAGGCACAGGTATGGAATTTGCACCAACGAAAAGCATCAGTTCTTTGAACAATTAATGACAGTTGTCCTTGTACCAATTTGCATCTTATGCCTACCTGACTCAAAAAGTACAAAGCATTCCAGAAAAATTATTTTGAATGAACCTAAGGATTGGGTAGTTCCCTGAAATGACTATTGTGTACTTCCCGAACAAAGGGTTTGCAAAAATACTGCAAACTGCTACTATTTATTATTTATAGAAATTCATGGAACATGAGGTACTGTCCTTCATTCTTACAAACGTTTTCAGCCAGAAAGTTTCAGAAAAATGTTTCAAATTCCCAGAATTCTCTTGTCAATTCAACTATTGTATATAATAACAATTGAAAGAAGTAAGTACAAATAAGCAAAGTATTCCAGAAAATACCCAAGGATTAGGTAGTTTTCAGAAATCACATTTTACCTGTCGAACAAGGGTTTTGCAAAAATACTGCAAACTGTAGACGAATATTTTATTATTGTCAAAAATTCATGGAACACGAGGTATTGTCCTTCATTGATACAAACGTTTTAGGCCAGAAAGTTTTAGAAAAATATTGTATATAATCATAATTGGAAGAAGTAACTTTGTATCTAATATATATTAAAGATATATTGTTTTGATAGGATTATTTTGTTTGTATTTGGTATCATCTCTTATGGTATTCCTGGGCAAAATACAGTTTGTAATTTTAGGATTTCAACCTATATTAATTCAATTTTTTATCTCCGATCTATATATAGAACGGATTTCTTTTTTTTTTAATATCTTGAATAAAGATGTCATCTGCTAAATTTGTGTTCAAATTTTAAAATCAAATTAAATAAATGTCTTAGAAAAGAAATTTGGAAAAAATATTCAATATTTTTAATCAATAATATATATTTTATTTGTATTGTTATTTCTTTTGGTGCTGTGTATAGTGTTGATTCCATAAGTCTACTAGATTGAAACTGTTTCCGAAAAAATTTATTCAATTTAATATTGAACATAATTTATAGTGAGGTTCGCAGAATAAACCTGTACGATATTCAAGATATTCTAATAAACCTTCTATCATTTAAAAAAACTTATTTAATATTTTATTGAATTTCTATTTGTATGCTTGATTAGATATTTACAAAAAGTAAAGCAAATTTCGAATAAAATGGTTAAAATGATTTAAATCACCGTAGCAACAGCCTTTGAACAAATCGAAAAAAGCAACATATTCAACGAAATGAAACGTTTCCCCAAGAACATTCCATAACTAAATTACTTAATTATTATTTACGCTTACACTAACTGTAAAATAAATAATTTACTACAATATCATTAGGGCAACATTAAGAATGTGTAAAACATATTGAATTTATATCTTTAAACATTGTTACTAATATTGTTTTCATGAATACTGTCATCTGCAATTTTGAGGTTAAGTAAAAAGAGATACCCGTCTTGTCCTAAACGTTAAAAACTAGCGTTACGATTAACAAATCGTAGTTTCGCTTTAAGTTATGCAGTTAAAATACCCCATGCAAATTAAAAATAAATAATTACTCGGAATACTAAAGATAATAAAATATTTTACATTATATATATACAACAGTATTATGGTTTGATTACTTCAAGCTAAAGATTCCTCAATAAAGAATCGCCACTGCAATTGAGGAATTATTTATTCGAATATATTCTATTCACGATAATATTTCATGAAGTAAAGTAAAATAAACATTTTATAAAATAAATACTCAAATTTACAGTCAAAAATTACTTACATATTATCTAGACGCTATATGATACTCTGATAAAATTCTATACCAACAAGTAAACTAATACACTACAGATGTGGACACTAGACACTAGAGTTTGCAATGGTTGAAATGGTGTACGGTCACAACCTTTTAAATAGGGTTCATACCCCTACCACCTCGACAAAGATTTCTTTTCTTAGCTTTGGTCTCAGCTAAGTGCGAAGATAAAGAAAAATTTACAAAACGAATGACCAGATCAAGATTCCACTAAAATAACGATACGATAAGATATAATGCATGTTTTGAGAGATTTTTGAGGTAACTTATTTAAATATATTAAATATTTCAAATAAATTATATTTTCTGAGAAGTCCTAGAATTATGTGTTGTATTTTTGAAGAGGCATTAGTTTTCATAATTGTAAGATCGGAAACAAGATTTTGTCTTCTTCAAATATTCATTTATTAATTTTAATTAAAAATTTATATTTGTTAGTTTATTTATTACATTTGATATTGTATATTGAGTTTTGATTTTATATATCTATTAAATATAAGCTGTACTTATAAGACATTAATTTAATTCTAAAAGTTTTTTGAATACATTTTTTTTTGAAATTGTAGAATGACAGATTAAATCTGTTTTGACATTCAAACTTTAAACGATACGCTAAAAATTTCACAAGAAGTTTATCAAAATATTCAAATTCTCCGTGTTTTTGCTCGTTCATTAGGAGCGCTTGTTATTTCATCATTCCTGTATTTTTAGAATTTTGTGTCTTTGCTTGTCTCCAGATTCCTCTGTAAGCTCGAGAATTATCGAAAGAAAGGATTTGAAATTAGCTGGCTAGGTATCAGGACTGAATTAAGTAAACAGGGCAAAAGCCGGAAATATGTTGAATAAAAATTTTGTTTCGTCAATATCTCAAGAAATCGAGAGAAATCCACCCAGGTCGAATTTCAACAGTGAAATGTAAATGATTAAAAAATTTATGAAACATTTCGTGAGAATCGAAAAACGAGAAGCTTGGGAAACACATTGTAATAATTTTTGAATATATTATATTAGATTTACCTGGAAATTTGTGAACAAATATAATTGGAATGAAATGAGAAATTACTTTGTTTCCTATCACTTCATTTACGATTATACAGTGATTCGAGTTTCATAGTGATACTACATTTTCAAACTCAACAAGGTCCACAAATATAAATTGACGATAAAATTGAATGCGGGTATTTAAAAAACCAGAGACATAATCATTTTTTTAATTGAATCGATCCTTACTTGATGGAAATTCATTGAAATAAAATGAAATAGATTATTTCCACAATTTATTTATTAATAAAGACAATTGTTTCGCCGACAATTATCTTTTTTAATTATCAAGTTTACATCTTGATCTTACACTTCTTACATAGCTAAAAACTTGAAAAAAGTGGAGGGTACAATTAACAATTTTCGGAAATAAATATAAAAAAACATTGTGAAAAAGAAATACTAATATTAATAAGATTAGCCGAATTAATTTATTTGAATTACAAATAACCATCAATTCACAGAAATACCGAAAAATATGCGAAGAAGGGGTTATAAATAATCCTTGAAAAATATATTTCAATTTTTTTATGGTGGTTCTAGATCTTCACAGAAGATCTAGAGGTATCAGGATAATAATAATAATAAAATATATATAATTTTATGTTTATTTATAACCCTTTTTTGCATATTTTCCTTTATCGGTATTTCTGTGAATTGAGGGTTATTTGTATTCCCTTTTAACAATGTATTTTCTTATCTTTATTTCTGAAAATTATTATTTAATTGTACTGCCACTTTTTTCAAGTTTTTAGTCATATAAGAAGTGTTATGTAATGTCTTTATCGGTATTTCTGAAAATTGATGGTTATTTGTATTCCATTTTCACAATGTATATCTTATCTTTATTTTCGAAAATTTTTAGTTGTGCTGCCACGTGTTTCAAGTTTTTAGCTATACAGATAAGAAGTGCTGTGTAATGTTTATAGTTCAAGCTGTAAACTTGACAAAGCCAAAGTGTCGACGAAGCGATTGTGGTTAATAATAAATTGTAGAAATAATAATGTATTTTATTTTAGAGACCCATCTAATTATTTAGAAATTTGCAGACTCGATGGTCATGAATCATAATATGTATATGATATTTAAGAAGTTTCTTGAAACAAAATTTGAATAAACTTGTTTTAGAAATAATATATCATTGAACTTGATTTAATCCTTATTGAACTAGTACAGTCAATTTATTAACCTATTCGATTAATCATTAATAATCGATTGATCAATATTATAACGATTTATTTAATCGGTAGTTGCAACGTATAGGGAGGTCAGTTGAACAGTAGATTAATTGAATCTATTGATCAATGGAACAAGTGGATTTCTCTAGCGTGTAGGAAAATCGTATCGTCTTTTATAAAATTAAGAGAACAAATATCCTCCATAATTGTTGGATCACGCCTTCCATTTTAGAAAATTAAAAAAAAAACCGGATTTGAACCACCCCTGAACGTTTAAGGAAGGAAGACCCCTGCAAAGCTTATTAAAAACAGGCGTAAAAGTATGAAACCGGAATTTTTCTAAAGGTAGAGACAGCATTAGTTTAGAGATCCTAAGATCGCTGTTGCAGTGCCATAATCTCTCTCTAACAACTGACGAAGATTTACAACACAAGATTACTCAAGGTCCCATAGACCGGTTTATTTTTCTATAACCTTAAACGTGACTACAAACAACGAGTTGTAGATAGCAAAGCGTTGTCATTTGAAAAAAACCATTGCAGAATCGCATCGAATGCTTGTCGAAGCTTGCGGTGAACATATTCCTGGTAAAACAGAGTGGTTTAAAAAATTCAAATTTTTTGATTTGAGAATCGAAGAGCGTGAGAAATCAAAGAATAAGTTAGAAGACAATGAATCGTAAGCCCTATTGGATGAAAATGATACTCGAGAACTTGTGGATTAATTGAATATGACGCAGAAAGGGTATCACGAACACCAAAAGAGAAATACATCAGAAATCTCGCATTCAACATACGCCAGTCATTTGAGAGAATTTGGACATAATTTCAAAAACTAACAAAAGTCACAATTCCCAAGAAATACATACAAATTTTATATATAACCGAAGACATTGCAAATTATTTCGAGAAAAACTTTAATTACACAGCAGCTTTCAGAACAATTAATTACATGGACAAATACATTAAAAATAATGAAGATATATCAAACAAAGATCAGAAGATAATATCGAGAGTAAAGGGTCTAGATTAACATTCTTAGAACAACTTGAAATAAACCGATAGAATTCCCAGAAGATTATCCTTAACGAGCAAGCCTCTATTGTCACCTCTATTGAATATCTTCATGTAAAACAAATTGTAGAAATTACTATGTTTTACTACCAAAAAAGATATATTACACTTTTTCTTGTGACTCGAGTTTCAGGAAATGAACTAACCCATCATCAGACAACTTACTTAGTTGTCTGATGATGGGATAGTTCATTTCCCGAAACTCGAGTCACAAGAAAATGTGTAATATATCTTTTTTGGTAGTAAAACATAATAATTTCTACAATTTGATTAAAAAAATGTATATAAAACAGTAAGTTATAATAAAAAGTGATAGAAAACAAAGTAATTTCTTATTTCATTCCATTAAAATGAACTATCACAAAGTAACGGACTACTCCATCCAATAGATGTTGCTAAGTCTCCATTACTGAATATTTTTTTCCTTACTGGCATTTTTAGCGGCAAACTCCAATAAACACCTAGAGTTTTTATGACTTGTGCTTCCATGATTTAGTCACGTACCTAAAAATGTATTTAAACTCGGTTACACTGAATACCATCAGACAGTACAATGTAATACCTGAAGAAGCCACATCGTAGTGAAACAATTGTAGTAGTACAAACATTTTTGTGGAAATAAATTACTGTTTCATATACATTTTTTTAATTAAAATGAGTTTCCACCAAGTAAAGACCGAATCAATCAAATAAACAAGTTGTTCTAGTTATAATCAACTACCAAATAGACTCCAAAGATGTTAATAATACACTAACGCCATCTACAGTATGCAAAATGCATACAAGACATACATTTTTTTACTTGAATTAATTCGTAAAGGTATGTCTTGTATGTATTTTGCATACTCTAGATGGCGTTAGTGTATTATTAATATCTTAGAGTCTCTGTGTATGTATTTTGCATACTCTGGATGCTATACATAGAGACTAAAAAAATGTTAATAATACACTAGCGCCATCTAGAGTATGCAAAATACATACACAGAGACTAAGATATTAATAATACACTAACGCCATCTAGAGTATGCAAAATACATACAAGACATACCTTTACGAGTTAATTCAAGTAAAAAAAATGTAGGTCTTGTATGTATTTTGCATACTCTAGATGGCGTTAGTGTATTATTAACATCTTTGGAGTCTCTGCGTATAGCGAATATAGATACTGGACAGATTTGGAGTCTCTAGCATACATTGCACCTATCAGTTTGAAACGTGCGCATGTCTGCAATTTGCCTCTGTGATCTACAAAACCTTGTCGAGTATGTTCGAGTATAGAATTGTTATTCAGATGTATGTAACACTGTCTCGATTTCTAGAACTTTCTATTATCATAGCTCATATACCATAGCTCTAGATGGCGTTAGTGTATTATTTAGAGTATGCAAAATACATACACAGAGACAGAGATATTAATAATACACTAACGCCATCTAGAAAATGCAAAATACATACAAGAAATACATGTTTTTACTTGAATTAACTCGTAAAGGTATGTCTTGTATGTATTTTACATACTCTAGATGGCGCAAGTGTATTAGTAATATCTTTGAAGTCCATACAAAATGGTATAATGAAAACTTTCAAAAAAAATTGTGTCTCACTGAATGAACTATGTGTGTTTTTTTTATTTTTAACTTGTACCATCGCTATTGGAAAACTTTATCTAGCAAAAAGTAATCTGAAGATGAAACTTCAGAGGTTTATTACCTCAATCTCGTTCAACTCCAGATTCATTTTCATGTGTAACTTAATTCTTCATTCTTCTTAGTGATCAATTTTATGTAGCTATCCGTGAAAACTAGAACCCTCATTCTTATTTTTTCATTTTTGTTGCTTATGTTATCGTTTGCTGTATAATACTATATACAGGGTGTCCCAACGAAAATTTGACCTCCAGAACTCAGAAACGAAGAATTTTCGAAGATTAAAAAAAACAGGTCAAGGTTTTTGAATAGGAAAGAGATGTCAAGTGTTGGTTTATTTGAAAATTATTTATGTTCTGTAAAAAGCAAAATTAAACAAATTTTGTGGTGTAGATGCTCATGGGAGTGGGTTTTTCAGAACAAACTACCATGATGGAAATTCGTCTCCCTCAAAATAGAAGTTGATCTGTCTTGTTAAAATCTTCCAAAATTCTTCGTTTCTGAGTTCTGGTAGGTCAAATTTTCATTGGGATTGCAAATTGAAAGGGTTCCTTTGAAATATTACAGATAACAGCTGGATTAATTCTACCAAACATCCACAGATTCAATCTAATTTTTTTTTCAAGATTGTTTAGACTAAATATCTAGGATAGAGTAGTCCCTTACTTGTGATAGTTCATTTTTAAATGGAATGAAATAAGAAATATTTTAGTTTGTTAATTGGACATACAGTGACTTGAGTTTCGTAGTATTTACTACATTTTCAAACTGAACAAAAACAATTGTAGCTCAACTATTATATATATTCGTTGGAATCTTCGAATAAGTCGAGTGTGCAAAGGTTCATCTGCTCATTCTATAATTTTATTTCTAAAAAGTGCTCGTGCTTTAATTTTTATATGGATTCAAGGATGTCTAGTGTAATATTTCAACATTGTCCAATTCTGGGAAGATATGATTGGTTTCGAAATAATGTTTTGCAAAATTATAGTAATATTTCCTCTTCCTACTTAAAGATTGATGTTCTTTGAATCTTATTTGGAAAGATCTCCCGGTTTGTCTTATATCTACTGCATTGTTGGCAACTCAATTTTCAAATTATGGAATAATTCAGCCTTGTTAAATGCAAAAGACAAAAACAACCGGCTGAATAATTCTGGAATTTATGAATTAAGTTGTGCAGTAGAGGACAAACAAGGAGATCTTCCCAAAAAAGGTTCAATGAACATCAATCTTCATTTAGCAACCGGAAAGATAACTCTAATTTTGCGAAACCTATTTTCGAAACCAATCATATCTTCCCAGAATTGGACAATCTTGAAATATTACAACTGGAAGCGAAAGGAAAAAACTGGAAATCCTGAAATCCATGAAAAAATTTAAGCTCAAGCACGTTTTACAAAGAAAACAATTAAATGAGTAGACACATCCCACATCTCAAAGTTTTGCACAAGTGCCTTCCACGAATATATGTAATAGTTGAGATACAATTGGTTCTATTCAGTTTGAAAATGTAGTAAACACTACGAAACTCGAGTCACTGTATATTCGGTAAATAAAGTGATAGAAAACTAAGTAATTTCTTATTTAATTCCATTTAAAAATGAAGTATCACAAAGTAACAGACTAGTCTATCCAATATGTTGAGTGATTTATCTTGCAAAAAGTAATCTGAAGATGAAGCATTCTCAAAAACTTTGGAGGTTTATTACTTTCATCCTGTTCAACTCCAGAAGAATAAATAAACGCACGTGTAACTTAATTTTGTTTTTGTTTGAAGGACTTTTCTCCAAAGGGATTCGATTCAATCGGTTCATTCTTAGTGTAGCTAACAACTAAAACCAGATCTCATTCTGGTTTTGTTTAATTTTTGTTGCTTATGTTATTGTTTACTGTAGGCTGTAAACAATAAAATTCCTCGACATTTAAGCCAAACCAAAAGAAACTTCTTTTTAGGGACAACATCAAATTTCTAACAAGGGAAAGGTCAGTTCGTGTAATGTAGTAAACAGAATTTCAGGCAACAATTCTTTTCGAATAAATCATTCTTGTCGAACCCCAGTACAATCGCGGGATTAGGCGCAGATGATGGTTCAGCACAAGCCCCCCTCGCAAACCGTCCGGACCAAGTCTTTGTTCACAAAGATACGGCATGAAATGCAGGTAGAGAATTCTTCAAGGTTATCCCGGAGACCCATGATAATAACAAAACAGTCGCTCGAACGTACCATTCTTCCATTTCAATACACTAAAACTACATTATTCGTAACCTGTTCAAAACAAAAACGGCTCAAATTCTATATCAACAAAACGAATGGCTACAGGAACGATTCAACTATTAATATATGGTCGGTTTGCATATGTACAATTATGTAACAATAACATTTCCAATCAAAAAAACGAATGGCTACAAAAACGATTAAACTATAAATATATTGTCGGTTTGCATAGATACAATAATGTAACAGAAACATTTACAAACTATGTGCGTCCTAGAAGAAACAATGTATTCTAGAAAACTTGAGGCATGCCAGTTATTTCGACATTATTAATACAATATAATCCAAAGGATAAATTCAAATACAATAATAAAATGCAGGAAAGAACACCTTTACAAGAAGAATTGAGTTCATCTAACGAGATAGACGTTAGTTTTTTCTTTATTAAAACAAGCATGAAAAGTTAACAGAGATTTAACTACAGACTCCGTTCAAGTGTGAACTCACCCCAATACTGTAGCGTTTATTAGTGGTGGTGGAACCGTGAATGCGGGATATATATTAGCTCCTACTATGGGTTTCCCGTCGAACAGCATATTTTCGTTTTGTGGGCGAAATCGAACGCGACCTTCCTCAAAAATCTAAACTGAAAGTGTGCACTTGAACAACAGGGCACTAAACCAACAACTGAGTGATTCTGAGGCAGTCGATGGGGACCCGTTCCAAACTACCCCGCCACCTCTTCAACTACGGGATCCGGTGTTAAGACACATGGGCAGCCAATGGAGGGTTCCGTCGAACAGACGGTTGGCACAAAAGTGGTTGTAGAAACCAGTGGCGGCGGGATGAAAACGAAAAATGGGCCTGGGATGAATATAATGCAGCGAATGAATGTGAAGACGAACAGAAATTTCTTGAATATAAAGGATTATCCAATAGCGATCACACAAGTTAAAAATTAAAAAAAAAACACATACGAGGGGCGTACGATGTATTCACGGTAAAGTCATGACAAAGAACTCTATTCCTTTTTTTAATGTAGTCTCCTAGAATTTCAATGCATTTGTTAGATCGAGAAATAAGCTTCTCTAAACCTTGGTAAAAATATTTTTCGGCTTCTCCTCAAAATGGGTATTTATTGCTACCTTCAGTTCTTCATCGTCGAAAAATAACTTTCCACGAAGGTACGGAGGATGAGTAATTTCTTCGAAGCCACATTCCCGCACAGCAGCCTTAGCCGTGCGGGCCTTGTGAACCGGCGCGTTGTCGTAAAGCAGCAACACCCCCGCTGTGAGTTTTCCTTTGCTTTTTCCTTTAATTGCTTCTCTTAAATTACGCAAAATGGTTGGGTATGAAGCTGCTGTGATGCTTTCACCCTTTTTAATGTATTCTATCAATAAAATAACTTCTTTGGGGGCTGTGCACCATTTTATCCCCTGCATGGACTCTTGTTTACTCTCAGGGTCATGAACCAACGTCTCATCCCCAGTAACCAATTGGTGGAAAATAGTCTCAACAGAGCTCTAAAAACTCCTTACAGCACTCTGAGATGTGGTGAACATTCTCGGTACCCGTCTTCCACTGACCTTTGAGAGGTTAGAATGGTCATGAAGGATAACACGTATGGTATCCACGGATAAGTTTGTCATCTATGCTAACATCTTAACTTTTATTCTGGCATCTTGAAGTATCAGCTTTTCCACATTTTTCAGATCGACTATTTTAAACTGGCTGGAAAAATGATGGCTACGGTCTTTTGGGAATCTAAGGGTATTTCATTGAGAGAATACACTAAAAAAAGTTTGAAGCATTACAGCAGAATCACACGCAACCACTTTGAGTACCTTAAGAGAAGCAATTAGAGGAAAAAGGCGAGGAAAACGAGGTGTTGCTGCTTCACGACAACGCGCCGGTTCACAAAGCCCGCGTGATGAAGGCTGCTGTGCAGTAATGTATCTTCGAAGAAATTACGCATTCTCCGTACAGTCCAGACTTGGCCCCCAGTGACTACTATCTATTCCCAAATGTGAAAAAATATCTTCGTGGAAAGCGATTTTTCGACGATGAAGAACTGAAGGTAGCAATTGATACCTATTTTGAGGAGAAGCCGGAAGAATATTTTTTATATGGTTTAGAGAAGCTTATTTCTCGATCTAACAAATGTATTGAAGATCTAGGGGACTAGATGAAAAATAGAATTTTTGCAAAATTTTCTGACATGAATTGCACACCACGCGGTCACTTTATCTGTATGTAATGGTGTTCGAACAGTTTCTTGTGGATTTTAATCACTGCAAATTCTGCAAACTTTGAATATCAAAACAGATTTAATCTGTTAGTCTCCTACAATTTTAATTTGAAAAAAATTTATTCAAAAACTTTTAGAATTAAATTAATGTCCTATAAGCACTGCTTATATTTAACAGACGTATAAAATCAAAACTCATTATAGAATATCAAATGGAACAAGAAAACACAACAAAAAATGAATTGTCAATTGAAATAAATAACGGAGCGAAACATTCAAATTTTTATTTATTTATTTTAATTGACAATTTATTTTGTTGGGTTTTTTATTCCATTTGATATTGTATAATGAGTTTTGATTTTATACATCTATTAAATATAAGCAGTACTTATAAGACATTAATTTAATTCTAAAAGTTTTTGGATAAATTTTTTTTGAATTAAAATTGTAGGAGACTAACAGATTAAATCTGTTTTGATATTCAAAGTTTGTAATAATCCTTCTTTTAAATAAAAAACCCCTTTCTAATATTTTCAAATTCTGCAGTTCTGCAATTTCAATAAAAAATGAGCTTCATCACTGAATGAAACTTTTCGATTAAATTATTCAACATTTTTAAGTTGTTCAAGAGCAAAATCAGACGACTTGTTTATGGTGGTCAAATAAATTAGGTTCTTGAACCAGTTGAATTTTGTGAGGATGTAAACCCAAATCCTTTCTTAAAAAACTTCAAATTGTTGTTTGGGAAATATTTAATTTGAATTTGAATATCAAAACAGATTTAATCTGTTGGTTTTCTACAATTTTAATTTCAAAAAATTTTTTGAAGAAACTTTAAGAATTAAATTAATGTCTTTATAAGCACTGCTCATATTTAATAGACGTATAAAATCAAAATTAATCATACAATATCAAATGGAATTAAGAAAAACCAACGAATATAAATTGTCAATTGAAATTAAAATATAAATAAACAAACATTTTTTGTTTCGTTCCAGGCATGCGTACTGAACTCTTCAGACAAACGTACGAAGCCCTGTTTGTTACAAAATGTATTGTTTTCTGATCCTATATTGATGAAAAATAACTCTTTCTCAAAAATATAAAACATAATTTCAAGAACTTCTCAAAAACTAATTTATTTGAAATATTCAATATATTTAAATAAATTACTTCAAAAAATCTCAAAACATGTAGCACATCCTCAAGAAATAATTAAAATTACGATAAGATCAGTTCAACTTTACATATAAAAAATAATAAAATCAATTAAACAATAAATAGACTTACCGAGTGCAATCTTCAGAAATATATGATTTTCAAAAACATACACATAGGTACATTTACTACTCTGTCAAGAAAGTACCGGTAATTTTCAATTAAAACAACATTTTTACATTTAATCGTCAAAATTTATTGGGTCGCCTTCAAAATAGGCTCCATTTGCTCCAATACATATATGCCAACGTCACTTCCAATTATCGAAATATTTTTCATAGGCGCTTTCCGGGAGGACTTTAGCTCTCGCGCCGAATTTTGTTTTATGGCTTCAATCGACTCAAAACGGGTGCCACGAAGGGGCAATTTTAGTTTTGGGAAGAGGAAAAAGTCGCAGGGAGCCAAATCCGGCGAATACGGTGGTTGCTGAAGCACGTTTGTTGAGTTTTTGGCGAGAAAGTCAGTCACAATCGTAGCTCGGTGAGAAGGCGCGTTATCGTCATGCAAAATCCATGAGTTGTTCGCCCACAAATTTGGCCGCTTCTTACGGATACGCTCACGCAAACGTTTCATAACGCCTAGGTAATACTCCTTGTTTACCGTCTGACCCTCTGGAACGAATTCGTAGTGCACCACGCCACGGATATCGAAGAAAACAATGAGCATCACCTTCATTTTCGAGCGGCTTTGGCGTGGTTTTTTCGGTTTCGGCTCATTTTTTGCCACCCATTCCGATGATTGCTGGCTTGTTTGCATATCGTACTCGTAGACCCAGGTCTCATCACCAATTATAATGCGTTCCATGAATGTAGAATCGCAATTACAGCGATCCAGCATGTCTGAAGCAACCTGTTCGCGATGACGTTTTTGAAGAAAATTCAGGTCTTTCGGTACGAGTCGTGCGGCCACCTTTCTCATGCCCAAAATATCAATCAAAATCGTACGTGCGGACTCGTGGGATATCTTAAGATCATGTGCTATCTCTCTCAAGCTGGTACGACGGTTTTCCAGCACCCTTTTCTTAATTTTATCGACGTTATCTTCGATCGAAGCCGTCGATGGGCGACCACTTCACGACCGTCCTTGAAGGCTCTGTACCACTGATATGCACGAGTTTTCGATAGAGCATTATCACTAAAGGTCTTTTGCAACATTTTCAATGCATCGGCACACGAAAATTCATTTGCAACACAAAACTTTAAACAAATTCTTTGCTCAACGTAATCACCCATAGTAAAAATCGGTACGCACTCTGACATCGACAGACTTAATCAGCTGTTGCAAACACATAGTAATTAAGGACAGTGGTACCAACCTAGGAAAAAAAAATTTTACCTGCCTCATTGCCCCGCCAGATTTAAATCGATAATTCCCGGTATTTTCTTGACAGAATGTATATCCAAGGTACTTTATGTTCTATGTTCACAAAAAATCATACAAAGCTTATAAGGCACTTGGTCTTAGTTAAAACCATTCAACACTGAATAGTGAATTTCTTTATTTAAAAAACCTAATATAATTATATATTATATATAAAATAAAATAAGAAGGAACGGTTTTTTACTTGATAGAAAGATTATTACAAAATTTGAATATCAAAACAGATTAAATTTAATATTTAATTGTTGAGAACGACGTGGAACCGATAAATTTGGATTTTTTTTTTCACTTGCTGCAACCAAGTCAATATTCCTTGTGTGCGTTCTTTTCTTTATCGTACTGGTACTCTTATATCGTGTTGAGAAAATTCACTTTAAAATTCATGTATCGTACGGCGAATAGTCGTACGATACAACTGAATAATGTTAATTCTTTCTAAATTATTACAGTTTTCACAAATGAGCAGTGGTTTTGATCAAGTAACAAATGCAAAATCGGAACAATGCCTTTCTGATAAAACATAGCTATATGTGTATTGAAGTAATTAAATTATTAATGTTCATCTATCATATAACCGATGGAACAGTGTCAAACTTCCTTGAAGATAACGATAATAAATTTAAAAAAAAATTTGAATATTAAAAAGATAAAAATTTTTGAAATTAAAATTGTAGAAGATAAACATATTTCAATTTGTTTTAACATTCAAATTTTGTTATATTTCTTCTATCAAGTAAAAGGCCTTTCTATTTTATTTTACGATAATAATTAATATTACGATAATAGGTGTTTTATAAGGGGTATATATACAGGCTGTATATGAATAGTTGCGAAAAAATTTAGGGGGCGATTCCTTATCAGAAAATGGGGTGGGTCTTTCATATAAACTTCATTTCTTTGAACCCTCCCTGCCTTGTTACAGCCCCTTATAGATGGCGCCCGAAATACAGTTACATTTTTTTGTTAAAACCTAAAAAACTGACAAGGATATAATTGAGCAGACATTATATGCGGGCGAGAAGACACTGGAAAAATTTTTGGTGGTGTTCCTCTATGATTGCAAGGGGTAGGAAAAGCCACCCCTAAACCTTCTTTCACAAGAAACTTTTTTCCATATTCTTATTTTACAATAAAAAAATTTATTTTGGACCGCCTGATCCACTCTTAATCAGAAAGGTCTCTTGTAATTTCTTGCTAAAATTAAAGGTTTTAGAGGCTGGAATTATTTCCGAACTAAAATAATATTTATCTAGTGAGCGGATGTAATTTTGTTATGACAACTGACTAGTTTTTATAACCTTTGATTCAGTTACAATTTTTGTCTGTTTTTTGGTTTTCAAGAAAAAAATTAAAAATTTTTTCGGGTGTCATCTCTAGGGGGCTTTAACTAAGCAGCGGGGGCTCAAAAAAATAAGGTTTATATAAAAGAGCCACCCTATTTTAGTTTATTCAGTATGAAAATAGTCGCAAACACCACGAAACTCTAGTCACTGTATCTTCAGTAATAAAAAGTGATAGGAAATAAATTCATTTCTTATTTTTTTCCATTTTCAATAGATTATTATTTGTAGAGATGGTTAGGCCCGAGAAATTAAATTTGTTATTTGTTTCTATTTCAACTGTAAATTTGATTTTAGGATGAATTTATTCCCCAATATACAATGGATTTTCATAAAACAAATAAATCATCATATTATATAATAGCTTCATTATTACATTTTAAATTCAAATATCCACGCAAAATTTCATCTCGTTTTTGCACGCCTATGGTTCTATGCATCTATCAGTTCCTCCAAATTTCGGTCGTTTGGAATTTTCGGCTAAAATTATGTTAACTATAAGGGTAGCAGGGATGAAAAATTCAAGGTCAAATTCAATTCTATTCGGCTGTCCCTTTGTATGCGCGAGATTTTCGAAAGATACAACAAAAACTTTGAACTTGCAGAGTGCCTTCAAACCTATATTAAGAGATAAAATTTTTGACCGTTCGCAGGTAAAAGTTTGAATTTTGTTTGCCGGTATCTCAAAAAGAATCCAACCAAATTGAATTCTACAAGTTAGATTGAGAATAACAATTTCAATATGTATGTAAAATTTTGTAAGAATTAAGGTAATTCAAATATATAAAAAAGTAGCATAAATTATCCATTGAATGATTTTCTGCTATTACATTCAATAAACTACTATGTATAGGAACAATTTTTATATTGAAATAAACACGTGGCAACATAAATTATGTATATATTGAATATATATTCAAAATTTTCAGATGATTATTTTAATATAACAAATGCTTCGTTACACAGTTTTTCTTCTGATATTACATTTAGAAACAACTATGTAACAGAACAATTTTCATATTCAAATGAACACATGGAAACATAAATTATATATTGAATAATATAATTCACAATCTTTAGATAATAATTTTAATATAACAAATGCTTCCTTACACAGTTTTTCTTCTGTTATGACATTCTTCAAGCTATTACGTAGCGGAACAATTTTTATATTCGAAAAAATATGTAGAAATATAATTTTTATATTAAATAATATAATTCACAATTTTCAGATGTTAATTTGAATATAACAAATGTTTCGTTATATTCTGATATTACATTATACATACCTCATTCATTTATGTTTATTTTGACTGTTTACAAATATTTTATTTTTTTCATTATATTGTAAATTAATATCATGTGGAACGAATGTTATTCAGTAGAAATAGGACATCCTGTAGCACACAGGCTTATAGTTTATGCTGGACAATATCATATATATATATTATATGTCAAGCAATTTTGCTATTATATTTCTTCTGAATAAATATTATTATTATTACTATGTAGTGGAACAATACTTATATTCAAACAAATATGTGGAAATCTAAAATTATATTATTTAATATATAATTTAAAATTAATTTCCATCAAGTAAAAACCAATTCAATGCAGATGTTGAATAAATTCGGATTATTTCATTAAGTGTTGGAAATTTTTATATACAGGGTGCACAAGTTACCTCTGACGAAATTTCACAAGGTGATTCGACAGGCAATTTGCAACAAATATGTTCCTATAGAGTATGGTACAATTATCTTTAAAATAAACTAATGAGAAGAAGTTTTTTACTTGATAGAAGAAATATTACAAAATTTTAATATCAGAACAGATTTAATCTGTTAGTTTCCTATAATTTTAATTTCAAAAAGTTTCATTCAAAAATTTTTAGAATTAAATTAATGTCTCATAAGCACAGCTTATATTTAATAGACGTATAAAATCAAAACTCATTATACAATCTCTAATGGAATAAATAACGCAACAAAAATAAATTGTCAATTAAAATTCAAATATCTATTTATTAATTTTAATTGATAATTTATATTTGTTGGGTTATCTATTCCATTTGATATTGTATATTGAGTTTTGATTTTATACGTCTATTAAATAAGCTGTGCTTATAAGACATTAATTTAATTCTATAAATTTTTATTAATATTTTTTGAAATTGAAATTATAGGAGACTAACACATTAAATCTGTTATGATATTCAAATTTTACAGTTACCTTTTGATATATTCTTATTCAAGATTCTTTTATTTTGTAACGTTTTAAATTTTTTTTCACTAAAAACATAATATAACTAGAAAACAACAATCATCTTTATCAAAATTTCATAAATTAAGACCCAAACAACTGGATATCCTGAAAATATCTTTGCTACATGCTCGATTTCAGTTTTCATTAGAACGGAAATCAAATATTACACGTTTTCGCTTCAAGTTTTTACTTAATCCAATCAAAATGGCTTCAGATTAATCGAATTTCATGTGAGCTTCGAATGAATTGTCAGAATAGGAAGTTCCTATTGGATTTCAGATCCTACTGTGACTCATTGCTCTTCATACAAAATCCACAGTAGGTTTTCACGTATCATATTTTCACGTCCTTCAATAATCCTCACGTATGTAGTTCGATCGAAAATGTAAATGTAAGCATTTATAATTTGTTTCAAAAACTCAATTGTTTCAGACATTGGACGAAGAGGTACTTTTGAGTGGCCAGCTAGATTGCCAGACCTTACGCCGTTATCACACAAAAAGCTCTTTTTTCAACTTTGCAGTTGCCGTGGATACTATTCTTTCAGTAAAGTATATTGACTAAATAGACCGAAAAAAGAAATAATTTCTGAAATAATTGCAAATTACGCGATGATCCTAATTTTATGCCTTGCTGTCTATTACCAACTACAATATATTTCGTACTTTGTGTGAAAACAGCAGTTTGTCCGTTAATCAATACAGCGCCTATTTTAGAATTTATATTGGCTGGGTATCATTGCCCAAATTTTCAGGTCTCGTAATCACTTCATTCAGAATTTATCGTGAACAAACTAGCCGCAAAATGATATACCAACTTGAATTTGACCACGAATTTTTTATCAGTAAATCTAATGATATACAATTATTACTTCTTGAAAATCGCAATACTAAAGGTGACTCACTAGGAACTTTTGTTGAAATGAATGAATTCGGTTGATAATCTTTTCCAATTATTATTGATAAGTACTATGAACTTATTAATAAGGAGTATGAGCTATGGTAATAGAAAGTTCTAGAAATCGAGACAGTGTACATCTCTATAACAATTCTATACTCAAACAAACTCGACAAGGTTTTGTTGATCACAGATAGTCTAGTCAACAAGTGCCTTTTGGGTCAACTTTTTTCAGCAGTCTCCGAAAATTATGATCAAGGTGTCATTCGATTCGGAATGGCATCTAGATGATTTTTTAAGAAAATGAAGTTCCGCTTGCAAAAATTGCAAAAGTTATTAACAATTAACTAAAAAATATGGTTTAGTTTTTTGTAAATATCTCAAAAACTAATGAAGATTTTTGAAATAAAAAAAAAGATTCAAAAAGAGGAGGGAATTTCCTAAAAAAAAAGTGTCGACTCCCGGAATTGTAGTCCCAATATTAATAATTTTCCCAGAGGGATGAAAATACGGTCGAAAACGGGTACTCTGGCTTTCGTAAGCCACAGCTACTTTGGACACTTTATTAATAAAAATTATTTTAACAGATTAAATATGAAATTTAATAAATGAAAAAATTCAGAGGCATAGTGGATAGATGAATGAACAATAATCCGCCAAAAAAAAATTTTTATCTCGATTTTTAAATTAGTTATGCAATAGTTAATTAATAATTTTTTTCTGCTTGGACATAAACATTGCAAGTGTGATAATTATTAAACTATTAACTTGAGATTTTTTCCCCCCTTGGAGCAATTTTTGGAAGACTTCAGAATAGATCCCCGTTAGAAAAATTTAAAAATGTTTATTTTTCAGTTTTTTATCAACAATTTTCGTTGTTGTAAAATTAAAAACTTAGATTAATTATCGAAAAAAATTTTTTTTTCAAAATATTATTATTGGTCCGTTTTTATGTTGTAGGAAGCTACATAGAAATATTTTTTTAAATTTTTATCTCTTATTGTTTAAAAAATTTTGTTATAAACAAATACGTTGTTTATAAAATAATTGAAAATTTTTTTAAGGAATATCAATCTTTGATGCAAATAATGATTTAAAGAAAAAATTTTTTTATTGCTTTAAAACGCATTTGTTAATTAACAATCGTTTTCTCCCACTTCTAACTGATATTAAGGAACCATTGTTTCTTTAAAAATCATGATTCACGTTTCTTTTCCATATAAAAAAAATTTTTCGTCTTGTTTAATTTTTCATTGTTTATATAATAAGAAATTTGTTATGAACAAATAAATTTTTACTTTATATTTTTTTTCCCTATTCTTCTTACTGCCACAAATACAGACATGACTTTTTTTATTATTTTTTTTTATTATAAATAAATAATATAATCATAATAAGAGATAAAAATTAAAAAAAAAATATTTCTATGTAGCTTCCTACAACATAAAAACGGACCATTAATAATATTTAAAAAAAAAAAATTTTCGATAATTAATGTAAGTTTTCAATTTTGCAACAAAGAAAATTATTGATAAAAAACTGAAAAATAAACATTTTTTAATTTTTCCAAGGGGAATCTATTCTGAAGTCTTCCAAAAATTGCTCCAAGAGAGGAAAAAAATCTTAAGTTAATAGTTTAAAAATTATCACACTTGCAATGTTCATGTCCAAGCAGAAAAAAATTGCATAACTAATTGAAAAATCGAGATAAAAATTTTTTTTAGCGGATTATTGTTCACTCATCTATCGAGTATGCCCCTGAATTTTTTCATTCATTAAATTCATATTTAATCTGTTAAAATAATTTTTATTAATAGTGTCCAAAGTAGGTGTGGCTTACGAAAGCCAGATTACCCGTTTTCGGCCGTATTTCCATCCCTCTGGGAAAATTATTAATATTGGGACTACAATTCCGGGAGTCGACACTTTTTAGGAATTTCCTCCTCTTTTTGAATCTTTTTTTTTATTTCAAAAATCTTTATTAGTTTTTGAGATATTTACAAAAAACTAAACCATCTTTTTTTTAGTCAATTGTTGATAACTTTTGCAATTTTTGCAAGCGGAACTTCATTTTTTTCAAAAATCATCTTAATGCCATTCTGAATCGAATGACACCGTGATCATAATTTTCCGAGACTGCTGAAAAAAGTTGACCCAAAAGGCACTTGTTGACTAGACTAAGAGGCAAATTGCAGACATGGGCACTTTGATTGGTTTGGATTGATTGGTTTTCATCAGTTTAATGTATGCTAGTGACTTCAAGTTTGTCAAGTATCTATATTTGCTATACACATAAGCTCTAAGGTATTAATAATACACTAGCGCCATTTAGAGTATGCAAAATACATACAAGACATACCTTTGCGAGTTAATTGAAGTGAAGAAATGTATTCTTGATATTTTGACGTTACTAACTGCGTTAGTAACGTGAAAATAGAACTTTCTATTACCATAGCTCATACTCCTTATTAAAAATTTTCGGTACAGATCAGCCGAATTAATTTATTTGAATATGAATATGCTAATTATGAGCATTACGGCACATTATGGTCTGATTAGAGCATGAGGAAAGTTTATTCTGTGTTAGTAACGTAAAAATATCGAGAATATATTTCTTTACTTGAATTAACTCTCAAAGGTATGTCTCGTATGCTTTTTGCATACTCTAGATGGCGCTAGTGTATTATTAATATCTCGGAGTCTCTGTGTCTAGCGAATATAGATACTTGACAGATTTGGAGTCACTGGCATATATTGCACTGATGAAAACCAATCAATTTGAAACGTGCCCATGTCTGCAATTTGCCTCTGTGATCAACAAAACCTTGTCGAGTTTGTTTGAGTACAGAATTATTATACAGATGTATGTTGTTACACTGTCTCGATTTCTAGAACTTTCTATTACCATAGCTCATACTCTTTATTAATAATTTTTGGTAGAGATCAGCCGAATAAATTGATTTGAATAGGACTATGAACTACGATAATGGAAAATTCTTCGAATAATGCTACCTATGGACATCACGACCTAATTGGAAGATTTGAGTATAAAGAAGGTTTTCTACGTTAGTAACGTTAGAAAAAATCGGGAATACAGTTCATTGTTTGAATTGGCTCGCAGGGGTATGTCGTGTATGTATATTCACGTTCATTAGGTGAAGCTAGTGTTTGGTAAAACATTAATGCTCTTACGCAGGGTGCATATAGGTGCTTGGCTGACTTGTATTCATTGGATATTGCAGGGCACTGATGATTGTGAAGCCGATAAGCTTCGACATATGCATGTTTGCTGCTTATGTTCTACGATTAACAAAACTTGTTCGGGCTTATTTGAGTCCTGAACTGTTACACAGATGTATGTTGCACCGTCCTTATTCCAAGGACTTTCTATCACTATAGCTCATAAAAAGGTCATATTTGAAATAGTAGAAATGTAACTATCATTTGTGTTTCGTATAGTTTGACAAAATTGATCATGGTAAAGTATATGCTTTAACAACCTCTGATTATCATCCACATAGTTTATATGAAATTCGGTATTTTCTTCAACAACTGAGTGAGTTTCATAAAGACTGTAGTGCCGAAATGACTCTTTTGTGTTTCTTGCTATTGGTTGAAATATTATAATAAAAATAATAACAGTTCTTATTGCTACGTAAATGAGGCCCTTCAGCATATTCAATTTCTATTTCTATGTTAAAATGCATACAAAAATATATTAAATCAACGACAAACCGAAAGATTTATCTGGATTGAGCTTCTATTCTTCACCTTCTGAACCAGTTACAAACATCTTCGATCAGTCTTGGAGTTTTTGGATACAATTTTCTGTCTTTTGTTTTATTTCATTTAAGAAAATATTGTCTTTATTAGGAGACGAGCTACACTTGATTCGAGCGTATATAAAGAGCAGAAACAGCCCTTATAATTCATAACGTAGAAAGTTTCACAATTTACATCTCCCCTTGAGAACTCCCGTTGTAATTAAATAATAAGGGTGGAAACTGAACTGAACCCAGCAATTCCAGAACAAGTTTACACTTGTTCTATCAGGCTCAAAAAATGTCATCACACTTCTTAAACTAATAGATTCGAAAAACCTGCTTTCTAAATGTGAGCAAAGGGTAACTGGCAGATCGCATTGAATTCTGCATTTATTCTCGTTCTTATGCATTTATGATTTAACCGCCAGCCTCGCAAGATTCAAAGGTACCTTTTGTACATCAGAAGGGCGGAATAGCACGGTTGCACTGGAGTTCGCTCGGCAACGTTGTAGAAAGACAGCTGCAGGAACACCTTTCCAACTGTACCATATTCACGTCTTTTGTTGGCAGAATACACAAGGTCGCCATGGGCGTCGATGAATCAACAGCCCCGATGAATCAACAGTCTCATAGGGGATGATTTGCGAGAAAAATAATCGCGAAGAATAATCGATAATCTAGCATTTGCATCGACCACCATTCATGCCGATGCTATCTGCTTTCAGGGGCGGACTCAGAGGTTAAGTGAAGGTGAGCCATCTATAGTTTGCAGTTTGGAGTAGTGGTTATTTCGAGTCTTGCAACACTTCTGTAATTCGTGTTTTGACAGAAAGTTAGTTTAAAATTTGACATTAACGAAACGGGTCGATTTACGCTTGAACAACACTGAGAAATATTAAAAACTTATATCCAAAGTGGTGAATCTTCTATCCAAACTATTAGAAATTTACGTGGAAAATTCAATAGAAATGAAACGCTCTCACGGCAATTTGTGGATCAATTCGTTCATGAAAATTGGGTCGATATTTGATGGGACAATCTGTTCCCGTTCTCTTCCATTATAATAATAATAATAATGTTTATTGATTACAAACATCCAATTATACATTTAGAATTTAATTTTAAATCATGTCCTAAATACACTGTATCACTATATAAAAATATATATATATACTACTCTGCCAAGAAAGTACCGGGAATTTTCAATTAAAACAACATTTTTACATTTAATCGTCAAAATTTATTGGGTCGCCTTCAAAATAGGCTCCATTTGCTCCAATACATCTATGCCAACGGCACTTCCAATTATCGAAACATTTTTTATAGGCGCTTTCCGGGATGGACTTTAGCTCTCGCGCCGAATTTTGTTTTATGGCTTCAATCGACTCAAAACGGGTGCCACGAAGGGGCAATTTTAGTTTTGGGAAGAGGAAAAAGTCGCAGGGAGCCAAATCCGGCGAATACGGTGGTTGCTGAAGCACGTTTGTTGAGTTTTTGGCGAGAAAGTCAGTCACAATCGTAGCTCGGTGAGAAGGCGCGTTATCGTCATGCAAAATCCATGAGTTGTTCGCCCACAAATTTGGCCGCTTCTTACGGATACGCTCACGCAAACGTTTCATAACGCCTAGGTAATACTCCTTGTTTACCGTCTGACCCTCTGGAACGAATTCGTAGTGCACCACGCCACGGATATCGAAGAAAACAATGAGCATCACCTTCATTTTCGAGCGGCTTTGGCGTGGTTTTTTCGGTTTTGGCTCATTTGTTGCCACCCATTCCGATGATTGCTGGCTTGTTTGCATATCGTACTCGTAGACCCAGGTCTCATCACCAGTTATAATGCGTTCCATGAATGTAGAATCGGAATTACAGCGATCCAGCATGTCTGAAGCAACCTGTTCGCGATGACGTTTTTGAAGAAAATTCAGGTCTTTCGGTACGAGTCGTACGGCCACCTTTCTCATGCCCAAAATATCAATCAAAATCGTACGTGCGGACTCGTGGGATATCTTAAGATCATGTGCTATCTCTCTCAAGCTGGTACGACGGTTTTCCAGCACCCTTTCCTTAATTTTATCGACGTTATCTTCGATCGAAGCCGTCGATGGGCGACCACTTCACGACCGTCCTTGAAGGCTCTGTACCACTGATATGCACGAGTTTTCGATAGAGCATTATCACCAAAGGCCTTTTGCAACATTTTCAATGCATCGGCACACGAAAATTCATTTGCAACACTAAACTTTAAATAAATTCTTTGCTCAACGTAATCACCCATAGTAAAAATCGGCACGTACTCTGACATCGACTGACTTAATCAGTTGTTGCAAACACACTAGTTGACAGATCCCGCTCAAGCTTGGCATAGTAACTAAGGACAGTGGTACCAACCTAGGAAAAAAAATTTTTACCTGCCTCATTGCCCCGCCAGATTTAAATCGATAATTCCCGGTACCTTCTTGACAGAATGTAAATCTGGAGTCTATAAGTTGACTTGCAGCGTTAGTATATATTGGCCAGACAGGTAGAACATTCAAGAAAAGAACCCAAGAATCCTAAACGAGTTACATATCGGATTCCGTACATTCGACATATGCTAATCATCTTAAGGAATTCGGGCATAATTTCAACAATAACTATGAAATTATCCACGTCGAAAGTAAAAGTTTTATGTCAACACTTTTAGAATTTCTTGAAATTAATAGGTACAACGCCCGTAAAATCTTCTTGAATGAACAAACAGAAGTTGACAAATGTCCATTACTGAATATCTTTCCCTAATGGCATTTTTTAGCCGCGAACTCCAATAAACACCTTGAGTTTTTATGAATTGTTCTTCCATTATTTTGTCACGTACTTAACACTATATTTAAACTCGGTTACACTGGCCACCATCAGGCAGTAGAATGCAGATACCTGAAGAAGCCACATCCTGTGAAACAATTGTTGTATTATAAACATTTTTGTGGAAATTGAAATAATGTCTCTTATATATTTTTCAATTAAAATGAGATTCCACCAAGTAAAGACCAAATTAATCAAACAAATAGTATTGAGTCTACCTCTAAGATGTAAAATGAGAGCTCCATTTGAGTTTATCTAGTATGATTCCCAAATATACAATATTATTCTCAATTTTATTTAAAGAAAATTCACACAGTTCTTATGTTTCACAGTTTATTTAGAATCCTGTTTCGGTCTTTCGACCATCTTCAAAGGAGTACAAAAAGTAACTAACAGTTCAAAGATGATTAAAACAACTGCAAGGCTCTAAAGGCCCCGCGTGAAACAAAAGTTTAGTAACAAGCCGCCATTCAGAGCACCTACGACATATTAATTTTTATCGCTTCTTCATATTTTAAAAGGTACATAAAGTATGTAGCAACTTCCCAACTTGTCCAATTATTGTTCAGCCGATTTCCGAAAATTCTATTTCCTTGTGACACCCCTAGCTGAATGAGAAATGACTTTGTGTCTCCTTTCAGTCGTTATACAATTTTTCACAGAGTTTAAACTGAAAGAGACACTTTGGTTGGCAAAACAAAATTTACTGTGTTCCGTATGTTGTCGAAACTTTGTAATTGATGTTTTCCGGAACGCCAAACGTAACAACTGATGAAGCTTATACTGAACGAGAGTTGGGAAACTTTTTTGTAATGAACTAACGGGGAATTTCGAGAAAATCATTTATACTCCACGTGCGAAGGTAACAATCAAGACGTGACGCGTAGTTAATTGGCAAAAGTTCATATCAATTGACTAATTATATATGAGGGAACCGGAATATGAGGTTTTTTCCACATTAAACTCAACAGATAAAATAATAAAAGGGTTTTTTTTTAACTTGATAAAAGGCATATAACAATGTCATAAATATTATACAGATTTCTTCTGCTATTTAAGGTATTGTAATCAAGTAAAAAACGGCTTTTTTATTATTTTATTTTGTATATAATAATTAATTAATTTCTGTACACAATAATGATATCGTGTTTGTTTAGAGTTATAGAACTTTAAATTGGAATGAAACACATTTAAATTAAGATTGAAGCCAAATTTTTTTTTATTTGAAAGATAATTTTATGACATTTATGTTTTAAAAATAATTTCCGACATATGTCCACCACGACTAGCTCTGAGGAACCGCATTCGACCAGACCAATTTTGGACCACTTTTTCGAGTAATTCAGGCCTTATTTCATTAATAACACGAGTTATGTTGGCTTCCAAAGCGTCTATTGTTACCTCCTTCATCAGCATAAACCAATGACTTGACATAACCCCAAAGAAATTAATCCAGTGGAGTTATGTCGCATGATCTTGGAGGTCAATTAATTGGACTATTTCTCGAAATAATGTTATCGCCAAATCTTTCTTTCAATAAATTAATTGTTACGATAGCAGCATGAGGTTTAGCACCATCTTGTTGAAACCAAAACACTTCTGGGTCGATACCACTCAAATTTTGAAACAAATAATCATTGATCATCGATCTGTTACGAGCACCATTCACTGTAACATTAGCTCCAGCATCGTTTTTAGAGAAATATGGACCGATGATGCCTCCAGCGTGTAAAGCACACCATACAGTTTCACATTTCAGGATGCAATGGAACCTGCAGAACTTCTTGAGGATTGTTTTCACTTCATATAGGGCAATTGTGCTTGTTTGCATAGCCGTTCAACAGAAACTTAACAGAACTAAACACAATTTTACGATAAAAAATTGATCAACTTCAAGCTGTTCTTCGAACAAACGACGTTTATTATGGTCAAGTGGCTTTGGTTTTTGAACCACTTGGTTCATGTATGTATGTAGACCAAAATCTTTACGCAAAATTTTCCATGTGGTGGATGCACAGAGTCCAACTTGTTGTGAACGTCGACGAATAGACAAATCTGGATCATCATTAACACTATGACTTACAGCAGCGATGATTCCTTCTGTACGTACAGTTCTTTGTCTTTTGTCTTGTTGTTGTTGAATCGAGTAGAGAAAATGTTGTCTGAAATCTATCGATTTAATGTAAACCATAAATTTCACGAAGTGCTCTATAAGTTTGGCGAATAGAAAACTGATTTTGAAAATAAATTTCAACAATGTTTGAACGTTGTTGCGGCCTGAGTCTTTCCATGATAATTTGTCGATGCTCACTGAACAGAAATGTCAAATCACAGTTATCCCTATCGAAAGTTCTATCATTCTAAAAAAACACGCGATATTTTGGTTTTTCACTCAAAGTATCATTTGGATTAAAAATACCTTACAAACTTTGTGTAATTTCAGTGGACGGACATAGAATACATAGAGTTTTGATATTTAAAAACTCACTACATTCTAAGTTTGTTTATCGAAAGACATGTGGTTTTGTTCGGGTGAGATATCTATTATTAATTACTTTTAGAGTTTGCATACAAAGTCGGACTAACGAGTTATCGATGTGGTAATTCCAAATAGCCTTTTTGAAGACGTGCTGCATGTTTTTGAAGGAACTTTTTCAAAGAGTTATTTTTGAACAAATTCTTGAGGTTATGTTGTCCATTGGAAAGAAATTTGGTTTTCATATAACACTGATATGAACAAAAATTTTGTATCTTTTAAGTATTTATTCAATAGTTTTAGTTAATAATTTATGTTTTCTTTTATACGTTTTCGTGCTGAGTTTTCTAAGACATTTATTTAATAAAATAGAAGGAGATGAACATCACGATTTTTTTCAAATTAAAATTGTAGAAGACTGAAAGATTAAATCTATTTTGATATTCAAACATTTATTTCATTTAATTCTAAATAGTTTTTGAGAAGATTTTTTTACGAAACTAAAATTTGTAATGAGGTTAGCAGAATGAATCTGTATAATATTTAACATCAATAGATGATTTTTTTTATTTTTATTTAATCATGTTATCACCCTCGTTATCAATCATATTTTTGCATAAGTTTGCCAATTTTCAATACCGGCTCCATTGAAATCAATTAATTTCTGAACACAACAGTCGAATACTTAATTGAATCAGTCTTTACTTGATGAAAATCCATATTAAATAAGGTTATTCTGATTTTCACAAACTTTTATAATAAATAACTAGTTATTCAAAATGTAAAGATGCTACTGTCATAGCGAAACAATTGTTGTATTAAATAACAATAAAAATTGTTAATCAAAATTTATTTGCAACAAAAAATGTCACATAACACATTGTGAAAATGTTTATGGTTCCTCCTAAATCCAACATTTTTTTTTTTTATAAAATCAATTATATTTTAGTTATATTGTAGCCCCATAATATCGGGTGTTTTTTAGATTGATAGAACTTTGAGTTGAAATAAAACACATTTCAAGTAGGATTGAAACAATTTTTTTTTATTTGAAAGATAATTTTATGACATTTATGTTTGAAAAATAATTTCTGACATATGTCCACTACGACTAGCTCTGAGGAACCACATTCGACCAGACCAATTTTGGATCACTTTTTCGAGTGATTCAGGCCTTATTTCATCAATAACACGAGTTATGTTGGCTTCCAGAGCGTCTATTCTGGTTTATCAGCATAGCCTAATGACTTAACATAACCCAAAAGAAAATAATCCAGTAGGGTTATGTCGTATGATCTTGGAGGCCAATTAATTGGACCATTTCTTGAAATAATGTTATCGCCAAATCTTTCTTTCAATAAATCAATTGTTACGGTAGCAGCATGAGGTGTATCTTGTTCGAACCAAAACACTTCTGGGTCGATACCATTTGAATTTTGAAAAAAATAATCATTGATCATCGATATGTAACGAGCACCATTCACGGTATCATTAGCTCCAGCATCGTTTTTAAAGAAATATGGACCGATGATGCCTCCAGCGTGTAAAGCACACCATACAATGCACTTTTCAGGATGCAATGGAACCTGCAGAACTTCTTGATGATTGTTTTCACTCCATATAAGGCAATTTTGCTTATTTACATAGCCGTCCAACCAGAAATGAGCTTCATCACTAAACACAATTTTACGAGAAAAAAGAAGATCAACTTCAAGCTGTTCTAGGACCCAATGACAAAACAAACGACGCTTATTATGGTCAAGTGGCTTTAGTTCTTGAACCAGTTGGATCCTTGTATGGGTGTAGACCAAGATCTTTACGCAAAACTTTCCATGCGGTGGATGCCCAGAGTCCAACTTGATGTGAACGTCGACGAATTGACCAATCTGGATCATCATTAACACTTTGACTTACAGCAGCGATATTTTCTTCTGTTTGTACAGTTCTTTGCCTTGTTGTTGTTGTTGCATCAAGTAGAGAAAATGTTGTCCGAAATCCATCGATAGTTCGACGAATAAGCTATTCTGATGGACGATTATGTAAACCATAAATTTCACGAAGTGTTGGCGAATAGAACACTGCTTATAAAAATAAATTGCAACAACTTGTAAACGTTGTTGAGGAGTGAGTCTTTCCATGATAATTTTTCAATGCTTACTGAACAGAAATGTCAAAACAACATGGCTTCTACCTTTTGTCAAATCACAGTTATCCCCATCGGATGTTCTATCACTCTGAAAAAACACCCGATATACGGTTATTGCCATTGAATACCAGCAAATGCTACGTTTCACACCTAGGCAGAAATAACCACAAATCTCAATATGCAGTCGATGGTCACTGCATTGACCACTATAATGATCTGGGCATCATAGTGTCCTATGATTTGAGCTGTTCTCACCACGTGTCGGCTGTGGCATCGAAGTCCATACATATGACTCACATGACCCAGAGATCGTTTAGGGGCTGCAGCCTCGAAACGTGTCGAGCACTTTATTGCAGCTATGTGCGTTATTTGATAGAATATGCTAGACCAGTGTGGTGTGCTTCTCTCAGGAGCGAATTCTCCTCGACTCTGTACTGCGTTGGAATACAAGGATTCCTGTTGGGAGGATAAGACCAGACTATCACGCTCGTTTAAGACTACTTAATCTGCAAATTTTTGGGGATCGACGAGATAGAGGTGATCTTATTGTGACTTATCGGGCTTTGCCTGGGTTCTTTGGTGTGAATCTGGATCACCTCTACACGAGAAACAGCACCCAACTCCGTGGCCATGCCTTCAAACTTGCGAAAGTGAATTTCAAGACCGCAAAGCGTCAAAAGTTTCTTTCCAACAGAGTTTTCGGCGAATGGAATGGGTTGCCTCATGCAAATTCGGTGAATTCCTTCAAAAACGGACTCGACCAGTTCATTCGAGACCAGAATCACCTCTAACTTAATTATGTAACTGTGTTTCTTTGTTAATTTGAGTTTATGAATTTCATGTCATTATTATTATTACAAAAGTAGAAGAGAGGAGGTAACACCTATAAACTCTCAAAGAAAGATAATTACAAAATATGGTTAGAAAATTCCGTCTTTGAGTAGTGTGGTAATTCTCATGATAAAGCTTCAGTTGATGACCTCGAAGGTTGTTGGTATTGAGAGTGAAAAGGTGCTGTAGGTCTAAACCAAATAAGCCATGCAGCCTCCTAAAGGTTACGATCAAGTCGCAATGCTCGCGGCGCGTCCATAAAGGGACGAAGACCAAACAAGCGTAATCTTTCCTCATAACAAGGACGAACCACACCAAACGGCACTCTCGTCGCACAACGCTAGATTCGCTCGAGACGATCGCGCACCAATGTGGGCGTCCAAACAGGACCGGCGAACTCCAGAGTAGGCCGCACATAGTTGTTACAGAGTAGCCCTGCCGTACATACCGAACATCGAGGGAATGACTTTCTGATTAAATAAATCATTCGTCTAGCCTTTGCTACAACCACATCTATGTGGGCCGACCAAGATAGGTCCGACGACACAGTCACTCCGAGGTCACTATGCTGCTCGACGGCCTGAAGTGAGCATCATCGATGAGGTAGCATTGACGTGGATTGTTCCTACAAAAGTGAAGCACTTTGCACTTCCCAACATTCAGAGGAAGAAGCCACGCACGACACCACTCATATATGCGATATAAATCCCTCTGGACTGTAGAAGAGCACGCTTCGGCAAATATTTTGATGTCATCTGCATAAGAGGAACACGAAGAGGAAATCATCCGCGGGAGATCAGCCACGTATACTAAAAGAAGCAGTGGTCCAAGAACGGAACCCTGTGGGACATCAGGATAGCGATGCACCGTCTCTAACCGACGTTCACTCAGAAATTATTCTATGCATCGATGCAATCTCCCTCTGATGCCGAAATGATTAAGCTTGCAAAGAAGTCTTCTCAATGCGATCGAACGCTATTGGGAAATCTAAGTATAACTCGTCAACAGGGTGATCTGAGTCGAGAGATTTAGTCTGGGCGTCAAACTAATAGGTCGATAGTTAGATGCTGAGAGTCTGTATCCTGATTTGAAGATCGGCGTTACTCTCGTCGAACGCCAAGCCTTCGCCACTCGAGCTGAACTGAAAGAGGCGCGAAAGATTTCAGTAATAGGCTTCGAGATTTGCTCAGCGCATGATTTCAATACAATGGCGGGAAGATCATCAGGTCCAGGGACGCTAGAGTGATCAAGCTGACTCAACAATTTTCAAAAGAATCAGCAGACCGGCATGACTCCAGGTGGTTCATGAGTTAAAGCTCCAGCAAAGTACTCAGCAAATACAGCGGCTGTTTCATCGTCATCACGACAAATATGATCTGGTGTTTTTCGCAACGAAGGAATAATAATTTTGAGTTTATGGATGAAAACCCCTACTCTTTTCATTTGTTAATATTAATACTCCTAATATAATTCTGAATGAAAGACCCTTCATTAGCTTTATATGTGATCTTCAGGTGGAAGATATTTCCGTAACTCACAAGGAGTTTCCTCAAATTCTTTGTTAAGTAATAATAGACCCGCTCTCCGAACACTTTTCGAAACGAAAATTTATCAAATAGTTCTCCGACGCAAACCGGTTCCTTAATTTCGAAAATAATTAGAAGCACAGATGCCGATGTAATTCGAGTCCGCAATTTGAGTCCACCGGAGAGGTATTATGCTCATGTCGCATTTAATCCTCTTGTTGTTACGTTAATTAGCCCACAACCTTGAAGGTATTCTCTAAGCGGCAGTACGGGCCTAATTCAATTTTCAGGAAGCCCGTGCGATGGAGTAAGCTTATAATTTGATAACACTCGACTATTGGAAACTTACCCATGGTGGCCATCATCTGAGGCTTTATAACCGTAAATGCGGCGATTTCCCGTACCGTACTGCAAATGACGTTTAGTCTCCATCCGGGAGTTAACATGTTGGGGGAAAGAAAATCAGTATTTTTGCTTGAACTTCAAGACTTCGTTCGGATCGAAGCGATTTCGGTCAATATGCACAGTTTTGTTCTTTAGTTTGTTGCCATTACAAATTCAACTTAATGATAGCTCTCCCATAGAAGTCTTGGTCGTTATTGGCGAAAAACTGTAGTAATCGATTTTCACAATCTTCTCTTGATGGTAATTTCTTATCACTCAGGAAATTTGAAATGCGAGAAATAGATGGTAACTTGGTACCAGGTGGATATGGTGGATGCATCAAAACTTCCTAACTAAGCTCCAGGAGTTCTGGCGAGTCACTACAGACGTCTGTGATCTGGCATTGTCGTGATTTAACAAACAGTCCAATTGTTGATAGTTAAGATACGAATTTATTATTCGACCATATGGAAGCAACCCATAATGAATGATTCCTTTACAGACCCCCTAAAAGCACAGTAGAACCTGACCGTTAGTCCTGGTTTGGCCAGAGGTTGAGCTGCTTCAGCGCGCTTTGACCAGGTTTGTATTCACACAAAATTGTCGTATGTGACCCATTTCAGAAATAGAATGGGAACAAGGAACACTTTGTTTAGAACGAACATTTTGATGCAAAGATGTATGGACGTTAATCAAGATGTATCTGGTGTTTTTTTAGAGTGATAGAACTTTGAATTGAAATAAAACAAATTTAAATTAAGATTGAAGCCAATTTTTTTTTTTATTGAAAGATAATTTTATGACATTTATGTTTTGAAAATAATTTCCGGCATATGTCCATCACGACTAGCTCTTAGGAAGCGCATTCGATCAGACCAATTTTGGACCACTTTTTCGAGTAATTCAGGCCTTATTTCGTCAATAACACGAGTTATGTTGGCTTCCAAAGCGTCTATTGTTTCTGGTTTATCAGCATAAACCAATGACTTGACATAACCCCAACAAAAATAATCCAGTGGAGTTATGTCGCATGATCTAGGAGGCCAATTAATTGAAGCATTTATCCAAATAATGTTATCGCCAAATCTTTCCTTCAATAAATCAATTATTACGGTAGCAGTATGGGGTGTAGCAACATCATGTTGGAACCAAAACACTTCTGGGTCGAAACCATTCAAATTTTGAAACAAATAATCATTGATCATCGATCTGCAACAAGCACCATTCACTGTGACATTAGCTCCAGCATCGTTTTTAAAGAAATATGGACTGATGATGCCTCCAGCGTGTAAAGCACACCATACAGTGCATTTTTCAGTATGCAATGGAACCTGCAGAACTTCTTGAGGATTGCTTTCAATCCATATACGGCAATTTGGCTTGTTTACATAGCCGTTCAACCAGAAATGAGCTTAATCACTAAACACAATTTTACGATAAAAAAGTGGATCAACTTCAAGCTGTTCTAGGGCCCAATCAGCAAACAAACGACGCCTATTATGGTCAAGTGGCTTTAGTTCTTGAACCAGTTGGATCTTGTATGGGCGTAGACCATGATCTTCACGCAAAATTTTCCATGTGGTGGATGCACAGAGTCCAACTTGTTGTGAACGTCGACGAATAGACAAATCTGGATCATCATTAACACTATGACTTACAGCAGCGATATTTTCTTCTGTACGTATAGTTCTTTGTTTTGTTGTTGTTGTTGCATCGAGTAGAGAAAATGTTGTCCGAAATCTATCGATAGTTCGACGAATAAGCTGCTCTGATGGACGATTATGTAAACCTTAAATTTTACAAAGTGCTCTATAAGTTTGGTCAATAGAACACTGATTTTGAAAATGATTTTCAACAATTTGTAAACGTTGTTACGGCGTGAGTCGTTCCATGACAATCTGTCAATTATTACCGAACAGAAATTTCAAAACAACATGGCCTCTTTCTTCTGCCAAGTCACAAGTATTCCTATCGAAAGTTCTATCACTCTAAAAAAACACCCGATAATTTCCTTCGAAATACAGCTTCAATTATATTTTTTATATTAAATGGAGCTTTATGGCTTATTCGGTCCTGTGAATCAGAGGATATCCTTGGACGAAAAATTTTAGTTCATTTGGAAGTTAATTTGTATTTTCTGGAAATATAATGAATTTTGTGTTTGATGAAAAAAGATCTTTTCAGTAAATGAAATATGTTTTAACATAATTTATCTTCAAGCCAGTTCCAATAGAAAGAATCAAAAGGAATGAGATACGGTGGCAACCTTTTTCGGCATTAAGGATTTAATTATTCGCAGTACAAAAGGACTTCGAAGCCAAACGACCCCTGCAAATTTTCCTGATTCAGGCTTATTCTCATCGGCTTGAAAGATCACAAAATACATATGTCAAATGAAATTCAGAAAAATAGATGTTATAAAACTTTTTCCAAGAATACGTTTATGGTGAAAAAATATGTGATTATTTCAAAAGAGCACAAATTATTTATTCTGAAAGCTTTTAAAAAAATGTTTTTAAATTAAAATTGTAGGAGACTAACAGATTGAATCTGTTTTGATATTCCAAGTTTGTAGTGATCATTCAATCAAGTAAAAAACCGCTTCTTATTATTTTATTTTCATATACTTGAAAACGATAACATAAAATCGCCTATACAGGGTGCTCAAGTTATCTCTGGCCAAATTTCACAAGGTGATTCTACAGGCAATTTGCAACACAAAAGTTTCTATACAGCATGATCCAATCATCTTTCGTTGTGAAGTTATTCAGGATTCTATTTTGTGAAGTTCCACAATTTTTTCACTAAAAACATAGCATAACTTAAAAACTGTAGTCTGAATCAAAATTCAGTGTACACCATTGGAAAGTGCTGAAAATTCTCCTTAGACTAAGATTACACCATGGAAAGAAGCCATGTTGTTTTGATATTTCTGTTCAGTAAGCATTGACAAATTATCATGGAAAGACTCAGACCGCAACAACGTTTGAAAATTGTTGAAATTCATTCAAAATCAGTGTTTGATTCGCCAAACTTATAGAGCATTTCGTGAAATTTATGGTTTACATAATCGTTCATCAGAGCAGCTTATTCGTCAAACTGTCGATAGATTTCCGACATTTTCTCTACTCGATGCAACAACAACAACAAGACAAAGAACTGTACGTACAGAAGAAAATATCGCTGTTGTAAATCATAGTGTTAATGATGATCCAGATTTGTCTATTCGTCGACGTTCACAGCAAGTTGTACTCTGAGCATCCACTACATGGAAAATTTTGCGTAAAGATCTTGGTCGACACCCATACAAGATCCAACTGGTTCAGGATCTAAAGCTACTTGACCATAATAAGCGTAGTTTGTTTGCTGATTGG
This sequence comes from Megalocaria dilatata, assembly GCA_034642435.1. NCBI lineage: Eukaryota > Metazoa > Arthropoda > Insecta > Coleoptera > Coccinellidae > Megalocaria > Megalocaria dilatata. Next base: position 48,039,960 of record CM067860.1, on the reverse strand, counting down.
GCCCTAGAACAGCTTGAAGTTGTTCCACTTTTTTATCGTAAAATTGTATTTAGTGATGAAGCTCATTTCTGGTTGAACGGCTATGTAAACAAGCAAAATTGCCGTAAATAGAGTGAAAACAATCCTCAAGAAGTTCTGCAGGTTCCATTGCATCATGAAAAATGCACTGTATGGTGTGCTTTACACGCTGGAGGCATTATCAGTCCATATTTCTTTAAAAATGATGCTGGAGCTAATGTTACAGTGAATGGTGCTCGTTACATATCGATGATCAATAATAATAATAATAATAATAATAATAATAATGTTTATTTCCCAAAACTACATAAATGAAAGAGTTCTCACAATTAATATAATAATAATAATAACAACAATAATGTGATTTACTTCAAAATAAATTTAGAAAAATTTTATACTAAATTATAACAATCTGAATTAATACAATAAAAAATATATTTGCACAAATACTTAAACAAAGCAATTTGATCCAAAAAAAAATAAATAATAATGATAATAAGAAACAAGATCCACGTGCTGAAAACAAGCAACCTTCACCACTCCAATGCGTCTTCAAGTAGAAACCGCGGCCACCCTGTCAATTTCATCAAGAAGCAATTTTTTCAACCAGATTTTCAACTTTTTTTTGTATAAATGAAAGCTGTTCATATTTCTTATATTAGGTGGAACTTGAGAATAAATTCTTGGAGCTGTATAATAAAACGATCTCTAACCCACCGCTTTAGCTGCCCTTTCTGTGACATACTCGCAATCTCTCCTATGCCTTGTATTGTGATTATGTTTTATAAACGACAGTTCTCCCCTGTTTCTGTACTATAGGCAAAGAACCCTATAATAGTAAAGTTTTTCCATGTTGAACATTGGTACCTCATCGAAAAGTTTTTGTGTGGGATAAGTTCGTTCTTTGTTATAAATAATTTTCAGGAAGGTTTTTTGCATAATTTTCAGTTGTATTTTATGACATTTGTACGTTCCGCCCCAACCTGATATTCCGTATTGTAAATGTGTTTCAACAAGTGCGTGATAGAGAATTTTGAGAAAACCATCTTCCATAAGCTTTTTTAGGCGTTTGAAAGTAAACAACAAAGATCTTAGTTTCTTGGTCACTTTGACAATGTGAAGGTCCCATCTCAGGTGAGGGTCGATCTCGACTCCAAGGTAAGTTTTCGATGACACACATTCAATAAATTCACCAGAATTGCTATTCCTCAGTACCAGATGATCAATTTTGGGTAGGCTTGATATTTTATTAGAGAAAACCATGCACTTCGTCTTCTCCATATTGAGCATCAGGTCCAATGATAGTTGGATTCAAAATTTGAATGGTATCGGCCCACAAAATTTAGCGATAACATTATTTCGAGAAATGGTCCAATTAATTGACCTCCAAGAACATGAGACATAACTCCACTGGATTATTTTCTTTGGGGTTATGTCAAGTCTTGATGCTGATAAACCAGAAAAAATAGACGCTTTGGAAGCCAACATAACTCGTGTTATTGATGAAATAAGGCCTGAATTACTCGAAAAAGTGGTCTAAAATTGGTCAATTTAAACCATAAATGTCAAAATTATCTTTGAAATTAAAAAAATTGGCTTCAATCTTAATTTAAATGTGTTTCATTTCAATTTAAATTTCTATCACTCTAAAAAAACATCCGATGCTAATAGGTTTTGCAGAACTTTAATGTCGTGAAAGAACACTATATAAATATTGAAAATATTTTCAGTTATTTTGGACAAGTAATAGAACATTAGCAAATCACCGAAGAATCAGTTATAACATATTATACTCTCCATTCATTCAATACTAACAATTTCACATTACCAACATATTTTTTGTGAGTTCGAAGGGACCTACAAGAATCTACTACACATGGTCATATTTGCAGGTCTAAATTTACAAGAGCCCTAGTGGAAATCTACAAATTTAATACATATTTATGTTAATATTCAACTGCCTCTGTTTTAGTATTTCAGTTTAGTACCTAATTACCTACATAAGATCACTACAAATCGATAAATATGCAGATAAATTCCTGAAAATTGAACTCACCATTCTAACTTGATATTCGTAGGATACACTGTGACAGCCATCTTGTACTCTCTTTACTTTTAACACCTGAAAATAAATTAAACCAGTTAACTTTGATGAAATATATTAATTCGCAATTATTGTGACGAAGAATTCAACAACACTTTATGAAATTCTCATCCTGTACGAATAGATAAAGCGTCATAGAAGACTAACCTCAAAAATGCTCTGATTGCGACCGATCTGACCAATAAAAGCATTTTTATTCCCGTACGTTTTCTGTTCATTTGGTACGAACGAAAGAATATGTGACGTTTCTCAATTTCGTCGATTTTCGGAGATCACAAACAATAATTACGCACGTTTCCTGGTCGTGTATATCGTGCCGATTCATTTGGCCTACCGGCTCATTGAACTACCTGAAAAATGTATCAATCGATCATATTGACCATTGGACCAAACTAGTTTAATCAATTTATTAGAATGATATTAAGGCTAAATAAGCTGATGTACTTTGCTGCGAACATATCCTTCATTTAAGCGATATTAGGCAAATATACTTAGTGACTTTCAACTTGGTATTTTGACAATGTGGTCATCAAGAATGGGACGATAACATTTGTAGGCACTTTGAATCGTCTGAATTTGCTGGATGATTGCTGTAAACCAATGACTTAATGTAACCCCAAAGAAAGAAGTCCATTGGAGTTAAATCGCAGTAACGAGGCGGATAACTTATCGGTCTATTTCTTGAAATAATCGAATCACCGTATACACGACGTTTTAGATGATTTGTTTCAGTTCTTGTTTAAAACAATTTTGTATGGATGTAAACCAAGGTCTTTTCTTAAAATTCGCCACAAAGACGTCTGGGAGATGCTTAGTTCTTGTGAATGTCGAGAAATCGATAAATTTTGGTCTTCACGAACACTTTCATATAAGGCAGCAATATTTACTTCACTTCTTGCATTTCTTTGTCACACTGGCAATGTAACATCATGAAGTGTAAAATTTGTTTCAAACTTCTCTTATCCGGACGATTATAACAATCAAAAATTGGAGTCAAAGCACGTAAAGTTAGAGTAACAGATTGCGATTTTTCATAATAAATTTGGATTATTTGAAAACGTTGTTGGAGTGTGTATCTTTCTATGATTTTAAATGGCAGACATTGACAAATACAACTGTCAAATGTCACGAATAAACAATGGCTGCATGCGTGAATAATGTCAATTTCAAAATGGGGCGTTCCCTTTGAAAGACTCTTTATTTGTAAGGAGATCTTTTCTTTTCAAAAGCTTATTTTAATAAGGTGATTCTTCTTCTTATTTTATTAATAGATTTATTATTATTTGTTACAAGACTTCCTAGATAGCAAAACTCTTTTACTTGTTCAATTGGAATATTTTTGAGATGGAAATTTGAATTCTGAGTATTTTCCAATGAATCTACTGTAATGGCTTTTGTTTTCTTAGTATTCATTTTCAGTTAAAATTTTGTTAGGGGTGTATCTAACATGTGAAGCATGGTGATAATGTCTTTCTGTGATTCGGCGTCAAATGCAAAATCATCTGCAAAACGGATGCAGTGAATAATTGCACCGTATTTTCTTGAAAATACCAGGTTGAAAAGGTACGGAGACAAAGGGCAACCCCCACGTTTATGTCTATAATAGTAGATTGTGTCTTGTAAAGGTTTAGGAAGAATATACGGTCTTTCCAGTCCAAGTCTGTTTTTCCTCATGATATAGATAGAAGCTCCCAGTATACCTTATCGAAGGCTTTTCTAGATCTACAAAAATTAAAAAGTTGATTTTATTTTTCTCTATTCTTGTTTCTCAAATCAGTGTCAGAGCTAATATTGCCTCTCTCGCAACTCTTTCACTTCTAAACCCAACCTGATCTTCTTCTAAACATTCTTCAATTCTTGCTTTCAGTCTACTTTTTACAGTATTTAATAAGATTTTAGAAGCATGTGAAAGCAAGGCTACTTGTTCTATAATTTTCACAATTTGTCGCATTTCCCTTGTTGGGTAGAGTGATGGTCTTGCTTTTAATAAAATAATCTGGTTAAAACGCCTTCTTCATAGCATTTTCAATAATTTAAACAGTGTATGCTTCGCTTCCCCATATTGTTCAACAGTTCTCCTGGTACATCATATATGCCTGTTAATTAAAAAATATATAAGAGACAGTATTTCAATTTCCACAAAAATTGTTTATAATACAAAAATTATTTCACCACAATGTGGCTTCTTCAGATATCTACATTCTACTGGCTGATGGTGTCCAGTTGTCGAGTTTAAATACAATGTTAAGTACGTGACAAAATAATGGAAGAACAAGTCATAAAAACTCAAGGTGTTTATTGGAGTTTGCCGCTAAAATATGCCATTATGGAAAGATATTCAGTAATGGAGACTTGTCAACACCTGTTTGTTCATTCAAAAGAATTTTACGGGCATTGTACTTGTTGATTTCAAGAAATTCTAAAAGTTAATCTAGAACTTTTGCTTTCAACGTGGAAAATTTCATAGTTATTGTTGAAATAATGCCTTAATTCCTCAAGATGATTAGCATATTTCGAATGAACGGAATCCGATATGTAACTCCTTTGGTATTCTTGGATCCTTTTCTTGAATAATCTACCTGCCTGGCTAATGTATACTAAATCGTTGTAAGTCAACTTGTAGAATCCAGATTTATTTTCTTTATTCGTTCGATCCTTTTTTTTGTATAAATACTAAGGTTATTAATGGTTTTGAAAGCTGCGTTGTAATTGAGGCTATTTTGGAAATATTCAGCGATATTTTCAGGTAATCCATTAACATAAGATAACGAAAAGTTTTTCTGTGTATTGTCCTCTTTCAAATCTGGTGTACCCAGTCATAAAAGAGGACAATACACAGAAATACTTTTCGTTATCTTATGTCAATGGATTATCTGAAAATATTGCTAAATACTTCAAAAATAGTTTCAGGTGCAACGCAGCTTTTAAAATCATTAATAACCTTGTACTTACATAAAAAACAATGAGAATCGAACAAATAATGAAAATAAATTTGGAGATTGCAAGTTGTCTTGTAATGATTGCCCTTTATTGGCCAGACAGGTAGATCATTCAAGAAAAGAATCCAAGAACACCAAAGGAGTTAGATATCGGATTCCGTACATTCGACATATGCTCAAGGAATTCAGGCATAATTTCAAGAATAACTATGAAATTATCCACGTCGAAAGCAAAAGTTCTAGACACTTTTAGAATTTCTTGAAATCAACAGGTACAATACAATGTAAAATCCTTTAGAATGAACAAACAGATGTTGACAAGTCTCCATTACTGAATATCTTTCCCCAATGGCATTTTTCGCGCAAACTCCAATAAACACTTCGAGTTTTTATGACTTGTTCTTCCATAATTTTGTCACGTACTTAACACTATATTTAAACTCGGTTACACTGGACACCATCAGCCAGTAGAAGAAGCCACATCGTGGTGAAACAATTGTTGCATTATAAACATTTTTGTGGAAATTAAAATACTGTCTCTTATATATTTTATAATTAAAATGAGTTTCCACCAAGAAAGACCAAATCAATCAAATATTTATATGCCTGTTGCTTTCTTATCACTCAAATCCTTAAGTGCTTTCCTAAACACATATTTTGTTAATGGTGGTCCTTTCATATCATCCGGTACATCCTCTTCCTTTTCTAAATAATTTTTCTGTTTCATCTCTTTCTATGTTCCGAGTCCAATCCTTCGAAAGATATTATGGTTAATAATAAAGTCGGGAGTAAATCTCAATTTTTCATTTCCGATCGATTAGCGGAATTCCCACGGAAGCTAAAAATAATACTGAAATCCTCAAATCACTCCGCCGGTATTTTGTCATTCAGCACATGATTCCAAAATATGATGACATGTCTCCAATTACTCATTCTTAAATGAACCTTCCGTAATGAGCAGACTGTCTGATCGAATGGCTGAAGCCGTGAGTGCCTACGGCCATAAATTTAATTGATAAATAACATAAAACTGGCAGAACATGTGTGCACATATTAGATTATTGGCTACGTCTGCTTTATTTCAATATTTTTAAGTGGATGTCGGATTGAGAGCGTATGCTCTCGTTAAGTTGGTACCGAATATCTTCGATTACGCCGAGATGATAAGCGTCATATTTAATGGATACAGGTCTATATTGTCGACTTTGCAATCATATCGGCGCCAATAACTCTTTCTCCTGGTACATTTCTGTTAATCATCAATAAGGAATATGAGCTATCGTAAAAGAAATCGAGACAGTCTAACATACATCTGCATAACAATTCTAAATTTTAACTAAACAAGGTTTTGTTGATCACAGAGGCAACTTGCAGACATGCGCAAGTTGACTCCAAATCTGTCCAGTATCTATATTCACTATACACAGACACTCTCAGATATTAATAATACACTATCGCCATCTAGAGTATGCAAAATACATACACAGAGACTCTAAGATATCAATAATACGCCAACGCCATCTAGAGTATGCAAAATACATACACAGAGACTCTTAAGATATTAATATTACACGAACGCCATCTAGCGTTGATTTAAATGTTGAAGACCCAGTATTTTGATAATTTTAATTTCGGACATGCATTGCTTGAATTCTTTACATACACAATATATTCTAACCTGAAAAACAGAAAACTTCCTGAAAATTAGTACAAAAAATAATTGTAACAAATGTCTAACATATACTGTGAAACAGAGAGAATAATCATGGATTGAATCTGAATTCACAATTTCTAAATATACACAATAAATTCTAACGTGAAGTGATCTTAAAAATTAGAAAACTTCACGAAATGAATACTTGTTTCTTTTAAAAATCAAGTTGAATTAAATTTAAAAATATATATACAAATTACATATCTCGTCAAAAAATAAAGTTAAAAATTATATTGTGTATAACACGACGTTTCGGTCAGTAAAGTATCTCCGTTATCAAGTTTCAACAGTTGACACTTGATAGCGGTCAGAGATACTTTACTGACCGAAACGTCGTGTTATACACAACATAATTTTTTTAACTTTATTTTTTGATATATATATATATATATATATATATATATATATATATATATATATATTTAAATTTAATTTAACTAGATTTTTAAAAGGGACAATATTCATTTCGTGAAGTTTTCTGTTTTTAAGATCACTTTACGTTGGAATATATTAGGTATATGAAGAAATTGTACATTCAGATTCAATCTATGATTATTGTCTCTGTTTCACAGTATATGTTAGACATTTGTTACAATTATTTTTTGTACTAATTTTCAGGAAGTTTTCTGTTTTTCAGATTAGAATATATTGTGTATGTAAAGAATTCAGGCAATGCATGTCCGTAATCAAAATTAACGCCCTCTAGAGTATGCAAAATACATACAAGACATATCTTTGCGAGTTAATTCAAGTAGAGATGTGTATTCTCGAAATTTTCACGTTACTAACGCAGAATAAACTTTCGTCATGCTCAAATCAGACCATAATTTCCGTAAGGCTCATAATTAGCATATTAATGATCTGATTTGAGCATGAGGAAAGTTTATTCTGCGTTAGTAACGTCAAAATTTTGAGAATGCATTTCTTTACTTGAATTAACTCGCAAAGGTAAGTCTTGGAAGTATTTAGCATACTCTAGATGGCGTTGGTGTATTATCAATATCTTAGAGTCTCTGTGTGTGTATTTTGCATACTCTAGATGGCGCTAGTGTATTATAATATCTTAGAGTCTCTATTTATATCCAATATAGATACTTTATAAATTTGGAGTCATTAGCATACATTGCACTGACTAAATTAATCAGTTTGAAAGGTGCGCATGTCTGTAATTTGCCTCTGTGATCTACCAAACCTTGTCGAGTTTGTATGAATATAGAATTGTTATATAGATGTATGTTACACTGTCTCGATTTCTAGAACTTTCTATAACCATAGCTCATACTCCTTGTTAAAAATGTTTGGTACAGATTAGCCGAATTAATTCATTTTAATTTATTTTAACATTTCTGTTAATTTCTCCGAAAAGTGAATATATGATAATGAAGAAATCCATTATCGGACTATCAACCACTGCCCCCTCGAGTCTAACACCAATTGGATGGCCAGGTCGTACGAATACTTCCCGAGAGCCTCCACCCTCCCGAGATAACGCAGTATGCTACATAACGCACTCGGCTGTGATATTATCAACGTTGATGCTCCAGGCAACTGAAATTATGCCAGCTGCCGCCAGATTCGCACGCGACTCTAGTGTTGTGCACCGTGTACATTCCTAAGCAGTTGAATCAACAACTTCAAGAACTTCTGTTTATCATGTGTCCTTCCACTGAACTGTCCAGATGTGGAACACGCTTCCAGCGTATAATCTTCAACAGTTCAAGACAAGAGTACATAGGACACAATATTCCGCTCAGGACACCAACAAGGTGAAATAAGTTTCCCTTTTTTCGGGCGGTGAATAATATAAAAAATACTTGAAAAGGTTATACCAACAGAAAAAATCAAACACAACACTTTTAGACGTGCAAGTGAATTTTTCTTAACCAACAAATATTTCTGTTAAATTCTGGATAACTCCAGGTCTGATAGTATGAACACAGTCGTACGTGGATGAAATTAGAGCTTTCCTACCGGCAGTGTATGAACAACGTGGAGAAAATCAGCAAAAACGTGATGAAGAAAGGAAGGGAGGTCCATTCTGCGGGCCGGTCATGACATTAATTCCGCCAATATGTGGAGACATTAATTTCCCTGCAAGATTGAACCAATGGAATCAACTGCGAGATACCAATTTAATCAAAAGGGAACTGGTTCCCCTTGCCCCTTCGCAATATCACCCACTGCAATGTTCCTTGCTGATTGCGGGTTTTTCAATAGAAAAGAACGACGTGGCCAACCGAGCCGATGAGCCAGATGAATGAAATTATCTGTTTGAAACTTGCCCATTACAAACTTTGTTCTAGGATGCTCAGGCTTCAGTTCAATTATAAAGAAGCACAGTTATCACTGCATCTACCGATTAACCTTGATTTTACTATATTCAACAAGATCTAGGCCTTGTTAATACGAAAAACACATACAGGGTGAATCACTACTATTGGGACATAATAAAAGGGTTTTTTTTTACTTGACATAAGGCTTTTTCAATATCTTAAAAAATAAAAGAATCCGAAGAAGATATAGAATAATGATCAAACTAACTTCATTCAGTATATTATTCTTCTTCTTCTTCTTCCTCGTTTGTTAGGCTCATAGCCTGTTTTCTCCAACTCAATCATTCATCTCGTTAGATGTTGAGATCCAGGATTCGCGCCACCTTTTAGGTGGTCAACCTATAGGCCTCCTGGTTTCCGGAATACCATCCCGTGCGATTCTCGCTATTCTATCATGAGCCTTCTTCCCACATGTTCGTTCCAAGCTCTTCTACGTGTCCATCCCCAGTATATTATTATTCAAATAAATCAATTCGGCTGATCTGCACCAAAAATTATTATAAATGAGGAGTAAACAAATGTATTCTCGACATTTTCACGTTACTAACGCTGAATAAACTTTCCTCATGCTCTAATCACACCATCATTTGCCGTAATGCTCATAATTAGCATATTCATATTCCAATAAATTAATTCGATTGATCTATACCAAAAATTTTTAATGAGGAGTATGAGCTATGGTAATAGAAAGTTCTAGAAATCGAGACAACATACCTCTGTATAACAATTCTATAGCTTAGGTGTGTTTCCTTCTATACTCAAAAAGGCTATAGTTGCTCCTATACATAAAAAGGTTGATGTACATAATATAATCAACTATAAACACATTTCTATTTTAAGTTCCTTCTCCAAAGTGTTTGAGAGAATTGTTTTGAATAGAATGAAAACTACCTTGACAAGGTTAACATTCTGGAACCTGCGCAGCATAGCTTCAGATCAAGTCGCTCGACTCAAACGGCAGCCATTAGTTTTGTAGAGTTCGTACATGATTGTCTCAATAACGGCACATATATCGCCGGTTTATTTTTCGACCTGACCCGGGCATTCGATTATCTACCTTTTCAGTTTATTATCGAAAAGTGTTATAACCTAGGTTTTAGGGGTGTTTTTTCAGACTGGTTACTCAGTTATCTGGAAGGTAGATCTACGACTGTCAAGGTCCAGAGCTCTTTCTCTGCTGAGCGCAATATAGATTTGGGAGTGCCCCAGGGTTCGGTTCTGGGACCACTTCTATTTTTACTTTTCATTAATGATCTTTCCGTAAATTTACGGAAGATACTCATCAATTTGAGCACTAGTTTGGACTTTCGGCCGGTACTTTGGGTGAGCTTCAAAGGCGTTGTGAACTTCTGGTGCAAAGCTTTGTGAAGTGGTGTCATGCAAATAGGCTAATGCTGAATGCTGATAAGACTTTGCATCCACTTTTCAATTAGGAATAATGATCGCAAACTGATCATTCGACATTTGGATATTGTCACCGCGTCCATAGATAGTGCTGGATTTCTTGGTATTCACATCGATGAGAATTTGAAATAGAATACACATATTGACGTTTTGTGCAAGAAATTAAATTCCTCTTATTATGCAATCAATAGAGTGAAACAAACACTTCCCATGAATTCCTCATAAACATTTACTATAGTTTGGTGTATAGTCACTTATCGTACAATATAATATTATGGGTTAACTCAACCTATGTTGGTAGAGTTTTTGTTTTGCAGAAGCGAACTCTGCGAATGATCTTCAACATATCTCCTCGATCTTCATGTAGACCACTATTTTTAGAACATGCTATTCTTACAGTAGCATTCATTTTCAGAGTGAGATTTTTATTTTATTTTAAAGAAAATGAAAAAAATATAAAGAAATTATACAGTTTTCATGCTTACAAAAGCTGAAATGAGGGTATATTAAACATTCCGATACATAGAACATCTAGATTTAAAATGTCCCCAATGTATTGTTTTATATAATCATCTACCACAGAGTGTTAGATCTCTTAGTACTAGAGACTTTAAAAAATCTGTAAAATTTTTGTTGCTGGTGAGATGTTACTATAATGTGCATGAATATATCTCTGATTTTGACCTATTCTATATATTATTTTGACCTATTCTATATATGTATTGGTCTAAAAGGATCAATAAACAATTATTATTATTATACTTATTAGCTAAGTTTAATCAATATTCTATATTTTCTTTGGATTCTTTTATTCCTTTTGATGCTGTGTAATGAATATTATTTCTATATGTCTACTGAATTGAAATTGTTTTCTAAAACATTTTTAAAAAGTTTTCGTGAAAAAAAATGTTATAAAATTAAAATTTGTAGTTAGGTTAGCAGAATTAATCTGTTTGATATTTAAGATATTGGGACGTAGGTTAAGGACAGGTTTTTTGGACCAAACTATAGCGTTTGGACCAAATATCCCATAATAAAATAATGTTGTGAAAAAAGATAAAGGGCGTTTAAGTTGACTATTTTTTTCGTGTTTTAATAAAAAGTTCATTTCTCAATTCTTATCAAACTCGACATCAACTTTGGACGAAGAATATTATTTTATGTATTAATTCACCTCTTGTTATAGGGGCGCTATGTGAATCATTCTTGATGATGAGATCGAGTGATAATTTAGTGATGGGTTTTTTTTTGACGAAACTTGATGGTAATTTTGATTAGAAAATACGATGTAAAAATAATTTTTACGTAATATTCTTGTTTGAATACGATAATTCCGCATTTTTTGAGATAAACACAATTGAAGAGTTCATTGTCTCAGAAGAGAATTACAAATAACAAAATAAAGATAATAGCTGGATTAATTCTTCGAAACCTCTACAGATTTATTTTGAAAAAATCTCTTGAAAACTTTCTAGAATTAAATTAAATGAAATAAATGCCTTAGAAGCACTGTATCACTTTATAGACATAGACTTACATTATTTCGTGAATAATGAACCGATTTTGAGAATTTTAACTGGATTGTGCACAGAACATAAATAACTTTCAAACTAACCCACACTCGACATCTCTTCCCTTTCAAAAATGTTGGTGGTTGATGCAACCTTCGTGGGGGTCATTTGAGGTCCCCCTCAAAACAGAGGTTGATCTGTTTTCTTAAACCTTCGAAAATTCTTCGTTTCTGAGTTCTGGGGGGATCAAATTATCGTTGGGAATATCCAATCCAAACAAATTTGCCTTGGCTGATAGATTTAGATAGATTTATCGGAAACAATAGTAAACGAAAAACAATAAAAGAATTGTTTTTTTATTGCTCTCATGAAATATTTAATTGAATGGGTCTTCACTTGATAGAAGACCATTTGAAATGATATAATATATTAAATGAGATTATTGTTATTTCGACGTATTTTTTATAACTACAACAATTGTTGCGCTATCACACAGTATCGTCGCATCTAATATTGATAGCTGGGTTGGTGATGAATAAAAATTATAGAATAGTATTAAATTAAAAAAACGTAAAAGAGCATTTTGAGTATATTTCATTGGTATTTCTGAAATGATTGCTACATACCTTCGAATAAATATAATTCAAGAATCTTCACCAAAAATTCTGTATTCTCACATTTTCTATAGAATATAACACGGTTTGCATATTATTACATTAATAATTCTATAACATTGCTACACTCACCTTCACAATAGTTGTTTTTTGACATGCATGAATATGAAGTACATACACTTTAACTCTGAAATAGAAAAAATAATTCAATCAGTATTGTAACTATATATTATACAGAATTTATATATGAATTTAATTGATTTACATATAATAAAAAAAACCTATCCGATGTAAGATAGTAATCAACAACAAAATAATAGAACAAATGACAATAATCAATTATTTAGGAGTAACACCACCCAGTAGAATAAGTACGAGCACAAGGGCACAAAGCCGATCGGAGGCTATCTGAGAGATCGTGAATTCTACCAGTTACGTTATTGGCATGTGAGCACAGCTCTTTCACCAAGTGACTAGTTACCAATCTCCACAGTCTGTCCGAAGAGGCAGAAAGTGCGATAAAGATTAAGCCTTATCATCGTGCGTGGCGAGAAGCCCTTCGAAGAGATGAACTCACCAGCTTCCAGTTTCGGCTTCAGTCCGAAAACCTATAGCGTGACTGGTAGCGGCGAAGCACTATCCGACCTCTACTGGCTCTGCATGGTCAGTACCCGAGTTGTTTACGACGCAACTCACACGCCGAAGTGGCTTCTTATCCAACCACCCGAACGCAGTCCCATGAACCAAGATAATGTCAAGATTGATGCCTCAATTGATCCTGGTACGAGCACCGTCAATCCGGCCTGTCGTCAAGACCTATGAACGTTTGTGAAGTCTTTCAATTGATCCTTCAAGCACCAACGGTCTTGTCGTATCGTCGAGATCCACCAACCCCAGAAACGTCTCGCCGGTCGACTCGTCAAGTCCCGCTAAACGCATTTCTCGAGATATCCTGAACATGGGTTGCTGCGAGCAGATAGATGAAATACCCTTCTAGTCCAGCCTGCGGGCTGTCAACCACTGCCCTCTCGGGTCCAACACCAATTGGGTGAACAGATCGTACGAATACTTCACGGGGGTCTCCATCCTCCCGGGGTAACGCAGTATGCTACATAACGCACTTGGCCATTGGACAGAAAAATTCGGAGATTTACTCCAATAGGGTAGAGTACGTTAGTTTCAAGGGTGAGGCCCTGTGCTGCGACGGACACCCTTGTCACTAAGTTGATCAACGCGCCTCAGTTCTCCATTCCACCTTTACGGTCAAACTAGGGCCACATTCGGTCGATCTGCCACCACACGGGTCCAGTGACTGGCGCGAGTGGCATTACTTTAAGCATCAGGACTTAATCCTCCATTTCACCGGAATAAAACTAGGATCCTAGTCAAGACAAGAGCCCTAGCGCGTCAAGCTGCAATGCCATGTCTAAGAGATGTATCTGGACTAACAACACTATGAGTCACAAAGCGAAAACTCGCATATATAAAGCGTGAGCGAAACCGGTGCTCACAAACGCCGCCGAAAGGAGGTCATAAACATCCACAACCAAGAGAATGGCAAGAACAACAGAAATGAGGATTTTAAGATGCATCAAACGAGTAACACTCAGAGACCATGTGAGGAGTACAGACATAAGGGAGGAACTGGAGATACAGGATGTTCTGGAGTCACCATGTGGAGAGGATGCCAGCGAAAAGACTGGCCATATGGGTGAAAACACAGATTTTAAATACACGTAGACCATTGGGACGCACCCCAACGAGGTGGAAAGAAAGCTGGAGCTCGAGATCACAAGAGACATAACAATAACAGCAAGGCAAAAAAAACAGGACATAGTCCTATTGAAAAGAGGAAGAAAAAGAAGACATAATAACTTTCCAGTGAAACCATAAATTCTCCGAAACATCAGAAGAAATTCGGTGCTGACTGTACTTACGAGGGGGCGTTCAATGTATTCTCGCATATTGGGGTGATTTGCTCATAATGTGAGTAATCTAATAATCTCATTTACTAATGACACTATCTGAGGGTATAAATATAAAAATTTGTTGCCTGTAAAGTCGGTATACGGGCGAAAGTTTTACGTGACAACGACTTTGAGTGGTAAAATAATTTTAATGTGAATATTCATTCGTATAGTAGGAAGAAGGATGAAATAATAGTAACAATTTAAAACATTTATTTATACAAAGAATTATATTTAAAACATTAATTTATACAAAGAATCTCGCACTGAATTTCATATTAACAAAATTTTATTTATCAATCAGTTGTTATAAGTTATTAATAAATTTAACTTGTTTTACATTGTTATAAATATAAAAACTAAATTTAAAAGTTAGAACATTTATTTAAATCACATTAATTGTTAATATCAATCGATTTTAATTCAAAGTGTATTTTCTAAAAGGAGAAAACTAATTCACATTTGATCTTTGAATTTGTAAATCGCGCGCTTACGACCTTGCGCAGTGATTAGTCGTCTCGGTTTGAATGTTTGAAAGTTTCGATTTGACAGGTTGGAGGTTAAACATTGTTATTTCAATTTTTTACATAGCAAGTCGCGCTCATTTTTTCAAGTTAAACAAATTATTATTGGTTGAGAAACGATTTCTACTACTTTTTTGATTGAAAACTACCACAACATTGTGATTACTACAACATAACCTATTCACTTATGTCTTAGTCATTTATTTCATCATGTTATATTATCAGTCTGAAATTATTTACCTTTGCTGTTTGAATTGTTGCGATGGACGAAACTACCTTCACATTATCACTACACAATCGTTTTACAATTAACTGGCAACGTGTAAACTTGTATGCAGGCGCCTAAGCGAAATAGAAGCGCCAGACATGAACCGGTGTGTATGCCTATCTCTCTCACTCTCTCTCTCTCTCTCTCGATCTGTCTCTCTTGCTCTTAGGCGGGCTAACTGTGCTCGAGTGGAAGGCACGCGTGCCTTTCACTTTTTATGTCTGTCTCTCTCGCTCTTAGGCGGGCTAACCATGCCCGAGTGGAAGGGACGCGTGCCTCTCACTCGCTCTCATTGTGAGCGCATAACGTGAGCGGAGCGTAACGCAGTTTCTTGAAGTGTCACCCGGCAAACCAATTTATAAGACGTTGTCACGTCAAAATTTCACTTATTTACGATCATTAGTATTCTAGGTATACTCAGTGAAAGACGACCAGAATGACTGATGTCACAACGATGAAGAAAATCGAGCATCGTGCCGTTATAAAGTTGCTCACTAAGCAGGAAAAAAGTTGAATAATCATTCATGGAGAGATGGTTGCTGTTTACCAAGACTGTTCCCGGGGGGTATTCACCGTTCAAAAGTGGTCAAGTGAATTCAAAAGAGGCAGAGAAAGCATTGAAAATGACCCTCGCTCGGGCAGGCACGTTAGCGGCACTACAGAAGAAAAAGTGAAAAAAGAGGAAAATCTGTTACTTGAAGATGCCAGAATAAAAATTATGATGTTAGCAGAGATGACAAACCTATCCGTGGGTATCATACATGCTATCCTCCATGACCTTCTTAACCTCTCAAAGGTCAGTGCAAGATGGATACCGAGAATACCCAACGCACCTCAGAAGCAAGTGCGAATTGAGTGCTGTAAGAAGTTTGCAGAGCTCTGTGGGGAAGACCCATCGACTATTTTCAACTGGCTGGTTACTGGAGATAAGAGACCATGCAGTGGATGAAAAGGGTGCATAGCCCCCAAACAAATCACCCCATCCGCTGGAAAAATAATGGCTGCGGTCTTTTGAGATTCTAAAGGTATTTTATCGATAGAATACACTGAAAAGGGTGAAAGTATCACTTCAGCATCATACGCAACCACCGTAATTTAAGAGAAGCAATTAAAGGAAAAAGGCGAGAAAAATTGACAGCGGGTGTATTGCTGCTTCAAGACAACGCGCCTATTCACAAGGCCTGCGTGGCGAAGGCTGCTGTGCGGGAATGTGGCTTCGAAGAATCTTCCGTATAGTTCTAACATGGCTCCCGGTGATTACTACCCTTCCCAAATGTGAAAATATATCTTCGTGGAAAGCGATTTTCCGACGATGAAGAACTGAAGGTAGCAGTTAATACCTATTTTGAGAAGAAACCAGAAGAATATTTTTTACAAGGTTTAGGGAAGCTCATTTCTCGATCTAACAAATGTATTGAAGTTTAAGGGGACTACATTGAAGTATAGAATTTTTCCAGAATTTTCTTACGTGCCTATACCGAGACTGCATTGAACGCCCCTCGTACCTTTTGGAAGAACTTTTATTAGTTTTTAATGAGTGTCGATAGCTTGGTGGCTAGAGCATTGGGCAGGTTCAAATCCTGTTCAGGTGGGAAAGAAATTTTCTAGTTGGACGGTTGTCTGCCACCATTTCACTGTTGGGTCGAAAATTAACAGTGCTGAGAACTAAAGCGGCGTAAGCTCGCAGCAACAAAGCCTACCCAGAACACAACAGAACCCCTAACTCGCACAAGCTGAAAAAGATTCTGAGGGATCTTTACAGGACATCTGGGAGTATCAGGATAATACAGGGTGTTTTTAGAGTGATAGAACTTACGATAGGGATAACTGTGATTTGACAGAAGGTAGAAGCCATGTTGTTCTGACATTTCTGTTCAGTAAGCATTGACAAACTATCATGGAAAAACTCACGCCACAACAACGTTTACAAATTGTTGAAAGTTATTTTCAAAATCAGTGTTCTATTCGCCAAACTTATAGCGAAATTCGTGAAATTTATGGTTTACATAATCGTCCATAAGAGCAGCTTATTCGTCGAACTATCGATAGATTTCGGACAAAATTTTCTCTACTCGATGCAACAACAACAACAAGACAAAGAACTGTACGTACAGAAGAAAATATAGCTGTTGTAAGTCATAGTGTTAATGATAATTTGATTTGTCTATTCGTTCGACGTTCACAACAAGTTGGACTCTGTGCATACACCACATGGAGAATTTTGCGTAAAGATCTTGGTCCACACCTATACAAGATCCAACTGGTTTAAGAACTAAAGCCACTTGACCATAATAAGCGTCGTTTGTTTGCTGATTGCAAACATTGGGTCCTAGAACAGCTTGAAGTTGATCCACTTTTTTATGGTAAAATTGTATTTAATGATGAAGCTGATTTCTGGTTGAACGGCTACATAAACAAGCAAAATTGCCGTATATGGAGTGAAAGCATTCCTTAAGAAGTTCTGCAGGTTCCATTACATCCTGAAAAATGCACTGTATGGTGTGCTTTACACGCTGGAGGCATCATCGGTGCATATTTCTTTAAAAACGATGCTGGAGCTAATGCTACAGTGAATGGTGCTCGTTACATATCGATGGTCAATGATTATTTGTTTCAAAATTTGAATGGTATCGACTTAGAAGTGTTTTGGTTCCAACAAGATGGTGCTACACCTCATGCTGCTATTGTAACAATTGATTTATTGAATCAAAGATTTGGCGATAACATTATTTCGAGAAATGGTAAAATTAATTGGCCTGCAAAATCATGCGACATAACTCCACTGGATTATTTTCCTTGGGGTTAAGTCCAGTCATTGGTTTATGCTGATAAACAAGAAGCAATAGACGCTTTGGAAACCAACATAACTCGTGTTATTGATGAAATAAGGCCTGAATTACTCTAAAAAGTGGTCCAAATTTGTCTGGTCGAATGCGGTTCCTCAGAGCTAGTCGTGGTGGACATCTGACAGAAATTATTTTCAAAACATAAATGTCATCAAATTATCTTTAAAACAAGAAAAAAATTTGACTTCAAGCTTAATTTAAATGTGTTTTATTTCAATTTGAAGTTCTATCACTCTAAAAAAACACCCGATATAAATAAATAAAAATTTAAAAAAAATAGTGTCCGAAGTTCGAGATTCAATAAAGCAAACGAAAAATTTTCGATCGATTTCACATCCAACCGTGATCTGTAGAAATATAATTGCACGATGCGATTTCCACCATATCGATTGCGATTTCGATAAAAAGGAGGGAAATTGCATCGTGAATTGTTATCTTTATTATAATTGACATTACATCAACCATGCCGCACCGTTTGGTATTAGAGAGTTCACAAGTGGAGCAAGCACGAAGGTAGGTGGCAATTTTGCGGCATTTTTCATGAAAATATTGTTACCTACCTGGTCGTTAGAGAAACTTGAATTGCAGTTAACGTAACGGTTTGTTGGGTTTGAACGTTACTCGGTATCGAGAATTATGATATCGTTTCGGAGGATATCAAAAATTCGAAAAACAAAATCGACAAATCGAAACATTAACTAGATCAATTCTCAGAAACCTTTGAATATAGTCCATCTAGAAAGTATCCGGAAAAACAAAGCTCAATTGTTATTATTTAGTATATATTTTCAATTCTTGAATTAGAAAATTATAACAAAATAATCTTCTTATTTACATTTAACTGTAAACACTTGACTACACGTCGAGGTACATCCGAAACTAGATCACCTCCATAATTTTCGGTAATGGTAGTGCAGGACTGTGAGACTGACTGAATTAAATCATTTTTATTTCGTGGCGCACCTCGTTCAATTTCAATCTTCATTAGTCCTTAAATGTTTTCGATGGGACTAAAATCTGTTGAAGCTGCTGGCCGTGAAATGGTTTCTTTCATCCAAGCTTGATTACAGGCCGAAGTATGGCATCTTGCATTATCCTGCTGAAAACACCACCCCTCTGGATTTTAAGCATGCGCCGTTTCATGAAGAAAATCGTTTAGAATGCCATAATGCTTTTCACTAGATAGATAGAGAGATATACTTTATTTGATCTCTTCCTACAAATACCAAGAGGTGTAGATCGTGTCATAAATGAAACTTAAACTAAGAATAAACAATTCAGCAATGAACAATGAATGAAAATAAATGAAAATATCCCCTCTATAGACCCTCAGAATTTTCTTCAAGAAAAAACTCTCCAAAAGAATAATAACACCTAGAGTATAAAAAATTTTTCAACGCCATTTTGTGCCATTATTACTTTTGCAATAAATTTTTTCCTCAAAACTATTCGGTAGTTTATTCCATATTGCAAAGATACTATATGTCACATTCTTTTCTATATAGGTTAAGTTTGTTATATCCTGTATCAAATTATTTTTATTTCTTGTTTCATAATTGTGTTTCAGTTCATAATTTTGAAGTTCAGTGTAGTTATTTGTTACATAGATAATATATATAATAATCATATATATACTGACCATATAATGTTACTATTTATGTTCGATAAAGAGATTTTTGCTACTATCAGTAGGTTTCATCTTGAATATCATCCTCAAACTTCTTTTTTGTAATTTAAATAATCTATCAGCTTCTTGCCCAAAAAATTATTTCGTACCCTATTTTAGATTGAACGTAGGCATGGAACACTGAAAGAGCCTCTTTAACTCCTATACTTTCTCTTATTACCCGAAGGGCATAACAATATCTTGAAACATCTGTCGCTACTTGATGTTTCCAATTCAAATTCCGATCTATTGCTATTCCCAAAAATGGTATTTGTTCCACAGTTTTGATTTCTGTATTTCGGGTTATTACTCTGAAACTTTGCTCATCATTTTCTCTGAAAAGCATTATTTTAGTTTTTCTAATATTCGATAGTAAACCATTTCCCGCCAGCCACTTACTAATGCTTCCTAATTCCTTTTCTACAACTTCTTTGCATTGGTTCTTATCTGCAGCTTTACATATCAGTGATATTTCATCTGCAAACATCACGGTCTCGTTTTCAGATATTTGCACTATGTCTTTGGTATACAGTATGTATAAGAGTGGTCCCAGAATGGACCCATGTTGGGCTCCTTGTCGTATACACCATGAATCAGATTTAATTGTTTTTCCTTCATTGTTGGTCTCTACTACTCTCTGGAATCTTCTGGTTAAGTAGGACTTTATTAACTTTAAGACAGTACCTCTGATGCCATACTTATCAATTTTTTTCCAGCAATATTTTGTGGTTTATTCTATCAAAAGCTCTTGACAGATCCAGTCTTACTCTAATGTGAACTTCTGAAAAACTGCCTGGACTATTGATTTTCCCTTTCTAAAACCACATTGTTCTTTCACAAGTATTCCGTTTTTTTCTAAAAATATTGTATTTATATTTGAGAGTAATGACATCGGTCTGTAGTTTTCTGCGACTTCTTTATTATTTTTTTGTGGAGTGCCTTCACCCATGCTTCCTTTAATTCTACAGGATATATTTCAGTTAAAAAAATTTGGTTGATGATGTGGGTAAGAGGTGTACTTATTATCGATGTACTTTTCTTCAATAATTCTACGGGGATCTCGTCGAATTCTACTAATTTTTTATTTTTCAGATTCATTATGTA
Source organism: Megalocaria dilatata (assembly GCA_034642435.1). Taxonomy (NCBI): domain Eukaryota; kingdom Metazoa; phylum Arthropoda; class Insecta; order Coleoptera; family Coccinellidae; genus Megalocaria; species Megalocaria dilatata. The sequence goes on along the minus strand of CM067860.1, from coordinate 48,018,948 downwards.
TCTTGAAACCTCACTTTTAATGGTATCATCAACTACGCAGAGAGGCGTAGCACCACGCTGAGATATTGCTCCCCAAACCATTATTTTGGTGGGAAATTTGAACGCTAACAGGTTGTTTTGATAGGATTTTTAAGTGATTTCTACTAAGTCTAGAACAACTTTCATCAGATATAAAGACAATATTAAAATTATCTTCTTGAAAACGTTGACACAATTCTATCCTTCGTTTTTTTTGTAAAGGTGTCATTGTCTGTTCAGTGACATACGGACGGTTTCTGGACATACTTTATACTTCGTGATTTACAAAGCTGTTAGCCAATTTGCGAAACTCCAGGAGAGGTCTGTGTCATCCTAAGGACAATAAAGCGTTTAAATTGTTTTCCTTTAATCTTACGCGGTCTTTCTGAAACTGGTCTATGCCTTATATCCATGCCATTTTTTATCCTCTTTATTGCCTCTTATACAGCTCTTTCCCAGTTCAGTCAAATGCACTAATTTTTTAACGTTTCTAAAACCCTTTATATATAAATACTAGCGGACCCGACAGATTTCGTCCTGTCAAAAAGATTTGTAATGTGGCAGTTTTTTGTTCGTACGTATTTTATATTCGGGGCAAAAAATTCTCCTGAACAGAACCGTTACCCTGGTGATAGGGCGTTGTGAATAAAAAATTAAACGATGTTTTTTGTTTGATTACCTGGCGCATAGACAAACAAATCTGATGGTTTTCCAACACGGGAACAGGCAACATACAATTGACCATGTGAGGAACATGGGTTTTCCGGATTAATACCACAAACACTTAATGATTGCCCATGGGACTTGTTTATGGTCATAGCAAAAGCAAGCCGCACTGGAAACTGTAGTCGTTTAAACTGAAATGGCACATCAGTCGGAATCATTGGGATGCGCGGTATGAGAACATCTTCTCCCTTATACTTTCCTTTGAGTATAGTTGCTTCTATCACGTTGTTTAGTGATTTTTTATCGCTAACCGTGTTCCGTTGCGAAGACGCGGTTGGTTGATATTTCGCAACATTATAACAACCGATCCAATCTTTAATTGAAGATTGTGAGGTGGCAATCCTGGCAAGTTCAGCGAGTTCAAAAATTCCGGTGGATAGTTGACTACTTCTCTGTCAAGAAAGTACCGGGAATTTTCAATTAAAACAACATTTTTACATTTAATCGTCAAAATTTATTGGGTCGCCTTCAAAATAGGCTCCATTTGCTCCAATACATCTATGCCAACGGCGCTTCCAATTATCGAAACATTTTTTATAGGCGCTTTCCGGGATGGACTTTAGCTCTCGCGCCGAATTTTGTTTTATGGCTTCAATCGACTCAAAACGGGTGCCACGAAGGGGCAATTTTAGTTTTGGGAAGAGAAAAAAGTCGCAGGGAGCCAAATCCGGCGAATACGGTGGTTGCTGAAGCACGTTTGTTGAGTTTTTGGCGAGAAAGTCAGTCACAATCGTAGCTCGGTGAGAAGGCGCGTTATCGTCATGCAAAATTCATGAGTTGTTCGCCCACAAATTTGGCCGCTTCTTACGGATACGCTCACGCAAACGTTTCATAACGCCTAAGTAATACTCCTTGTTTACCGTCTGACCCTCTGGAACGAATTCGTAGTGCACCACGCCACGGATATCGAAGAAAACAATGAGCATCACCTTCATTTTCGTGCGGCTTTGGCGTGGTTTTTTCGGTTTCGGCTCATTTTTTGCCACCCATTCCGATGATTGCTGGCTTGTCTGTATATCATACTCGTAGACCCAGGTCTCATCACCAGTTATGAATGTAGAATCGGAATTACAGCGATCCAGCATGTCTGAAGCAACCTGTTCGCGATGACGTTTTTGAAGAAAATTCAGGTCTTTCGGTAGAAATGTTGCAGGTTGGAGTTTCATTGCTTTGCCTATTTAATGGCAATTTTAGTGCTGAATGGGCTGTTCGACCACCTTCAAGCAAAGTTGCTGCAATTCCCGACGAAGCGAGTGCAAGTGCAATTTTATTTTGTGAGCGAATTGTTGCTAATATTATAGAATCAGAAAAGTTTTTCCTGTATCACCAGGTGCATCTAAGAAGTAAATCCCGCCAGTTTCATCATTTGTTACTTTCATAAGAGTATCAAATACATACTTCTGTTGTTCACTCAACAGTGTTTGAATTAATTCTTTCAAAGTGTTGAGATCATACAGTTTTTCTCGATGCAACTCTTGGTTAAAAGTATTGGATTATTAGGCGCGGCCAGACCTAATTGAATTAATAGTTTGTTTGATATCATCAAGCACATGTCCTCAATTGAAATCAATGCTTCATTGTAAATTTCTTCACTGATTTGTATATTTGGATTTCCCATTCTATTCCGTATTTAATACAAAATATCATCACACATATAATCCTTGTACTTGATCCACAAATCAATTGGGTTTGATGGGAAGCATGTAGATATGATTATTGAAAACAATGTTCGTATTTGATGAGCGACTACGTTTCAGTTAGAAAACGTTTGTATGGGAAAAAAAGGGCTGTTTTAAGGGTTTTTCCGGCAATTATTCGAATTTTTCTCACCGTAAAAACCATCCTTGAATTCCAGCGAACATTTAAAAAAAATTGGCCAAATTGGTCCAGGCGTTGTTGAGTTATGCGCCTACCAACACATTTTGCGATTCATTTTTATATTATAGATAAAACAAAATAATAAGGAACGGTTTTTTACTTGATGAAAGGATTATTACAAAATTTGAATATCAAAACAGATTTAATCTGTTAGTCTCCTACAATTTTAATTTCAAAAAATTTTTTTTCAGAATTTTTCTCGTCGTAAAAACCATCCTTGAACTCCAACGAACATTTAAAGAAAAAGTTGGCCAAATTGGTCCAGGCGTTGTTGAGTTATGCGCTTACATTTTGCGATTCATTTTTATATTATAGAAGATTATACGAAAGTTGAAAGGAATATTTTCTAAATTTATAAAATATACTGTCAGGTGTGGGGTTCGAACCCACGCTCCCTTTCGAGAACCAGAGCTTAAATCTGGCGCCTTAGACCGCTCGGCCAACCTGACTCCTTTGTAACAAATTTAGAATATTTTATGATATATAAAATCCGCAAAGACAGTAAAATAGGCAAATTATAAAAAGGGCTGTTTTAAGGGTTTTTCCGGCAATTATTCGAATTTTTCTCGCCGTTAAAACCATCCTTGAACTCCAACGAACATTTAAAAAAAAAATTGGCCAAATATGTCCAGGCGTTGTTGAGTTATGCGCTTACATTTTGCGATTCATTTTTATATTATAGAAGATTATACGAAAGTTGAAAGGAATATCTTCAAAATTTTTAAAATATACTGTCATCAGGTGTGGGGTTCGAACCCACGCTCCCTTCCGAGAACCAGAGCTTAAATCTGGCGCCTTCAACCGCTCGGCCAACCTAACTCCTTTGTAACAAATTTAAAATATTTTATAATATATAAAATCCGTAAAGATAGCAAAATAGGCAAATTATAAAAAGGGCTGTTTTAAGGGTTTTTCCGGCAATTATTCTAATTTTTCTCGCCGTAAAAACCATTCTTGAACTCCAACGAACATTTAAGAAAAAATTGGCCAAATTGTGGAGTTATGCGCTTACCAACACATTTTGGGATTCATTTTTATATTATAGATAAAATCCACAAAGATAGTAAAATAGGCAAATTAAAAAAGGGATGTTTTAAGCGTTTTTCCGGCAATTATTCGAATTTTTCTCGCCGTAAAAACAATCCTTGAACTCCAACGAACATTTAAAAAAAAAATTGGCCAAATTGGTCCAGGCGTTGTTGAGTTATGCGCTTACCAAAACATTTTGCGATTCATTTTTATATTATAGATAAAATAAAATAATAAGGAACAGTTTTTTACTTGATAAAAGGATTATTACAAAATTTGAATATCAAAACAGGTTTAATCTGTTAGTCTTCTACAATTTTAATTTCAAAAAATTTTTTTAAGAATTTTTCTCGCCGTAAAAACCATCCTTGAACTCCAACGAACATTTAAGGAAAAAATTGGCCAAATTGGTCCAGGCGTTGCTGAGTTATGCGCTTACATTTTGCGATTCATTTTTATATTATAGAAGATTATACGAAAGTTGAAAGGAATTCAAAACTTTTAAAATATACGGTCAGGTGTGGGGTTCGAACCCACGCTCCCTTTCGAGAACCAGAGCTTAAATCTGACGCCTTAGACCACTCGGCCAACCTGAGTCCTTTGTAACAAGTTTAGAATATTTTATAATATATAAAATCCGCAAAGATAGTAAAATAGGCAAAGTATAAAAAGGGCTGTTTTAAGGGTTTTTCCGGCAATTATTCGAATTTTTCCTTGAACTCCAACGAACATTTAAAAAAAAAAAATTGGCCAAATTGGTCCAGGCGTTGTTGAGTTATGCGCCTACCAACACATTTTGCGAATCATTTTTATATTATAGATTCTACCTGTTTTCTTTTTTCTAGTTGCGACATCATTTCATAAAATGTATACCTGTTGACAATCAACAATATTTGACAAATAGTGTTGCCACGCAACTTTGGCCATGGCCGACTATCTTTACAACCTATTTTATACATTACTTTTGTCTTAGAATGTTAAAAAAAGGAAGTATAATATATTAAAATTATGAAAAATAATAAATTCCGGATACTTTCTAGACGGACTGTATAAGTGAAAACCTAGAGTACGATTTCAACATATGAATATAAGCAAACGAATACGAATTTTTATCTGTGAAATTATTATACCATACATATACATATATGGGAAACAATGGATTCATTCAAACTAACCACTATTAATGTCTCAAATATTGATAACTCAAGTTTACTCATATACCATTATAAAAATTTTAAGTGTCTAATATTTCCAAATTTTCCGTATTTTCTACTGAAGCAAATAATAAATATAAATAAAGTTGAAATATTGGTTATTTCCTAATAATAACAATCATTAGGAATCGAAGCAGCGAAAATAAGTATATTCTTGGAATTATTTTGTTTGGAAGAACGCAAAATTGATGAGAATTTACATAAAAACATTAACTTGACTTGAGACGCTTCAGCTCTCTCGTTTATCACAATCTATGGTTAGAATGTCAATGACTAGAGTCTGACATTCTCGAAATTTTCATATTGGTCGAAATTATTGGACAATAACATAAATAGAAGTTAATACTTGATAGAAGGCATATAAAATTATTTAAATATTTGAATATTAGCCTTCTACATATTTAATTTCAAAAAATTATATTTAATAATTATAACTTCAGGAATTAAATTAAATTAATCTCATATAAGTACCACTTATATCAAACGACATATTAAATAAACATTCATTATAAGACATCCAAATGATACAACAAAATCCAATAAATAAAAATTGTTGACCAAAATCCTATAAATTAAATATTTTGAGTAGACAAAATTTTGTTTCTTATATATTTGTCTTATAATGAATTTTTTTTATATGTCGTTTGATATAAGTGGTACTTATATGAGATTAACTTAATTTAATTCCTGAAGTTATAACTATTAAATATAATTTTTTGAAATTAAATATGTAGAAGGCTAATATTGAAATATTTAAATAACATTGGACCAACCTATAGTGCAAACTATACAGTATTTATTGAACTGAGCTTCCACAGTTGCTAATTAATCGTGGTCAATCCCTACTTAATATTATAAATGCGAATGTAAGTTTGTTTGTTACGCTTTCACGCAAAAACTACTGAACCGATCATCATGAAACTTTGTACATATACTCTTGAAGGTATTAGAAGTAACATAGGGTACTTTATATTTAAAAAAAAATTTTTTTACGAAAGATAAAACAATTGTTTGTCAAAAAATCGTCAAATTTAGCTACTTCAGTAATGAAGTTTTACTATTATTATACCCTTACCCTTTATCTTTCATACTTATTTAATGACTCCACTGCGGGCGAAGCCGCGGGTAAAAAGCTAGTATTTTATATTTTCTTTTGATTTTGTATCGGTTGGCTGCCACACATGTGTTGATTCTATAAGTGTAAAAAAAACAGCGTGCCCAAGATATTTAATTTAAATATTGGCAGTATAAAATAAGTTAATAAGGATTGTATGCTTTGGTAATAGAAAGTTCTTCAAATGGAGACAGTGTAACATACATTTGTCCATACTCAAGCAAACTCGATAAGGTTTTGTTGATCACAGGGAAAAATTGCAGATATGCGCACGTTTCAAACTTGGTTGGTTTTCATCAATACAATGTATGCCAGTGACTACAAATCTGTCAAGTATCTATATGCGCTATACACAGAGACACTAAGATGATCACTAGCGCCATCTAGAGTATGAGAATATACATACAAGACATACCTTTGCGAGCTAATTCGAGTAAAGAAAAGTATTCTGGATATTTTCACATTGCAAACGCAGAAAAAACTTTTCTCAATACTCAAAACAGACCATAATATGCCGTAATGCTCATAATCAGCGTATTCCTATTCAAATAAATTAATTCGGCTTATCTGTACCATATATCATTGATAAGGAGTATGAGTTATGGTAATAGAAAGTTCTACAAATCGAGACAGTGTAACATACATCTCTATAACAATTCCATACTCAAACAAACTCGATAAGGTTTTGTTGATCACAGGGGCAATGTGATGGACGTTACTTTTTTAGATGGAAATTTGTAGAGGTTTTCACAAAAATTTTCCAAATAATATTAGAAATATTTGTTGAAAAAAAACTTGTAATAATTTATAATAACTAAAACTTTTTTTTCATGCGTGGCTTTTTTCATATATTATTGAATCTGTGATCGTGTCTTTTTCCCAAGATTTTTCTGTGGAAGGTTAGCTAAATGAAGGCTGTATAGTTAGCTGTATAGATGTCTTTTAGTTAAGAGGAATGTGGATCTATTTTTTATTTATTGTTTCTATTTAATATCCAAATAACTCCCAACTGATAAGAAAATTGATCAGAATTTGAAATCTTTTTTCTGCAGAATTAGTTATATACACACATTGTCAAAAGTCTTGGCCCCCCTGGGTTTTTCAAGAAATAACTCTATATTCTGAAAATGAGATGAATATTTTCTACGTTTTCAACTGCAATACATCTGATAGAAAATCTTTGTTTGTTACTCTTTGCTTTACGCATGATGGGACAAAATAGGAAAAATGAGAAAAATCTAAATTTATTGATTAATTATAGTTATTCCACAGCTGAATCCAAATTCTATAGTCCCTATTACCACCTGTTCTTTCAATCAACTGCCCAATACGCCCAGGCATCCCACCAATCAAGTAATTAATGAAATTATCAGGCATATTGTTCCATTCTTCCTGAAGGGCTAAACTCAATTCCTGAAAAGTTAAAGGTGGCTTTTGGCGATTGGATATTGCTCTCTCCAAGTAATCCCATACGTGCTCAATTGGATTCGTGTCTGGTGAGTTTGCTGGCCAGTTCATTCTCTGGATATTGTTCTTTTGCATAATGTTTTGAACCCTTCCTGTGCGGCGTGGCGTGGTGGGGCGCTATCATCCTGATAAATTAAATTGTCCCCAAATTTGTTGCGCAGAGGAACAATGATTGGTTCAATGATGTTTTCTGCGTAGATGACACCAGTCATTATTCGTTCAACGATAATAAGAGTACGGCGACCGAACATTATACCCTCCAGCACATTTTTGATCCGCCTTGAAAGGGCACAACTTCTCGTGCGAAATTGAGTCGGCCTAGTCTGCCTAGACCTCTCCAAACCCTTTCTCGTCGACTATCACTTTGTAAACCGAATCGTGACTCATCCGAAAAAAGTACGTTGCGCGTGGTAAAAGCCAGTCTTGGTGGTGTTCTGCCCATTGCCGAAGGATAGCTCTATGTTCAAATGATAGCCCAGGTACTCTTAAAGGTCTTTTTGCCCTTAAATTTGAGGAATGCAACCGTCTCCTTATGGTACTGTTTGACACTACCCTTCTATGGGTCCTTAAAAAATGACTTCGAAGGGCCGTTACGTTCGATTTCTTCGAGTAAAATTTGCGATACAATGGTCTTCCTTTGCAGATGTTACTCTGGGTCGACCAGGCACCGGTCTCAGGGCAACGCTGCCGGATTACAGGAACAGGGCCACTATGCGCCTTAATGAGGTCAGGTGAAATATTCAAACGTTGCGCAATCTGGTGGTTCGACAAAGCTTCTTGATGTAGGGTTACTATTCTTGCCCGGTCAAATTGAGAAATTGGATGTCCCGGCATTTTCCACACGGAATATTCTCAATATTACAACTCACGTTATTCGCTGAAAAATGATTATCTTCGAATACGCCTGTATTCTCTCGAACAAGAAAAATTTGTTGGTGGTTTATTGTTTTTATTTAAGTGATAAGACAGTTGACGATGTGTGTATATAATCAGTAATGCAGGAATGTGTCCGAGCCTAAAATCGGCAAACGCTCTCATAATTTCTACTTTTTCGATTGCAAAGGCCATTATTAGAGGATAACGAACAGAAACTCGATACTAACGCCCTCCTGCATGACAGACTCTTATCGTATGTATCATATCGCGAAGAACCAAAAGCTCGAGTATAAAAAGCGCGAAAACAAGTTACTACGACAAGGAGCTCCCTCTCTCAGACGATCAAAATATTCATTCTGCAACTGTCGGTCTTTGTTAGAGCCGCAGTAAATCAGTCGACTGAAATAACGCGGCATTATTGGCGTTCCACCGGATCAATGTGTACATTCATCTGATTCTATAAACGAAAACCACTAATTGTACTAATTAGAGATCTTATAGTGCGTAAGGTGAGTTATAAATACTCAAGTGTCGTCAAGTTTATTTCGGAAATATCGACGTCCAACTCCGAAATAAAGTATCCTGCTAGACTGTTCAGGTGATCGGGTATAGGGACCAATTATGGAAACATGCAAATTAGAACCTGTCAGAATTTATGGATAAAAACAGATTTATTGATCCATTGAAAGAAATCTGTCCATAACACACGCAACCAAGTGTTTTGCGTACGGTAATTGACCATAATTTAGAACATTTTTTGGAAACATAAATTTTACTAGTGAACGGGTAGATCAATTCATCCGTAGATCAATGAAATCGGTAGCTACAGTTAGAGGAAGATCCATCTAACAGATGAAGAGAATGGAATGAAATAAGAAATTACTTAGTTTTCTAGCACTTATTAATTAAATATACAGTGGCTAGAGTTTAGTAGTGTTTATTCCATATTCAAACTGAATAAAACAAATTGTATCTCAATTATATATATTTATCGGGTGTTTTCTCTAGATAACTTTAAATGATAGAACTTTAAATTGAAATAAAACACATTTAAATTACGATTAATGCCAATTTTTTCTTTATTTGAAAAATAATATTATGACATTTATGTTTTAAAAATAATTTCCGGCATATGCCCACCACGATTAGCTCTGAGGAACAGCATTCGACCAGACCGATTTTGGACCACTTTTTTGAGTAATTCAGGCCTTATTTCATCAATAACACGAGTTATGTTGGCCTCCAAAATGTCTATTGTTTCTGGTTTATCAGCATAAACCAATAAATTGACATAACCCCAAAGAAAATAATCCAGTGGAGTTATGTCGCATGATCTTGGAGGCAAATTAATTGGACCATTTCTCGAAATAATGTTATCGCCAAATCTTTCTTTCAATAAATCAATTGTTACGGTAGCAGCATGAGATGCAGCACCATCTTGTTGGAACCAAAACACTGGGGTGATGCCATTCAAATTTTGAAACAAATAATCATTGATCGTTGATCTGTAACAAGCACCATTCACTGTAACATTAGCTCCAGCATAGTTTTTAAGGAAATATGGACCCTTGATGCCTCCAGCGTGCAAAGTACACCCACCATACAGTGTATTTTTCAAGATGCAATTCTTGAAATTGAACTTGCAGAACTTCTTGAGGATTGTTGTCACTCCATAGACGGCAATTTTGCTTGTTTACATAGCCGTTCATTCAGTAATGGACTTCATCACTAAACACAATTTTACGATAAAAAAGTGGATCAACTTCAAGCTGTTCTAGGGCCCAATCAGCAAACAAACGACGCTTATTATGGTCAAGTTGCTTTGGTTCTTGAACCAGTTGGATCTTGTATGGGTGAAGACCAAGATCTTTACGTAAAATTTTCCATGTGGTGAATGCACAACTTGTTGTGAACGTCGACGAATAGACAAATCTGAATCATCATTAACGCTATGACGTAGAGCAGCGATATTTTCCTCTGTACGTACAGTTCTTCATCTTGTTGTTTTTGTTGCATCGAGTAGAAAAAATGTTGTCCGAAATCTATCGATATTTCGACGAATAGGCTGCTCTGATGGACGATTATGTAAACCATAAATTTCGAAGTGCTCTATAAGTTTGGCGAATAGAACACTGATCTTGAAAATAAATTTCAACAATTTGTAAACATTGTTGCGGCGTGAGACTTTCCATGATAATTTGTCAATGCTTACTGAACAGAAATGTCAAAACAACATGGCTTCTACCTTCTGTCAAATCACAGTTATCCCTATCAAAAATTATATCACTCTAAAAAAAAGACCCGATATAAAGGATGTTTCAATAAGAGCGCAAGATTTGAATTGCGTGCCATGTTTGACAGTCATAATGTCACATAATTATGACGTGACAGATCGAAAGTTGACAGATGGGATCGAAAGTTGACAGATGGAGCATTACACAGTAGAACAACGCGTTCTGATTGTCAAAAATTATTATCAAAATGGCGAAAGTTTCATTGCCACTATTCGTAAAGATTGTCCAATTCTGGGAAGATATGATTGGTTTCGATGAAGTGTATCGTTGAATTAGAGTTATCTTTCCTGTTTCTACATGAAGCCAGATCTGGATAATATGGTGGGTGTGGCAGTGTATCCAATTCAAGCTGTAAAAGCTTTTGGCGAGTGACCAAACTTGTATGAGGTCTACAATTTTCCTTGTGGAACACTACTCCTTTTCTGTTGATTAATCATGGCCTTTTCTGTTAAAGTGCATTATTCAGTTTGTCCAGCTGTAGACTTCCGAATTAAATGTCGTGTTATCCGGTAAAAACTCATAAAAACATATTCCTTTTAAAACCCACCGAACAGACAGCATCACCTTTTTTTTATGGATATTAGCTTTCGAAATGCTTTGAGCCAGTCCATCTTTTTTGTTCCATGATCTCTTGCGCTTGACATTGTTATTTACAACCCATTTTTCGTCCCCAGTAATGATGCGCTTCAAAAATGGATAGTTTTCGTGACTTGTTAGAAGCGAACTACAGACATCAATTCGACGACACAAATTTCTCTCCGAGAGAACATGGGGAACCCATATATCGAGCTTAAACCCTGGCATTTAAAGTGATCAAAAACAATTGAATTCGATGAATTTAACCTCTCACCTATCTCACGTGTTGTTATTCGCCGATTGCATCACTTAATGTCTTTATCAACTTCAACCGACCTTCCGGAACGTGGTGCGTCTTCGACATTTAAATTGCCGGATCGAAATTTCGCAAACCAGTTCTGGCATTGGCGTACTGTCAGTACATCTTCTCCATACACATTGGCTAGTTTATTTCTGGCTTGAACAGCATTTTTACTTTTTCTATAGTAAAATATGACGAAAATACTTCTTATAGCTCACCATATTTAAAAGGGCACCAACCAAAAACTACTGCGTAGAATTGATTGAAGTTTTTCACACACTAGCTTTGCTATATCAGCTCTCAAAACATATAATGATTATGCGGCTTAAATGTGTTAGGTTCGAAAAAGTACAATTAAATCCTCTTTCAGGGAAAAAAGAAATTACTTTCCGAACAACCGTTAAAGTTAATTATCAGGTGTTATTTAAAGGTGTTGAATAATTCGGATTTACGTGGATCAGTTTGGTTGTTCATTTTTCTAGATTATTGATATAAACCTATTTCGAAATTTGAATTGAATTAAAGTAATTTTGTCCTTTGGACGTAGATAAAATTCGCAAAAAGAAATCACTTTTAAAAATAACCTGTAAGTACAACAACGCCAAAAAAAGTTTTGTATCATTTCAAATTGTATGAGAGAAGTTCCAGAGTTCAACGCTTCATGATAAAAATCATTATAAACCATAAATTTAATTTCAAGCTTCGTTATAATGCTAAAATGGAGATTGCATGTAAGGCGTCAAATTGAAATCAACTGGAAAATTGAAGTGAAACTCATGATGTGCTTCACGAGTTTTCCGGTTTAATACTGTCCAATACGATTTCGGGTAGGAAATTTATAATAAACTTAGTTATTCGACTTCTACAGAAGTTTTTGCGCCGTTTTCTTTTTTTTCATTTCAAAAGGATAAACCAAAATCAAATTCATTAGTTTGTTGACTATGAAGTTCCAGTATGTTATTCAGTTTTGTTTTGAAATTCGCGCCCCGTTTGATTCTCCCACATAACACAGTAATCCTTTCTGTTGGGTTTATTGAACGTTCAGATACTAAACAAGATATTTAACTGAATAATACGAAACATTTCTCCTCGCTTTGTATCTGATTGCCTCAAAGCAATTCCAGTGTTAAAATCCAATTTCATATCTATAATTAGGATATCAATCTCCATCTGTATGCCAAATCTCAATACTGTTACTAACTAATTCCTAGTAGTTTTGGAGTAAATCGTGCCTGACAGAATGACGCATCTAAGTAATTCCACAAGTTTTCCATTTCATGAATTATGAAATGACATATACACACGTGCTCAAAATCTGCAGATATTGAAAATAGTGCAGCTATTAAAGTACCCGAAATTTATTTTATTTTCATATTTTCAATATACTTCTTTTTTGTAACATTCTAAGACAAAAGTAACGTTTAAATTAGGTTGTGCACATAGCTAAAGTTTCATGGCAACACTATTGGTCCGATATTGTTGATTGTCAACAGGTATACAATTTATGAAATAATGTCGCAACTAGAAAAAAGAAAGCAGGTACAATATTTGTATAGAAAAGGTTTTCGAAACGTTAAAAAATTAGTGCAATTGACTGAACTGCGAAAAGTGCTGTATAAGAGACAATAAAGAGGATGAAAAATGGCATGGATATGAGGCATAGACCAGATTCAGGAAGACCGCGTAAGAGTAAAGGAAACAATTTAAACGCTTTATTGGCCTTAGAACGACACAATCCGCGCCTGAGGTTTCGCAAATTGGTCAACAGATTTGAAAATCAACGAAATATACTAACTGACAAAAAAACTGCTGTTTGAATTTTAAATTTTTATTGGTGAAACATAGATAGCATAGCAAGGAGTAAATGATTGAAATTTAAAAAAAAAAAAAGAAGGGTTTACAATATTTTTTAATAAATTTGTTAATAATGTGTTTGTCTACCGCGATTATCTATACTCTCCCCAACAAGTCTTGGCATTGATGTGTGATGTGGATAGCTCAGCGGGAGAGCATCGGACTCGTGACCGGGAGGTCCGGGTTCGAATCCTGTTCAGGTGGAAAATAAATTTTTCAGTTGGACGGGTGTCTGCCACCATTTCACTGTTGGATCAAAAATTAACAGTGCTGTGACCTAAAGTGGCGCAAGATCGCAGTAACAAAGCCTACACAGAACACAACTGAACTCCTAACTCGCACAAGCTGAAGAAGCTTCTGAGGGATCTTCACAGAAGATCTAGGAGTATCAGGATAATAATAATAATAATAAAAAAAAATAATAATAATAATAATTGATACAATAAGATGGTCTTTTTCTTCTTGAGGGATACTATCCCAAGCTACCTGTAGTTCATGTCTCAGAGCCGCCAAAGTCCGTGGGATAAATTTTCAAGCCTTCTACCCATGATGTCCCAAACATGCCTTATGGGCGAAAGACCGGGGGATCTGGGCGGCCATGGCAAAAGATTCACATGGATCGCTTCAAAAAAGTTTAAACTAACTCTGGCAACATGAGATCGAGCATTATCTTGCTGAAATATTGAATTCTCGAGCCGGTTAAGGTAAGGGCGAACATATGGCTCCAGTATTTCTTGAAGGTAACGCAGCGCTGTCATGTTACCTCGAATAAAGAGTAAAGGTGACCTACTTGCATGTGTAATAGCACCCCATTCCATAACGCCTGCTGTCCGGTGTACATGACGCTCAATATCAAATATGTGCACCCAAGAAGAATCGAGATTCATCAGAAAAGACGACCTGATGCCATTCCACATTCCAATGTTGACCTTCTCTGCACCACTGTAATCGTTGCCGGCAATGCTCAACCGTCAGAGGTAACACAAGATGAGGTCGATAATACTGCAGTCCAAAAGACCTTATCCGGCGGTAAACCGTTCGGACAGTTACAGGATGGCCTTGTTCTCCTAACCACTCATCAGCCAAAGATCGAGTTGTCGCAAATCGGTCTCTAATAGCCATAAGTCTTAGACGTCGATCTCGAACTTCATTTGTGCCCCTTCGACGTCTGGTGCCTACTCTTCTTCAATTTTGGGCATTATCAAACCACGCTTGACAACAACTCATAACAGTAGTTGGATTTCTGTTCGTACTGTTAGTGATTTCTCGAAATGACAACCCCACCTCCCGTAGACAATAATTCGACCTCTTTCAAATTCACTCAGCTGGCGTACACGTGCTCTATGCATTTTAACAACAACAAAACATTGACTTTGGATCTCCTCGAACAACTGTTTCGTTGTAAAATTTAAAAAATTTGCCAAAAACAACTACATATTTAAGTAACAAAAAATGTTTACATGAAAAGACCACCTATCTATGTTTTACTAAAAAAAACCTTAAATTTAAACAGCTCCTTCTGGGTGTTGCAGTTTCTTTGTCAGTTAGTATATAAAAGTATATCCAGAAACCGTCCGTATGTCACTGAAAAGACAAGGCTATATATCAAGGAAATCAAAAATCCCTATAACGACACCTTTATAAAAGGAAAGTTTGTCAACGTTTTCAAGAGAATAATTTTAATAATGTCTTTATATCTGATGAAAGTTGTTTCCAACTTGGTGGAAAACATTTAAAAATCCTATCAAAAGAACCTGTTTTCGTTCAAATTTCTGAATTTCACACCAAAATAATGGTTAGAGGAGCAATATCTCTGCGTGGTGCTACGCCTGCCTCTCTGTATAGTTGATGGCCCTTTATAGTGAAAGGTATTGTGACATTCTAAACGATTTCCTTCTTGAAACGGCGCATTCTTTATATCCGCAGGGGTGGCGTTTTCAGCAGGATAATGCAAGATGCCATACTTCGGCCTATACTCAAGCTTGGGTGCAGGATCACCAAGTGACAACCATTTCATGGCCAGCAGCTTCACTATATCTTACTCCCATTGACAACATATGGGGACCAATGAAGATTGTAGTTGAAGGAGCGGCGCCACGAAATAAAGATGATTTAATTCAGTCAGTTTTACAGTCCTCGAAGTTTAGTCAAGTGTTTACAGTTAAACGGAGATTTTATAAGTAAATATGATGAATATTTGGTTATAATTTTCTAATTCAAGAATTAGAAATGTATACTAAATAGACGGACTATATAATATTTTCTAATACGATTACGTAAACTTTACCTTTTTTATTGTAAACACTACTTGTGTTAATCAGGTTAATGCCACATGGGGAATATTTTCCCAATATGATTATACAGAATTTAACTTTTCTTTATCTGCTAGATCAACAAATCAAATACACCGAGTACTAAATCCATTTCAACAAGCCTTGAAGGGAAAATATGTTGCACTGCTGTATTTTTGGACTCATCTCAAACTTTTGACAAAGTTCGGCACAATGGATTACTCTTCAAATTGAAAAAACTGCTTCCACAGCCCTACTATCTGATTCTGAAATCAAACCCATTAGATCGAAACTTTGCTGTAAAATATGACGTTGCTTTATCTAATACAATTGAAATTAAAGCAGGGGTTCCACAGGGAAGTATACTGAATCCACTACTTTATCTGATTTATACATCTAATATCCCAGAAAAGCAGAACATCACACTATCCACTTTTTCAGACGACATAGCGACGTTGACAGCCGATGAGAACGTGGCAACAGCTTCCAAAAACCTTCCAGAATATCTGAATGAAGTGTGACAATGGCACCTCACCATCAACGAAACAAAATCTCTACATTCACCAACAAAAGAGATTTACACACATGGTCGTAAGTCTTGGCCCCCCTAGGTTTCTCAAGAAATAAACAATCTGTTCTGGAAATGAAATGAATATTTTCCTCTATTTCAACTGCAATATATATGATAGAATATCTTTGGTTGTTACTCTTTGCTTTATGCAGGATGAAAGAAAATAGGAAAAATGAGAAGAAATCTAAATTTATCTATTATTTACTTTTGATTAATTATAGTCTGTATTATCACCTCTTCTTTCAATCTACTGCACAATACGCCTAGGCATCCCACGAATCAACTCATTAATGAAATATTCTTCCTGAAGGGCTAAACTCAATTCCTGAAAAGTTGAAGGTTGGTTTTGGCGATTGGAAATTGCTCTCCCTAAATAATCCCATACGTGCCCAATTGGATTCATGTCTGGTGAGTTTGCTGGCCAGTTCATTCTCTGGATATTGTTCTCTTGAAGAATGTTTGGAATTCTTCTTGTGCGGTGTGGTGGGCTGTTATCATCCTGATAAATGAAATTATCCCCAAATTCGTTGCGCAACTATAATAAGAGGGGTACGACCGAACATTATACCCCCCCCAGCATATTATTGTACCGCCTTGAAAGGGCACAAGTTCCCGGGCGAAATTAAGTCGCTCTAGTCTGCCTGGACCTCTCCAAACCCTTTCTTGTCGACCATCACTTTGTAAACCGAATCGTGACTCGTCCGAAAAAAAGGACGTTGCGCCATTGTGGTAAAAATCAGTCTTGGTGGTGTTCTGCCTATTGCCGACGGGTAGATCTATGTCCAGGTGATAGCCGAGGTACTCTTAAAGGTCATCTTGCCGTTAAATTTACCCGTCTATAGGTCCTCAAAAAGACGTTGAAGGGCTGTTACAGATACCGTTCGATTCCTTCGAGTTAAATTTGCGATATAATGTTCTTCCCTTGCAGATGTTACTATGGGTTGACCAGGCACCGGTCTCCGGGCAACGCTGCCGGTTTCCAGGAAAAGGGCCACTATGCGCCTTACTGAAGTCCGTGGAATATTCAAACATTGCGCAATCTGGTGGTTTGACAAAACTTCTTGATATAGGGCTACTATTCTTGCCCTGTCAAGATGTCCCGGCATTTTCCACAGAATATTCTCAATTACAACTCCTGTTGAGGTAAAAAGACACAAATAAATGTTAAAACTAGACAAATGTATTGGGTAATGGGCAGAAAATCGAAACTATCTCTCCGAGATAAGGCCTATGAAACCAATATGGACATACGGAATCCAATTCTGCGGATGTGCTTAGACTTCTAATATTCAAATTTAACACCGACTTTCATCCAAAATACTACTTTCATTAACAAATGCATCATGGTATGTTGCTAATTTGACAATATATGTATAATGATTTGAAGATCCCCTTCGTGAGTGATCAGAAATCAGAAAACGATCAAGAAAATACGACCAAAATCTGAAAGGACACGAAAACAGCATTATGGATCAGCTGGCAGAAAATTCGTTCAACACAAGAAGATTACAGAGGACTTGGCTTGACTTCAATTGAGTTAGAATACTGAGTATTTTAAGAACTATCAGTAATGTTTATATACTTGTGAAAAGTATATTGTAAATTTCGATAAAAGTTACAGAAAAATCTGCCAACTAGGGGTATCTACCAGTTAATTGATCAACTGGTTTCATTGAACTACCGCTAGTTAGATCTAACCATTCATTAGTAGTGCGTATTCTGAATGGGCAATCAAAATTCCCATCATATTTCAACTGTAGACAGTCACTAACCAATTGATGAAACTGATTCGTTGCTCGAGACGTTAATGGAAAATAGACCAAACAAATGGGCGGTAATTATGAAGAATCGCATAAATCAATCGGTTATCTGAATATATCGGCCAGTCCCACGATTTCGTGAATTTGTTTTTGCCTGAGCAGACAGTTCTTGGTCCGATAACTCCGTGGCGCCTCCAAGGTCCCCCATTCGATTCGTCGGTGAAGGCGTCTGAGAGCGGGCTCCTGAATGTGAATAGGAAAAATTCGGAAAATCCTTGATAGAAAGTGGGTCAAGATGTGTAACCAATATTTGAATTACGAATGAGATTCTTGAATGGAATGTAGTGACTTTAGTCAACGTTTGGAGCAGATTTGAAATATCAGCTCAAAATCAGTAGTAGTAATCAATTTTATTGATGGTTATCAAATATCAAAGTCTTCCTGCCAGTTCTAATCACAATTAATGTTAAATAAGGTTTAATGCATGGGAAAAACACTTTACTCGAAGATACCAGGTATTCAAAAATTGGTAGCGCTGATAGTTTGGTATTTGGTGTGCTTTCTATGTCATAATGACGTATCTATGGTTCCATATTAGCCTTTGGAGGGTTATGTAACAATTATAGAGCATTGACCTAGAAGAGTTCAGAAAAACTGTATGTCGGTACTCCAGTAGAGGCCGGCATAACATTTTATAAATTGAACTAGCAATCTTCACAATGATGCCCAAATTTTTATAAGTGAGTGATCGTATAATGGCTGATGTTTTTTGAAATCTAGTGTGTGCTTTGAAGCTGAGATTGTTGTCTATGTGTATTCCCAAGTGTTTCGTACTACGGTTAGTTTACCGTAGTATTTGCCTATTATTTCAGTATTTTAAAATAATAGACAATTGCAAATTAATTAATCTCGATGATTAATTCCAATGGCTTCTAGTGGATTGTATTTTTTATTATTAGCGGTAATTTTGACTTCAAAGAACACTCTATGTGTGGTGATCTACAGCTTCCTTTATCTAATAATGATAAACCACAACGATGATAAGGAACTGAAGTAAAACACTTATAACAAAACAAACTAATATATTTTGGTATATTGGTATATGATACCAAGCTTATATGATGACAATTACACTACAAACAAATGTAAGGTAGATTGCTGCGTTTACAGCAATCGCGTTAAGCTTGTACAATTACATACGAACAACTTGACTATTCGGAGAATAATGCATAATGTAGCTAGGGCTACATGCGACAACTTTGACTATTACACGAATAATAAATGCATGATGTAGCAAGGGCTACATGCGAACGCTTCGATTATCATGAATAATAATGATTTTACAGAATTTTCAAAAACTGAACGTTAAAGGTGCTCGATGCACCCCTTCTAACAAAAAGAGGGAAATTAACCTAAATGATTGGAAGGTCCATCTGGAGGTGGACTGAATGATCGAAATAAACCTTCTTATTGGTTACAGAAAAATCATAAGAATAATGCAAGTAAAGAAGGATAAAGTCAATTTGTAATTCCGAATGCTGCGTCATGTGAAATTAACAGGCATAAATATATCCAAATCTCTAATTGACTTTCCATGTTTTCTAAGGCCATATATAATAATTGAACAACCAATAATCTGAAGTGTCGAATAAAAACAAACAGTTTGAAACAATCTCAAAACTGCTAGATCGCATATCAACGTAAAAGACATAAGTATCGAATGACAAACTAATTTCGAACGACAGGCCGTCTCTAATGAGACGGAACACCAAGTAAAGTGTCTTTCATTAACAGCGCCCCATTTTTTTTTGTAAATGAAACACATTATTCATTTGAAAATTATTGAAATTTATACCTTTGTGTGTACCTTTCCAGGATTAAATGGTAGACATTGACAAATACAACTGTCAATGTCACAAACAAAAAATGATTGAGAAATGTCAATTTAGAAATTAATTGAATGACCCTTCACATTAAGATAAAAACCAAGCAAAGTCACGAGTATTAGATAGTTATTCATAATTTCGAACAAATTTTTTTTAAATGCGTACACCAGGTAGCTTCGCCTCACCAACCAGGAAGCTTCTGGTGAAAATTTCAACCAAAAGTACACCGACATGTATGGCGCTGACCCTGAATAAGAAACAATTATTCTTCCACGTTCTGCGAAGGTCAGGCATAATGAATAGTTTGGCATTTCTATATTGAGCTGCGTTGAGCTAATTTCTTGTCGACGAAGGTCATCCACCTATCAAGATTCGTACTGAACTGATAAAGTTTATTATGAATTCATTTCATTTTCACCTCGCTCAAGAATCAATTGTGGAATTGTAATGGTAGGTGAGGTTATTTGCGCACCGCCTACTCGATAACTGAACGCAATTTCTTCGATCTGAATATTAAGCCGAGCGAACTTCAGAGAATTGCGATATTTTCTAAGCGTGTCTGATCTGTTTGGAATTAATCGTCTGAAGAACGATTTCCGATTCGTTAATGCTGCGAATTTTGTACGGAGGTTTCAAATGCATCCATCCACTCCCTCTAGTTTGGTTTTGCAATTCCAGATTATTATTATTATTATTATTATTATTATTATTATTATTATCCTGATACTCCTAGATCTTCTGTGAAGATCCCTCAGAAGCGTTTTCAGCTTGTACGAGTTAGGAGTTCAGTTGTGTTCTGTGTAGGCTTTGTTACTGCGATCTTGCGCCACTTTAGGTCACAGCACTGTTAATTTTTGACCCAACAGTGAAATGGTGGCAGATACCCGTCCAACTAGAAAATTTCTTTTCTACCTGAATAGGATTCGAACCCTGGACCTCCCGGTCACGAGTCCGATGCTCTCCCGCTGAGCTATCCACACTCATAGATGAAGCTAATAATAATATAGTCCGTCTAGAAAGTATCACGAACTTATTTTATTTTTCATAATTTTGATATAATTCTTTTTTATAACATTCTAAGACAAAAGTGATGTATAAAATAGGTTGTGTAGATAGTCGGCTATGGCCAAAGTTGCATGGCAACACTATTTATCAAATAATATTGATTGCCAACAGGTATATAATTTATGAAATAATATCGCAACTAGAAAAAAGAAAACAGGTAGAATATACAGATTTAGAAATCAACGAAATATAAAAGTATGTCTAGAAATCGTCCGTATGTCACTGAAAAGACAAGGCTACATATCAAGGAAGCCAAAAAAATATATTTTACAGTCTGACACATGTTGCGTCGTCCGTTAGAATGTACTTAGAAGCGCTCAAATGAGAAGTTCTACCTCACCCCCAGTACAGCTCAGACTATTTTGGAATTTTTCCATCCTTAATTTCAAAAAAAGATTAAAAATCATGTTGGCCTCGACTTGATGGTTGGCTCGGTCTAATGGTATCTATTTTCGGATTTTGATTTTTGAATTGATTCTTTGATTCTTTTTTTATATACTTATTTGTTTATGTGTTAGTATTTGCATTTTGCGTTTTTGTTTTGTATTTCATTTTATTTTATTTTGTATTTTTAGGTTAAGTTTAAAATCAGCTCAGCTGTACTTCGCCTTTTCATTTCATACTATTGTAAATGAATAAAGTCTATTATTATTATTATTATTATTATTATATTGCTCCTTCCGATTATCATCTCTTCCGATCGATGAAACATGGTCTGGCTGACCAGCATTTCTCCAATTACGATGAAGTCAAAAAATGGATCGATGCATGGATATTGCCCAAAAAGTCGGCCCTTTGTTCGCGATGAGATCCGTCAGTAGAAATGGAAAAAGTAGTGGTTAGCGACAGACGATACTTTGAAGTCTGAATGTATATCCAATTTTTTACAATAAAGCTTTGATTTTTGACAAAAAACTGCACGAACTTATTTATACTGCTAATATGTTGATAATAAATATCTGGAAATTAAAATATCCCTTATCTGAATCATCATTTTGAACAGATTTCGACCAAGTAAAGACAGGTTCTATTAAATAATATCGGGTGTTTTTTTAGAGTGAAAGAACTTTAAATTGAAATAAACCACATTTAAATTAAGATTGAAGCCAAATTACTTTCCTAATTGAAAGATAATTTCATGACATTTCTGTATTAAAAATAATTTCCGGCATATATCTACCACGAGGAGCCGCTTTCGGCCAGACCAATTTTGAATCACTTTTTCGAGTAATTCAGGCCTTATTTCATCAATAACATGAGTTATGTTGGCTTCCAAAGCGTCTATTATTTCTGCTTTATCAGCATGAACCAATGACTTGACATAACCCCAAAGAAAATAATCCAGTGGAGTTATATCGCATGATCTTGGAGGCCAATTAATTAAACCTTTCACGAAATAACGTTATCGCCAAATCTTTCTTTCAATAAATCAATTGTTACGGTAGAAGCATGAGGTGTAGCACCGTCTTGTTGGAACCATTAGACCTCTGGGTCGAAACTATTCAAATTTTGAAACAAATAATCATTGATCATCGATCTGTAACTAGCACCATTCACTGTAACATTAACTACAGCATAGTTTTTAAAGAAATATGGAACGATGATGCCTCCAGCGTGTAAAGCACACCATACAGTGCATTTGCTTAATCGCTAAACACAATTTTACGATAAAAAAGTGGATCAACTTCAGCTGTTCTAGGGCCAAATCGGCAAACAAACAACGCTTATTATCTTGAATGGTGGAGGTCCTCACTTGATGGAAATCCATTTTCATTTAATTTAAAAGGGATTAAATAAAAACATATTTAATAAAATTTCCACATTTATTGTGTTTCAACAATATTGTAACACTACATTTGCAACAATTGTTTCGCCAAATTCTTGGCTTCTTCAGGCGAGTTCGATGTTAAACTACTCTAAAAATTTTTATTTTTTCTCCTTATATATTTCTCAAGATGGAAGAGGGGGGAACGGTATTCTAAATGCTTCTGGGAATTTTTATGGCATGTTTATCAATGGTGATCTGTTGACATCGGTTTGGTCATTAAGTAATATATTCTGCCTGTTATATCTGTTAATTTCCATTGCTTCTAGAATATTAAGTCTTCTACTTTTGTTTTCTATGTGTAGAATTTTGTAGTTTGAATCAAACATATGTCCCTCGTCTAAAAGATGGTTCGCATAAGTTGAGTTCTGTTTTTTATTCAGGAAACTACTCAAATGTTCTTTAATCCTCTTCTTGAAGTTCCTTCCTGTTTGTCCAATATATACTTTCTGGCATGAACCACAATTCAACTTATATACTCCCGATTTTTTGTTTTTAACAAAAAATCGGGAGTATATAAGTTGAATTGTGGTTCATGCCAGAAAGTATATATTGGACAAACAGGAAGGAACTTCAAGAAGAGGATTAAAGAACATTTGAGTAGTTTCCTGAATAAAAAACAGAACTCAACTTATGCGAACCATCTTTTAGACGAGGGACATATGTTTGATTCAAACTACAAAATTCTACACATAGAAAACAAAAGTAGAAGACTTAATATTCTAGAAGCAATGGAAATTAACAGATATAACAGGCAGAATATATTACTTAATGACCAAACCGATGTCAACAGATCACCATTGATAAACATGCCATAAAAATTCCCAGAAGCATTTAGAATACCGTTCCCCCCTCTTCCATCTTGAGAAATATATAAGGAGAAAAAATAAAAATTTTTAGAGTAGTTTAACATCGAACTCGCCTGAAGAAGCCAAGAATTTGGCGAAACAATTGTTGCAAATGTAGTGTTACAATATTGTTGAAACACAATAAATGTGGAAATTTTATTAAATATGTTTTTATTTAATCCCTTTTAAATTAAACGCTTATTATGATCAAATGGCTTTAGTTCTTGAACCAGTTGGATCTTGTATGGGTGTAGACCAAGTTTGTTACGCAAAATTTTCCATGTGGTGGATGCACTGAGTCCAACTTGTTGTGAACATCAACAAATTGACATCATTAACACTATGACTTATAGCAGCGATATTTTCTTCTATACGTTCAGTTCTTTGTCGTGTTGTTGTTGCATCGAGTAGAGAAAATGTTGTACGAAATATATCGATAGTTCGACGAATAAGCTGCTCTGATGGATGATTATGCGAACCATAAATTTCACGAAGTGCTCTGTAAGTTTGGCGAATAGAACACTAATTTTGAAAATAAATTTCAACAATTTGTAAACGTTGTTGCGGCGTGAGTATTTACATGATAATTTTTCAATGCTTACTGAACAGAAATGTCAAAACAACATGGCTTCTACCTTCTGTCAAATCACAGTTATCCCTATCGAAAGTTCTATCACTTTAAAAAAACACCCGATACGTATAGATTTGATAGGATAAGATCAAACTTCATGGTCGGACGATATCTCTCTCGACTTGGAAAAAATGCTGTTAAAACGTTTTTGCAGATAACCACAAGCAAAACATGCATATACGAGATAACCGCTGAATCCACCTCTCCGTCTTCATTTCCTCTAAAAATCATACCTCACCATTTCTATTTTAATCTTGCTTTATCTTAATTAACATAGTCGCTTTACTTCTGCTTTAATACGGAAGGTTAATTGAAAGTGAATGTGAATTTTATTCTTAAAAATATGAATTGGGTTAATTATTCATTTTTCTCTTTGATTATAAATTATTAATGATAAACCTTCGAAATCAAGGCAAATCTGACAATGATTGAAATATTCCTTCATGTTGCTCAGAAACATAAATCGGGTGTTTTTTTTTGGAGTGATAGAATTTTCGATAAAGATAACTGTGATTTGACAGAAGGTAGAAGCCATGTTGCTTTGACATTTCTGTTCAGTTAACATTGACAGATTATCATGGAAAGACTCACGCCGCAACAAAGTTTACAAATTGTTGAAATTTATTTTCAAAATCACTTATAGAGCACTTCGAGAAATTTATGGTTTACATAATCGTCCATCAGAGCAGCTTATTCGTCGAACTATGGATAGATTTCGGACAACATTTTCTCTACTCGATGCAACAACAACAACAACAAGACAAAGAACTGTACGTACAGAAGAAAATATCGCTGCTGTAAGTCATAGTGTTAATGATGATCCAGATTTGTCTGTTCGTCGACGTTTACAACAAGTTGGACTCTGTGCATCCACCACATGGAAAATTTTGCGTGAAGATCTTGGTTACACCCAAACAAGATCCAACTGGTTCAAGAACTAAAGCCACTTGACCATAATAAGCGTCGTTCGTTTGCAGATTGGGCTCTAGAACAGCTTGAAGTTGATCCACTTTTTTATCGCAAATTTGTGTTTAGTGATGAAGCTTATTTCTGGTTGAACGACTATGTAAACAAGCAAATTTGCCGTATATGGAGCGAAAACAATCCTCAAGAAGTTCTGCAGGTTCCATTGCATCCTGAAAAATGCACTGGATGGTGTGCTTCACACGCTGGAGGCATCATCGGTCCATATTTCCTTAAAAACATCATTTCGATAAATGGTCCAATTAATTGGCCTCCAAGATCAGGCGACATAACTCCACTGGATTATTTTCTTTGGGGTTATGTCAAGTCATTGGTTTATGCTGATAAAACAGAAACAATAGACGATTTGGAAGCCAACATAACTCGTTGTATTGATGAAATAAGGCCTGAATTACTCGAAAAAGTGGTCCAAAATTGGTCTGGTAGAATGCGGTTCCTCAGAGCTAGTCGTGGTGAACATTTGCCGGAAATTATTTTCAAAACATAAATGTCATAAAATTATCTTTCAAATAAAAAAAAAATTGGCTTCAATCTTAATTTGAATGTGTTTCATTTCAATTTAAAGTTCTATCACTCTAAAAAACACACGATAAGTCAACAACATATTAGGTTGCTCTGAAAGTAATTTCGTTTTATCTTTTTTGGAAAATGAAAGACAATTTTCATAATATGAATATGAATATTTTATTAAATTTTATATTGGTCATTCTGATACAACACCTTTTGTCATCTTTGTGGTAGTAGCATTATTCAATGTCCCAAAATGTTTGGAAAAAGATTGATCCAGGTGATTTTTGACCTCTTTATTTGAAGTGAAGATTTTACCGTCCAAAAATTTTTGCAATGACTGGAACAAATAATAATCCGAAGGCGCCAAATCTGTAGAATATGGTGGGTGGGGCAGTGTATCCCATTCAAGCTGTAAAAGATTTTGACGAGTGACCAAACTTGTATGAGGTCTCGCATTATCTTGGTGGAACACTACACCTTTTCTGTTGATTAATTCCGGCCTTTATCATTCAGTCTGTCTAGCTGATGACAGTCGACTTCCGAATTAATTGTTGTTATCCGGCAAAAGCTCAAAAAAAAAACGTTTCCTTTTAAATCCCACCAAACAGACAGTATCACCTTCTTTTGATGAATATTGGCTGTCGAAATGCTTTGGGCCGGTTCATCATTTTTTGCTCCATGATCTCTTGCATTTTACACCTTCATATACCATCCATTTTTTGTCCCCAGACATGATGCGCTTCAAAAATTGATCATTTTCGTGAAGTTCGAGAAGCGAATCACTGACGTCAACGCGACGACACAAATTTATCTCCGTGAGAACATGGGGAACTCACATATCGAGCTTCGATGTTAAACCAAGGCCTTTCAGGTGTTCATAAACTGTTGTATTCGATGAATTGGACCACTCACCGATCTCACGTGTTACTATTTGATCAACTTATGGCTTCATCATGTCTTTATCAGCTTCAACCAGCCTTCCGGAACATTGTGCATCTTCGACATCAAAATTGCCGGATCGAAATTTTGCAAACCAGATCTGGCACTGGCGTACAGTCAACATATCTTCTCCATACATATCGGTCAATTTACTACTCTGTCAAGAAAGTACCGGGAATTTTCAATTAAAACAACATTTTTACATTTAATCGTCAAAATTTATTGGGTCGCCTTCAAAATAGGCTCCATTTGCTCCAATACATCTATGCCAACGGCACTTCCAATTATCGAAACATTTTTTATAGGCGCTTTCCGGGATGGACTTTAGCTCTCGCGCCGAATTTTGTTTTATGGCTTCAATCGACTCAAAACGGGTGCCACGAAGGGGCAATTTTAGTTTTGGAAAGAGGAAAAAGTCGCAGGGAGCCAAATCCGGCGAATACGGTGATTGCTGAAGCACGTTTGTTGAGTTTTTGGCGAGAAAGTCAGTCACAATCGTAGCTCGGTGAGAAGGCGCGTTATCGTCATGCAAAATTCATGAGTTGTTCGCCCACAAATTTGGCCGCTTCTTACGGATACGCTCACGCAAACGTTTCATAACGCATAGGTAATACTCCTTGTTTACCGTCTGACCCTCTGGAACGAATTCGTAGTGCACTACGCCACGGATATCGAAGAAAACAATGAGCATCACCTTCATTTTCGAGCGGCTTTGGCGTGGTTTTTTCGGTTTCGGCTCATTTTTTGCCACCCATTCCGATGATTGCTGGCTTGTTTGCATATCGTACTCGTAGACCCAGGTCTCATCACCAGTTATAATGCGTTCCATGAATGTAGAATCGGAATTACAGCGATCCAGCATGTCTGAAGCAACCTGTTCGCGATGACGTTTTTGAAGAAAATTCAGGTCTTTCGGTACGAGTCGTGCGGCCACCTTTCTCATGCCCAAAATATCAATCAAAATCGTACGTGCGGACTCGTGGGATATCTTAAGATCATGTGCTATCTCTCTCAAGCTGGTACGACGGTTTTCCAGCACCCTTTCCTTAATTTTATCGACGTTATCTTCGATCGAAGCCGTCGATGGGCGACCACTTTACGACCGTCCTTGAAAGCTTTGTACCACTGATATTATTATTATTATTATCCTGATACTCCTAGATCTTCTGTGAAGATCCCTCAGAAGCTTTTTCAGCTTGTACGAGTTAGGAGTTCAGTTGTGTTCTGTGTAGGCTTTGTTACTGCGATCTTGCGCCACTTTAGGTCACAGCACTGTTAATTTTTGACCCAACAGTGAAATGGTGGCAGATACCCGTCCAACTAGAAAATTTCTTTTCTACATGAATAGGATTCGAACCCTGGACCTCCCGGTCACGAGTCCGATGCTCTCCCGCTGAGCTATCCACACTCATATGCACGAGTTTTCGATAGAGCATTATCACCAAAGGCCTTTTGCAACATTTTCAATGCATCGGCACACAAAAATTCATTTGCAACACAAAACTTTAAACAAATTCTTTGCTCAACGTAATCACCCATAGTAAAAATCCGCACGCACTCTGACATCGACTGACTTAATCAGCTGTTGCAAACACACTAGTTGACAGATCCCGCTCAAGCTTGGCATAGTAATTAAGGACAGTGGTACCAACCTAGGAAAAAAAAATTTTACCTGCCTCATTGCCCCGCCAGATTTAAATCGATAATTCCCGGTACTTTCTTGACAGAATGTATGTCTGGCTTGAACTGCATTTTTACCTTTTCTATAGTAAAACAATGCTTCTTATTGCTCCCTATTTTTAAAAGGGCATTTTACTGCGTAGAATTAATTGAACTTTTTCACACACAAGCCTTGCTATATCAGCTCTCAAAACATATAAGGATTATGCGGTTTAAGCGTGAAGTTGGGTTCAAAAAAATACAATAGTCCTCTGTCGGAAAAAAAACGAAATGACTTTTCGAACAACCTTATAAATTAAACTTTCGTGAAACTTAACCCAAGTGTATTTGTTAACCTTATTAATAACCATCAATAAGCTGTAAAGTCGCAGGTAAATCGAGCTGCCTGCCAATTATCGAACCATTTCGCAGACTTCGAATTTCGGTCATTTTCGGCGGTCGATCTCAAGATCGCGTTCCATAAAACTTCACCTAATTACCTTGCAAACAAACAATGATCTCCGTGTGGTTTATAATTTCGACTTTTTCCGCCCGTTGAAGGGCACCAAGTCAGTCACCTCGAAGCAAGGCGCACTGCGATCCGTGAACCGCGTCTGGGCTAACCGCGATCTTGGAAACGCTCAAATTCGATACCTAAAGACCGAATAATGTCAAGTGGATGGCTGCGAGGAGTGACAAAATGTTATGTTTTGGTGAAACCTGAAAATAATGGGAATATTTAAAATCTAAAAAAACCTGTTTAACGACAGGATTGAATTTACATTCTGCATCTTCTCGACTTGGAATTCGGAAGAATCAAAAAAAGAAGTGTGGGCGATTCGATCAATATATTTTTGTTAAATTGGGAACATTTTGTCACAATCGAATATTAGTTATTGAGATAAGTTGACAGTCGTTGTATCGGGTATTTTTTTTAGAGTGATAGACATTTATGTTTTAAAAATAATTTCCGACATACGCCCACCACGACTAGCTCTGAGGAACCGCATTCGAACAGACCGATTTTGGACCACTTTTTCCAGTAATTCAGGCCTTACTTCATCAATAACACGAGTTATGTTGGGTTCCAAAGCGTCTATTGTTTCTGGTTTATCAGCATAAACCAATGACTTGACATAACTCCAAAGAAAATAATTCAGTGGAGTTACATTGCATGATCTTGGAGGCCAATTAATTGGACCATTTATCGAAATAATGTAATCGCCAAATCTTTCTTTCAATAAATCAATTGTTACGGTAGCAGCATGAAGTGTAGCACCATCTTGTTGGAACCAGAACACTTCTGGGTCGATACCATTCAAATTTATGATAGATTGGGCCGTTACTTGGTAGAAATCAGTTGTAATTGTCATTATAAAATAAAACACTTGTTTACATTTTCTACTTTTTTTTTGGTATTGACGTACGTTTCGTCTTTGCTTGAAAGACTTCATCAGAATACGAAGTAACAGTTGTTGTACAATGAATTTATAAGATTTTTTACAGAAGGTGTACATGTGTTTTTAAAATTGTTCGTCGGGTTGGTTTTCTCAAAGAATATTCCCTTCAGAATCGTGTTCACTCGATCCCTTGTAAATATTGAATAGAGGGGTGTAATAAAAATCTATTTGTTCATTTACTAGGTTATTGCTGTTTTTATGTTTATTTATTTCGTAAATTTCCCATAAGTTCAATTTTAGACCTCTATTTTCAACATGTAGAATTTCTATTTCTTTTGTGAAAGAATGGTTATTTTCAAGAAGGTGTTTAGCATAATGTGAATCTTTTTTATTTTTATGGAAACTTCTTTTATGTTCTGTTAGGCATGTACCGAAATTTCTACCTGTTCTACCAATATAAATCTTTGGGCAATCTGGGCAAGTGAGTTTGTATACACCTGATAATTGAAAACAATAAAAACAGTATGGATAAACTTCAATTATCAGGTGTATACAAACTCAAGTGAGTTTGTATACACCTGATAATTGAAGTTTATCTGGGTAAGTACCCAGATTGCCCAAACATTTATATTGGTAGAACAGGTAGAAATTTCGGTACACGCCTAACAGAACATAAAAGAAGTTTCGATAAAAATAAAAAAAATTCACATTATGCTAAACACCTTCTTGAAAATAACCATTCTTTCACAAAAGAAATAGAAATTCTACATGTTGAAAATAGAGGTCTAAAATTGAACTTATGGGAAATTTACGAAATAAATAAACATAGAAACAGCCATAACCTAGTAAATGAACAAATAGATTTTTATTACACCCCTCTATTCAATATTTACAAGGGATCGAGTGAACACGATTCTGAAGGGAATATTCTTTGAGAAAACCAACCCGACGAACAATTTTAAAAACACATGTACACCTTCTGTAAAAAATCTTATAAATTCATTGTACAACAACTGTTACTTCGTATTCTGATGAAGTCTTTCAAGCAACGACGAAACGTACGTCAATACCAAAAATAAAGTAGAAAATGTAAACAAGTGTTTTATTTTATAATGACAGATACCATTCAAATTATGAAACAAATAATCATTGATCATCGATCTATAACGAGCACCATTCACTGTAACATTAGCTCCAGCATCGTTTTTAAAGAAATATGGACCGATGATGCCTCCAGCGTGTAAAGCACACCATACAGTGCATTTTTCAGGATGCAATGGAACCTGCAGAACTTGAGGATTGTTTTCACTCCATATACGGCAATTGTGCTTTTTTACATAGCCGTTCAACCAGAAATGAACTTCATCACTAAACACAATTTTACGATGAAAAAGTGGATCTACTTCAAGCTGTACTAGGGCCCAATCAGCAAACAAACGACGCTTATTATGGTCAAGTGGCTTTAGTTCCTGAAACAGTTGGACCTTGTATGGGTGTAGATCAAGATCTTCACGCAACATTTTCCATGTGGTGCATGCACAGAATCCAACTTGTTGTGAACGTCAACGAATAGACAAATCTGGATCATCATTCACACTATGACTTACAGCAGCGATATTTTCTTCTGTACGTACAGTTCTTTGTCTTGTTGTTGTTACTGTTGCATCGTGTGTGCTCTATAAGTTTGGCGAATAGAACACTGATTCTGAAAATAAATTTCAACAATTTGTAAACATTGTTGCGGCGTGAGTCTTTCCATGATAATTTGTCAATGCTTACTGAATAGAAATGTCAAAATAACATGGCTTCTACCTTCTGTCAAATCACAGTTATCCCTATCGAAAGTTCTAAAAACTAACTCTAAAAAAAACACCCAATACCTGGAGGAAAAATAATTTTCAAGAATGTGGTTTGTACCAATTCATTAAAACGTACTTCTTGAGACGCCTATCCGTGACGATTGTGGGCGATCACCATAGCAATTTTACCTTTGTCTTCGGCAATACGAAATAGATCAGGGGTTGTTTTGTTGAAGCAGATCCTCAAGTTTTTCAGGTATGGGTATTCCGATAGACAATTAAAACACGCTCTATAGTCTCCATTTCGCAGATGATCAAGTTATACTTGCGCAAGATAAAGATAACATCAAACTTATGACCTAAAGACCTATAGACCACTACCAAAAGTGGAGGCTGTCGGTTAACATGGACCAACCCAAGTACATGTGCATTGGTGGAGCAAATGATGATCTGGTGTTAGAGAATGGAGCAACCACCAAATCCTGTGATCAATACTTCTATCTGGTAATCCCATAAGCAGTAATGGTAGAACAGAACAAGAAACAGCGAATAAGTGAAGGAAAGAAGATTATAAGCATTAAATCCTGTATTATGGTCAAATGAAATCTTAAAACAACATGAGAGAGATAGTTACACTGCCACTTTAAAGACTGTAGTACTGTATGGAAACTTGGCAGCTGAATAAAGTCCAACAAAAGCATCTTCTAGCGCTGGAGATGAATTTCTGGAGAAGATCAATAGCTCCAAAGGATGAAATCAGCGAATTAGAGTAATCATGGGCGCCGAAACTACAATAATAGACGACATAAAAAAATAGCAACTTTTATGGTATGGGCACATACAGAGGAAACCAGATGAAAGATTTCCCAAACATATGCTGAAAAACTCCCTACGAAAAACTTAAAACCAACAACTTGGATACATGGTTTTATGAAAAACATGTCGGAAAGAAATCTACGACTTGGATAGACAATGTGTCCCAAGTATTGTAGCCTTAATGGTATTCATAATTTCTAGCCGTTTCGTCATTCTGCGGAGAACCTCTTCGTTAGTGACATGGTCGGCCCATGGAATTTTGAGAATTCTTCTGTACAACCGCATCTCGAAAGCGTTCAGTTTCTTCGTGATGGCCTCATTTGAAGTCCAGTACTCAGCACCATACAGGAGAACAGAGAAAACTTAGAAACGTAGATGGCATACTTGATGTCGAGTGAGAGATTGTGGGTCTTGAAGAAAGCATTTACCCGGTTAAATGTGGAAAAACGCTCAGATGGGAAGTCCTATCCCACACGCCGTATAGCCCAGACATTGCTCCTTCCGATTACCATCTCTTCCGATCGATGCAACATGGCCTGGCTGACATGGACTTCCCCAATTACGATGAAGTCAAAAAATGGATCGATGCATGGATACCGGCCAAAGAATCGGCCTTCTTTCGCGATGGGATCCGTTAACTGCCAGGAAGACGGGGAAAAGTAGTGGCTAGCGACGGACATTACTTTGAACTTCGAATATTTAAACCATTTTTCACAATAAAGTTTCAATTTTCGAGGAAAAACCGCATGAACTTATTTATACTCCCAATAACTTGAAAGTTTTTCAATAGCTATAGGTACTGAGCAACTGATAAATATTTAAAATGAAATAAATTCCTGAAGTTATAATATTAAATATAATTTTTTGGAATGAAATATGTAGAATTTATTTCATTTTATTCATAATATATAATTATTTGGTTTCCTTAACTTTCTTCATACAGTCCTTGTGCTATAACAAAGGCCGCTGAATTGCCTTTCAATCTTTTAGATCAATGGTAAACCACAGAACTATTTACTTTGAGTTAACATTACACTGCATTTAAATTTTCAGTATACATTTATCAAGAAGCGTTCTGAATTGTTAAAAGGTGAGAAAAGATTTTTTTTTGATTGATGTTATATTTTATTGAATATCAATATGATTGAGTACTGACGAAACAAAGTCTCTCTTAAAACTTGTTTTTTAGTCATGTTTTTACATATCTTGAGATTTAGTAAAAAATAACTTAGATATCCAATAATTCTGAATATTCTAAATAAGATAATTTTATGATGAAATTCTTAAGATTATGTTAAACATTTTTGAAAAATTGTTTTTCAGTAATGTTTTTACATATCTTGAGATTTTGTAAAAAATAACTTAGATATCCAATAATTCTGAATATTCTAAATAACATAATTTTATGATGAAATTCTTAAGTTTATGTTAAACATTTTTTAAAGATATCTGTTTTCATAAAATAGAAAAAGGCTTTTTACTTGATAGATGAAATATAACAAAATTTGAATATTAAAACAAATTCAATCTGTTAGTCTTCTTCAATTTTAATTTCAAAAAAAATTTTATTCAAAAAACTTTCAGAATTAAATTAATGTCTACAATAAGCACCGCTTATATTTAATAGACGTATATAATCAAAACTCAATATATAATGTCAAATGGAATAAATGAATCAACAGATATAAAAAAGTTAATGAATAAATATTTAAAGGAGACAAAATTTTGTTTCTGATCTTACCATTATGAATACCAATTCCTTTTCGAAAACATGAAACACAACTTAAGGACTTCTCAAAAAATATAATTTAGTTGAAATATTTAATATATTTAATTATTCAAATAGTTAATTCAAAAATCTCTCAAAACATGCACTATATCTTCAAAAAACAATTAGAATTCTGATAATCTCTTCATCGGCCCTAAATAATATTCCAAATATCAAAATCAAATAACAATCACTATATCTTACCGCCATGTGGTAACCGGATAAATTGCTTTAAACAGACTAACTTTAAAATTCAAGATAGTCTATGTTCTTCACAAAATCACAGAACAGTGTAATAAGGTATTATAAGGTTTTCTTTAAACCATTGACATTCCATAATGAGATTTATTCAAGCCTAAATAATTATATATTATGTATAAAATAAAATAGAAAAAGGCTTTTTACTTGATAGAAGAAATATAACAAAATTTGAATATCATAACAGATTTAATCTGTTAGTCTTCTACAATTTGAATTTCAAAAAAAATTTTATTCAAAAAACTTTTAGAATTAAATTAATGTCTACAATAAGCACCGTTTATATTTAATAGACGTATATAATCAAAACTCAATATATAATGTCAAATGGAATATATGATAGATTGGGCCGTTGCTTGGTAGAAATCAGTTGTAATTGTCATTATAAAATAAAACACTTGTTTACATTTTCTACTTTATTTTTGGTATTGACGTACGTCAATAAAGTAGAAAATGTAAACAAGTGTTTTATTTTATAATGACAATCAAATGGAATAAATAAACCAACATACATTAATTTAATTCTAAAAGTTTTTTGAATAAATTTTTTTTTTAAATTGAAATTGTAGAAGACTAACAGATTAAACCTGTTTTGATATTCAAAAATATTTGTTTTCATAAGAGGGATAAGCAGACACAAAATTTTGTCTACTCAAAATTTTCAATTTATAGGATTTTTGTTAACAATTTATATTTATTGGATTTTGTTTTATCATTTGTATGTCTTATAATGAATATATATTTTATATGTCGTTTGATATAAGTAATACTTATATGACATTAATTTAATTCCTGTAATAATAATATTGAATATAATTTTTTGAAATTAAATATGTAGAAGGCTAACAGATTATATCTGTAAATATTAAAATAATTAAATAATGAAAAATATCTATACACTTTATAAATTCTGAATTATAAATACGTGTAAACAATTATTCCTTAATACTAAGTATTGAAAAATATAGATGTGGCGTCATGAATATGCCATCAAGCATTTTGGCACCAATTTTCAATTGAAGTACCACGTTTTTCTAGAAAATCTTTGGTTTAAATTAGGATATTTTGGAACCATTATGGATTACTTTTTCCAAATCAGTCATCACACTTGTTGGCTTCTGCAGCGTCTGATTCTCTCGAATGGATTCAGAAACCTTGACTTTCTGTATAATTGCTACAAATGAAGTATACGATGAACTTACTTACCTATTTCAATAGAAGAATACTTGATAAGGCAACTGAAAAAAAAAACTTCAATTAGAACAGAATTCATCTACAGGTTTGGAAAGTCACGTTTTGAAGGTAAGATATTCAATGCATAAGGAAGAAAACTCCGACCGTCCAGTCGATCATTGGAAAAATCGAAAGTTATGCGCGTTATGATAATGAATAATCCAGTATGAAACTCGAAAAGAATCCTCTTCTCTCTCACACAGATGTAGACCTTGTGAGGAGTGAAGAGTTGGACACCTCATTCCGTTTCGGATGATCAGATCCAGTAGGCGCATAGAACTCAGGAGTGCTGGTGTGGTGTAAGCCCATAACTGTTGAAAATCAAATAGACTCTTCGTAAATAGAAATGTTTACGGTAGAAGAAAAAATTCAAATTGAAAAATGATACTTTAGTGGTCACTTAATTCCTTCAAGTTCCACTATTTCTCTGCCCCGTCGTTATACAGCGTTCAAAAGTGGTCAAGTGAATTCAAAAGAGGCAGAGAAAGTATTGAAGACGACCCTCGGGTGGGGTCGTCAGCGGCACACTGAAGAAAATATTGAAAATGTGGAAAAGCTAGTATTTGAAAATGCCAGAATAAAAATCAAGATGTTAGCAGAGATGATAAACCTATCTGTGGGTCCATACATGCCATCCTTGATGACCATCTTAACCTCTCAAAGATAAGTGCAAAATGGGTAGCGAGAATGCACAACGTACCTCAGAAGCAAGTGCTGTAAGGAGTTTTTAGAGCTCTGTGAGGAGTTTTTAGAGCTCTGTTAGAACTTTTTAGAGCTCTGTAAGGAGTTTTAGAGCTCTGTAAGGAGTTAAACAGTGGAGAAGACCTTTCGACTATTTTCAATCGGTTGGTTTCTGGGGATGAGACGTGAGTTCATCACTATGACTCTGGGAGTAAACAAGAATCCATGCAGTGAATTGAGGAGGTTGCAAAGCCTCCAAAGAAGTTTAAAGTCACCCCATCTGCTGGAAAAATAATGGCTAACGCCTTTTGGGATTCCATAGGTATTTTATTAACAGAATACACTAAAAAGGGTGAAAGCTTTACAGCAGCATCATACGCAACAATTGGCGTAATATAAAAGAAGCAATTAAAGGAAGATGACGAGGGAAACTCAAGGCTGGGGTGTTGCTGCTTCACGACAACGCGCCGGTTCAAAAGGTTCGTGAAGCGAAGGCTGCTGTACGGGAATGTGGCTTCGAAGAAATTCTTCGGTAAAGTCCAGACTTGGCTCCAGTGACTACGACCTAGTCTAAAATGTGAACAAATATCTTCGTGGAAAGCGATTTTCCGACGATGCAGAAGGGTAGCACTGAATACCTATTTTGAGCAGAAACCGGAAGAATATTTTTTACAAGGTTTAGGGAAACTTGATTCTCGATCTTACAAATGTATTGAAGTTCTAGGGAACTACATTGAAAATAAAATATTTCATGCCTATACCGAGAATACATTGAACGCCCCCCGTATGTAGCTTCTTTAAGAAGTAGTTCACAGATTCTAAAATTTTAAGTGCGTCACGTGCCTGCTTTACACCATTTTTATAATGAATTGTGAATGAAATTTAATTTCTTCAAACTTTTATTAATAAACAACCACACTGTTGCTTCGTCAAGCTCTTAATATGTGCTGAAGTTAAGATATAGAACTCGATGAATCCACAGTATTTTTAAGTTTGTGGAAATTGAATTATATTAAGTATTCATTGATCAAGAAAAGACAGAATCTATTAAATACACACATCGACAAAAGTCTTGGCCCACCCTTGTTGAATGTAATATGACAATTTTTTGTGTGGCGAATCTTCACCATCTTATCACTTAAATGAAAAGAGTTCATCAGCAAAAAATATTTCTTGTTCAGGAGAATACAGGTGCATTTCCAGTTAAGCAGATTTTAGCGAATAACGAGAGTTGTAATATTGAGAATATTCCGTGGAAAATGCCGGGACGTCCAATTTCTCAGTTTGACCGGGCAAGAATAGTAGCTCCAAATCAAGAAGCTTTGTCGAACTAGCAGATTGCACAACGTTTGAATATTCCACTGACTTCAGTAAGGCGCATAGTGGCCCTTTTCCTGAAAGCCGCAGTGTTGCCCGGAGACGGTGCCTGGTCGACCCAGAGTAACATCTGCAAGGAAATTTTACTCGAAAGAATCGAACGGTATCTTTAACAGCGCTTCAAAGTCATTTTTGAGGACCTATAGACGGGTAGTCTGAACTAGTACCACAAGGAGACTATTGCATTCCTCAAATTTAAGGGCAAGAAGACCTTTAAGGGTACCTTGGCTATCCCTGGACATAGAGCTACCCGTCGGCAATGGGTAGAACACCACCAACACTGGCTTTCACCACAATGGTGCAACGTAATTTTTTTCAGACGAGTCACGATTATCAAAGTGATAGTCGGCGAGGAAGGGTTTGAAGAGGTCCTGGCAGACAAGAGCAACTCAATTT
Organism: Megalocaria dilatata; assembly: GCA_034642435.1. Taxonomy (NCBI): domain Eukaryota; kingdom Metazoa; phylum Arthropoda; class Insecta; order Coleoptera; family Coccinellidae; genus Megalocaria; species Megalocaria dilatata. The sequence continues at coordinate 47,980,904 of CM067860.1, read as the reverse complement.
TGCCAGGGGAGGTGTGCCCTTTCAAGGCGGATCAATAATGTGCTGGGGGAGTATAATGTTTGGTCGCCGTACCCCTCATAAAAATGTTGAACGAACCATGACTGGTGCCATCTACGTAGAAAACATCATTGAAGTCACGATTCGGTTTACAAAATGATAATCGACGAGACAGGGCTTGAAGTGGTTCAGGCAGACTAGAGCGACTCAAGTTCTCCCGGGAAGTTGTACCCTTTCAAGGTTTTCTACGAAACGTAGAAAACATCATTGAACCAATCATTGTTCTTCTGTGGGGATAATTTCATTTATCAGGATGATAACGCTCCAACACACGAAGGGTTCAAAACATTCTTCAAGAGAACAATATCCAGAGAATGAACTGGCCAGCAAACTCACCATACATGAATTCAATTGAGCACGTAGGGGATTACTTAGGTAGAGCAATATCCGATCATCAAAACCCACCTTCAACTTATCAGGAATTGAGTTTAGCCTCAATGGAACGATATGCTTGAAAATTTCATTAATGATTTGATTCGTGGGATGCCTAGGCTTATTGGGCTGTTGATTGAAAGAAGAGGTGGTAACACGAAATACTGAATTTCAGTTTTGGAATAAGTATAATTAATAAAAAAAAATCGATAAATTTAGATTTTTTCTCATTTTTCCTATTTTGTCTCATCTTGCATAAAGCAAAGAGTAACAAACAAAGATTTTTTATGGAATACATTGCAGTTCAAATAGAGGAAAATATTCATCTCATTTCCAGAACATAGATTGTTTTTTCTTGAGAAACCTACAGGGGCCAAGATTTTTGACGATGTCTGTATTTAAGATGAACACTTTTTACACTGATTCTATATGAGTTTCTTCAATATTACACCCCCTCAATTTCACCTTGACCTCTTTGACCTTGAGGTTTATTGACACTCTTGTATCTTGAATTCTTCGAACTCATATGATATTTATATTTCTTGAGAATGTCCAAATGGCATTTATGTAGACCCAGGCGGACTCGGGTTAGAAGAACCATCCAGTCGGGATACGAGTATATTTAGAACCCGATGTCCCTTTACTCATCGAAGACACACGCCTGGAATTACATATTCATGAAGCGAATATGTAGAAATTATGTTTCACTTGGCCGGTCCATAAATTAAAAGCAGCACTTGCAGAGTATTCTAAATCAACTGTTGGATGTTTGGTTGTGGATTTTGTCTGACCGCCACAATTTTCCGTTTTTAATGGAATATGCAAATTTCTGAATGTGCTCTATAACGGAGAGAAAAGTGACAGAAGGAAATAATGGACGCTATCAAGTTTCCCATGGGAGCAATGTATTAATGACTTCTGAGAAAATTGTTTCCGAGACAAACCTAGTGTTCCATTCGGAATGAATAATTTCGTAGATGGTATCTTGCGGTGAATTCCTTATGTTCATAATTCTGGATATCATCAGAGAGATTCCCGAGAATATGAGTGATTTCGCAGTTAGTACCATGTCCTCTTATAACGAAATTTAACTCACCAAAAAAATAAAACTTGAAAAGTATAAACTCAAAGTAAATTTCAAATTATCTGAAGTACAAGAGAAATAAGAAACGTGTTGTAAACCAATAACCATTTGTACTTGTAATACAGAAAAACAACAAATATTATTCATCCCAAATAATGTCCCATGATAAGAAAAATAATCAGAATTTAAAAAATAATAATTGATTAAGGAATATATTGTGGATCTTTCTATAGAGTATAAAGATCCACAATATATTTCCTGAATTATTCAGTTATAATCTTTGATGGGTATTGTACATTCATTGCAGTAAACCCTCATGGAAATAATGTGCAAAAACTGCCTTATTCATAAACCTTTTCAAGGACGTATATAACTTTGAAAATTTCTTTATTTTAATTAAGAAATTGACGAATTAATGCCAGAAACCTTTACACGCTCTGCAGTATTTAATTTTCACAATTTCCATATTTGTGCCCATAACAATCCACACGCAAATGTTACGACTCGTAAACAACACGAGTTGATGGTTGATGTATGGCTTCCCATGACAAGATATGAAATTATTAGTCTGATAATAATTCCAGAGCCACTTTCAGAAATACCATGGAAAATAAAATTTTGGATTTATTGGACAACATGCCTCTGAAACAAACCATTTTCCCCCCATTTTCAGTTTCAAATGAACGGTTGTCCAGCATACAATAGTATAATAGTTACAGAATGGATGGAGGTTCATTTTGAAGGAAAATGAATAGGAAGATTCGGACCGATCAGATGGCCTGCTCGAAGTCCCGACCTTACACCTGTAGACTTCTTCCGTTTTTTATATCCTACGATACACATTTTGTCAATGAAGCATTGCTCTAAAAATGACAAATTTTAAATTTTTATTAACTGACATATAATAATCGAAATAAAAGTTTTCGTGTAATGAATAAATATCTTATTAAATTATATATTGGCCATTCTGGTCCAACACCTTTTGCCATCTTTCTGTTATCATCTTTTAGTAGCATGTTTCACGCTCATAAAATGTTTGGTTTATGCTGGTAAAAAACTTATCCAGGTGATTTTTGAAGTCTTCATTTGAAGTAAAGGTTTTACCGTTCTAAAAATTTTGCAATGACCAAAACAAATAATAATCCGAAGGCGCCAGATCTGGAGAATATGGTGGGTGTGGCAGGGTATCGCCGTCAAGCTGTAAAAGCTCTTGGCGTGTGACCCAACTTGTATAGAGGTCTCCCATTATCTTGCTGGAACACTACACATTTTCTGTTGATTAATTCTAGCCTTTTCTGTTGAACTTCATCCATCATTCAGTTTGTCCAGCCGATTATAGTAGAATTAATTGTTGTGTTATCCGGTAAAAGCTCAAAAACCAAAATTCCTTTAAAATCCACCCAAACAGCATTACCTTTTTTTGATGGATAATAATGGCTTTCGAAATGCTTTGAGCCAGTTCATCTTTTTTGCTCCATCATCTCTTGCGCTTGACATTGTTATATATCGGTTTTTTTTTAGAGAGATAGAACTTTAAATTGAAATAAAACACATTTAAATTAAGATTGAAACCAATTTTTTTTTTATTTGAAAGACAATTTTATGACATTTATGTTTTAAAAATAATTTCCGGCTTATGTCCACCACGATTAGCTCTGAGGAACCGCATTCGACCAGCCCAATTTTGAGTAATTCAGGCCTTATTTCATCAAAAACACTAGTTATGTTGGCTTGCAAAGCGTCTATTGTTTCTGGTTTATCAGCATAAACCAATAACTTGACATAACCCCAAAGAAAATAATCCAGTGGAGTTGAGCATGATCTTGGAGGCCAATTATTTGGACCATTTCTCGAAATAATGTTATCGCCAAATTTTTTTTTCAATAAATCAATTGTTACGGTAGCAGCATGAGATGTAGCACCACCATGTTGGAACCAAAACACTTCTGGGTCGATACCATTCAAATTTTGAAACAAATAATCAATGATCATCGATCTGTAACGAACACTATTCACTGCAACATTAGCTTCAACGGCGTTTTTAAAGAAATATGGACAGAACTTCTTGAGGATTGTTTTCACTCCATATACGGCAATTTTGCTTGTTTACAAAGCCGTTCAACCAGAAATGAGCTTCATCACTAAACACAATTTTACGATAAAAAAGTGGATCAACTTCAAGCTGTTCTAGGGCCCAATGAGCAAAAAAACGACGCTTATTATCGTCAAGTGGCTTCAGTTCTTGAACCAGTTGGATCTTGTATGAATGTTGACCAAGATCTTTACGCAAAATTTTCCATGTGGTGGATGCACAGAGTCCAACTTGTTGTGAAAGTCAACGAATAGACAAATCTGGATCATCATTAACACTATGACGTACAGCAGCGATATTTTCTTCTGTACGTACAGTTGTCTAAATAATATTTAAATAAGGTTATTCTTTGTCAAAATCAGAATAGCCTTATTTAAATATTATTTAATATGGATTTTCACCAAGTAAGGACTGATTCAATTCAATAGTTCTGTCTTATTGTTGATGCATCGAGTAGATAAAATGTTGTCCGAAATCTATTGATAGTTCGTCGAATAAGCTGCTCTGATGGACGATTATGTAAACAATAAATTTCACGAAGTGCTCTATAAGTTTGGCGAATAGGACACTGATTTTGAAAATAAATTTCAACAATTTGTAAACGTTGTTGCGACGTGAGTCTTTCCATGAAAATTTGTCAATGCTAACTGAACATAAATGTCAAAACAACATGGCTTCTGTCAAATCACAGTTATCCCTATCGAATGTTTTATCACTCTAAAAAACACCCGATACATTCCATTTTTCGTCCCCAGCAATGATGAGCTTCAAAAATGGATCATTTTCGTGACGTTTGAGAAACGAATCACAGATGTCAACGCAACGACAGAAATTTCTCTCCGTGAGAACATGGTGAACCCATATATCGAGCTTCGAGGTTAAACCCAGGCCTTTCAAGTGGTCATAAACAGTTGAATTCAATAAATTTAACCTCTCACCAACCTCACGTGTTGTTATTCGCCGATTTGCTTCAACTAATGCCTTTATCAGCTACAAACAGCCTTCAGAACCGTAGTGCATCATCGATATCAAAATTGTCGGATCGGAATTTTGCAAACCAGTTCTGGCACTGGAGTACTGTTTCACATCTCCTACACATCGGTTAATTTCTTTCTGGCTTGAACAGCATATTTACCTTTTCTATTGTAAAAAAGTAGAATACGACGAAAATGGTGCTTATTGCTCTCCATATTCAAAAGGGCACCAACCAGAAACTACTGCGTAGAATTAATTGAACTTTCTCACACACAAGCCTTGTTATATAAGCTATCAAAGCATAATGATTACGCGGCTTAAGTGTGAAGTTGGTTTCGAAAAAATTCAATTAAATTCTCTGTCGGGAAAAAACGAAATTACTTCCCGAACAACCTTATAATTTTCCACTCTTCTTTTCCCTCCATCTTCAATGTCTTACTTGACAATTTCCACAACAAAAAATTTCGGTCATCTCCTCACGCAAGGCACTGTATTCGATGCAATCATTTCGAGGGGAGTGCGAATCCTAATAGAATGTCGCGAGAAAACTTGAAGTTTCTCAATTATTGTTCGTTACGAATAAAATACGACCTCATTTTCTCTTGGTGGCAATATCATAATTTGGAGTTTGCACTGTTGGGCACTATATAACGCTGCAACAAACAAACGGAGGACTGTTTCTGTGAGACCATGAAAACTTCCAGCGCTCTCGAATTTAAGTGAAATTATGGCTGAGGAACTATCTTATCTACTCGAAAAGTTTATATCCCTTCAAACTTCCCGACACCAGTCATCCTTCGGCAAATGTTCTCTTCTTCAAGTGGTGTAAAAAATTGACGTTATATAGACGGGATGAAGTTGTCGCCGTTTCATGTTCAGAAAAGTGGATAGGCGATACTGCGTCCATTCAATATTACAATAAAAAATTTCGATGTAGGTCGAGGAGCTGTCGGCGAATCAAGTTGTTACACATATAACGAGTGCTCCTTTTTACAATTACGTATTTTTTGTAATTTTTATGAGAACATTTCACAAGAATTTCCTACTAAGAATATTGAGAGTAGGCTCTTTCAATTTCTAAAATATCAAACAGATTAATTCCGCTAATCTCTCTACAAATTTCCATTTCCTGAACATTTTTCTGAAATACTTTTAAAATTGAATTACATGAACAATCGGAATAGGTTGCACGGTTACAATTCAAGGTCAAGATGCGCCAGGCACCCGCGATTGTGTAGGGAACATCAGGCTGTAAGATATCGCTGGGCTCTTGAACATAAAAACTGGAATGCGCACTGATAGAGATCCTGCCTGTTCACGGATGAGTTCTGATTTGTTTGTAGCAGCCTGATGAGCGATGACAGAGGTGGGGTATCGTGATTTTATTGTAGAATCGGTTATTATTTCCTTTGCGCCAGTCGTTAGCGACAATTTCACGTTAATCGACGATAATGCCCGTTCACATCGGGTAAGAATTATCAACGACCTCATAGAAATTCATAGCATTCATGAATTGGCCCGTTGTCTCTGCAGACCAAAATTGTATTGATCATGTCTGGTTTGCAATGTCACAGCAATTACACCGCAGACATTACAACAGCTCGCCAATGCTTTGACGAACATTTGGCTAAACATTCATCAAGCTTTCATTGATAACCTCATTGACATAATGCCAAATAGTATTAGAGCACTATGATTTGAAGGTGTTTCTTACAGAAGGAACCTTTTTGAAGCCTGCAGACTCCACCAGGTCAGAAACTCCATTTTGTTTATTTCTTTACTACGTTGTCACTTTAAAGCAGTCTTGCTTACTGTTACCATTTGAGGAAGGTTAACCGTATATAAACACCGAACTTAATACATCAGTACATATACAAAATCGCTTCTTTATTTCCCTTTATATATTATTATATGCACGTAAATTATCCACTTCACTTATTGAGCAGCGTATTATCCGTAAATGACAAATCAAGCACTGAAACGGCTTAAACTATCTATTTTTTGATTTTCATCGAAAAGTTCGCCTGTGAAATGAAATTTTCAAACTGAATCGTAGACATATGAAAACGACAAAACAGAAATTTGTAACGATAGGAATGAATGATGTTGGAATATCAGCCACAATAGAAAACTTTATCGTTTGACTCTATACATCAAACAGTTGTTGAGTTTGTTTTCAGAACATAAGTTATAGAAGAAAAGAAAACTACAATGTCGCATATATGAAATGCCTTCGCTCGAGATAATGTTTCTCGAATTCATAGCTGGGTATCTCAGGAAAACTGACTAGATGTTATGGGCTATCATTTTCAACAACGAATAACTTAGTTGATTGATGTACTAGGCGATAAACATTAATTTTAATGGAAACAACGTGGTATTCTGGTTTCCTTATAACATGTACCGCATATCTAGTCTATCAGGGCGTCCCGGACGTCGAGCCGAAAGATGTCATAATAGATATTAGGAGTAAAAATTAGTTCATGCGGTTTTAATAACATATGTCGCTCCTATTTCATTATTCCATTGTTTCATCTGACAACACTCTCATTTTGAAGTTTCATCATTAGGCTTTATTTTCAGTTCTGTCATTTAGCTGAAGTGTAAACAACATAGTTCCTGTGTGCTCTGAAAACGTCAACTTTTCTAACGAATTATGTGTTTTTGCGCGCAGATTTCCTTCATTACTTCAGTATGAAGAAAAAACCTGCCGAAAGTCATCGTAATATGGTGATGTCACGCTCTACCTGAACGAACGTGTCAGAAGTGGTTTACCCGATTTAAAAGAGGCAATTTTGATTTGGAATATAAAGAACGAGCCTGAGCGCCACCAAAGTTTAAGGATGAAGAATAAGAGGCAAGGTTAAATGAAGATCCATCACAAACGCAAAAGGACCTCGCAAAAACACTTCTAAAAAAATTTTCCGCTCTTTTCAATGGTGTACACTGAAATTTTATTAGGGTGGCAGTTTTCAAGTTTTATGTTTTAAGTGAAAAATTGGGAACCGTTATAAAATAGTAACATCTTGAATAACTTTACAACGAAACACAATTGGAACGTACTCTATAAAAAAAAGGTTGCAATTCACGGAATCACCTTGTGAAATTTGGCAGCGATAACTTGGACATCATGGCGATGCAACATGTGTCCTGCTGCAAAACTTTGTCGCGTCTGTCGGCGTACTGTGGCTGTTTTTCTCGCAATTCTCGGCTCAAACGCATCAGTTGTCATCGGTAGACCTCCTTCCGATTAATGTATCTTCCGATGCAACATGGCCTGGCTGACCAGCACTTTTCCAATTACGATTAAGTCAAAAAATTAATCGATGCATGGATACCGATCAGAGAGCCACCCTTTTTTCGCGATGGGATCCGTCAATTAGCAGAAAGATGGGAAAAAGTATTGACTAGCGTTGGATAATACTTTGAATGTAGATATAACCAATTTTTCACGATTAAGCTTCAATTTTCGACAAAAACCGCACGAACTTATTTATACTTGTATTGTATTTCAGATCAATTCAAGCTGATCACCTCAACAGTTCAATATTTCATGGCACTGACTGTTCACAAAAGTTTTTTATGAAACTAACTTTATTCCAACACGACATTGAACTAACAGTTTTTTCGTAGAAGACCGAAGAATGATTAATTGTTCAGTAAATACCAATCGATCATAGGTAAATATGAGTTATCCCAAGAATCAAGGTTATTCCTATTCTGATATATCTAATCCTCTAGAAACGCCGTTTAATTTTGGTTTACTGTTTTAAAAGACTGAATATAGAGGTACTTAATATGGAAAAAGGCTTTTTACTTGATAGATGAAATATAACAAAATTTGGATATCAAAACAGATTTAATCTGTTAGTCTTCTACAATCTTAATTTCCAAAAAATTTTATTCAAAAAACTTTTATAATTAAATTAATGTCTACAATAAGCACCGCTTAAATTTAATAGACGTATATAATCAAAACTTAATAGATAAAGTCAAATGGAATAAATAAACCAACAGATATAAAAAAGTCATTAAGATCAATAAATATATATTTACAGGAGACAAAATTTTGTTTCTGATCTTACCATTATGCTTATTGTAGACATTAATTTGATTCTGAAAGTTTTTTGAATAAAATTTTCTGGAAATTAAAATTGTAGAAGACTAACAGATTGAATCCGTTTTGATATTTTTCTTCTATCTTTTTCTTCTATCAAGTAAAAAGCCTTCTTCTATTTCATTAAAACAACTTAAGGTCTTCTCAAAAAATATGATTTATTTGAAATATGTAATATATTTAAATATTCAAATGAGTTTATTCAAAAATCTCTCAAAACTGCACTATATCTTCAAAAAACAATTAGAATTCTGATAATCTCTTCATCGGCCCTAAATAATATTCCAAATATCAAAATCAAATAACAATCACTATATCTTACCTCCACGTGGTAACCGGATAAATTGCTAAATTTAAAATTCAAGATAGTCTATATTCTTCACAAAATCACAGAAAAGTGTAAGGTATTATAAGGTTTTCTTTAAACCATTGACATTTCATAATGAGATTTATTCAAGCTTAAATATAATTATATATTATGTATAAAATGAAATAGAAAAAGGCTTTCTACTTGATAGAAGAAATAGATAGATAGAAGAAAAATATCAAAACGGATTTAATCTGTTAGTCTTCTACCATTTTAATTTCCGAAAAATTTTATTCAAAAAACTTTTAGAATTAAATTAATGTCTACAATAAGCATAATGGTAAGATCAGAAACAAAATTTTGTCTCCTTTAAATATTTATTTATTAATTTTAATGACTTTTTTATATCTGTTGGTTTATTTATTCCATATTATATATTATATGTATTTGACATTATATATTGAGTTTTGATTATATACGTCTATTAAATATAAGCGGTGCTTATTGTAGACATTAATTTAATTTAAGTTTTTTGAATAAAATTTTTTGGAAATTAAAATTGTAGAAGACTAACAGATTAAATCTGTTTTGATATTCAAATAGAGATACTTATCACACTAAATACAGGGTGACCCAGGGATGTGTAAATGGTCCATAACTTAGTTTTTATTCAAGCTATCGACTTGATTGTTTTTTCCAAACGATAGTTGGTACAATCCGCACATCCTGAAAATATTTTCATCCACATACAGGATGTCCGAAAATGAAATACATACATAGGTTCGGTTATTTTAAATGGCAATCCCCTATTTTTCATACATCTTTGGATTTGCCACTTAATTGTCGATAAAACGCACCCAGGTTTCATTGACTTATCTGCATTCAATTCATGTGTCGAAACAGAGTCGTGCGTAGACCAACAGAAAAAGTCATAACTTCGGAACCGTTCAACCTAATTCAATCATCTTTTTTCCAGTCCATTCCTCAGGCTTCTGTACATCTTCTGAAATAGGCATAAATTTGATGTAGGTGTTCTATCGCCTACTACATCGTTTTTTAAATGAAAAATAACAAATTGAATCAACTCGATTTGTTCAAATGCAACACTCTGTATTTTATTACACCATTGCATGACATTTCGTAAGAGTTTTTCGTCGATATGAAGTTTGTGGGGTCTACTTCCTGAAATTCGTCAAATAAATCCCAAAATAAGAAATGTGGCTTGTTTTAGTAGAACCTAGTAGAACGTTGTCGTAAAATCGGAAACATCTATACAAAATAATTGAAAAATATGTTTTCGAAATAAGCAGTGTTCGAAGAATAGTGGTAAAAGAAACAGGAGAATATCAAGAAGCACACAATTATAGTAACAAGAACATGAAGCGGTGAATAACAGAAAACCATGTGAAAGACATTTTAAGGTTATCGTGACTTGTTCACTTACGAATAATTAAATATTAGACTGTTTTTTGCAATTTAGGATAAAATGATCATCCAATTACTAGAAGGGCATAAACGGCTTTTTATGCCTTTTGAGTTTTGCAAGGAAGTAACGCAACAGTTGCCACCAAAAAAAAATTGCGTGTTTCAGATCCGGTAATTTTGATCCTACCAAAAAAGAGCTTCTGCGTGTTTGGTGGAGTATACGTGGAAATGTCAATTTTGAAGTGCTGAAACCTGTCCAAACTGTCAATGCAGATCTTTATTGTGAACAATGGATTAAACCAATCTTTAATCGAAAAGTATAGGGCGATTGTCAACAGAAAAGGCTTCATTCTGCAACACGTCAATGCAAGATCGCACTCTGCAAGACAAATCTTGGAAAAGATTAATTAATGTATAGGGGCAGGAGGTACTGCATCACCCGCCATACTCTCCCGATATCGCACCCTCGGATTTTCATTTATTTCGATCGCTACAATTTTTTCTTAGTGGCAAAAACTTTGGATGATGTCCAAAATGTGATTTCGAGATATTTTACTCAAAAACTAATTGACTTTCATCGGTTCAGCATTGAAAATTCGCACACTAGATGGCAAAAGGTTGTTGATAACGAAGGTGATTACATTATTGATTAAAAATAACAACTTGTTAATTTATTCGTTTGAATTCAATTTGAAAAAGCGACAATATTTTCTGCTCCACCTAATATACTGGATTTCCCTAAATCGGTGTTTTTTTTAGAGTGATAGAACTTAAGATGGGGATAACTGTGATTTGGAAGAAGGTAGAAGCCATGTTATTTCGATATTTCTATTCGGTAAGCCTTGACAAATTATCATGAAAAGATTCATGCCGCAACAACGTTTACAAATTGTTGAAATTTATTTTCAAAATCAGTGTTCCATTCGCCAAACTTATAGAGCACTTCGTGAAATTTATGGTTTAGATAATCGTCCATCAGAGCAGCTTATTTGTCGAAGTATCAATAGATTTAGGACAACATTTTCTCTACTCCATGCAACAACAGCAACAAGACAAGTATAGAAAAAAATATCGCTGCTGTGAGTCAGTGTTAATGATGATCTAGATTTGTTTATTCGTCGACGTTCACAACAAGTTGGACTCTGTGCATCCACTGGAAAATTTTGCGGAAAGATCTTGGTCTACACCCATACAAGATCCAACTGGTTCAAGAACAGAAGCCACTTGACCATAATAAACGTCGTTTGTCTGCTGATTGGGCCCTAGAACAGCTTGAAGTTGATCCACTTTTTTATCGTAAAATTGTGTTTAGTGATGAAGCTCATTTATGGTTGAAAACAAGCAAAATTGCCGTATATGGAGTGAAAAAAATCGTCAAGAAGTTCTGCAGATTCCATTGCACCCTGAAAAATGCACTGTATGGTGTGCATTACACGCTGGAGGCATCATCGGTCCATATTTCTTTGAAAACGACGCTGGAGCTAATGTTACAGTGAATGGTGTTCGTTAGAGATCGATGATCAACTATTATTAGTTGCAAAATTTGAATGGTATCGACCCAGAAGTGTTTTGCTTCCAACAAGATGGTGCTACACCTCATGGTACTACCGTAACAATTTATTTATTGAAAGAAAGATTTGGCGATAAGATTATTTCGAGAAATGGTCCATTTAATTGTCCTCCAAGATCATGTGACATTACTCCACTGGATTAATTTTTTGGGGTTATGTCAAGTCATTGGTTCATGCTGATAAAACAGAAACAATAGACGCTTTGCAAGCCAACATAACTCGTTTTTGATGAAATAAGGCCTGAAATACTCGAAAATTGGGCTGGTCGAATGCGGTTCCTCAGAGCTAGTCGTGCTGGACATATGCTGGAAATTATTTTTAAAACGTAAATGTCATAAAATTTTCTTTCAAATAAAAAAAAATTGGCTTCAATCTTATTTTAAATGTGTTTTATTTCAATTTAAAGTTCTATCACTCTGAAAAAACCGATACAAACGAAAAGGGGAGATTCCTTGAATAATTTCAAAAAAAAAGGCCTATAATAGTGGGACGTTTCGTTTTCGAGATACAGGGTGTTAAAGTTTGAAGTTTTTTCCTCAGAGTATCTGCATTTTCAAGATATTCAACTGAAATAACTGGCATAGTTATTACAATTTAAAGTTGTAGCCATGTAGTTTCCCAAATTTTGGTAGAAAAGTTTTACCATATTTATCCCACCATTTGACAAAGTGGGATGATATAATCACTGAACACAAAGAAAAATGTAAGTTTCCACTATTGATAAGTATGTTTACTTTAATGGTCAGTATACTAAGTGGACTCTATATATCCAACAAGATTGTTTACTCTGATAAATACGAATTCATCACTTATCGTTAAAATGGGTATTTAATGATAGCCGTTAAGCTCTTAAAATTAAATTTTACGAGTGGAATTTCAACCAATCAAAATTTCCCTGTTTCTGATAGCATTCTTTTCAAAAATCCGTTCCAATAAAGTGAAGACTGCGTGGAAAAAACCGTGATTTTATTAGTAGAGCAAATGACCCAATTTCGTTAATGAAAATGCCCTAATGTCTAGGTCACGCAATCAGGTGAAATCAATCGAAGGCAGCTTTGATAATTCTAAGGAAATACTAGTATTTTCCGTGAGTTTTCCTTGCTCTTTTCGTAACCTTCTGAGGCATACTTTCACCTTCAAATTTATAAATGTTTGCAACGTTCATTAAACGAAACATGTGTCTAATTATAACCGTATGTCATATACAATTTGGAAACCACTTATGGAATAAAATTATTTGTGTCCTTATGTTAGTTTATTATAAAAAACACTGGGACACGTCAACTTTTAAATTCAATAGTGCGCTTTTTGAACATAAATTCAAATGTACAGTCCAGGATAGACCGTCCTCTTTATCTTAAACGGAACAACCCCAATATTTTTATTATTTTTAATGCTCCTTAACAACCTGATTTCAACGAGCTATATTATGTACGGTCTCTAATGAATAATACCGGGTGAAATAATGAAATAAATAGTTCATCACGCGTAAAACAATAGCTTTTTTCCAATAACCTAAATAAAGACTTATAAAATTTCTGAAATCAATTCTCGATGCGATGGTTTTGTCCACATTTTATGTCATGGATACTTAAAAACTATCTACATATGCCGATAAATAAATAAAATCTGCAAATAATGTAGATTGTTACCAGTCAGATGTGGTGGTGTTGAGATTTACAGTGAAATAGTAAATTCCTAATTGAAAACGTATTTCTTGTACAAGTAATAATGAAATATTCAACAGAGACTCACCGAATTGAGATTTCAATGATGATCGGTTACTGGGATAATTGCAGAAGTCAAGTTGAAGTGGCAAACCTCCCTCAGTTGCCTAATAACCTCAGTTGCCTAATATTTCAGAAGGTACTGGTCTAAAATTCAGAAAACTTAGACATGTCAAACTATTTAAAAGAAAATTTTGTTAGGTGTTGCAGAAGATCTAACGACAAGTACGCGTCAAAATGGCCGTTAAAATAACGTCATAATAGTCATACAACTGTCATAAGTTGTCTCCACAATGAAAAACTTCATTCAAATAACATGACTTTTCTCCAGGAGCTGAAAGAAGACGATCCAGATCGTAGAATACATTTCTGCGAAATAATGATGAATAAACTGAACAGAAATGAAAAAGCTGTTGATACAATCCTTTCTTCTGATGAATCAACATTTACATTGACCGAAAAGGTAGGTAAACCGACAAAATTATAGATATTAGTCAACGGAGAATCCTCATTGGATGTGTGAGACACAGTATCCTCAAACTTTTGGGCAGGTATCGTAGGTAACTATATTATTGTTTCTATATTTGAAGATTGATTAGAGACGAAGTTGTTCCTGCGTTAGTCAACTTATTTCCTAATGCAATAGATCTAAGCCTACCGAATGAAAATGTCCGGTTCCAGCAGGATGGAGCTCCATCTCATTATGCTTAAATGGTGAGAACTTACTTGAACGCAATCTTCTCAATAAATGGATTGAACGAAGAGGTATTATTGAGTGGCTAGCTAGATCGCCAGATCTTACGCCGTTGGATTTTTTCCGTGGGGTAATCTCAAGAAGAAAGTTTATGCAACACGAACGACGACCATCACAAACCTCGAAGAAAGGATAACTACAGAAATGCCGAATATTTCAACTCAAACTTTAAACAAAGTTAGGAACGAGTTTCATAGAAGACTGTGTTATTGGCAAGAACGAGGTGCAGAACATTTTGAGCATTTATTTCAATGTATTGGAATCAATTACATGATGTAATTTAAGTATTCAGTTTCTTGAAATCAATTATGAATAAAAATTTTTAATTTCATCCAGTATCATTCATAATAGACTATACATGGCATATCGGGTATTTTTTTTAGAGTGAAAGAACTTTCGATAGGGATAACTGTGATTTGACAGAAGGTATAAGCCATGTTATTTTGACATTTCTATGCAGTAAGCATTGACTTTTTATCATGGAAAGACTCACGCCGCAAAAACGGTTATAGATTGTTGAAATTTATTTTCAAAACCAGTGTTCTATTCGCCAAACTTATAGAGCACTTCGTGAAATTTATGGTTCACATAATCGTCCATCAGAGCAGGTTATTCGTTGAACTATCGATAGATTTCGGACAACATTTTCTACTCGATGCAACAAAAACAAGACGAAGAACTGTACGTACAGAAGAAAATATTGCTGCTGTAAGTCATAATGTTAATGATGATCCAGATTTGTCTATTCGTCGACGTTCACAACAAGTTGAACTCTGTGCATCCACCACATGGAAAATTTTGCGTAAAGATCTTGGTCTACACCCATACAAGAGCCAACTGGTTCAAGAACTAAAGCCACTTGACCATAATAAGCGTCGTTTGTTTTCTGATACGGCCCTAGTACAGCTTGAAGTCGGTCCACTTTTTTATCGTAAAATTGTGTTTAGTAATGAAGCTCACTTCTGGTTGAATGGCTATGTAAACCAGCAAAATTGGCGTATATGGAGTGAAAAAAATCCTCAAGAAGTTCTGCAGTTCTGCATCCTGAAAAATGCACTGTATGGTGTGCTTTACACGCTGGAGGCATCATCGGTCCATATTTCTATAAAAACGATGCTGGAGCTAATGTTAAGTGAATGGTGCTCGTTACAGATCGATGATCAATGATTATTTGTTTCAAAATTTGAATGGTATCGACCCAGAAGTGTTTTGGTTCCAGCAAGATGATGCTACACCTCATGCTGCTATCGTAACAATTGATTTTTTGAAAGAAAGATTTGGCGATAAGAATATTTCGAGGAATTGTCCAATTAATTGGCCTCCAAGATGATGCAACATAACTGGATAATTTTCCATGGGGTTATGTCAAGTCATTGGTTTATGCTGATAAACCAGAAACAAAAGAAGCTTCGGAAGCCAACATAACTCGTGCCATTGCTGAAATAAGGCCTGAATTCTCGGAAAATTGGTCCAAAATTGGTCTGGTCGAATGCAGTTCCTCAGAGCTAGTCGCGGTGGACATATGCCGGAAATTATTGTTAAAACATAAATGCCATAAAATTATCTTTCGAATAAAAAGAAATTTGGCTTCAATCTTAATTTAAATGTGTTTTATTTCAGTTAAAAGTTCTATCACTCTAAAAGAAGCACCCGATAGTTCGTAGAAATCGGGTTATTGGGGAGCTCTAAAAAATATGAAAATATGCAGGATGTTCTATTTAAAATAAAGAGGACTATGCTGGACTTGCGCGAATCTTCCTTGAATATTTTATTCGTGTTTAAAAAGCGCACTATTGAATTTAAAGGTTGACGTATCCCAGTTTTTTTTATAATTTTCCAACATAAGAACACAAATGATTTTATTTCATAAGTGATAGGCCACAAAACACTGGTGAATGGTAGTGATAACATGTCTACGGATCGATCAAATACTCCGGTCGTAAAAGCGAAACGTCCCATACAACGTTTATATTCTGGCTTGTTGCCACAATTGTGGAATATTACACAGGTGTACAAAAATTTACACTAGAAGTGCTCGGATTATCACATGAATCGAATTTTCCAATGACAATTTTATATTGAAATAAAACTACATTCAGTTAAGACCGGTAAGATATTTTTTGTTAATTATTTTTATTTTTTAAATATGAAGTAGAGCTGATAAGTCTCCGTTATGATAATTCTAGATTACTTTTTGAAGATGTTCTGCATATTTTAGAAATTTTTTTGCAGGAATGTATTTTGAGCAAGTTGTTTTTGAAGATGTTCTTGATGTCCTGTTTTGCATTTTTGGAAAGGACTTTAGTTTTCATAAAACAAGGACCGAAACAATATTTTGTACTCTTTTTATTCAATAATTTTCAGTTGATAATTTATATTTCTTCGAATTCTTTTATTCCCTTTCGTACTGTGTAATAAGTGTTGATTCTTTGTTTACTAAATTAACGCAGTGTGTTCTTAACACATTTAATTAATTTAATTCTAAAAGTTTATGGAATTGAAATTTGTAGGAGGTTAAAAGAATAAATCCGTATGATATTGAAAATTTTGTAATAATCCTTCTATCAAGAAGAAAAATACTTCTTTTTAATATTTTTTGAAAGAAAGTTTAACTTTTTTCTAACATAAAACAGAACATTCTATAACCCTTATATCATTATAAAATTTCAAGAGGGAACAAAATTAAAAATGCGTTTGATAAATTTTATACCTATTTCGATAGACGTATGGAATTTATAACAAAATTCTAAGATTACTGATTTAATTCTCCAAAACGTCTACATATTTAATCTGAAAATCTCTTAAAATTTTTTTTGATTCAATGTTAAAACAATTTTAAGGAATTTTATAAAATTTAAATTTGTAGTGAGTTAAATTAGAATTAATCTGCTTAATATTTGAGATATTAAAAAAGCCTTCTATTAAGTAAAAAACCACTTTTAATTATTTTATTTCATATACAATAATTACAATTTGTTTCTTCACTCATACACATGGTATTTTCTTGATCTTGAAAACTACTTTATATAATCTCTGTGTATTGTCTGTAGACGAACATAGAATGCGAAAGGTAATCGTTAAGAAACCATTCGAGATCTATCCTAAATTCTAAAAGACCATGGGGTAGTTGAGCATGACAGATATTTTTAATGATTGTTTTCATTTTGCTGGCATAAAAGTGGATTGAAGATTAAGGAAAGAATTTCAAATCGCCTTTTCGAAGATGTGTTTCATAATTTTGACGAGTTTTTCGAAAGAGCTTTCTGAAGAGAGGTTGTTCCAAAGAATTTCTCAAGTTTATGTTGTGACATTTTTAGAGTGGAATTGGGTTTTCGTTATTGAACAGTCCCATTTCCACGAAATGTTTGTTGATGAAGTTCGATCAATATTGAATATTCACTTTGGAATCTTTGATCTCCTGTATAATGAGTGTTTATTCAATATGTCTGCTAAGAATGAAACAGTGTTTTCTAAGGCATTTAATTTTAGAAAGTTTTTTGAGTAATTTTATAAAATTGAAATTTGTAGTGAGGTTTAATCTGTTTGATACTTGAGATAATGAAAAAGCCTTATATATAGTGAAAAAACAACTTTTTATCCTCATCTTGTATTGTCACATGTGATCCAATTCTGGAATCAGCTGAGAATCCAAATTCATCTCAGGAAAACTGGCATAAGGAATTTTCACCAGTATTTAACAAGCAGGATTGATTCTCAGGAACTTATGTTGAGCCAGTTGTTTTTGATGAAGTTCTTAAGGTACTGATTTGCATTTTTGGAAAGTAATTTAGTTTTCATAAAACAAGGAACGAAACAAAATTTTGGCCTCTTCAAGTATTTATTCGATAATTTTTAGTTGGCAATTTAAATTTCTCTGAATTATTTTATTCCCTTTAGGTACTGTGTCATAAGTGTTAATTCTATGTTTACTAAATTGACACAGTGTGTTCTGAAGACCTTTAATTAATTTCATTCTAAACGTTTTTGATTAAAAATTTTTGTAATTGAAATTTGTAGGAGGTTATCAGAATAAATCTGTATGATATTTAAAATTTTGTAATAATGCTTCATTCAAGAAGAAAAAAAACCTCTTTTTATTATTTCATGAACGAAATGTTAACTTTCTTCTAACAATAAAACAGAATATTCTATAAAACTCAAATTATTATTACAATTTCAAGAGGAAACAAAATGAAAAATGTGTTGGATAAACTCAATACGTATTTCGATAGACTTATGGAATTTATAACAAAATTTTAAGATTACAGATAATAGCTGATTTTATTCTCCAAAACCACTACAGATTTAATCTGAAAATCTCTGAAGACTTTTCTGATTTGATGATAAAAGAATTTTAAGAAATTTTATAAATTTAAAATTTGTCGTGAGTTAGAATTAATCTGTTTGATATTCGAGATATTGAAAAAGCCACTTTTAATTGTATTATTTGATAAATAACAATAACAATTTGTTTTTTCACTAATACTTGGTACACTTGGTATTTTCTTGGGTCTTGAAAACTACTTAATACAACCTCTGTGTATTTTCTGTGGACGAACATAGAGTGCGAAAGGTAACCGTTAAGAAACCATTTGAGTTCTATCCTAATTTTGAAAGACCATGAGGTAGTTGAGCATGACAGATATTCTTAATGATTGTTTTTATTTTGCTGGCATGAAAGTGGATTGAAGATTATCGGTAAGAATTTCAAATCGCCTTTTTGAAGATGTGCTTCATATTTTCAACGAGTTTTTCGAAGGAGCTTTTTGAAGAGAGGTTGTTCCAAAAATTTCTCAAGTTTATGTTGGGCATTTTTAGAGTGGAATTGGGTTTTCGTTATGAAACAGTCTTATTTTCACCTAATGTTTGTCGAGTAAGCTCGATCAATATCGAATAATTTCTTTGGATTCTTTGATCTCCTGTTTAATTAGTGTTTATTCAATATGTCTGCTAAGAATGAAACAGTGTTTTCTATGGCATTTAATTTTAGAAAGTTTTTTAAGTAATTTTATTAAATTAAAATTTGTAGTGAGGTTTAATCTGCTTGATATTTGAGACATTGAAAAAACCTTATATCAAGTGAAAAGCACCTCTTTATCCTCATCTCGAATGGTTCAAGCTTGATCCACTGCTGGAATCAGCTGAGAATCCAAATTCATCTCAGCAAAACTGGCATAACGAATTTCCACCAGTATTTAACAAGCAGGATTGATTCTTGCTAACCTAAGATCGAAAGATGCTTTATACCGAATGTACTAGCAGAATTTGCTTATTTCCAGGATATCTTTGGTAGGAAGAAGGAAATCGAGCTTATTCTGATGAATAACTTACACATAACATGGAATTTCTGAAGCAATCGATTGAAAACTGACTGCAGAATGTGTGCATTGACCTTCCACACTTCCAAATGAATACCGAATATTCTGACAGTATTCGAAACGATCAGAACCCAGGGATGAGTGAAATGTTAAACCTTATCATCGATCAAACAGAGCTACCTCTGTTCTTGGTCCCTGAATAGAACCATTCATTCAAGCGATCGGCAAAACGGGAATTGATCGCAAGCATCGAAAATGTGTAGCAGGCATTGGAAAATGACTTACCGGTTGTGCGACCACGAATCTTATCAATAGATTAACAGAGAGCTTCAGCATCGAACCATTCACTATTTTCCTGATATGGAAGATCACAAGTGGTGGAATTTCGTACTAACACTAAGTTTCAGTCAGAAAACACTAAATTGTCGAGGGATGTCTATAAAACATATTGTCGCAAATATTCGTTTCAACTAGGAATTGCAAATGCATGTAAGGCTGCGTTGCCACGTGAGGAATGGTATAATCTTTAGTGCAGTCGTATAGGTCCGATAAAAGACGTCGTCGAGGAAATTTTATATGCCTCCCGCGATGTTCGAGTTCACTTTCCTGCGTTTGCAACGAATCTGATGATCTGGTTCTGCCGTGGTGTTTCTCTCCTTCGGTTGGTCCGGTCTTCGGTCGACGGTCTTGCGTTGGGAGCTCGCGAGGTGGCTGACGCGCGCAGACTTTTGCCGTGCTGTAACTGGCGATCGTGTTTGTGCTGAACTGCGGAGCGAAGTTTATGGTCCGTGATTGATATCTGATTTGTTTGACTTCCCACTGAAATTCTCCAAATAACAGGGGACCGGAAGGTGATGTCGTTTTTCTACGTTAAATCGTTAAAATGACCGCAAATTCTAAATTTCTAAAATTGTTTAAATATTTTAATATTTGCAGATATATTCTGTTATTATTAATTTAAATCCTGAAGTTATAACATCAAATATAATTTTTTGAAATTAAATATGTAAAATATGACATTAATTTAATTCCTGAAGTTATAATATTAAATATAATTTTTTGAAATTAAATATGTAGATATGACATTAATTTAATTATAATATTAAATATAATTTTTTTAAATCAAATATGTAGATATGACATTAATTGAATTCCTGAAAATATTATAATAAAATAGAAAAAGGATTTTTACTTGATAGAAGAAATATAACAAAATTTGAATATCAAAACAGATTCAATCTGTTAGTCTTCTACAATTTTAATTTTAAAAAAATTTCCATTCAAAAAACTTTAAGAATTAAATTAGGTTGAACGGTTCCGAAGTTATGACTTTTTTTGTTGGTCTACGCACGACGCTGTTTCCACACATAAATTGACATAGATCAAAAACTAATGCAGATAAGTCAATGAAACCTGTGTGCGTTTTATCGACAATTAAGTGGCAAATCCAAAGATGTATGAAAAATAGGGGGTTGCCATTTAAAATAACCGAACCTATGTATTTATTTTCGTACATCCTGTATGTGGATGAAAATATTTTCAGGATGTGCGGATTGTACCAACTATCGTTTGGAAAAAACAATCAAGTCGATAGCTTGAATAAAAACTAAGTTATGGACCATTTACACATCCCTGGGTCACCCTGTATTTAGTGTGATAAGTACCTCTATTTGAATATCAGAACAGATTTAATCTGTTAGTCTTCTACAATTTTAATTTCCAAAAAATTTTATTCAAAAAACTTTTAGAATTAAATTAATGTCTACAATAAGCACCGCTTATATTTAATAGACGTATATAATCAAAACTCAATATATAATGTCAAATGGAATAAACTAACCGATAGATATAAAAAAGGCATTAAAATTAATATATAAATATTTAAAGGAGACAAAATTTTGTTTCTGATCTTACCATTAAGAACACCAATTGCCCTTCAATTCAATTAATTAGTTTTATTTAGGGCCGATGAAGAGATTACCAGAATTATTATTGTTTTTTGAAGATATAGTGCATGTTTTGAGAGATTTCTGAATTAACTTATTTGAATATTTAAATATATTAAATATTTCAAATAAATTATATTTTTTGAGAAATCCTCAAGTTGTGTTCATGTTTTTAAAGGGCAATTAGTGTTCTTAATGGTAAGATCAGAAACAAAATTTTGTCTCCTTTAAATATTTATTTATTGATTTTAATGACTTTTTTTATATTTGTTGGTTGGTTTATTCCATTTGACATTATATATGAAGTTTTGATTATATACGTCTATTAAATATAAGCGGTGCTTATTGTAGACATTAATTTAATTCTAAAAGTTTTTTGAATGAAAATTTTTTTGAAATTAAAATTGTAGAATACTAACAGATTAAATTTGTTTTGATATTCAAATTTTGTTATAATGTAATAATATTAGGAGTACAAAGAAGTTTCCGCCGTTTTATTGTAAATGGCGCGGCACGGAGTTTCGGTTAGCTTTCGCAGATGATAACCGGCTTAAAAAATAGTTTGGACATTCAAGAATAACATAACTTATTAATATCATTGATTTTATATTGGTAAAATATAATTTTTATAAGTTGAAAATGTCAAAATTTGAGCCAAGTAAGCGTCATTTGCGGGAAATATTAGTTTACTTCTTTAATTTAAAGAAATCTGTTGCTGAGGCGCATCAATTGCTCGTAGAAGCATAAGGTTGAGGGTGCTTTGAGTGAGAGAACGAGAGTGGTTTCAAAAGTTTAAAAACGGCGATTTCGACGTAGAAGACAAAGATCGCAGTGGAAGGTCAAAAATTTACGAGGATGCAGAATTGGAGGAATTATGGGAGGAAGATTCATCTCAAACACAAAAAGAACTTGCTCTAACATTAGAAGTCACTCAGCAAGCAGTCTCACATCGTTTAATAATAATAATATTTAATTTGTGTTAAAAAACGGCGGAAACTTATTTGTACTCCTAATAAATTTAATTTTCTTTAATTAAATATGTAGATATGACATTAATTTAATTCCTGAACTTGTAATATTAAATATAATTTTTTGAAATTAATATGTAGATATGACATTAATTTATTTCCTGAAGTTATAATATTATATAAAATTTTTTGAAATTAAATATGTAGAATTTATTTTATTTAAGTTTATTTTATTTTATTCATAATATATAATTTATTGAAATTAAATATGTAGAAGTTATAATAATAAATTTAATTTTCTGAAATTAAATATGTAGATATGATATTAATTTAATTCCTGAAGTTATACTGTAAAATATAATTTTTTGAAATGAAATATGTAGATATGACATTAATTTAATTCCTGAAGTTATAATATTAAATATAATTTTTCGAAATTAAATATGTGGATATGACATTAATTTAATTTCTGAAGTTATAATAATAAATTTAATTTTTTGAAATTAAATATGTAGATATGACATTAATTTAATTCCTGAAGTTATAATATTAAATATAATTTTTCGAAATTAAATATGTAGATATGATATTAATTTAATTCCTGAAGTTATACTGTAAAATATAATTTTTTGAAATGAAATATGTAGATATGACATTAATTTAATTCCTGAAGTTATAATATTAAATATAATTTTTCGAAATTAAATATGTAGATATGACATTAATTTAATTTCTGAAGTTATAATAATAAATTTAATTTTTTGAAATTAAATATGTATATATGACATTAATTTAATTCCTGAAGTTATAATAATAAATTTAATTTTTTGAAATTAAATATGTAGATATGATATTAATTCAATTCCTGAAGTTATTATATAATGTTGAATATAATTTTTTGAAATTGAATATGTAGAAGGCTAACAAAATATATCTGTAAATATTAAAATAATTATACAATATATATTGAAACTATATACAAAAACTATCAAAATGATATCTCTACGTATAATCAATAAAAAAAATTATTCAATGTCTCCGAAAAATCCTTTTCACATCCAAACAAGAAACGTATTGATTCAAATGTATTAACACAAACTATATAAGTATGTATATTAACATACAAATACAAGAAAATGCACTACCAAAATTATATTGATTTCTCGCATATCACTTGGTGTAACATTTTTAAATTAATTAAGTAAATGAAAACAACTTGACTTGAGTTTCACTGTTTACTTGATGTCTGTTGGCATATATGTTTCGGGTTTTTAGCCCATTTTCAAAACTGAAGAGAACAAAACTTAAAATCCTATTTATGGTAGGGCAGATCACGGGTACAATTTTGAACAGTGTAAAAATATGGTGTTAGTTCGGCCATCTTGAAGATAAAATCTTTTCCTCTCAAGATAATTTGATAAATAAAGGTCTTTATTGGAAAAGATATGTAGATGATATATTTTGCAATTGGTTAGGTTCTCTTAGACAATTAGAAATGTTTCTGAATTTGTTGAATTTATTTTTCAATTCTATCAAATTCACTATTGAAATCGAAAATTCCCAAAAATACATAAATTTTTCAGATATTCAGATCACAAGAAATATTAATTTCCTTGAATTTGACATATTTAGAAAATCCACGTATTCATTAATACATAACAACAGTTTCCACCCTCATAAAATAAAAATGTCCCCTTTTCACGCCTTTGTACCTAGGTTACTACAAACCCCACTCTCAATAAAAAAACTTTAACAAAGAAATTAAAGTTTTGAAGTCACTAGCGTCGAAAAATGGTTACAATACTAACATAATCAATAAATTAATTTTTAAATAAAAGCAAAAAAGGTCTAGCTTCTCTTTACCCTATTCTTCAGGACAAAGAAAAAGAAAAATTCCATAGCATAAATTTCATACCACAAATAAGTAACAAAATTTGCAATAGACTAAAATAGAATAATCTTAATATTTTTGTAAAAATAAGAAAAACTTAGGTTCACTCTTAGTCAATAGCAAAGAGTGTTGGGAAACGTGTGAAAAAAGCGGTATAAACAAATTACGAGTATTTTGTAATGAATGCCCTGTATTTTACATAGGTCAGACAGGACGATCTATAAACATAATGGTAGAAGAACATGAAAAAAGTATATTACATAATAAAATAACATCTGGTTTTTCGGAACATTCCATAGATTTCAGTAGAACTGAGATTTTACACTAGATAAAAGCAGAAAAATGGACCTTTTAGAAAGCTTGGAAATTTTTTTAGTATATGGTAAGCAGCTATCAATTACAAATGAACAACTTCACACCATACAGTGCATTTTTCAGGATGCAATGGAACCTGCAGAATTTCTTGAGGATTGTTTTCACTCCATATATGCCAATTTTGCTTGTTTACATAGAAATGAGCTTCATCACTAAACACAATTTTACGATTGAAAAGTGGATCAACTTCAAGCTGTTCTAGGGCCCAATCAGCAAATAAAGGACGCTTATTATGTCTTATACGCTCTAGTTCTTGAACCAGTTGGATCTTGTATGGGTGTAGGACCAAGATCTTTAGGCAAAATTTTCCATGTGGTGGATGCACAGAGTCCAACTTGTTGTGAACACCAAGGAATAGACAAATCTGGATCATCATTAACACTATGACTCACAGCAGCGATATTTTCTTCTGTACTTACAGTTCTTTGCCTTGTTGTTATTGTTGCATCGGGTAGAGAAAATGATGTCCGAAATCTATCGACAGTTCGACGAATAAGCTGCTCTGATGGACGATTATATTAAGCATAAATTTCACGTACTCTATAGGTCTGGGAAATAGAACACTGATTTTGAAAATAAATTTCAACAATTTGTAAACATTGTTGCGGCGTGAGTCATTCCATGATAATTTGTCAATGCTTACTGAACAGAAATGTCAAAACAACATGACTTCTTCCTTCTGTCAAATCACAGTTTGCAGGTGATATATAATCTGAACGCTTTTGTTCGAATTCTGACATTTGGTGGAATAAACCCCTTCAAAAAGTTCTATAAAATCGATACAGTGTAACTTGCATACGGGAATACATTTCTTTACTTGAATTAGCTCGAGAAATGTATGTATATTTGCATACTCTAGTGTATGATTAATACCTTAGTTTTCAGTGTATAGCGAATATAGGCATTTGACAGATTTGTAGTCGCTGGCATTCATTGCACTGGCGAGAACCAACAAGTTCGAAACGTGCTCATGTCTGTAATTATCCCCCAGTGATGAACAAAACCTTATCAAGTTTGTTTGAGCATGTAATTGTTATGCAGATGTATGTTACACTGCGTCCATTTGTAGAACTTTCTATTAATATAGCTCACACTCCTTATTGATGATATTTGGTACAGATCAGCCGAATTACTATAATTTATTCCATTATTCATTTTCTATATTCGAAAGGCTTGCTCTTTTTGCAACCGATGCATCTAAAATCTATTAAGTTTGAACAGCCATGATGCTTTTTAAATCCACAAACACATAATTCAGTTAGTCGTTTTCACAATTTAAGTTGGCACAGTTCAGAGAAGTCGACTGAAGATTATCCTTAACCGTTGTTCTTTTTAGAGAGAGGTTTTTTGAAAGATTTTTCAAGTTTATGTTGCGTATTTTTGGTATAGAATTTGATTTTCATAATTTCGTTATGAAACAGCTATAACGACTAAACTCTGCAAGGCAATTTCAGTCAAATTCTATATTTTTTTATCTCCTTTTAATACTAAACGATGTTTGTTAATTGTATATATCTACTCAAAAAAAACAGTGCATCTCAGACATTTTATTTAAGTAAATATTTAAAATTTTCAAGAAATTTTCTACAATTAAAACTTATAGAGGGGTGTACCAGAATTACTCTGCTTGATATTTAATATATCAGAAAAAAACTCCCTTCAATAGATATTTCAGTTATATTGATTCATATTTGTAGGTTTCACATAGTTCTGGTCGGAAATAAATGGGATATTTTTCAGGATCAGATATATTTCAATGACTTTCCTACCAATTTTCAGAGAGTAGGTAAACGTAGTGCCTGGATATCGATTTTCCCTAGGAGACAATTCAAAGCGAGAGCTCGTATATCGTACATCATTTTCCACAGATCATTTGTTTTCCTCTACAACCCATTGTGTTCAGATACTACCACCCTACTAAAAACATGGAACTTGTTTAGCAGCTCACCCAAAATTTACACCTAGAAATAGAAGACAAAACGGCTGTTCACATCATCATATTTCAGTGGAATTTTCAGACTGTTCTGTTAGAGATACATTCCTATTTTTATCCGAGAATGTCCCTATCTCATCTTCGTCAGAATTGCATATTGGAACGCAAAACATAAATTTCGTTCGCAGCAGAAGATTTTTTTTTCATAATCTATCATTTCGTACAACTATCTGTATCCATCATTTCGTACAACTATCTGTATTAATAAGTTTTGGTCAATTCAAGTCACTCCGCACGTGTGGTCGTTTTACGAGGAGCGTTCAATGTATTCTCGGTATCACGGTGATTTGATAATAATGTGAGTGATCTCATTTACTAATGACACTATCTAAGGGTGAATATATGAAATTTCACTAATTTAAGATCATTAGTTTTCTAGGTATCCTCAGAGAAAGACGAATAGAATGACTAACAAGGCAGCAATTAATACCTATTTTGAGGAGAAGCCGGAAGAATATTTTTTACTAGGCTGCGATATATCTTATGAAAGAAGTAATGTTTTGGAAAAAAAGCTGAATAGGTTCACACACATTCGCGGTACTATTAGTAGAACACTTAAAAACAAGAGAAGACACACAAATCAAATTTCATAAGATGATAACAGTTCCAACACTTTTATACGGAAGTGAAACGTGGACAACAGCAGAAAAATAATAAAGCAGAATACAAGCACAGGAAATGAAATTTCTTCAGAGAGTGAAAGGTTGCACAAGATTAGACAGAATAAGAAACGTGGAAATAAAATCAGAATTTCATATATTCAATGTAAACGAAAAATAAGAGAAAATAGGATTGAATGGAGTGAACACACAAAGGGTCTTTCATTATCAGCGCCCCATTTTGTTTTGCAAATAACACACATTATTCATTTTAAAATTATTGAAATTTTTATTTCATTATGAAGTACAATGGATACCATTAGTTATAAAACGAAATAATAAAGACTGTACACATAAAGATGATAAATCGGGGGTTTATAAGTTAACCTGCGATGATTGCCCTGAAGTTTTCATGGAACAGACTAGAAGAACTTTCGGACATAGAATTTGTGAACATTTTTGAACAATAATAAAGGTAATTCCACATATTCTAACCATTTGTTAGAAACAGAACATACTTTCAACCATAATTTTGAAATTCTACATATAGAAAGCAAAAGTTATGCATTAAACCTGTTAGAATCCCTAGAGATAAATAAACACAATAAAATTAGAATATTACCTAACGAACAATTAGATTTAAATAACTCGCCTCTGTTAAATATATTCAGATAAGCTGGAATTTGCAGAGACCCTTTTTGGGTTTTAATGCTCAATAAAAATTTATTGTACTTAGTGTAATATAAATAGCAACGGATTTCGGAAACAAGCTTAGTTATTCAAAATGTAAACCTGCCTGATGATGCTACTGTGATAGCGAAACGATTGTTGTAAACATAACAATAAAAAATTGTGAAAATCAGAATAACCTCATTTAAATATTATTTAAATTTGGATTAATTGTAAACGTTGTTGAAGTGTGTGCCTTTTCACGATTAAATAGTAGACCTTGACAAATACAACTGTCAATGTCAAAAATAAGCAATGCCTGCCATGCGTGAGTAATGTCAATTTGAAAATGCGGCGTTTCCATTATTTTTGTAGGGATCCGTTACGGGTAAGTGTTACGCTAACCATCCAGAAGCTATTGATGCCTTGAAACACGAAATCGACAATGTACTGAAAATTGGGTTGATCAGATGGGGTACTGTAGCCAGTCGTTGTTTTTCATTAGTGAATTTCACGGTTAAACCTTTCCAGTAAACTCATAACGTTGAAAAAAAATTCATTAGTTTTTAATTTAGAGCCGATCAAAAATGGCAATTTTAAATGGTCCACCCATTATAAAATAACTTTTATCGGTGAGAAAATTTCACTGAACGGCGGCTATATGAACATCACTTTTGTCTCTTATTTACAAGTGGGACTTTTAGGAAAACTGTTGAACAACTTTGAAGTTGCTTGTATGGTGGTGGTATCTAAACACAATGGGTTGAAGAGGAAAACAAAAGATCTGTGGAAAATGATGTACGATATACGAGCTTTCGCTTTGAATTGTATCCTGGGAAAATCAATAGCCAGCAGTGACGGTCGTGAATATTTATCATGGATCGACTGATTTTGCAGGTTGTTTTGCCCAAACGTCTGTGATTTTTTATTTTGAGCCGAAAAGATCTCAAACGACTAGGTTGACTCACTTATGAAAAAATCAAGGTCAAAAATATGTCTGTCCGGCCGGTTGGTCCAGTAACACCCTAACTTTTGAACGGAGATGGGAAGATTCAGATAGATTAATTAACCGGATCGGAGGATACGTATAATGAAATCTAGTGAGGAGTTTGAACAAGAATTGTTACAGTGCAAAAATCTCAAATACTGCCGAATAGGTTTTTTTTAATTGAATCAATCCTTACTTGATGGAAATTAATTTCAATAAAATATAATAGATTATTTCCACAAATTTATTATTAATGACAATTGTTTAGCTAACACTATGCTTTACATTTTGAACTAACTCTAAACATTACACAACCCTTCTTCTATAGCTTAAAACTTGAAAAAAGTAGCGGTATAACTAACTAACAATTTTCGGACATTAAAAAATTTGCAAAAGGGCGATACTAATCACCATCAAATCACAGAAATGCCGATAAAGAAAAATATGCGAAAAATTGGATATAAATAACCATAAAATTTATAAAAGATTGATGTTCTTCGAACCTTTTATGGAAAGATCTCCTGAATTGTCCTCGTACACACACATCGTCAAAAGTCTTGGTCCCCCCGATCAACTCTCGACTTGTTGAATGTAACATGGCAATTTTTGTGTGTGGAATCTTCACTATCTTATCACGTAAATGAAAACAACAAACAACCAAAAAATGTTTCTTGTTCGGAAGAATACAGGTGTATTCGAAGTTAATAAGTTTTCATCGAATAACGAGAGTTGTAATATTGAGAATATTGCGTGGAAAATGCCGGGACATCCAAATTCTCCAGTTTGACCGGACAAGAATAGTAGCCTTACATCAAGAAGCTTTGTCGAACCACCAGATTACGCAACATTTGAATATTCCACGGACCTCAGTAAAGCGCGTAGGGGCCCTTATCCTGGAAACCGGCAGCGTTGCCCGGAGACCGGTGCCTGGTCGACCCAGAGTAACATCTGCAAGGAAAGACCATCTTATCGCAAATTTTACTCGAAGGAACCGAACGGTATCTGTAACAGCCGATAGAAGTCATCTTTTGATGACCTATAGACGGGTAGTCTCAACCAGTACCATAAGGAGACGGTTGCATTCCTCAAATTTAAGGGCAAGAAGACCATTAAGAGTACCATGGCTATCACCCAGACATAGAGCTACCCGTCAGCAATGGACAGAACACCACCAAGATTGGCTTTTACCACAATGGCATAACGTACTTTTTTCGGACGAGTCACAATTGGGTTTACAAAGTGATAGTCGGCGACAAAGGGTTTGGAGAGGTCCAGGCAGACTAGACCAGCTCAATTTCACCCGGGAAGTTGTGCCCTTTCAAGGCGGATCAATAATGTCCTGGGGCGTATAATGTACGGTCGCCGTACCCCTCTTATTATCGTTGAACGAACAATGACTGGTGTCATCTAAGTAGAAAACATCATTGAACTAATCATTGTTCCTCTGCGCAACAAATTTAAGGATAATTCCATTTATCAGGATGATAACGCCCCACCACACCGCACACGAAGGGTTCAAAACACTCTTCAAGAGAACGATATCCAGAGAATGAACTGGCCAGCAAACTCATCAGACATGAACCCAATTGAGAACGTATGGGATTACTTAGGGAGAGCAATATCCAACCGCCAAAATCCACTTTCAACTTTTCAGGAATTGAGTTTAACCCTTCAGGAAGAATGGAACGATATGCCTGAAAATTTTATTAATGACTTTATTCGTGGGATGCCTAGGCGTATTAGGCAGTTGACTGAAGGAAAAGATGGTAATACGGACTATTGAATTTGGATGCAGTTATGGAATAACTATAAATGATCAAAAATAAATAATCAATAAATTAAAATTTTTTCTCATATTTCCTATTTTGTCTCATCCTGCATAAAGCGAAGAT
Organism: Megalocaria dilatata; assembly: GCA_034642435.1. Classification (NCBI taxonomy): domain Eukaryota; kingdom Metazoa; phylum Arthropoda; class Insecta; order Coleoptera; family Coccinellidae; genus Megalocaria; species Megalocaria dilatata. Next base: position 47,949,784 of record CM067860.1, on the reverse strand, counting down.
TAACAAAGATCTTTTACCAAATATATTGCGGTTGAAATAGAGGAAAATATTCATCTCATTTCTGGAACATAGATTGTTTATTTCTTGAGAAACCTAGGAGGGGGGGGCAAGACTTTTGGCGATGTGTGTATGTGTTGATAATTCTGATATGTCTATGGAATGGAACAGTTTTTCTAAGGCATTTTATTTGAGAAAGTTTTTGAGATAATTTTAAAGGTTAAATTTGCAGAGATTTCTAAGAATGATTCCAGCTATTATCTATAATATTTCAAAAAACAATACGAAGTAAATTTTTATCTAAATCAGAATGAAATAGTATTTTTAGGGACGTAATCAAAGAATAGAGAGAGAATTTAAATATTTTGATAAACATTAAGTGAGCCTTTGTATAAAATTCATAATTATTATTTGAATATTTTGATATTGACAGATATATTCTGTTAGCCTTCTACATATTTAATTTCAAAAAATTATATTTAATATTATAACTTCAGGAATTAAGTAATATAAGTACTACTTATATCAAACGACATATAAAATAAACATTCATTATAAGACATCCAAATGATATAACAAAATCCAATAACTATAAATTGTTAACAAAAATCTTATAAATTAAATATTTTGAATAACATTATTTAATAAATCTTAATCTTATATATTGAATATTTTGAGTAACCAATATTTAATTTATACAATTTTTGTTAAGAATTTTTATTTATTGGATTTTGTTATATCATTTGGATGTCTTATAATGAATGTTTATTTTATATGTCGTTTGATATGAGTAGTACTTATATGACATTACTTTAATTCCTGAAGTTATAATATTGAATATAATTTTTTGAAATTAAATATGTACAAGGCTAACAGAATATATCTGTAAATATTAAAACATTTGAATAATGTTATATACCTTCTATCAAGTATAAACCTCCATTCATTTTATTTTAATTCCTAATTATTTCAGGTGGTTCCATCCACTGAGTGTTTCATGTATTTTACCATTTTCACATGTAGTGCATTTCATATTCTCATATTTTCTATGATCTCTACTCATTTTAAAGAAGAACGTGAAAAATTTGGTAATATCGACGAATTGTTCTGCCGAATTAAACTGCAGGAATGGACTCTGATGCACGATTTCATTAAAAGTTCATCATACTGACCATTTGATAGATGGTGCCATGTTACGGAAGGGATGATGAAAACGTAATTTGCTGGAGGCATAATGGATACTTATGAGTTATTTATTTGGGTCGTATATATGGAAAATGCCAAATGCAGAACTGTTAACGGTCAGCAGGTCTATGACATTCAACGAGCCTTGCTTTTGATTGATTTACGTTTTCGGCCACAACAAGCAGCCGATCGCTGATGGCATGCCATCAATTTAGGCTCGAAACAGCGTGCAGTTTAATGAGAAGACCCAACAGTTGCGGGTTGATGAAAGTCCGATGTGTTCAACATACTGCAAGACACTGGGAAATTGACGAGTCTGTAATCAATTTTTCAACAGCACTTTAATTTATGATTTCCTCAAATCTGTGGCGGCGGTTGGTTAAATACATTTGGGCGAGCACAGCATCAGTTCAATAAAGGGTTTTCCAATAATAGGTTTCATTTTGAATAGCCCTCTTTCTTGGTATCTATCACTTTTGAAGCTATCATCTTTTGCATTTACTTGAATCAGTCTTTACTTGATCAGAATGCATATAAATAAGGTTATTCTGATACTGAACGGTTTGAGCCGTTACTATTTGGTGGTTGATTATAATTAAAACAAGTTGTAGAAATTACTATGTTTTACTATCAATAAATTAATCTTTTACACGTTTAATTGTGACTCGAGTTTCGGGAATTAACTATCCCTTCTTCAGACAACTGAAGACTTAACAAACAGGACAGGGAATTTATGCATATACGGAGGTAGAAGAGGTAATAAAAGCAGGTTAAAAAAGGTTTGAAGTGAGAGGAAGCCTAAGAACTATTGGAATGTCGGTACGTGAAAGAAGATTGGTAAACAGATGTTAATTATTTAAATATTTCAAAAGTTTTGGATTTATATAGATCCGTACAGTCATTCATTATTTTTATTGTGAACTAATTTGAAAATTTCAACAGATTCTAAATAATCAAGTTTCTTTCCTTTTGATTCTACATGTAAAACTTTTTGTTTATCTATTGTTGGAAAAGGATGGCCATTTTCTAAACAATGAGTGGCAAAAGTGGAGGATTGTTTATTTTTCATGAAATTCATTTTATTTAAATATTTCAATATTTACAGATATATTCTGTTAAACTTCTACATATTTAATTTCAAAAAATTATATTCAATATTATAACTTCAGGAATTAAATTAAAATAATGTAAAGTACCACTTATATCAAACGACATATAAAATAAACATTCATTATAAGACATCCAAATGATATAACAAAATCCAATAAATATAAATTGTTAAGAAAAGTCCTATAAATTACATATTTTGAGCAGACAAAATTTTGTTTCTGCTCATCCTTCTTATGAAAACAAATATCTTTCAAAAATGTTGAACATAATTTTAAGAATCTCATTATAAAACTATCTTACTTAGAATATTCAATATTATTGGATGTCTAACAAAGTTACTTTTTAGAAAATCTCAACATTTGTTAAAATATTACTAAAAAACGAGTTTTAAAGGAGACTTTGCTTCGTCAGTACTCAATCGTATTCAATAAAATATAACATCAATCAACAAAAAGTATTTACTCACCTTTAATAATTCAGAAAGCTTCTTGGTAAATGAATACTGAACATTTAAATGCAGTCTAATGTGGCTCGAAATAAATAGCTATTTAACTAACTAACTATTTATTTCGGAATAATCATTGATCATCGATCTGTAACGAGCACCATTAACTGTATAACATTAGCTCCAGCATCGTTTTTAAAGAAATATGGACCGATGATGGCTCCAGCGTGTAAAGCACACCATACAGTGCAATTTTCAGGATGCAATGGAACCTGCAGAACTTCTTGAGGATTGTTTTCACTTCATATACGGCAATTTTGCTTGTTTACATAGACGTTCAACCAGAAATGAGCTTCATCACTAAACACAATTTTACGATAAAAAGTGGATCAACTTCAAGCTGTTCTAGGGCCCAATCAGCAAACAAACGACGCTTATTATGGTCAAGTGGCTTTAGTTCTTGAACCAGTTGGATCAAGTGGATGCAGACCAGGATCTTTATGCAAAATTTTCCATGTGGTGGATGTACAAAGTCCAACTTGTTGTGAACGTCGACGAATGGGCAAATCTGGATCATCATCAACACTATGACTTACAGCAGCGATATTTCCTTCTGCACGTACAGTTCTTTGTCTTGTTGTTGTTGTTGTTGCATCGAGTAGAGAAAATTATGTCCGTAATCTATCGATAGTTCGATGAATAAGCTTCTCTAATGGACGATTATGTAAACCATAAATTTCACGAAGTGCTCTATAAGTTTGGCGAATAGAACACTGATTTTGAAAATAAATTTAAACAATTTGTAAACGTTGTTCGGCGTGAGTCATGCCATGGTAATTTGTCAATGCTTACTGAACAGAAATGTCAAAACAACATGGCTTCTACCTTGTGTCAAATCACAGTTATCCCTATCGAAATTTCTATCACTCTTAAAAAACACCAGATATAATTGGACCATACTTTTGTTTTGCAAATTGCCTGTGTAATCAGTTCGTGAAATTTGGCCAGAGATAACTTGACCACCTGTATAAAAAATTTTTAAGTCGATAAAATAACAGATATATTAATTTGTCTGAATTATTTTCATTCTGTTCCTCTGTCCAGTCATCAACCGTTCGATTCCTAGATCAAACGAACTCCACTTGTGACGAAATTAAAAATACGTTCGTGAAGTTAGAAACCGAAACTCTTTTTGTTGGAATATGATTGTAGTCATTCCTTTTCGACCCCTTGAAATTATCCTCTCGAATGAAATGCTAATTTCAGACCAAGGCCTGTAACTCGTTCCATTATAAACGCATCAATTAATTCTCACTCAATTCCTTAACTTCTTGGACGTCTTGCAATTAATTCTGTATCATGTTTATGTCGTTATCTGGAGACGGGACTTTTGCGCAAAAAGCAGTCTAATTCCTGATAAGTTGAATGAAAAAATTCTGTTCCTAAAGCACAAGATGATTATTTGGAAATTTATTTCCAATATATATTCGGTTTTCGTCTGTTTAACTGAGAAAAGTGAATATTGAAGGAATTAATTCTACGAAACTCTACAAATTCAATCTAAAAAATCTTTCAAAAATTCAAAATAATAATAGGGGGTTTTTACTTGATAGAAGGCTATACAATATCAAACAGATTAATTCTACTTACCTCACTACAAAATTTCCAAGACTAACGGCCAGGAAAGTTCTACTGTGCATTCGTTGAGATTGGAAAGTGAATATATATTTGATAGATTCGGTCTTTACTTGGTGGAAACTCATTTTAATTAAAAAAATGTATGTGAGACAGTAATTTATTTCCACAAAAATGTTTGAACTACTACAACAATTGTTTCACCACGATGTGGCTTCTTCAGGTATTACATTGTACTGTCTGAACAGTACAATGTAATACATTTTTGTGGAAATAAATTACTGTCTTATATACATTTTTTTAATGAAAGTAAATATTTATAATGAGTTGCTTCTGTGTAGTCAAAAACTAAATTCGTATCTCTACTGGACCTTTTGAAGCTAGCGATTGACCAGAAAAGGCCAGAATTCACCAACAGAAGAGGTGTTGTGTTCTATCAGGACAAAGTCAGGCCACACACGGGAAGTTTGAATGTATCCACCATATAGTCCGGACCTGGCATTTAGCGATTACTATATTTTTCTCGCTTTGCAAAACTTTCTGAGTAAAAATGAGGTTGTGAAAATCGATTAACAGTGTTTTTCGCTAATAAGGACCAAGACTTCTATCAGAGATGCATTATGAAGCTACCTTTTAAATGGCAACTAGTATTATAGAGTAAAACGGTGCATATTTGACCCGAATCGAACATTCTGAAACATTTTGAATAGAGTCTGGAACTTCACGTGAAAATAATGGATTTTTTGTCTATTACTTCAAAGCTTCGTTTCATTATTAATGAAAATACTCACCTTCATAGTTTGAAAAAAAACTGTGTTGTTCATAGTCGAGTTCGATAAACCCTTATTCAGATCGCGTCCCGGGCAAACTTCACAAGTGTGAAATGACTGATGGTCTGTGAAAATCTGTATGCTCAAATGGATTCTAATCCCATTTAGTCAGGGACTCAAGTCAATATAAGAACCACATTCTGGCCTGCGAAGTTAGTCCAAGCGAAATAAATTAACTTAATCGAATTCTGTGATTTTTCCAGGAACTTTTCCTGCGTGAACGGTTTGAATTGTTCCAAAAGACTGAATAGCATATTACACTCAATATTACTTAAAACTTACAGAAAATTCTTTGAAATTTGGACTGATTCATAACAAGTAACAAACGCAAGCAAAATCTGCATTTGTTGGTTCATTTTTCACAGTGTTGCGATATAAAGTTATAATATAATAAATGATCGAAAAATTAAGATAAATGTGGTTTGTAATTGTTTGTGCTTTGTTTTAGTCAGTCAAAGCATAGTTACCGAACAGAGAAATAATACAGAAGCATATTTCCATTGTTATCGATGTAGCCAATTTTGATGACCTTGAAAAAGTGAAAGGAATGTTAGAATCACAGAATTTTGTGGTGAGCATGGAAATATTTTATTTTAATATCTATGGTGAAAAGCTTGCGGTGATTCTAAATTATATTTTGTACTTATTCGGAGTATAAATAAGTTCGTGCAGTTTTTTTTCGAAAATTGAAGTTTTATTGTAAGAAGACGGGCCTTCGGCACACCTCACTTCTTGAAGTTCAGTTTGAAAATGTAGTAAACACTACGAAACTCGATTCACTGTATTTTTAGTTAATAAAAAGTGATAGAAAACTAAGTAATTCCCTATATTATTCCATATAGGAATGTTGTCAACAAGCAATATATCTGGGAAATTCGGATTTACGTTTTCTGATCCCGCTTACCTCTCAAGTGAAACCCGTGCAGTGTGTTAGTTATCCTCACATATCCAGAAGATATAAGCCGTCTCATAAGCGGATTAGACGTTAGATGATCGAGCGAAGAGCGGAGATGCCTTGTATGGATTGAAATGCGTCCTATACCTGTAAATCGTACCGGAAAATCCCTTCGTATATGGATTCCGAACGCGACTGACTTTAAGGCATTAGATCGCAGTTTATAACTTCGTGTAGGCCGAGGAAAGGGAACATCTCCGATACAAATCTTGGGATTTCCATGCTACTCTGGGTTTGTATCGTACTTGTTCACATTTTATGTTGATGAGATTTCTATACCGGGGCTGTTTCAAATTCCAAAGTGAAAATCAGAGGTTGAACTCGGTGTTGCTCCAAAGAGTGTCATCACCGAGCAAACCATCGGAAGCTTTATATACAGATGTTTTCGAAGACGATTTTCAGCTCCTACCTTCTCACTATGTTGAATTAAGTTGATGGCATGTAGATTCTTTTCTCCAAATATTATCAATTTGACCTTGGTAATGTTCATTGTGGGATTAAACTTCGCGAACCATTTTTCAAGGTTTTCCAAATCTTTTTCAACTCCGGCTTTGCATCCATCTGGATTGGAACCAACGCAGATTACTGATAGTTATTCAAATATTTTAATATTTACAGATGTATTCTGTAAGCCTTCTACATATTTAATTTCAAAAAATTATATTTAATATTATAACTTCAGGAATTAAATTAATGTCATATAAGCACTGCTTATATCAAACGACATATAAAATAAACATTTATTATAAGACATCCAAATGATATAACAAAATCCAATAAATAAAAATTGTTAACCAAAATCCTATGAATTTAATATTTTGGGTAGACAAAATTTTGTTTCTGCTCATCCCTCTTATGAAAACAGATATCTTTCAAAAATGTTTAACATAATCCTAAGAATTTCATCATAAAACTATTATATCTTACTCAGAATATTCAATATTATTGAATATTTAACTAAGTTACTTTTTAGAAAATCTCAAGATAGGTAAAAACATTACTAAAAAACAAGTTTTAAGAGAGACTTTGCTCGTCAGTACCCAATTTAGATTTTAAAAATTTTATAAAAATATAATATCAATCAACAAAAAATATTAACTCACCTTTAACAATCCAGAAAGAAAGCTTCTTGGCAAATTAATACTGAACATTTAAATGATGTGAACTCGAATAAAAATGAATTGCCGGTCAATCTTTAAGATCTATGGAAAACCACAGAAATATTTATTTGAGTTCACATTGGACATCATTTAATATTCAGTATTCATTTGCCAAGATGCTTTCTGTATTGTTAAGGATGAGTAAATATTTTTTGTTGATTAAAACTAGGAGTACAAATAAGTTTCCGCCGTTTTATTGTAGATGGTGCGGCACGGAGTTTCGGTTAGCTTTCGCAGATGATAACCGGCTTAAAAATAGTTTGGACATTCAAGAACAACATAACCTATTAATATCATTGATTTTATATTGGTAAAATATAATTTTTATAAGTTGAAAATGTCAAAATTTGAGCCCGGTAAGCGTCATTTGCGGGAAATATTAGTTTACTTCTTTAATTTAAAGAAATCTGCTGCTGAGGCGCATCAATTGCTCGTAGAAGCATATGGTGAGGGTGCTTTGAGTGAGAAAACGTGTCGAGAGTGGTTTCAAAAGTTTAAAAACGGTGATTTCGACGTAGAAGACAAAGATCGCAGTGGAAGGCCAAAAATTTACGAGGATGGAGAATTGGAGGAATTATTGGAGGAAGATTCATCTAAAACACAAAAAGAACTTGCTCCAACATTAGAAGTCACTCGACAAGTTTTCTTCTATAATAAATATTTAATTTGTGTTAAAAAACGGCGGAAACTTATTTGTACTCCTAATATTATATTTTTATTAAATGTGATTGGGTACTGACGAGCAAAGTCTCTCTATAAACTTGAGATTTTCTAAAAAGTAACTTAGTTAATATTCAATAATATTTAATATTCTAAGTAAGATAGTTTTATGATGAAATTCTTAGGATTATGTTAAACATTTTTGAAAGATATCTGTTTTCATAAGAGGGATGAACAGAAACAAAATTTTGTCTACTCAAAATATTTAATTTATAGGATTTTTGTTAACAATTTTTATTTATTGGATTTTGTTATATCATTTAGATGCCTTATAATGCATGTTTTTTTATATGTCGTTTGATATAAGTAGTACTTATATGACATTTATTTAATTCCTGGAGTTATAATATTGAATATAATTTTTTGAAATTAAATATGTAGAAGGCTAACAGAATATATCTGTAAATATTAGAATATTTAAATAATTTTATATACCTTCTATCAAGTATAAACCTCCATTTATTTTAGATTACTGATAGGTCATCGGCATACATTACAGTATCAGTGGATGTTACATTAATCGAATCGTTTGTGTAGATTATGCAAAGTAGGGACCTAATACTGATCCTTGGAGTACCCCTCTAGCTACATGCAAGGCATTTGATATTATTTACTTGCCATTTTTTCCTTTTTCAGTTGTCCTCTAAACCCTGTTAAGTATGATCGAAATAGTTTTGACGTTATACCTCTTATACCATATCTTTCCATCTTCTACAATAAGATGTCGTGATTCACTGTATCGAACGCTTTGCTCAAGCCCAAAGATGCTGAAATAAAACCTCTTATTGGAAAACCCTTTATTGAAAACTAAGGGAAAATTATTGTGTCGAATCAAGTTTCATTTACGACCTGTTACAGTTATTGGCCTGTCAGAGGAAAAAAGTATGCACTTAGAATCTTGCACTCTTGTCGTGACACAATTTCTCCTATCGATCCTCCAAATTCAGAAAATTCATTTCGCAAATCGAGAATAACGAGGTCCTCCTTCGATCCTGGCTCACCAAGTATATCGATATCCTAGTTTTGGAACTTTCTGTACCTGTCAGAGTCATCTTCTGAACGAGATAAACGAGCTATGATTTCCTAACCTAAATTGCTATAAAACGGAAACGTTTATATTTTCTTACCCGCCCGTAACTGTTCGTGACATCCGAATCTTTCACTTCATCCACTCAATGAACAAACCATTTTCGTTACTCCTGGACCTCGAATTAGATTTATTATCCGATTTCAAAAAAAGAATGATATATATTCCACCCGTATGTATGTATGTCAACAGCGCTTGATATAGCTTCGCTATTTCGGCCATTAAAAAAGGAACTGTTCAATTTTCCCGGAAATAACAATAACAAAAAAAATCTAGAGAAGCACTTACGTACAGAAAGAGCTTTTGCACGTTTGTTTAGTACCCACGAACCTCACCAAATTTTTCTTTAGCCAGTCGTGGGATCATTTGAGTTATATTATTTTTCATTCGTTATTGTCAAGGTTCAACCTTTTCAATAAACTCATAATTTCGAAAAAATATTAATTAGTCTTTTAAAATTTGCATTTTCGATTGGCTATGAATAAAAGACTAATTAATATTTTTTCGAAATTATGAGTTTATTGAAAAGGTTGAACCTTGACATTAACGAATGAAAAACATACCTTAAATACACACAACGTCAAAAGTCTTGGGCCTCCTAGTTTTCTTAAGAAATAAACAATATATGTTCTGGAAATGAGATGAATATTTTCCCATATTTAAACTGCAGTATTAAGATGGGCCAAAAATAATTTTTAATTTTTTTTTTCTTAGCTACCATGAAAATCTCATCCGACATGAAAAAAACAAGTTCTGGTAAGACCTGAGCTCTTAATATTAATATTAAGAGGTGCCTCATCGATATTTTCGATTTCCCATTTAAATAACACAGGAAATTTTGATTTTTTTGTTTGGATTTTTAATGTACACAAACAAATAATTGTTAAGCGAGAATCAACACTTATTTTTATAGGAAATTTACCGATCTACAAAAAAGGTCTGAAACATTTTTTGGCTGAGTCAACTCATTTAAAGTTATTCGTAGTTAAAGTCCAACAGAAAATTATAAAAAATGATTTCCACAATTTTTCATCTTATATTACAAATTAATGGCTAATAAATATAACAAATCATTTTTTTCGTAAAACTCATCGATTGTTTAGCGACGTAACCATAGTATTCTCACAAAATATGGATCATCGTTTAATAAAATCAATTTTTTAAATACTTAATTTAAACAAAAACTTTGAACTCTACTCTGTGTGAGTGATGACTTAGAAACATTAATCGTTGCCTGAAAAAATAATGTGTCCTATTTGCTCTTGACTCTCGGGAAATGTAAATTAATAAGAGCCATCTTTCAGTAATTTTTCAATTGCAATACAACTTTTTATTTTATATCCCTTACATATTGATTATTTCAAAATTAAACTAAAGTCTTTTTGTTACAATCGGGAAATTTTTGTTGGTGATTTTTAACAACTTGCAATAAATATTGCAATTGTTCTTCATTTTTAGTAAGACATTTGTTGTACTCCTCTATTAAAGCAACACCTCTTTCTGCTACATCATTGACCACGCTGAGACGCTTAAAAAATTCCTGATTCTCTTGATAGCTTTCATCCTGTGACCAAGATTCCACATTTTTGTCGATGAAGTCAGTAGGTAAATCGAATATTTGAAATATAGTCATTAACTTTTTCGAAATAAAGTCACTCAGATCTACTGATAAGAATTGGTCTGAATTTCCTGGCTCAATTTCTTTAACTTTAACTACGAATAACTTTGAATGAGTTGACTCAGCCAAAAAATGTTTCAGACCTTTTTTGTAGATCGGTAAATTTCTTATAAAAATAAGTGTTGATTCTCGCTTAACAATTATTTGTTTGTGTACATTAAAAATCCAAACAAAAAAATCAAAATTTCCTGTGTTATTTAAATGGGAAATCGAAAATATCGATGAGGCACCTCTTAATATTAATATTAAGAGCTCAGGTCTTACCAGAACTTGTTTTTTTTCATGTCGGATGAGATTTTCATGGTAGCTAAGAAAAAAAAATTAAAAATTATTTTTGGCCCACCTTATGCAGTATATTTGATAGAAAATCTTTGTTTGTTACTCTTAGCTTTGCACAGAATGAGACAAAACAGGAAAAATGAGAAAAGATTTAAATTTATCTATTATTTATTTTTGATTAATTATAGTTATTCCACAACTGAATCCAAATTCAATGGTCCGTATTACCACCTCTTCTTCCAGTTAACTGCCTAATACGCCTAGGCATCCCCACGAATCAACTCATTAATGAAATTTTCAGGCATATCGTTCCATTCTTACTGAAGGGCTAAACTCAATTCCTGAAAAGTTGAAGGTGGGTTTCGGCGATTAGATACTGCTCTCCCTAAGTAATCCCATACGTGCTTAATTGAATTCATGTCTGGTGAGTTTGCTGGCCAGTTGATTCTCTGGATATTGTTCTCTTGAAGAACGTTTTGAACCCTTTGTGTGATGTGGTGGGGCGTCATCATCTTGATAAATGAAATTATCCCCAAATTCGTTACGCAGAGGAACAATGGTTGGTTCAATGCTGTTTTCTACGTAGATGATACCAGTCATTGTTCGTTCAATGATAATAAGAGGGGTACGCCGATCAAACATTGTACCCCCCCAGCATTTTATTGATCCGCCTTGAAAGGGCACAACTTCCCGGGCCAAATTGAGTCGCTCTAGTCTGCCTGGACCTCTCCAAACCCTTTCTTGTCGACTATCACTTTGTAAACTGAATCGTGACTCGTCCGGAAAAAAATAGTTGCGCCATTGTGGTAAAAATCAGTCTTAGTGGTGGTCTGCCCATTGCCGACGGGTAGCTCTATGTCCAGGTGATAGCCGAGGTACTCTTAAAGGTCTTCTCGCCCTTAAATTTGAGAAATGCATACGTCTCCTTATGGTACTGGTTGAGACTACCTGTGTATAGGTCCTCAAAAAATGACTTCGAAGGGCTGTTACAGATACCGTTCGATTCCTTTCAGTAAAATTTACGATATAATGGTGTTCCCTTGCCGATGCTACTCTGGGTCGACCAGGCACCGGGCTCCGGGCAACGCTGCTGGTTTCCAGGAAAAGGGCCACTATGCGCCTTACTGAAGTCCGTGGAATATTCAAACTTTGCGCAATATGGTGGTTCGACAAAGCTTCTTTATGTAGAGCTACTATTCTTGCCCGGTCAAACTGAGAAATTGGGTGTCATAGGACGTTGATAAGGGGGGCCAAGAATTTTGACGATTTGTGTATGTGTCTTATTCCTGTTTTATTTTAAAGCCTTCACAATGCCGGAAATCGAGCTTTCTGAATTTGTTTCCTCTTTCAATTTCCATTAAGAATGTACAGTCTCGAATCCTCATGATATGTTTCGTTAAACTCCCACCAGCAATTAAGATAAACCAGAGAACCGACAAGCATTTCCATTGTTTCACGATCATACTTTGAAGAATTCAATCTGAATACCGATTCAGTTATTCATCCACCGTGAAGAGATTAAACGAAATCCCGCGATACAATGACCTATAACATATCAAAAAACATAAATATGATTTCCCACGTTGTGAATGAAACAGAATTAACATTACTTGGAACAATCGAATATAAATTCTTCCGTTTACACCTTGCGAAACAGATCGTTGACCTAACTACTATCGGTCAACAAAGGGCAGCTTACGGTAAGACTAAGAGTATTGCTATCGATATACGAGGGGCGTTCAATGTATTAGCGGTATCGGGGTTTTTTTATGATAATGTGAGTAATCTTATTATCTCATTTACTAATGAAACTATCTCAGAGTAACCAATGAAACTATCTCAGAGCTAATTGACGGTCCCCTTAACCCTCATCAGCCTACCAGGCTGGCAAGTCGGCAGAACTTACATTGCATAATCTGGTCGGAAAATTAAACCAATCTCTCGATAATCGAGAGATAGCACTAACAGCGTTTCTGGACATTGAAGGTGCTTTTAACAATACGCTGCCGGCTTCTCTCGCTGAGGCTATCGCTGCGAGAGGAATCGACCCACTAATCTGTAGATGGATACAGGCAATGCTATGCGGCAGAACAATACTATGCGGCAGAACCATACCAGGATGAGGTCTTCGAGTTCAAGGCTGCGATGGGCTGTCCGCAGGGAGGTATTCTCTCACCCTTACTGTGGACCCTTCTCGTTGATGACCTGCTAGCGATCATTTCGCTGTGGGGAGTCGACGTTCAAGCATTTGCTGATGACCTGGCAATCATAGTGAAAGCTAAATCGGAGGTGACGATATCGGCCGTCCTTCAAGAGATACTGAACACTATTGACAAATGGTGTATAAGAGAAGACATGTCTCTTAACCCGCAAAAGGTAGTTATAGTACCATTCACTAAAAAACGGAAGTTGAATGGTTTAGAACCGCCGACTATCCGTGGTGAAATAATATAATACAATTCTCATTTGAGGCAAAATACCTGGGAATAGTCCTGGACAAGACCCTCACCTGGAATGCACACCTGGATAAAGTGTGTCATAAAGCCGGAATGGGTTTCTGGACTTGCAGACGGATCTGTGGTAAAACCTAGGGCCTAAAGCCCAGGCAGATGTACTGGCTATACACTATGGTAATTAGACCACGGATAGTGTATGGCGCTGTAGCGTGGTGGAAGAAAGACCAACAAACGGTTGGCGAACAAAAGCTCACCCGACTACAGAGACAGGCTTGCCTTGCAATTACAGGTGCGTTTCGCACCACACCCACGGCAGCCATGGAGGTCCTACTAAATCTACCACCCCGGCACCTACTCGTGCAGAGGGAGGCGGAACGGACCACATACAAACTATATCAACTGGCGATTGACAGGCCAGAGGCAATAGTGATGGGAGGCTCAGGACTGCTGAACGAGCTTTTAACGAACAGTATCCTATCGATGCCCTCGGATCTAATGTCAAAAATCACGAGCCAGGAAAGGAATTTCAATGTAATCGTCCCCAGCCGGGCGAATGGACCCAGCATGCTGAGGTTCTATTGAGAACCGACCTTGGCTTGTTCACAGACGGCTCGCGAACGACGAACGGAACAGGAGCGGGAGTCTATGGAAGTAAACCGAGAATTAACATCTCATTGAGTCTCGGTCAAAACGCAACCATATTCCAGGCAGAAATATTTGCCATTGAGACCGCAGCGGAACTGCTGATAAAACGGCAAATCCACCACGGTAAAATCAAAATATTTATTGTAAGTCAGTCAGTACTAAAAGCTCTGGAATCCAGCTGTTTTACATCCAAAACAGTCTGGAGTTGCCGCACGGCTTTAAACAGGCTCGGTATATATAAAGGAGTCACTCTGGTTTGGATACCGAGCCACTCAAACTATTTGGGTAACGAGGAGGCGGATCGTCTGGCATTTGCTGAAGCTACGCTGCCTCTGGTAGGACCGGAACCATTCCTGGGAATACCACATGACGTGGCTAACGAGGCGATAACAGGCAGAATGTACTCAAGGCTAGAGTCTTTCTGGCGGAGCCATTCTGGCCTGAAACACTCGAAGTGGTTCCTTGGAACAGCTTCGAACAAAAAGATGGCGAACCTAGCGCTAGATCTGGATAGGACCAAACTAAGAACACTTGTCGGAATTATGACAGGTCACTGCAGACTGAAAGCACATTTGCACAAAATCGGTCTGGCTGAAGACAATGAATGCAGGCTGTGTCTTGAGGACACTGAAACAGCCATGCACATCGTCTCAGAGTGCCCAGCGGTGAGTCGTATCAGATTCAAGATCTTTGGCCAGGCTTTCATAGCCCACAGTGAACTGAAAAAATCACCCCTGAACAAGATTATTGGATTTATCCAAAAACTTCAGGTAATACATTGTACTGTTGAACAGTACAATGTGATACCTGAAGAAGCCACATCGTGGTGAAAAAATTGTTGTAGTAGTACAAATATTTTTGTGGAAATAAATTACTGTCTCATATACATTTTTTTAATTAAAATGGGTTTCCACCAAGTAAAGACCGAATCTATCAAATATTAATTATTAAAACGTCAGTTTCGGAGCAACGAATTGTCACGTTCGCATTAATATCAATGTGGCAGACATGGAAAATCATTTTTGTATCTGCTTCTTCGTGAGCCGGGCACGAAAATTCTTCAACACAAGTTTTTATAACTGTTGAGTCATCAACTGTGAATCTAAAACAAGTGTCTGCACTCACATAAATAGTTTTATCCTTTATATACGGCCACATACATTCTGTCAAGAAAGTACCGGGAATTATCGATTTAAATCTGGCGGGGCAATGAGGCAGGTAAAATTTCGATTCATGCATTTATCAAAGTTAGAATCGAATCTGTGATTGTTTCGGTTTTTACTTGACGAAAATGCATCTTGAAATTTATACTTCTGTCAAGAAAGTACGGGAATTATGGATTTAAATCTGGCGGGGCAATGAGGCAGGTAAAAAATTTTTTCCTAGGTTGGTACCACTGTCCTTAATTACTATGCCAAGCTTGAGCGGGATCTGTCAACTAGTGTGTTTGCAACAGCTGATTAAGTCAGTCGATGTCAGAGTGCGTGCCGATTTTTACTATGGGTGATTACGTTGAGCAAAGAATTTGTTTAAAGTTTTGTGTTGCAAATGAATTTTCGTGTGCCGATGCATTGAAAATGTTGCAAAAGGCCTTTGGTGATAATGCTCTATCGAAAACTCGTGCATATCAGTGGTACAGAGCCTTCAAGGACGGTCGTGAAGTGGTCGCCCATCGACGGCTTCGATCGAAGATAACGTCGATAAAATTAAGGAAAGGGTGCTGAAAAACCGTCGTACCAGCTTGAGAGAGATAGCACATGATCTTAAGATATCCCACGAGTCCGCACGTACGATTTTGATTGATATTTTGGGCATGAGAAAGGTGGCCGCACGACTCGTACCGAAAGACCTGAATTTTCTTCAAAAACGTCAACACGAACAGGTTGCTTCAGACATGCTGGATCGCTGTAATTCCGATTCTACATTCATGGAACGCATTATAACTGGTGATGAGACCTGGGTCTGCGAGTACGATAAGAAGCGGCCAAATTTGTGGGCGAACAACTCATGGATTTTGCATGACGATAACGCGCCTTCTCACCGAGCTACGATTGTGACTGACTTTCTCGCCAAAAACTCAACAAACGTGCTTCAGCAACCACCGTATTCGCCGGATTTGGCTCCCTACGACTTTTTCCTCTTCCCAAAACTAAAATTGCCCCTTCGTGGCACCCGTTTTGAGTCGATTGAAGCCATAAAACAAAATTCGGCGCAAGAGCTAAAGTCCATCCCGGAAAGCGCCTATAAAAAATGTTTCGATAATTGGAAGTGCCGTTGGCATAGATGTATTGGAGCAAATGGAGCCTATTTTGAAGGCGACCCAATAAATTTTGACGATTAAATGTAAAAATGTTGTTTTAATTGAAAATTCCCGGTACTTTCTTGACAGAGTAGTATAATCTTCATCCCAATTTTCAATAAGAAACTGTACCAGTGCATCCTTAAAATTAACGTTCTTCAGCTCAAGGGAAAAATCTTTTTTTCGTACTTTGTCAGGACCTTCGATATGGAAGTTTGCTTGCTCCATGTCTCGTAGCTTGTGTTCTGTATCTTTTATTGATGGAAAAACGTATCTATCAAAGGCAATGTATATTATCTTAGCTGTGGTTGCACATATCATTTGCAGTACTTTTTTTGAAATATTTCCAAAGCTCAGAGGTACATCTTTCATCTGATGTAACATAAAATACCTAGGGAAACCTAGTCACCTGATGCATTTAAATAGTCAGTAAATGCTTCTGGCTAACTTCTACGTAACGACCTTCAAAGTATCAGCTGACGATTTTTCCACCGAGATGCAACCATCTGACGTATATACTTATCAATATTTACATATAAGCTATCATCAGGTAAATTTTTATATGAGAGGATATCACTGAAAGTGAAGATTTTTTTTCCATGATGGAGACATCAGCTGACGTACAATACACTATGTTATAGCCAGCTGATTTTTTTTTTGTTGAGATATTGGGTTAGCTATAATTTGATAAATTTTTAGCCGAGAGGAAATGAGTGAATGTATTTTTTTTCCTTCGAGCGTGGGAGATTATAACTGCTCATCCCCCCCACCGTGCCGCAGCTGACGGTCATAAGGCTTCATGATACTATTGTCTGATGCGTATCACCAATTATCTCTCGAGAAGAAATAATTAACCAAATTTTCACCTGGCTCTCGGACTACTTCGGTATCTGTTTTTCGGACGAGTGTTCATTTTACTTTAACGGCATTGTAGACCGGCATAACTGTCGGTATTGGTCAGATGAAAATCCAAGATTATTTCGTAAGTTGCATACTCAGCGTTCCCAAAAAAGTTTGGGCGGGTATTTATTTGAATCACATAATCGTCCCTTTTTTATACCTGGTAATCTAACTGGCCAAATTTATTTAGATCTATTGGAGAACGCTATTTAACCAGTCCTCGTGCAAGTATTGGAGAATGCAAACGATCATTTTCCAACAAGATGGCGCACAACCTCATTTCGTTTAACCGGTGCGTCAGTTCTTAGATGAAAATTTTCCTCATGCCTGGATTGGAAGAAGGGGACATATTGAGTGTCCACCCAGACCACCTGATCTGGCTTCACTGGACTTTTTTCGATGAGGTCACCTGAAATCCAAGATTTACGCTACCCAGCCTGAGTCACTGGATGATTTGCGAACTCGGATCATTAATGAATGCCGTCAAATCACACCAGAAATCTTGAGTAACGTACGTGAACGTTTTCAGCAAAACTACGTTACTGCATGGAAGTGAATGGTACCCATTTTCAGCATTTAATAAACTAATCACAAAAGTAAGTACTCTTCCATTATTTCACCTGTCATTTCGTTATCGATGGAAATTTTGAAGCGAAATTTCAGGATCAGATAGTACTCGAAAAGATCTTCTAAATGAGGTATCGCAACATCCCTCATCCCTTTCCAAAATCAACGGTTATATAAATTATAGAATAAAACATATATATATATAAACATATTAGGAGTACAAATAAGTTTCCGCCGTTTCATTGTAGATGGCGCGGCACGGAGTTTCGGTTAGCTTTCGCAGATGACAACCGGCTTAAAAAATAGTTTGGACATTCAAGAACAACATAACCTATTAATATCATTGATTTTATATTGGTAAAATATAATTTTTATAAGTTGAAAATGTCAAAATTTGAGTCAAGTAAGCGTGATTTGCGGAAAATATCAATTTACTTCTTTAATTTAAAGAAATCTGCTGCTGAGGCGCATCAATTGCTCGTAGAAGCATATGGTGAGGGTGCTTTGAATGAGAGAACGTGTCGAGAGTGGTTTCAAAAGTTTAAAAACGGTGATTTCGACGTAGAAGACAAAGATCGCAGTGGAAGGCCAAAAATTCACGAGGATGCAGAATTGGAGGAATTATTGGAGGAAGATTCATCTCAAACACAAAAAGAACTTGCTCTAACATTAGAAGTCACTCAGCAAGCAGTCTGACATCGTTTAAAATCATTAGGAATGATTCATAAACAAGGAAATTGGGTTCGGTACGGCGGAAACTTATTTGTACTCCTAATATTTAACCCAAATCGGACAATCAAAAACATTTTAAATAAAGTTCACGCAAAAATAATGTTTTTTTTTTCCACAACCTATCATATTTATTCATTTATACCTCTTCAATGTTTCCTAGGAAAGCACACATTGCCGGCGTGCATCTCCACATGAAATTTCCACATCATCCTCCTAGAAGCTTCTCCTTCCTACACGGCATATAACAAACTATCGGGTGTTTTTTTAGAGTGATAGAACTTCAAATTGAAATAAAACACATTTAAATTAAGATTGAAGCCAAATTTTAATTTTATTTGAAAGATAAATTTATGACATTTATCTTTTAAAAATAATTTCCGGCATATGTCCTACACGACTAGCCCTGAGGAACCGCATTCGACCAGACCAATTCTGGACCACTTCTTCGAGTAATTCAGGCCTTATTTCATCAATAACACAAGTTATGTTAGCTTCCAAAGCGTCTATTTTTCTGGTTCATCAGCACAAAACAAAGACTTGACATAACCCCAAAGAAAATAATCCAGTGGAGTTATGTCGCATGATCTTGGAGGCCAATTAATTGGACCATTTCTCGAAATAATGTTATCGCCGAATCTTTCTTTCAATAAATCAATTGTTAAGGAAGCTGCATGAGGTGTAACACTATCTTGTTGGAACCAAAACACTTCTGGGTCGATACCACTCAAATTTTGAAACGAATAATTATTGACCATCGACCGGTAACGAGCACCATTCACTGTAACATTAGCATAGTTTTTGAGGAAATATGGACCGATGATGCCTCCAGCGTGTAAAGCACAGCATACAGTGCATTTTTCAGGATTCAACGGAACCTGCAGAACTTCTTGAGGATTGTTTTCACTCCATATACGGCAATTTTGCTTGTTCACATAGCCGTTCAACCAGAAATGAGCTTAATCACTAAACACAATTTTACGATATAAAAGCGGATCAACTTCAAGCTGTTCTAGGGCCCAATAAGCAAACAAACGACGCTTATGGTCAAATGGCTTTAGTTCTTGAATCAGTTGTATCTTGTATGGGTGTAGACCAAGATCTTTACGCAAAATTTTCCATGTGGTGGATGCACAGAGTCCAACTTGATGTGAACGTCGACGAATAGACAAATCTAGATCATCATTAACACTATGACTTACAACAGCGATATTTTCTTCTGTGCGTACAGTTCTTTGTCTTATTATTGTTGTAGCATCGAGTAGAGGATATATTGTCCAAAATCTATTTTGGACAACATAAATTTCACGAAGTGCTCTATAAGTTTGGCGAATAGAACACTGATTTTGAAAATAAATCTCAACAATTTGTAAACGTTTTTGCGGCGTGAGTCTTTCCATGATAATTTGTCAATGCTTACTGAACAGAAATGTCAAAACAACATGGCTTCTACCTTCTGTCAAATCACAGTTATCCCTATCGAAAGTTCTATCACTCTAAAAAAATACCCGATATTTGCTGCTCCATTCAAGGATTCGTTAGTCAAAAATAATGGCACAAAATAATGATTTCTCCAATTTCATTCCTGAGCGACCGTTTGTTCATCCAACAATAGATCCCTGACAGTCTTAAACTGTACCTTTTTTGTATTCATCTCGTGATGGAAATCTACAATTTCGCCAGATGGAACAGCCGACTTTTCCTCGGAAAATCAGAAACAGCTTCGTTTCTGCAGCGGGAAATACGAAACGGTCGTATTTCTCATATTCGGATGGCAACGGAACTGGAAACAATAGCGAGCTTGTCTTTGACAGGTAAGCGCTCCTAAGCATACAAAGCGAATCGCTCGAATATTTCATAGGAATTTATTATTACCAGATTACATACCGACCCCGGAATTTTTTAAATTATGTCCGCCCCCGTTTGATTAAATGCGATATTTCACACACGGCTTTGTTATCAGCTACAGAACGGTCGCTTCGCAGTGATTAGGAGAGTAGAGCCTATTCTCCTTCCTTGGGCGTGTTGTACATATATCGCGCGAGATGTAAGGAATTCGAAACGTTTAATTGCCGATGTGGAAACGGTGAAGCCGACGAAAAGCGTGTGGAAGAGGAGAGGGAGTATATTCATCTATTTGCTAGGTTGTCACATATCGACTGAATTTAATTAGCGAATAAAATATACATTAATTGGAGGCTTCGGCAAATCTTCGAGAAGTGGGGTGTGCCAAATATCTGCTCATTCAGTAGCTTTATTTCTAAAACGTGCTGTTTATGTTTGAATATTTCGATGGATTTCAGGATGTGTAGTTTTTTCTTTCACTACCAGGTGTAATATTTCAAGATTCTGGGAAGATATGATCGGTTTCGAAAAAATGTTTCGCAAAATTAAATTCTTAAGGGTTCCTGAATGAAGACTGGTGTTCTTTGACCCTTAAGGCAAGATCCCCTGGTTTGACCTCGTACACGCACGTCGTCAAAAGTCTTGGTTCCCCCTATCAACTCTCAACTTGTTGAATGTAACATGACAATTTTTTGTGCGTGGAAGCTTCACTATCTTATCACTTAAATGAAAACAATAAACCAGCAAAAAATGTTTCTTGTTCGGGAGAAAACAGGTGTATTCGAAATTAATCAGTTTTCAGCGAATAACGAGAGTTGTAATATTGAGAATATTCAGCGGGACATCCAATTTCCCAATTTGACCGGGCAAGAATAGTAGTCCCACATCAAGAAGCTTTGTCGAGCCACCAGATTGCGCAACGTTTGAATATTCCACTTCTGTAAGGCGCATAGTGGCCCTTTTCCTGGAAACCGGCAGCGTTGCCCGAAGCCCGGTGCCTAGCCGACCCAGAACAACATCTGCAAGGGAAGACCATTATATCGCAAATTTTACTCGAAGGAATCGAACGGTATCTGTAACAGCCCTTCGAAGTCGACCTATAGACGGGTAGTATCAACCAGTACCATAACAAGACGGTTGATTCCTCAAATTTAAGGACAAGAAGACCTTTAAGAGTACCTCGGCCACCTGGACATAGAGGACTGGTCCGAAATAGGCAGAACACCACCAAGACTGGCTTTTACCACAATGGCGTAACGTCCTTTTTTCGGACGAGTCACGATTCGGTTCACAAAGTGATAGTCGACGAGAAAGGGTTTGGAGAGGTCCAGGCAGACAAGAGCGACTCAATTTCGCCCGGGAAGTTGTGCCCTTTCAAGACGGATCAATAATGTGCTGGGGAGTATAATGTTCGGTCGCCATACCCCTCTTATTATTGTTTGACGAAAAATTACTGGTGCCATCTAAGTATAAAACATCATTGTTCCTCCACGCAACGAATTTGGGGATGATTTCATTTATCAGGATGATAATGCCTCACCACACCGCACACGAAAGGTTCAAAACATTCTTCAAGAGAACAATATCCAGAGAATGAACTGGCCAGAAAACTCACCAGACTCAATTGAGCACGTATGGAATTACTTAGGGAGAGCAATATCCAATCGCCAAAACCCACCTTCAACTTTTCAGGAATTGAGTTTAGCCCTTCAGAAAGAATGGAAAGTTATGCCAGAAAATGTCATTAATGACTTGATTCGTGGAATGCCTAGGCGTATTAAGCAGTTGATTAAAAGAAGAGGTGGTATTACGGACCATTGAATTTGGATTCAGTTGTGGAATAACTATAATTAATCAAAAATAAATAATCGATAAATTTGGAATATTTCCCATTTTCCTGATTTTGTATCCTGCATAAAGCAAAGAGTAACAAACAAAGATTTTCTATCAAATACTACTATGTCAAGAAAGTACCGGAATTTTCAATTAAAACAACATTTTTACATTTAATCGTCAAAATTTATTGGGTCGCCTTCAAAATAGGCTCCATTTGCTCCAATACATCTATGCCAACGGCACTTCCAATTATCGAAACATTTTTTATAGGCGCTTTCCGGGATGAACTTTAGCTCTCGCGCCGAATTTTGTTTTATGGCTTCAACGACACAAAACGGGTGCCAAGAAGGGGCAATTTTAGTTTTGGGAAGAGGAAAAAGTCGCAGGGAGCCAAATCCAACGAATACGGTGGTTGCTGAAGCACGTTTGTTGAGTTTTTGGCGAGAAAGTCAGTCACAATCGTAGCTCGGTGAGAAGGCGCGTTATCGTCATGCAAAATCCATGAGTTGTTCGCCCACAAATTTGGCCGCTTCTTACGGATACGCTCACGCAAACGTTTCATAACGCCTAGGTAATACTCCTTGTTTACCGTCTGACCCTCTGGAACGAATGCGTAGTGCACCACGCCACGGATATCGAAGAAAACAATGAGCATCACCTTCATTTTCGAGCGGCTTTGGCGTGGTTTTTTCGGTTTCGGCTCATTTTTTGCCACCCATTCCGATGATTGCTGGCTTGTTTGCATATCGTACTCGTAGACCCAGGTCTCATCACCAGTTATAATGCGTTCCATGAATGTAGAATTTTTTTTTTGAAGAAAATTCAGGTCTTTCGGTACGAGTCGTGCGGCTACCTTTCTCATGCCCAAAATATCAATCAAAATCGTACGTGCGGACTCGTGGGATATCTTAAGATCATGTGCTATCTCTCTCAAGCTGGTACGACGGTTTTCCAGCACCCTTTCCTTAATTTTATCGACGTTATCTTCGATCGAAGCCGTCGATGGGCGACCATTTCACGACCGTCCTTGAAGGCTCTGTACCACTGATATGCACGAGTTTTCGATAGAGCATTATCACCAAAGGCCTTTTGCAACATTTTCAATGCATCGGCACACGAAAGTTCATTTGCAATACAAAACTTTAAACAAATTCTTTACTCAACGTAATCACCCATAGTAAAAATCGGCACGCACTCTGACATCGACTGACTTAATCAGCTGTTGCAAACACACTAGTTGACAGATCCCGCTCAAGCTTGGCATAGTAATTAAGGACAGTGGTACCAACCTAGGAAAAAAAATTTTTACCTGCCTCATTGTCCCGCCAGATTTAAATCGATAATTCCCGGTACTTTCTTGACAGAATGTATATTGCAGTTGAAATAGAGAAAAATATTCGTCTCATTTCCAGAACATAGATAGTTTATTTCTTGAGAAACTTAGGGGGGCCTAGACTTTTGACGATGTGTGTAAATACGCCACACCACTGCTGACAATTTAATTTATAGACTCCAAAATTATTCACATCCAGGGGTTTTTGTCTTGTGCATAAAAAAAAGGTTGGAAATTTTATGTGAGGGTGTGAAAACTGTTTTAATGTTAGTTTTTGAAAATGTTTGAGCTATTTCTTGCGAGATTACCCCAAAATATGTTAGTTTAAAATCTTTTTTTTGTCATTATTATCTGTTTATTTGTTATTATTTGTTTCTGAATATGTTGTTTTCTTTTTTGTTTATGAGAAAATTTTTGTTCTGGAATTGATTGTTTGTGACTATTTGTTCGATTGTATTCAGTTTTCTTCTCAACGTAATATTATTTAAAGGGATTCTGAATGCTCTATGTAGAGGGTCTTTCTTCAACAGCGCCCCATTTTGTAACAAACATCTTTAACACAATTCTATACTCAAACAAACCCGATAAGGTTTTGTTGATCACTGGGGCACAATTGCAGACATGCGGACGTTTCGACCTTGTTGGTTCTCGTCAGAGCAATGCAAAAGGAATATCTTGTATGTATATTTGCATGCTCTAGATCGCGCTTGTGTATGATTAATACCTTAGTGTTTCTGTGCATAATGAATATGGGTATCGGGTGTTTTATTAGAATGGTAAAACTTTCGATAGGAATAACTGTGATTTGACACATGGTAGAAGCCCTGTTGTTTTGACATTTCTGTTCAGTAAGCATTGACAATTTATCATGAAAATACACGCGCCGCAACAAGGTTTACAAATTGTTGAAATTTATTTTCAAAATCAGTGTTCTATTCGCCAAACTTATAGAGCATTTCCTGAAATTTATGGTTTACATAATCGTCCATCAGAGCAGCTTATTCGTCAACTATCGATAGATTTCGGACAACATTTTTTCTACTCGATGCAACAACAACACCAAGACAAAGAACTGTACATACAGAAGAAAATATCGCTGCTGTAACTCATAGTGTTAATGATGATCCAGATTTGTCAATTCATCGACGTTCACAACAAGTTGTACTCTGTGCATCCACCACATGGAAAATTTTGCGTAAAGATCTTGGTCTACATCCATACAAGATCCAACTGGTTCAAGAACTAAAGCCACTTGACTATAATAAGCGTCGTCTGTTTGCTAATTGGGCCCTAAAACAGCTTGAAGTTGGTCCATTTTTTTATCGTAAAATTGTGTTTAGTGAGTAGGCTCATTTCTGGTTGAACGGCTATGTAAACAAGCAAAATTGCCATATATGAAGTGAAAATAATCCTCAAGAAGTTCTGCAGATCCATCCTGAAAAATGCACTGTACGGTGTGCTTTACACGCTGGAGGTATCATCGATCCATATTTCTTTGAAAACGAGCTAATGTTACAGTGAATGGTGCTCGTTACAGATCGATGATCAATGATTATTTGTTTCAAAATTTGAATCGTATCGACCCAGAAGTGATTGGTTCCAACAAGATGGTGCTACACCTCATGCAGCTACCGTAATAATTGATTTATTGAAAGAAAGATTTGGCCATAACATTATTTCGAGAAATGGTACAATTAATTGGCCTTCAAGATCATGCGACTCTACTGGATTATTTTCTTTGGGGTTATGTCAAGTCATTGGTTTATGCTGATAAACCAGAAACAATAGGCACTCTGGAAGCCAACATAACTAGTGTTATTTAAATATGATATTACCTTCTACATAATTAATTTCAAAAAATTATATTTAATAATTATAACTTCAGGAATTGAATTAAAATAATATCATATAAGTATCAATTATATAAAATGACATATAAAATAAACATTCACTATAAGACATCTAAATGATATAACAAAATCCAATAAATAAAAATTGTTAAGCAAAATCCTATAAATTAAATATTTCGAGTAGATAAAATTTTGTTTCTGCTGATTAATCTTATGAAAACAAATATCTTTCAAAAATTTTTAACATAATCTTAAGAATTTCATCATAAAACTATCTTACTTAGAATATTCAATATTATTGGATATCTAACTAAGTTACTTTCTATAAAATCTCAGTATATGTAAAAACATTACTGAATAACAAGTTTTAAGAGAGACGTTGCTTCATCAGTATTCAAATAATTCATATTCAATAAAACATAACATCAATCAACAACAAATATTTACTCACCCTTCAACAATTTAGAAAACTTCTGGTAAATGAATACTGAAAAATTTAAATGGAGTGAGGTTAACTACAAATGAATAATTCTGTGATTTACCCTTGGTCTAAAAAATTGAAAGACAATTTAACGGCCTCTGTTATAGCACAAGGACTATCTGTATAAAGAATGTTAAGAAAACCAAATTATTATATATAATGAATAAAATAACATAAATAGAGGTTAATACTTGATAGAAGGTATATAAAATTATTTAAATATTTTAATATTAGCCTTCTACATATTTAATTTAAAAAAATTATATTTATTAATTATAACTTCAGGAATTAAATTAAAATAATGTCATATAAGTACCATTTATATCAAACGACATATAGAATAAACATTCATTATAAGACATCCAAATGATATAACAAAATTCAATAAATAAAAATTGTTAACCAAAATCCTATAAATTAAACATTTTGAATAGACAAAATTTTGTTTTTGCAGATCAATCTTATGAAAACAAATATCTTTCAAAAATGTTTGACACAATCTTAAGAATTTCATCATAAAACTATCTTACTTAGAATATTCGATATTATTGGATATCTAAGTTACTTTCTATAAAATCTCAAGATATGTGAAAACATTACTGAAAAACAAATTTTAAGAGAGACTTTGCTTCGTCAGTATTCAAATAATTCATATTCGATAAAATATAACATCAATCAACAACAAATATTTATGATAGATTGGGCCGTTGCTTGGTAGAAATCAGTTGTAATTGTCATTATAAAATAAAACACTTGTTTACATTTTCTACTATTGACGTATTGACGTACGTTTCGTCTTTGCTAGAAAGACTTCATCAGAATACGAAGTAACAGTTGTTGTACAACTTCTGTAAAAAATCTTATAAATTCATTGTACAACAACTGTTACTTCGTATTCTGATGAAGTCTTTCTAGCAAAGACGAAACGTACGTCAATACGTCAATAGTAGAAAATGTAAACAAGTGTTATATTTTATAATGACAACAAATATTTACTCACCCTTCAACAATTTAGAAAACTTCTGGTACTGAAAAATTTTTCAGTATTAAGTATTAACCTCTATTTATATTATAACTCGTGTTATTGATTAAATAGGCCTGAATTACTCGAAAAAGTAGTCCAAAATTCGTCTGGTCGAATGCTAGTCGTGATGGACATATGCCGGAATTTATTTTTAAAACATAAATTTCATAAAATTATCTTTCAAATAAAAAAAATTTGACTTCAATCTCAATTTAAATGTGTTTTATTTCAATTTATAGTTGTATCACTCTAAAGAAAACACCCGATACCTTCTTTTGAACTATCATATTAACTATAATCCAACGCTCCTCTTCGATTTGAATTCCTTGAATGAAAATCCCTACATTAAGTTAACAACACATTATTATGAAATTTACTTCATGAAGAAAATATTTTATCTCTTAAATTCACAAAAATTTCTTTGCTCAAAGTTTTCGTTGATATACTGGGGGTATAAATAAGTTTGTGCGGTTTTTTGTCGAAAACTGAAGCTTTATTGTGAAAGCTTGGGTATAGATTCAAAGTTCAAAGTATTTTCCGCCGCTAGCAGCTTTTTAGCCGCTATCCAAACATCGATCCATTCTTTGACTTCATCATAATTGGAAAAGTGCTGGTCAACCAAGCCGTGTTGCATAAATCGAAAGAAATGGTAATCGGAAGGGGAAATGTCCGACCTGTACGGCGACTGGGGTAAGAATTTCTATTTGAGCATTTCTGAGTACGTTTTAACAGGCGACACAACATGTGTTATGTGCAGAATAACTACGTCGTGTCTGTCGGCGTATTGCGGCTGTTTTTCTTGCAATGCTCGGCTCACGCATCAGTTGTCGTCGATAGACTTCCCCTGTGATCCTTTCGTTCGATTGTAGCAGTTACCAAATATACAGCATGATCCTCTGGCCATGAATATTCGGCTTGACAGTTGATAATACTTGCCCGAAATTTTAGATTATCCTAATGAATCCACCTTTCATCGCGAGTCACAATTCGATGCAAAAACCCCTTCCTTTTTTGCCACTGGAGCAGTTGTACACGCGTGAAAAAACGGCATTCAACGTCTCTTATACGGAAAATTATGACTTTCAAAACGTGAATAAGGGTGGTGAAGTTTACCTTTCGAAACGCTAGTTGAAGAATATTTTTTTGCAATTCAATGTTGTATCGGGCATGAGAAAACATCCTTCTCATTATAACCCCCCAGTAATCGATTTCCTGAATATTTCATGCACATTTTTACTCCATACAAGCAGCCGAGGGCGATACGATCAAGTACGTGCACGTAGATTTTCCATGCATCGATATGCAAAGTGAAGTTTTTCGGAGCCATCCTCTTGCATATTCAGAAGAGTCCGGATCCAGACGGAAGCAAACACTGATTTCGCCTCTTGGCATAATTCCCGGATCACAAACCGTGTCAATATCTCGGCGTAATATCCATGGAGCTCTTTGTTCTCGAATTAATGCAGGCTCTGGAGGACCTTTTCTGTTCAGTCATTACCTTAGGAGGAGTACACGCTTGTCTAGTTCATATTTGTTCTTTTGTTGTACAGCGTAGTGATCATTTTGTAAGTCTCCGCGCGAACACTGTTAGATACAGATTAATCACAATGGAACTATATTCATGTTCTTTTATGCATCGTCGAATTCGATATTAACAGTTCCAAGAAAGACAGGGATTGAAATAGCTAAGTTGGAGAATTATGTACAACCTATAATACCCCGATTTGTTTGGATTTTACGGACAAGAACAAGTAAATACACCATGCATGCGAAAACTTTGTGATCGAAATTCTAACCTCACACTTGTGAACCAAACATAAATTCTCAGAACATGAAAGATGTAGCATCAGAGGCCGAAGAGGAAATGGAAGGAATTTGATGCTTTGCGTGTGTTGATTCTAGGATTTTTCTTTCGACAAAGGACATGAAGATTTCAGCGAGTAGTGGGCTGAGAGGTGAATCCATAGCTAGTCTATCTTTCTGTTTGTACATTCTGTCAAGAAAGTACCGGGAATTATCGATTTAAATCTGGCGGGGCAATGAGGCAGGTAAAAAATTTTTTTCCTAAGTTGGTACCACTGTCCTTAATTACTATGCCAAGCTTGAGCGGGATCTGTCAACTAGTGTGTGTGCAACAGCTGATCAAGTCAGTCGATGTCAGAGTGCGTGCCGATTTTTACTATGGGTGATTACGTTGAGCAAAGAATTTGTTTAAAGTTTTGTGTTGCAAATGAATTTTCGTGTGCCGATGCATTGAATATGTTGCAAAAGGCCTTTGGTGATAATGCTCTATCGAAAACTCGTGCATATCAGTGGTACAGAGCCTTCAAGGACGGTCGTGAAGTGGTCGCCCATCGACGGCTTCGATCGAAGATAACGTCGATAAAATTAAGGAAAGGGTGCTGGAAAACCGTCGTACCAGCTTGAGAGAGATAGCACATGATCTTAAGATATCCCACGAGTCCGCACGTACGATTATGATTGATATTTTGGGCATGAGAAAGGTGGCCGCGCGACTCGTACCGAAAGACCTGAATTTTCTTCAAAAACGTCATCGCGAACAGGTTGCTTCAGACATGCTGGATCGCTGTAATTCCGATTCTACATTCATGGAACGCATTATAACTGGTGATGAGACCTGGGTCTACGAGTACGATATGCAAACAAACCAGCAATCATCGGAATGGGTAGCAAAAAATGAGCAGAAACCGAAAAAACCACGCCAAAGCCGCTCGAAAATGAAGGTGATGCTCATTGTTTTCTTCGATATCCGTGGCGTGGTGCACTACGAATTCGTTCCAGAGGGTCAGACGGTAAACAAGGAGTATTACCTAGGCGTTATGAAACGTTTGCGTGAGCGTATCCGTAAGAAGCGGCCAAACTTGTGGGCGAACAACTCATGGATTTTGCATGACGATAACGCGCCTTCTCACCGAGCTACGATTGTGACTGACTTTCTCGCCAAAAACTCAACAAACGTGCTTCAGCAACCACCGTATTCGCCGGATTTGGCTCCCTGCGACTTTTTCCTCTTCCCAAAACTAAAATTGCCCCTTCGTGGCACCCGTTTTGAGTCGATTGAAGCCATAAAACAAAATTCGGCGCGAGAGCTAAAGTCCATCCCGGAAAGCGCCTATAAAAAATGTTTCGATAATTAGAAGTGCCGTTGGCATAGATGTATTGGAGCTAATGGAGCCTATTTTGAAGGCGACCCAATAAATTTTGACGATTAAATGTAAAAATGTTGTTTTAATTGAAAATTCCCGGTACTTTATTGACAGAGTAGTAAAACTTAGTATAACATTGAAAATAATTTTTTTCGTTTTTCTTGACCGGATTGATGTTATTTTTTTGTAAGAATATTTTCGATAATATTCATATATTCTGCATTTGGTATACTCGGGAGCATATTGATAACATCAAACGATACTAGAGTACTAGAGTTAAGTGGAGGGGTAACATTTTTCAATTTTTTTGAGGCAATTGAATTTTTATTGAATAACTCGAGTCACTATATATTCAATTAATTAAAAGTGATAGAAAACAAAGTAATTTCTAATTTCACTCCACTTTAAGGTAAACTGTCACAAAGTAAAGAACTACTCCATCCAATACTCACATCGTCGAAAGTCTTAGCCCCTCTATGAACTCTCAACTTGTTGAATGTAACATGACAATTTTTTCTGTGTGGAATCTTCACTATCTTATCAATTAAATGAAAACAATAAACCAGCAAAAAATGTTTCTAGTTCGGGAGAAAACAGGTGTATTCGAAGTTAATCAGTTTTCAGCGAATAACCAGAGTTGTAATATTGAGAAAATGCCGGGACATCCAATTTCTCAGTTTGACCGGGTAAGAATAGTAGCCCTACATCAAGAAGCTTTGTCGAACTACCAGTTTGCTTATTGTTTGAATATTCCACAGACTTCAGTAAGGCGCATAGAGGCCCTTTTCCTCGAACCTTGCCTGGTCGACCCAGAGTAACATCTGTAAGAGAAGACCATTATATGGCAAATTTTACTCGAAGGAATCGAACGGTACCTGTAACAGCCCTTCGAAGTCTTTTTTAAGTACCTATAGACAGGTAGTCTTAACCAGTACCATAAGGAGACGGTTTCATTCCTCAAATTCAAGGGCAAGAAGACCTTTAAGAGTACCTCGGCTATTACCTGGACATAAAGCAACCCGTCGGCAATGGGCAGAACATCACCAAGACTGGCTTTTACCACAATAGCGCAACGTACTTTTTTCGGACGAGTCACGATTCGGTTTATAAAGTGATAGTCGACGAGAAAGGGTTTGGAGAGGTCCAGTCAGACTAGAGCGACTAAATTTCGCCCGGGAAGTTGAGCCCTTTTAAGGCGGATCAATAATGTGCTAGGGGGGTATAATGTTCGGTCGGTGTACCTCTCTTATTATCGTTGAACGAACAATGACTGGTGCCATTTACGTAGAAAACATCATTGAACCAATCATTGTTCCTCTGGGCAATAAATTTGGGGATAATTTCATTTATCAGGATGATAACGCCCCACCCCACCGCACACGAAGAGTTCAAAACATTCTTCAAGAGAACAATATCCAGAGAATGAACTGGCCAGCAAACTCACCAGGCATGAATCCAATTGAGCACCTATGGGATTACTTAGGGAGCGCAATATCCAATCTCCAAAACCCACCTTCAACTTTTCAGGAATTGAGTTCAGCTCTTCAGGAAGAATGGGCCGATATACCTGAAAATTTCATTAATGAGTTGATTCGTGGGATGCCAAGGCGTATTAGGCAGTTGATTGAAAGAAGAGTTGGTAATCCGCACTATTGAATTTAGATTACATTGTGGAATAACTATAATTAATCAAAAAAATAACCAATAAATTAGATTTTTTCTCATTTTTCCTATTTTGTCGCATCCTGCATAAAGCGAAGAGTAACAAACAAAGATTTTCTATCAAATATATTGCAGTTGAAATAGGGGAAAATATTAATCTCATTTCCAGAACATATATTGTTTATTTCTTGAGAAACCTTGGGGGGTCAAGACTTTTGACGATGTGTGTTATTGGGGCCAATTATCGGCAATACCTCATCTTCTAGTTATTGTTGAAATTATTTCCAGATTCTTTCAAATGACTGGCATATGTTGTACGCGAGATGTCTGATATATAACTCCACTGGTGTTCGTAAATTATTTTCTTAAAGTTTATTCCTGTTTGACCAACATATACCTTAGGTCAATCACTACAAGTCGACTTACAGACTAGAGTCTATAAGTTGACTTTTAGTCAATCACTACAAGTCCACTTATAGACTGGAGTCTATATTTCAGTGAATGTTTATGGTAACCATGCTCTAGCTGAATGAACGTGTCAGTGGTTGTTTGCCTGAATTAAAGTGGCAATTTTAATTTGGAAGACGAAGAACGACCTGACAATTTGTAGGTTATCCAATGAATTTTTCATAGATAAATAAATAATGTTATTTCTATATGTCTACTAAAATTGAAACAGTGTTTTCTAACGAATTTCTTTTAATTAATTCTGAAAAGTAGAATTAATCTGTTCGATATTAAAGATACCGGTTTTTTTTTAGAGTTATAGAACTTCAAATTGAAATAAAACACATTGAAATTAAGATTGAAGACAATTTTTTTTTTATTTGAAAGATAATTTTATGATATTTATGTTTTGAAAATAATTTCCGGCATATGTCCACCACGACTAGCTCTGATTAACCGCATTCGACCAGACCAATTTTGGATCACTTTTCAGTAGAGAGTAATTCAGGCCTTATCTCATCAATAACACCAGTTATGTTGGCTTCCAAAGCGTCTATTGTTTCTGGTTTATCAGCATAAATCAATGACTTGACGTAACCCCAAAGAAAATAATCCAGAGGAGTTATGTCGCATGATCTTGGAGGCCAATTAATTGGACCATTTCCCGTAATAATGTAATCGCCAAATCTTTCTTTCAATAAATCAATTGTTACGGTAGCAGCATGAGGTGTTGCACCTTTTTGTTGGAACCAAAACACTTCTGGGTCGATACCATCGATCTGTAAGGGGCACCATTCACTGGAACATTAGCTCCAGCATGGTTTTTGAAGAAATATGGACCGATGATGGCTCCAGCGTGTAAAGCACACCATACAGTGCAATTTTCAGGATGCAATGGAACCTGCAGAACTTCTTGAGGGTTGTTTTCACTTCATATACGGCAATTTTGCTTGTTTACATAGACGTTCAACCAGAAATGAGCTTCATCACTAAACACAATTTTACGATAAAAAGTGGATCAACTTCAAGCTGTTCTAGGGCCCAATCAGCAAACAAACGACGCTTATTATGGTCAAGTGGCTTTAGTTCTTGAACCAGTTGGATCAAGTGGATGCAGACCAGGATCTTTATGCAAAATTTTCCATGTGGTGGATGTACAAAGTCCAACTTGTTGTGAACACCAACGAATAGACAAATCTGGGCCATCATTAACACTGTGACTTACAGCAGCGATATTTTCTTCTGTACGTACAGTTCTTCGTCTTGTTGTAGTTGTTGAATCGAGAAAAGAAAATGTTGTCCGAAATCTGTCGATAGTTCGACGAATAAGCTGCTCTGATGGAGGATTACGCAAACCATAAATTTCACGAAGTGCTCTATAAGTTTGGCGAATAGAAAACTAATTTTGAAAATAAATTTCAACAATTAGTAAACGTTGTTGCGGCGTGAGTCTTTCCATGATAATTTATCAATGCTTACTGAATAGAAATGTCAAAACAACATGGCTTCTACCTTCTGTCTAATCGCAGTTATTCCTACCGAAAGTTTTATCACACTAAAAAAAACACCCGATATATTGCACTTATTACTGAGTATTCTTATTTCTATGTCACTTCTAATTTTTTCACGATAACTTCCATCTATTGAAGTTTCCCCCTCAAGTCAGCTAATTGAAATCTACCCAATCCAATTTTACCTTCAACTTCATCAGTTCAGAACTTCCCGCATGTAGGACCATAAATATCTAGTAGGTATACTAAATTAATCGATACTGCCCGGCTCGAATAGAACCCCAGTTCTCAGACAAAAAGTGTTCTATCCGTGATCTCTCTAAACGTCATTTCTACCCTTCTTACACTTGCGACCCCTAGTTAGGTTCCTCCACGGCAAGGGGTGCGGAAGTGGCCACAAAAATTGCTTCGACGATGACTCAGAAACTTGGAAATTTCTGAATGAGTTTTTTGCATATAGATCATCATCAGCAAGGCTTTCGCTCATCGTATGGTCAAAAACAGAAGGCTAGACACACCTTTCTCTTGTCGGAGTCACATCAATTCACGCCCATTCCTCATGAATGGCAACATCTGCATTTAATGGTTCGTTTCTGTTTTATATGGGAAAAATTGCGGCCGGTGAAAAAATACCGACTACCGAACTATTGACTTATATCGGCTGTTTTTTCATTTTTTGGAGTGATAGAACTTTCAATAGGGATAACTGTGATTTGACAGAAGGTAGAAGCCATGTTGTTTTGACATTTCTGTTCAGTAAGCATTAACAAATTATCATGGAAAGACTCACGCCGCAACAACGTTTACAAATTGTTGAAATTTATTTTCAAAATCAGTGTTCTATTCGCCAAACTTATAGAGCACTTCGTGAAATTTATGGTTTACATAATCGTCCATCAGAGCAGCTTATTCGTCGAATTATCGATAGATTTCGGACAATATTTTCTCTACTAGATGCAACAACAACAACAAGATAAAGAACTGTACGTACAGAAGAAAATATCGCTGCTGTAAGTCATAATGTTAATGATGATCCAGATTTGTCTATTCGTTGGGCTCTGTGCATCCACCACATGGAAAATTTTGCGTAAAGATCTTGGTCTACACCCATACAAGATCCAACTGGTTCAAGAACTAAAGCCACTTGACCATAATAAGCATCGTTTGTTTGCTGATTGGTCCCTAGAACAGCTTGAAGTTGATCCACTTTTTTATCGTTAAATTGTGTTCAGTGATGAAGGTCATTTCCAGTTGAACGGCTATGTAAACAAGCAAAATTGCCGTATATGGAGTGAAAACAATCCTCAAGAAGTTCTGCAGGTTCCATTGCATCCTGAAAAATGCACTGTATGGTATGCTTTACACGCTGGAGGCATCATCGGTCCATATTTCTTCAAAAACGATACTGGAGCTAATGAAATAGTGAATGGTGAAGGTTAGAAATTGATGACCAATGATTATCTGTATCAAAATTTGAATGGTATCGAGCCAGAAGTGTTTTGGTTCCAACAGTATGGTGCAACACCTCATGCTGGTACGGTAACAATTGATTTATTGAAAGAAAGATTTGGCGATAACATTATTTCGAGAAATGGTCCAATTAATTGGCCTCCAAGATCATACGGCATAACTCCACTGGATTATTTTCTTTGGGGGTATGTCAAGTCATTGGTTTATGCTGATAAACCGGAAACAATAGACGCTTTGGAAGCCAACATAACTCGTGTTATTGATGGAATAAGGCCTGAATTACTCGTAGGGGGGCCGAAAATTGGTCTGGTTGAATGCGGTTCCTCAGAGCTAGTCGTGTCGGAAATCAGTTACAACGCAGAATTTTAATTTAATGCCATCTTATATGTATTTAAATAATTGTATGATCGCTTTCTAAGTCCATTTATCCAGTGAAATTTTCTAAGAATTATTAAAAAAGATTTTAATTTTATGTAGAAATGCTTGAGAAGACGAATTCTGAATGTTGATAACCTAAGAAGAAAATTCTGTGTTTTAACGTTGTTCAGATTCATTAAAAGTATTTTCATTCGTAGTCGATTTCATCTTTTATTGTTTAATAGTATTGATAATAATAAAAATTTCGGAACGATTCATCGAGAGAAAAATGTGAAATGGAGAGTGAAGGCAATTAAAAATTGGCACTTATTTGCACTCCTTCACAGGAAGACTCGAAAAGACCAGAAATCAGATTAGGGTGAAGCTACTCGCGGAATAATTTTTATCCAAGAAGGTTGTCGATAGAACAATGAACCCTTCCATAAAATTCAACTATATACAGGAAAAAACCACTTATTCTCATCTTATGATTGCACACGTTTTCGAGGAACAATATTCCCGTATCTGTTCGATTCAGAATATGAGGGCATTGGCTTCCTCGATATGGTAGATTTTCTTCACGTAGGTAGCTAATGCGTGTTCAGGAATGAACTCACAAACAACAACAGAGGTGGTTTATATGCCTGGAGGAAGTTTAGAAATATTCAACTCGAATTAAAATTCAACATCAGAAATCTGAAAAACTTTCACTATATACACGGTGTTCTATAAGCACTATGACAAACTTTGAGTGATTATAGTTGTTATTATTCTAAACATTTTTTTCCTATGGACATAGGTCCGATTCGTTTTCATTTAGATGATACAAGTATTTGAGGACATGTATTTTCTTGTTTGAACTTTGAAAATTGTATCAATCTTCTTTAACGATTAACGATAAACATGATGATAATATATCGGGTGTTTTTTTAAAGTGATAGAGCTTTCAATAGGGATAACTGTGATTTGACAGAAGGTAGAAGCCATGTTGTTTTGACATTTCTGTTCAGTAAGCATTGACAAATTATCATGGAAACACTGACGCCGCAACAACGTTTACAAATTGTTGAGAAATTTATTTTCAAAATCAGTGTTCTATTTGCCAAACTTATGGAGCACATTGTGAAATTTATGGTTTAAATAATCGTCCATCAGAGCAGCTTATCCGTCGAACTATCGATAGATTTCGGACAACATTTTCTCTACTCGATGCAACAACAACAAGACAAAGAACAAAGAACTGTACGTACAGAAGAAAATATCGCTGCTGTAAGTCATAGTGTTAATGATGATCCAGATTTGTCTATTCGTCGACGTTCACAACAAGTTGGACTCTGTGCATCCACCACATGGAAACTTTTGCGTAAAGATCTTGGTCTAGACCCAAACAAGATCCAACTGGTTCAAGAACTAAAGCCACTTGACCATAATAAGCGTCGTTTCTTTGCTGATTGGGACCTAAAACCGCTTGAAGTTGATCCACTTTTTTATCGTAAAATTGTGTTTGGTGATGAAGCTCATTTCTGGTTGAACGGACAAGCAAAATTGCCGTATATGGAGCGAAAACAATCCTCAAGAAGTTCTGCAGGTTCCATGGCATCCTGAAAAACGCAATGTATGGTGTGCTTTACACGCTGCGGGCATCATCGGTCCATATTTCTTCAAAAACGATGCTGGAGCTAATGTTACAGTGAATGGTGCTCGTTACAGATCGATGATCAGTGATTATTTGTTTCAAAATTTAAATGGTATCAACCCAGAAGTTTTTTAGTTCCAAGAAGATGCTGCTATCGTAACAATTGATTTATTGAAAGAAAGATTTGGCGATAACATTATTTCGAGAAATGATCCAATTAATTGGCCTCCAAGCTCAGGCGACATAACTCCACTGGATTATTTTTTTTGGGGTTATATCAAGTCATTGGTTTATGCTGATAAACCAGAAACAATAGACTTCGCTTTGGAAGCCAACATAACTGGTGTCATTGATGAGATAAGGCCTGAATTACTCGAAAAAATGTTCCCAAATTGGTCTGGTAATGCGGTTCCTCAGAGCTAGTCGTGGTGGACATATGCCGGAAATTATTTTTAAAACATAAATGTCATAAAATTATCTTTCAAATAAAAAAAAATTTGGTTTCAATCTTACTTGAAATGTGTTTATTTCAATTCAAAGTTCTATCACTCTAAAATACCACCCACAATATTGAGCTCTTTACCATCGACGAATTTAAAAATACCCCGTTCCAACATATTTTTATAATCCAATAGGAATGATACGATTTAAAATGATTATAATGGTAGCACTATTTATTATTTTTGACATTTTCCATGTCATTTGTGTTCAGTACGTTATTCCATTTAATCATGGAAAGATACACGCTTCAACAACGTTTAGAAATTGTTAAATTATTTCTAACTTCGCTCTTGAAAAACCCTTTATATGAAGTGAAAGTTTTTCTGATTTCTGATATTAATTTGGAATCCGAAAAGCTTTTTTTAAGGAACATATAAATTTCAAGATGCATTTTCGTCAAGTAAAAGCCGAAACAATCACAGATTCGATTCTAACTTGGATAAATGCATGAATCGTATTTGAATCCAACCCTTCACAAAATATTACTGAAATTTTTCCTCCAGAATTCATTTGATATTGAAATCTCCTGTTTTAAGCAAAGGATTAGACGAATACGAGAGGAACTTACAATATAAATTCCAAGCTTTTGAAATAAAGAATAAATCTGTACTTATTCAGAAATGATTAATTACAAATTCCAGGAAATTGTTTCTTTACTAATCTCGAGGAGAAGCAAGACAAGATTGATTATAATACAATTATTCATTTAAATTAATGTATATTTATACAAAATCTCATTTGTGCTCTGGAAGCATCCAGGATTTGTCCGATCCATCAGTCGATTTTCCTATTTGATGAAGTACTCGTTTGTGCGGTTTTGGTAACAGATGTCGCTTATAGTTTATCATTCCATTGTTTCATCTGGGAACACCTTTATTTTAAAGTGTCATCATTAAGCTTTCGTTTCAGTTTCTGTCATTCCGCTGAAGTAGAAACAACATTGTTTCTATGTGCTCTGAAAATTTCAACTATTGTACCGAATAATGTATTTTTGCGGCGATTTTTGCTTCATTAGTTCAATATGAAGAAAAAGGCTGCCGAAAGTCATCGCATTTTAGTGGACGTTTATGGTGACCTGAACGGGCGTGTCAGAAGGGTTTACCTGATTTAAAAGTGGCGATTTTGATTTGAAAGACGAAGAACGATACAGAGCGCCACCAAAGTTCAAAGATGATGCGGTTGCTACGAAAATTTCAATTTGTGTTTTGGTAAAACAGTTTTTCAACTGATTTTTTTATCGAGTGAATTTTTCTAGATATGTAAGGTATTTATTGAAATTTTCCATGTCTCCAATGCCATGATTCTCACAAAATTTTGCACTTCTATTTGAATTTTCAATCTACATCTTCGTATTTAACTGGGTGTTTTTTTAGAGTGCGAACTTTCGATAGGAATAAATGTGATTTGACAGAAGGTAGAAGCAATGTTGTTTTGACATTTCTATTCAGTGAGCATTGACAAAGTATCATGAAAAGACTCACGCCACAACAACGTTCACAAATTGTTGAAATTTATTTTCAGAATCAGTGTTCTATTCGCCAAACTTACATGAAATTTATGGTTTACATAATCGTCCATCAGAGCAGCTTGTTCGTCGAACTATCGATAGACTTCGGACAACATTTTCTCTACTCGATGCTCTAATAACAACAAGACAAAGAACTGTACGTACAGAAGAAAATATCGCTGCTGTAAGTCATAGTAATGTAATAATGATCCAGATTTATCTATCCGATTCACGGATAGATGGACAACAAGTTGGACTCTGTGCATCCACCACATGGAAAATTTTGCGTAAAAACCTTGGTCTACACCCATACAAGATCCAACTTGTTCAAGAACTAAAGCCACTTGACCATAATAAGCGTCGTTTGTTTGCTGATTGGTCCCTAGAACAGCTTGAAGTTAATCCACTTTTTTATCGTGAAATTGTGTTCAGTGATGAAGCTCATTTCTGGTTGAAGGGCTATGTAAACAAGCAAAATTGCCGTATATGGAGTGAAAATAATCCTCAAGAATTTCTGCAGGTTCCATTGCATCCTGAAAAATGCACTGTATGGTGTGCTCTACACGCCGTAGGCATCATCGATCCATATTTCTTTGAAACCGATGCTGGAGCTAATGTTACAGTGCTATGGTGCTTGTTACAGATCGATGATCAATGATTATTTGTTTCAAAATTTGAATGATATCGACCCAGAAGTGTTTTGGTTCCAACAGGATGGTGGTACACCTCATGCTGCTACCGTAACAATTGATTTATCGAAACAAAGATTTGGCGATGACATTATTTCGAGAAATGGTCCAATTTATTGGCCTCCAAGATCATACGACATAACTCCACTGGATTATTTTCTTTGGGGTTACGTCAAGTCATTGGTTTATGTTGATAAACCAGAAACAATAGACGCTTTGGAAGCCAACATAACTCGTGTTATTGATGAAATAAGGCCTGAATTACTGGAAAAAGTGGCCCAATATTGATCTGGTAATGCAGTTCCTTAGAGCTAGTCGTAGTGGACATATGCCGGAAATTATTTTTGAAACATAAATGTCATAAAATAATCTTTCAAATAAAAAAAAATTTGGCTTCAATCTTAATTTAAATGTGTTTTATTTCAATTTAAAGTTCTAAAACTCTAAAAAAACACCCGATATATAGGAAATAAAACATTTCTGATGAGCATATTTTTGGACCTCAAAGCCGAATTTTGACATCTGAACCTTTTTACTGGATCAACTTAAAACTCCGATCTTCCTACACAATTTCCATTCGTGTAACCTAAACCATAATATTCACGTACACAAAATGACCAAAAGTTTTTTATCTTAAATCAGGATCAATAATAAATGAACCACTACTTTGTTCTCTTAACAGATAAACCTCCTAATGAACCCAACCAAAATCATGAAGCCATTGGAGCCTGCAACGAGATAACAGCGAATAAAGTGATTTCCTAAAGGTGTATGTATCAGAATAATTGATGATTTAGCTCATTTCGCCCCCCACATTCGTCTTTGTATCCCCTTATCCTAATGGTTTCCACTCAATAACACAATTAGTACACCATTAACAACGGACAAAATGATAAAGATAAGAATAACGACGAAATTCCCTTCAAAAGTGTGAAACGTCCTGATGAAACGAATATCGTATCGTTCGATCGTAAACTGGATATCTCTCCTGTTTATGCGCTTCTGAAATGTGCTTCTGGGATTTTTATATTTATGTTTGGATTTATTAACACACAATAATAATAATTTATTGTTATTATTATCGTCCTATTCAATTCCTGTTCCTACAACAGATATCTTAAATATCAAATAGATTAATTCTACTAACCCCTCTACAAATTTTAAATTTATAAAAAAAATTTCTCAAAAACTTTTTGAAAGTAAATCAAATTAATGCCTTAAACATAGTTTCAATTCAATAGACAAAATTAACATTCATTACACAGCATCAAGAAGAATAGGAGAATACAAAGAAAATATGAAATATTGATTAAACTTGATGGATACAACATTGTTTCATAACGTCATTATGAAAACTAAATTCCAATCCAAAAATGCCCAACATAACCTCAAGAATTTCTTCGAAAATAACTCTAACTCTCTAATTTTTGTAGCACATCTTCAAAAAGGCTATTTGGAATTTTAACCCGTAATCTGCAATCTAACTTTGTGTTTGCAAAATAAAAAATATATCGGGTGTTGAAATAAAACACATTTAAATTAAGATTGAAGCCAAAATTTTTTTCTATTTGAAAGATAATTTTATGACTTTTATGTTTTAGAAATATTTTCCGGCATATGTCCACCACGACTAGCTCTGTGAACCGCATTCGACCAGACCAATTTTGGACCACTTTTTCGAGTAATTCAGGCCTTATTTCATCAATAACACGAGTTATGTTGGTTTTCAAAGCGTCTATTGTTTCTGGTTTATCAGCATAAACCAATGACCTGACATAATCCTAAAGAAAATAGTCCAGTGGAGTTATGACGCATGATCTTGGAGGCCAATTAATTAGACCATTTCTCCAAATAATGTTATCGCCAAATCTTTCTTTCAATAAATCAATTGTTACGGTAGCAGCATGAGGTGTAGCACCATCTTGTTGAAACCAAAACACTTCTGGGTCGATAGCATTCAAATTTTGAAACAAATAATCATTGATCATCGATCTGTAACGAGCACCATTCACTGTTACATTAGCTCCCGCATCGTTTTTAAAGAAATATGGCCGATTATGCCTTCAGCGTGTAAAGCACACCATACAGTGCACTTTTCAGGATGCAATGGAACCTGCAGAACTGAACAGAAATGTCGAAACGACATGGCTTCTACCTTGTGTCAAATCACAGTTATCCCTATCGAAAGTTCTATCAGTCTAAAAAAAACACCCAATACTTCACGACCTCGTAGTCTTTTCAAAAAACTAAGATTGAACTCTAATGGTTTCCAAAGTAAAATAT
Source organism: Megalocaria dilatata (assembly GCA_034642435.1). NCBI lineage: Eukaryota > Metazoa > Arthropoda > Insecta > Coleoptera > Coccinellidae > Megalocaria > Megalocaria dilatata. The sequence goes on along the minus strand of CM067860.1, from coordinate 47,907,508 downwards.
AATTAGTATATATAAAATAAAATAATAAATGAAATAAAATATGTTGTTGAAAAAAATAATAAAGATTCTTGAATAAAAACACCATGAACCGTAAGTATTCCATTATTGTTTTTCGGCAAGATAACTTTCTAAATACACATGCTTTTTGTGCTGTGGTTTCTACAAGCTCTTTGTGGATAAATCCTTCCACATCATTTCTGAAAGATACACCTGCATAAATAATGTGTAAACCAATGGTGAATATACCAATGTCGACCAATCTGGAAACTTTTTTTATTCTGGCATTTAAATGAAGTATGTGGAAAATAAATATGATTTCATTAATTTTTATGATTCATGCGGCCTGAACTCTTATTAAGATTGAACAACATGAATTAAGAACAAATTACGCTGCACTTAAACCGTGGTACAAGATTTATGCAATCATAATTCTTTCGGAAAACCAGGGTAAAGGTAGAAATTTAACAGTGCAAATAGTCTTCAGAAAATTAAAATAAGGTAATTTCAATGAACTTGTAATAAGTATCCTGGTTTTATAAAATTCTAACAACGTTTTCATTGGCTCGATTTATTTTTTCTATATTTATTTATCCATCTATTTTGTACAAATTTAGCAGTCGATTTCAAACGAGACTTCACAAATATAGCATATAATTGGTAATTAAAAATAGATTTGGTCGCAAACTTAATTTTCATTTTACATTACTTTCATTGTGTATATTGTACACATAAAATGGCGCATTCGCCATTTAGCAATCGCTGATTGATGTAAGAAATGCATATGAAACGTTTGGAAATTAAAAGAAATTTGGCGTTGCTTTAGGAGCTTAGATGTGTCTGTCCAAATTTATTCAAAAAAGAGTAACATAATCCCAGTAAATGATAAGATGAGGTCAGTGATAAAATCTTATTATAGCATCAAATATTAATATCAAGAATTTGGAAAACCTTATATTAGAAATATAAAATAAATTTCATATTAATCAAATATATAGAAGAAATATCAAAAAATTTTAATATCAAAACAGATTTCATCTGTAAGTCTCCTATAATTTTGATTTCAAAAAAATTTTATTCAAAAATTTTAGAATTAAATTAATGTCTTATAAGCACAGCTTATATTTAATAGACGTATAAAATCAAAACTCAATATACAATATCAAACGGAATAAATAACCAACAAATAGAATTGTCAATTAAAATAAATAAATATTTGAAAGAGACTAAATTTTATTTCTGATCTTACAATTATGAAAACTAATTCCTTTTCAAAAATACAAAACATAATTTAATGACTTCTCAGAAAATATAATTTATTTGAAATATTTAATATATTTAAATATTAAAATAAGTTACTTCAAAAATCTCTCAAAACATGTATTATATCTAGAAAAATAATTAGAATTCTGATAAGGTCTTCATCGGACCTACTTCACATTATTTTGAAGTCTGTGTGTTCAAAACGATGATATCACTAGGTTTGTCAGGTGAGTTATATTTGTTGTTAATTAATTTTATTTTTCAAATGTGAATATAAGACCGATGAAGTCCTCATCGGAATTCTAATTGTTTCTTGAAGATATAATACAAATTTTGAGAGATTTTTGGAGTAACTTTTTCAAATATATTAAATATTTCAAATGAATTATATTTTCTTAGAAGTCCTTAAATTATGTTTTGTATTTTTGAAAAGGATTTAGTTTTCATAATTGTAAGATCAGAAACAAAATTTTGTCTCATTCAAATATTTATTTATTTATTTTAATTGACAATTTATATTTGTTAGGTTACTTATTCCATTAGATATTTTATATTGAGTTTTGATTTTATATAATACCTCTATTGTGCTTATAAGACATTAATTTAAATTTAAAATTTTTGAATAAAATTTTTTGAAATTAAAATTATAGGAGACTAACAGATTTAATCTGTTTTGATATTGAAATTTTGTAATATTCCTTCTAACAAGTAAAAAACCTCTTCTTATTATTTTATTGAGTAGCATGACATTCTAGGGTTTTTATTTGGTCGGTAATCTTCGAATATTAACTCTCAACTTATTTTCCCAAATTGTACTATAGGTCTACATATGAATTTTTCTGAATTATTTTCATGAAATATTAAATTTTCATTTATTTCAACAGATAGAAGAAAAATTCAAGTTGCAAAAAATCTTTCAAATTACTATATTCAAAATTTTTCAATGCTGTAAATGTCAAAAGTACAACTACTGGTGAAATATCTCAAGAATCATTGATAACTTTTAGGAAGCATAAAAAATTTCAATAAAATTCTTTAATACCAACCCAGGAAAAGTATACTAATCACTTATCTTCCTAATGCTTCATTTGGAATCAATAATGATAACTGCATGATTTCAAAGGTTTATTATTCGAGAATATATTGAACCAGAATAAAACAATATTGATGTTCATGAAGTAGTTACTTCCTACTTTATCAATCCAGTAATTAAATCCTCAACTCAAATATTTTTCAACATATAAGGTTATCGAGAAATGATAAAAAGAAGAATTGAAACAGTGGCGCAACTGCATTTATAACCGCCCAAAAATATTTTTTTTTTAATAAAGAGAGTAAGCATGAAAACAGTATATTTCATTTTAATACAAGGATATAAATTATTTCGAACGACATTTGAGTGTATTATCAATTCTCGATGACTAAGCAACCGATTTAAATGACACATGATTTTTTTTAAGGGAATATTCCTTTGAAGGCTTTAATAAGGGGTGGGCCATTTGAAATTTGCATTTTTGAACGGTTATAAGTAAAAAACTAATTAATATTACCTCAAAGTTATAAATTTATTACCTCTTCCATTGCCGCGGCATCATAGCGATCAACAGATTAAATTGTATGACTCATACTGTTTACAACCCCCTAGTACAACATTATCGAAACCTGGAATAACATAGCTATCCCATTCACTAAATACAAATTCTTTTATTCAGTCAGCTTTCATCTACAGTCAAAATGTTTTCGCATAATATCCATTTCATTACATTGATCTGAAGATTCCTCTGAAAATATAGTGAGGTGCTCAAACAAATCCTGAAATATTGTTGCGTTTTTTTATCTCATTTCCGGTCAAGTTTATTTTCCAATAAGTACGACCGGTTGCGACCGTTAAATCCTTATCAAGTGAACATACAGACAATATTTATAGGTATATAAATAATTTCAACAGGTACAATTAACACAGTTATGGGTATTTATAAGTAACGGGTGTTTTTTTAGAGTGCTAGAACTTTCAATTGAAATAAAACACATTCAAATTAAGTTTGAAACCAATAATTTTTTATTTGGAAGATAATTTTATGACTTATGTGTTAAAATTAATTTCTGGCATATGTCCACCACGACTAGCTCTGAGGAACCGCATTCGACCAGGCCAATTTTGGACCACCTTTGAGTAATTCAGGCCTTATTTAATCAATAACACGAGTTATATTGGCTTCCAAAGCGTCTATTGTTTCTGTTTTATCAGCATAAATCAATGACTTAACATAACCCCAAAAAAAATAATCCAGTGAGTTATGTCGCATGATCTTGGAGGCCAATTAATTGGACCATTTCTCGGAATAATATTATCTCCAAATCTTTCTTTCAATGAATCAATTGTTTTGGTGGCAGATTGAGGTGTAGCACCATTTTGTTGGAATCAAAACACTTCTGGGTCGATACCATTTAAATTTTGAAACAAATAATCATTGATCATCGATCTGTAACGAGCACCATTCACTGTAACATTAGCTCCAGCATCGTTTTTAGGGAAATATGGACCGATGATGCCTCCAGCGTGTAAGGCACACCATATAGTGCATTTTTCAGGATGCAATGGGACCTGCAGAACTTCTTGGGGATTGTTTTCACTGCATAAACGGCAATTTTGCTTGTTTATATAGCCGTTCAACCAGAAATGAGCTTCAACACTAAACACAATTTTACGATAAAAAAGTGAATCAACTTCAAGCTGTTCTAGGGCCCAATCAGCAAACAAACGACCCTTATTATGGTCAAGTGGCTTAAGTTCTAGAACCTTTTGGATCTTGTATGGGTGTAGACCAAGATCTTTACGTAAAATTTGTGGTGGATCCACAGGGTCCAACTTGATGTGAACGTCGACGAATAGAAAAATCTTGATCATCATTAACACTATGACTTACAGCAGCGATATTTTCTTCTGTACGTACAGTTCTTTGTTTTGTTGTTGTTATTGCATCGAGTAGAGAAAATGTTATCCAAAATCTATCGATAGTTCGACGAATAAGCTGCTCTGATGGACAATTATGTAAACCATACAATTTCACGAAGTGCTCTATGAGTTTGGCGAATAGAACACTGATTTTGAAAATAAATTTCAACAATTTGTAAACGTTGTTGCGGCGTGAGTCTTTCCATGATAATTTGTCAATGCTCACTGAACAGAAATGTCAAAACAATATGGATTCTACTGTCAAATCACAGTTATTCCTACCGAAATTTTTATCACTCTAAAAAAACACCCGATATTAATATCTAGTTGACGGTTAAGCGTTTGATGATTTGGGTTTTGGTTTATTTAACTGATTTCTAAGCACTTCAACGGTTCATTTTTATTTCTTCGTCCAATAGATGAAAAATTTTCAGGCAATTTAAGGATGGTGTATGTTTTTGTGTGCTTGCTTAGGGAACAACGTTGCCTAAATGTCTGTAGTTTCCAAATTTTGAGCGAAAAATGGTCTGAAATGACTAGGTTGGATGATTCACTTGAATCTCCGAAGTGAATAGGGTTCTTATGAGGGAGTTTCTACCTCTTGGTTCGGAAGCGGCGTTAATGCCAAATATTAAACTAACTTTCTTTCGAAACACGAATGACGTGCCAGAGTCGAACTAACCATTTCTTCAAAATGAAAACTCTAGGTGGCCAACCTTTCACATATCGGGTGTTTTTTTAGAGTGGTAGAACTTTAAATTGGAATAAAACACATTGAAATTAAGATTGGAACCAAATTTTTTTTTTATTTAAAAGATAATTTTATGACATTTATGTTTCAAAAATAATTTACGACATAGGTCCACCACGTCTAGCTCAGAGGAACCGCATTCGACCAGACCAATTTTGGACAACTTTTTCGAGTAATTCAGGCCCTATTTTATCAATAACACCAGTTATGTTGGCTTCCAAAGCATCTATTTTTTCTGGTTTATCAGCATAAACCAATGACTTGACATAACCCCAAAGAAAATATTCCAGTGGAGTTATGTCGCATGATCTTGGAGGCCAATTAATTAGACGAAACTCGAAATAGTTTTATCCCCAATCTTTCTTTCAATGAATCAATTGTTGCGGTAGCAGCATGAGGTGTAGTACCATCTTGTTGGAACCAAAACACTTCTGGGTCGATACCATTCAAATTTTGAAACAAATAATCATTGATCATCGATCTGTAACGAGCACCGTTCACTGTAACATAAGCTCCAGCATCGTTTTTAAAGAAATATGGACCGATGATGCCTCCAGCGTGTAAAGCACACCATACAGTGCAATTTTCAGGATGCAATGGAACCTGCAGGACTTCTTGAGGATTGTTTTCACTCCATATACGACAGTTTTGCTTATTTACATAGCCTTTCAACCAGAAATGAGCTTCATCCCTAAACATAATTTTATGATGAAAAAGTGGATCAACTTCAAGCTGTTCTAGGGCCCAATCAGCTAACAAACGACGCTTATTATGGTCAAGTGGCTTTAGTTCTTGACCATTTGGATCTTGTATGGGTGTAAACCAAGATCTTTACATCTTTACGCAAACTTTTCCATGTGGTGGATGGAACTTGTTGTGAACATCAACGAATAGACAAATCTGGATCATCATTAACACTTTGACATACAGCAGCGATATTTTCTTCTGTACGTACGGTTCTTTGTGTTGTTGTTGCATCGAGTAGAGAAAACGTTGTCCGAAATCTAACGATAGTTCGACGAATAAGCTGCTCTGATGGACGATTATGTAAACCATAAATTTCACGAAGTGCTCTTTAAGTTTGGCGAATAGAACACTGATTTTGAAAATAAATTTCAACAATTTGTAAACGTTGTTGAGGCGTGAGTGTTTCCATGATAATTTGTCAATGCTTACTGAACAGAAATGTCAAAAGAACATGGCTTCTACCTTCTGTAAAATCACAGTTATCCCCATCGAAAGTTCTATCGCTCTAAAAAAAAACCCGATACTAATGTACCCTAAAATATAAAAAAAAATTAACATGAAAATAGACAATCTTATGGATTTCTGGAAAACGTCCACTTCCAATCACATGTTTCGGTTCCTAATATTCTTCCCACCTACAATTCCCTTGGCTTCCATTCAAGAGACGACTATGTTGTTGAACAATACGTACTTAACATTATCGAAATGATAAATCATTTGTTAAGTAAATGAATCAAAATTCAGATACGGGTGAGTCAGTCTTGGTTGTTTGAACAAAGAGGGACTTTATACTGTTTGCTCAAGAAAATGACCGATCTGAAGATTGCAGTTTTAGGCGCTGGTATCGTTGGTTTGACCACAGTCATCGAACTCAAGAAGGAATTTCGAAATGCTTCGGTGTATCTCGTTTCAGAAAAGTTTCAGAACGAAACGACGAGTTATGTCGCTGGAGGAGTCTTCTCGCCAGAAGGAGGAAATCTTGGGGGAGATGAGGAGAGGACGAGGTTGGTAATGAAGTTCATCACACAGTTGCGAATTTCAAAAAGTTCATGATTTTGATGTAACTTTTACGCACTTGGCCAGTGCATTTCCTCATAAATCTGTGTTTTTCGAATTTTGAACCGGAAATGCCTGTGAACGATTCCATTAGAACAACACGTGTATTCAAATTCAACGCGTCCATCTATCAGGCCGTTATTCTTAGCACTCATTAACCAATTAAACTCTACACTAAAATTTAAATTCAGAATTATATATTCTAACTTCTACAATATATATTGAAACTGGATACAAAAACTATCAAATTGATATCCTTATATATAATCAATATAAAATATTTTTCACTGTCTCGGAAATAAAACTTTTCACATCCCGACATTAAACGTATCAATACAAATGTATTAAGAAAAACTATATAAATACGTATATTAACATACAAATACAAGAAAATCCACTATTCCAAATTATCTAAAATTCTCAAAATAAAGGATCAAATAAAAATAATTGATCGAGAATTGCAACATTTGATAGCTATTTCGGTATCTAGACCTCTTCAGAAATGTATTGAATTCATATTTAAATATAGCACAAGATCTAAATTTAACTCGCCAAATAAGATAAAATCTGGAACGAATAAACCCGAAGTAAGCTTTAAAGTATCCAAAATAAAATTGAAATGATCAATGTTTTGTTACCACTAACCTATAACTATTTGTACTAGGAACACAGAAAAACATAACAAAAATTATTCATCCCAAATAATGTCCCATGACAAAAAAAAATAACCAGAATTTCAAATATAATAAATAATTAATTTCAAATATAATGAATAATTAATTTCGAATATAATAAATAATTAAGGAATATATTGTGGATATTTAGATTGTATATGAATTTATTTCATAATTTAAAAATCAATTTGAATTTGTGTCAATACTTGATAAAAGTAAAATTCAAATGACTTTAAATTCAGAATTATATACTCTAACTTCTACAACATATAATGAAACTATATATAAAAACTATCAATATGACCTTGAAAAATATTTTATATTGATTATATATAAGGATATCAATTCGATAGTTTTTGTATATAGTTTCAATATATATTGTAGAAGTTAGAATATATAATTCTGAATTTAAAGTCATTTAATTTTTTTTTAAATATTTTAATATTAACAGATATATTCTGTTACATTTCTACATATTTAATTTCAAAAAATTATACTTAACATTATAACTTCAGGAATTAAATTAATGTCACATAAGCACCGCTTATATCAAACGACACATAAAATAAACATTCATCATAAGACATCCAAATTAGATAACAAAACCCAATAAATATAAATTGTTAACAAAAATCCTATAAATTAAACATTTTGAGTAGACAAAATTTTATTTCTGCTTATGCCTCTAATGAAAACAGATATCTTTCAAAAATGTTTAACATAATTCTAAGAATTTCATCATGAAACTATCTTACTTGGAATATTCAATATTACTGAATATCTAAGTTACATTTTATAAAATCTCAAGATATGTAAAAACTTTACTAAAAAACACGTTTTAAGAGAGACTTTGCTCGGCAGTACCCAATCGCATTTAAAATACTTAAAAAATTTTATATACCTTCTATCAAGTATAAACCTCCATTTATTTTATTTAAATTTTACTTCTGTCAAGTATTGACTCACATTCAAATTGACAATAAAATTTACCCACGAAGAGGAACAAAATGATAGCATAAATTTATTGGACTTAAAAATAACCAAAAGTAACAATAGACATGATTATTCGAATTACCGCAATCAGACACATAGACTGCACAATATATTCCTCTTCAAATCAGCCCTTATCACATAAATTAGCAGCAAACAATATTATATTGTACTGATTGGTTAAAGTACCTGTCACAGGAGAATTTTGAGATCGAGTTAAAATAATCAAACAAATTGCAGTAAATAATAAATATCAATTATCAACAAACTATTAAATAAATCCAACAAAAACAATCCATCTCATTAGTTTACCCACAAATTAGAATAAAAAATGAAAACTATATTTGCTTTCCGTATATAGGACGAAAATCTAAACTGATAGCTAGACATTTGAAGAAAAATCGAAATCTCAATATTTCATATGAAACCATAAATTATTCAGGTGAATGGATAAAAATAATAAATACTACTCTGTCAAGAAAGTACCGGGAATTTTCAATTAAAACAACATTTTTACATTTAATCGTCAAAATTTATTGGGTCGCCTTCAAAATAGGCTCCATTTGCTCCAATACATCTATGCCAACGGCACTTCCAATTATCGAAACATTTTTTATAGGCGCTTTCCGGGATGGACTTTAGCTCTCGCGCCGAATTTTGTTTTATGGCTTCAATCGACTCAAAAAGGGGGCCACGAAGGGGCAATTTTAGTTTTGGGAAGAGGAAAAAGTCGCAGGAAGCCAAATCCGGCGAATACGGTGGTTGCTGAAGCATGTTTGTTGAGTTTTTGGCGAGAAAGTCAGTCACAATCGTAGCTCGGTGAGAAGGCGCGTTATCGTCATGCAAAATCCATGAGTTGTTCGCCCACAAATTTGGCCGCTTCTTACGGATACGCTCACGCAAACGTTTCATAACGCCTAGGTAATACTCCTTGTTTACCGTCTGACCCTCTGGAACGAATTCGTAGTGCACCACGCCACGGATATCGAAGAAAACAATGAGCATCACCTTCATTTTCGAGCGGCTTTGGCGTGGTTTTTACGGTTTCGGCTCATTTTTTGCCACCCATTCCGATGATTGCTGGCTTGTTTGCATATCGTACTCGTAGACCCAGGTCTCATCACCAGTTATAATGCGTTCCATGAATGTAGAATCGGAATTACAGCGATCCAGCATGTCTGAAGCAACCTGTTCGCGATGACGTTTTTGAAGAAAATTCAGGTCTTTCGGTACGAGTCGTGCGGCCACCTTTCTCATGCCCAAAATATCAATCAAAATCGTACGTGCGGACTCGTGGGATATCTTAAGATCATGTGCTATCTCTCTCAAGCTGGTACGACGGTTTTCCAGCACCCTTTCCTTAATTCCGAGAACGAGGCAAGTCTTCGACCACTTCACGACCGCGTCCTTGAAGGCTCTGTACCACTGATATGCACGAGTTTTCGATAGAGCATTATCACCAAAGGCCTTTTGCAACATTTTCAATGCATCGGCACACGAAAATTCATTTGCAACACAAAACTTTAAACAAATTCTTTGCTCAACGTAATCACCCATAGTAAAAATCGGCACGCACTCTGACATCGACTGACTTACTCAGCTGTTGTAAACACACTAGTTGACAGATCCCGCTCAAGCTTGGCATAGTAATTAAGGACAGTGGTACCAACCTAGGAAAAAAAAATTTACCTGCCTCATTGCCCTGCCAGATTTAAATCGATAATTCCCGGTACTTTCTTGACAGAATGTATATCACCATTAAGAACAAGAGATCGAGACTATATAGGTTAACCTGCGGTACAGGTCCATACATATACATTGCCCAAACATGCAGAGCTTTAGAAAATAGGATGAAAGAACATAAGAATTCATTCGTTAAAAATAAATCATATGACAACCACCTTCAAGACAGGACATAATGTCACAACGAATACATTTAACTGGACATTTTAGATGCACCAGAAATAAACCAGAATCATAAAAAAAACATTTTACTGAACGACCAGACATATTTAAGCCGATCCGCGTTATTGAATAAATTCTAAAAATTACCAAAAGAAGCCTTCATATTATCACGTTTCTTTTTGCTCAGACTTGTACTTAAAGAGACCGATTTTGTAAAAGAAATTTGTTACCATACTCACCTGATGAAGTCAAAATGTAATTGACTTAACAATTGTTGTCTAAACAATAAATATTAGCGGAAATAGAGTGTGCTACTTTAAATTATATTTTTAAGTTCAATTCTGAATTTTCTACGAAGTTCAGCTTCAGACCTTTATTTTCCTTATGAAAAAACTTTAAACATTCATCAAAATCATGTTTATTGGTTATTAGATGTTTTGCATTCCTGGAATCTAATTTATTATTCAGGAAAAATCACCTATGCTCATTTATTTTACTATTAAAGGACGTTCCGATTTATTCAACATATTTTTTGGGCAGATACCAAAAGACTATAGGTGAACAACTTATTCATTTTAAGTTTCGAATTCTTTTGAATTTTTCTCGAAAAATGAATGGTTCTGAAGGACATGTTATTGAGAAACTTCTTTCTTTGTGGATAATTGTTCATTATAGTAACTGAAGGAAATTAATGTTTTTTTTCGATTAACTTGGGGTATATTTCAGATATAGCATTTTTATACTGTTTTCTGGCATATTGTCTATCATTGATGGCGAATAACCGTTGTTAGTTGCTATTTGTTTGGTTAAATTTAATTCAGGATTAAAATTTTTCGGAGATGCAGGAATTGTTATTAACATATGTCCAGTTTTCACGAACAAATTGATCCACAAATTGCCGTGAGGGCATTTCAATTCTATTAGAATTTTCCACGTGAATTTCTAAAAGTTTGGATTGAAGACTCGCCACTTTGGAAATGAGTTTTTAATATTCCCATTTTTGTTCGAACGTAAATTGGCCCTCTTTGTTAATGACAAATAATAAACTAACTGTCAAAGAACTGAAGTGTTTCCAGACTCGAAATAACCATCACTTCAAAAAACAAACTCTTAAGAATAGAACGAATATTAATCGACATTTCGCCTTTCAATTTTCTCACCATGATCCATTCATTCAAGAGTGTTAACAAATTTTCATTTCAGAAAATGGCTACTCGATTCCTATGAATACTACGAAAAAATCAGGTTATCCGCGGACTCTCAGAAAGCCGGTGTTAGGCAGTTATCAGGATACATCTTAGCAAGGGAATTTCCGCACATTGTGAAGGTGAATTCATATATTTTTTCAGGTTACGTAATAGAACGTGCTTATTTGAAATAAAAATTATAAGAAATACAGTATGTATATATGTTGTAAAAGTTTAATTTCACTGTTGTTAGTGTTCTTAAGCAGGGCGAGATTAGGTGCGGGGCTGAACTACATTCGTCGGAATTACAGCATTGCACTGAAGAGTAGTCAAAAAGCTATTCGTGTTTGCTACTTATGCCCGACGGTTAACACAACCATGCATGTTACACTATCGAAAAACTTCCAGTTAACATGCTCACACTCGTAACTATCGGGTGTTTTTTTAGAGTGATTTAAATTGAAATAAAACACATTTAAATTAAGATTGAAATCAATTTTTTTTTTTATTTGAAAGATAATTTTATGACATTTATGTTTTGAAAATAACTTCCGGCATATGTTCACCACAACTAGCTCTGAGGAACCGCATTCGACCACACCAATTTTGGACCACTTTTTCGAGTAATTCAGGCCTTATTTCATCAATAAAGAGTTATGTTGGTTTCCAAAGCGTCTATTGTTTCTGGTTTATCAGAATAAACCAATGACTTGACATAACCCCAAAGAAAATAATCCAGTGGAGTTATGTCGTATGATCTTGGAGGCCAATTAATTGGACCATTTCTCGAAATAATTGGCGATTTTATCGCCAAATCTTTCTTTCAATAAATCAATTGTTACGGTAGCAGCATGAGGTATAGCACAATCTTGTTGGAACCAAAACACTTCTAGGTCGGTACCATTCAAATATTGAAACAAATAATCATTGATCATCGATCTGTAACGAGCACCATTCACTATAACATTAGCTTCAGCATCGTTTTTGAAGAAATCTGGACCGAGGAAGCCTCCAGCGTGTAAAGCACACCATACAAGTGCATTTTTCAGGATGCAATGGAACCTGCAGAACTTCTTGAGGATTGTTTTCACTCCATATACGGCAATTTTGCTTGTTTACATAGCCGTTCAACCAGAAATGAGCTTCATCACTGAACACAATTTCACGATAAAAAAGTGGATCAACTTCAAGCTGTTCTAGGGTCCAATCAGCAAACAAAGGACGCTTATGGTCAAATGGCTTTAGTTCTTGAACCAGTTGTATCTTGTATGGGTGTAGACCAAGATCTTTACGCAAAATTTTCCATGTGGTGGATGCACAAAGTCCAACTTGATGAACAGACATTTTAGTTAAACGAAACACGTATTTCTATTCATTAGCCTGAGTTGCTCATATGACGCGTTCCGTTAACGATGAGTCATCGTTTTTCTTGAACAGAAAACAGAACCCATCAATTGTTATTGGTCAATAAATAAATAAAACATAAAAATATTTCTGTGCGTACCCAGTATCCACAAAACTTAATGTTTGAACTGGGATCCTGGGGGAATACATGATGACGTTGCCAAATATCTGGAGCTGTTACAGAGTCAAATTATTCCGACAATTCTACAACTCCCAATCAATTTCGATGATATCTGGTTTCAACAGGATGGTTGTTCGAGTCACTACGCACGAGCAGTCATACAATATCTCAGAACCACTTTTTCGGGTCGTATCATTTCTACAAATGACATGATCAAATGGCCACCCAGATCACCGGATTCGTCTCCCAATGATTCTTTTCTTTAGGGGTATCTGAAAAACTCGATTCATGGACATGATATCGATAGAGCTACAAATCTTGTTGAATTAAGGTTGAAAATAATCCAACTTTGTGCCAAAAAAGCCACTATGCCTAATCTGCTCAGAGATATTATAACGGATTTGACTACTGTTTGGCACAACAAGGTAGACTATTTGAACACTTGATTTAAATTGGCGAGCCTCAGATTTGCGTTGAGATTTTTTTAGAATTCGTTTTCATTTTCCTTCAGATTTTTTTTACCTTTGTAGAATTTATTTTATTTTCAAACCAATTATGGTAAAAGAATCCAAGTACTGAACTTCAGAGATGAAATTATCTGCGTCATTCATTGTCGCAAATAAATTCCTCACATGCAAAATGCAATGAAATAGGAATGTCGTATCGTATTGTATTTGATTTTCAAGCGTTATGGACTACACATCAGCACTTCTGAGTTCTATGCGTCATTTGAGGATTATACCAAACCAAACTCCCCAACCTCTCACATCTGTGTGAGAGAGAAGAGAATTTTTTTCGAGTTATACACTGGACTATCCATTTTCATAACGCGGAATCTTCCGATTATTCCAATGTTCGACTGAACGGTTGGAGTTCTCTTTCCTATGCGTTGAATATCCCAACCTTAAAACGTGATTTTTCAAACCTGTATATGTGTTTCATTTAACTTTGAAGTGTACAATGGATTTTATCACGTGAAGACCAACACGATACGAAGTTAGAAACAGACATCTTGATTTGTTATTAAGAACTTTTTTGAATTAAATTTTGTATAGGTTTCACATTATTAGTATTTAAAAAAACGTTAAGCATCTGAAGAACTTTCAACGAAAGAATTAATTTCTTCAAGTTAAATATATGAAAATTGAAATGAGTTCATTTTAATCGTAATCATTCTATTATATTGACGTTAAATGAAGTCTAGTAAGTAAAATTTTTAAATAAATTTCAGAATCCCTTGCTTGAGAACTTAGTGCCGCTATACAGGTCAGCAAGAGAGGATGAGTTAGAAAGGTATCCTGGAGGTTGGAAATACGGTAGTTATTTCACAACCTTACACATTGATCCAACAAGATATCTGAAATGGGCATCGAGTATTGTAAAAGAGTTGGATATAAAAGTCGACAAACGAAGAATATCGTCATTTTTTGAAGTGTGCAACGATTTTGATGTACTTATGAACTGCACAGGTATTGGAGCCAAAGTTTTGTGTAATGATAGATCACTTTTTCCATTGAGAGGTCAGGTTTCTATTGTAAGTACCTAAATTTAGAAGTAAAGTCATAATTTCTAATAAAAATAGCTTTTACACGATCCTTGCGGTATTTTTTGTCAAAACTGTAGTTCTTGTTTACTGGTTGGTAGAACAAAGAGTATGTTAATTACTTACCGACGCCTAAATGACTTACCGACGTCTGCATAAGGATACATGTGATTTCACAAAAAATTAGAGCCAAAATCATGATGATCAGTGATCCATAGGTCAATTTAAAGTCATTTTTCGAAACTTTAGAATTACTTCTATTATTTCTTCATCAGTGAATCATCCAACCTAATCGTTTGAGACCAATTTCCGCTCAAAATTCGAAAATTACAGACATTTTAACAAAACGATAGCACGTTATTCCCTAGAACAAGCACGCGAAATATACAGCATTCTCAAACTGCCTCGAAATCTTTCATATATCGGGTATTCCTTTTAGAGTGGAACTTTCGATAGGGATGACTGTGATTTGACAGAAGGTAGAAGCCATGTTGTTTTGAAATTTCTGTTCAGTAAGCATTGACAAATTATCATGGAAAGACTTACGCCGCAACAACGTTTAAAATTGTTGAAATTTATTTTCAAAATCAGTGTTCTATTCACCAAACTTATAAAGCACTTCGTAAATTTATGGTTTACATAATCGTCCAACAGAACAGCTTATTCGTCAAACTATCCATAGATTTCGGACAACATTTTCTCTACTCGATGCAACAACAACAAGACAAAGAACTGTACGTACAGAAAAAATATCGCCGCATAGTGTTAATGATGATCCGGATTTGTTTATTCGTCGACGTTCACAACAAGTTGGACTCTGTGAATCCAGCACATGGAAAATTTTGCGTAAAGATCTTGGCTACACCCATACAAGATCCAACTGGTTCAAGAACTAAAGCCACTTGACCATAATAAGCGTCGTTTGTTTGCTGATTGGGCCCTAGAACAACTTGAAGTTGATCGACTTTTTTATCGTAAAATTATGTTGAGTGATGAAGCTCATTTATGGTTGAACGGCTATGTAAACAAGCAAAATTGCCGTATATGGAGTGAAAACAATCCTCAAGAAGTTCTGCAGGTTCCATTGCATCCTGAAAAATGCACTGTATGGTGTGCTTTACACGCTGCAGGCATCATCGGTCAATATTTCTTTAAAAACCATGCTGGAGCTAATGTTACAGGGAATGGTGCTCGTTACATATCGATGGTCAATGATTATTTGTTTCAAAATTTGAATGGTATCGACTTAGAAGTGTTTTGGTTTTAACAAGATGGTGCTACACCTCATGCTGCTATTGTAACAATTGATTTATTGAATCAAAGATTTGGCGATAACATTATTTCGAGAAATGGCCCGATTAATTGGCCTCCAAGATCATACGACATAACTCCACTGGATTATTTTCTTTGGGGTTATGTCAAGTCATTGGTTTATGCTGATAAACCAGAAACAATAGACGCTTTGGAAGGCAACATAACTCGTGTTATTGATGAAATGAGGCCTGAATTACTCGGAAAAATGGTCCAAAATTTGTCTGGTCGAATGCGGTTCCTCAGAGCAAGACGTGATGGACATATGACGGAAATTATTTTTAAAACATAAATGTAATAAAATTATTTTTCAAATAAAAAAAAATTGGCTTCAATCTTAATTTAAATGTTTTTTATTTCAATTTAAAGTTCTATCATTCTAAAAAAAACACCCGATACATATGACAAACGAAGAAAAATAACTGTTAAAGTGCCTAGAAATCAGTTAACTAAACCAAAACCCAAGGAATCAAACGCTAAACTGTAAATTAGATATTAATAGGTGTCACCCAATTTGCAATTGTAAACCCACAACGCTGTAAATTTTACCTGCTGAAATTATTGAAATACCTTCAAATACTGTCTGTACGGTCACTTAATAATGCTTTAACACTTGAAACCGAAAAATAAAGTTGACTGAAAATAAGATAAAAATGTGTTCTTCCTCTTTTATATTGATTTAAATAATAATGCAACAAATATTTTACGATCTGTTTGAGAACACAATAATAAGCACAGGTTTCGGGTTTTCAGAGAAATCTTCAGATTGGTTAATAAAATAAAATAGATTTTTTGGGAAAACTGTCGATATTACGCTCAATTTCATTTTGTCCATAGATGAAAGCTGACTGGATAAAAGAATTTGTGTTTGGTGAATGGGATACCTATGTCATTCCAGGTTTCGATAGCGTCATACTAGGGGGTTGTAGACAGTATGAGTCATACAATTTGTCTGTTGATCGCCATGATGCCGCGGCAATGGAAGAGAGGTGTCTGAATATGATTCCAAGTTTGAGGAAGAGCAAGGTAATAGAACAAAGAGTGGGACTTCGACCACATCGGGTACCAACGAGAGTAGAAAAGGAATATATTAACGTTGGATCAAGAAATGTGAAAGTAGTTCATAATTATGGACATGGGGGGCAGGGCATCACGTTCTCCCCAGGGACGTCTTTGAATGCTGTCCAATTAGTCAGGGATCTGCTTACAGAGAGGCAGAGCAAATTATGAGAAACAAAGTAATTACTTTTATATTATTTGGTATTTTTATATCATATTGTTTTAGTATATTGACCTCTTACTGAAATAAATTTTGAGTTCAGAGTATTCCATTTTTTATTATATTGTAATATATGTAATTTAGTTTACGGACAAAGTTTATCTAGTGAACTCTAGTGAATATCAAAACAGATTTAATCTGTTAGTCTTCTATAATTTTAATTTCAAAAAATTTATTCTATAAACTGTAACAATTAAATTAATATCTTATAAGCACTGCTTATATTTAATAGACGTTCAAAATCGAAACTCATTATACAATATCAAATGGAATTAAGAAAAAACCAACGAATATAAATTGTCAATTGAAATTAATAAATAAATAAATGTTTTTTATTTCGTTCCAAGCATGCGTACTGAACTCTTCAGACTAGCGGAAATACAGCTTTGCTTGTAAAAAAATGTTTTGTTTTCTGATCTCATATTTATGAAAACTAAATCTTTCTCAAAAATATACAACATAATTTTAAGAACTTCTCAAAAACTAATTTATTCGAAATATTTAATATATTCAAATAAATTACTTCAAAACCTCCCAAAACATGAAGCAAATCCTCAAAAAATAATTGGAATTCAGATAAGACCAGTTCAACTTCACATTTAACAGATAGAATCAATTAACAATAACTTACCCAATACGATCTCTAGGAATATGTGTTTGTTGAACATTCAAACTTGGTATATCTTATATCCAAGGTACTCTATGTTTTATGCTCACAACAAAATTATTATTCTGTATATAATATATATTTATATTAGGTTTTTAAATAAAGAAATGTATTATGCAGTGTTGAATGTTTTAACTAAGACCATTAAAGTGCCTTATAAACTTTTTGTGAGTTTGTTGTGGCATAGAACATAGAGTACCTTGGATATTAAATATACCTAGTTTGAATGTTCAACAAACACATATTCCTAGAGATCGTATTGTGTAAGTTTATTTATTGTTAATTGATTTTATCTTTTAAATGTGAAGGTGAACTGGTCTTATCTGAATTCTAATTATTTTTTAAGGATTTGCTACATGTTTTGAGAGTTTTTGATGTAATTTATTTAAATATATCAAATATTTCAAATAAATTAGTTTTTGAGAAGTGCTTAAAATTATGATGTATATTTTTGAGAAAGATTTAGTTTTCATAAATATAAGATCAGAAAACAAAACATTTTGTCACAAGCAAAGCTGCGTTTCCGCTTGTCTGAAGAGTACAGTACGCATGCTTGGAACGAAACAAAAAACATTTATTTATTTATTAATTTTAATTGACAATTCATATTCGTTGGTTTTTTTCTCAATTCCATTTGATATTGTACAATGAATTTCGATTTTACACGTTTATTAAATATAAGCAGTGCTTATAAGACATTAATTTAATTCTTAAAGTTTCTTGAAAGAATTTTTTGAAACCACCGAATCTGAGACGACTCACTTGGTCCCTCTAAATCCATTTCGCCTTCTGATAGTAATTGAGTCGATTAACAGAATGAAAAGTCTTTTCGAAAAAAGTTCACAAAAACACGGAGACAAACTTACACGAGACACAGCAAACGCTACCATCAAATCACAACAAAGCGAAAACTAACCAGATTTCCTTCGGCGAGGCATGCCTCAAATCTATCTTTAGAAGCCGCCTTCAAAGGCGTAGGAATATTCTCGGTTTCTCGTCGCGTCGATGTAGATAACGCGCTAGACAAGGAAGCGCGTGAGGCATGCCTCGAACCATTTACTCCTTAAAAAGGAAGTGAGATGAATATACAAGAATCGTGAGATTGAGCATGGATATTATGGAACAGATAGCCAGTTCCGTACCGTATGATGTGAAATTAGGGATGAAATGAATTAATAAAATATTCGATTAATACGTGTAATTTCCAGAATTTATTTGGTGAGGCACTGCCTCACCTTCCTCATAGGAGAAGCCGCCACTGCCGACATCTCTGCCGCCAGGCTACCATATGACCCCATGAAACCATAGATATAAATGAACGAGCTCACCCCTTACGTCATGCTTTCCACATCGACGATCACTGTATAGCGTTCCCTGAGGTTATTTCAAATTAGCTCCTGTACATTCGCACAAACAGATATTAATATACTGAGAGGAAAGCCACCAACAAACAGTCCAAGAAAACAAACGAGTTTCCACTCAGTGTAAATATCAATTGAAACATGAGTTATGATTGTATTTCGCGAACTTTAACTAAATTCTGAATCTTAATTAATGAAAATGTCTCACGCTGAAAGCACACCTGTGGACACAATTTACGAAAACGGCCTGGGAATTGAGCACATATGTGCGTTGTTGCACTGCTAAATAATACTCATTTTTATGAGAGATCTGCAAAACGCTCAGGTTTCCATTGAGAGGAGTTGGAAATTATTGAGTGTGATGTAAGGGACCTAATGAATGAATATCATGGAATGCAAATTGAAAAATTTATAATTATAAAATGAGGCTAGTTCAACTGTTGCGGTGAATGGATTGCGTTGCCGAGCTATGATTAATGATTTTTTTGACATATCTTCAGGGTTTAGCAGGACTTGACTTTGACAGAAAACAAACAGTCTTATTGAATGTGAATGAGGAAAAATATTCCTCAACGCAAATTACTATAACTTCTGGCGTACCACAAGTCACTAATTTAGGACCTATTTTATTCGTTTTCTATGATGACGATCTCCCAGAGGCTTTGGAAGGTGATGTTGAAACGGTATCATCAGCATTGAAAACGAGTTCTTACACTTTTGCTGATGATACTAATATAATAGTGTCTTCCCAAGATCTAGAATCTGTTGGCTTAAGAACTGCTTTATCGAACGTCAGTGAATGGTGCATCTGCAATTCACTAACTCTTAGTTCTGATAAAACAAACATCATGTTTTTTCCAGCATCAGGACGAATGTTAGCTTTCCAGCGTGCATTAACTTTGGGAACTAGCGAATACCAACAAGTACAAGTATATATCAAAATATAATTATATATTATTTTGGCTTCAATAAATCTCATTATAGAATGTCAATGAATTTAAATAAACCTTAAAATAACTCACACTGTTCTTTGATTTTGTTAGAACATAGATCAATCTTGAATTATATAGTTGATCTGTAGTTCGAAGCTTAAGTCTTTTAACACGTGAGTGATATAGGTTATGTTTTTGATTTTGATATTTGGAATGTTAAAAGAGGACTGAAGACGGGATTGTCTAGAATTATATTTGTTTTTTGAAGATATAGTGCACATTTTTTTAGAGATTTTTGAAATAATTTGTTCGAATATTTAAATATATTAAATATTTCAAATAAATTATATTCTTTGAGAAGTCCTTTAAGTGTGTTCATGTTTTTATAAGGCAAGTGGTATTTCTTAAAGGTAAAACCAGAAACAAAATTTTGTCTCCTTTAAATATTTATTTATTAATTTTAATTACTTTCGTATATCTGTTGGGTTATTTATTTCATTTGACATTATATATTGAGTTTTGATTATATACGTCTATTAAATGTAAGCGGTGCTTACATAAATAGACATAAATTTATTTCTAAAAGTTTTTTGAATAAAATTTTTTTGAAATTAAAATTGTAGAAGATAAACATATTTCAATTTGTTTTAATATTCAAATTTTGTTATATTTCTTCTATCAAGTAAATTTTACTTATTTTACTTATTACTCATTACTTATTACTCATTACTTATTACTCATAACCTATTACTCATTACTTATGACTCATTACTTATTACTTGTTATTACTTATTATTATTTATTACTTATTACTATTACTAATTACGAATTACTAATTGCTAATTGCTAATTGTTTATTGATAATTTCTCATTACTAATTACTAATTACTATAAGTATTATATTAGTATTAGTATCAGTATCAGTATCATCAGTATCAGTATCAGTAGCAGTATCAGAATCAGAATCAGAATCAGTATCAGTATCATTATCATTATCATTATCATTATCATTATCATTATCATTATCATCATCATCATCATCATTATCATTATCATTATTATTATTATTATTATTATTATTATTATTATTATTATTATTATTCATATTCATATTAAAATAAATTAGAACTTTCTATTAGCATTGCTCATACTCCTTATTAATCATATTCATATTCAATTTCTTATTCATTTATCTCCTCAAAATTTACAGATGTCAAAAAAGTGTATTAACAAAAAAAATGTTTCACATAAAAATAGTTACTCTAATAAATCACATTTGGCAAAAATATGAATATATTCACATATATTGACAAAGATGCTGAAATTTAATGTGCAATAAATTAATGAGTGGCTTGTTAAAACTTGTGAAGCATAAATTCTTTCACTGAGTAGAATACACATTCTACCAGAATTTTTCTGATCTAATTTTTGAAGCGGACTTTAGATAGTGTTTTCAAATGCTCGGGTAGTATGTTGATCATTTTCAATCCGTTATATATGTGCATATTCTGGGTTTTCTTCAGACGGTGAAATGGTGGCATATATTTGTCCTTTGTTCTGGTGTGGTGGCCGTAAACTTCTTGATGTTTATGGAATTTGTCTTTGTTTTCAAAGATGTACACAAGACACTCGAGTATGTAACATGACGGAGCTGTAAGTATACCATATTTCCTGAACAGTAGTCGACAACTTGCAATTCGGTCTGCACCAGCGATCAATCGAACAGCTTTTTTTGCTTCAGGAAGATGCTGCTGGCCTGTGAAGATGCACCCCATAGGATAATGCTGTAGGTGATGTGCATGATATACAACGAGTGCTTCGTTTTCGGTAAGTGTATTCTTTATTTGCCTTATTGCGAACAATGCTGTGGAAAGTCTTTTACCTTATCCGGTTAAGTGATGTTCCCAGGTTAGATTTGCACTAATTGTTATCCCAAGTAAGTAGATAATGTCCTTACTGCGACCTTTCGTGGTGATAACTATCTCCTGTGTCTTTTCGGCATTTCCTTCGAACCATTCCACTGCGTCCTTTATTGTTGCCGCTGATTTCTCCTCAAGTACAATGTTAGCGCCAGCCCTGTTCAAGAATGTTGTATCATCGTCAAATAGGATTTGATCATCCGCAACAACGTTATACATCATGTCGTCAATGTACACTAAAAATAGAATAGGTCCGAGCACTGATTCATGAGACTGCGTTCGGGTGGGTGGATAAGAAGCCCCTTCGGCGTGTGAGTTGCGTCCCAAATAACTCGGGTACTGACCATGCAGAGCCAGTAGAGATTGGATAGTGCTTCGCTGCTACCAGTCACGCTGTTGGTTTTCGGACCGAAACCGAAGCTGGAAAGTTCAACTCTTCGAAGTGGTTCTCGCCATGCGCGATGATAAAGGCGAAACCCTCATCACACTTTCTGCTTCTTGGGCAGATTGTGGAGACTGCTGGGTAGTCACTTGGTGAAAGAGCTATCTTCACATGCCAATAACCTAACCGGTAGAATTCACGATGGCCATTAAGATCTTGTGATTAAACACCTTTAAACTTTTTCCTTTGGAGCTACGTTGAGGATAAGGTCTATGCCAAAGCTCCACAATCGATCCAGGACCTTAAAGATGGAATTCGTGAAGTTATCGGCGACCTGTGCGAATTGGTCATGGAAAGTTTCATGAACAGGATATTATGCAGCCGTGGCGGCGATTTGTCTCTAATCATTTTCATTTGTTAATGGCATATCTTCCTCTTCACAACGAAATAAACATCCATTGATTCTTCTTAAATTATACTCGTTTTTTTAATATCAAAATGAAATCTCTTATTGTAATAGATGGAATAGTTCATTTCTCTATCTTTCTGGATGTTACACTTCTAACGCCAATGAGTATATTTATAACCTACTAGGATCTACATCATTTGCATACAAGCATGAAACACCCCACACCGTAATATTTCAAAATTTTATTCATAGCATGGAAGCACCAGAAGCATTCTTCATTTTGCCGCCGGTATTTGGTAAACATGACAGCACGTGTTCAAGCGCCCATCAAAACAGCTAATTTCCCTTAAATATTCCGTATGCAGGTCCGAGGCCCTTAATTGCCGCGCGTAGAGGCCGGAAAGTGTAATCAAGACCGCAAATATGAAAAAATTTCGGATGAAAGGGTATAAGCCATTAAATGCATGCTTTTTCCGATATGAGAAACATGGCCTGTGAAATTAATCACAATTTTTCAAACGATGTTGACACATGTTCCCTGCATCGCAATTCTATGGAATATTCTTCGCTCGTCAATCCCAAAACGGACACCGTGGTTAACAACTTCCCAGAACTTTGTATCATAGAAATGCATTATACGCTTTAATTAAATAAAACACCCATACAGAATATTCCTAAGTTGGAGGTACAAATGAAGAGGAGAGATTCCTTGAATAATTTTAAGAAAAAAAAGTCCCATAAACATGGGACCGCAAACGTTTCGTTTTCGAGATACAAGGGTGTTAAGTTTGAATTTTTATCAAGTTTTTTTCTCTTAGTATCTGCATTTCACAATATATTCAACTGAAATTTGACATAGATATTACAATTTGGAATTTACACCATGTGACACGCCAATTTCGATTGCAAATCTACAGAGTGATATTTTTTCCGGAACACTGTCCCCTGTTTCACTCCAGAACTTTTTTTGGTGAGCCACTGTTAGTTTGAAAACTTGTAGAAAGAAGCTTTGTTGTTATACTAAACTTTATAGTCTGTTGTAGTTTTGTCGTATCTGCTACCGATTTCGAGAAAAACATTGCCAAATCCTATTCACTGATGAAATCTTTTTTTCTTAAAATTATTCAAGGAATCTTCCCTCTTCGTTTGTACCTCCAATTCAGGAACACCCTGAATATATAATAAAATAATGAAAAGGGTTTTTTTACCCGATAGAAAGCTTATTCCAATATCTTAAATATAGGGTGTTTTTTTAGAGTGATAGAACTTTAAATTGAAATAAAACACATTTAAATTAGATTGAAGCCAATTTTTTTCTTATTTGAAAGATAATTTTATTACATTTATGTTTTAAAAATAATTTCCGGCATATATCCACCACGACTAGCTCTGAGGAACCGCATTCGACCAGACCAATTTTAGACCACTTTTTCGAGTAACTCAGGCCTTATTTCATCAATAACACGAGTTATGTTGGCTTCCAAAGCGTCTATTGTTTCTGATTTGTCAGCATAAACCAATGACTCGACATAACCCCAAAGAAAATAATCCAGTGGAGTTATGTCGCATGATCTTGGAGGCCAACATACAATACAAGCTCATAGAGGTCGTTCAGAACAAAACATCACGGAAGTTGGCTTAGTGTGACAGAAAGGCCAGAGACGTCAATTCGCTATCGGGCACAACAATTGGACATTTCAACAGGCACTCTTCGGCAATTCTCACTAAAGATTTACAGCTTCATGCCTACAAAATCTAACTGACTCAACAACTTCTGCCAGTAAACCATCTTACACGAGTTTGCTACCGGTCATGTAATTTCCCGATTTGGTGATCAGAATTGGCCTCCACACTTTTGCCATTTAACGCCTTTAGACTTCTGGCTGTGGGGTTATCTGAATTGCAATAAGCCTAAAACGTACGTCTTCGGGACATACTCAAGGCGTGGAAAAGTATCAAAAAAATTGTCTTCTAGAGTCGTCTTCAAGGCGTCACATTTATGGCGTTTTCAGACTGTGACATATTAACGTCTTTTATACGTCATAAAGTTGGTCACCTCATGTGCAAATATGACCAAATAAAGACCAGAATGTCTACCTTGGTTACGTTAATTACGTGCTTCATTTCAATGATCATGTCAAAAATACTCTGTCAAGTTCATACTTAAAGTTAGGCTCACGTACAACCATTACAAATAATCCGATGTAGTCAAGGGTATCTAGATTAACAAATATTATTATTATTAAAATTCCGTTTTTAGCCACTAACTAATATGTAACACGTATGCCTCAGCATCTCTCAATTTCCGTCATGAAAATTTGAGAGACGCTATATCAAATCCTTCAGTGATCTCAAGCATATTTACGAAATTTAATTAAAACGCTCGAGTTATATTTCTACTCGTCTAATGGTAATTTCCCCATTTAATGACGTGTTTTCTAATTGACGGGGTAGTTTTCTCGACAATTTGATGTGTGAAGAGCTCTATTTACAGTGCAAACGAGAGATCGCTCTTGAGATGCGCGTTCTTCCTAGGAGAAATTAAGGTCGATTCTCAAGTAAATATGCACTTCCCGCGGAGTTCATATTATAAAATTCCCTAATGAACGTTACCTTTAAACGAGCATCATGCACTCTAATTCGTTTGTCAGGTGAAGGAGAGTTTATTTCTGTGACCCAGAACGTCATTGGAAGGAGGGAAATTCACTGAAATTGCGTCGTTTAAATCCACAGAGAGTTTATATAACTTACTACAGCGAAATGAACATTTCTATGGGTGAATTGATGACATTGATACCAATTAAGTTAAATGTCCAATGAGAGATCAAAATAATTATAAAATAAGAAAAAATGAAACAAATCTAATAACCAATTGGAGGGGTAAGAACAAAAAAAAAAGAAAGCGAAAAAGCGGCGATTAAAAAGGTTTCAATTGATCTGATTCTATGTAGAAAAATTTGTACCTTCGCAAACTGATATTTTTTATATTTTGAGGCAGCGTATTTAATAATTTTAGGACAAAATAAGATAAAGATATATTTTAGTAGTAGAAAATTAAGCGGAACAAACTAATTTAGGAAGTTATGCCTACTTTTGTCACTGTCAAGTAGATTTGTGATCGATGCGGGGTATAAACATAACCCCGAAGAGATAATGGTAGTTTTGGTTAGTCATAAAACAGACCACTGGTTAAAAGTAATAAATATTATTGATAGAAACAGATCGCAGTTGTTCATTGTTCAGAAAACTGAGGATAGCCACAAAGAGAAGTTGAGCTAGGTTGTCTAACGAGGTATGAAGATTGTACTTGAGCTATCCCGTAATATACAGAGTACCTACTCTAAAATATCCGGGATTGTACGGAGTCCTCTAAGATATCTGGGATTATACGGAGTACTCACCTTTTATTCTGATCATCTAGTGGCGGGAGAATAGGACGTTACGTTGTGTAGACAACCCAAATTACACCTTACGAGAGCAAGGATACAGTGACGGGAGGTTCAAATATTCAAAACACAGTATCGTCAGAATAATATATTTTTATATTAGTAAAATTGACCAGTAACAATCCTCAATGTATGGAAACAAACATCTTTCAGCCTGCTGCTAAATCTACTCTACTCAGTGGATCGTAAAGCTACATAGTGAACCCAATAGCGCCCCGGGTCTAAATGACTTATTTGTACATATCGTTAAGTCGGCAACTTGCTCGAATCGGATATCATTCTTATACAGCAGAAAGGGTTAGAGCGGACAGAATACAGCCAGCATGCACCTACAACTGTACTTCCGGTAACCAGTGCACAACCTAACAGTTACAAGGGGTAAGAATTTGAATGGAGTGTAAAGTAAGGGTAACGTGGTATACCCAGGAGATCTCCTTGAAGAGGGGATTCAACATAATTCGAGTCGACCGGAAAAGTTGCTATCAAATGGACTGTATCTGGCCTCCTCGGGGTAACTAAGGCCCAGGAAGACTCAGATATAACTAAAGAACAAACCCAACACTACCTGAAGGGTCACGCAAACTAATCCTGGGGATATCGGAACAATGATCTGGCAGTCACTCACATATTCTTACAGTGGATATCCGGAGCTAGTTACTGTCTCTATACGATACGTCATCCTCTACCAGGACTACTCAGTGATTTACCCTAAATAACACCACCGGTTCACAAGGAATCGAATCTCTCAAAGTAAGCGAGCGCATGCATATGGCAAGTATGTAACACAAACTGACTAGGACATTATAAAATAGATACAGTACCCCATCACCTAGGTGTGTTAATGGACGTTACAATAAAAGAAACAAAGAAATAGGCAACCGGGGGATCACACAAGAGTACATGAAAATCAGTGACATATCAGGCACTGCGAATACCATGAACAGTGCAAATAACGAACTACTATATATAAATACAACAGACAACAACCAGGCACCGAGAGAAAGTATACAATATAAATAGATAATTTGTGAGGGTCTTAATATACAAACGAAATTTTAATGAAACATTCCGGTCGGATTAAATAACACTGAACAAAAATACAAAAATGAAAAGCTGTGAGTGGAAGTAAAGATAAAAGAGCGTGCAATCATTGAGAATCTTACATTAATACTGAAGTGGTATTTCAAAAATGTAAAGCATGCAATTAATCAGAATCATTTAAAAAAAAGTTTATTCACTAAGAGTTACCTAGGGAGACTGTTACAAGTACTATTATCTCGAGTATGTTTTCAAGTCGTTCAGAAGGTTTATTTCCAAGAACCTTCCTCTCTGCTGCTTCAAAATATAAGGACGTGTCTTTGTTTTGTCACCGGGCACATACGTCAAGTTACAGTGCTACAGAAATATAGTTATGTCGATGGTCTTAGTAACCAAGCACATAGAGCGGAAGAAAGAGACATATGTACTATACAACTAATAAAAACGCAGTCTTGTTGTATTATGATCTATGATTTTGACATTGACGGTTATTTCAGCGAACTGCGTAGAGAAAGTGTTTCCTGTTAGATAGGTTAGACGTTTATTTATACAAAACACTTTGAAATCAATCTTGTGAATCATTGAAACATTTCTTATATTACTTATATATATTATATATTATAAGAACACTATTCACAAGAGGCAATGGCTGATGCGGCGGCTAGACAGCTGCAATATGAGTACAAAGCAGTAAGTTTGAAATAACAGAACCAAAAGAAAACGTTCCGCAACGTTTGGGTTGTTTCTTCAAATATTTTATGATTTTAGAACTCGAATCTTGTATTGCAAGCTGATGTTCGACTAATTGAAAGAAGAAGTCGAGATGAAGCAACAGGAGAAGTCATGTCTCTTGTGGGCAAGTTGTCCGGTACAAAAATGGGAGATAAGGCTAAGAGAACACGACCAGGAAAAGCAGAAGAACGAAAAGCAAAGTAGGTAAATTTAAGCCTGATTAAAGAAATAAACTTAACTTGATTAACATTTTTAGGCGACTAAAAAGAGATGAAGCGCAGTATGATTTCGCAAGAATGAAAGGAGCCACTCTCTTATCCGAGGGAGTAGATGAAATGGTTGGCATAATTTATAGACCCAAAACACAAGAAACGAGACAGACATACGAAGTGTTGCTTAGTTTCTTACAAGAAGCATTAGGAGATCAGCCGAGAGATATTTTGTGTGGTGCAGCTGATGAGGTGTTGGCTGTGCTGAAAAATGACAAATTGAAAGAAAGGGAAAGGAAAAAAGAAACAGAAATATTATTGGGTAATTACTTTATCTCAATGCTGTCAAAAATTACTTATCAAAATTCTAAACAGTACAATCGGAATTTTATTATTTATTGTGATATCTATCAAGAAGTATCCTTCTGTATGCACATATTGACAAAATAATTGTCAAGATTCTGGACGAAAGCATTCAGATATTCTAACAATCTTAATTTTAGATTAAGCTTTATGGTGAATCTTTGATTATTGGAACGATGTTTTATGAAACCTGCAGTAAACTATTCCTACATAATTGAGTATTATATATGATAGAATCATAGAATTCATATGGTTTTGTTTGAAATAATTTAATCTAATGAAAAATCAATGAATTGTTGGTCTGTTAAAGTTTTGCTTAATTCATTATTGTCCAATCGTTTAATGAGGAAAAATTATCTATATCATTAAATTCTTTGAAGTTATTCTACAGAATATGATCTTGAATAAAACTTCTCATACTTTACTATATTGGCATTTATTTTTATTTTTTAGGTCCCATAGCAGATGAACGTTTTGCGCTATTGGTGAATTTAGGAAAAAAAATTACTGATTTTGGAAATGAAGATACTAAAACTAATGTTACCGAAGAAAATATTGATGAACAATATGGAATCAACGTACAGTTTGAAGAATCTGAAGAAGAGGATGATGAAGATGTCTATGGAGAGATTAGAGAAGAGATGGACGAAGATGATGGGGAGGAAGCAAGAGAAGATGGCGCAATCCATGCTGAAAATGTAAGTTTTTTAGTTTATATTTACAAACAAAATTTTAATGTAGCATTATAGTCTCCAGCGTGACATTGAACATAGTTTTCAAGGTTGTTTAGAGGCCAACTATGTTTATTGAAATAAAATAGTAAAAAATAGTAAAAATTGCAGAATAAGACCTTTTCTGTTGACAATCGCCGGGATACTTTTCGATTAAAGATTGGTTCACTGGATCCAATTAATCACAATATAAGAAAAACAAATGTTAACTTCTGCTATTTTATTGATTTACACGACAATTGTTTCGTCATACCATGACTTCATCAGGTGAGTATTTAAACTGTTTAAATACTCACCAGATGAAGTCATGGTATGACGAAACAATTGTCGTGTAAATCAATAAAATAGCAGAAGTTAACATTTGTTTTCCTTATATTGAAGATGAATTTCCGTCAAGTAAAGACCGAGACAATGAAAAATCACAATAAAGATTGCACTAACAGTTTGTCCAGGTTTCAGTACTTCAAATTTAACAATTTCGTGTATACTTCACTAAACACACAGAAGAACCTTTTTGGGATGTAACCAGGCTTCGCATTAATTCGTGATGACTCTTTTTGCGTTTTGGATTATCATAAAGAACCCATTTTTAGTCTCCAGTGGTCTAGCGGTCAAAAATCAGTTCTGTATGGTGCCGTTGAAGCAATATGCTGCATGTAAAGGATCGGTTGGTTTTGTTCTCTTCAAACAGATTATGGAGGACCCAAACACCTGCTCTGCTTATTTTTCCTCGATTGTCTGGCATGGATTTGCTTCCACTTCTGCCCTTAGCATGTTCTTGGTCTTCCTGATCGATAGGAGTCAGAGAGATCAAAATGACTTGATCTGAACCTAGAGAACCATCTTTGGTATTCACAAACGTCTAATGCACTTGGATAAACATCGCAAATGTTTTTAGTCGCAACTGTTCCATTACTACCCTTTGAGAAACTCAAAAAGCATACAATACCGGATGCTCTTCTGGTATTTGCGCCATTTCACCCCAAATTGCAAAAATCAGTCTGATATTTAATTAGTTAGAAGTGAACAAGTCACAATAACCTTAAAATGTCTTTGACATGACTTCGATGTACAAATGACAATCAAATATTGACATGCGCAGAAACAGCATTGATTTCCGGCCCCCCTATTAATTTTAGAACACCCATACCTAAATAAGCATGGATCAAAAAGGCAGTTCTTCAAGCATAATATTTTGTATGCCTTTATTTATTTTGTTGTTATTATTAATAATTTTCTTTGCAGTTGGGTGTCACTGAAGAAATGAAGAAAGAAAAGAGTTTACATCCTTTGGATATTGATGCCTACTGGTTGCAGAGGAAACTATCGAAAATTTATAATGATGCTATGATTTCCCAAGCAAAAGCGGCCGAAGTATTGAACGTTTTGAGAGATGCTGTAGATGATAGGGAATGTGAAAACCAACTAGTTCTTTTGTTAGGTTACGACTGTTTCGATTTCATCAAAGTACTGAAGAAACACCGACAAATGAGTAAGTAGTCTAAGAGCTAACGATGTCCAGTTGTACTTATTTTAACATTAATTTTTTCCAAGGTTCGTCTTGCATTGTGTTGTATAATAACGCCTTTTCTGTTGACAATCGCCGGATACTTCTCGATTAACGATCTGCATTAACAGTTTGTCCAGGTTTCAAAATGAACAATTCCTCGTATACCCCACCAAACACACAGAAGGGCCTGGCTTCGCAGTATTTCGTGATAAACCCGGCTTCGCAGTTCTTCGCGGTGATTCATTTGGAGAGAGCCACTGCCTTTTGCGTTTTGGCTTATTGTATAGGGCCCATATTTCGTCTCCAGTGATCTAGCGATCAAAAAACGTTTCTGTATGGTGAAGCAGTACGTTGCATGTGATGGATCAGTTTGCTTTGTTCTCTTCAGACAGAAACACCTGCTCTGCTTATTTTTCCAATCTGCTGCAAATGTTCTTGGATGGTAAACCAAGGTTTGTTAAGGGTGTTTGAGAGTTCTTCAATTGTCTGACATGGATTTTGCATCAACTTCTGCCCTTAGCATGTTGTTGGTCTTCCTGATCCATAGGAGTTAGAGAGATCAAAATTACCGGATCTGATGCACTTGGATAAACATCACAAATGTTTTTGGTCGCAACTGTTGCATTACTACCCTTGTGAAACTCAAAAAGCATACAATGTCATGCTCTTCTGGTAATTAGCCGGCCATTTCAGCCAAATTTAAGAAAAAGTCTTATCATTTATAAGTGAACAAGTCACAATAACCTTAAAATCTCTTTGGTATGACTTCGAAGAACAAATGACAATCAAATATTGGCATGCGCAGAAAGGACATTACTTTCCGGTCGCCCTATTATCAGGTGTTCAAAACATAAAATAGTATCATTTAATGATATCAATTTTTTTCTCCCATTTCAGTCCTGTATTGCACCCTATTGGCGAAATCCCAGAGCGATTCTGAAAAAGAGAAAATCAAGAAGAAAATGCTGGACGATCCGTTACTCTCCCGAATTTTGAAGATCCTCGATACGGGCAAAGGCGAGGAGGACAGAGACGATGAAGAATCCACCGTACACTCCTCCAGGAGAAAACATTATTCCAATGATATCGAAATGACGAGTGCGGCACAAGTGGCCGGTTCGAGACATATGGTCGATTTGGAAGATCTGGTATTCTCTCAAGGATCACATTTCATGGCCAACAAGAGGTGTCAGTTACCCGAAGGGTCGTTTAGGAAACAAAGAAAAGGTAAGAATACCTTCATGATAGGTCACCCATTAAATCAAAATTAAACATACTTATGATTTGAGAAAGATAGAGAAAAGAAAAAAATTCATCATCCTTTACACCATTTCATTTCGGCATTTTTTTCAGGTTATGAGGAGGTTCATGTTCCCGCCCTTAAACCTAAACCGTTTGGCGAAAACGAAAAACTTACACCTATCGATGAGTTGCCGAAGTACGTTCAACCGGTATTCGACGGTTTCAAGTCGTTGAATCGTATCCAGAGCCGACTCTGCAAGAAGACCTTGGAATCTGACGAAAACATTTTGCTGTGTGCGCCTACCGGTGCCGGTAAAACTAACGTTGCCCTCTTGTGCATGATGAGGGAAATCGGTAAACATATTAATACGGACGGTACAATCAACGCCGATGAATTCAAGATAATTTATGTCGCCCCGATGAGATCTCTGGTACAAGAGATGGTGGGGAATTTTGGAAAGAGACTGGCTAGTTACAATATTACTGTATCGGAACTGACAGGTGACCATCAGTTGACGCATGAACAGATTGCTGCAACACAGGTAGGTTTCGAATTTTTCCTGTTTGATATTTTTCTGATGAGCGTAGAGGATTATATTGAAAATTATTAGTTTTTATTATGCAATCACCAAAATTAGTTTCATTATTTAAATTACACAAAGAAAATTAGACTAGTGATTCCATTTTTTACAACTCCAGCCTTCAGTTTATCTGAACATCTCATTGGAATGGTTGACAACTATACCACATATTCAGTGCAATTAGTCAGAAAATTAGTTAATTAACCCTCAAATGAATTAATTCGCCGATAATCTGTACCAAATACGATTAATAACGAGTATCAGCTAAGGAAACAGATTTTTCTGTTAATCATAGTATCAGCCATGGTAACAGAAAGACTTTCTGTTAACACAGCTACGGTAACAGAAAGACTTTCTGTTACCATAGCTTATACTCTTTATTAATCATATTTGGTACAGATTACCAGCCAAATCAATTCATTTCAATAAAAATGCTAATTATGAGCATTGAGGTGTAATTGGATCTAACTGGAGCATGAAGAAAGTTATCTGCTTTTGTAGCGTTAGAAAAATTGAGAATACAGTTCTTTGCTTAAATTGGCTGGCTGGAGTATGTCGTGTATGTATATTTCCGTGTACTATCGGGTGTTTTTTTTTAGAGTGATAGAATTTTCGATAGGGATAACTGACAGAAGGTAGAAGCCATGTTGTTTTGACATTTCTGTTCAATAAACATTGACAAATTATCATGGAAAGACTCACGCGGCAACAACATTTACAAATTGTTAAACTTTATTTTCAAAATCAGTGTTCTATTCGCCAAACTTATAGAGCGATCGTCCATCCGAGCAGCTTATTAGTCAAACTATCGATAGATTTCAGACAACATTTTCTCTACTCGATGCAACAACAAGACAACAAACTGTACGTACAGAAGAAAATATCGCTGCTGTAAGTCATAGTGTTAATGATGATCCAGATTTGTCTATTCGTCGACGTTCACAACAAGTTGTAATCTGTGTATCCATCACATGGAAAATTTTGCGTGAAGATCTTGGTCTACACCCATACAAGATGCAACTGGTTCAAGAACTAAAGCCACTTGACCATAATAAGCGTCGTTTGTTTGCTGATTGGGCCCTAGAACAGCTTAAAGTTGATCCACTTTTTTAACGGAATGAAATAAGAAATTACTTTGTTTTCTATCACTTTTAATTATAACTGATATACAGTGACTTGAGTTTCGTAGTGTTTACTAGAGTTTGAAAATGTAGTAAACACTACGAAACTCGAGTCACTGTATATCAGTTATAATTAAAAGTGATAGAAAACAAAGTAATTTCTTATTTCATTCCATTGAAATGAACTATCACAAAGTAACGGACTACTCCATCCAACACTTTTTTAACGTAAAATTGTGTTTAGTGATGAAGCTCATTTCTGATTGAACGGCTATGTAAACAAGCAAAATTGCCATATATGGAGTGAAAACAATCCTAAAGAAGTTCTGCAGGTTCCATTGCATCCTGAAAAATGCACTGTATGATGTGTTTTACACATCATTGGTCCATATTTCTGTAAAAACTATGCTGGAGCTAATGTTACAGTGAATGGTGCTCGTTACAGATCGATGATCAATGATTATTTGTTTCAAAATTTGAATGGTATCGACCCAGAAGTGTTTTGGTTCTAACAAGATGGTGCTACACCTCATGCTGCTATCGTAACAATTGATTTATTGAAAGAAAGATTTGGCGATAACATTATTTCGAGAAATGGTCCAATTAATTGGCCTCCAAGTTCATGTGACATAACTCCATTGGATTATTTTCTTTGGGCTTATTTCATGTCATTGAATTATGCTGATAAACCAGAAACAATAGATGCTTTGGAAGCCAGCATAACTCGTGTTATTGATGAAATAAGACCTGAATTACTCAAAAAAGTGGTCAAAAATTGGTCTGGTTGATTACGGTTCTTCAGAGCTGGTCGTGCGGGAAATTATTTTTAAAACATAAATGTCATAAAATTATCTTTCAAATAAAAAAAATTTGGCTTCAATCTTAATTTAAATGTGTTTTATTTCAATTTAAAGTTCAATTACTCTTAAAAAAAACACCCGATACATATGACAAAGGTAGAAAAATGACCGTTTAAGTGTTTAGAAATCAGTAAACTAAACCGATAGCTCTGAACTAGTTCAAATTTAACCCGCTAACAAAACTAATGAACGTTTTTACATTAAACCCCGTAAAAAAAATCTCCTAATTTTGTATCATTTTCAGGTAATTGTCTGCACACCGGAGAAATGGGATATAATAACACGAAAAGGAGGAGAGAAAACTTACACTTCTCTTGTCCGATTGATAATCATCGATGAAATCCATCTTTTGCACGATGAGAGAGGACCCGTCTTAGAAGCCCTAGTGGCGAGAACTATCAGAATGATTGAATCTACGCAAGAAGACGTTCGACTGGTTGGTCTCTCTGCCACCTTGCCCAACTACCAAGACGTTGCCACGTTCTTGAGGGTAAATCAAGATTCCGGTCTATTTTATTTCGATAACAGTTTCAGGCCTGTAGCTCTGGAACAACAGTACATCGGTGTGACCGAGAAGAAGGCATTGAAACGATATCAGGTAAATAAATTTTTTCATTTTTATCTCTTTAGAATCAAAGAGATATATATGTAGATTTCTATTCCAGTCCAGACTGTTATGGATGGCCTCATGACAAATTAGAAGTGCTGTTTATTTGAGTTGAATTTTTACATACAAAAAGATTTTCTTTTTTTTTTGCCTCTAATACAATCAGATGTCCAAGGCTGAAGGACTTCGGTCGATGGCCTTTGACTGTGGTCAATAAAGAACGGTTATTATTATCTTGAGTTGTTCACTCTGACGCATTTAGAGTTAACTTCTTCAGATGCTTACAAATGATTAGTCTGAAATTTGGTAACATACAGTATATAAATATTTTCTGAGATAAGGGTACAATAAAATATTTTTCTTACTTTTAGTAAAACCACCGGGTCCTTAGTTAAATAGATCCAATAAAAGTGAATTAGATAATTCAGTTCGTTCATTCAATAAATTACCTGGTTTATTTCCATACTTTTCAACAGGTTCAGTTTTAGACCCTTATTTTCCTTATGTAAAATCCTAAAACGTTTGTCAAAATCATGTTTCTCTTTTATTAGACGTTCCGCATACGCAGAATCCAATTTATTATTGAGGAAGGAACGTCTATGTTCCTTCATCCTGCGTAAAGGATGAATAAGTAGAATGAACTATTCCTTGAAAATAATGTATTAGAAACTGATAACAATAATTGCACCAAAATATACTTCTGGTAGTTCAAAAGAACCTTAATCATTTCAGGTTATGAATGACATTGTATACGAAAAAACTATGGAGCATGCCGGTCGAAATCAAGTGTTGGTCTTCGTGCATTCTCGAAAAGAAACCGGAAAGACCGCAAGAGCAATAAGGGATATGTGTCTGGAAAAGGATACTCTAGGACAGTTTCTCAGGGAGGGATCTGCCTCTATGGAAGTGTTAAGAACAGAAGCGGAGCAAGTTAAAAACCAAGAATTGAGGGATTTGCTCCCTTACGGTTTTGCTATACATCATGCTGGAATGACCAGAGTCGACAGAACTCTGGTCGAGGATTTGTTCGCAGACAAGCATATACAGGTGCTTGTGTCTACCGCCACGCTCGCCTGGGGTGTGAATTTACCCGCCCACACTGTCATAATCAAGGGAACTCAGATTTATAATCCGGAGAAGGGAAGATGGGTGGAATTGGGTAAGTTTGAGAGAGAGAGAGAGATATAAACTTTATTGATCATAAGTACAATCAAAAGGCTATCGACCTAAGTCTTCCTGCCAGTTAAATACATTTTCATTTACAAAGATCTCTGTTTTTATTGTAATGATTTTAAGTATTCAAAAACTGGGAGTGCTGGTAGTTTTGCTTTTGGTGGTGTTGTACTTTGATAGCTGTGAATAAGTGGGTTAATAATATTTATGTTATTCTGGTTGGTGATGAATTTTCTGTTGAGTTGTTCAAGTCTTTCTAGTATCGGTTTCACTTCTGTAGTCTCGTAGAGTAGTTGATTAGAAGGGTTGTGGAGTGGATTGTTTGGGTGTCTCAGTTTTGTGACCTTTCTAAGGCATGTTCTTTCTGCAACTTCTATGTCTTTTGTTGTTGACTTTGGCGCATTCGAGAATACTGTGTGTCCATACTCCAATAAGGGCCTGCATATCATCTTGTATATAGTGGTCGCTGTTTTGGTACTGATTCCTAGTTTCTTGTATGTGAGTGATCTAAAATGTCCTGCTCGAGTGATAGCTGCTTTCTTTTGTGTTTTTATGTGGGTTTTGAAATTTAATTTATGATCTACTTTGATGCCAAGATATTTACACATGTTGGTGGGTGTAATTGTGCAGTTTCCAATTAGGATCGTTTTGGAGTTGGGTTTGATTTTGTGGTGAAAAATCAGAAGTCTTGTTTTGGTAGGGTTTGCTTGAATTCTCCAGCGTCTCATCCATGCCACAGTGACATCTGTTAGTCTTTGTAGTTTTTCCATACAGCTGTTAATGGTGGTACCATGTGC
The DNA here is from genome assembly GCA_034642435.1 of Megalocaria dilatata. Lineage (NCBI taxonomy): Eukaryota > Metazoa > Arthropoda > Insecta > Coleoptera > Coccinellidae > Megalocaria > Megalocaria dilatata. The sequence goes on along the minus strand of CM067860.1, from coordinate 47,870,244 downwards.
AATAAGGGTTGTATCATCCGCAAACTGCAGCATATATGCTTGTTTGTTAATATGGTGTTCTGGTTCTTCATTGTGGTTGTATATATCGTGACAGTATAAATTATATAACGTTGGAGAGAGTGGGGAACCTTGTGGAAGTCCTTGCATTGGCACAAATGGTTCTGAAGTTTCAGTTTTCACTTTAACTTGAAGAGTTCTTCCCGATAGAAATTTGGAAATGATTTTCAGGAGGTATATTGGGCATTGTAGTTGGTATAATTTGAATAGAAGTCCGCTGTGCCAGATACTGTCGAAAGCTTTTTGGATGTCAATAAATAGGGCTGCCGACTTTTTTCCATTTTTCTTATTACACTGAATATTTGATGTTAAAATTGTAAGAGGGTGTGTAGTGGAGGTTTGGCTTTTGAATCCAAACTGGTATGAAGGAATACATTCTCCCACTGCTTTACGGATCCTTTCTGTAAGAATTTTTTCAAAATTTTTTCCCAACACTGGGAGTAACGTTATTGGTCTGTAATTTTCTATTTTTGAATGATTTGTATTAGCTTTTGGTATTGTTATAAGTATTCCTTTTTTCCATTCATTGGGGAAATAATAGTTGGTGATGCAGAAATTATATATTTTGTTTATATGGTTGTGTATAAGGGGGTCCAGTTTCCTCAGTATTTTTCTGGGAATATTGTCATATCCAGGTGTTGTATTTTTTCCGTGATGTAGGGCTTTGTAATATTCTTCTTCCGTGATTGGTTCCATGTTTGTTTCTGCCTGTATTTGGGAGAAGGTGTACCGATACCAGTATTCTATCCTATCATACTGTTCATTGTCAAAGTCTGCGTTGGTAGTTTTTTTGTAGATTTCTTGATAATGTTTAGCAAATGCATTAGTGATCTCTTTATCATTTATAAGTGTTTTACCGTTGACCTGTATTGGATCTGTGAGATTATGTGATGTGTATTTGCTTAATTTCTTGATTGTCCTCCAGTATGTTCGTCCCTTCTGTTCCTCTATTTCCTTGCATGCTTCTAAATACTTATGGGACCTGTAGGTTAAAATGAGTTTGTGGATGTCCTTATTGAGGTTGTTGTATTTTATTTTCAAATTGCTGTCGTTATTAATTTGAAATTCGCGATATAATTGTTTTTTCACCCGTATTAACTTGAGAATATATGGAGGTAGTGTTTGACTATAATATTTTTTCTTTGAGGTGGGTGTTTGCTTTATTATTATATTTGAGAGAGAATTTTGGAAGAATGTTATGTATTCTGTGGTGATTTCGATTTCTGGGTCTATTATTTCCAATATTTGTTTATCTACTTCCTCGATGTTGCATTTTTCAAATATGTACCTTGTTTCTTGTGGGTATCTTACTGGGTTTCTGTTGGTATTTATAGTGAATTCGATTGCAAGGTGGTTGGATCCTAGATCAGGGTTAAGGTTTATGTTTTGGATGTTGTTCCTTATATTTCTCGTACATAAAATGATATCAGGTGTAGAGTCTGGGTTTTTTCCCATTATGAATGTTGGAGGGGTGTCGATCTTGCTGAAATCAGAGTTCCTCAGGAAGTTGTGGAGTTGGTTTCTTCTTGGGGTGTTCATGTTGAAATCTCCCAAAATAATGCAATATTTGTACTGTGAAGCTTTGACAAATAAATTTTCCTCAATCAGTCTGCTAGAGTGATGAATGTATACAAGAAATATGTGGAGCTTATCATTTTTCAAGGGGATAGTGAAGTGAAGGACGTCATTCCACTGGTTATTAAAATGTGGTGGGTTGCTTTTTCCAATTTGAACTATTCTTTCAGCCAGTACCATTGTTCCCCCACGGACATTCTGGTTTAGTATAGTTCCATGTTTGCATATTGTTCTCCAGTCCTTGTAGCCGAAAATGTTTTTCTCATCCGTTTTGGTTTATACAAACATTGCGCAGTTTACTTTATTTTTTCCTATATAGTGACGTATCAGTTCTTTTTTGTTATTCAAACTGTTTATATTACAATAGACCATCTTAATCATTAACAGTTCCATGAAGTTGTGTTCCTTCGGAAGGTTCTGTGTCGACCGTTCTGGGTTCTTTTTCCATATCGAACATCAGCACATATAGCCGGTTTCCCACAAAAGTTGGTATTGTGTTTATTCGATAAGTTTCCATGAATCGTTTTTGCAGTTTTTGTATAAGCATTTGTCTGTCAGTATTCTTTGGCTTGTTAATTTTATTAATATATGTTTCAATAATGTGATCGTGGATTGTTATGTTTTGGTGAATCCTACTTTTTTCTGTTTTGTCTTTGTCAATTTCCACGGTTTTTTTATTTATTGAACGAATTTTCACATTAGGTATTCCTTCTATAGGTTTGAGTGGTCTTTTTGGACACTTCATTGACCAAGGCACATGCTCTGTAGAGTTACATGCTGTACATTTTTGTGGAAGGTTTGTATCACACTGTGTATCTCTATGGTTGCCTCCACATTTGCTGCACTTCGTAGGTTCCTTGCAGTCTTCCGTTTTATGTGTGAATAGTGAGCATTTGGTACAAGGTATTGGAACAGGATCTGGTGGATGGCTTGGATTTACGATGTAATGTCTACATTTGTAATAGATTCCTTCATTTATTAATCTTTCATAAGATGCGATATCCCCTGTGATAATTCTAACAAAAAGTGATGGTCTGTTTGTTTTTCTGGATATGATTCGTTTGCAATATCGATGTTTAATTTGGTTTGTGTTTAGAATCATAGCGATTTCTTGCTCTTCTATTTCTATCTCCACGTTAGAGATGACAGCAGAGTAAGATTCAATTGATCTTTTAGTTGGGTCAAATGTTTTGTTTTCTATTGTTTCAGAAAAATTCAATATCGTGTTTTCTTTTTTAAGGTACTCAAGAGCCTTAGTTAAGTTGTTTTTGGTGTTGTCTGATTTAACTATGAATCCTTGCCTTGTTTGTATTATTATGTCCGTATTAGTTGGAAATATTTGAATCCAAGCATTCGCGATTTGTATTCTGTTTGTGTTGGGTAGTGTATTCATGAGAAACAGATTCTTGAATGTTTTGTACATTGTATTCTGTTTTCCAGATGTGTTTTTATCTCTCGTTTCTTTATCAGTGTTTATGATTGGGGGTTGGGTGTTTTGTTGATTAGTTTTTTGCATATTATTAGGTTCTTTGAAGGTGTAAGGATTACCTGTATTGATTTCTGGGGATGATTTTTCGTCTTTCTTTTTAGAAGGTATTTTAGGTTCTATACCTTTCTTTTTCCGTTTTTTTCTTGTTACCATTTGGAATTGAGAATTAGTTTCCTCTTCCATTGCCGAGGTATCTTGTGCCGTTTCTTCGCCTGTTTGCGACATTTCTGAGACATAAAATGCCTCGAAGTCGTCGGCGTTGAAAGGGTGATTAGAAAAATCGTTTTCCGCAATTTTCAATTCAATTTGCTCGCTAATATATTCGATCTATATGCACAAGCACATGTGAACCGCATGAAAGTCAAACACAGACTGGTAAGTTTGATCATTTCATTTATTTCTCTTTGAAAAATAGTGGTAATTTTCAGTATTTTAAAGTATACAGTTTTTTTACATGAAAAGTAGTTTAACACATAGTTCTAACTTTTAAGTCACTCCAAATTTTTAAATTTATTATTCAGTATTAAATTTCAACTGCGATATCTTTATTTCAACTGCTTGCAAATAAGACATTACTGCAAGACCGAAAATGGTGTACATGTAACAGTTTGCAGAGTCCAACGTTCTGTTTAATTTGGGGTTTCTAATTTTTTTTCCAGATTTTTTTAAGTGAATCATGTCAATTAAGTATCAAACACTTAATTTATAAATCACGAATTTCTCATTTTAGTCACTAATATGAGTCAAGAAAGTACTTGCTAAATCAGGTACTTTCTTAACTTCCCCTTTAGTAACTCAAGTACTCCTGTCAGTAGTTTTCTATGAAATTTTGAGCAAGCTTTGTATTTGACAACTAATGAAAGCCGCCAACTTAGTTAATTTCGACAAAAAGTAAGTATAACTGATATTAAATATTCAGTAAAATTATAGGCGCTTTGGATGTACTCCAAATGCTTGGCAGAGCTGGTAGACCACAATACGATACCAAAGGAGAAGGTATACTCATCACAAATCACAGCGAACTGCAATATTATCTCTCTCTGCTCAATCAACAGTTACCCATAGAATCGCAGTTGATTTCCAAGCTTCCCGATATGTTGAACGCCGAAATTATCCTTGGAACTATCCAGAACATGAAAGATGCTGTAACATGGTTGGGGTATTCGTATCTCTACATAAGGATGCTGAGGCAACCCACTCTCTACGGCATATCACATGATCACCATAAGCAGGACCAGTTACTGGAGCAGCATCGAGCCGATCTTATACATACAGCTGCTACGCAACTTGACAAGTAAGTAAATTTTAGAATCTTTGAAGATTTCAAAGATAAATGCAACTTTATCCTTGGCAGTGTAGTTAATGAAGCAGGCACCTATGTGGACTATAAAAATTTTTTTTCTTTCAGGTGTGGATTAGTGAAATATGATCGTAAAACGGGACAGTTCCAAGCGACAGAAATCGGTAGGATAGCGTCACATTATTATTGTACAAATGAAACGATGCAGACTTACAATCAGCTGCTCAAACCCATGCTCAGCGAGATAGAACTTTTCAGGGTGTTTTCCCTCTCCGGCGAGTTCAAAAATATAACAGTTCGCGAAGAAGAAAAATTAGAACTGCAAAAATTGATGGAAAGAGTCCCCATACCCATCAAGGAAAGTATGGAAGAGCCGAGTGCCAAAGTGAACGTGCTCCTCCAAGCGTATATAAGTCAATTGAAACTTGAAGGATTCGCCCTAATGTCCGATATGGTGTACGTTACTCAGTCGGCCGCCAGATTAATGAGGGCTATTTTTGAGATCGTTCTACATAGAGGATGGGCACAGTTGGCTGATAAATCCCTGGCTTTGTGCAAGATGATAGATAAGAGAATGTGGCAGTCTATGTCCCCTTTGAGACAGTTTAGAAAGATGCCGGAAGAAATCGTTAGGAAGATCGAGAAGAAGAATTTCCCCTGGGAAAGACTCTACGACTTAGGCCCTAACGAAATAGGAGAATTAATCCGTGTACCAAAATTGGGCAAAACGATACACAAATACGTTCATCAGTTTCCCAAGCTGGAACTATCAACTCACATCCAGCCGATCACAAGAGCTATGTTGAAGGTGGAATTGACTATAACTCCAGATTTCCAGTGGGACGACAAGTTACACGGCCAGTCCGAAGCCTTTTGGATCCTCGTCGAAGACGTAGATTCCGAGGTGATCCTACATAACGAGTATTTCCTGCTGAAATCGAAATATTGCCAAGACGAACACCAAGTGAAATTTTTCGTTCCCATATTCGAACCTCTGTCTCCGCAATATTTTTTGAGGATAGTGTCGGATCGTTGGATTGGGGCCGAAACGCAGCTACCTATCTCGTTCAGGCATTTGATCCTGCCTGAAAAGAATTTCCCTCCGACCGATTTGCTGGATCTTCAGCCTCTCCCTATAACAGCTTTGAGAAACGATAAATATGAATCTTTGTACAAGAATAAATTTCCTCAATTTAATCCCATACAGACGCAAGTCTTCAATTCGGTTTATAACAGCGACGATAACATATTTATTGGCGCTCCAACTGGTTCCGGCAAGACAACCATAGCGGAATTCGCTATTTTGAGGTTATTTGATAGGAATCCAGAAGGCAGATGTGTGTATTTGGTGCCCAAGGATGCCCTCGCTGAGCTGATTTTCGCTGATTGGCACAATAAATTTAGCCAGTTGTTGGGTAAGAAAGTTGTATTATTAACGGGAGAGACCGGAACAGATCTCAAACTGCTAGCAAAAGGGCAGATAATCATTACCACAGCCGAAAAATGGGACGTACTTTCCAGACGTTGGAAACAAAGGAAAAACGTGCAAAACATTAATTTGTTCGTGGTTGATGAACTACATCTAGTAGGCGGAGAAGATGGGCCAATTATCGAAGTAGTCTGTTCTCGAATGAGATACATATCTTCCCAGATTGACAAACCAATAAGGATCGTCGCTTTGAGTGCGTCTCTAACCAACTACAGGGACGTTGCTGAATGGTTGGGATGTAACACGAACGCTACCTTCAACTTCTTGCCCAGCGTGAGACCGATACCGTTAGAATTACATGTTAAAGGATTCAATATAACGCACAACGCATCGAGATTGATTTCAATGGCCAAACCTGTTTATAATGCCATTTCGAGATACAGTCCCCATAAGCCTATCATCATTTACGTTCCCACCAGAAAGCAGGCTAGGATCACCGCTATCGATCTGCTGACCAGTGCCTCTGCGGAAAGTCAACCTAACAGGTTCTTCCATGCCGACGAGGAAGATATCAAGCCGTTTTTGGACAGGATGTCTGATAAGGTGAGTTGAAAGAATTGTTTTACTGATATATAGGTTATGTAATATAAAGGGTGTTTTTTTGGGAGGCTGAGAACTTTAAACTGAAATAATACATAGAAAAATGTTTTTAATATCCATGAAATTATCTTTGAGTATGATTGAGGGCATGTAACCGCCACAGCTGGTGTGGCATAATTTGGCAGTCTAATTTTCACACATTCTTCGCCGTAAATCAGGCAATAACATGTTGAATGTTGATTTTTGAGTGGTCAATTGTTTCTGGTTTATCATGTACCAGGTTTAGAAGTATGAATATTGAATTGTATCAGTCCTTACTTGGTGAAAATCCATATTAAATAATTTGAAATAAGGTTATTCTGATTTTCACAAATTTTTTATTGTTAAACTCACAACAATTGTTTCGCTATCACAGTAGCATCATCAGGCAAGATCTGTAATATAAATAGCCATGGATTTCGGAAACAAGCTTAGTTATTCAAAATGTGATCTTGCCTGATGATGCTACTGTGATAGCGAAACAATTGTTGTGAGTTTAACAATAAAAAATTTGTGAATATCAGAATAACCTTATTTCAAATTATTTAGAAGTATGAAACCAGAATTTTTTTCTAGAAATTACGTCTGTTGTTTGAAAACGATACAAATATTTCATTCAAAATTATCTCCATTGCTATTTATATATTTTTTCCACCTCTCCGGCAGTTTATGAATGCTGAGCCAAAAAGACAGTTCTTCTTTTCAAGCGAACCAGTTACGAGCGATTTTCTTACATTTTCATACGAATTGAAGCATTGTTCAGCGAGAGCGTGTCCCAGAATAAGCTGCACCCGCTGGTATTTCACAACTGAATGCCTTGATCGTTTTCCTGACTCGTTTTGTGTGACGGGGCATTATCATGGAGCAAAATGACTTTTCTGTTGCCTTTTTTCATATATATGGTTTCACCAGGTTTTATCAACTCATAATAGATTAAACCTTTCTGATCCCACCTAACACTGAACGTTGCCTTCTTTCCAAAGCTATTTGGTCTTGCAGCAGATGTGGATGCTTCACCTGGATCACCCATGATTTACGACTCTTAAGAGTCTCAAAATATTAGAGGGACCGGAAAGTAATGTCGCTTTGTTAAATTAAATTCAAACGAATAAATTATTAACAAGTTTTTATTTTCAATCAATGATCACGTTTGTTATCAATATATATAATATATATATATATAATCAATGATTATGTTTGTTATCAATAATCTTTTGCCATCTAGTGTGCAAATTTTCATTTCCGGATCGATAAAAATCAATTGGTTTTTGAGTAAAATATCTGGAGATGGCATTTTGGACATCATCCAAATTTTCTAATTTTTTACCACTAAGAAAATGTTGTAGCGATCGGAATAAATGAAAAACCGAGGGTGCGTAATCGGTCGAATATGGTGGGTGTATCTCCCACCCCAATTCATTAATTTTTTTCAAGGTTCGTATTGCAGAATAACTCCTTTTCTGTTGACAATCGCCGGATACTTTTCGATTAAAGATTGGTTCACTCGATGCAATTGTTCACAATAAAGATCTGCATCAGCAGTTTGTCCAGATTCCGCGTATACTTCACCAAACACACAGAATCGCCTTTTTGGGATGTAAACCCGGCTTCGCAGTACTTCGTGGTGATTCATTTGGAGAGAGCCCCTGTCTTTTGCGTTTTGGATTATCATGTAGGACCCATTTTTCGTCTCTATCTCTATTTATTCCAATTGAGGCACGAAAAATTAAGTAACCATGTCTCTTGTTCTGACCACCTTCGACTGTAACGTTCTAATCGATTTTTAAGACGTACGACTTCCATAAAGCGTACAAACCAGAGATGACTTGGATTTCTTTGGTTCAAAATGTGTCACTTCTGTGTATTGACATAGCCATTGAACAAAATTGTTTCATTGGCCCCATAAACCAAAGGTTGCTCCTGTCATGATAAATTGTCAAACCAAACTAACCTCAAAGCAACCAGCTGTCACAGAAAACAGTGTTGCCAGTTCCCATTCTCTAAAAAAAAACACCCTTTAGATGCGTAGACAAGACCTCTTGAACATGATCGAGTTTTAATTCTTACTTTTCATTTTTCTTGCAGACACTGAGAGAAACCCTATCTCAAGGAGTGGCGTACATGCACGAAGGTCTTTCGGCAAGCGATCTAAGACTGGTAGAGCAGCTGTTCGATTCGGGCGCTGTTCAAGTAGCAGTAATCACAAGAGACCTATGCTGGACGGTCAATATATTCGCTCATCTTGTCATCATTATGGATGTGCAATATTACAATGGAAAAACACACACCTACGAGGATTACCCTGTTACGGACGTTCTACAGATGGTGGGAAGGGCGAACAGACCCCTTGAGGATGATGACGCTAAGTGCGTACTCATGTGTCAGAATTCGAAGAAAGAGTTCTTCAAGAAGTTTCTATGCGATCCGTTACCGGTAGAAGTAAGTATCTGTTATCTTTCAAAAAACGTCAGACTAACAGAAATGTTTGCTATTTCTTATTCCTAAATTTAGTTGTGCTCATCAATTGACTACAATGAAATAGTTTTATACAAAGTATCCATAAAGTTTCATATGAAACAAAACAAAACCTCTTATTGGAAAATTCTTTATATCCATTTAATATAAACTTTTGATGATCCAGTTAGAATTCTGTATTATCTAGTTCAGATTAATGACTCTTCTGCGCATCTTCTCATAAATTTCTTACTATGTTTTCAGAGCCATCTAGATCACAGACTACCGGACCATTTCAACGCAGAAATTGTCACCAAGACCATCGAGAATAAACAGGATGCAGTTGATTATCTAACATGGACCTTCCTATACAGAAGGCTCACTCAAAATCCCAACTATTACAACCTGCAAGGGGTTACGCACAGACATCTGTCCGATCATCTATCGGAACTGGTGGAGAATACGCTGAGTGATTTGGAACAATCTAAATGTGTCAGCGTCGAAGATGAAATGGATTGTATTCCTATGAACTTAGGAATGATCGCCGCATATTATTATATAAACTATACTACTATTGGTAAGTGTCTTTATTCGATATAAGCCTATCTGTATTTGTCATGTTGATTTATGGATTGCTTTCATCAAACTGTGTCAACTGTCTTGTATTCTGTTACTTTGTGATAGTTAATTTTTGAAGAGAATGAAATAAGAAATTACTTAGTTTTCTATCACAATAAAAGGTGATAGAAAACTAACTAATCTTTTATTTCACTCCATTTAAAACTGTCTTCTATCAAGTGTTTAGAGTGATAGAACTTTCGATAGGAATAACTGTGATTTGACAGAAGGTAGAAGCCATGTTGTTTTGACATTTCTGTTCAGTAAGCATTGATAAATTATCATGGAAAGACTCACGCCGCAACAACGTTTACAAATTGTTGAAATTTATTTTCAAAATCCGTGTTCTATTCGCCAAACTTATAGAGCACTTCGTGAAATTTATGGCTTACATAATCGTCCATCAGAGCAGCTTATTCGTCGAACTATCAATAGATTTCGGACAACATTTTCTCTACTTGATGCAACAACAACAACAAGACAAAGAACTGTACGTACAGAAGAAAATATTGCTGCTGTAAGTCCTTTCTAATGTTGTGAAGAATTTATCAACATAGATGGCTGCTCCTCCATATCTATTTTGTCTGCAACATTTAGATGCCAGTTTGAAATTGTTTATTGAAAAATGATCCTTTGTCTGCCAGTGTTCAGTAATACATAAAACAGTCAAAGTGTTAATGATGATCCAGAATTGTCTATTCATCCACGTTCACAAGTTGGACTCTGTGCATCCACCACATGGAAAATTTTGCGTAAAGGTCTTGGTCTACATCCATACAAGATCCAACTGGTTCAAGAACTAAAACCACTTGACCATAATAAGCGTCGTTTGTTTACTGATTGGGCTCTAGAACAGCTTGAAGTTGATCTACTTTTTTATCGTAAAATTGTGTTTAGTGATGAAGCTCATTTCTGGTTGAATGGCTATGTGAACAAGCAAAATTGCCATATATGGAGTGAAAAAAATCCTCAAGAAGTTCTGCAGGTTCCATTGCATTGAAAAATGCACTATATGGTGTGCTTTACACGCTGGAGGCATCATCGGCCATATTTTCTTTAAAAACAATGCTGGAGCTACAGAACAATTGATTTATTGAAAGAAAGATTTGGCGATAACGTTATGTCGAGAAATGGTCCATTTAATTGGCCTCCAAGATCATGCGACATAACTCCACTGGATTATTTTCTTTAGAGTTATGTCAAGTCATTGGTTTATGCTGATAAACCAGAAACAATAGACGCTTTGGAACCAGCATAACTCGTGTTATTGATAAAATAAGGCCTAAATTACTCGAAAAAGTGGTCCAAAATTGGTCTGGTCGAATGTGGTTCCTCAGAGCTAGTCGTGGTGGACATATGCCGGAAATTATTTTTAAAACATAAATGTCATAAAATTTTCTTTCAAATAAAAAAAAAGTTGGCTTAAATCTTAATTTAAAGTTCTATCACTCTAAAAAAAAACAGCCGATATGTTGTCTTTCCAAAATTTTGAGAACTAAAATCCTATTTAGTTACCTGTCATCAATCCCTAAAAAAATTTAAAATACAAAGATATTGACGACTTAGAGGCAGGTCTCATTAATTTGTCATCCCTTTGGTTTCTTTCATATTGCCTCTCCCATAGCTATTAGAACTAAAACTCTTGTTATTGCCAGTGATCATCAAGCCCTAAATAATGAAAAAAGATAGATGTTTTTGTCAGTAATACTGATTATATGAGAGCCTTATCTACTTTTGTCAACCTTTTCTTTCATTTTGTCTGTCCTAGGCCTACTAGAATTGAGACCGTTTTTAGATTAACATTGATAACCAATGCATAAAAAATGAAAATTTCAAGATGTAGAGAAATCTTTCATCTCTTTTCATCAATTATTCTGTTTCTTTCATGTTGGTTTCCCCTTACCCTAGATAACCTAGTTCCTATATCGTTAAAGTAGATTAAATAGTTTTGGAGCCTTGTGGAATATTTGAGTTAGAAATATAACTGTCTGATTTTTCTGTTGAAACAAATTGTTTCTTCCTCACAAGATAAGAATGTAACGGAGCATATACTGGATTTCTCAGTACATAATTTAACAGCTTCTTCGTAAGAATATCCACATCCTGGAGATAAATTTTAGTTCTGCAATTGTTCCAGAAGTGCTTGAATAAACTTGTAAGTAGCAGTTTTTCAGATTAACTAAATACCTACCTTATCTTCCAGAGCTCTTCAGTTTGTCGCTGAACAGCAAAACCAAAATCCGAGGCCTCTTGGAAATTATATCTTCAGCCACCGAATACGAAGACCTAGCCTTACGACATAGGGAAGAGAGCGTTCTACGAGAACTTTCATACAAACTCCCGAACAAATTGAGCAGTGCCTCGGGCGGCCAACCCAAGTTCAACGATCCTCATGTCAAGACAAACCTTCTACTCCAAGCTCATCTATGCAGATTACAACTCAGCGCCGAACTGCAAGGAGATACCGAAATTGTCCTGGGAAAGTCTATCAGACTCATACAGACGTGCGTTGATGTGTTGAGTTCCAACGGATGGTTGTCCCCGGCAGTGGCTGCTATGGAGCTGGCGCAGATGGTGACGCAGGCTATGTGGAGCAAGGACTCCTATTTGAAACAATTGCCCCATTTCTCTAATGAGATAATCAAGAGATGTACTGATAAGGTAAATGTCGTAAAATATAAGGAACCTTTCACTTAGGAAAGTGACTGCAAATATCGGGTTAAAATTTCTTGAATTCACTTTGGAATAATTCCTTTAAAACTGACAGAGTCTAGGTAAATCCATTTTCTGGATATTATTGTTTTACTCAAGGAATTCTACAACCCGTTAAAAAAGAGTCTGTATGTTATAAAATATTATTTTGATCACAAACTCAACAGTATATGTTATAAGTTTTTCAAATATTTTTCCAGGGGGTTGAAACAGTATTTGACATAATGGAGCTTGAAGACGATGACCGAGCAAAACTGCTACAGTTGAGCGATGCACAAATGGCAGATGTGGCCAGATTTTGTAACAGATATCCTAATATCGAGTTAACGTACGAAGTAGCCGACAAAGACAATATCCATTCGGGATCTTCAGTTCATGTAAATGTGCAATTGGAAAGAGAGGATGAGGTTAATGGACCTGTTATAGCACCATTTTTCCCACAGGTTAGTATAATTTTCAATATATATGAGTGATATCCGAAGTAAAAGATTGTAAAAGGGAAAAAATTTGGGAGATTGCTCTAGTCTATCATGAAATTCACCCGTTCATTTCGTATTTTGAATCTTAGGAGAGATATTTATTATTGAACGAAAAACCAATTAGAAATGAACCCAGCTCCACTTCTAAATATGTAACCCCTCCATAATATGTCATGTATCCCATTCTTAATGAAAAATTTGATAAAACAAAGTATTTTAATAAAAAGGGTCTTTCATTAATAGAACCTCATTTTGTTTTGTTAATAAAACACTTCATTTATTTGAAAATAATTGAAATTTCGATTTCATTATAAAGTACAATGGATACCATTCGATATGAAACAAAATATCATTTAAACGTCCACCACAGAAACTCTGGCAGGAATGAAATCGTTGAACCCAATTTTCCATGACTCTCACACAATTCAGGTCGTATGTTAGCAATTACTCGTTCAATATTGATCTGTGAATCGTCTAAATTTGCTGGATAATTGGTGTAAACCAGCGACTTGATGTAACTCCAAATAAAGAAGTTCAATGGAAGTCGCAGGAACGAGGACGATAAATTTTTTTCTAAGCACCAATTACCCTATAAATTATCTGTTGGTTTAAGTTCTTGGGTTAAAACAATTTTGTATGGATATAAATCAAGGTCTTTTCGTAAAATCCGCCACAAAGACGTCTGGGAGGTGCTTAGTTCTTCCGAACGTAGAGAAATCGATAAATTTTGGTTTTTACGAACACTTTCACATACGGCAGCAATATTCCCTTCACTTCTTGCATTTCTTTGTCTCACTGTAACATCATGAAGTGTAAAATTCATTTCAAACTTCTTCACTGAACGTTCAACTGTTCTTTTATCGGGATGATAGCGACCAAAAATTTGAATTAAAGCACTTATAGTCTAGTCAACAAGTGCCTTTTGGGCACATTTCTTTGTAGCTTCCTACAACATAAAAACGGACCATTAATAATATTTTGAAGAAAAAATTTTTTTCGATAATTAATCTAAGTTTTTAATTTTGCAACAACGAAAATTGTTGATAAAAAACTGAAAAATGAACATTTTAAAATTTTTCCAACGGGTATCTATTCTGAAGTCTTCCAAAAATTGCTCCAAGAGAGGAAAAAAATCTCAAGTTAATAGTTTAACAATTATCACACTTGCAATGTTCATGTCCAAGCAGAAAAAAATTATTAATTAACTATTGCAATGAGGTTGAGTATTTTCTCCATCAGAACTCCATAGACGTCCTTCTCATAAGTGAAACACATTTCACCCATAGATCCTACTTCAATATAGCAAATTATACCACATACTGTACAAATCATCCAGATAATACTGCCCATGCTGGTACTGCCATTTTAATCAAGAACACTATCAACCATATAGAACTACCAAAATATTAATGTGACCATCTGCAGGCAACAGTGTTAAAAGTTCAAACTCTACCATTTGATTTAGTTGTTGCTGCAGTCTATTGTCCACCTCGGCATAACATCAAGAAGGAAGATTTCAAGGCTTTCTTCCAAATTCTGGGATCTAAATTCATTGCAGGTGGTGATTATAACAGCAAGCACATCTTATTTGGTTCACGACTCATTACAACTAAGGGTAGAGAACTAGCGGACCTCATTCAGGAAAATAATTACTCCATACTATCAACTGGAACCGCTACTTATTGGCCAACATATCCTAATAAAACACCAGACTTACTAGACTTTTTCATAACAAATGGTATTTCTTCTACCTATATGAATATTGTTCCAAGCTATGATCTATCATCAGATCACTCCCCTATCATAGCCACAATAAGTAGCGTTGTAATTCATAAAAAATCAATTCCTCAATTGCATAGTAGAGAAACAGACTGGAATGAATACAGAAGTTTAATCGAAGAACATATATGCCTGAATGTAAGTCTTAAAAGACCAAGTGAAATAGAAGTATTGACATCATTTGTTCATCTTCTTAAATATTCTGTGGGAAAAGCCACGCCTACTTCTGAAGAAAAGTGTAAAACATATAATGTTCCAGAGGAAATCAAAGGACTTCTAGCACAGAAGAGAAGAGTTAGAAAGAGATGGCATCAGACACACTCGCCTGCAGACAAGACCATCTTGAACAGATTAACAAATGAACTAAAATTTAAGATGAAAGAACACAAAGAATTGTCATTCAACAACCATGTGTTAAGTTTAAATAGATATGATAATTCAGTGTGGAAACCAATAAAAAACTCAAAAAAACCAAAAATCCATATACCACCTTTACGCAACATACCAGGATCAACTATTCAATGGGCAAGGACTGACAATGAAAAGGCTCAAACATTTGCAGAACACCTGGCTGAAGTATTCACACCCAATGATGACATACACGATTACGAGGTTGAAAGAGAAATGTTAAATATTCCTTCTAATACGACTCCTATGAAAAGTATCACCATAAAAGAACTACAAAAAGAAATAAAATACCTGAACACACGAAAAGCTACTGGAATAGATGAGGTCACACCAAAAATGATCAAGGAACTGCCTAAGAAAGGAGTAGCAATGATGGCATATATATTCAATGCTATCCTGAGACAAAACTATTGGCCAGAACACCTAAAAACTGCAGAAATAATCCTCATACTGAAACCCGGCAAGAATCCAAACGCTGTAACATCATATAGACCAATTAGCTTACTACCAACTTTATCTAAGATCTTGGAGAAAATTTTGCTATTGAGAATAAAGTCGGATCCCAACACCAAAGAATGGATTCCTCCACACCAATTTGGATTCAGAACAAATCACTCCACCATACAGCAGACACACAGAATAAGTCATGAGATAAGCAAAGCCCTGGAACTCAAACAATACTGCACATCTGCTTTTTTGGATGTAAGCCAGGCCTTTGATAAAGTCTGGCATTCTGGACTATTGTATAAGATAAAGAAATGTCTGCCATTATACTGCTACAAGTTGATGAGATCTTATCTTACTGGAAGGAGATTCAGAGTACGGGTGAATGATAAAGTGTCTGATTTTTATCCTATTCAGTCCGGTGTTCCCCAAGGAAGTGTTATGGGACCGTTTTTGTATACGCTGTATACGGCAGATATGCCCACAAATGCGAATACGATAATGGGAACTTTTGCAGATGATGCTGCAATTCTTGCAAGCCATGAAGATCCCAAAGAGGCATCTAATAGATTGCAAATTCATCTTGATGAAATAAAAGAATGGCTGCATAAGTGGAAGATAAAAGTTAATGAAACCAAGTCAGTTCAAGTAAATTATACTCTTCGAAGAGACCAGTGTCCACCCATCTTTATGAACAATATAAAGATACCAAATTCCCCAACTGTTAAATATTTGGGAGTGCATTTAGATAGCAGACTAACCTGGAAGGAGCATATTATTAAAAAAAGGAAGCAAATAGACCTTAGAACTAAAGAACTGAACTGGCTTATAGGTAGAAAATCGAAACTCTCATTAGAAAACAAGCTGCTGATATATAAAACGGTCATAAAGCCCATATGGACATACGGAATTGAACTTTGGGGATGTACAAGTAAGTCCAATGTAACTCTAGTCCAGAGATGCCAATCGAAAATACTGAGATTGCTAACAAATGCTCCATGGTATGTGTCAAATCAAACCCTGCATGAAGATTTGAAAATACCTTATGTGAAGGATGTCATCAAGGAACAGAGCCAAAAACATCACACCAAGTTAGATGGTCATATAAACGACTTACTACAACCGTTGCTTCAACCTCAAGACATGAGAAGACTCAAAAGGACCTGGCCAGCTGATATGAAGTAGATTTAAAATGGTCTTTTCACTGGAGAAGACCATATCAAATCATTTGAGAGCTCAAAGCTCTGTAGACAGCAAATTAGCTCATAGAATTGTTGTATTCTGATTGCTAATGAATAAATGATAATAAAAAAAAATAATAATAATAATAAAGGCTTAGGAAAACCAGAGTACTCGTTTTCGGCCGTATTTTCATCCCTCTGGGAAAATTATTAATATTGGGACTACAATTCCGGGAGTCGACACTTTTTTTAGGAAATTTCCTCTTTTTGAATCTTTTTTTTATTTCAAAAATCTTTATTAGTTTTTGAGATATTTACAAAAAACTAAACCCTCTTTTTTTTTTAGTTAATTGTTAAAACTTTTGCAATTTTTGCAAGCGGAACTTCATTTTTTTCAAAAATCATCTAGAGGCCATTCCGAATCGAATGACACCTTGATCATAATTTTCGGAGACTGCTGAAAAAAGTTGACCCAAAAGGCACTTGTTGACTAGACTATTGAAGTGAGAGTAACAGATCGCGATTTTTCATAACGAATTTGGATTATTTGATTAAATGGTAGACATTTACAAATACAACTGTCAATGTCACAAATAAACAATGGCTGCCATATGTGAGTAATGTCAATTTAAAATTGGAGCGTTTCCATTGAAAGATTTTCATAAAATAAAAAATTCATCAATATTATACAAAAAAGTCTCAAATTTGGAAATACCCTGCATAATAATTATAAAGAAATATGAAATTATTTAGACATTTTTAACGCAATGTATGTTTTTTTTCAGAAACGAGAAGAAGGTTGGTGGGTAGTTATTGGAGATCCCAAAACGAACTCTCTCCTCTCCATCAAAAGGCTGACCCTCCAACAAAAGGCCAAAGTCAAATTAGATTTTGTAGCTCCAAGTCCAGGAAATCATAATTACACTCTCTATTTCATGAGTGATGCTTACCTAGGATGTGATCAGGAATACAAGTTCACTATTGAGGTTGGCGATTTTGAGTCGAGTGGAAGTGAATCGGATTAAATGTTCTATTCTGTAATTTTTAAATAAGTTCTTAAATAAAATAATGAGTTGTAATTATAAAATAAATAGTTGTATAGTTGTTTCATTGATTCGGTCTTTACTTGGTGGAAACTCATTTTGATTAAAAAATATATAAGAGACAGTATTTTAATTTCCACAAAAATGTTTATAATACAATAATTGTTTCACGATGCGGTGAAATTTTATATTTATGCCCTCAGATAGTGTCCTTAGTAAACGGATAATTAGATTACTCACATTATTAGCAAATCACCCCGATACCGAGAATACATTAAACACCCCTTGTAACATTATATTATTACATATTACTTCTTTAAATAAGTTAAAACGAATTTGAGAACGATAAATATTGGCATAGCGGCTTAATTAGATCCTAGATTAACGAGGCTGTATAGTCTCCTTAATTTATAAATTAGATATTACTTGAGCATGAAGATTTCTTTGTATGTGAGGCTTGACGGGAGTACAGTTCGCTTCTTGATTTAACCTGGGGTTGTATGTTGCGTACGTTTATTCGCGAGCATTAGATGGCGGTGGAAAAACAGTAGGGTCGTTATGCAGGTGGAATATAGGAGCGAGGCTGTGTTGTACTCTTTGGCATAGGAATAATGCACTGACGAGTAGCCAAAAAAGCTGTGAAGCTTTCATGTCTGTTGCTTATTAAATAATATTTAAATAAGATTATTCTGATTTTCACAAATTTTTATTGTTATGTTCACAACAATTGTTTCGCTATCACAGTAGCATCATCAGGCAAGATCACATTTTGAACAACTAAGCTTGTTTCCGAAATCCGTTGCTATTTATATTACAGTAAGTACAATAAATTTTTGTTGAGCACTAAAACCCAAAAAAGGGTCTCTGCAAATTCCAGCTTATCTGAATATATTTAACAGAGGTGAGTTATTTAAATCTATTTGTTCGTTAAGTAATATTCCAATGTTATTATGTTTATTTATCTCTAGGGATTCTAACAGATTTAAGGCATAACTTTTGCTTTCTATATGTAGAATTTCAAAGTTATGGTTGAAAGTATGTCCTGTTTCTAACAAATGGTTGGAATATGTAGAATTACTTTTATTATTGAGGAAACTCTTTAAATGTTCTTCCAGTCTGTCCTATGTAAACTTTAGGGCAATCACCGCAGGTTAACTTATAAACCCCTGATTTATCATCTTTATGTGTACAGTCTTTATTATTTTTAATAAATTTACTCAAGTTTGAATTCGTTTCAAATGAAGTCCTCAAATTATATTTATTTTTGAGGTATGTAGCAATTTTCTCAGAAATACCTTTAGTGTATTTTAAGGAAATGTATTTAAAATTTTCTTTTATATTAGGAAACACCATATTTAAAGCTATTTTATTATTTTAATTCATCAACAATTTGTCTATCAACTTAGGATCATAGTCATTATTAATAGCTATTTGTTTAATTATGTTAAGTTCTGAAATATAATTTTCTCGATTCATGGGAATATTAACTAATCTATAGATCATACAATTAAATGCTGATAATTTTTGATTTAGAGGATGATTTGATTTATTGTGTATAATAGAATCCGTATAGGTTGGTTTGTGAAATATTGAAAAATCATGTGAATTATTTATTCGAGTAACAGTTAAATCAAGAAAATTAATAGAATTATTATGTTCAGTTTCCATTGTGAATTTAATTGAAGGATGTATTTCATTGATGAATAAAAAGAATTTTTTCAAAAGTCTGTCTGTACCTGTGAAGCAACAGAAAATATCGTCTACATATCTATACCAATATAAAAAGTATTTCTTAAGGGGATTTTGGTGAATTTTAGTTTCAATGTTATTTTCAAAATTATATTTCAGAACTTAACATAATTAAACAAATAGTTATTAATAATGACTATGATCCTAACTTGATAGACAAATTGTTGATGAATAAAAATAATACAATAGCTTTAAATATGGTGTTTCCTAATATAAAAGAAAATTTTAAATACATTTCCTTAAAATACACTAAAGGTAATTCTGAGAAAATTGCTACATACCTCAAAAATAAATATAATTTGAGGACTTCATTTGAAACGAATTCAAACTTGAGTAAATTTATTAAAAATAATAAAGACTGTACACATAAAGATGATAAATCAGGGGTTTATAAGTTAACCTGCGGTGATTGCCCTAAAGTTTACATAGGACAGACTGGAAGAACATTTAAAGAGTTTCCTCAATAATAAAAGTAATTCTACATATTCCAACCATTTGTTAGAAACAGGACATACTTTCAACCATAACTTTGAAATTCTACATATAGAAAGCAAAAGTTATGCCTTAAATCTGTTAGAATCCCTAGAGATAAATAAACATAATAACATTGGAATATTACTTAACGAACAAATAGATTTAAATAACTCACCTCTGTTAAATATATTCAGATAAGCTGGAATTTGCAGAGACCCTTTTTTGGGTTTTAGTGCTCAACAAAAATTTATTGTACTTACTGTAATATAAATAGCAACGGATTTCGGAAACAAGCTTAGTTGTTCAAAATGTGATCTTGCCTGATGATGCTACTGTGATAGCGAAACAATTGTTGTGAACATAACAATAAAAATTTGTGAAAATCAGAATAACCTTATTTAAATACTATTTAATATGGATTTTCACCAAGTAAGGACTGATACAATTCAATATCTGTTGCTTATGCCCAACAAACAACAAAACCTATTCGGCTTTATTTAAGTTTCGAACAGTAATACATGTGTAAGTTGCACTGTCTCGATTCGAAAAACTTTCAATTAACCTTCTCAAATTCGTAATTAATATCCGCTGATTCAATAAATTCATTCATTACAATGAAATTTTCTTCAATAGTTGAAAAAAACAAATGGAATTTTTGATTTGAAGGAATATAAGAAAGTAATCAAGATAATCAAGAGGGATCTTCACAGAAGATCTAGGAGTATCAGGATAATAATAATATACTTTCTGCGCGTTAGTTCTAGGGAACAGCGTGCTATCGTTTAGCCCGTGTGTGTAATTTTCAAATTATGATTAGATTCATTGATAAGAATCCAGTGTCAAAAGTAATTTATCCAGCCAGCTGTAAACACGCTAAATTTCTAACGAAAAGAGCTAGAGCCTTGGAGCTTTCAGGGAAGGTATGGGGTCTAAATGCCGCAGCTAAGTTCGTCAATGAGCAAAATCGGTTCTATAGTTTAGCAGTTATTCATGTTTGAAAAATTTACATATTATTCCCAGTGTTTTCGAAACTACAGATTCGATCGATCTGAAATTCACCATTTAGAAGAATAATAAGGCAGAATTTCGTGAGGATTGTATGATAAGTAATTCAAAAAAATTATGAACGTATCAGTGTTAAGCAGTTTTGTTTTCGGCCTGTTCTAGTTCATTAATTTTTTCATATTTTATGATTTTTTTTTATGAATATTTTTTTTTCAATAGACCGCTACCTAAAGCAAAAACATTACATACACATATTAATAGAATTGCAATTCACTCATACAATACTGTTTATTGATATAAATTCCACATTTGTCAATATAAATCATACTAACATACTGTTCTCATAACTTATAATTCAAGATCAACATAATTTAAGACAAACTGCTTTTGCCAATTTTAAATGAAATATATAAAAAAAATACATTGCTTTCCATTAAATAGGACTGCTTAAGATGTTTCCATGGTATCATCACCCTCAGCCTCCATTTCTTCATCTTCATCCTCACCTTCTTTTTTCTCTGGAGGATTCTCATAAGCCTTATCCAGAGGAGCAACTACCACTCCGTCCCAAACGGAAAGATCTTTAGGGACAGTAGCCCTCTCTTCAAATCCTAAAATAACCTTATAACCACCGTGAGAAAGAACTCTTAGGAGAGTTTGTGCTGTTAGACAAACAATATCCTGTTGTTCAAGAGTCATTGCAGTATGTATCCTCAAACTGACACCTTCACAAGGATCTGTAATTCCGGCAGACCCAGGTAGAAACAGTCCAGCTGATAAAAGTTGAAGAACTCTTCTAAATGCAACATTAAGAGGTAAAGCTTGCCTGCTGGGATTATGTAATATAGCAAAATGTGCTAGTAAATCTAACATCCAAGGGGTTAAAGCTTGAAATCCATCAAAACGATTCCTTAAATCCCTCAATAATCTAATAAGTACCTTGATAGAAGAATGATGAGCATTTTCTTCAAACCAACGGCTGTGCCTGATCGCAGCTAAATGGCTCAACATAATTTTTTGATCCAGATGAATTTCTGGGTCTAACTTACGAATGTTATGATGGAGTGTAGTAACCATAACCCTTACGCGTGCAAAACTGTTGCTTATTTCTATGCCTCTTTCGTTGGTAATATGAGTAACTTGTTCTCCTTTTGATACAACCTCACTTTTCATGAGATTTTTAAGTTCTTCTCGAACTTTATTACCAAGTGCTTCCACAGCTTCACGAGTAGGCAGTGTTTTCAATATCACTACAATATCTGCAACATTATGGCCAGCTATCATAGTACCTTTTTTAAATGATCCAACTTGGCGGACTTCCTCCAATTGCTGAAAAAACATTTTCATTGAATCATACTACTGGACGAAAAGCAAATCAAGTACTTACACATGCATCAAAATTGCCAGGGGCTACTACCAAGTTATCTAGTACTGTTTGAATTTTGGTCACAAGGTTTAAAATAGCGGTTTGTTCTCCAGCAGTCGGGGACAAGTCAGTATTTCTTTTCAGTAATGCTTGGGTAAACTGGCTATCATCTGGTGTAGGTTTACATCTTGGGAAAGATGATTCACAAAGAGTCAAATCGAAAGGATGTCTTGGTAAAAACATTTTAGGCTTAAAAGGAAGCCTTCCCCCCATTCCTCTATTCATTCCACGTCCACCACGGACTCCGCCTCTTGCCATCTTAATAAAACAGTGAGATTAGACTTTGTCGTTGGAAGGATTGATATTACTTACAGTGGAGATATTTATTTAGAAATCTGTATAAATATGGTTAATAAATATGGCGAACGTACAAGCCGGCCGTTCGCAATAAGCATAGAAAACACGATCAATAAATTTTGTGTACTTCACTTCCTTTTTGACTGTTGTCAAGGATTGCATAGACTTCTATACATTAGTTTGTTTCTGCATTCTTATTTCTGCTACTCTGTGTCCTAATAATAATCCTGATCAAATTAGTCTATTATTGAATTTTAAAGAAAAAACAGCCCAATCGTTTCCAGCCGTTATTTTTCGATCATACTGAAATACATGTTTATTGAATTACTACTATCTATTTATCATAGATTAACAAAGACAGATTAACATATGTTGTATATGGAATAAGTAAGAATTTAATTTGTTTTTTATCATTGAAATAATCTCAAAATAGTAATAGATGATAAGAAATTCCTTATTTATTCCATTTTTAAAATGAACTATCACAAAGTAACCCATTACTCCATCCCATATCTGTGGATATATACCTATACATATGTTCACTCATTCTTTAATTTAAAGAAAACTTATTCGCAAAATACAAAAAATAGTCAGAATGTAATATACAGAATAATCTGTGGTCTTGTTTCTATGTCTATGAGTTGAAATAACGACTAACCTAAAATATCCATATATCTTCAATTTGTTCATTCTAGGGAATTTGGAATAATATTAATCTTAGTTAATTTTTCAATAATTAGCTCGACAGAGCCGTTTAAAATGGGGGAACATAATGCTATGTGTGAGAAAGTTCTTCGTACTTTAGAAAAGACCATAGCAAAAGATCCAGAAATGTATGTTGGATTCGGTTTGAATGACTTAGTTAATCTAATACAAGTTTAATTTTTAGACGGGAATTTGCTATAGTGCAGACTACAGAAAATCAAAAAAATAAATCTCCGGTTTTGTATGAAGAAAATTGTCTTGGGCTAGAGTCATGGTGTAAAAGCTATATATTAAATTATGCACATTCGATGTTACTGAAAAAGCGAAAAAAACTATCGCGAAAACAATTATCACTAGGTAAAATGAAAAACCTCAACCATATTTTAATCGGTGCCCTGTTACTACAACCTAATGTAACTACATTCTGGAATATGAAACGTGAATTGGTAGAGAATGAAATCTTGAATGTTGAGCAAGAGCTGTATTTTAATGAATTAGTATTATCTATGCACTCAAAATCTTATGAAGCATTCTCATATCGAAAATGGTTATTAGCTTTGAGTCTTAAGAAATCTAAAGACTCAGAACTTTTTCAAAATGAAGGCAAAATATGTGAAAGAACTGCTCTTAAATCACTGAATAACTATCATTCGTGGAATTACAGAATATGGTATACTGAACAAATGTGGCATATACATCCCGAAATCGAAACTTTTATTTTGTCAGAATTGAAATTCAGTATTGACTGGATAACCAGTCATATTTCTGAATATACTGGTTATAATTATAGGCAATATTTGATAAATAACTTGGTGAATCTAGAAAATATTTCGAGTAAATTTCTTGAAAGTTTCAATTTTACCTATGCAATGCAATATTTAAATCTTCCATATTTTGATGTCGATACTTTTCAGACATTAAATTTCCTCTTTGGCAAATCAACTCGTTATCCTGATGACGATGATTATCTAAAATATGCTAATATGTTATCAGTGTTATTGGGCGATTTGTTATTTATTAGTGTTGAGTTGCATTATCTGTATAGCAATCATGAATGTCTTTGGAACTATAGAAAATTTCTCATCATAAAATTAATTGAACTCATACATAATTACCATGATATGAAGTTGGATTATAAGATACATCTTGAACATGAAAATTTAAATCCTAATCTTTCTGTTAATATGTTGAGTTCAGAGGCAAATGCAGGATGCTCTACAAAATCCGAACTACCTAAAAAAGTCGCCTGTTCAAATATTTACAATATACTAATGAGAAGAGAAATAGAATTTATTGAAGCAAATAAAAAAGTGGATAACGTTGTTGCTTACGATTTAGCTATGAGACATCTCAAGTGGTTGAATCATGTGAATTACTACAATTAATGCATTTTCGTGTACTAAAACATAATAAAAAGTACATCTGTTTATCATGTGATATTGTTAGAGATGTATAATAATGTATCTTTATTATTTGAATGTGTAAATAAAAATTATTAGTAATAAACTTTTCTTATATTTAATGTTTTTTTAAATATTGGATGAAGTAGCTGAATTATTCAGTTTGAAAATGTAGTAAAGACTACGAAACTTGAGACGCTGTATATTCAGCAAATTGAAGTGATAGAAACCAAGTAATTTCTTATTTCATTCTATTTTAATATTTTTATGTAGTTCATTAGCAAGTGAAAGAATTCTTAAAAAAGGGTTTCCAGAAAAACAAAGAAACATGAATCAAATATAATTTTTCCTTACATCTATACAATGCATTTAAAATATCTTTCTTTTTTATGAAAAAGTTCGTAAATATTTAAAAAAATTCTACAGATAGGTTTAAAGTCAAAATTCTTCCTTTTCAAAATAACAAAAATAATTTATCAGATCTTATAGTCTGAGATTTATCATGCTTTTTATACCTGATGATGAATTAAGACTACAATTTTTTTATGATTTGGAAAAATTATCTTTCAGGAACAAAAACAAATAAAGATGATTGAGTTGTTCCATTTTTTCTCATTAAGAAGTTTCACTTGATTTTTGAAATATCTCAGCATTCTACATAATGGATGTTATGTGAGAAACATGACACAAGATTTCATCAATGTTAAACAACATTCAAATGTAATATATAATAATAATTATTCATTCAGCTTAATGTTTGAAGATTTTCAGGAGTAATGATAAATAAATTATATATGGAGCAGAAAATAGTTGTACAAATAATTTCGTTTTGGTCAAGAGATTGTAAAATGGGGCCACACGCGCAAGTCAATTCGAACCGCCCTTTTCGCTTCTATGTAGGCGAGGTAGTTGCCCCATCCATAACCCTACTAATACCCCATACGTATTTGACCTAAGTTAACAACGTTCGTTACCAGGTGCTGCATCAATGATGTTATGAACTGTCTTTCTATTTTATAAGAAACTTCAAAGCACTCACCTGGATTTATTATCGGTATTTCTGTGAATTTGTAGTGAACTGCAAGTGTGTGACTAAAATGGATAGAAATAATGGTTGGCAAAGTTATGCAACAATTTGTCGGTTGTGCCTTCAGAAAGATGGATTTATGTTTGGCATTTTTAATCACAATAGCGGAAGTGAAAAGAGTTTGTATAAGAGAATCGTCGATTGTACTGCACTTCAGGTAAGTTGAGGTTAGGTGATGGCATGGAAAATTTTGGCTTGTTTATTAATTTATTTTTGAAATTTTACAAATTTGACTTTAAGCTAAACAAAAAATATAGGCGATTGCTGAAGACATTGTTTGTGTTTTGAATGGAATTCCATAAATTATAAGTAATGTGCATTACTATGTAATGTACCCGATAGTTGCAGTGATTCAACTTTGAAATCACCCACCAGATAAGGATAATTTCATCCTTAACTTTGAATAAGTTAAAATCCAATCAATTATTTGTGACGGATGAAACAAAAAGCAGTTTATTAGAAAGTATTTATTAGAAATGTTTGCTTTAACTTTGTTATAAAATCGGACGTGAAAGTGGCTACCTATTTAACCTTCATAAAATATGCATATTCAACTATATTATATTAGATTATTATTCATCTTTAAATTTGCTGTCTTATGAGCAAAGATTTAATAACTGATACTATTTCCCATGAAGTCTTATACTTAAAGAAATATTAGTGAAAATTTTCATATTTGCTATATTATTTTGTGGAAGCAATTTACATTTATTTGTAATTATCCAGGTTACCAGTCTATAGTTATCCAGAACAAAGAAATTCTTATTAATTATCATAAAGCATAGAACAATGTTTCGCAGATTCCCAGTTAATTTGTGCATATATTTACTTTGTAGAAGTAATTACATCAAATTTAATATTTCTTTATTACAGAAAACATAATTGAAGATTAAATTAATAGTTTATATAAAGATTTTTTTGTTGTTCCTTTGCAGATTACGACTTTATTAATTAGTATAGCAGAAAAAACTTATTGTTTGGTTAGGTAAACAATAGACGATTTGAGTTTTGAGGCATGACTTTCCTGCTTCTAAAGTTAGGCTGCCAGCTTGACAACCGAAAAATTCTGGGTTAAAATCCCATAAGCATTAATATTTTATTTTATCAATAGGAAAATTTCAAAAAATTCCCAAGTTGGATTTTGCGCACGAGTTCAAGGGAACAGCGTACTATCGTTTCGCTTGAATGTCTGTAATTTTCGAATTTTGAGCCGAAAATGGTCTTAAACGACTAGGTTGGAATCGCTGACTAAGAATCCGTCGTTAAACGTCGGCTGGTCGCTAATTGGACCGGAAATTGAACGGAAAGAGCTTGAAACTTTCAGAGATGGTTTGGGGTGTAAATGCAGCGGCTAGGTGCTTTAATGAGCAAAATATTTTAGCATTTATTCACTTGATAATTAGGTATTATAATAAAATTTGCGAAAATCAGGATAACCTTATTTAATATGGATTTTCATCAAGTAAAGACTATTTCAATTAAACATTAAACGTAATTGAATTTATTTCTTTTCAGATTGCCATAGACGACGGGCTTCCAAACGTGATATGTCATCGTTGCCTGTATAAAATCGATTTTTGCTTAGAATTCCGCCAGCAGTGTTTTGTCTCCGACGCAACCCTGAGGAGGATCCACAATGAAGCGGGGGACCTTTCTTCAACGGCACAACCGTTGCTAAATTTTCACGATCATCATGACGATGTTGTTATGGTCGTTGATCCAAATGCTGCGGATTATAATTCCGACGTGGACGCCGAAGTAGAGGTACCGAGTGAAAATGACAATTCCATCATCAACAAAAATTATGGATATGGTTTCTCCAACATATCGATGTGCAGGTATTGCGACCACGCCTTCATGAATAAAGAAGAATGTAGTTCTCACGAAGCCACAGCTCACAACAATGAGACGCCCTTCCAGTGTGTATCGTGCAATGCGAACTTCCAGGATAGAATGCACTTTTTAACGCATCTAAAAAATGTACATCAAGATGACAAACCCTTCAAATGTCCACAGTGTTCTCGTACGTTTGCTAGAAGATCTGATTTGAGGAAACACACAATAGTGCATACCGGTATAAAACCGTTCACATGTAAAGTGTGCTTCAAATCATTTTCCAGGAACACTAATCTGTCGAAACACATGCGTATCCATTCGGGCCATAAACTGTTCTCGTGTAAAAAGTGTCATAAAAAGTTTTTAAGCAAAGCTGATTTAGGGAAACACTCAGTATATCACACCAAAGTGAAAACTAAGAAAACGCAGATGTCTAAAAAAAATTCCCAAAAATTACAAAATCAGGCAGCCATCAATGGAGATAACGTGGTTTCTCAAGAGGCTAACATCAGTAGTGTCATTGAAAATAATGAGGTTCCCTTAGAAAACTTAGTCGTTAATGTTGATCCTTTCGATCAAAATAATTTTCATGTTGATGAGGACCAAATGTCTACTTCTTCAAGGGTATCGAATCATGACCTTGACTACGAACAGATTATGACAACTATGAATCAGCAAGAAAATTACTATTCGAACGAGCTTCAAGAAAATTCCATCTCACCATCTCGTCCTTTTGGATGCACCACCTGTCAAAAATCTTTTATGCGTAAAAGGGAACTAGATAGACACATTCTCACTCATACAGGTATGAAACCGTACAAATGCACTAAGTGCGACAAGAGTTTTGGACGAAAGGATAAACTTGTCCGGCATTTGAGGATCCATGATGTCAGCAAACAATTTCCATGCGATAATTGTGAAGAAACATTCAGTCGAAGAGAAAGTTTAACGCAACATCAGAAAATTTATCATGCTATTTATCAAAATGACGTATGTTAGTTTTATCTGGAGGTTTTTCTATATGAATTTTTTGTGTATATATTTATGGAGTTATTTAAATTGACAATTATGCTTGATTTGTTACATTGAAAAAAGAAAAAATTGATTTCTATTTTTTGAAATAAATTGATCGAATTATATTGTGAATTTTATTCATTAATAGTTAGGGGGCTGGGTATCAGAAAAAAATGAAGAAGTAAATATTTTCTTGCACAGTTCAGTAAATTCTACTGCGTAATTAACAATATCAAGAAAGTAAAGACTATTTTGTAATCTTAGAAATTACTATGTGCCTCGGAAACTCTGTTTTTGCGTGTTTGTTCTAGGGAACATTGTGCTATCGTTTTACCCAAATCTTTGATAGTTTCAGTTTTGAGATGGAAGGAAATTCATCTTGAAATTTATAAATGAAAAACAATCTCAACTTTCCTAGTATACTCAGATTAAATACCTGATTAAGTCATGGTATGATGAAACAATTATTATGTAAACATTAAAATTTAGCTGAAGTATTTGTAAAAATACAAATTAGATCCTCCATGTAAAGGGTCTTTCTATGGGAACGCCCTATTTTTAAATTGACATTACTCACGCATGGCAGCTATTGTTTATTTGTGACATTGACAGTTGTATTAGTCAATGTCTGCCATTTAATCCTGAAAAGGTACACACTAACAACGTTTACAAATAATCCAAATTTATTATGAAAAATCGCGATCTGTTACTTTACGTGCTTTAACTCCAATTTTTTGTCATTATACTCGCCCGGATAAAACAGTTGAACAGTTAGTGAAGAAATTTGAAACACTTCAAGATGTTACAGTGCCAGTGAGACATAGAAATGCAAGAACTGAAGAAAATACTGCTGCCGTACGTGAAAGTGTTCGTGAAGACCAACATTTATCGATTTCTCGACGTTCACAAGAACTAGGCATTTCCCAGACGTCTTTGTGGTGTATTCTACGAAAAGACCTTGGTTTATATCGATACAAAATTGTTCTAACCCAAAAACTCAAACCTAAGGTGCTTAGAAAAAATCGGAAATGTTGCAATTTTCATAAGAAAATCATTCTCAACAATGAGGCTCATTTCTGGTTAAATTAAAATGTTAACAAGCAGAATTACCGTGTCTGGAGTGGTGATAATCCTGAAGAATATCAAGAACTGCCATTACATTCTGACATTCATCTCTTCAGAGGGGGGTCTCATTTCGCGCGATGATATGGCATAATCCTTATCACACTTTCTGCCTCTGGGGACAGCTGAGTAGTCACTTGGTGAAAGAGCTACGCTCACATGCCAATTCAACTAACTGGTAGAATTTACGCGACCGTCCCCGCCGAGTTCAAGTAGGGCAAAGCACAGCGTTCCGACGTGCAACCATGGTCACTGACGTCAAAGGCAAACATGCGTAGCACTCCTGTCTGAAAAGTTCAGGTGAGCATTCTCGGAACGAAACGCCGCTTTCCTAATTAAGAGGAAGAAGCTCCCTCATAACAACCGCATTCCTCGTAGAGCTTCAATACAATCAAACGAAATGAAGCAACAGCAGATTGAATTTAATCCATCTAGCGGCTAATAGACAAACTCACGATATCAAGAGATCTATGTTGAACTTAGTCCATCTACCGGCTAATAGGCGGACTCACGACTTGTAGAGATCCATGTTGAATGTAGTCCATCTAGTGGTCAATGTTCGATATGATTGAAAGACTCGTCAATGCATAGATCTACAGCAGAAACTGGAAGTTGCATTTAATGGTCAGCAGTAAACTTTGAATTGGTTTTTTACACTAATTCTTCTAGGAATTTTGTAAATTAATGTGTTACCTGAATTAAAATGTATTTCCGATAATCAACTCATATACACAATTTTTCTATATTCTAAATTATACAATTCTAACAAACTATTTAAATAACACATCTTCAATCATCATCCTCATCGTCATCATCTGATATATATTTTCTTGTGTTCTTCTTCTTTCTACCAGGAAGTTTCTTCTCTTTTTTCAACTTCAGTTTCATCTTCACTGTAGACTCATTGTCAGATTTGGTACTACTTTCTTTATCATCATCATTATCCGATTCTGCATCGGTCTCAAGCCTTTGCTTGGCATTAGTGAATACTGACTGCAAGACTATACTATCCTCGTGGATCAAGGATGCTTCCTCGTTATATATCTGTGCATTCTGACAGAGAAGCATGAAATCTCTTTCTAAGTCTGCCATATCGGAATACTGAAAAAAATTAATGATTTTAGAACAACAGCATAATTCTTTTTCATAAAATTGCACTTCTTGAGAATTATAGAGGTTTGGAAAATCCTGTCTAATGATAGGATATTCAATGCATAAGACAGATAACTCCAACCGACTAGTCGAACTTTGGAATAATCGAAAGATATGCGGGTTATGATAATGAATAATCCAGTGTATAACTACAAAAGAATGCTCTTCTCTCTCACACAGATGTAGCCCAAGTGGAGAGTTGGACACCTCATTCCTTTTCGGATAATTACAAATTTATTTGGCACATAGAACTCAGAAGTGCTGGCGTGTAAGTCCATAACAGTTGAAAATCAAATAGACTCTTCGTAAATAGAAATGTTTTACTGTAGAAAAAAAAATTCAAATCACAAAATGGTTCTTTGGTGGTTACTCAATTGAAGAAACAATACATTTATTCATTGTTGCATTTAAAGATCGGCCAATTCCTTCAAATTCCACTATTTCTTATTATTTTAAAAAGTATAAAAAATAAAATAATAAGAAGCGGTTTTTTACTTGATAGAAGGATTATTACGAACTTCGAATATCAAAACAGATTTATTTTGTTAGTGTCCTACAATTTTAATTTCAAAAATTTTTTAAAAAATTTTTAG
This sequence comes from Megalocaria dilatata, assembly GCA_034642435.1. Lineage (NCBI taxonomy): Eukaryota > Metazoa > Arthropoda > Insecta > Coleoptera > Coccinellidae > Megalocaria > Megalocaria dilatata. The sequence goes on along the minus strand of CM067860.1, from coordinate 47,838,777 downwards.
AATTAAATTAATGTCTTATAAGCACTGCTTATATTTAATAGAAGTATCAAATCAAAACTCATTTTACAATATCAAATGGAATAAAAACCCCAACAAATATAAATTGTCAATTAAATTTAATAAATAAATAAATGTTTGAATGTTTCGTTCCAAGCATGCTCACCTGAACTCTTCAGGCAGGCGTTACGCAGCTCTGCCTGTGACAAAAAGTTTTGTTTCTGATCTTATCTAATCTTCAAAAATACACAACATAATTTTAAAAACTTCTCCAAAACTAATTTATTTGAAATATTTAATATATTTAAATAAGTTACTTCGAAAATTCTCAAAACATGTAGCACATCCTAAAATAATAATTAGAATTCAGATTTGGTCAGTCCAACTTCACATTTCCACGAGGTCGTATGGGTAAGTTATTTATTGTTAATTGATTTTGTCTTTTAAATGTGAAGTTGGACTGACCTTATCTGAATTCTAATTATTTTTTGAGGGTGTGCTACATGTTTTGAGAGTTTTTGAAGCAACTTATTTAAATGTTTAAATATATCAAATAAATTAGTTTTGAAGAAGTTCTTAAAATTATGTTGTGTATTTTTGAGGAAGCTTTAGTTTTCATAAATATATGATCAGAAACAAAATATTTTGTCACAGGCAGAGTTGTGTACCGCTTGTCTGAAGAGTTCAGGTGCGCATGCTTGGAACAAAACATTCAAACATTTATTTATTCATTAATTTTAATTGACAATTTAGATTTGTTGGGTTTTTTTATTCTACTTGATTAATTTAATTCTAAAAGTTTTCAAATAAAATTTGAAATTAAAAATGTAGGAGACTAACATATTAAATCTGTTTTTATATTCAAAGTTTATATTAAAAAGTTTGAGAAATGTCAAAAATCCAAAACGAAATGAGGTGTCCAACTTCCCCCTTGGGCTACATCTTTGTGGGAGAGAAGAGCATTCTTTTTAAGTTATACAGTTTATTTTATTTATTATTATTCATTATCATAACGCGCATATCTTTTGTTTATTTCAATGTTCGACTGGACGGTCGGAGTTCTCTGTTTTATTCGTTGAATATCCTATCATTAAAACGGGATTTTCCAAACCTTCATAATTATTCAAATGCATGTTTATAAAGCAGATAGTTTCTTTTCTAATTAGAAGAATCACAATATTTACTTTTCCATCCTCAATTCGGTTGAGTATTTTATTAATATCCAATGGTTTCTTGATAACCTCATAGTAATCCGGATAATCCTTCTTTGGTGGTAATTTCATGAAGGGTTCACTGAGTAATCTTCCATCACTGAAATTAACAAAGATTGAAATACTGAAAATACTTCAGAACAACATATTCATACCTATCTGTATACTTGGTTACAATACTCATCAGCTTTTTCATCTGCTTCTTCAACTTCAAATCAGCACCAGACAATTTACTACGTTTCTTTGAACTTGTACCCACTTCAACATCAGAATCATCTCTCTTCTTTCGCTTTCTGCCCCTCTTCTTCTTGATTTTTTCTTCTTCTTCCTCTTCATCCTCATAATCACCACCTTCATCGATAGCCTTCAACCTTGAAAATTATAGAATGAATTAAAAAGAACTATTTCTGCTGTAGGGATCTGTTTTTCCCATATATAAAACTAATCAGAGATCAGCACAGATCTTCAACCAGTAATTGAAAAAACACCTTATAAAACAACATTAAGTAATTAGAGAGTAAATTGGGAATAAGAGAATAATAAAAGAAGGTTATGTCTGATTAGACAAAGCCAGCTTTGAAAAAAGAGAAAGGACACAGTACTCTTCCAAGTTTGAGAAATTCCCAGAAATGTCTGTCCAACTATAAGATATCAAGGATATATACATTTTACTCAACATTCTGTAGGTCTACTGTTATACAAAGAAAAGTTTTAAAAGAAAAAGGTGGATAGCACAGCAATCTAGCAAATTTTTTTTGGTTTGGGACAAAACAAGAAATTTCACCTAAAAAATATTAAGGATCTAGGTAGACCTTATTAAACATAGTGCTGTTCATCTTTTGTATAAAGATTTAAAAAGTTTCGAAAGAAAGGAAACACTGTCAGAAATTTCAAACCAGAAAATGAATTGACTAAATACAGTATTATCTTCTTATAAACAAGAAAAAGGTTGAAACATTCCAAGAAATTTCTCAGAAACTTTAACCAGAATTATTAAAACTTATTCAGATTTCACCGGAAACACTCGAGATATCTTTATAAGAAACGAAAGAAGAAACCGACAAAACATCACTCTTGCGGAATCTTCAATATTTAAAACAATCCAAGAAGTTTCTCAGAAATTTCAACATACAATGATGTAGCTCTCTTAAAAAATAAACACATCTCATAAGTTTCATTACATATTTAATTTTTATTGGAGAAAAAACATCCTCTAGGATGACTAGATTGAGATTAATGCCATATTTGAAGTATCGTTTTAATTCATTTGATTAATGACAACTTACCATTCTTTTTCTGTCAAGCTATCCGTATAATCAACTTCTTTCCTTTGTCTGCTTCCCCTTCCTAAAATACTCTCAGTCTCGTCATAATTCCACGGGTCCACTTCATCTTCTTCCTTAACCAACCAATCCGGTAATTCGTTGATTTCTAATAATCTAGGTTTACGGTTGGAACCTAATTTTGCCTCTTCTCTTCTCCTTTCGAGATCCATCTTTTGGAAAAGTTCAAATTCATTTTCACTTCTGGCTACCATTTGGTTTACTGCTTCATCGTCAGGAACTTCGTTTTCTTCCTGAAAGAAAATTGACAATCTACATGTAATTGAAATTTGAGATAATCCTAATTGCAGGCTATCATGTTCATATGACACAGCATAGTTCTATATGAATTATAAAGAGACTTTCGCAAAAAAATCCAAAATTGATGGATTTTTTTGGAGTATGAATTGTTTGAACCACTCGAAACACTGTGTTTTCCAAGAGCTTGTTCATTGTAAACTTCGACAAGCAATTCAATGCAGCAGTTCTTTTCAAATAATTACGGAAAATCAATGCATCCACAAATAGTAGTTCATTAGCACAAAACCCAACATGTTTAAGGTCATAGAAAAGATACTGCTTTTGGTACTTGGGTTGTTGTGCGTTGACACTATTAGAGGGAGATTGATTGATATATTATCCTAATACTCTTAGATCTCCTAGACATTTTAAGGTAATTGTGATTTGTTCACTTTTAAATAATTAAGTATTAGATTTTTCTTGCAATTTGGGGTGAAAAAGCCATCCAAATACCAGAAGAGCATATCTGTAAAATTATACCTTTCTGTACGCCTTCCTTTAACTTGACGATGAACAGTCCAAACCTGTTGCGAATCACATTTTTAGAGAATAAATTGTGAAAATTTGATAAAATAGTGTTTTATTCTCCAAGACATAATTTTAAAATTGCCAAAGAATGCTAGTTGATCTCATAAATTAACCGTATTTCCAAGAAATCAAAATTTCCAAAGTGTCAGGTCCATTTTTAAAATAGTGGAACAAAAAATCACATTGCTTCAATTCAATAAAGTCAATCTTACCTCTTCGTCATCACCATCCTGATGCAGAATACTCTGTAAAAATTGCTGCCTCTCCGATCCTGTCGATTTCTGATCGAACATACCGGCCTGAATGACTTTTTCGTCCATGTTCAATTTATACCTTGCTGCCGCCAAAATTCTCTCTTCGACCGAATTAACTGTCATCAATCTCAAAACTCTGACTTCATTCTGTTGACCGATACGATGAGCACGATCTTGAGCTTGTAAATCCTGTGGAAAATTAGATTCGGTTAACGAATTTAAGGGAATTCGGGGAATTTTAAAATTCTCCTGAATATTATTTCAATGGTTAAGAAGCACGTAGCCTAAACTTTTGGTGTTTTAAGTCTGTAACTTTTATTCTGTATCAAACAAAATTTGTTATTTTAATGAATTTCTTTGAAGTACAATAGAAAACAGTTATATTTAAAATTTACATATTTATGATTTCATTACTTGAGCAAAATAATTATGTTTATATATTATTAGTTTTTTATGAGTTTGCTAACAAAGAAATCTAGAAACGCCTACAACAGTGAAAATGAAAGATTTATAAATGCCTTATATATTCAACCAGAGCTATTTGATTTCCTAACAAAGAAAAAACAGATTAAAATAAAAATAAATAAATTTACCTGATGGGGATTCCAATCAGAATCGAAAATAACGACCGTATCTGCACTTTGCAAATTCAATCCTAAACCACCGGCCCTTGTGGATAATAAGAAGAGGAAATAATCGCTATTTTTAGCGTTGAATTTCTTCAAGAGGTCTCCTCTATCCTCCGCTTTGGTGGTACCATCTAAACGTAAATATCCGAAACCTCTCCAATTCAGATAATCTTCCATTATGCTCATTAACTGTGTCATTTGACAGAAGAGCAACACCCTATGACCCGTTGCTTTCAATTTTGGCAATATGCGATCGAGCAATTCGAATTTACCAGAAGAACGGTATATGTCGGGCCTGAAATTAATGATATGGGGTTAAACATTACATAAAATTAGTAGCTTTAGATTGATTTAAATGTTGAAGGGAGAGTATTTTCATAATTTTGATTTCGGACATCCATTGCCTGAATTCTTTACATACACAATATATTCTAACCTGAAAAACAGAAATCTTAATGAAAATTAATACAAAAATAATTGTAACAAATGTCTAACATATACTGTGAAACAGGGACAAAAATCATGGATTAAATCTGAATTCACAATTTCTTCATATACACAATATATTCTAACGTGAAGTGATATTATGAAATAGAAAACTTCACGAAATGAATACTTGTCTCTTTAAAAATCAAGTTGAATTAAATTTAAAAATATATATATAATTACAAATCTCGTGAAAAAATAAAGATAAAAAATTATGTTGTGTATAACACGACGTTTTGGTTAGTAAAGTATCTCTGACCGTTATCATGTCAACTGAAAATGGTCGTGGCTACGCGTCTTTATATAGCCCTAGTTTGATGATGATGGAGGGGGTGGGGGTATTCTCACGTTCTGCATTCGATCGAGTAGGGGGAGCCATATAGGAGGGACTTCTACGCTTGAGTGGCTGTAGACATTTCGATTTTGTTTGATGAAACTGCGTCTTTGAACTTGATTCCATTGGATATTATGATGCTCGTCCCAGGTATGCTCTGCTATTCCTGATTTAGTCGTTTCTCCTCTGATTGTATGATTTTTGTGTTCTTTGACCCTGACCTCCAAGGGTCGTTTCGTTTCTCCTATATAGATCGCTTCGCATTCACAAGGTATCGAGTAGATGCAGTTTGTTGTCTATTGATTCTTCCGGCTTGGTTTTTGTGAGAAAACTTCTCGAGGTATTATCTGATTTGAACGCCGTCTGGATGTTGTAGTCATGAGCTATTCACGGATTTTCTCTGATAAGCCTTTTACATATGGTATTGATATTCTTGTCTCGCCCTCTGGAAATTCAGACTTTTCCATTTGCTGGTCGCATTTCTGTATAGTATCTTCAATTATTTTAGGACTGTAACCATTCGCTGAGAGATCCTTCTTGATGTTTCTCACTTTGTTCTCTAAATCGTCTTTGTTATTACAGATGGTTTTTGCACAAAGGTATAACGACCTTATGATACCTCTTTTTGTTGTTGCTCAGTGATTGGAGTTATAATTTAGGTACTGCCCCGTATGCGTTGGTTTCCTGTAGATTGTAGTGTGGAGCTTGTTTTGGTTTCTCTTTACTATGACATCCAGGGAGGGTAATTTCGCGTCTTTTTTCTTTTTCCATAGTAAATTTGATCAATGGTCGGATGTTGTTTATGTGTTGTTTTAGATCTGGCACATAAAGGTGTTCTTTCTATTTAGTCAAGTATCCCTTTTTTTTGTATCAAAATTGAAAGAAATATTTGAGAAGAGAACTTGGTTTTCAAATGTCATTGTTTGATGATCTCCTTTGCCTAAGAAAATGTTGATAACTGCAGAACTATTAGACCGATTTTGACCATTGACAAAATCAACCGAGATATTTGGGCCTCAAACCTTCTGGAAGTTTCAATCAAGTCTCTAGTTCTTTCGGAAAAAGAAAAGTTCTATCATAATCTGGGGTGTAAGTGATTACCAGGATATGTTTATTCCACGATAGACTGGACAAGATTCACTCAAAATAGACAAGGGGAACAGAGCAACAAGATAAATTAAAAGAAAAACACAGGAATGGTGTTACTGCGTTACTGTACTAATGGGTAGGTCATGGCAAAATGTTGCCTGAAATTAATTTTGCAACGGTATAGCCTACTGTGATTTCCTGTCTCAAGATAAATCTGAAGGTTAAGGTAGACACAGGGCTGAACAGACACGGCAACAGCCGAGGCTGAGACACCAAGAACTCCCGGCAAGTCGCCCCTAATGTAACATTCAAAAGTAATTCAGTCAAAATTCTTACCCTGAAATCATGCCACCAGCTATGCCAACGTGATCACAATATTTCTCTTCGATGTGCGGAAACATGAACGGGTGATTGCAGAGTTTCCTCAATTGGACAATAGTATTCATAAGCGCCTTCGCCCCACCTCTGCCCTTATTTCCCCTTTCTGAACCGTCGGTTAGAAGAACGCCTTTACTCTGCATATGTTGGTAAAGTACCTTCTGCAGTCCCGACATGTCACATTTGATTATGTATTCAACTTTGTCTGGCAACTGAGATTCGACTTCCTTCTTCAGTCTTCTGAGTAAAAATGGTCGTAGAACTTTGTGTAAACGTCGAATGATCAAAATCGTTTCTTCTTCGTTCAGTTCAACCTATAAGAAAAAAGATGAAAGAATCAGGATGGGAAGAGTTTTATTGGCGAAAAATTTTTCGTCACATACTTTTCAGAAAGTGTTATCCTGTTCGACGTGCAGTAATAAATATATAAGACAGGTGGGAGGTTCCTTCAAGATGAGGTTCAACGAACATGAAATGAATTTCGTGAAAAATAAACAAACCTCTACTTTTGCAGTTACATTTTTTAGAAAACGGCCATACTTTTCTACAATAGATAAACTTAAAATTTTACATGTAGAATCAAAAGGAAAGAAACTTGATTATTTAGAATCTGTTGAAATTTTCAAATTACTTCAGTATAAAAATAATGTAAAAATAATGAATGACTGTATGGATCTATGTGATTCCAAAATTTTTGAAATATTTGAATAAGTAACATCTGTTTACCAATCTTCTTTGACGTGCCGACATTCTAATAGTTGTTAGGCATCCTCTCATTTCACATATTTTTTAACCTGTTTTATTACCTCTTCTACCTTTGTATATGCATAAATAGCCTGTTCTGTTTGTTAAATCTTCAGTTGTCTGGAGATGGGAAAGTTAATTCCCGAAACTGGAGTCACAATTGAATGTGTAAATTATCAATTTATTGGTAGTAAGACAGTTATTTCTACCACTTGTTTTAATTAGAGAAAAACGAAGTTATTGGATGTTATATTAAAAACTTTTCAAATAATTTTATTAATATTGAACATGAACATGAAATATTGAACAATATGAAGGCTTACCTTTTCACCAGTAGTTGCGAACGGAGCATTAAACCATTGTTCAAAGGTTGAACAGCTCTTGAATATTGAAGGTAATAAGAAATTCAACAAGGCCCACAGTTCAGGTAACTTATTTTGTAGCGGGGTACCGGTGAGCAACAATCGGTGTGGGGCTAGGTAATGGGTGTTTAAAACTTGTGTGAGTTTACAATGATGATTCTTCATTCTGTGTCCTTCATCAATGATCATGTATTTCCAAGGAAGCTGAAAAGAATATATGATGAAGAATAGAAAACAAATGTAAAAAAATTAGACAAACTTTAGAAATAAAAGTATTATTAATAAAAGTATATTATATTAGTGGTTTGTATAAACAATTCATTAAAATATAATTACTAAAACTCAATAAATATCAACCTACAGTTGAAAACAATTGCAATAATTTTGGCTATTAGACTCAACAAAATTAAACTACTTGATGGGTTTTTAGAGACAAAGATTAGCTTACCTTGGCAAGAACTCCTTTATCTTTGATAACATACTCGTAAGTTGTCAGTAAAACATTGAACTTCGTGGAACGCATTTGACTCTGTATTGCTCTTCTGCCTGCGGGAGATCCTTTGTAGGATACCACGACTACTGAAGGAGCCCACTTTTCGAACTCCAGAACCCAATTAGAAAGAGTTCTGAAAAAAAAAGTAAAAACAAAATACATAATTAAAATGAAATTTCTTCGTATCTTGAAAGCAAAGATCAACCAACACTTACGATAATGGTACTATAGTCAGAAAAGGTCCATTGACTTTCTTTTTTTCCATCAGATAAGTAATAAGAGCAATGGTCTGAATTGTTTTACCGAGACCCATCTCATCGGCTAGAATTCCATTGAGATTGTTGTTGTATAAAGAAACAAGCCATTCCAAACCTTTTATTTGGTACTCCTTCAGTTTACCATTAACCAATATGGAAGCTTGTTCGGTAACTATTTCATGAACTGTATGGGCGATACTGGAAGTAAATAAAACAACTATGTAATAAAATGAAGAGATATAAATTATTTTGAATACAGAATATTATATGACTTTCACAAAATTATTTATATTATATCAACATTATGTATTAGCTTGCAGTGAACGTGCTCTTGGTAGAAAACATTGTTTTAAGTGATTAAAATAATCAGAAGTGGAGATTTTGATCTGGGAAACGACTGGAAAAAATAGCAGACACAAAATTGCATCTTTAGCAGATGAAGATGATACTTTCAAACTTTCCGTTTTCAACTTTAGAGTACATTGAAGTATGGGTGATATAAAACATTTGAAAATTTATTTAGTTCTTGGTTATTTTGCAAAATTATGTGAACAGATATCTGGGGTCCTTTATTTTTAATTATTTGCTTACTATACATTATTAATAGATCATATTAGAGCCTAGCCTAGTGATAGTGAACATATTCTTGAAAGCACACAATCATTCCCTATTCCCAATTTTAATGACCATACAGTTTGTGATATTTTAATGAATCATTTAAGTGACCATATTTCCTTCTTTAAATTAAAAATCTCTCACAATCTGAGTTCAGTATATCACCTTGACATCCTGCTTAAAGAAGGTGGCTCCCATTTATAACTAGCTAGCCAGTGATACTGAAACTCTGAAACTGTATGTGACACAAACTGCAGGACCAAATCACTTTGGAAAGAAGATAGTGTTCTGTGTTTTTGAGATCAGAAGGATGTAATTTATTATGAGCTGCAAAAACCTGGTAGACTGTTAACACTGATTTCTACCAATACCAAATGATCGATTTAAATCGAGCATTAGATGAAAAACGATCGGAATATGGAAAAAGCCAACAGTCATTTTGTTCCACAATAATGCCCCATCACACACAGAAAATTAGGTCAGGAAAACGATCAATGCATTCAGTTGGGAAATACTAGCATACTACTTACCTGATTGCGAATACAATTTGAAGCATTATAGGATAAAAACAATAAATGAATTTCTGAAGAAAGTAGAAATTCCTTTTTGAAGATCAACTTATAATTAACGTTTTTAAAGAATATTAATTAATTATTAGATAAAGAGGTAAATAAAAAATATTTTAATTTGATTGAAAAACATAATTTTCACATTAGAAATGACAACTAATCAGTGATTAATTGCAAAAAGACATATTTAATACTTCAACGAATGTTAAGAAATACTTACCTGTAATAAGTTTGTTCTTCATTGGCATTTTTATGATATTCATCATCTTCAACTTTAGCTTTCTTAATAACTTCTCTAGTTTTATCTTCATCGTCAACTAAATCATCATCTTTTTTGCCTATAACAAAATCGCAATAATTTAAAGCTGAATTGTCTATATTCTCATCTTATTGATATAAATTGATGTTTTTATTGTAACTACTTTTAAAAAGTAGTTGAATTATTAGTTCTGTTTGGAATGTTTTGATTAGAACTTTATTTTTTCACAGATACGAAAAATATGTGTAAAAGAAAGTTTAAAGTTGATAAAAAGTGGAAGAATTGGATCATTCTACCGAGGAACTCATAAACCTATGTATAAAATTTACGATAATTATTTTCAGATGGAAAGTGATTCATTTCCTAACATTTACCCCGTCCTTCTCTGTCATCATCATCGTCCGAATCATCATCGGAATCAACAACTTCCCAGCCTGGATGTTGCTGTAGCCATTCACTCAGTTGACCCAAAGTTGGAGCATCTTCTCCAGACAATCTCTTTCCTGTTATTGTTTCAACAACTGTTACTGGTTTTTGGGAGTCTTGAGATCCATCGTCATCCAAGTCTACACCTTCTTTTTTCAAAGATTTTTTCTTTTTCTGGAATCAATATCAATTTTGAGTTTTAAAAGATATAAATAATAAGATAAAAAACACAGGGAACGTACATGGCATGTGTGCATGCAATATCAACTGAACCTAGGGTAAAATCTTTTAACATATGGACACCACAGTGACCTCTCCTTATCAAGTAGGCAAATGTCTGTTTTGACACTGACTTTGTCAGATATAAGTGGACAATCCAGAATTAGACATGTTTGTTAGTTCTACCTAACAGTAGTCTAAATTGTCAACAATATATACTGAATAGAAACATTTAACAAAACCAACATTAAATCAATTCAATCACAAACCTTTTTTCTCTTCTCTTCTTCTTGCTGTTTTCTTTTTTGTTCCAATTTATGTTGTTTCACCATTTCAGTCAAATTACTGATGTACTCATCAGTTTGTGAAAGCAAGAATGCTAAACGTTTATCTTTCTTCTGATCAATAAGCTTCCTATAACCTTCTTCATCCTCTGCCATGAGTCTATAATGTTAAAAATAATAATTATAAAGTTGGATAAATACCCGAATTACTGAAGATTCAACCTAATACGAATACTGACCTCCTCATACGTTCCTTTTCGATACGTTCCTGTTCTTTCTTCTGTTCCCTTTCGGCATTTGCATGATAGTTCATAACTGCCTTGTTCAATCTCGTCAATTTAGCCTGATTGTTCCGGTGGAACTCCTTGAAATCTTTACCATGCTGCAAAACAGACGTGAGGAACTCCTGGTGTTTCTGCCTACGTTTACGTTCGGCCTCCAACTTTTGCTGCTTCTCCAATTTTTCCGTAGCTCTAGCCTCCCGCAGACCTTGACGTTTGGTACGTTTGTAGGCTTTAACATTGACGGCTGTCTCCAGGGTCGTGTCCCGACGGGTGCACGCGATTATTTCACTCCTGAGCTGGCGTTGGAAATTTAGACATCTAAGAGCGCGTAGCTCGATCTGAGCTTGAACTCTTAGGTCGTCTGACATGTTTGTGGGAAGATTGGTGAGCTGTTCGATACGTGCTGCAATTCTTGCGGCAACTCTATCGAAAAAAGTAAAAGGTACTAGTTTGAAAACTCAAATATTTCATCAAAAAAAAAAATATATGAATACAGAACACCATTCGAGCTCTACAATATGAGAATTTTACTGGATAACCTAGTAAATTATCACAATAGATAAGATTGTGTAAATTAAATGTGTCAATTATTCCTTTAATGCATCATTTTCAAATAACTATATTACTGCATGTGTAGAAAATTTTGAACTTAATATGAAAAATCCCTTACCTATTTTCTCGTTCTTGAAGAATGACGAGGGGATCTAGACCTGCAGGTTTAGGAATAGAAGTAATACGATTCTGTTTAGTAGGCATCTGTTGATGGGGTGGTTGTTGAGGTATATTGGGACGAATTCCAGGCACGTGGGGTGCCTGCGGACCAGGAACATTTCCAGGCTGAGGAGGTTTGCCTACGATATTTGGCTGTAAAGGAATTGATTAGTAAACTCAAATGTTTCTATTACATTATCTATAATAAATTTTAATTACAGATTGTTTTATGTGGGCCACCCGGTATGAACATTAATTCAAGATAATCTGTATTTAAAAGATGAAATTAAATAACCACCACCAATTTCCAATCCTACAAAAATGCTTACTGATGCAGTATCTAGTCTAGATGTTATGAAATTGTGAATTTCAATTGAAGAAATTTTCAGAAAATAAATATAGATAATTATTATGTACCAACCTATACTGAAGATTAATATCTAAAGAGAATCTTTCTACGTCCTTTAATTAAAAATTTTTTTCTTTAATATATTTGGATGCACAAAACCAAAAGTGAACGATTAAGACTCTAATGGATTTGCAGTAAAATCATGGTAGATACAAGCACCAGAAGATACGCAAACCAGTATCAGTGATACAAACATATAAAAAAAAAAACGTGTATAAGGTCTAGAGCTTGAAATAATGTCATTTCACCCACACAAGTGTAAATGTTTCTTCAGGTCCTGTATAAAAGGAAAGTGTGTTATGAGGAATTCAAGTGTTTGCATAATCTACTTGACTATAGGAAGAATAGATTGATATTGCATATCATACTAGTTCATTATTGTACATTTATTGCTTGGTTAGCAATTCTCCTAGCAAAAATAGTGTCTTAAGATGTCTAAAATTATGGATTGTTCATGGATTTTGTGTACGTGATATTTTGTCTGTGTTACAAAATAGTTTCTTTGTGCCGTGCCTCTGGAGCTACTACACTTAAATTTTCCTAGCTTTCTTGCAATGTGCATATAGCCTTTTAGAAAATGTGTATAAGAAATTGAAAGGAAGAGATTCTTTCCATAAATTGACATAAATCTGTCAATCTATGAAAAGAATCTATGCTTTTCAATTTATTTTAGAAATTTTCAATACTGTAAGATTTTAACATTTTTCCGTTCTTTTTATGCTACTGAATTTCATTGCAACTGCCTGAACTGAAAGCCTATTAAAAACTATATAATTTTATAATCGATTTTGTATCCATTCTTTTTGTAATGTATTGAGGCAGAATACAGTCGGGCTTAGACTGCATATTTACTTGAATATCGTGATTGTATTAGCAATCGACAAGTTTTGATTTTATACTAATTTTCCATCTTTTGTAGCCTGGTAACCTTGAGATAGTTACCAAGCAGTTAATTGATGTTACACATTGTTATGTTCAAAAGGGACAGGATTTATTGAAATACCCTTAAACTTGATCTGTATATCATGAAACTGCTTGCATTTTTGTTTGATACACATGTATATATTTTTTTTACATTTACGCTGAGCTTGTTTTAATGAAGCCAATCAGAGTAATAGAGGTCTATATTATATTAATCATTGATTCAAGTTCCTCCTCAATTTTTCCTGAATACACCAACATAGTGTTGTCTGCGAAAGTGAAATACCTTGACCTAGAACTCATCGTCTGCACATAAACTATAGGTCCCAAGACAGAACCCTGCGGTACTCCCACATTGAATTTATTTTTCACTGCTTTGTTAATTTCTGCAGGTCTTAAGAAGTTTATATTATCTGATATCCTGTCTGGTGTAACTTCTTCAAAAAAATGTCAACACATTTACATAATATTTTGGCAGATTATGCATCTACAACTTGAAATCTTTATGATACAAGAATATGTATTAATTTTTATTTAACGTCAACAGTTGCACATGGCAGAATTCAGTAGAAGCATCATCTGAAGTTATATAATCTTTCTTAATCAACTGTGCGGATGTTAACTGTTAAGATCAAATCTTTCTCAAGTATAAGTGCGCACACAGAGGTTTTAGACATCTTATATTGTATCCACTACCAGAAAAGGACAATGTTGTTCAAATCAAACTGAACTTTTGGATTTTTTACCTTATGAATTCAATAACGAACTAGTATGGCATAAATCCCAGTGATTAATAGATATTTATGATCCTAGGAGAGTTACAAATCACGAATTTATAAACTCACTGCCCTCCAGGCTCAAACATTTATGTAGCTCCCTCGGTACATAAATAACTATTAAATGTGCATCACACAATAACGAAACATGCAACATTTTCTAGCGACCAAGCAATTACTGCTCTAGTGGCCTAAGTATTTATTCATTTGTCTTCAACAGCTAAAAATCCATCCATCTGCCATATTGTGGTGAAATTTCGACTATCAAAATGCAAAAAGCCGAAACAAACATGGTGCGCATGCATTGGGCAAACGCTTTACCTGCACTGGTCCCTGTGGAACTTGAGGACCAGGAGATGGATTAGACTGGTTTCCCATAGACGTTGGAGGTCTGTTATTTGGCGGAGGACCACCCGATTCTGGAGTTTCATTCGTTTCGGGTTGCCCAGCCTAAAATTGTTGCAAGTGGAAAGATATTGTTTTTTCCAATCAGTTTGGTGCACATTTGACAGTTGGTCTAATATGAAAATGAACTTCAGTCTGCCACATTGAAATAGAATGTTCATTCGCAATTTTATGTGTTTTTTTCAAACCTACTGCCACAAAATGTCTTTTGAAATACTCAAGAATTATGAAAATTAGTTCTATTAGGAGTATAAATAAGTTCAAGTTTCAACGGGCGACGTAACATGTGTCACGCTGCAAAATAACTTTGTCGTCTCTGTCGGCGTATTGCGGCCGCTTTTCTCGCAATGCTAGGCTCAAACGCATTAATTGTTGTCGGTAGACCTCCCCTGTAATCCTTTCGTCCGATTGTAGCAGCTCATAATACACCACACCCAGCTGGTCCCACCAAATACACCGCATGATCTTCTCGCCATGAATCTTCAACTTGACAGTTGATGATGAGGAATCCATACGTTGCCTGACGTTTTGGATTATAGTAATGGATTCATTTTTTATCGCTAGTCGCAATTCGATACAAAAGTCCTTTCTTTTTTGCCGTTGGAGCAGTTACATGTGAACAAACGGCGTTCGATGTCTCTTGGCTTCAGTTCATACGGCACCCAATTTCCTACCTTTTGAATCATTCCCATTGCTTTTAAACGATGGCAAATGGCTGGTTGACTGACTAAGTGTTTTTGCGAGTTTCTCTTGCGTTTGTGATAGATTTTCATTGAACTTTGCCTCTAATTAAACTTTGGTGCCCCTATGAGTGGTTCTTCATTTTCCAAATTGAAATTGCCACTTTCGGCAGCACATATTGAGGTTAAACTCCCCGCAAAAACACATTATTTAGTACCAAAGTTGACAAGTAGTAGCAACATCTGTTACCAAAACCGCGTGAACTTATTTTTACCTCTAGTACCCCCAAAGTGTCAAATGTGCATCAGACCAACAAGGATTAGATTATAGTAGTTATGTTGTTCGATCAGTATCTATCAACTTTATTGTGGATTTTTAAGAAGTTTGTGGCCAATCAACATGGAAGTTTGTAACACTGAGTTTAACGTAATTTTTATCCTGGTCACAACCGCCGTGCTAAGTTGACTATTCAATATTTGGTGGTCAAATTTATGTAAATTTGGAGAATGTTAGGAAATTTAATTACTATGTACTTTTTGTGTAGATAATTTTGACTGAAACAATTTATGAATTTCATCTTCCGTTATAAAAAAGATTTAAATTTAAAAACACCCTATAAAGTAAATGAAATCATTAACACACAGCATGAAAAATTCATCCTTTTCAAAAGAAATATCCAGATTATCAAAAAACTTCAATTTTTGTTGAAAATAATTAGCCAAATTGAATTTTTCAACTCTTAAAAGGTGAAAACTAAGACTCATAATTAACCTGCAAAATGCAGTTGTAAACAAATACTCACGTTAGGAGGTTGCCCTGGACCAGGTGGTTGAAATGGGCTTGAAGGTGGAGTTGGGCATTGAGGTGTTCCATCTGGCCTCTTACCTTGCACGGCTAGAGCCATTTGTGACGTAATAGGCTGATTTCTTGCGAATAAACGATAAGCCATAATTTGTGCCCTAAAACATTTTTTTACCTTTTAATCAAAATATAATGAATTATCCTCCATCATCAAGGGTTACACCTGTTCAAAAGTATTTTGGAAAAGATTTTAACCATTAATAAGGAGTATGAGCTATGGTAATAGAAAGTTAACATGAGGAAAGTTTATTCTGCGTTGGTAACATGAAAATATCGAGAATACATTTCTTTACTTGAATTAACTCGCAAAGGTATGTCTTGTATGTATTTTGCATACTCTAGATGGCGTTAGTGTATTATTAATATCTTAGTCTCTGCGTATGTATTTTGCATATTCTAGATGGCACTATTGTATTATTAATATCTTGGAGTCTCTTGTGTATAGCGAATATAGATAATTGACAGATTTGTAATCACTAGCATACATTGCACTGACAAATCAATTTGAAACGTGTGCATGTCTGCAATTTGCCTCTGTGATCTAAAAAACCTTGTCTAGTTTGTTTGAGTATAGAATTGTTATACAGATGTATGTTACACTGTCTCGATTTCTAGAACTTTCTATTACCATAGCTCATACTCCTTATCAATGATTTTTGGTACAGATCAGCCGAATTAATTTATTGTAAAGATTTTAACTATAATTTAAAAAACTAGAAAAGCACAGACTTGAAGTCAGAAGCTCAGAAGTTTACCTCAGTTGGTACTTTATTCCTATTTCAGTTACCACATGATATGGACAATATTCAAGACATTCTGCAAAGACAAACTCTACCATCTTTTTATGGTATAAAGAGTTGCCAACTGAAAACGAAACAGAGTCAATTACAGAAAGTAATAGAAGGACCAGAAAGTGATGTTGTTTCTGCACATGTCGATATTTAATTGTCATTTATCAGGTCAAGTCATGTCAAAGACATTTTAAGGTTATTATGACTTGCTCACTTCGGAATGATATTCCGAAGTAATATTATTACTTTTTTTTTGCAATTTGGGATGAAATGACCAGCCAAATACCAGAAGAGCATGTCCGGCATTGTATGCTTTCTGAGTTTCACAAGGGTGAATTGCAACAGTTGCGACCAAAAACATTTGCTATGTTTATCCAAGTGCATAAGACAATGACTCCAAATGAATCACCACGAAGTACTGCGAAGCCAGGTTTACATCCGAAAATGGCGCTTTTGTGGGTTTGGTGGAGTATACGCGGAATTGTTCATTTTGAAGTGCTGAATCCTGGAGAAAATATTAATACAGATCTTTATTGTGAACGATTGGATCGAGTGAACCAATCTTTAATCGAAAAGTATCCAGCGATTGTCAACAGAAAAGGCGTTATTCTGCAACATGACAATGCAAGACAAACCTTGGGAAATATTAATGAAATGGGGTGGGAGGTACTGCCTCATCCACCATACCCGGCCGACGTTGCACCCTCGGATTTCCATTTATTCCGATCGCTAGAACATTTTCTAACTGACAAAAAATTTGAATGATGTCCAAAATGCCATCTCCAGATATTTTACTCAATTGATTTTAATCGGTCCGTCACTGAAAATTTGCACACTAGATGGCAAAAGGTTGTTGATAATGAAAGTATTTGCATTATTGTTTAAAAATAAAAACTTGTTGATGATTTAGTTGTTTGAATTGAATTTAAAAAAGCGACATTACTTTCCGGTCCACCCAATAAGTCAACATTTCAGTCGGCCATATTGATGAACTAATTTTAACCACCGAATTAACGTTTCCGTTGTTCTAGAAAATTTCCCACTATTAGCTAGTTTAATGTTTAATAATTTTCTTGCTTATGTATTTTAGGATATTCATTGAAAAATTAAAATGTTTTGGGAAACTTTTGAAAAAGCGTATGAATTCTTATTAATAGATACTCCTATCTTATCTCTGGAATATGTTAATTACCTTAACTGAGTCATTTGTAGCTGAGAGAAAATTGAACTATTTCCATTACTACGGGCTCTAATAGCCAAGAGTTGAGAATATCTGGGGTCCTCTTGCAGTCCCTTTTCCTCCATTGAATCAATAGCTCTCTGTAGGGCACTGAGATTTTCTTGTCCTTGAGGCGGGGGTCCACCATGATTGTTAGATGGAGATGGGGTTGGCTGAACATTTGAGGACGGCGGAATGTTCTGGAAAATAAATCAAATTTTACCCTACAAACTGCATCATATATCTAATGAAATACTTTATTCAGATATATCCTCAAATCGATTCAAGAGTAATCATTAAATTCAACCCTTTATTCAAAATAACCTGAGAAAAACTTGAAATTTGCATTTTTTTTTTTCTAAAACTAGAACACAGTGAGTATCTAGACACTTATTCACAAATAAATTTATCATGCGACATATTAGGAGTATCAGTAAGTTCCTGCGGTTTTGATAACAGATCTGGCAACACCTTCATTCATGAGTGTCATCATTAGGCTTTCTTTTCAGTATCTGTCATTTATCCGAAGTGTAAACAACATATTTTATGTCTGCTCTGAAAATGTCAAAGTTTGTACCGAATAATGTGTTTATGCAGGGAGTTTTACTTCATTACCTTAGTATAAAGGAAAAGGCTGCTGAAAGTCATCTTGCTTTAGTAGATATTTATGGTGACCATGCTCTAACTGAACGAAAGTGTCGGAAGTGGTTTGCCTGATTTAAAAGTAGCAATTTTAATTTGGAAGATGAAGAACCACCCGGAGCATCACCAAAGTTTAATTAGAGGCAAGGCTCGATGAAAATCTATCACAAACTCAGGAGGAACTCGTAAAAACACTTGAAGTCACTCAACCATCCACTTGCCATTGTTTAAAAGCAATGGGAATGATCCAAAAGGTAGGAAATTGGGTTTTGAATGAACTGAAGCCAAGAAACGTCGAAGGACGTTTTTTCACATATGAGCAATTGCTCCAATGGCAAGAAAGAAAGGGATATTTGCATCGAATTGTGACTGGGGATGAAAAGTGGCTCCATTACGATAATACAAAACGTCGGGCAACTTATAGATGCCTTATCATCAACTGTCCAGCCAAATAATCATTGCGAGAAGATCATGTTGTGTATTCGGTGGAACCAACTGGGTGTGATGTATTATGAGCTGCTACAATCGAACCAAAAGAGCACGGGGAGGTCTACCAACGACAACTGATGCGTTTGAGCCTAGCATTGCGAGAAAAATGGCCGCAACGCAATACTTTGGACTTTGAATTTTTCACAATAAAACTTCAATTTTCGAAAAAAAAAATACACAAACTTATTTATATGTTGTAGCAATATTTTTATACCTTCGGAAGGCTTTTGATTTGCTCAATTCCGCCATTGGCCTTTCGAAGTATTACCGTTTAGGACTGCATGGTGTTTCGACTGGACTGGCTGAGGTCCTACTTCGACAATAGGCAATTTTCTGTCAAAGTTATGTCTATAACAGCACGTTGGGTGTCCCTTAGGGCTCAACTCTTGGGCCGCTACTCTTCTACCTTTTCATCAAAGACCTGCCAGACTTTATCAACACAGGCAAGAATGTTTTGTTTGCTGACGATGAAGCGGTTATGGTGACAGGTTCTAGTGTTGGAGAGGTCGAGCAGAACGTTCAGGTGGTATGCGAGCGTATGGAGGCGTGGTGTAAGCGTAATAGGTTGATCTTAAACGGCGAGAAAACATCCTACATGAATTTTTATAATATAAAGCCTATGCGGGAAACAGGTCTCTCAGTTGAAGGAGAGGTGAAATATTTGGGTTTGTGCGTCGAACCTTCCTTGAGATGACTTGCACATCGATTATATCTGTAAACGCTCATATTGAATCATTGGATCATGTTGTGTATTCGGTGGGACCAGCTGAAGGCGTTTTATGAGCTGCTACAATCGAACGAAAGGATCACAGGGGAGGTCTACCGACGACAACTGATACGTTTGAGCCTAGCATTGCGAGAAAAACTGCCGAAATACTTCAAACTTTGAATGTATAACCAATTTTTCAGAATGAAGCTTAAATTTTCGAAAAAAATCGCACCAACTTATTTATACTCCTAATCCTAAAATTTTATACCCTGTGCCCTGCTTAATAAAGTTTACAATGAATAAACTTTTTGCTCAATATACGTATTTTATTTTTATTAATTTCAGTAAAGTAATTTTACTAAAATCTTTAATTGTTTTGTAGTATTCACTTCAAATGTTATCTATTAATCAAGTACAGATCTTTATATTGCCTTTAAGTACCTGTGACTGTTGCGGGTGCGTAGGGTGAGGATGTCCAGGATACGGCTGACCTGATATATTTTGCGAATGCATCGGAGGATTTTGAGGACCACCTGGATGTCCCGGCAAAGGTGCCTGAGAAGATCCGTGGATCGGATGAGGACCCATCCCATGATTGGGATTTGAAGGAATCGGCCCTTGCATATGATGACCATGAGGACCCTGACCTTGATGGTTGTGGGGTACAGCAGGGTGGCTCTGAGGCATATGAGGCTGCTGTCCCGAATTCGGTTGTGGGTGCACTGGGATAGATTGCGGGGGATTATTATGACCCGGATGGGATGTGTGGGATTGAGGCATATGGTTGGAAGTAGGGTTGGGAGCTGAATGGGGCGGGCCATTTATGTGGCCCCCCATAGGAGACGGACCCTGAAAAGGACTGTGGGGTGAATGAGGTGGGGCAGGGCTTTGTGTGGGTGGGCCCATGGGACTGGGTGCCTGGGGAGGATCCATCGGGCTACTCTGAGGCGACGGACTCGTCATTTTCTGTAACAAAAATCTGACTTAATATCGAAAGACGATTTTTTTATCATTTCATTAAAGCACTGGAGAAAAATATCAACCTTTAATTCCAATCAAAAGAAGTTATGGAGAATATTAAATACAGTTCAACTTACATGAACCACATTGTCTTTGACACGACTTTGAAGTACAAATGACAATCAAATATCAATATGCGCAGAAACTACATTACTTTCAGGCCTCCCTAATAAAGGTTCTTTCATTAAAATTATTGAAATTTTTATTTCATCATAAAGTACAATGGATATTATTAGTTATGAAACAAAACATCTGTTAAATGTCCGCCACGGAAACCCTGACAGAAATGAATTTGTTGGAACCCAATTTACCATGACTCTTTCACAGAAATCAGGTCGTATGTAAGAAATTACTCGTTCAATGTTGATCTGTAAATTGTCCCAATTTGCTGCATGATCCCTGTAAACCAATGACTTAATGCAATCCCAAAGAAATCAACAAGGCGCATAATTTATTGCTCCATATCTTGAAATAATCGAATCACAGAATTTTGTTTTCAATAAAGTCATATAGACTCTTGAAATGATCTGTTGAGTTCTTGGGTTAAAACAATTTTTTATGGATGTAAACCAAGGTTTTTTCATAAAATTCGCCACAAAGATGCCTGGTTCTTGTGAATGTTGAGAAATCGATAAATTTTTGCCTTCACAAACACTTGGATTTACGGCACCAATATTCTCTTAACTTTTTTTTTTTTTTTTTTATTATCATTTATTCATTAGCAATCAGAATACAACAATTCTCTTAACTTCTTGCATTTCTTTGTCTCACTGGCACTGTGACATCAATTTGTTTCAAACTTCAATAAATGTTCAACTGTTCATTCATCAGGACAATTCTAATGACTAAAAATTGGTGTTAAAGCACGTAAAGTTAGAGTAACAGATCAGGATTTTTCATAATAAATTTGGATTATTTGTAAACATTGTTGGAGTGTGTACATCCATGATTCAATGGTACACATTGACAAATACAACTGTCAATGTCACAAATAAACAATGGCTGCCATGCGTGAGTAATGTCAATTCAAAAAAGGGATTGAAAGACCCTTTACAAGGTGCGAAACAAAATTTTTTATCCTTAAAATACTGATTTAGTAATTTTAATCAATAATTTATATTTGTTTGAATTCTTTTATTCCCTTTTTGGTACTGTATAATAAATGTTAATTTATAAGGGTGGTTCAAATATGATCGAGACAAACTCTGTAGATGACGCGCTTGTATGTTTCGAAGGTCGTGGCTTGAGTATTTGATAGTTG
This sequence comes from Megalocaria dilatata, assembly GCA_034642435.1. Lineage (NCBI taxonomy): Eukaryota > Metazoa > Arthropoda > Insecta > Coleoptera > Coccinellidae > Megalocaria > Megalocaria dilatata. Next base: position 47,816,842 of record CM067860.1, on the reverse strand, counting down.
GGTCTCTTACGAACAGTGTGGCATTGGTTTTCGTCGGGGCACGTGTTTCACGCGTGTGCTACGACCATGAGTGAACGTCAAGTGCGTACTGCTGTTGCGCAACGTATTATCATTCGTTTTTTAGTGGGAGAAGACGTTAAAAACACGGATATTTTTGTGCGTTTGCAAAAGCAGTTCGATAGTGAGTGGCTGAGTAGGGCTGCCGTGTTTAAATGGGCCAAAGCATTCAAGGATAGCCGCGAAACCGTCGAGAATGAGCCGCATGATAGTCGACCGCGAACCAGCGTCACACCAGACAACATTCGCCGAGACGAACAACTCATTTTGGAGGACCGCAGGATGAATGTTCGAAACATTTCGGCTGAAGTCGGCATCAGTATTGGTAGTGTAGAGTCTATCATTCACGAACACCTTCAATAAAATAAAATAAAAAACAAAATAACGGCGCGATGGACTCCAAAACTGTTGAAAATTAACGCGGTTGGAAGTTTGTCGCCGCTTACTGACGCGATACGAGGCGGAGGGGGACGGTTTTTTAACGCGATTCTTCACTACAGACGAAACATGGGTACACTATTACACTCTCGAAACCAAGGCGTCAAATAATGAGTGGAGGAAGAAGGAGGAAGGCGCCAGTCAAAGCGAAGACAACCTGGTCCGCGGATAAGGTAATGTGTACTGTGTTCTGGGACCGGCGTGCTGTACGTCGATTTCCTGCGCACTCAACGTACCATCAATGGTGCATACTACTCTAACCTTCTGAAAACACACGTGAAACCCGCTTATCGCTCGAAACGGAGGAGCATTCCAGCACGAAGTGCGATTCTCTTCCAGGATAACGCGCGCCCACATACCGCGCGTCTCACGCTCGATACAATATCGGAATTGGGGTGGAAGGTACTGGAACACCCCCCCTACAGTCCGGATTTATGGCCCTGCGACTACCACATCATTGGACCACTGAAAGAGGCCCCAGGAGGCCAAAATATCAACACCAACGACGAGGTAGAGGGGTTCGTGCGACCATGACTGCCAGAGTTCCAATTTTTCGATACTGGCATCAAAAAACTTCCGAAAAGTTGGACAAAATGTGTAAATAGTGAGGGGAATTACTTGAAAATATGTGATTTTTTGTAAATTTTTCGATAATAAATAAACGTGTTAGAGTATTTGTCTCTATCATATTTGAACCACCCTCGTATATTTCTTTCTGACATGGCCTTTTGTATTCCCTGTATCCAAGTTGTTTTTGGTCTGCCTCTTTTTAGTCGTTCAGGGGGTATCCAGTTCAACATTTGTATGGGAATACGTTCGTCCTCCATCCTCTGTACATGTCCATACCAAGTAAGTTGTGTCTTTTTGATGTCATCTATTATTGTTGTTTCGGCACCCATAATCTCTCTTATACGTTCATTGCGTATTCTCTGTATTCTAGAGATTCCAGCTGACCTTCTCCAGAAATCCATTTCTAAGGCCAGGAGACGATTCTGTTGTAACACACTCAACTGCCAGGCCTCGCAACCGTACAACACAACACTCCTTAGGGAAACGTTGTAAATATCTCGTTTATGTTGTTTAGAGATTTCTTTTGACCACAATATTGAATTCAATGCTCCGATTATTTTCCTACCCTTATTTATTCTTTGTTGAATTTCTTTATCAGTCCTTCCATTTTGGTTAATTACAGTTCCAAGGTATACGTAGTCTTTGCAGGATTTGATCTTCAATCCTCCTTCCAACATCAGATCTTTATTCTCTCCTCCAACGCACATGTACTGGGTTTTTGACATATTCACTGTGAGTCCCCACTTGTCGTATTCTTCCATAAGCTTTCGGGACATAAACTCAATATCGTCTTTGTCCTGAGCAAATATGACCTGGTCATCTGCAAAATGCAGTGTGTATAGCGTATTTCCATCGCTAATAGGAATACCCATATCTTTGCATGATCTTCGCCAGGTTTTGAGTGCTCGGTCTAGATAGATTTTAAATAGAGTTGGAGAGAGACTATCGCCTTGTCGCAATCCTTTCGTGACAGGGAAGCCATTGGAGATTTCATTTCCCACTTTGACTTTGGATGTTAAATCCTTATAGAACGCTTGTACGGCCTCTATGAGTTTATTTGCAGGAGATTAACAGAATAAATCTGTATAATATTTAAAATTTTGTAATAATCCTTTTATCAAGTGAAGACCTTTTTTCATTTTTTCATTTGTGCTATTAATAAGTGAGCGCTTGAGCTCCAGATGTCAAATAAGAACTTTACACTATCTTCATAAATACCTGCGATTGTTGCGGGTGCGAAGCAAGAGGATGTCCAGGATACGGCTGACCTGACATATTCTGGGAATGCATTGAAGGATTCTGAGGACCACCTGGATGTCCCGGCAAGGGTGCTTGAGAAGATCCATGCATCGGATGAGGACCCATACCATGATTGGGATTTGAAGGAATCGGCCCTTGCATATGATGACCATGAGGACCCTGACCTTGATGATTGTGGGGTACGGCAGAGTGACTCTGAGGCATATGAGGCTGCTGTCCCGAATTCGGTTGTGGGTGCACTGGGATAGATTGAGGGGGATTATTATGACCCGGATGAGATGTGTGGGATTGAGGCATATGGTTGGAAGTAGGGTTGGGAGCTGAATGGGGCGGGCCATTTATGTGGCCCCCCATAGGAGACGGACCCTGAAAAGGACTGTGTGGTGAATGAGGCGGGGCAGGGCTTTGTGTGGGTGGACCCATGGGACTGGGTGCCTGGGGAGGATCCATCGGGCTATTCTGAGGCGATGGACTCGTCATTTTCTGCAACAAAAATCTGACTTAATATCAAAAGACGATTTTTTTATCATTTCATTGAAGCACTGGAGAAAAATATCAACCTTTAATTCCAATCAAAAGAAGCTATAGAGAACATTAAATACAGTTGAACTTACATTAACCATAATGTCGTAAATGCTTAACAAATTATATACATTTTATAATATTTTCTTACCGAAATGTACAACTTTTTTTTTCGTGCGCTCATATCAGGATGCTATCATTTCGAACAATGTCTGTAATTTGGAAATTTCAAGTCATAATTTATTTGTAACAAATACTGATGAAAAATTCATGGTCAAATTCAATATGGTCTATCCATTCGTCCATTTCGAAAGAAATATACTGAATGACAAAAATGTAATTGTTATTTTCTTGCATATCAAGGTACCTTATCACAAATTAGAATTGATTAAATTTTCAGATCCAAATCTTAAAACTTAGGACCAAAACATGACAAAAATTATCAAGGAAATGAAAACATTAAAAAATTATTAGAAAATAGGTTAATCCGATCAAGTAATCATACACAGGTGCAAAATTATTCCTTGAGAGTTGTCAGTTTGAAAATATTCAATATAAAATGCATTAAATGAACGGTTCGGTTCAATATAGGTCAAAAATATCATAATATTCTATTCATTTTCGTCAAAAGAATTTTTTATTTGGTTTGACATTCTGAAATGTAAAATAAAATATAATGTATATATTACAAGTAGGAATGTAACATTAAATGTTTAGGTTAATTTACACTCTTGACAATTCAGGAATAGCGATATTTTATTTGTCAATAAACTTCTTTCTTTATGAAATTAATTAGTTAGCTAGAAAAGCGGCTAGTCCAAACAAACTGGGATAGGCCATCCATTTTATACACCATATATTTTCCACAAAATAATAGTTACTTGTACTTACATCTATGTACAGTAAATATTAAAAAAATAATATTTAAATATTATGATGATTGGTCCTTTTTAGACACATTTTATAAATATGTAATCTATATAATTCAATTCACAAACTTTAATCAAAGCTTCACTTCTTCAGTAGTTCCACCACAAAACGACGTAAACACTATTCATAGACGATAATTTACAAAATGTCTGTAAGCACAGAATACAATATTACACTGTCAAAAATAACAGAAATCAGATCAGTAGCTGAACCAGTATTAGAAATGGTGATAAAATATAATTTTAGGTGGAAGTTCAAGCAAAAATTTATAATTCTAATATTATGCTATTGATTATTAATTATACATCAACATCTTCTTCTTCGTACTAATCTGTTATGGAATATTGTCCATGATTTTGGAGAATCAAGCTCTAGGCCTCTTCCCGGCCCCATTTGTACCTCTTAGGTAATCTCTGCCACTCATATTAACTTAAAATTTTAATGAACTCCTAGTAGTAGGGATGAGAATAAATATATGATATGCAGAATTTAATTTTTTTTGTTATGACTAGATTGGAATAACGAATTCATGGAGGAATAACTCGGTACATAGTCAAAGACTAAATTTTGTTACATGAATCCGGCATAAGACTTTAATATCAATATTTTTCGATCTTGTTAAAAATACATTTAAAATAGGAGTTTTCGAAAAAACTTGAGTGTTTTCTATGGTTATTTTCGACATTTGTAGTGCCACCTATTGAACATTTTACGAGTTCTGCAGAAAACTGCATATAGTAAAGAATTCATTTTATCAACTATTCAACCGATTTATTTTAGTTCTGTTCATTCCTGAAAGGTAGCACGACAAAATAGTGACGTCAACTTATTGATTTGAGAACAGCATCTGCAGTCGGCAAACGCCATTTTGACTTGTTTTACTACTTTTATGTATGGTGGTTAATTAGGCTATAGTCTGTGGTGTCTATTATTGAATCAAGAAGTTTATTCTAGTTGATATTTTTGATTGCATCCCCATTTGAACGGACCAGAGTAAGTTTTTTTAACAAATGAATGTGTTATTTTCAATTATCTATGTAAAAGCATACCTAGCACAAAGTAGATTAGTCCCTGGCAGTTCACTGTTATGTCGTTGTTATCCATTTACCATCCATTTGTTTGTTTTTTTTCTGAAATGATATGAACTAAAATCTCAAGAATTTGATATAATCCAACTTACCAAAACCATACTTTCGTATTTAAATTTCACAGTAATGAATCTTTTGTTGTAAAGCCATTGCTTTAGTCGAATGGTGTAATTGTTCTTTAAATTGTCTCTACTTCAAGTTGCTTACATGAATGATCTTTTTTGCTTTTAATCTAAGGTATTAAGTACTGCAATATGGCAATGATGACATTAATATTACAACAATATTCGCGAAATATTAATTTTCACTCAACAGCTGACATTTGTAGCCTACTATTGAAATTATTATTATGGTTATCAGATCAGAATTAACTTTTTCCAGTGGTAAAATATCCATCAATTTGAAACATTTAATATACAAAAATTGAATTCCTTCGACAAAGAAGTAAACTTATGTTTGTAACAACAGATGTCTGCATTGATTTGGGATTTGGATAAACATTTGATTCTTGAAAAACTATTGTTAGCATTCTTTAATGTTGTTGGTGTTAATAAAAACTATAAGAATCTATATTGCTTGTATTTTATTTAACTTTGACACAGTTATATACAAATAATAAAATGAGGCGTGAACAAAAAAAAATGATCCATGTATCTATGTTCCTATGAGGTTATAAAATAAAATGTGGAAGTAATAATGGAAACTTTAAAGATATATTAATGAGAATGGTTAATTAATATTAGATGCTCAAATTTTAATACTTTCATCCAATTGTTCAGCATTTATAAATATACAGAGATATTGGCATTTTTTGTTTTTTACTGGTGCACATTTGAGAATCGGTTGGTTGACCCTGGACTTAACACAAACCTCAGTTTCTCACTTGTATTGCTTTGGATTTGAAAGTTTTATTGTTTATTATATTACATAGGACATTCCTTGTTCTCAAAAATTCTTCCTAATATTGTAAATTATTTAGTGAAAACAGTGTTTTCAAAATAACTGTAATGGGAGCATGTGTAGGTTTAGAAGACTAATCTAGCAATTTGAAGTTGTCCGGATCATTATGAAAACACTTTTTGTTTCCATGAAATCACAAAATCTAAAAGCATTGTTTCAGATCGAACAAGTTATCTGTTGGATAATTTTAAATACAGTTCTGGACAAATTTTAACTTTACTTATATTTTTCAGGCTCTTAGCTTCAAACTATTTCACTCGAAATGATACGATCTTTCTTTACTAACGCAAACAAAATGGATAAATGTGGTTTAGTTTACCACTTAGGTCGATCAGCGATCAAACTTCCATAAAACCAATAGAATCTTTCAATTAGGAAAATCTCTTAATTCACTAATGAAATCAAGTGTTTTTTAGTTATATCAAAGTCGAAAAGTAACATCTTTATATTAAGGCTTTATCCTAGCCTTCAGTATGATTCTATATCTTGCTTTCATATCAATTTATAATCGGAGAATTTTTTTTTACAAAAATCACTGAATCTTAAATTGACAGGTGCATTATATGAATCTTGGATTAATTGCCAGTTGTTAAACCTCAAATGAATGAAAATATACTATTTAATCTGATTGATTAATTTTAATTTTCAGGGATAAGGTTCGTTCACTGGGTTCTGAAGTTATAAATGTGTGTGATTAGACAGTATGTCTACATTTTCCAGTTTAGGATCCAAAGGGGGAAAGCCGAAGTTTCAATCTTTGGATATAAATAGAATTTACAAAAGCAGCAGAGTAAGCATACTTTTTAGTGTTTCAACACCTTTTTTATACAGGGTATGGCTTAATAGAGTGAGTAGAGTAGAGGGCATTGTGGAGGTTCAGAAAAGTATGTTTTATGTTTAGTGAGTCATTTGATTTTTGAGATGATCGAAATTTTCGGAATATTTGGTCTTAAAATTCCAGATCAAGAAAATTTTCCATTCCGTTTTCTGGATTTCTCAGCTATCATTTTTTGTATTAAATTGAAAATTAATATGAAGAAGTATTTGCATATTACAGAATAATAGCTGGAATTAATTCACCTCTACAGATTTTAATCTAAAAAATAAATCTCATGAAAACATTTAGAATCAAATTTTAAAACATGTCCTAAATACACTGTATCACTTTATAGACATATATATTACCTTCACATGTGGTGGAAATGAACTAGTAAAGGATCAAAAGAAATATAAAATAATGATCAAATTATTTAGACATCATCTTATACATATATATGTTTCGATTGGATGTTACAGAATCACGAGTTCCATCACCAAAAAATGTTCAACATATAATTCAAAAAGGCCTTTTTTTATTTTCCTTTTTTAAAGAATATATAGCACATTCTCCAGAGAAAGAACCTGATACATTCTGACCCAAAATATCATCAGTAAGAAGTTATTTGAATAAATAAAAATATATAAAAATACCTTCTTTAACACAACACATTTCTGCAACAACTAACCAATTATGGGATAAGCAGCATATTCCAATAAGTACTGCAATACCAGTAATTAATACTTAAAATTCACTAAAAAGTATTGATTTCATAACTGCTTCATGCTCTGCATCTTCTAATAATTTTTTTTTCAGTTCATTTATTAGCAATCTGAATATACACATTCTATAAGCTAATTTGCTAACTATGTAGCTTGCGGCTCTCACATGACCTTATAAGGCCTTTCCCTTCATCTATATGTCAAGTCAACTGGCCATTTCCTTCTTAGTCTTCTAGATTGAGACAGTACTACAGATGCAATAGATGGTTGGTACGGCTTTCCAGTTTAGAATGATGTTTATCACTCTTCTCTTTGATGACATCCTTTACATAAGGGATTTGTAAATTTTCGTGCAGGGTTTGATTGTGATGTACCACTGAGCATTTGCTATCATTCGAAGTATTTTTGATTGGTTTCTCCGAATTATTAATATACTTGATTTGCTTGTACGTCCCCAGAGCTTGATACCATATCCCCATAAAGCTTTATCACTGTTTTATAGATGAGTATCTTGTTTTCCAATGCCAATTTATATTTCCTACCTATAGGCTAATTTAGTTCTCGTTTTTTTAAGTCTATTTGCTTCCTTTTCTTAATTATGTGTTCCTTCCATGTATGTCTGCGGTCTAAATGCATGCCCAACTATTTTGTACTTGAGACCTCTGGTATTTATACATTATTCGTATATACAGGTGAACACTGGCCTCTTCGTAAGGTGAAATTCATTTGCACAGATTTGGACTCATTTATTTGGATTTTCCATGTGTGGAGCCATTTTTTGATTTCTTTCAAATGTTTCTGTAATTTATCGGTGGCGTTTTGTGGATCTTCGTCAACAGCTAGAATGCCTGTATCATCTGGAAAAGTTCCCAATATGGTATAAGGACTTGTAGGCAGGTCAGCCGTGTACAGCACAAACAGCAATGACACTTCCCTGAGGAACTCCTGATTGTATTGGGAAGTAGTTTGATTCCTCACTACCAACTCTAACTCTGAATCGTCTTGCACTAAGATGGGACTTTACAATAACAAGCAGGCAGATATGTTTTGATTTTATGGAGCAAACCAGGATGTGAGACTTTATCAAAAGCTTGACTCACGTCCAAGAACGCTGATGTACAGAATTGCCTGTGTTCAAGCTCTTTACTTATTTCATGGTTAGTTCTAAAAATTTGCTGTATTGTGGAGTGGTTTGACTGGAATCCAAACTGATGATCTGGTATTTGGATCGGAGTTTATACTTTGAAGCATCGGTTTTTCTAAAATTTTTTATAAAACTGGAATCATGCTAATTGGACGATAGGATGTAATGGTGTTTGCATCTTTATCTGGTTTAAGGATAAGTATAATTTGGGCTGCTTTCAGTTCTGGCCAGTAGTTCAGTTTCAGGAATTTCCAACAGCTCTCTGTCCAGGTCGTCATCACTTGGAGTGAATACTTTAGCCAAATGTTCAGCAAATATTTGTGCCTTTTCTTGGCCGGTCCTCGTCCATTTCATCGTTGATCCTGTTCTAATAAATGATCACATTCTGTTTGCATGTGTCAATTCAGCAATTTTTTGTGTTGCCATTCGCTCACACTTCAAACTAGGCCTTGTTTTGTTGAATAAAATAGATTTTCAACCTCAGGTTATTTGGATGTTTATACACTAAAATCCAAAATTATTTTGTTAAATTTAACCTAAAATGGTCTTAGTTTGTCCTAATCTAGAAAATGATCCATTCGACACAACGCAACTTATGCGGGTCAAACACGTACAAACTTTGAAACGAGACTGAATGAACATCTGACCAAAGGTCAGCCGACTTTGAATACATTGAAGCTGTCGATCACCATTAAGATACTAACACCCTCAAAATCCCCCATGCATGCCACATGCATTCGTTAGAGTGCTTGGAAATAAACTATAAGTCTATAAAGATCCCAATATTCAAACACTGAACAACCAAGTAGAATTGAACCGATCCCCAGAGAGGGTTTATTTTTTTAGATTTCAAAAATGTCTAATATCTGAAAAACAAGGGGATATATTAAACAAAACATTTTTCAGAACTGTTACAATGTCTACTCACGTTTATTACGCCACATCGTGTATACACTCGGTTTCAAAAGTCTTACACTGAAAGTAGAAGGAATATTTTAAAAAATTTGATTTCTTTGTAATTAATAATCAATAAAAATATTAAAAAAATAGAATTCTATTTGTTTACATTATTAATCAGATAATATGTTCAGAATAAACTTAAAATTTTAAATAATCTATCTGAAGAAAAAAAGGGAATGGAGACAAATTAATGTTAGACCCTCTTTCTTTTAAGTTCTAAAACTAGTTTATGAATACCTAAAATTAATTCATTTATTGCTTCTTGGGGTACATTCTCCTATTGCACTTATTAAATCCTTGTTTGTTAGCGGGATGGTTATTTCACCTGAAAATTGCTTCTGATGCATGTTCTGTAGGATTCATGTGGCCAGATTAATCTAATGATATTCCCATGTTCCAAAGTTCTAGTTCGATGCAATGTGATGATTGCATTTGAACTGGATAAAAAGTTGCCTTTCGAATAGAACTTTTCATGTTAAACTGCAGCAAATTTTGTCCAGTGATTATAATGCTACCTTGGGAGTTCCTCAGCGATCCATACTGAAACCTTTATTATTTATTCTTATTATTACTGATCTACCGGATCATATTTTAGTTGAAATTATCATAATTTTTTTTGATACTCCATAATTTTTAGTTTTAAACAACTTACTTTTATTATCTTGATAAATTTTCAAATATGGAAAGGTGCAAGACTTTTGATAGTGAGTATATTCGTTGATTTTGTATCTTTATTTAAATGAGAACTTTTAATTTTGAATTATTGCTAATTATTTATTGTGTCCTCAAAAAAGAAAATAAATAATTGATACGTGAAATAGTAAAATTAAAACAAATAAGAATATAGTTGAATGTTTGAAATATTACCATTCTTCACGGATACACTTCCACATTTGACTGTTTCAGGGTGAGAGTTCAGAAAAAACCCAACAAAAAAGCACTATACAATACAAACATGGCATGCAAATATTGGGAAAAGTACCAAACGCACGTAGGCCCCCTGCAAATTTACCTTCTTTAAAATCTGAACACAGTGGTAGTGAAGCTGCAGTACCATTAGTACCACCAGGTGGACCAGGATGGGGAAAACAGGATTCAAATTCTTCGCCCAATGGATTACCGGTTTCCAAACAAGATCATATTCCACCCCCAACTTTACATCAAGGTTTGTAATTAATAGAAAGGTTATAGTAGATCCTTAATTATAAAAACATTTATTAGGAGTATAAATCAAATCAAATGTTTATTATACTCTGGCTAATATAATATAATATAAATTACAATTTCATCCAAAACCAACAACATTTAAATCACAGACAACACTCAGTCACAGAAAAACTCTGAGAGCGAATAAAATGCTTTGCTGATAAGAAGTTCCTCCAACGCTCTTTTGAATCTAAAGAAATCAATATTTTCAATTCTTTTGGCAGTTTATTATAAACTGCTATTGAAATATATTTCAATATGGCGACTTCTTAAAGAGATAGGTATGGTGCCTGGGAACTAGCAAAGGCTCATTGTTTCTTGTCCTGTAGCAGTGCTCCCCCAAATGATTGTAGTTGTTTTTTTTTTTTTTTTGACGTGACAACGTCTTATAATTCAATAGAGCCGACTGCACGCACGAAAAAGCATGACTCATGCGGCGTTACGTCGCTCTGAGGCGTTCCATGTAAGGCTTGAAATGCAAGCGAGAGCGTGGAACGAGCGACAAAGAAGCACAATCGGCATTTGCGTTCGGCAGCGTTCGACATCCGTCTCTTTCCTACTTGAGTGAGCGATGCGTCTGCGTGGACAGCTGCTATACTATAGTACATTTACATGTTTTGATCGAGTATCAAGTGCAGTGAAAAGTGAATGTGGTGTCAATTGTTTATAGCAACGATAATTACAGCGATAAAGGTAATGATTCTTTCGATATTAATTATATATTCATTATATATTCAGTGATATATTATCGAATATTCGTGCTTTCATCATTAAAATGAACAGCATCGGTCCGCTAGTGCAGCGGTTGTAGGTTATGCTATAATTGACAAAATTAAAACAATAAGTTAACAGAACTATTTCTCGATGAGTAAAAAATCGATGGCTTTACTATTCAATCGAAATAATTATCGAGCGTAGCTATGATTTAAAAAAATTAAAACATAAATATTAAATCTTCCACATATCACAACAACGTGTCTGAATTGACAGGTTGGACCAGCCATCTGTCAAAGGGAACATTTTCTCCTATATCAAACACATTGAGACGGGCTTTTTAAAAACTAAATTTACGAAAATTTTAATGTTTCCAAATTTAAAATTTTAAATGCAAGATTCATAAACAATAATTTAATCAATGTTTATTCTTATAATGAATTATTTAAAATTATTACTTTTTTATGACAAATTACAATTAAATTTGCAAAAATAATTAAGTAACTAATTGAAAAAATTCAATTATATCTTTAAAATAATAAAATCAAAATTTAAATTTTTACAATTGAGTAGAAATTTAAACAATAAATTTTATTCGAGTATTTTGTTGTATTTTTATTTTTTGGATTTAAAATGATTTTCAGAATGAAGAATTTTATATTTTTTTTAAATTGCTTCGAACGACGATTCACTTTGCAGAACCGCTTACAATCCCACCATGGAAAAAAAGCCTGACGAACCAGAGGATGTCAATGGTTCTTGGCGCAGTTTATATTCATCCTGGAGCAAGTATTTCTAACAACAGTGTTCTTCTACATCAAGCACTATTTCCGTATGTTTATAACAGCCAGTATCTAAATCCCATCATGGAAGTTGATACCGATATACCAATTCTTCTTTGTGGCGACTTCAACACAAATGTGAAAAATGACGAAACATTCATCAAATTCATGAAAGACATGTTTAATGTCGTTAATAACTCAACAACACTAGGAGGCACCAGCATCGATTTGACTTTTTCAAAACACATTAAACTCGAAACACTCCCTTTCATTTCCTACTTTTCCTATCATCGTCCTATTCTCAACAGAATAACACAGATTGTAAGAAATTAAATATTACACATGTTTAAAAGTTGTAAAACAATTGCTCAACGCACATTTATACTAGTAAAAACTATTAAATTGTGAAAAAACAATTGACATAATTGTATTTATGCGTACAAAGAAATCTAACTTGATCAATTTCATTGTGATTTCCAATTACCTCCTTCTCTATATACATACAAAACTATTAAACAAATGAAATTAAAATTTTCTTTTGAAATATGCTACCATTCCATCACTATTTTCTTAAGACGTTGTCACGTTCAAATATCGTCAGTAAACCGACTTTACAGACAACCACTTTTTGTTTTGGAAACAGGACCGCCTTAAGTACATAGATCAAGGGAAGTGTGAGAATTGGACTATTAATGAAATAGTTTTTGCACGAGTCTCTAGCTTTTAGGTCGAAAATTAACCTAATGAGCCTCTTCTGCGAGATAAAAACTCCATCAGAACTAGGAGCATCATATGTTTATATGCAAGGTGACAGTAGACCATGGAGTAATATATGCTGATAAGATCTTTTCTATTCAGGCAAGATTTAAGCTGTTTGATAGCAAAATATGCTGAATTCAAGCGTTTTCAGACATAATCGATGTGCAAGTGCCATCTCAATGAAGGTTCGATGCACAAACCCAAATATTTCACCTCTCCTTACCTCATTCCCGCATAGGCTTCATATTATAAAAATGTATGTAGGATGTTTTGTCACCATTTAAGATCAGCCTATTACGCTTATACCACGCCTCCCTACACTTCGTTACCACCTGAATGCTCCTATCGACCTCTCCAATACTAGAACCTGTCACCAGAACCTTGCCTATGTTGACAAAGTCCTGCAAATCGTTGATGAAAAGGGAGAAGAGTAGCGGTCCAAAAGTTGAGCCCTGAGGAACACCCAACGTGCTGTTATAGCCATCAAACCATCACTACCAAGACAAAAAATTGCCTATTGTCAGAGCACGACCTCAGCCAGTCCAGGCAAACACCACGCAGTCCTAAACAAAAGTGCAATGGCGGGATTGAGCACATCAAAAGCCTTCCGAAGGTCGAAAAATATTGCTACAATGTATAAATAAGTTCGTGTTTTTTTTTTTTTTTTTTTCGAAAATTGCAGCTTTATTGTGAAAAATTGGTTATATATTCAAAGTATTTTCCGTCACTAGCCACTATTTTTTCCCATCTTTCTGGCAATTGACGGATTCCATCCTCTTTGGCTGTTATCCATCATGCATCGATCCACTTTTTGACTTCATTGTAATTGAAGAAGTGCAAGTCAGCTAGGCCATGTTGCATCGATTGGGAGAGATGATAATCGTAAGGGGCAATGTCTGGGCTGTACGGCGGGGTAGGGCTTTCCATTTGAGCGTTTCTAAGTACGTTTTAACGAGCAACGCAACATGTTTCATGCTGCAAAATTACTTTTGTCGTGTCTGTCGGTGTATTGCGGCCGTTTTTCTCGCAATGCTCGGCTCAAACGCATCAATTGTCGTCGGTAACCTCCCCTGTCATCCTTTCATTCGATTGTAGCAGCTCATAAAACACCACAGCCAGTTGTTCCCACCAAATACAACAGTATGATGTTCTCACAGTTGATGACAGTTGATAGTGAGCCATCTATACGTTGCCCGTTGTTTTGGATTATCGTAAAGGACTCACTTTTCATTCAATTCAGAACCCTTTTTTTTTTTGCATTGATCACACCTGAAGAACGACGTTTGACGTCTCTTATTCATACACCACCCATTTTCCTACCTTTTGAATCATTCCCATTGCTTTTAAACGATGGCAACTGGCTGGTTGTGTGACTCCAAGTGTTTTTGCGAGTTCATCTTGCATTTATGATGGATCTTCATTGAGCCTTGCCTCTAATTCTTCATCCTTAAACTTTGGTGGCGGTCCGTGTCGTTCTTCGTCTTTCAAATCGAAGTTGCCACTTTTAAATCGGGAAAACCACTTCTGACACATTCGTTCAGGTAGAGCATGACATCCACCAAAATACGATGACTTTTGACAGCCTTTTTCTTCATATTCAAGTAATTAACGCAAAAACACATTATTCGGTACAAAAGTTGATATTTTCAGTGCACATAGAAACTAAGTTTACGCTGCAGCGAAATGACAGATACTGAAAAAAAGCCTAATTATTAATAAATTAATTCAGGTGTTGTCGGATGTAACAATGGAATTGTAATCTTAGATCTTAGGAGAATTATTTCGTATTAATAATCTGTTCACCCCTTTTTTTGCAGCAGGTGCTCAACCATCCCAAATTGTCCCTCTCAAACAAGAAGTCCCACATGTACCAAGTGCACCAGTAGACAAATCATGGAGTTCTGTCATGAGCAGAGGAGACGCCCACTCTCACCATCCTCCCCCTTACCAAGGTCCCCAGTTTCAGCACGATTTTCCCAGCCTCTCTGCCACGGAAGGAGGACAGAACAGAGGTGCAGGAACAGAAGCTCCATACTCTTCAGGTCTGAGTTTACGGCCGCAGACAGAAGGATCCTGGATAGGAGGTGGGTCTGGACCAGGAGGAGAGGGAAAACCAGCCTCGGGTCACCTGGGTTCCCCACCACAGCTTTCGGCCCAGGCCGGCCTTTTACAGCAGCAGCAACAACAAACTTTACCTCCTCAGTATAGAGGTGTTATGCCCTCTTTTGTGAGTATATTTTTCCCGGTTATACCGGGTTCCCAAGTTATCTCTGACCAAATTTCGCGAGGTGATTCTACAGACAATTTGCACCAAAAAGTTCCTATAGAGTCTGGTCCAATTATCGTTCGTCGTAAAGTTATTCAAGATTTTACTATTTTATAACCTTTCACAATTTTTTCACTAAAAACAGCGCAACTTGAAAACTATCATCTAAATCAAAATTCATACTGCTTCACGACAATGCTAGGCCACATACTACTTTGGGGACTCGTCAGAAAGTGGCAGAGCTAGGCTGGGAAATTCTGTCTCATCCACCATACTTCCCGCCTACAAGCTCTAGTTCAATTTTTGGCCTCTAGAGAGACTTTTTCTTAATGGGATATACAAATCACGCTGGCAAAAAGTCGTAAATAATGATGACAGTTATATTATTCATTAAGTTATTACTCAAAGTGTGAAAATTTTATTCTTTTGTTCCATTCTGAAAATAGAACTTTCCAGTAGACCTTATAATATGTAATATCGTTGAATCTTTTATTTTTTCATGACCGAATCTTTTCTTCTTCATAAAAGTCCAAGATGTCTCAAAATTATTAATTTGAGGCTTTTCCGAATGAACCATGATTTTGTGCGAATTCTACGAATCCCATTCTTTCATTTCAGATGTACAAAAACAGTCCCCCTGCTGCCAATGCACCCCCCAGCCTAATGGCAAATCATATTGCTGCCGCGCCCCATGAAAATACCGGACGGCAGGATAATCAGCATTTTAATACTAAAAAAAATTTCGATGAAGTCGTCCCGCCTTCCATCATCAAAGAAGAAGAACTCCATAGAATGGATGAAATTGAAAGAGACATGGGATGGGCTTATTCAGACGATATTGACTATAATAAAAAACTCAATTTCAGCGATGATGAAATATTGACTGATAAAAGTTCAAGGTCCAAACAGATGCTCGATAATGTTAAAAACCATGAAAAACCGTCTGAAGTTCCGAAGAAAGAGATCAACGACGCTTGGCAAACCTCCAATAAAGGACATTCATCAGAGGAAGAGGAGATTAAACTGAAAAGAACTCAACATTTCAAAGAAGTAGAACTAGCCGTACAAAGAGCTAAACAGAGAAAGAAGGAAGAAGAAAAACGATTCAACGAAGCAACAAAACAAGGCGCTCAGCAAAAGTTGAAGGAGTTGGAGGAAAAAATAAGCAAACGCGATCGGGATGGTGAAGAAAGCGTTGGAACCATCAACCCATCCATTGTACCTCCTAAACCGATCGCCCCCACGGAGATACCGCTTCCAGATTTCCAGAGAGAGAAAGATACTCCGGTAAATCACAACCATAAGGAAAAAGAAGAACGTCATAAAGTATCCGTTGAGAGCCACGATGACAAAATCGAAAAATCCGGCAATACATTCAAACATTTGACTGAAATTGAAGGGAAAACTTTCAAGAGAAACTCGAAAGGTCAGGACTCCAGAGAACAAGGAGCCCCGACTTTCTCGAGACAGTTCCAGAACGACCTACCCCCGCGGTTCAAACGGCAACATAACCAACAAAACGTTCAACCCCAATATACTGAGCACTATGAAACTAAGTCTCAGTTATCGCCAAACTACACTAAAAGCGGCATTTCTAGGAAAGCTGCTGAAAACGAACCCAGAAAAGTGATAATCGATGAACCTGTACCTATTCCCCAAGAACTCGCCCATAAATCCGAATCTCTCCACAACGTCGATACTCACGACTTGGAAGTTCCCAAGCATAAGAAAGAAACCAGGATCCAAGAAGAAAAATGCGAAAAAATCGAACCTGATACTAAAGATTATGAAAAGAGGGATTACGCCACCACTAGAAACAGAAATGAAGTAGCCCCTCCAGAGATCAAACCCAAACCCAACAAAAACCAGGATAATCTTTACGTAGACAGATTCCAGAGGTTCGACTCCCAAGAACCTAAGATGCAAAGGGAAAAATACACCTCCGATGATAATCGCGAATACAATTCTTGGACGGAGTCCAGATTCGAAATCTCGTTCGAGGAGAAACGCAGGGACAATCACAGGGAGGACCGGAGGCAGGTTCCAGGTCCGATAACCAGGGACAGAATAGAAGCGGATGATTTAAACGAAAGTCGAAATTTGACTGCATTGAAGCGTGGTCAAATACCTGAGAAAAAACCCAATGGAATCAAGAATAAAGAGGAAAAGAATAGCGACAGTTCCGAAATCAAAAATACTGAATCTGTGGAGTCCAAAATATCGGATCAGATGGATAAGTTGAAGAATGTTGTTAAAAAAGATGAAAAAGACAATAAATCAGTCGATATGTCTAAAAAGAACATGAAAAACGACGATCATAGGGATCGAGACGACAAAAGAAATTCGAATAGAAACAAAATGTATCCGATGAATAAGGCATGGAACAATGAGTACCATCACAGATCTACTGGGGAAAGAGGTAACTGGCCAAAAAGGTCCAATTCCAACAACAAAAACTCCCGATCGAACGTTGGTCACAAACCGGAAACGTTCAGTAACATTGCTACAGATTCCGAATGTTCTTCAGAAGAACATCACGCAAAAGACGATCATTCCCACAAGAACGTTAAGTCGGAGAAGTTGAACAACAAGAATTATCCCCCCAAAGAAGATAAGAGGAACCCTAAAACTGATAAAGATAGACAGCATGACAGAATGCAGGATATGAAGAGAGACAACTATGTTCCACGAGGGGAACCTAGTAGGCTCGGGAGAGGAGGAGGTAATTTCAGAGGCAGAGTGGGACTTAGCAAGAGGATAGATGGGTATGGTCCACCGCCTTCAAAAAGCCCTTTCACACATCATGATGATAAAAGACCTGGCGAAATAGAGGGGGAAGCTCAACAAATTGTTGGTAATGTTACAGAATACGATAAGGATGTAATGGTCGAGGTTAAAGGGGAAGAACCTAATGTTACATCAGAAAATAAAATCGCAGATGATAAAGACTCAAAAACTAAATTCAACAAGAATGTTAATGGTTCAAAAGTCAACAATTCGGGCGCTAATACGCTTTCCAGGAAACCCAATCAACAGTCTCGTTCAGCCAATGGAGAGAAGAAACATTTCGTTAAGAATGAAACTTCCACTACGGCTCCGATGAAGCAAGGCAAACCTGATGACTCCAACGTGTTGTGCAGTGCTATCGCCGATATTTCTCTGAAGACAAAAGACGACCTAAGCGGTGACGCGGAAGAGGAAGGTGTTACTCACGGCGACTCCGATGGTTTCCAAGAAGTCAAGAGTAAAAAAACTGTTAAAGATCGTCCTAGAGTGGAGGATAAAATGAATCCAGTCTATCCCGGGAAAAATTTGAAGTCGGAAGTTAAAGAAAGGGAAAAGGGCAAAAAATCTAACCCTCCTCAAATTCAACAGCCCATTCACAACATACCGCCACTGATGGCTGTGACAGTGAACCCCCCGCACGTCTTACCGCAACCCAATAAGAACCAGTTCGACCGCCAGAATCGTCAGAACAAGATACCGCCTAGGTTTGTCAAGTTGCGTGAAAACAACAGGCTTCAGAAGATGCAGCAGCAGCACAGTATGCCAGATGTGAATGACATGAAAAACCGTAATATGTTCGGTCCTAAGATGTCGAATCCTCAGAATAATAATCCGGTTGTGCCAATATCTAATGCCTGGGACAAACCGCTGGGAACGCAGTTGAGACCCATTGAGACAGAAAATCTCATGGCCGGTTCAATGGACGGGGGAAATAGCATCGAGCATCCTTCGGCACCTGGAAATGCAGATGTTGATAAGGTGAGTCTTGAAAGGGTTGCCCTAATTTCTGTCGGAAATTCTCTCTATTAATAAATCTTTGGAGAAGTGCAAAAAAATTATTTATAAAATTAAAGCAGTAAGAATCATGATAACTGGTCGTAGAAGAGTTACTCTTTTTATAAATTTTCCGGTTATTTGCTACGAACAAAAGAAAATGTGACATTTCTTGAATCTCCCCGATTTTCGGAAATCACAGACATCTATTAGACGCGCCATCTCACCGTAAATATCGTACTGGTTCATTTGACCTACCGGCTCCCTGAACTACTATTTTATCAATCGATTATTGATCAATAGACTGAACTACTTCTCTATTCAAAGTCCAATAGACACGAGGCTCAAAATTTTTATTCACATTGATACAAATTATAATTTAATTTACCCTATCATGAAGGGACTCTCCTATTGTGAGTTCAAGAAATATTCTTAGTTGACAATGTCAGTAGAATGTAGATGCCTATATTAAAACGGTAAGCGTCATGGCAGCGGACCACAGAATCGTTAACAGTTGCGTAGTGCTAAACGTTCTTCCATAATGATCGCGATCGCGACTCTTGGTACGGATCGAAAATCCAGCTCTATCCTAGAGCTATTATATTTTCGGTACGACTTTCCGTTCCTTCGCTACGAGCGAAAGAAAACGTGAAATGTCACTTTTCCCGCGCTCGCCATTTGTAAACAAAGAAGCCCCGCCCACCTCGGCCTTGGACCGCTTCTGTGATCTGCGTATAGGGGTGTCCGTGAAGTAATACGACGGTCGTCCGAAAATTATCGCGCGGAAAAAAGTAGGTCCATCGATTAATATCGATCATTAAATATTGATCAATCGACTATGCTACTATTCCCACAAATTTTTCTATTTTGAAGTTTAACAATTGTTCTTTGTTTTAGAAAATCAACAAATCGAGCCTGCCTGATGCAGTCATCTTGGACGGAGCCACACCTCCAGTCAACACAATAATTTTCGAAAACACTAATTATAAGTCTATGCCCAGCAATAGAAACGTTCGTAATGACAAATTACGGAAGGAGGACAACTCCCTTGAAAATCAATCGATTACAAACTTCAACAAACGCATGAACGATTTACTCAACAAAAACGATAAGCAGTCAGATGCCATACAACTCCAACTACCGTTCAAAGAAGACAGCGGTGATATGAAATTGGACTTCTTCGATTCGGCCTTGTCGTTACCCGATGAAAAAGCGCTGAAGAATCCGTGTCTCACCCGACCGATGCACTCGATGACGTCCGGTGGTAATGATATTTCCACAGCCGACGCCCTGAATTACAAAATTCAGTCGGTTAAGAAAGTTTGGGAGACACCCTCTGAACATGGTGTGCCACCAGAGGATGCTAACTCTAACTTCACTACATCTTTCGTTCCTGATACTAATGCATTGGACACCGGTTCTTATGTTAAAGGGAATGATAACGTCGATGATAATCATGAGCAACACGGCTACAATCCAGCCACTAATCAGCAAACGAGTAATAATACTACGAATGTATGCAAGGTGCGTAAAATTATTACT
This sequence comes from Megalocaria dilatata, assembly GCA_034642435.1. Classification (NCBI taxonomy): domain Eukaryota; kingdom Metazoa; phylum Arthropoda; class Insecta; order Coleoptera; family Coccinellidae; genus Megalocaria; species Megalocaria dilatata. Next base: position 47,796,325 of record CM067860.1, on the reverse strand, counting down.
TTTCAATATAATACTGGTATCTCTGTTATGTGGTAATTCATTATTATGTTTTCTGTTGTGTAAAGAGTTTACAATAGATAGTTTTTGTTGAAGTTTTCAAGAAATATGTCATAAAACTTGTTGAATTGTTCATCCACTTTTTCATTATCAATCTCATATATTGATGACTAGATAAGGATATATAAATAATATGATCTGAAGATCCACTAAGTCCAAGCAGGATTCTGAAAAAATTTATGTAATTAGAAAAGCTGGATTTTGTATTCTCTTTCAAGGATAGTGCTAAAAGTACTTAACTAAACAGAGAAATGTTTTACTAAGAATTACTGTTACTCTAGTTCAATACAGTTTTCCTTATTTAATTTCTAGCCCTTAATGTGGTAAAGGTTCATTTGACCTACTAGTTCATTAAACTACAACGTTATTGTATTGCTCAATCAATTACACTAGTTTTAAATTAAAAGTCTTCTATTATTATAGCTTTCCAATATTTAAAGTATATTTTCAAAAACCAATTTCATTATTAAAATGCTACTCACTATGTCTACCGTTCTGAGTGATCTTAATACTATTATTTTATTATTATTGAAAATTAACAAAAACATTAGCCCCTCATTTTGTCAGTTCATTTATTTTGTGTTTACATCGTTTAATTTCCGAATTAATTCATTTATCTCATTGTTTGATTAGGTAGGAAGTGTTCTAAACATGAAATTTCAGGTCAAACCGACCCAACAAGTATCTGGCGCAACCAATCAAGCAGTATCAAGCACAAATGCTGCACATCCCGCTCATTCTGGCATAATGGGACCTGGACTAATGGGCAATCCATTATCACCCCCACCAATTCAACAGGTCATTGGAGCCACCGTTGGTATTGGGCAGCCACCGCAGCAATTTCCCACAAATCAGCACATTGGCTATCAGGTAATTGTCTTTTAATAATATCTCGGTAAGAATTATCACCAAATTGATATGAGTTTTAATTTTTCAATTTTCAGAGGCCCATAACCTTTTTTAACAACAAATGGTTCTATAAGGTTTAAAAAGACTTTAATTGAATTTATTGCATTAGTTAACAACTCTTCAGCTAATTAAATTTCTTTAAGATTTGTTTTATTCTATTTTAAAAGAGATTTAAAGATTTATGTAACATTTTTTTTATTTGAGTTAAATGTGTATTTTCCTTTTAGACCGGCCTTGGAAGCAGAAGCCAATACGGCATGTCGACAATTCCGTCTCCGCCTTCTGTTTTGCCGTACACACCCACAGCGCCGCCCCTGCAGCCACAAACGGCAAATCTCTATGGCCCCTTCCAGATAGATCAGGCAGGCGTTCTTGGAGGGCAGGGAAGGTCTCAATTTTCCCAGTATCCCAATCATTATGGTTTGGGCCAGGCAGCTTCAAGCCCCTATTCACAATCGATGTTCCTTCAAACCCCCCAGGCACATCCACCTCCTGCCGCCCAAGGCCCCGAGATGTATCCAAATATTAATAGTTACAGATTATCCACAGCTGCTTTCGGCCAGAATCAACAACTGAACAACCCCACCACCGTTCTTATTTCGTCCACTTCTAATTCACTGATGTCTGCATCTGTTAAGCCGTCTACCCAGCAAATAAGTGCAATTGGTGAGTATTTGTTGACACTGTTGGATCTCCACATACTTATATAGTTTTATAATCACCATTTTCGGTTGATGTGTGAAATAACATTTGCGGATGGTCTGGGATGTACTAGCTCTAGTTATTTGGATGAAAATAAAATAATCAATAAAAAATATACATACCATGTTCATCAAATATTCAGCAAAAGGGCTAATTTTTAGATAATGCCCTGGCTTACTCTTCAATTGAAATGATGGCCCTTGGCCTACTCTTCAATTGAACTACCGGTACCGAGCGTCACTGGTTTAAATGCCCTGACTCGTAAGCGGGGATTCCTCGTCAATGTGGGTTCGCATCTTGACTTTTTCGCTAAGATGGCCACCCACCATTTCACTGTTGGATCAAAAATCACTAACGTTTTGCCCAAAGTGGAAGGACATGGTAACAAAACCTGACCAGGACACAACTGATCTACTAACTCGCACAAGCTATACTAAAGTTTCTGAGGTATCTTCATTGGCGGTATATCAGTATAAGTGAGCTATTTGTTCAATTTAACTACCATTGTATTGATCAGTCGAATGAAAACATCCCTGTACAAAGTAGATCAAATAATTACCAAAATAACTATCATTCAAGGGAAGGAAAATGAGGAATTGGAAGAATCGGCTAGAAAACCTCCCATCTTCTCGATCTGACACATTCTTCAACCTTAGAATTTTGATAATTTGATAAAAATTAACATTACTAACTTTGAACATTCTTAAATTTAATCGAATGTGCCCTTACTAAATGAATTCATTAATTCATTTTAATTAAAAATTTCTTGCAGGTACCAAATCAGGAGGTGTTGGACAAGCATATCAGCAGCAATCTCAACAGGGTCAGCAGATGTTTATGTTTGATCCTAATATTCAAGCAAACTACCTTCAAGGACTTCAAAGACCAACAGGACCCGTTCAAAATAATGTTGTTCCAACGATTCAGCCTTCTTCTTCTTATTATTCAGGATCCACTCCTACCCCCAAGCCTTTCAACTGTTCTTGGGGATACTAAAGTTAATTTTTGGAGTAAAGTGAGGTTACAATGATGAAAAAAGGCTTCAAACAATTCGGTGTTTGTCCAGATTGTCACTTTCAAAAAACATATGATCTGTCCTTGTCTAGTATCCAAGAATTGGGAATGTGATTTTTTTGAATCGGCAATTCCTTTAATTCTACAAAGTATTTATTAATCCATGATATATGAAAAATTAACTAATTGTTGATGTTTTATTGCAATTCAATGAGTATTCAACATCCATGTATTTATAATGGTGTAGATTTCTTAATGATTTAAACCCTTCCGTTCCCTAAGTATATCGAGTAGAATAAAAATTGGTAATCCTGCGAGTACCTTACGTCAAAATAAGATTTTAAAAATATATATGAAAATTGTCGAAAGTTAATCTTGTTAATTGAGTAGTTTCTCTGTCTACTTTCCAAAATTGTATCGGTGCATTGAGAAAATTTTCAATGGTTTCTTAGTAGAATGGATTCTATTAGAAATGAGCAATCTGTAACTTACACAATCCCTTCATAAAGAATTCTATTTAGATGAATTTCGGAATTCCCATGTGAATATTTGTTGAGTTTTTAGTGATCTGAACAATGCAAAGTTCAAAGATTAATCATTTTCTTAATGCCAGTAATTCACTAATATTCCAGTTTTCTTAATTGCAAGAAGGATAACTCGAGAGGGGGTTAGATTTAAAGCCTTAACAGCGTTCTCTTGATTTTAGTTTCAGTCAAGATTCAATTTCAAAACCAAACCATTCAGTTTCAAGAAGGCGAGAATCGAAGTTAACATCTCTGGACATTTGTATTGTTATTCGTCTTCAACTTGAGTCATATTATTATTCTCGGATATTTCGTCATGATTGGTCTATCTGGAATGTTCGTAAGTTATGGGCACTTTAAAATCGATTTACAATTAGTGTTTGAATCTTAAAAAGATTGAAAAGCAAGTAGATCAGTAAAATCCTTTCTGTAAATCAAATTTGGAAGAGTTGTTGTCTCCGATGACATACTATTAAAATTTGTTGGTGTGGTAAAATAGTGATAAATCCTGTACAGCGTTAGATTTTACTTTCTTCAGTGGACTGACTTGGTCTTATCAAATATTTAAGCTCTATATGTAAAATTTGTATGTGACAGTATTGATAAAGGTATTCTATCTGCTTCAGTTGATTACTTTAGGTTGAAAATGTTTTTTATGGCGCACAAGTAAGCGTAGAATACAACTTGTAGCTTTTACAAAAGTAATCTGTATATGAATGTATGTACTTTAAAATGATTAAACTTTCTCCTATATGTATTATCAGAAATTGATATGAATTCTTCCATTTTTCTCACATTTATACATCCCACTATAATACCAGGTGTAGAAATGTGAAACCTGAAATTACCTATATTTCGGGCTATCCATCAATTTAGGAACGGTAAGACAGCTTCTGCAGCACCATCATCTCCCTTTAACATATGACGAAGATTTCAAACACACATCAACCCAAGTTCCCATACATCGGTATATTTCCCCACAATCTTAAACATGTCGAGTTTTGTACCTATAAACTTCGATTTGCGGACAGCAGAAAACTTCTGGAGAATCGCGTCGAATGCTTCTCGAAGTGTACAGTCAACGTGCTCTTGATAAAAATAGTGTTTGGAGGAGTTCAAAAAATTCAAAAGTGGTGGATTGTATTTATAGTAGAGAATTTTATGGGTAATGCACATCTAATAGAAATTTTAACTAAGCAAGCCCAATTTCAGATGAAAATATGAATTATTTTTCGAAATTAAATATAAAAACATCCTCAAATAATATGAACCTGGGCAAAACTCTTTTCAATCCAAAGGAGAAACAGGGTAAATTTAATGAAACAGGTAGATATACAGGTTACGAAAATCATTTGCGTTGCTATTGTTCCAGTCGCTCAGCACAAGAAGAATTTTCAATTGAATCTTTTCCGATTGCTCAGAGTGCGGGGATCACTATTCAGATCTCACATCTAGTCGTCTAGTGTTGATTATGTAAGTCCATGATGGAAAGACAAAATGAAAATAGTTCTTTCTTGAAAAATGTACTTTCCACTGTGTCATCATTTTATTTGCAGAAACATAATCTGTAATCCATTGTAAGATACTGGTCCCGAGAGAATCAGCACCAGAGTATTTCCATCAAAACTCAATGTGTGGACAGGCATTTTAGGAGATTTCATCATTGGTCACCTAAATGCTGCCAAATATTTAGAGCTTTTACAAACAGTTCGTCAACTTTCTATCAATTATGAGGACATTTGGTTGCAACAGGATGGTTGCCCAAGTCATAACTCAAGAGAAGTGAAACAATTTCTCCAAAACACGTTTCCTGATCGAATAATATCTAGGAACGGTACAATTAAATATCCGGAGCTATTTACTGTCTCTATACGATATATCATCCTCTACTACTCAATGATTCACCCTAAAGAATGCCACCGGTCACAAGGAATACAATTTCTCAAAGCAAGCGGGCGGGCATGCATATGGCAAACATGTAACACAAACTGACTAGGACATTATAAAATAGATACAGTACCCTATCATCTAGGCGTGTTAATGAACGTTACAATAAAAGAAAACAAAGAAATAGGTAACTGGGCGATCACACAAGAGTGCATGCAAATCAGTTACATATCAGGCACGGCGAATACCATGAACAGTACAAATAACGAACTACTATATATAAATACAACAGACAACAACCAGGCACCGAGAGAAAGTATACAATATAAATAGATAACTTGTGAGGGTCATGATATACAAACGAAATTTTAGTGAAACATTCCGGTCGGATTAAATAACCCTGAAATGTATGTAAATAAATACAACAACCAGGCACCGAGAGAAAGTATACAATAAATTAAAGAGATAACTTGTGAAGGTCGTACCACTTCAATTATATACAAAGGCAATGCATTTTAGAAAACCAATCCAGACGTTGAAGCAAAAATACAAGAATGAAAAGCGATTAGTGGAATTAAAATCAAACGTGCAATAACTGAGAATCTTACCTTAAAAATGTATTTATAACATTTGTGCTGCATATCACAGTATGTTCCATAGATTGGTTAATGTACCTATGAATCGCGATAACTTTTTTATAGAATTGAATACGATTAGGCAAATTGCATTCAAAAACTACTTTGGTCCAATTATAATAGAAAAAATTTTAAACAAAAGAAAATAGACAGTGGCTATATCCAAATGAATCACCATGAAGTACTGCGAATCCGGGTTTACATACCAAAAAGGCGCTTCTGTGTGTTTGGTGGAGTATACGCGGAATTGTTCATTTTGAAGTGCTGAAACCTGGACGAACTGTTAATGCAGATCTTTATTGTGAACAATAGAGTGAACCAATCTTTAATCGAAAAGTATCCGGCGATTGTCAACAGAAAAGGCGTCATTCTGCAACATGACAATGCAAGACCGCACTGTGCAAGACGAACCTTGGAAAAAATTAATGAATTGGGGTGGGAGGTACTGCCTCAGCCACCATACTAGCTTGATATCACAACTTTGGAATTCCATTCATTCCGATCGCTACAACATTTTCTTATTAACAAAAAATTTGAAACTTTGGATGATGTCCAAAATTCCATATCGAGATATTTTATTCGAAAACCGATTGATTTTTATCGGTACAGCATTGAAAATTGGCACACTAGATGGCAAAGGGTAGTTGATAACGAAGGTTATTACAATATTGATTAAAAATAAAAACTGGTTAATAATTTATTCGATTTAAAGTAAAACACTTTATTTCCGTTTATATTAATATATATTAGCGGAAATAGTGTTTTACTTTAAATCATATACGATGAATTACCGTCAAGTAGAGACCGAAAGAATTTCCGGTTCCTTATATATTATTTTATTTAATTAAAATGAATTTCCATCAAGTAAGGACCGATTCAGTTGAAAGTTTGCATTTTGTTTTTTGAAAATATTTGGAGGAGGGTGAGAACCACTACAAGGAAGTATTTGAAGAGGCTTAGCCTCTCTTCCTCCTTATCAATGCTTTTAACTAATTTATATCGTTCCAGTAATGATTGAACTATAAAAATATATACAATTTTGTTTCGTATTTGTTCACTCAATATCAAAATTCTTTACGTTCAATGAACTCAAGAATTTGGAAGCGCAATATTTAGCCTTCGAATTAAGGGTTAAAAAAAGACAACATCGCATTCCTCTGTAGGCGCAAGTCAATCCCGATCGATTTTATCGTTTAATTACAACAGTTGATCTGGAAATACTCATTTCATTCAGAAATGATTCCCGATAACAACAGGATAATTAAACGCAGATTCGTCCAATCGTAATCCGGATGCAGCCTGCACTGCTGAAAATTCTGAAGATTGAATTTCAGTCCGGCCGCATGATGGCCCAGTTCTTCTTATCGATATTGAACGGTTTTACGCCCGCGCATTATCCCCCTCCGTACTTGGATGTCTACAATTGTTGAACTTGGAATGAATTCGGTGATTAAACTGTGAGTGCAAAATAGTCCGAAAATGTCTGGAAATGTCGGGATGGAGCAGCTTATTCCGATCGTGAATAAGCTGCAAGATGCCTTCACACAGTTGGGGGTGCATATGAGCCTGGATCTACCCCAAATAGCTGTTGTGGGAGGACAGTCAGCGGGAAAGAGTTCAGTTTTGGAGAATTTCGTTGGAAGGTAAGTTAAAATGGGCAGTTTCTTTAAATACGACTCAAAATCTTTGAACAGTAAACATTTGTAAATGTGAACTTAGTGAATATCTAAAAAATATTTTCCATATTAATAATTATACCTCATCAAAACGTTCGTCTAAGATTACAAGAAAAAAATCTTGTCCACTTGAAACTTATATAACCTTGAGAATCTTAATGTTCAGATAGGTATTGAGTACTTTATCGATAGAAATAAACATAGGTATCAATACGGACAAATAATGGAGAATGAATCAAACAGATACGACATTAAAAACAAATTTTGCAACATATTTGCAACCAATTATTAATTGCATTATACAACAAATATGTCGTTCTTTTTGAGGATCTACAGAAGAGCATGTCATACCAAATAAATGAGTTCATAAAAATTGTTTTTCTTAGTTTTATATAGCTTTATTCTTAGTTTTCCCTTTTCGCATCGTGAATTTTCACAACAGAGATTATACGCTGGCCTACCTTGTCACACGTAATGATTTTTCCAATAAAGACGATATATTTTTATAACTGAATAAAATATAAAATGTTTGAGATGAACTTTTACTTTAATGTATAACTTATGACAATTTCGTTTTGAATAATGCATGATACAAATGTTCCTTTACAAGATCTAATCCACGAATTCAATATTGAATGATTTTTTGTAGTGAATCAGTTGTAAATTTATTAACGCAGTGTTTGACATTCAATTTATTCTCCACTTCAATATTTGTTGTGCTGGACTTCAAATACCTAAACAAAAAGAAATACAAATATATTAAATCATACCTTTTTAGAATCCAATCAATAGTTCCATTTTTGGGGAATAGAGATTCACCTAACTTTTCTCTCGATGGCTCCAGATGTCATTGGCAAAATCTTGTTGAAACAACGTTTGTCAAAGATGACAAGAAAAAATCTTATAAAATGTTCTATCTCCTTTTGAAACTTATATAACTTTGAGAACCTTCTTAAATGTTCAGATAGGTACTGAGTATTTTATCAATACAAATAAACATAGTACGGAAAAATAATGGCGAATGGAGTAAACAGATACGAAATTTTAAAAAAAATTGCAGCATATTTGCAGCCAATTATTGATTGGATTATATGACAAATATATATGGATCAAGTGGATGTCATACTAAATGAATGAGCTCATAAAAATTGTTTTTCTTATTTTTATACAGCTTCATTATTATTTTTTTTCGTTTTCGCATCGCGACCTACCTTGTCACAAATAATGATTTTTCCAATAAAGACGGTATATTCCTAAAACTGAATAAAACACAAAATATTTGAAAAGAACTTGTACTTTAAAGTACAACTTATGACAATTTTGTTTTGAATAATGCATCATCCAAATAATCATTTGCAGGATCTAATTCAAGAATCAAATTTTCAATGATTTTTTTGTAGTAAATTATTTGAGAGTTTATCACCAGTGGTTTTCAATGAGCGAAAACCATTCTTTGGCTTGAAACTGAAGCTATGAAGTGAATGGGGTGTTATGAGGGAGCTTCAACCTCTTAGTTCGGGAGGCGGCGTTTCGTTCCGAGTTGCACAACTGAACTCCTCAGATAGGCAATGGGGTTCAACTCTGCCTATGACGCCAGTGATCTTGTTCCATGAGGGACCGGGAAAGGACGGTGAGCTCGGTATTAGGAAAGCGGTAGCGTCCTCTATATGCTACGCCGGGAAGTTGAAGCAGAGCAGAGTAGAATTCTAGGCGAAGAACGAGACAAGTCACTACAAAACCATCCCCTGCTAGCATTAAATTCAACTTCTTACCCATAATTCATTTCTTTGAAAAAATAAAGTCCTGTTTGCATGTAGACGGCCTCTTAAATTGGTGTATATCGTGACCTTTGTTGTAAAAACCAACCATATAATGCATCTTCTACATCAACAATTAACCGCGTTGCTTATGATGTGGACGAACATCCTGAATCATAATAAACGCAAAAGTTCAACCTTTTCCCTAAGTGACGTCACGTCCTTTCTTTTCGTAGACGTTATTCGAAAAAAAGAATGTTGATAGCATTTTATTGCTTAACGAAGCGCGAAAACCCGCTATTGGTCACTTGTGAGTGCAAAAGTTCGGATTATATCGAGAGTTTTTTTAGAGTAATAGAACTTTCGATAGGGATAACTGTGATTTGACAGAAGGTAGAAGCCATGTTGTTTTGTCATTTCTGTTCAGTAAGCATTGACAAATTATCATGAAAAGACTCACGCCGCAACAACGTTTACAAATTGTGGAATTTTATTTTCAAAATCAATGTTCTATTCGTCAAACTTATAGAGCACTTCGTGAAATTTATGGTTTACATAATCGTCCATCAGAGCAGCTTATTCGTCGAACTATCGATAGATTTCGGACAACATTTTTTCTACTCGATGCAACAAAAACAACCAGACAAAGAACTGTACGTACAGAAGAAAATATCGCTGCTGTAAGTCATAGTGTTAATGATGATCCAGATTTGTCTATTCGCTGACGTTCACAACAAGTTGGACTCTGTGCATCCACCACATGAAAAATTTTGCGTAAAGTTCTTGGTCTACACCCATACAAGATCCAACTGGTTCAAGAACTAAAGCCACTTGACCATAATAAGTGTCGTTTGTTTGCTGATTGGGCCCTAGAACAGCTTGAAGTTGAAACATTTTTTATCGTAAAATTGTTTTTAGTGCTCAGTTCTGGTTGAACGGTTATATAAACAAGCAAAATTGCCTTATATGGAGTGGAATCAATCCTCAAGAAGTTCTGCAGGTTCCATTGCGTCCTGAAAAATGCACTTTATGGTGTGTTTTACACGCTAGAGGCATCATCGGTCCATATTTCTTTAAAAACGATGCTGGAGCTAATGTTACAGTGAATGGTGCTCGTTACAGATCGATGATCAATGATTATTTGTTTAAAAATTTGAATGGTATCCACCCAGAAGTGTTTTGGTTCCAACAAGATGGTGCTACATCTTATGCTGCTACCGTAACAATTGATTTATTGAAAGAAAGATTTGGCGATAACATTATGTCGAGAAATGGTCCAATTAATTGGCTTCTAAGATCATGCGACATAACTTCACTGGAATATTTTCTTTGGGATTATGTCAAATGATTGGTTTATGCTGATAAACCAGAAACAATAGACGCTTTGGAAGCCGACATAACTCGTGTTATTGATGAAATAAGGCCTGAATTACTCGAAAAAGTGGTCCAAATGTGGTCTGGTCGAATGCTAAGTCCCTAAGGGCTAGTTGTGATGGGCATATGGCGGAAATAATTTTTAAAACATAATTGTCATAAAATTATCTTTCAAATAAAAAAAAAATTGGCCTCAATCTTAATTTAAATGTGTCTTATTTTAATTTAAAGTTCTATCACTCTAAAAAAAACACCCGATAGATATCATTTTACACAATTAGGTTGTTCGGACTATAGAGGAGTTCGAATTATTAGCGGATTATCCATCAATTTTGAAAAGATCTTAACTGAAACGAACCTTGGGATGTATTTTCTAAAAATGATTTGAAAACTGATACCCTCAAAGCTTTTTAGGAAGCGGCGTTATGAAAAAAATTTCAAACCTCTTATTTGTAGACATTTCGTCCTGGTTTGACTAATGGACTCTTCAGATTGGCTATGTGGGTTCTGCCGAAGACGCCTGTGGGCATTGTTCCGCAGTTGGAATGAAAGTATCGAACGCTGGGTACTGGTGCTACTTGAAATCAGAGTTTGTTTTTCAATATTATTGGGATTAATTTATCTAACATTGGTTCTTCGTAATAATATCGGAATTCTTGATGAAGTATAATAAAATCATAAAATTTAAAAGCAACCCTGATCACATACAGGATATCTTTATTTGTGACTAATATAGAATGGCAACAACAATTTGTGATGACCATAGGATTAACACTGAATACCTTCCTATTCTCTGCATTCAGCTCGACATTTTTACACATTTGTACACTATATCCTTAGCGCAATCCCTGAATGTCCCAGCATGGGTTTAATAGAAATTTTTAATATTTGCAGGGATTTCCTTCCAAGAGGATCTGGAATTGTTACTAGAAGACCGCTGATTCTTCAGTTGATCAATGGAAATACAGGTAAGAGTTCACAATTGAACTTGAGAATTCAGTTTGCAGGATATAAATTCCGAACCGCAGCTTCGAGCAAGAAAATCTTCTTTTCACCGTCTAATCTGAAAGGGAAGTTGTCTGATTGTTTACCGAAACAGTCGAACTTGGCTGCCGAATTTGAAGGACCACTGCGTTTGTCGTAAAATGGACGTAGCACGCGTAACGTTTTCATTAACGAATACTCATTTTAATAATGAAGTCATATCATTTGGACTCATTACGGTCATTTGGCAACTGTAACTAAAAAATAAATGACAGGTTAGACAGACACAACCACAAAATGGCCGTCACAAACTGCCAACATCGACCAGCCCGAAATGAAAAAACAGAAATTCAGTACTTTGCAGATTGTTTAAAACATATGTGATTATGAATATCTTTTTTCTTAATATTTGAAGCTCTCGAAGGAATGTGGTGTTGTGAGGGAGCTTCCACCTCTTAATTCGAGAGACGGCGTTTCGTTCGGAGTCTGCGCATCTGAAACTCATCAGACAGGCGTGATGCGCCGCTCTGCCTGTGACCATGTGTTCCGCTTGGAACGGTGGTCGTCAAACGCTGTATGCCTTGACCTATTTGAACTCGGCGGGGACGGTTAATCATGAATCTTCAGACAGGTCGGGTCCTCTATTGATACGCCGGTCAAGCTGCGACAGAGCAAGGCAGGTTTCTGGACGAGGAGCGAAGCAGTTGTGCGCTACACACTCCCCCTCCAGTGAACGTCAATAAGGTCATGGAATAAGGCGTTGGCATCAGACAAGGAAACAGTCCGTCGCTGGGCTGGTCGCGGAGCCATCTCCAGCGGGGATCTGTGGAACGAAAGGAAAGGCTATCTCGGAATGATGGATGGGGGCAATTAGAGCCACCAAATGAATGGGTTAGTTCGCTCTTGAAGCAAACCCTCCAATCACGTCGGGGTCACCAATGAAGCTCTCGAAGGAATGTGTTGTTGTGAGGGAGCTTCCATCTCTTAATTCGGGAGACGGCGTTTCGTTCGGAGTCTACGCATCTGAAACTCATCAGACAGGCGTGATGCGTAGCTCTGTCTGTGACGCCCGTGACCATGTGTTCCGCTTGGAACGGTGGTCGTCAGACGCTGTTTGCCTTGCCCTATTTGAATTCGGCGGGGAGAGTTAGTCATTAATCATTAGACAGGTCGGGTCATCTATTGATACGCCGGTCGAGGTTTCTGGACGAGGAGCGAAGCAGTTGTTCGATATATATTAATTTGACATTATAATGCATATTATCCATTAGAAAAAATGACCAAAATAAAATTTTGTTATTGACTGGTTAGTCAAATTATTAATCGATTTATTTTTTTCAGAATTTGCAGAATTTCTGCACTGCAAGGGCAAGAAATTCGCGGATTTTGATGAGGTACGTCGAGAAATCGAGGCAGAAACTGATCGAGTTACTGGAAGTAACAAGGGAATTTCAAATATTCCCATTAACTTGAGGGTGTATTCTCCTAATGGTTAGTATTTAACGATATACTTTGATATTATTTTAAAGCAATTTTTCCTGTGATTTTTGAGTAATACCTACGAATTGTTTAATTTCGTGGGCCCCCAAATCACCGGATTTATCCCCAAATGATTTTTTTTCATGAAGATATCTGAAAGCATCTATCTATGAACATGACTTCGGCCGAGCTTCAAATCTTGATGAATTAAGGTTGAAAATTATTCAACTTTATGGCAACATTGAGCCAAATCTACTCAGAGATAAGAGATCATCTCTGTATAATAGATTTAAGTATTATTTAGCTCAACAAGGTGGATTATTTGAAGCTTTCATACATCGAATTTGTGAGCTTTTGTTACCAAGTCAGTGGATTTCTTATGATTTTCAGAATTTATTTTATTTTATCAGAATTCATTTTATTTTCGAAGTCTTTATGGCAAAAAAATATAAGCGTAGGATGAAGTTATTCTTATGCAGACGGTCTCAATAGCTTGAAGCTCTTTAGGAATGCGGTGTTGCGATGGAGATTCCACCTCTTAATTTGGGAGACGGCGTTTCGTTCTGAGTCTGCTCACCTGAAACTTCAGACAGGCGTGGTGCGCAGCTCTGCCTGTGACGCCAGAGTTGCTTATGGAAACGTTAGTCATCGAACGCTGGTACTCTGCCCTACTTAACCCTGGTGAGAGCCGATCTTTGAGTTATTGCTTGCTACCTGTCGCGCCTCCTCATATGCTACATCGGAACCTGTAGCAGAGCAGAGTAGAATTCCGTAAATTATTTTCGTTACCTGTATATTCATTCTACAAACTTTGTCTTTCAATATTTTAATGCCTACCTTCCTCTTTCAGTGCTCAATTTGACACTTATCGATTTACCCGGTCTAACTAAGGTCCCCGTCGGCGATCAACCCATCGACATCGAACAGCAAATCAAGGGAATGATCATGCAGTTTATCAAACGGGAGTCATGTCTGATCCTGGCCGTTACTCCAGCCAATACCGATTTGGCGAATTCTGATGCTTTGAAACTGGCCAAAGAAGTGGATCTACAAGGTATTCGGACCATCGGCGTGATCACCAAATTGGACCTCATGGACGAAGGGACTGACGCAAGGGATATCTTAGAAAATAAGCTTTTACCTCTCAGAAGAGGGTATATTGGGGTGGTGAATCGCTCTCAGAAGGACATCGACGGTCGAAAAGATATAAACGCCGCACTTGCAGCAGAGAGGAAATTTTTCGTGAGGTTGGTTATTAGTCAAAGATCAACCAGATTAAATAAAATAATGTAGATTATTTCCACAATTCACCAACACTGTAGCTTTAACATGTTTACATCTTGAACTAACTCTAAACACTACACAACACTTCTTATACACTTAAAAACTTGAAAACGTGGCGGTACAACTAAATAACAATGTTATCATAGTTATTCTTGAAATTATGTCGAAATTCTTTCAAATGACTGGCATATGTTGAATGATATACATTCTGTCAAGAAAGTACCGGGAATTATCGATTTAAATCTGGCGGGGCAATGAGGCAGGTAAAATTTTTTTTCCTAGGTTGGTACCACTGTCCTTAATTACTTTGCCAAGCTTGAGCGGGATCTGTCAACTAGTGTGTTTGCAACAGCTGATTAAGTCAGTCGATGTCAGAGTGCGTGCCGATTTTTACTACGGGTGATTACGTTGAGCAAAGAATTTGTTTGAAGTTTTGTGTTGAAAATGAATTTTCGTATGCCGATGCATTGAAAATGTTGCAAAAGGCCTTTGGTGATAATGCTCTATCGAAAACTCGTGCATATCAGTGGTACAGAGCCTTCAAGGACGGTCGTGAAGTGGTCGCCCATCGACGGCTTCGATCGAAGATAACGTCGATAAAATTAAGGAAAGGGTGCTGGAAAACCGTCGTACCAGCTTGAGAGAGATAGCACATGATCTTAAGATATCCCACGAGTCCGCACGTACGATTTTGATTGATATTTTGGGCATGAGAAAGGTGGCCGCACGACTCGTACCGAAAGACCTGAATTTTCTTCAAAAATGTCATCGCGAACAGGTTGCTTCAGACATGCTGGATCGCTGTAATTCCGATTCTACATTCATGGAACGCATTATAACTGGTGATGAGACCTGGGTCTACGAGTACGATATGCAAACAAGCCAGCAATCATCGGAATGGGTGGCAAAAAATGAGCCGAAACCGAAAAAACCACGCCAAAGTCGCTCGAAAATGAAGGTGATGCTCATTGTTTTCTTCGATATCCGTGGCGTGGTGCACTACGAAATCGTTCCAGAGGGTCAGATGGTAAACAAGGAGTATTACCTAGGCGTTATGAAACGTTTGCGTGAGCGTATCCGTAAGAAGCGGCCAAATTTGTGGGCGAACAACTCATGGATTTTGCATGAGGATAACGCGCCTTCTCACCGAGCTACGATTGTGACTGACTTTCTCACCAAAAACTCAACAAACGTGCTTCAGCAACCACCGTATTCGCCGGATTTGGCTCCCTGCGACTTTTTCCTCTTCCCAAAACTAAAATTGCCCTCTTTTGTTTTGAGTCGATTGAAGCCATAAAACAAAATTCGGCGCGAGAGCTAAAGTCCATCCCGGAAAGCGCCTATAAAAAATGTTTCGATAATTGGAAGTGCCGCTGGCATAGATATATTGGAGCAAATAGAGCCTATTTTGAAGGCGACCCAATAAATTTTGACGATTAAATGTAAAAATGTTGTTTTAATTGAAAATTCCCGGTACTTTCTTGACAGAGTAGTATATGTCTGACGTACAACTCCGCTGGTTTTCGTGAATTGTTTTCTTAAAAGATCTTCGATTTTAACCAATCTAAGGCAGTCACTACAAGTCAACTCATAGACTCCAGATTCACTGTCTTCATTTCATCTTTGTTAACAAAGATAATCTCACAATCAACATATGTCATCTGAAGGAATTTGAACATAATTTCAACAATAAATATGAAATTAAAAGTACCAAACTCACGTTTTTGGAAGCGGTAGAAATTGTCCTTGAATACCCACGCAATGAATATTTTTTGAGTAAAAGATCAATTTAATCACCGAGTCTTAGCAGTTCATTATTTTGCATTATTCTTATAGAACCGGTTCAGTTCTACTTTTTGTTGAGCACCACCTTTAAAAACAACCAACTAATCAAAATGGAATTTTTTCAGTCACCCATCTTATCGTCATTTAGCAGACAGATTAGGGACGCCTTATCTGCAAAGAGTACTCAACCAGCAGCTCACAAATCACATAAGAGACACCCTTCCAGGTTTGAGGGATAAACTGCAAAAGCAATTGTTAACACTCGAGAAGGATGTGGAGCAATTTCGTCACTTCAGACCTGATGATCCATCAATTAAGACGAAGGCCATGTTACAGTGAGTATATCATTTAACTAGAACCATTCATTTGGTTGCCTTTCTTTTGGGGTTGCTAAAATATTATAAGCCACCTCTTTGTGGGAGGTGGTTGGATGGAAAATATTACTAGATTGACTTATTTACGAAAGGGGTGCGAACCAATCCTAGTCGAGCGGTCCTAGGAAGGGTACGACCTTCGCTAAAATAGGTCTTTGATGTTAATAAATTTATTTGTGATAATGAAAATGGTAACGAAACTCTATTATTGATGACACTCACACTGAATAATTCAGGAAAGGGCAATACGGATCCCCCAAGCACTATGAATCATTTATAAATATAATAATTTCTAAATTCTTCAAAAACAATAGTTACGAAAAGTAGTTCCTAATTTTTGATTCAACTTTAGTTAGGTAATGTCAACCTGAATAATATACAAAATTCTTAGATAAAGGGTGATTCATTTAGAGGTACTTTTTGTGGTGGGGATTTAATTGCAGATTGCGTATGCCTCGTGTTAACTGAAGTGCCATTTCTGTTCAGTGGTGTTTGACAATTCATAAGGGAAATACTTAGCCCGGCACAGCGTCTACAAATTGTTTAACTTCATTAAGAAGATGGACGTTCTACGAGGAATGTGTATTGGGCAAGCTTGTCAAGAGCCCAACGACTAAAACGGAAGGTCGGTCGGCTTCAGTTCTTGCACTAGTTGAATTTTGTAAGCTTTTAAAGAAAGATCCTTACGTAAAATACGCCAAGTTGTTGAATATGACAGGCCAAGCTGTTGAAAACGGCGACGAATCGACACTTCACGGTCTTCGCGTACACTCTCCGCTACCGCTTCTATCTTTCCTCACTACGTGCTTGGTGTGGTCTATTTGGTCGAGTATTATCCAATAATAAGAATTAGGTCTCAAACTTACGGATGGTAGAGCTAATTGTGCGTTCGGTAGGCCGATTATGTAGACCATAAGTGCTCTAAGCGCCCGATAGACATTCCTCGTAGAACGCCCATTTTCGTAATAAAGTTGAACAATTTGTAGACGCTGTACCGAGCTAAATCTTGCCATTATGAATTGTCAAACACTAGTGAACAGAAATGGCACTTCAGTTAACACGAGGCATGCGCAATCTGCAATTAAATCCCCACCAAAAAGTACCTCTAAATGAATGACCCTTTACTTCTTACCCCTAGATTCCAAGACCATAAATTCAAACCAAAACTGGTTACATGCGATTCTCTACGAGAAACGGGCTATTTTCACACGAACAAAGAACGACTACCGGTACTTTTCATTCCTTGGTCCCGGAACATAGCACTATCTGTTCAATTTCTCTAATTCTTCTGACCCAATTCTTCGACTTCCAAAAAAATTACTAACATCTTTCAATATAATTATAATAATGCCAAATTCTGAGATCAATTCAGGCCTCGCATCACGATCTTTTCTCGACGATCTTATTAGTTTCTCCGGTGTACTAAGACTCCCCGACAAACTCTCTTTTGGCCCTTTTAATACCTCGAACGAGTCAATTTTCTCCTTCCAAATTTTTAAGTTCTTTCACACGCTCAAAATTCCTACTTGGACATTTTCGAAAGCTTCGGTTCCTTATCGGACCACACGTGTCGATTCAGGCTTCAGCGTTCGCCCACTCAAACCAATACACTTTCCGTTCAGTAACTCATTCTGAAGGAATATATTTATATTTTGCACAAGCAACTCTTGTTAACTTTTTTGATTTTCAGCTTATTATTACAATATATAAGCCAGAGTAAAAGAATTTCCTTTCATGAAGACGTTCGTTCGTGCCTCGAGACCATATTCCTACGTTTAATCAGTAACTGGATATATTATTAATTCAGGAACATTAAACCTCGCTTTAAAGTTGCTATTGTCTACTGAATTCGCCCCTTTCATGAATTCTATATCTTGTTGATTACCACATCAGCAAAAAAAGTTCGAATGAAGCAGTCAGGTTGATCCAAGTGATCTAACAGATTACCGCAAAGTGAATCATGTAGGAACAAGGTATTTTAAGCAATGTTAGAACGCTAGGATTGGCTTAATTCAGAAGTTGCATTAAGACAATAATTTTTTTCATCAGGATGGTACAACAATTGACAACAGACTTCGAACGCACCATTGAAGGATCTGGTTCTGCAGAGATCAACATCAACGAATTATCGGGCGGTGCAAAAATCAACAGGCTCTTCCACGAACGTTTTCCATTCGAAATCGTCAAGATGGAGTTCGACGAGAAGGAACTTCGAAGAGAGATCGCTTTTGCTATAAGGAACATCCATGGTATACGAGTAAGTTTACCCCTACCAATTTATCTGCAGAAAGTATAAAATTTTTTTTAGGTTGGCCTCTTCACGCCTGATATGGCCTTCGAAGCGATTGTGAAGAAACAAATTGCACGACTGAAAGAACCATCGCTAAAATGCGTAGATCTGGTTGTTACTGAACTATGCAACGTAGTTAGATTCTGTACGGACAAGGTAATTATGGCACAATTCCTATTTAGTTTTTAGGGAATGTTTTGTTTGAACATAAATCTGCATCAGAATGTTGATGAGAATAACCAAAAAGTCATACCTTCAAGGGAATTATTTAAACATACCTAAAAGAAACAAATGTTAATCAAAAGTATGTGGTGCAGCATATTATACATTTATCTGCAGAAAAGAACTTGGAGCTAGACATGCTTAACTATGGCAATTGTAGTTCAATTAATAGGTAGCATTTTAAAAGTGTCGAAGATCTGAAGGAATGGGGTGTTATGGGGGAGCTTCAACCTCTTAATTCGGAGGAGGCGTTTCGTTCCAAGCATGTGCACCTGAACTCTTCAGATAGGCGCATGTCTGCCTATGACGCCAGTGACCTTGTTCCATGTCGGAACATCGGAACGCTCTCATTCTGCTCTACATGAACCAGACGAGGACGGTGAGCTCGGCATTCAGAAAGCGGTAACGTCCCCTATATTCTACGCCGGAAAGCTGCAGCAGAGTAGAATTCTGGGCGAGGAAGGTCGCTACATGATCTCCACTTGAAAAATTTTTGGAAATCTCAGGATCAATTTGCTCTAGAACCTAATCAACAATTTCTCGACATTCACGAAATTTTAGTGCCTTGATTTCTTAAGTAATTAATATTATTAATTACATTTTATATTTTCAGATGTCTCGTTTCCCACGACTACGAGAAGAAGTCGAAAGGATAATTACAACACAAATAAGACAGAGAGAGCAAGGATGCAAAGAACAAATCATTCTTATCATCGACTGTGAACTGGCCTATATGAATACAAACCACGAAGATTTTATTGGATTTGCAAAGTAAGTTTTCATTTTAAATTTTCAACTTGATTAATAACAAAAGGTTGAAATTTTTTCACTCATTTTTCAATATTTCTACAAAATTACCAAATCGGCATAAACGAAAAACCATTATGAAGTTTCCAGTGTCGGAATTTTTTGGCAAAATAATCATATATAAAGAGTGTAAAGATAATTCACAAAACCAACTTGCTCTTCGTAACCAAGGACCGGCCTTCTTCGCTGGATTTAATCCATCAAGTTCAAGTAAATCTTAAAGTGTACCTTAATGGTCTTGATCTCTTTATCACGCAATCAGTTCGACACACAGAGCTCTGCACTGTCTCTGAAGCTCATTTAATAAAACAATGTTTGAATAATCACTTTCCTGACTTCATATTCGTCAGATTTAAATCCAATAGACTTTTCCACATTCTAACAGCGTACAATGTCTTCAAAGGATTGATGTTGATATCCATACTAAAGAGATGTATCTAAAATAAGGACATGATTTTCATAACGTAAAATGTGTTTTCAACATACTAGAATACCTCCTGAAATAATAAAAGTACAATTTACTCTGTATTGAAAGCACTTATATTTTTCTAGCGCTCAAAACCAGTCGGAAAAATCCATGACAACCAGCACACGGGGAACCTTGGGCAATCAAGTTATTCGGAAAGGATTCATGTGCATCCACAACTTGGGTATCATGAAGGGTGGATCGAGAGATTACTGGTTCGTTCTGACTTCAGAAAGTATCTCTTGGTATAAAGATTCCGAAGAAAGAGAAAAAAAATTCATGCTACCTCTAGATGGCTTGAAGTTGAGAGATATCGAGCAAGGATTCATGTCGAGGAGACACATATTCGCTCTGTTCAATCCAGATGGAAGAAATGTATATAAGGTAAGATTGCTTGAAATATATAATAATGGAGTAAGTGTGACATCACAATCTTTCGGAATATAGCATCCGTTCTAAACAACGCAAAACTGCACGTGGAGTTTGGTTGTCTAACATATTTCTGTTTTTTTAAGGTAACCATCACTTTACGTCAGTATTGAATTATTTATAAGTATTATTTTACTAGTGAATGCGTAGATCTACGAGTCAGTAGATCCATGCATCGGTAGATCAATTGAACTTGCAGATCTCCCTACCTAGCGCCGCCCATAGGTAAACTACATACATACGTTAAATGTTCAAGGAATAAACTATTAATGCAAGTTAAAGTATCAGACAGCCTTCCTGAAACATTGCACGAAGTAATTTTTGTCCATCAATGAAAAAATAATGAATTTGATCCTTAAGTTTTGGAAAAAATAAAGGGAGCACCGAAGCAAACTTTCCTATTAAGGAACCCTGCATATGAGCAAATCACTTCAACCTTGTTACAGATACCTTCCTAGAAGTTAAAATATCATGTATCTTCGAAAAATCGCCTAGATGTTTAAGGGAAAAATATTTCACTTATTAATCTACTTATTTCAGGATTTCAAGCAACTGGAATTGAGTTGTGAGACCACTGATGAGGTGGATTCCTGGAAAGCGTCCTTCTTGAGAGCTGGTGTGTACCCAGAAAAACAAACAGATATAGTCAATGGCGAAGAGGAGGTAATGTCATGTTAAAACTTACACTTGTGTCTTTTTTTTAATACGATTTCATTCCACAGCAAACCACTGACAACAGTATGAGTTCGATGGATCCCCAGCTGGAAAGACAAGTCGAAACAATCAGGAATTTGGTTGACAGTTACATGAAAATAGTCACAAAAACCACCAGAGACCTTGTGCCAAAAACAATTATGCACATGATTATAAATAACATAAAAGACTTCATTAATGGCGAATTACTTGCTCACATTTATGCTAGTGGAGATCAAGTAAGCAGAACTTCCTTGTACATCTTATAGTTGGGAATCTGAGAACCAAAATACGAAAATAATTTATCGCTCCAGGTATACAAATATAGGGAAGAGAAATAACACCCTGAAGACTGATATTCCTCACTTACATGCGGAATTTCGTATCGATAGTTTTTTCTGGTACTCAAGTTCCTAACTATTAGAAAAAAACAATATTTGATCATTCCTTCTAAATGATTATTCTGTGATTCAGGCTCAGATGATGGAAGAAGCTCCGGAAGAGGCTCAAAAACGAGAAGAAATGTTACGGATGTACCATGCTTGTAAGGAATCCCTCAGAATTATCGGAGATGTATCGATGGCTACTGTATCAACACCTGTGCCGCCACCGGTTAGGAACGACTGGTTGTCAAGTGGTTTTGACGCACAGGGTATATCTCCACCAAGTCCCGGTGGTCCACGTAAAATGACACCTCTCAGTACTGGTGAGTTCATTTTGAAGGAAGGCACGTTCTCGTTTGTTGATTTGGTTGTCTTATAAACTGCTACAATTCAATAATAAGCATGAACACATTATGAAAGTTAAAAATGACAGGTACCTCAATGGATGTCAAAGAAGGGAGACAATATTAAAATCTTGTTATAATTGCATTTGTCTAGTATGGTTTTGGCTAGATTATTATAAAGGATTTTCCAATAAGAGCCCGCTATCTGGGCACCTATCACTTTTGAAGCCGTCGTCTTTTGACATTTGACAAGTAAAAACAACGCCATTACTAAAAATGGAACCAGCAACCTCATATCTCCGCTGATTGGTTCGTGAAATGCATCAAAATGATCCAGATTTTCATCGAAAAATCATCTTCAGTGATGAGGCCCATTTCCACCTTGGGGGCTACATTAAGAAGCAGAATGATCGCATTTGGAGCTCGGAAAATCCAAGAATGATTGTTGAAAAGCCTCTCTATCCTCAACGTGTCACTGTTTGGTGAATTTTTTGGCCTGGCGCTGAGGTTGGACCTTACTTATTCGAAAATGGTGCAGGTGCTACTATTATGATCGATGGAGTGCGCTTATGGTTGGAATTGGAAGATATTGATGACTTCTTATTTGATATGCCTCTAGTATCTGGAGGATGAGAATTGGGAAAAGGACAAACTTACAGAGGCTGTAAAAGCTTCAAAGACCTGCTTATCTAGGCATCACAGAAGTTGCATATACTACCCCCACAGTATTAACAGAAGTTTTGTTGTATCTTACCCTGCTGCACATATTATATATGTGAAAAATGAAGGTATGATAAGTGCCCTTAGAAAGGAACATACAGGGCTTAGAAGATCGATCCAGGATTTTGGAAACGCTAAGGGCTGAACTTCTTTCGTTCCTGAGAGATTCTATGCCAGTTGAGTATGACCTTGATGCCAACTATGAAGTGATCATAGGCAACCGCAAAGAAGGCCATGGAAAGGTCAGCTCCACTTTGGTTTATTGTAATTGTTATATGCAATTTGCCCATATTTTATTCTGATATTTTGTCAAATCGTATACAAGATATTTATGCTAACACATGAACAGCTTAGCATGGGTATTTAATAAGTGAATAAAAAACTATCAGTTTTCAAGACTGAATCTTATACTTTGGTTGTTCCAGGACCAGGAGCTTCTAGAGCACCTCCCCCCCCACCATCAACTGGAAGACCTGTGCCTTCAATTCCGAATAGATCTAGTGGTGGAGTCTCAAGACCGCAAGGTCAAGCGCCTCCAATACCATCGGTTCCAAAGTAAGTTAAAGCTTGATATCATCGCTATCGTAAAAAAACAAATATAGAGTTTAATCCAATGTGGTACCAATGTTGTTTTCAATTCACTTGAAAGAATTTGTCCTGGGATTACAAACTGAACCTAATGACGTTCGTAAAAATTGCTTTATACACACAATCTTTATAATTCAGATAAAAATCTGAAGTAATAATTAAACAGTAACTGTATAGCGCAGATGGATATAATTAATACTCCGTACAATATAGTAGGTAGTTGTTGCTGAGTAACTTAAAAAAATTAAAACCCCAAATAACTTGTTTCTTTGTAGATATAAATTATTTTACCCAGTATGAATGAAAACCTTGAGTCGCAGAGTTTTTCCATTTTGAGAATATGGTTGCTGAATCATAATCTTTATAAAATTTTCAATGATCCGTATATCAGAAACAACATATTTAAATAGTCATTAATACATTAATAATCAAATGAATTAAGCCTGTGATTTTTTGTATAAACCACAACGATAAGGAACTGGCAGTAGGCATGATGACAACATTGTTTAAACATTGATGACAATAATAAAGAATCATTTACTCCTATACTTCCATTTAAATTAATAATTCATATATAGCAAAGACAATGGAATGTTTTTCCTGTCTTTAACTGAGGGTTTATTTCCTACATAGCATTTTATACTGTTTTCTGGCAATCATACTGTCCATTATTGATGACCAAAAACCATAATGTCATAATTATAAAATTCTCCCATTAGAAGGCACGATTTGATCCCCATAGTGATTAAATTCGTATCAGCCAGACAATAAGTTGACTTACATCTTTTATCTTTCATATTTTCTACGTTTGTGCAGTGTTCTACCCTAAAATCAAATTTTCTAATTTCAACATATCACTATTATTCAAAAATCTACAGTTCATGTTCCCTTCCCATTTCCTTTAAAGTGAAAACCATGTTTTCAAGAACCGAATGAAATAGATTTTTTCTCTTGTTTCAGACGTAATTGATTCTCTAGGAATTCTTCCACTTTTATTTGCGACAATTCAGTTTTCTGTTGGGGCGATCATCAATGGAATTTCGAAATTTTATTGTGGTACGTCAGATTTTTTTTTGGATGATTCACAGTTTAGTTACATTTCGAATTTTTTCAGTGAGTACTCAACAGGTACCTGTTTGAGTGAAAATCTTGTTAACACTGGAAAGCTTCGTCCCTCAACTTCCATCCGATATTAAGTAGAAAGAAAAATTTAGGTAAGATTGTAGAGGATTTTTGTCTGTGAGATCAAAGTTTGATATTTATTTTCGTTCTGTAATATCAAATAATATTTTGTGTTCGTTGGACTGTAGATAGGGTAACTTTAATTCTTCTAGCACCAGATCTCTGGCTCAGCCCATTTTCAATAAGTGCCACTATTCTCGCACAATCTTCAATTGGTAAACTCATTTTATGAAATTGTTTCTTTCAGAGAGTGAAGAACAAACTTTTCAATGGTCAATGTTGAACGCAACTGATAATCGATGAATTTATCGTAAAGAATTATTCGAAGATGGTTTCTTTTATAAAGTTTTTCAGCCCATATATCTACATTTTGCGCATATTTAGTTGATTTTCTAATGAAAGATAGATGATGAACAAAATATTATTGAATCAATTTGAACACGTGAGTCTATTGGAAAAAACAATGTAAAATCTTAGTGACCCGTTTTTTTTGCTCGCCAGTGTATTTATCAAAATAAAAAAACTGCTTCTGAGTATCTTATTAAACTTTTTTTGATTTTGATCATCTTGAAAGATCAATATAGTCATAAATTGGTGCTTTTTTGGTGACTTAAAGATCCGTTAATGTTTCAACCATAAGATGTTTTTGTTGGGCATCTTTGTACGATATAAGTGGGGTTCTACATTGAAACCACTTTATGTGATGCCAGTTTGGGTTCAGAAAAATTTTTTAATGACATATAATATCGTAAATAGTTAATATGTTCAATCTAATAAGGACTTTTTTCATTAAAAGTAGGGGCAATCAGCAGCAGGGATTCCAGGTACCTCAGCAGGTGCAAATGGCGGTTGGTAAAGCAGTTACTGATGCAGCTATCAGTCAATTTAGTAATCAATTTAGCAATGCCTTCAGAATGCACAAGTGAAATTTCAATTTTTTAGTATGAGCAATATTCTTAGACGAGTTATAAATATACATAATATTATATATGTGAGAATTAATAGCACCTGAGAATTCATCGAGATGACAGTAAGGTAATTGTAATTAAATAAAACGATAAAAAAATGGTTGTTTTTATCTCTGTGAATTCTCTATTGTGTATCCATATCTTATGAAAAATAACAATGTTATACTGGATTGTAAGATTAAAATTACTCCAATAAGGATACTGCATGTATCTATTATCAAAAGCTCGGTTACGTGGGGTTGGCAATATGCATTTTATTTTGCTCGTCCCTATTTTTCATTGAAGTCTGCATTAAATTAGGGATCTCAACGAAAGTAAGAAAGTTTTCAGTTCTTTCTGATCCAATGATAGCCTCAAATAAAATCATGTAAAAAAGAAAGAAACCAACAATGGCGATAAAAGTTATTGGGGTTCTCTCTGGTATTTACAAACTAGATGAAGCAGCTTTCAGAACCACTAACATAGACAAATACATTAAACATAATAAAGATAAATCAGGAGTCTATCAAGTGAAAACCGATTCCATAAAAGAAATAACAGTCACAAAGGTCCGAATTTTGCGTTGAAACTTTAGTAGATAGGTTGTAAATGGGTTAAAGATAATTCCTGATATACTATTTCTCGTAAAACCCAAGCAATTCAAAGAAACCGACTGCATATTGCTACCCCAAAATAACCTTGCGTCTTTAGAAACGTTTCGATGTGCTTTTATACCATGCATGTTTGCGAGTTATCATTATGCTGAAGAAATACGAAGCAGTGTTTTTCAATATTTCTGAGTTTCGCATCATTCGTAAACTAGAAATGGGCTAGTTGATCACTATTGTCATAGAGAATAAATGAAGATATATTTCTAGAAATATAAATGATCAATGCTACCAACTGTACGATACCATTTGAATCACCGAATTAAAATATTCATTTCCTTTTAGAAAATCGAGCAAACATTTATAGTTTAATTGATATTAAGACAACAAACTATATAAAATGGTTATAATTCAAGTAAATTTTATTTCTAAACAACAAATATTTTCATATAATCAGAATTACTGGTAGTATTTTGAAATACTGTCGATAATCCTGATTTTGTGAGACACCCTTTAGAATTTCCTGCATTTTTAATATTCGCACATCTATTCGAAAAATTTTATGATTTCTTATCGTTTAAATACAGGGGAATTGTTAAATACCGAATGGTATCAAAAAAGTTAATTATTGGAGGAAGTATTGCTTATTCTGTCCTTAACCAAATTTCGGAAGATATTATACAAGTAGTAATTTTATTCTCAGGTATTTAATTCATTTGTTATATAGAAAATCTCCTTGATTTTCTCTAGTTTGTAAATATCATAATATACATATAGATTTATATATTTTAAATTTTATGCTGCATACAGTGGGGGCTCATTTGGATTGAATTATTTGCTTTTTGAATTCTTTCAACTCAACTTTTTAAGGTACAGAGTTATATCTTCTCTTCTTACTTCGCTATAACTACTAAATTTTATATCTTCTAACCTGAGAATTTGAAAAAACATTCGAACCTTGATTTAAATACAAATTTTAACATACCTTTTCTTCCAAGTATTACGTGAAGAAAATATGAAACGATTGTTTAATCAGGCATTTCTAGATTTCAATTTGTTTTCAATATTGAATTAAAGTTTACTCCTACAGTATACTGCATAAAATTTTTGCAATAATTCTCTCTGATTGTTGAAAAATTCATATATTATTATAGCATTTGTTGATCATCACCATCAGTTGATATAAATGTATATTTCAATGCAAGTACGCATGTAGAATCACACTGACAGTGCCATCTCAAATGTCAGTTTAAGAAAGAAGAACATAAATTGATACTCCCAAAATTAAATGATAATATTGAAAGTATAAATGAGTTTTTTATTTCTCAACCTGAAACATTGGTAAGTAATATACCAATTCGAAAATAAACATTGAGCTAAATTCAGTAGTATCAAGCCAATGGACCTGCACAAAATATAACAAATATTTTAATGGATAACCAAGTATTCATTTGAAGCACTGTAGAATTATATCATGGATATTTATTATTATTTATTCATTAAGAACAGAACTACAAATCAATAAGTTGCTATTGTAAATGATTTTAACCCTTTCTTAAACTTCAGAAACTTGTCACAGTCTTCAAAGGGAACTTCATCAAATCTAACTTTACTGGAGTAAACTGGAGCTTTTTTGTCTAATTCAGTGTTAATCTTATTCAAGTAAAAGTTATCCCCATTTCTTGTATGTATTTGATGTATGTCACTCACTAATTTTAGTAACATTTCATTTACGATTAAATTTTATCTTATTTTGAATCCTAGTCTGCACTGACTTAAGGTTTATCAAATTTCAATTATGGAACCAGTCTATATAGCTCAGAAGTTGGAGCATCAAATAGTAAGTTAAATAGAGATTTTAAAGATTTGTTTTGTAATCTAAAATAAATGGAGGTTTATACTTGATAGAAGGTATATAAAATTATTTAAATATTTATATATTATGTTAGCTTTGTACATATTTAATTTCAAAAAATTATATTCAGTTTTATTACACTAATGTCATATAAGCACCGGTTATATCAAACGATATATAAAATAAACATTCATTATAAGACATCCAAATGAGATAACAAAATCCAATAAATATAAATTGTTAACAAAAATCCTATAAATTAAATATTTTGAGTAGACAAAATTTTGTTTCTGCTCATCCCTCTTATGAAAACAGATATCTTTCACAAATGTTTAACATAATCTTAAGAATTTCATCATACTTAAAATATTCAATATTATTGGATAATTAACTAAGTTACTCTAGAAAATCTCAAGATATGTAAAAACATTACTAAAGAACAAGTTTTAAGAGAGACTTTGCTTGTCAGTACTCAATCATATTCAATAAAATATAATATCAATCAACAAAAAATATTTACTTACCTTTAACAATCCAGAAAGCGTCTTGGCAAATGAATACTGAACATTTAAATGGTAAGTAAATATTTTTTGTAAATTCCTGAAGTTCTGATATTAAATATAATTTTTTGAAATGAAATATGTAGAAGGCTAACAGAATATATCTGTAAATATTAAAATATTTAAATGTTTTGTAATCTTTTAATGCGATTCAAGTTCACTCAGTACAGACTGTATGTGAGATGAATAAATGTGTCACTTTCACTAATACTTAATAGTTTCGCAGTTATTTTTTTCTTATTTGTTACAGAATAACGCCTTTTCTATTAACAATCGGTGGATACTTTTCGATTAAAGATTGGTTCACTCGATCCAATTGTTCACAATAAAGATCTGCATTAACAGTTTGGCCCTCATCAATACGCCTACCAGGCTGGCAAGTCGGCAGAACTTGCATTGCATAATCTGGTCGGAAAATTAAACCAATCTCTCGATAATCGAGAGATAGCACTAACAGCGTTCCTGGACATTGAAGGTGCTTTTAACAATACGCTGCCGGCTTCTCTCGCTGAGGCTATCGCTGCGAGAGGAATCGACCCACTAATCTGTAGGTAGATACAGACAATGCTATGGGGCAGAACAATAACGACCTCATACCAGGATGAGGTCCTCGAGTCCAAGGCTGCAAAGGGCTGTCCGCAGGGAGGTATTCTCTCACCCTTACTGTGGACCCTTCTCGTTGATGACCTGCTAGCGATCATTTCGCTGTGGGGAGTCGACGTTCAAGCTTTGCTGATGACCTGGCAATCATAGTGAAAGGTAAATCGGAGGTGACGATATCGGCCGTCCTTCAAGAGATACTGAACACTATTGACAAATGGTGTATAAGAGAAGACATGTCTCTCAACCCGCAAAAGGTAGTTATAGTACCATTCACTAAAAAACGGAAGTTGAATGGTTTAGAACCGCCGACTATCCGAGGTGTGAAATAATACAATTCTCATTTGAGGCAAAATACCTGGGAATAGTCCTGGACAAGACCCTCACCTGGAATGCACACCTGGATAAAGTGTGTCATAAAGCCAGAATGGGTTTCTGGACTTGCAGGAGGATCTGTGGTAAAACCTGGGGCCTAAAGCCCAGGCAGATGTACTGGCTATACATTATGGTAATTAGACCACGGATAGTGTATGGCGCTGTAGCGTGGTGGAAGAAAGGCCAACAAACGGTTGGCGAACAAAAGCTCACCCGACTACAGAGACAGGCTTGCTTTGCAACCCACGGCAGCCATGGAGGTCCTACTAAATCTACCACCCCTGCACCTACTCGTGCAGAGGAAGGCGGAACGGACCACATACAATCGAGGCGTGGAATCGACTCCCTGCTGAAGTTGTGTCATCGCCATCGGTGAATTCTTTCAAGAACGCTCTGGATGGATGGTCTACACGGGTTCAATAATTAATTCAATTACATTGCATTCACCACTCAATTGTTTCACTTCTAGAGTACTTTCTCAGTTTCATTTTATTTTTGTTTTTTGAGTTTATAGGTTAACCTTTACTCTTATCACTTATGTAATAATAATAATAATAATAATAAACTATATCAACTGGCGATTGACAGGCCAGAGGCAATAGTGATGGGAGGCTCAAGATTGCTGGACGAGCTTTTAACGAACAGTATCCTATCGATGCCCTCGGATCTAATGTCAAAAATCACGAGCCAGGAACGGAATTTCAATGTAATCGTCCCCAGCCGGGACGAATGGACCCAGCATGCTGAGGTTCTATTGAGAACCGACCTTGGCTTGTTCACAGACGGCTCGCGAACGACGAACGGAACAGGAGCCGGAGTCTATGGGAGTAAACCGAGAATTAACATCTCATTGAGTCTCGGTCAAAACGCAACCATATTCCAGGCAGAAATATTTGCCATTGAGACCGCGGCGGAACTGCTGATAAAACGGCAAATCCACCACGGTAAAATCAAAATATTTACTGACAGCCAGTCAGTACTAAAAGCTCTGGAATCCAGCTGTTTTACATCCAAAACAATCTGGAGTTGCCGCACGGCTTTAAACAAACTCGGTATGTATAACGGAGTCACTCTGGTTTGGATACCGAGCCACTCAAACTATTTGGGTAACGAGGAGGCGGATCGGCTGGCATTTGCTGGAGCTGCGCTGCCTCTGGTAGGACCGGAACCATTCCTGGGAATACCGCATGACGTGGCTAACGAGGCGATAACAGGCAGAATGAACTCAAGGCTAGAGTCTTTCTGGCGGAGCCATTCTGGCCTGAAACACTCGAAGTTGTTCCTTGGAACAGCTTCGAACAAAAAGATGGCGAACCTAGCGCATGGTCTGGATAGGGCCAAACTAAGAACACTTGTCGGAATTATGACAGGTCACTGCAGACTGAAAGCGCATTTGCACAAAATCGGTCTGGCTGAAGACAATGAATGCAGGCTGTGTCTTGAGGACACTGAAACAGCCATGCACATTGTCTCAGAGTGCCCAGCGGTGAGTCGCATCAGATTCGAGGTCTTTGGCCAGGCTTTTATAGCCCACAGCGAACTGAAAAAATTACCCCTGAACAAGATTATAGGTTTTATCCAAAAACTGTATCTCGTCGGGGAGATATAAATTAAAGGTGAACCCTAAATGTTAGACACAAAATCTGTCAGCAACAGTTAAACAAAATAATGTCAGAGGTACACACAAATCTAATCCAACCAAACACATTTTTTTGCATTCTTCGATATTAATCGTCAGTTTTATTTTATTTGACAGTTTATTTAAAATAATTACTCTGCGACTGATAGGAGTCAAATATATGTTTGTTCCTAACAAAAATAATAAATTTTCCTGTATGTAGACTCAAATGATGGTGATTCATCCGAATTGTCCTCCACAGGTCTCTATACTTTTCAATTTTTGCATTTATTTATTGAATGTTGTGTAGACGAAACAGTCATAATATTCAATAAAAAAATGTTGTTTGTTTTCGAGAAAAATTCATATATCGGGTGTTTTTTTCAGAGTGATAGAACTTTCGATAGGGATAACTGTGATTTGACAGAAGGTAGAAGCCATGTTGTTTTGACATTTCTGTTCAGTAAGCATTGAAAAATTATCATGGAAAAACTCACGCCGCAACAACGTTTACAAATTGTTGAAATTTATTTTCAAAATCAGTGTTCTATTCGCCACTTCGTGAGCACTTCGTGAAATTTATGGTTTACATAATCGTCCATCAGAGGAGCTTATTCGTCGAACTATCGATAGATTTCGGGCAACATTTTCTCTACTCGATGCAACAACAACAAGACAAAGAACGAAGAAAATATCGCTCCAATCTTAATTTGAATGTGTTTCATTTTAATTTGAAGTTCACTCTAAAAAAAACAGCCGATAGCTAAAAATATTTTTAAATGTTCATTCCATCATTTCTTTGAAATAAAACACAAAATCAGATTAGAATTTTTTTCTTTTACTCTTCACAATTTCAAGTTCTACCCGGTTTAAAAAGAACCACCTTTACAAAACATAGCAAAAGTTGAAATACAAATCAAATATTTCAATGTGTGTAATAATTCAAAATTTTCAAGTTATATAAAAGTGGAAGCATAAAGTTTATGAAAGTTGTTGAGCTTTATATACAGATAAACAAACAGGAATATTTGACTAGAATTAATTAGTATTTTTCACTCATTATCGATAAAACCAATGCCGTCCATCCTGTGAAAGGTCTACAACCACTACCTACTCCTGTTTTATCATTGTACTGTTCCCACAAATACCCAGATTTATCATACTGTCTCATTATATTCTGCATTACATTCATACGTAATTCCTTATATAGATTGGTCGCTTCCTTTTGATAAGGACCATTTTGAGTCGAATAATAATGTAATGCCCTCACGGCTAAATAATTGATGTTAATCCAAATTTGTCCTCGCCAATATGGGGGATCATGCTCTGTATTACGTGTCATGTACAACGGAGACTTACTCGATAGAGATCTCAAGCCATAATTCGTCCACAATAATTCAGGTTTACGCATTTTCTCCAATATTATCCCCAAGTTCCGAGAGGTGGGTTCTAAAATTTTCAGTAAGAAAGGAAAAAGACTTACGTATCCAAAAGTTGTATCCACAAAACGATATTCCGGGTTTTTCAAAGCAACTCTAATCATTTCTCTGTTTTGATTGGGGGATCTTGGTACGATGTCGGGTCTTCTCAAAACAACAGCGTCAGTATGCAATCCATAGTCGGCATAAATTTGTGAATATGAAGACCAATGCAGTCGATCCATCAATTCGTTATCTTTCAGATAAAGAGCGGTCGCTTCGTACTTAGCAGTATCCTCTCCCAGTAGACTACCAAGTCTGTGTAAAGTAGAAGCTGCTAGAGCCATCCAGCAGTAAAGATCAATGTGTCTTTCTTCATCGGTGGGATGAGATGCTCTAGGATAATCGTCAAGTCCCGATGATAAAGTTTTAGGATTTAATTCTTTATTTGTTGCGCCATCTCTACCTCTCCAATAATACGAACCAGGAAGGGAACCTTTTTGTGTTATATTGAACCAAGAAAACCAAGCCTGCAAATATTTAGTAAGGTAAACTCTACCAATGGACTGAAAATATGGTATTCAACTCGACTTATATTAAATGATAATTATTTATTTATATATAAATATATTTATAAGTTTATATACTACTCTGTCAAGAAAGTACCGGGAATTTTCAATTAAAACAACATTTTTACACTTAATCGTCAAAATTTATTGGGTCGCCTTCAAAATAGGCTCCATTGGCTCCAATACATCTATGCCAACGGCACTTCCAATTATCGAAACATTTTTTATAGGCGCTTTCCGGGATGGACTTTAGCTCTCGCGCCGAATTTTGTTTTATGGCTTCAATCGACTCAAAACGGGTGCCACGAAGGGGCAATTTTAGTTTTGGGAAGAGGAAAAAGTCGTAGGGAGCCAAATCCGGCGAATACGGTGGTTGCTGAAGCACGTTTGTTGAGTTTTTGGCGAGAAAGTCAGTCACAATCGTAGCTCGGTGAGAAGGCGCGTTATCGCAAATATATATGCAAAATCCATGAGCTGTTCGCCCACAAATTTGGCCGCTTCTTACGGATACGCTCACGCAAACGTTTCATAACGCCTAGGTAATGCTCCTTGTTTACCGTCTGACCGTCTGGAACGAATTCGTAGTGCACCACGCCACGGATATCGAAGAAAACAATGAGCATCACCTTCATTTTCGAGCGGCTTTGGCGTGGTTTTTTCGGTTTCGGCTCATTTTTTGCCACCCATTCCGATGATTGCTGGCTTGTTTGCATATCGTACTCGTAGACCCAGGTCTCATCACCAGTTATAATGCGTTCCATGAATGTAGAATCGGAATTACAGCGATCCAGCATGTCTGAAGCAACCTGTTCGCGATGACGTTTTTGAAGAAAATTCAGGTCTTTCGGTACGAGTCGTGCGGCCACCTTTCTCATGCCCAAAATATCAATCAAAATCGTACGTGCGGACTCGTGGGATATCTTAAGATCATGTGCTATCTCTCTCAAGCTGGTACGACGGTTTTCCAGCACCCTTTCCTTAATTTTATCGACGTTATCTTCGATCGAAGCCGTCGATGGGCGACCACTTCACGACCGTCCTTGAAGGCTCTGTACCACTGATATGCACGAGTTTTCGATAGAGCATTATCACCAAAGGCCTTTTGCAACATTTTCAATGCATCGGCACACGAAAATTCATTTGCAACACTAAACTTTAAACAAATTCTTTGCTCAACGTAATCACCCATAGTAAAAATCGGCACGCACTCTGACATCGACTGACTTAATCAGCTGTTGCAAACACACTAGTTGACAGATCCCGCTCAAGCTTGGCATAGTAATTATGGACAGTGGTACCAACCTAGGAAAAAAAATTTTTACCTGCCTCATTGCCCCGCCAGATTTAAATCGATAATTCCCGGTACTTTCTTGACAGAATGTATATTATATTTATTCTGATTTTTACAAATTTTTATTTTTATTAATAGGGAGACTGGAAAGTAATGTCCTTTCTGTGCATGTGGCTATTTGATTGTTATTTGTACTTCGTATCACAGACATTTGAAGGTTATTGTGACTTTTTCATTTCTAAATAATTAAACATTAGACTTTTTTGCAAGTTGGGGTGAAATGGCCAGCCAAATATTAGAAGAGCATATCTGGCATTGTATGCTTTGAGTTTCACAAGGGTAGTAACGCAACAATTGTGACAGAAAACATTTGCTATGTTTATCCAAGTGCATCAGATGTTCGTAAATGCCAAGGATGGTTTTCTAGGTTCTGATCCGGTAATTTTGATCCCTTTGACTCCTATTGATCAGGAAAACCAACAATATTAGACAACAACATGTTAAGGGCAGAAGTGGAAGCAAATCCATGTCAGAAAATCCAGAAACTCCCAAACGCCCATAAACAATCTTGGTCGACCATCCAAGAACATTTGCAGCAGATTGGAAAAATAAGCAGAGTTGTTTGTGTCTCCCATAAGCTGCCCGAAGAGAAGAAAGCCAAAAAATCCATCACATGTAATGTGTTGCTTCAACGGCACTATACAGATTGCTTGATCACTGGAGACAAAAAATGGGTCCTATATGATAATCCAAAATGCAAAAGGCAGTCGCTCTCTCCAAATGAATCACCACAAAGTACTGCAAAGGCAAGTTTGCATGCCAAAAAGAGGGTTCTTTAGGTTCGGATCCGCTAATTTTTATCATGCCAAAAAGGCGCTTTTGTATGTTGGATGGAGTCTACGCGGAATTGTTCATTTTGAAGTGCTGAAACCTGGACAAACTGTTAATGCAGATCTTATCTTGTGAACAATTAGATCGAGTCAACCAATCTTTAATTGACGACAATGCAAAACCGCACTGTGAAAGGCAAACCTTTGATAAAATTAATGAATTGGGGTGGAAGGTTCTACCTCACCCACCATACTCGCCCGATATCGCATCCTAGGATTTCCATTTAGTCCGATCGCTACAACATTTTCTTAGTGACAAAAAATTTGAAAATTTGGATGATGTCCAAAATGCCATCACGAGATATTTTACTCAAAAACAAATTGATTTTTATCGGTCTGGCATTGAAAATTTGCACACTAGATGGCAAAAGGTTGTTGATAACGAAGGTGATTACATTATTGATTAAAAATAAAAACTTGTTAATAATTTATTTGTTTGAATTCAATTTAAAAAAGCGCCATTACTTTCCGGTCCACCTAATACATTACAACAATTGTTTCGCTAAAACAGTAGCATCTTATCATAAATAGAAGCCGATTTCGAGAACAAATTTAGTTATTCAAAAATGTAGGACATACCACCTACCTGAAGATACTACTGTGTTAGTGAAACAATTGTTTTTTTTTTTTCAAAAAATTTTTATTCAAAAACTTTTAGAATTAAATTTAATTCTAAAAGTTTTTGAATAAAAATTTTTTGAAATTAAAATTGTAGAAGACAAACATATTTCAATATGTTTTAATATTCAAATTTTGTTATATTTCTTCTATCAAGTAAAAGGCCTTTCTATTCTATTTTATGAAACAATTGTTGTAATATAATAACAATAAAAATTTGGGAAAATCAGAATAACCTCATTTAATATTAATGTGGATTTCCACCAAGTGAACACTGATTCAATTGAATACTATATTAAATGACATTAAAATAAAAACATCCATTAATTGAATTATTCAACTTTAGTTGTGGTAGAAAGTGAAAGTATACAAGCAAGTTACTGCTATTTCTGCTTCTTCCTGTATATTTCTTCAAATATATGTATATAGTTGAATGAATAAATTCAATTGAATTAATTGAATTTAAAAATTTATTCATCAAAAACTAAAACTAAATTATACTTTGGATATTCTGTATCTCTGAAATCATCCACTTTTGGACTGAAGTAAGTTGGCTTAGATTGTCATATTCAGCATTTCTAATTAAGTTTTAGCATTTTTTCTCATGTTTTAGACACCGGTACATTAATGGGATACTTATTCAATAAATAAACATTTTCAATATGAAATTGTTATAAAACTTGCCAACCTGTAAGAAGATTATGGTGGTTCAAAAATTATTGAATTAGTGACAATTGATAATTTCTTATAAAAAATTTGAAACAACTTCAAAGTTCCCTTGTGGATATTCAGATAAGTTCATTCATTCGACTCACCTGTAATCTGGGATAAATCCTTTCAAGCATCGCAAACTGATCTGGAGTTAATTCATTTTCATAATTGTCCAGAATATGTTCTAACGTAATGAAAAATGTTGGAGGGTTCGCGTTTGTATTTTTTTGGACTACAAACTCATTTGGAACCTTAGCCAGAGCTTCTATGCCTAATATCTGCTCCCTAGGGATCCATCCTTCGGCGTTCATCAAATCCATCCAGTGCCCAATGATGTCCAGTTCTAAATCGACATCCCACTTCGATATGAGTAACCCATGAAAACCTTCATCCCACAAAAATCCTCTAGGGAAGAAACTCCTAAAACGAACGAGCACCGATCAATAAAAAATCATAGACATAGTTAAATTTGTTTTTTGTTCATCAATAAACTTCATATTTTTGTAATTTTAGAACTGTTCTCCTGAAAGGCTCCATCCTTCTCCCTTCGATCAACAGAGATATTTCACCTCCAAACCTACTCTGAAGGTTTCAAGTATCTAGCTCGTTCCATTCGACAGAATGTTTACGGCAAGACAGAATTACTTTTGACATTGAATTCTTCAAAGTGAGTCTAATAGTCGTTTGAAACCATTTTCGACCAGATTCGTCTTGCAGAATAACGCCTTTTCTGTTGACAATCGCCGGATACTTTTCGATTAAAGATTGGTTCACTCGATCCAATTGTTCACAATAAAGGTCTGCATTAACAGTTTATCTAAGTTTCAGCACTTCAAAATGAACAATTCCGCGTATAATCCACCAAACACAAAGAATCACCTTTTTGGGATGTAAACCCGGCTTCAATACTTTGTGGTGATTAATTTGGAGAGAGCCACTGCCTTTTGCATTTCGGATTAACATATAGGACCCATTTTTCGTCTCCAGTGATCAAGCGATGAAAAAACGGTTCTGTATGATGCCGTTGAAACAATACATTGCATCTGATGGATCGGTTGGCTTTGTTCTCTTCGAACAGATTTTGGAGATCCCAAACACCTGCTCTGCTTATTTTTCTAATCTGCTGCAAATGTTCTTTGATGGTCGACCAAGGTTGGTTAGGGTGTTTAAGAATTCCTTGATTGTCTAACATGCATTTGCTTCCACTTCTGCCCTTAGCATGTTGTTGTCTACTGTTATTAGTCTTCCTAATCGATAGGAGTCAGAGAGATCAAAATTACCGCTGCACCGAGAAAATCATCTTTGGCATATACGAACGATTAATGCACTTGGATAAACATCGCAGATGTTTTTGGTCGCAACTCAAAAAGCATACAATGCCAGGTATGCTCTTCTGGTATTTGGCTGGCCATTTCAGCCCAAATTGCAACAAAAAGTCTAATATTTAATTGTTTAGAACTGAACAAGTCACAATAACCTTAAAATGTCTTTGACACGACTTCAAAAGTACACAATGAACTGAGAAATGACAATCAAATATCGATTTGTGGAGAAACCACATTAGTTTCCGATCCCGTATTAAATATATGAAATTTACCTTGATGGAACAGCTGTATATAATGGAGCGTTCCAATAATTCACAGGCTCTGTAGTGTACGAACTTTGCACTTTAGATGCTCCATAAAAATAACCAATTCCTCCAAGCATGTTGCTCAAAACTGCCTGTGCGAATTTTATACTCTTATTGTGAAACCTTGAAAAAGAATTAAATTGAAACATCGATAAGACAGGCAATTGAATGTTTGAATCTCCAGAAGGTACACCAAGAAAAATGAAGATGTCGAAAAATGTAATATATTCAACATTGATTTAATTCTCTCAAAAACACAGAAACAGGAAATTAATGCTTAAATAATAATATATACTGATATTTAACAAAATGAGCAGACAACAAAGGACTTTGAAGTCTGCTTAATGTGAAGAAAATATCTGTAATAATACTTCTGTCAGGAACAAATAAATGAACAAATACAAAGAGAAAGAAAGAAAACCACTATATTATATTCAGTTTTGATCTTATTGTAATAATGTGATTCTTTCAAACATATTTTAAATGAAAATTTAATTTAGAATTCTGAAAAACAGTCATTTTGCAAAAAATAAGCAATACTGTTTTTTATCCAAAGAAGTAAGTTTCTCAATTGAATTGTCCAGTTCCTAAATGGAACTGTCAAGTTCCTAATAGAAACTAAATGGAACTGCCAAGTTCCTTAATGCAATTGTCCAGTTCCGGAATGTATTTGTCCAGTTCCTGAATGTAATTGTCTAGTTCCTGAATGGAATTATCTAGTTATGGAACTGTCAAGTTTCTGCATGGGACTGCCCAGTTTCTGTATGAAATTGTCAAGTTCCTAAATGAAACTGTTAATTATCTGAATGGAACTGTTAAGTTCCTGAATGGAATTATCCAGTTCCTGAGTGGTATTGTCAAGTTCCTGAATGGAATTGTCAAGTTCCTGAATAGAACTGTTAAGTTCCCTTAACTGAACTCTCCAGTTTCTGAATGGAATTGTTCAGTTCCTGGATGTAATAGTTCAGTTCCTGAATGCAATTGTCCAGTTACTGAATGTAATTGTCCAGTTCCTGAATGTAATTATCTAGTTCTTTCATGGAACTATCCTGTTCCTAAATGGAACTGTCTAGTTTCTGCATGGAACTGTTCAGTTTCTGTATGGAATTGTCCAGTTTCTAAAGGGAAATGTCAAGTTCCTGAATGGAAGTGTGGAGTTATGAAATGGAATTGTCAAGTTCCTGCATGAAACTGTTAATTATCTGAATGGAACAGTTAAGTTCCTGAATGGAATTATCCAGTTCCTGAGTGGTATTGTCACGTTCCTGAATGGAATTGTCAAGTTCAAGAATAGAACTGTTAAGTTCCCTTAACTGAACTGTCCAGTTTCTGAATGGAATTGTTCAGTTCCTGGATGTAATAGTTCAGTTCCTGAATGCAATTGTCCAGTTCCTGAATGTAATTGTCCAGTTCCTACATGAAACTGTAAGGTTCCTGAATGTCAGGATATTTACAGTATCATTCAGGAACTTGTTAGTTCAATTCAGGGACTTTACAGTTCCATTTAGGAACTGGGTAGTTTCATTCAGGAACTGGACAACTGGGAATATTCTGAATGGAATTGTCCCATTCCTGAATAGAACTGTTGAGTTCCTGAATTAAACTGTCCATTTCCTGAATGGAACTGTCAAGTTACTGAATGGAACTGTGAATATCCTGAATGGAACTGTCAATATCCTGAATGGAAGTGTTGAGTTCCTGAATGGAAGAGCCGAATTTCTGAATGAAACTGTCAAGTTCCTAAATGGAACTGCCAAATTCCTGAATAAAACCGTTGAGTTCTGATTGTTCATTATAAATTTTGAAAAACTTGCAATATTGTTTCAGAATATGATTGAAGTTTGTGACAGCAAGGATAAAACGGAGACTGAATGAACACAGCATGTAGATGCTGAAATTTTTGTAAGATCTCCAGATTTATTCTGTATAACAAAAAATTGAATTGTAATTCACTGCTTGTTATATATTATTAACACTATATATTTATATATTATTGTGAAATAAATTAAAATGATTTTTGTGAGGTTTTTACCTTCAAAACTAAGATGTTACCGAAAGTTTCGTTCCGAACTGAACATTCATGAATAACAGAGTAATAAAAACAAAAAAGAAACAAACTAAATTCTAAAAATGTAAAAAATTATTGATTGTATCATTCTGATTACCCTTTTTTTTCCAAATTGAACTTTTCCTCAAACTTCTCATTAAAAGCAATTTGATATTTTTCTAGAAGTTTTGTATAAGCATCCCCACTCAATGTTTCCTCTCGCGTTCCGAAACTTCCAGATTCAAATACTACATCTAAGGTGAAAGGAACTATTCCAGTAATTTGGGAAGCTACAAAATTAGGATTTTTCTTAATTTTTTCCATGAAGTATCCTCATAATTAATGAAGTACACCTACCTCATCATCTTGCAATAAATTTCCTGCCAACATCACCCGTTTCTTGGAATCTTTGCTCTTTTGTACTAAACGTAAGGAAGATATGGTTACTTCTCTCAACAAATGGAGGCCAGGGGACTTTGTTATAAGAAAAGATTCACTATCGGTAGTACCTGGAAAATTTTATTATTATTCAAAAACCTAATAAAAACCATTGCTACTGTTCAAACCTGAAAACTTACCCGAATAATTAGTTAACTTTACACTGAATTGTCCTAGTCCTTCAGTTTCTCCTTTTATACCTGCAAATGTAGTTTCGAAATTGGAAGACCATATGTTTCCTTTAGTTGTTTCATCCAGTGCCACATACCAAATGAGCGATACTTCTTCACCTTTGAAAGCAGCAAAGTCTGGCTGAAAAATTAGGAAATTTTTATTGACAATTAAATTGAATGGTATCCTAATATTGATAACTTCTACCCGAGAACATAAGAGATAAAATGGGTGCTGTAAACAAAATTCATCCATGCATTCTTAAACTGAGTCTCTTCTGATTTTCCATACTCTTTGTCGTACCATAGTTTTCACGTCAATTCTAGCACTCCAATCTCCACCATGGTTACCTCCGTTTCTCTTAACAAAAGATGTAGTGATAATAAATGGACCATCTACTATTTCTTGTACACCAAAGTTAACACCATCATGTTGTAACCAACCATAACGATCTAAGTTGTCTGATTGTTCACACCAATGCCTGATTAAAAAGAATTTGTCAGCATAAGCTTATCCACAAACAAGGAAATATATTTACCGAATACCATCACCGCCCGGTTTCAATCGCTTTGGGAAATACCACATTAAACCTGTAACCAAAGATTCTTTATCCCTGGTTTTCAATCCGAAATAAGTGCCAGGTCTGTAAGTTCCCCAAAACTTTTCTGGAACATCTAAGCCACTTTTGATAATATTACGTTTATTGTCATAAGGAGTGTTTACTCGAGTTTCTAAATATCCAATATATGAAAAAGATACTGCTATAATAATTACAATGCATATTAGAAATTCTTTCCAATAGCTAATGTAGTCTGTGTAGATATTATTGCTTCGATTTGTGACATTACTGCAATTACTGCTACTACTATGTTTATCGCTAAGTTTTGCTCCAGTTTTTCCTGAATTATTCTGATTTTTTCTTTGCCTGACCATGTTAAGGTTAAAAACAGTGTTTGTTCTTTTTCAAGCCATAGAATAAAATACATGTATAAACATACGTAATTAAAATTTGAAACAGGATTTTGACACTCTTAAGCATAGACATAATTTAAGGATAATAAGTCTATGGTTTTGACATGATTATAGTGCACCAAATTTTATTTTCCTCCTTCAATTTTTTTTTGACTTATTCCAACATACGGCTCTAAGACCTTCCCTTTAATTTAAGCGTATGGTAGGTAGTATAGCCTTTAAATTTATAGTGTGTTCAGGTACCCTGTGGTTACGTTTCCTTTATTTATCAACCTGTGGAGACTAACTTTAATATATTTATTAAGTAATTTATTTATTTCAGAAGTTTTATGTTATTTTTGATTTTATGAATTTTATATCAATTTTACAAAATAATTTCATTGAATCATTCCAACTCACATTTAAAATCTTTCATTTTGATTTATATACCTCAGTAAATGCATGTTTTTGTTGATTTTTGAAGGAAACAAAAACATTATATCTCTGATAGATTAAAGGAGTGAACATATTCAAGTACCACCTCATGAGCACACAAAATTTGTTTTATTTTATAAATGTATATGTTTTTTGACATTGGATCCTCATTGATTTTTTTCTATGGATTGTACACAAAATTATGAATCATATAAATTGAAACTATGGTACATATAAACATTTAATTGGAATGAAATGAGAAATTACTTTGTTTTCTATCACTTCTGTATAAGTAATTTCTCATTTCATTCCAATTAAAATGAACTATCACAAAGTAACGGACTACTCTATCCAATATCTATTCATTTATTAAAATCGATAATTTAGTTTAGAAATGTACATTCATTTCTTAATTTCAACTTCTTCTGATACTGGATTTGCTTTTCTGAAGTTGGGGAATTGTTCCCAGGGTGCAGACAAGTCGAATTTTCTGAATTCCTGAGCTAATTCCAGTGGTTCTACTACAACCCTCTTCTTTTCATCGTCATATCGTACCTTAAAAAAGACAATCAATAGGGTATGTACCTATCAACATATAACCAACAACAAAGTTTATACGATAATAGATAAAAATATAAAGATAAAACAAAATTTGTAAGGTACCTCAACATATCCACTCAAAGGAAAATCTTTCCTGAATGGATGTCCCTCAAATCCATAATCGGTCAGTATCCTTCTTAGATCAGGATGATTAGCAAAAAATACTCCATACATATCCCAGACTTCCCTTTCATACCAGTTAGCTGCTTTATAAACTTCACAAGCAGATTCGATGGGAGTTAACTCATCTGTGTATGTCTTAACTCTGCATCTTGAATTGTATCGTAACGATAAAAGATTGTAGATTACCTAAAGCAAATATTTTTTGTGTTACTCTGAACATATGCACATCAAACAAAATATCTAAATAAAATACCTCAAATCTGTGTTGTCTGCTTGGAACATCCATACCAGCAATGTCAACAAGACTGGCAAACTGAGCATTATGATGATCCTTCAGAAACTGCAATACAGGTACAACACCTTCAGGTGCTATTAGAATCTCCAATTCATCACCAGCTGCAATTTGCACTTTTTGAACATATTTAGGAAGACATTCAGCAACATACTTTCCAAAGTCTTTGAGCTTGTCTACTGCTCCTTGATCCACTTTCCTAATAGTGGCTAAAAAAATAACAACAAAATTAGAGTGATACTTACTGAAATCTAATTGGTTTTGAATGGCAGAGATAAAATACTTACGTTTGGTTTCTTTCACTGCTTCTGTAGAAAATTTATGAGTAACCGAAGTGATTCCTGAAAATTATCTCGTATTAAAGCTTGGGAATAGGAAATAGTTAACATAATTACCAGATACATTGATATTAAGAGGAATCCGGGAAAGTTGAGTTAATTTTCTCAATATTGATGACATTGTTACCTAATACCAAAATTACAGTATAGAGTAAGTAAAAATATAAGGATAGTTAACCAATTTTTTTCCTGTCAAGTTGTCATTTCTTTGGAACTACGGACCTGTCAAAATTTTAATTCTTGGATTGAATCTTTGAATAAAGAATATTTATTATTCAAATGAATGAATTTAATATTCTCAATAGAAGCGAATAGTTAGAATTTTATATTCAGGAGCTAAAATGTTGAAAGCACAGATTAACCTGTGTTTAAAGAATGTGCACCTGTTTTAGCAATGAATTGTATTAACTTACTCGTTTTCAAATTTACATGTTGATTAATATGGTATTAATGAAATTTCCATAATTTCATATTTCTGAAATAACGTGGAAACAATTGATTTCTACGCGCTCATTCTAGGGAACAGCCTGCTATCGTTTTGCCCAAATGTCTGTAACTTTCGAATTTTGGGCCGAAAATGTCTCCCAAGCGACTAGATTGGACTCACGAAGAATTCGAAATCAAAAGTAACTTTCGAACGGAAGAGTTAGAT
Source organism: Megalocaria dilatata (assembly GCA_034642435.1). Taxonomy (NCBI): domain Eukaryota; kingdom Metazoa; phylum Arthropoda; class Insecta; order Coleoptera; family Coccinellidae; genus Megalocaria; species Megalocaria dilatata. Next base: position 47,752,023 of record CM067860.1, on the reverse strand, counting down.
ATTCGAAACTTTCATGGTTCCGAAACTACTAATCTGATCAAAATGAAATTTGGTATTAAGGTGCATAATAACGAGACCCAAATTTGTGCAAAATTTCGCGAGGATCATAGCAAAAGATTTAAAAAAAAATTAAATTTGTGAGCAGAGCAGCATTGAGCGCTACTGAAACAATAGGAGCAATCCTTCAATCGCATTTTGTGAGGATCGTGCAATTGGACTAAACAAGTAAAATTTTACAGCTTTGAGCACTATTGAAACCACAGCAATTTGATTTTAAATTTAGCATTTAGATGTAATATTGGAATATATGTTATTTTAAATTTTCAGGAAACAAGTTCATACAGAAAAAACAAACCTTTTTGAACTCTGTTAAAACCAAAATAAATAACAAGAAATTGTAGAAAATATCAACAAATTGAATCAAAACAGTTTAATATAAAAACAATGAAAACCTAGCTTCAGACAATATTATTATAAGAATTGTTGTGTCAAATTTACAGAACAACATACATTGTAACAAAAAAAAAAATGATAGTTTCATACATAAAACATATCCAAGCCTTAAAAATATTTAAAAAATTAATTACAATTCAATTGATTTCTAGTCAGTTTCTAATAATTACATGGGAAAATAAATAGTGACTAACTTCTTTACTCAATGGAATTTCAGGCAGGTAATCTTTAAAAGTATAGCATATAGAGAATAAACTCCTTCTCAAAGACGAAGTAATGGCAACTTTTATATTATGATTTAAATTCTCACTATTGTTAATTCTTTTCGTTAATGTTGGAACTTTATCTAATTTATCTAAAACCTTACTTAAACGAACGAAGGTGGAAATAACATTTGCCACATCCTTTTGCACTACACCATATTGGTCTTCTTTGATTGAAGCGCAAATCAACTCTGCAAGTCCCTGAGAACTCCATACGATCAAATGTACGTCAGATAAACATTTCTGAATATTTGCTTGGGGTATCTCTCCAAAAAGATAGTTAATTCCTAGGAGGGTTTTAGTTACCGAAATACAATTCAACAGTTTCTTTTGAATTTTAAGCAATGCACTTTCAGCAGCAGGTGCTTCGACAGTTGTCTTATTCTGCAAAGGTGAATTAATATTCAGCAGTTGAGTAACATCTTCAGAGCAATAAGGTGACGTCATGCTACGCAAATTCCTGAATTTATTAGCCGTTGGAGTCTGACATTGCACCAATGGAACTGCTGCTGTGATTGTTCCATCGTTATTACTTTCTGAACACTTATCTAAAACATTAATATAAGAGTTGTACAGATCTAAAATATTTTCTATCAGAGAATTCCAATTGTGTGGGTGTTCGCCAGGTTGTGATAAAGTAAATAGAGTCTGACGTCTCATTGGTGACCACAATGAGAGCCTATATAAATCTAAACAAGCTAAACTTTGAACTATAGGGAGCTTTTCTAATTTAACAGATTCTTGTAATGTAAGAACATTATCATTTAGTTTTACTAAAGGAAATTCTATGGGTTCTGTTAAAAACAAACTGAAAAATAACTTAATCAAATTCATATTGAAAAAATATAAAGCAGAAAACAGCAGATGAAACAAATAAAATTTTAAGTAGAAATTTTCATTAACTTGCAAATTCAACATATATGCCACATTCTGTTTAATATTACTGCCACATACATGATAGAACAATATGAAATACAAACAAGGCCAAAGTGCCTGTTTGAAACTTCCTTTCAAAAGTGGTACGAGACTAGATTTGAACAGTGTCAATTTCTTCTGTTGGATGATAGGAAAACTCAAATGTTTACCAGACATATACACTTTAGCGAAGTAGTACAGTCCTATCCAGAGTCCACCAAGTTGTAAAAACATTGTTTCTTCAACTAAAAACGTTACATTTTGTTTATCAACTCTAGTAAGTGTTTTAAAGTTACCGCCAACTAATGACAGTACTAACCATACTTGCACTACTCCAACGAGACTATGTAATAAAACTAGTACACAGTTATGAAGTGAGAACACTGAAAAAAACTTGAAAAATCTGTTTGAACTGAAGGTTGGACGTAGCACATAGTCTTTGGCACATATGAGGCACTGGGCAAAAATAATGGTCATATGTGGTATAACGTACAACCAAGCTGTAAACGATGTAACAGTGTCGAACGACGTCTTAATCCATGATAACGGACTGAAAGGATCTCCATTAATGATAATCAAGCAAACATGTAAGATAAGTAATTGTGAGAGAACACTGCACACTATCGCACTATATAATTTCCTAAAAAGGAGATCTTTATATGAGAACGTTACGGATAGGTTAGGCTGAACCGGCAACATTTTTGTATAGAATTTTTCGTACAGAAACTAGTTATCCCAAAATTACTGTTCAAGTTATTCTTTTAAGTTCAGGTAAATAACATTCTTTAAGTATTTGCAGTTTCTGGATAACAATTCTTAAACAACCCTAACTGAAATTTCATTTTAAATTAATGGTTCAATGATATAACCATAGAATTATCTCCATAGATAAATAAGAATATATTATTAATCTTATTTATCTATGTTTATCTCTTTTCGTTCTTAACACACTGTATTTTTATCTTTTAATTGTGGCGTGAAATAAACCCCCGTGAAGTTGGCTGGCTGAGTTGGTTGCATAGATTAACAATAATATATAGATTGGACACTTCCCTACCCCCACCTAAGACTAAGTTTTTAGTTGATGCACCAGTCAATAGTTAGCGCTAACCATCAACTTATACTTTTTGATTTCGCCGTTAGGTACCGCTACCATCAACCGTTAGCCATAGTTGTAATAACGGTCATATATTTCGAAAAGAGTGGTTTTGTTTACGTTTTGTTATGGCCCAACCTCGATTACATCTCATATTTCTTTTTGATTAAATTTCGTAAGAGTTAAGTTCAAAACAGTTTAGTGCATCATAACTAGTGTATTTTCAAATATTGAGTTCAATACAGTACTTGAAAATGGGATATACTAAGAAATGTTGTGTACATGGGTGTCAAGATCTAACCAGCCCTAGATATCGTTTTCCCAAGAGAGATCCCAAGTTAATTAAGAGGTGAATTGAAATTATACAGCCAACTGATTGGCACAAATTATCAGATGATCAAATATTGAGAGGAATATAATTTGTTCAGGTTGGTCAATTTTCATTTACTATGTAGTCGTCTAGACTATTTTTATGTTCAGTTGGTTAGTTTAAAATATAAATCAATGCTATGTAACACACCAACAAATTGCTATGGGTGATCTAATAATATTATTTTTTCTCTAGGTGATTTTCCTGAGATAACAGATATTGAAATGGTATGGGCCAGTTTCTGGATCAGTGCCAAATGTTGATAGGAAAAGAACTTCTTCAAGTTAAGTGGTGCAATTTTTAAAATTATATCAAACGATATATCTATTAGAAACTGTGTGATCTGTAGGATTAATTTACTTGGTCATAGTGAGTTGTTGAAAGATTTACATTTTATTGAGTGTAGGAAATATCAATTTAGTAATTTGATGAAACCAGGACACTATACTTACTTTTTATTTAATAAGTGTTTTAATTATCTCTTTCATTTCATTCCAAGACTTTGTGAGAGAAGAAAAATCTCAAAATGTTTTGGAAATATATTGAAGAATTTAAATTTTCAAATTATGAAGTGTGCTGCATCATATAATCTTCATCAAATATTATGCTTGACTGTTTAGGTGTTCTTTATTCTGGTGGTGAAAGCAAGTGAATAAAATAGCAACCAGAACCGATTCAAAATTTTTATTCAGTAATCTAGAGAAGGAATTTATTGACCTGATTAAGGACCAAGCTGAAAGACATTTTGAATCTTAAAGATCTTATAAATTAATGTTCTCAAGGTTCAATTTTTGTCTTAACACCTAGGAATACTTTAAATATGTTAATTTTATCTCTTTTTTATTTAATAGTTCTTATTTCAATGAATAATTATTGTTCAAATATATTTCTGTTATTCAAATAGTGAGTTTGAACATTGAAACAAGTTTTTGGAAATTACTATAATATGTTGTACTACAGAAAAATTAAATGTAAATACATACGTTAACTTCATCCCTTTTTTCATTTAATAGTTTCAATTTTTCATAATGAATAAATAATTATAGTTCAAACATGTACCTGTTATTCAAATAGTGAGTTTGAAGATTGAAACGAATATTTGAATCTTTCAGTTTTTCCTAGGGTTAAAATTAAAACAAGTGTTCAGAAATTACTACGTTTTACTACCAAAAAATTGAAATGTATTTGTTGTAGAGTTGTGTGAATGTAAGCAGTTCAATGTTTTGTTAGTAAAACATAGTAATTTCTGAACACTCTTTTAATTTTAGCCCAAAGAAAAACTGAAAGAAGATTCAAATATTCGCGCCAAGCGTCGATAATGCAGTATTCTAAAAGCAGAGGTAATGCAGTTCTCTTGAGAGTTGGTAATACAGTTTTCTTTAGTGGGATTTGTTTCATGCACCAGTCGCTACAAAAACAGCGACAAACTTGATTCAGACTTTTTACAGTCAGTGTCCCATCTATATAGTCTTGTTGATCTATGGTTGGTTGCCAAAAGTTCCGGAAATACCTGATCGACCAGTGGCGTTTTAAGTCACCGTTGCCAACCGAAAATCCTGAGATTACCGTATCAGAGACGAAAAATTACCGTATTTGGGACACTTTTACCGTACACGGTACCACAGAACTTCATAGAGGAAGAAACGATTCTTAGTATTCTGTGGTCAAACCTAACCTACAAACTTGTAAAAATTTTCCCAACCTCTCAATACCAAGATATTAAATAAACATTATATTCAATAACAAACACATCCATCAACATCGATACTAGAAGTGGAAGAATGCATGTCCACTTTATTCATTCTTGCGTACATATTCTGGGTAGATGTAAAATTAACGCAATTTCCATCTTTTTTCACACACTGTGAAGTTGATAGACAACCGTTTATGGTTTTTGTTATCAACTTATTTCTTGATTTCGTTTTTACTAAGTTTATTTTACTGAACACTCTTTCACATTCAGCATTAAAGTGTGGAATAGATAATAAATTCAGTACGAACTTCGATAAATTCTGAAATTAAAAAACAACTTGTTCATTATCATATTTCTGCATTTTTTCCCAGAATATGTCAATATCCTCGTTGACATTTTTTTTTTCAGTAGTAAAATGGTAATCTGGCAGCAACCATACCGTTTTCTAATTTCCACACAGGGACATCAGTAGAAAAGCTGGCATCTTCAAAAAAACATTTTTAATAACTTGGACATTCCTGAAATAATTGGCTCCCAAATTTCATTCATTACCTCTATGCCAACATAAACATTTTTCTTTGGTAGAAACCAAGTTTTATTTGATGGATTTATTTCAGATATTGCAGTTTTTGTTACACATTGTCTTTTCATCTAGCATAATAGAAAAATTCTATAAGCATCCTCCAATTTTATGCAAATACGGCAGTACTACCTTTTCTGACTGAAAATTTTGGCAAAATATAATTAAGAAAAAGCTAATACAACTCAACGAAAGGATCGTTCAATTAATGATGAATTTACTCTACCGATAGAAGACGTTCATCTCTGAATATTTAGAGTTAGCTAGTGACAGCCAACGTGTTTGTAGAGCCTCCCAAAAGGAGGCCAGATACAGTCCATTTGATAGTAACTTTTCCGTTCGACTCGAATTATGTTAGAGTTTCCGACCTAACGATATGTAGAATTAAGTCATTAAGATCCGGGGCGCTATTAGTTTCACTGTGGAGCTTTGTGAACCACTGCGTAGAGCAGATTTAACCACTGGCTGATAAATGTTTGTTTCCATTCATTGAAGGTTGTTGCTTTTCAATATTACTAATATAAATATATTCTTCTGGCGATACTGTGTTTTGAATATTTGAACCTCCCGTCACTGTTTCTTTGCTCTCGTTAGGTGTAATTTGGGTTGTTTACACAACGTAACATTAGAAAGGTTGTCGATCTCTGTAACTTTAATTTTATGTATCAAAATTGGCAATGAAACAATCAGACCAACTACTAACTGCAAATATCTGAGAATATTGATAGCCAACAAACTGACTTTTAAGCATCACATAAAAACCCAGAAAAAGTAATTCAAATAGAATAGTTGCATCACGTACAAGCCATAGCTCCTCGGAGCTAAATCTTCTGTGATATCATTTATTTATTCACCTTCTGTATTTCAAATTGTGAATGTGGTATTGAATTATTGTTGATGTGTAATTTACTAGGTGAATAAATATAATTATTATTATAACTCCATTAAAACTAGGATAATAAATAATAATAACTTTATTTACCCAATGGGAAGATTCCCAATTACTTAATAACATTTTTATATTTCAGAGCACGTAAGAAAATTGTCCATTTCCACTCTGAATTTTTCCATTTTCACTAAACTATCCATTATCCAGTAACAAGTAAATTGTTTACAAGTAACTCCATTCTTCAGGTGTAAGTCGAATTTCATTACATTTTCCATTTTTATCTAACACTTATGACAATTATTTATAAATTTTCCAGGCTCGCTTCTTCGATAGAAGCATATTTTCACTCAATTCTGTACTTTTCACTAACGCCAACGAATACTGTATTGACATATCCCACGCTTGATTTTTCCTATTTTCACTCCATTTTTCATTTTCACAACTTGAATAGGATCACTATGTTTACTGCATATTTTAGAAATTTCGTTCAACTCTTCACCAAAACTCGCGAAAATCGTTTTCCACGTAAGATATATCCAACCGAATACATTCGAATGTAGTACCGCATTAATCACGCTCACTTATCACTAGGTTTCACGTCACTATTCGAAATTAAACTAGAAAGAGTACATAATTGCGATCCGTTCTTGGCGCTCGCTCGTATAAAACTGATAAAATACTTCCATAAACAAATGACCGGTCCCTGAATCACCCCTGACGCACGGTGTTATGTAACTGACCAGTCCATTATTCTAGTAACATATACGGGGTGTATCCGAAAGTATATCGGTACGTTTCATTAAGATTTTTACACCAAATGTAGAAAAACATTATTTCGAGTTGAAATTGTACGAGGGGTATTCAATAAATTTTGTTATTAGATTTATGTCATTTAATTTATTTTCTTGATTGTTTCGGTCTATATTTGATGGAAATTCATCGTATATGATTTTAAGCAAAACACTTTATTTCCGCTAATATTTAACTATGTTAAAGAAACGCATCCTGTGGAGAGCTCAAGATAATAAATAGAAATCAACATATGAACTGATTCTGAAAATCACCAAAACAAACCTTCATGTTATCACGTTTCTTTTTGCTCAAAATTGTATTTAAGGAGACCGAATTTGTAAAAGTACCATACTCACCTGATGAAGTCGAAATGTAATTGACGAAACAATTGTTGCGTAAACAATAAATATTAGCGAAAATAAAGTGTTTTACTTTAAATCATATACGATGAATTTCCATCAAATATAGACCGAAACAATCAAGAAAATAAATTAAATGACATAAATCTAATAACAAAATTTATTGAATACCCCTCGTACAATTTCAACTCGAAATAATGTTTTTCTACATTTGGTGTAAAAATCTTAATGAAACTTACCGATATACTTTCGGATACACCCCGTATATGTTACTAGAATAATGGACTGGTCAGTTACATAACACCGTGCGTCAGGGGTGATTCAGGGACCGGTCATTTGTTTATGGAAGTATTTTATCAGTTTTATACGAGCGAGTGCCAAGAACGGATCGCAATTATGAACTCTTTGTAGTTTAATTTCGAATAGTGACGTGAAACCTAGTGATAAGTGAGCGTGATTATTGTGGTACTACCATAGATTAACAAGAATTCCTTTATCTACTCGAATGTTTATAACACTTTGTATAAATGTTGAATAAACTCATATCTATCTATATCTATCTATCTATGTATTCAGTTGGATATATCATACATGAAAAACGATTTTCGCGAGTTTTGGTGACGAATTGAACGAAATTTTTAAAATATCAAGTAAACATAGTGATACTATTCAAGTTGTGAAAATGAAAAACGGAGTGAAATGAATTTATCGGAAAAATCAAGTATGGGTATGTAAGTACAGTATCCGTTGGCGTTAGTGAAAAGTACAGAATTGACTGAAAATATACTTCTATCGAAGAAGCGAGCCTGGAAAATTTATAAATAATTGTCATAAGTGTTAGATAAAAGTGGAAAATATAATGAAATTCGACTTACACCTTAAGAATCGTGCGTGAAGTAACTTTTAAACAATTTACTTGTTACTAAAAAGTGGATAGTCTAGTGAAAATGGAAAAATTCAGAGTGAAAGTGGACAATTTTCTTACGTGCTGTTGAAATATAAAAATGTTATTGAGTAATTGGGAATCTTCCCGTTGGGTAAATAAAGTTATTATTGTCATTATAAAACTCCGTCAACGGCCCAATCTATCATAAAGTTATTATTATTTATTATCCTAGTTTTAATAGAGTTATCACAGTAGTTGAAACCACGTTTCAACTTCAAATGATGGTCACAGAGTGATGCTTTGTTAGAAAATCTGTTTAAACGATTAATTACTCCTGAAGTAAGTGGATGGTCAAATATATCCATTAACTTGGCGAGTTGAATAGAAGTATAATGGTGAATTTGATGGAAACCAGTTTGTTTTTCAAACAAGTTGCCACTATGACAAACATTATCTTAAATTTTGTGATGGATGCTTGCCAAGCATGTTTTCGGAAGACCCAGCAGGGAGCACAGGATATAGTATCTCAAAACACGAAGATCTCTGCCTTCGACTTTGGGTTCCGAGGGACCATAACACATTTCTGATTGTAATAATTCATATTTTGCCAAAATAATTGCAAATTTAAATCAAAATTCATGTTTGTGGAATCCTAGAATTCAAGGTCCTTGGCAGGAATCTACTTATCATCAAACGATACAGATAAGCTAACCGATCATTCTGTTAGTTCTGGATCTTGCTGAGAGATAGCACTAGTTAAAGAATGTTTAATTTTGGAAAACATAACAATCCGTGAAATTACATAATTTTGGCGTATGGTAGCCTATCCGGACCGTATACCGTATTAAGACTCAATTTACCGTACAAATACGGTAATTACCGTTCGGTTGGCTACGGTGTTTAAGTTTCGACCTCACTGATCAATCGACTTTTTCCGGAACTCTTGACAGCAGCTCAGCCAACCACCTTCACGTCGGTCATAAATAACATTATTAATCTGTGCCAATACCACCTAGACATACAGGTGGTATTGCATCTACTGCACTGAACACTAAACTCAGATTTTCTAGACTAACCACAGAATATGAAGAAAAATAGTAGGTCAAATGGGAATTTTCAGTTGTTGCCGTTTAGATCTACTATATTGTCTGTGTATCAATTTTACTAGAGATATTAGGCACAAAGTCCGCTATGACATAAATAAAACCTATATTCAGTATCATTGTAGTTGAATGCAGATAATTTTTACCTATTAGTCATTTTGTATGAAATTCATTAAATAATTATTAGATAATAATGTTCCGCATCATAAGAAAATCCACGATTAGAAGCTACGGCGTCTTAAACGCTAAAAGTAAGTCAAGAAATTAAACATCATGTATGTATTTCTCTATAATCTCCTTATTTCAGATTGTCAAGCAGTTAGATATCTACCTGAAAAAGATTGCTTTCGGTATCCAACAATTTCCCAGTATATCATAAATTCTAATTTATCTACTACATGTAGTACATTCAACTTCTTCGATACCAAAGTTCTATATTCACCTACTCCCATTCCTAAAACAATCATTTACAGGAATATATCAGTATCAAATCTAGATTTGAGTAAGGAACCCCTCAAGCCATCCTCAAAAGTAGAGGTAACTGTTGAGAATTTGAAGAAGCTAAAAGATGAGGAACTAAAGGCAACTTCTGCTGTTATTCAAGAACCTCCAAAAGCTGTTGTTAAAAAAACTTTGAAAGAAAAAGTTATCGCTGAAATAGTTCATTATTATCATGGCTTCCGGTTATTATTTATTGATATGAAAATTTCATGTGGTTTATTATGGCGCGTGTTGAATGGACATACATTGAGTAGACGAGAATATCGTTTATTAATAAGAACAACTGGAGATATGTTTCGTTTGGTGCCCTTTTCTGTTTTCATAATTGTTCCTTTCATGGAGTTTCTATTACCTGTCTTCATAAAATTCTTTCCTGGAATGCTACCTTCAACATTTCAAACAGCATCTGAAGCAGAAGATAAGAATAAAAAGAATTTGAAGGTCAAGCTAGAGATGGCAAAATTTCTGCAAGAAACATTAGATAATATGTCTTTACAGCATAAGGATCATTATTCAGAAGAAGCTAAACAGTTTACTGAATGGTTTCAACGTGTAAGGACTTCTGGTGAAAGGGTTTCTAATCAGGAAATAATGAAATATTCAAAACTGTTTGAAGACGAAATAACATTAGATTCACTTTCTAGAAGTCAGTTGATAGCTTTGTGTAGAGTGCTGGAAGTTCAAACCCTTGGAACAAATAATTTATTACGTTTTCAGTTGAGAATGAAACTTCGTTCATTAGTTGCTGACGACAAAATGATACAGAAAGAAGGAATCGATTCCTTAACTCTGGCTGAAGTTCAACAAGCATGTAGATCTAGAGGTATGAGAGCTTATGGTTTATCAGAAGAACGCCTAAGATCACAATTGTCTCAGTGGTTAGATCTGAGTTTGAATGAAAAGGTACCACCATCTTTGCTTCTTTTATCAAGAGCATTGATGCTACCTGAAACAATTCCAACAAGTGATCAATTAAAAGCAACTATTTCTACTCTACCTGATGCCATTGTTACACAAACTAAAGCTGCTATTGGTGAGAAAGAGGGTAAAATTGATAACAAAGTTGCCTTTGAACTTTTGAAGGAAGAAGAAAGAAAGATCAAGGAAGAAAGAAAAGAGAAAAAAGAGGAAGAGAAATTGAAAGAAAAAATAGATAAAGAGGTCCTTGTTGATACTGCTCCTATACTGACTGTTGATTCTTCAACTGTTTCAGAAAAATTGACTTTGGAAAAATTGAATGAAAAACCAAAAGAAGGAGAATTGGAAACTAAAGACATTGAGATAATTGAGAATGCTTTAGACAGTATTTCTAAAGAAAAGAAATTTATTGTGGAGAAAGAGGAACTGCAAGATCTCAAAGAAGAACTGGCAGACTATAAGGAAGATGTTGAGAATCTTGAAAAAGCAGTTTCTTCACAGAAGAAACCTGAGATCAAAGAAAGCAAAGCTGCTAAGAGATTATTCAATAGAGTAAATAAAATGATAACTAAACTCGATACGGTTCTTGTTGAACTCAACGAAAAAGAAGCTCAATTGAAGAAGGATTTGGAAATCGAAGAAACTGAAAAAAAAAAGGAAGAGGTACTTAAAATTGAGGATATCATTACTGCTATCAGGCAGATAAGGGATGTCCCCGATCAATCAAGATTAGATAAAATCACAAAGGTACTAAGGAAGATTGACGATGATCTTGATGGATCTGTTAAAGTAGAGGATGTCTTAAAGGTGAGTGTCATTTTTGTTTGGATCGGTTAAAAAACAGAATGATTTTTTAGGTTATATTTTGAGAAATATTTTTATTTATGGTTAAAGATATTTCCTGTAGGATACTTGATATTAAATAAGATTGTTGGTCTGAAATACCAAGTTGTAGAACAAACCATTTTGCTCAAAATCATCTACATAAATTGCAAAATAACAAGTTCAAAATATTACTACAAATATAATTCTTTAACTGTATTAATTGATTTTTAGGTTATTGAGATCATCGGGAAAGAAAATGTCAATCTAACGGACAAACAAGTTGATGAATTATTAGAATTAATCGATAAAGAAGAAATTTTGCAAGTTGAAGACAAGATAGAGAAAGCTCTTCAAAAAGATATGGAAGCTCAACCGGATAACATTAAAAATCCTTCAGAACATTCTTCGAATGATAGTGAAATTAAAAAGAAAAATGTTACACATAAAGAAGAAAGTGATCAGTCGAAATCGAAATTAACGAAGTGATGAAGTGAATAGGGCCAAAAAAGTAGTTTGATTATTTGTTCATAAACTTTAGTTATTGAAATTATTTTAATCTTTTAGAATTATTTGATTGTATGTTCGAAGATTAGAACAAGAATTGGGATTGTTAGCAGAGAATCAAGAAAATCTATTTCCTTATTTTTTGAGGTTTTTCAAGAAAGTTATGTCTTCTGAATTATTTTTCCTGTTAGAACTCTCTTAATGTTAACATTTAAAGTTGAATAAGATTTGTTTTTAATGGCGTTTGTCTGTTAACAAAGGTATTATTTGTACAAAGTGTAATGAGCTGATGAAAGTAGTAAATTTCTGCTTGATATTGAGTTGATCTCTTACTCGGCATTTTCAAAGGAGAATTTCGATGAATGTGAAATTAATATATAGTTTACCTGCTTACCTTGTGATATGCTTTTACCGTTTAATGAAATTGTTCTAATCCAGTTATTTTGATAGTAATTATGGATGCCTTGTATATTTGATGTACATTATAACATAGTTTATTTATAATAATCAAAATTGAAAGGAATATTATATTTTATTTTGAATTTTCATTCCATTCTAAATCAGGCCGGTTCTATTTTTATGAAATATTTTTAAGTGTAATATATTATGAAAAATAAATCATTGAATTTTGATTGTTACACATATTGGGTAATATTGAAATTCTGTAGTCCACCCCTTTAAATTTGAACCGAAAAAAAAAAAACAATTGGTCGAATGAATATTATATAAGGTTATTCTGATTTTCACAAATTTTTGTTATTATTATACAACAATTGTTTCGCTATCACAGCAGCATCTTCAGGTAGGTGGTATATTACATTTTTGAATAACTAAATTTGTTTTCGAGATCGGTTTCTATTTACACACATTGTCAAAAGTCTTGGCCTCCCTAGATTTCTCAAGAAAAACAATCTATGTTCTGGAAATGAGATGAATATTTTCCTCTACTTTGTTTGTTACTCTTTGTTTTATGCAGGATGAGACAAAATAGGAAAAATGAGAAAAAATCAAAATTTATCGATTATGTATTTTTGATTAATTATAGTTATTCCACAATTGAATCCAAATTTAATAGTCCGCATTACAACCTCTTCTTTTAATCAACTGCCCAATACGCCTAGGCATCCCATGAATCAAGTCATTAATGAATTTTTCAGGCATATCGTTCCATTCTTCCTGAAGGGCTAAACTCAACTCCTACAAAGTTGGAGGTGGGTTTTATCAATTGGATATTGAAAATATGAATAAAAACAATATTCTAGTGTCCTGGGTCTAGAAGGTGCTCTGTGTAGGTTTAATTTTCCTTTTTGTTACAATAACATTTTTCATGTTCCCCAAGTCTTGTCTGGAACGATCTTCCTCTCTGACCAACATATACAAAATGGCAAGTACCGCAAGTTAACTTATAAACACCTGATTTCTTGTTCTTAGATGTTTTATCTTTATTATTTTTTATTAGTTTTCCTAGGGAGTTATTCGTTTTATAAGAAATTCTAAAATTGTGGTTCTTCTTTAAATATCTAGCTACCTTTTCTGCTATTGGTCCCAAGTATGCCAACGAAATGTATTTACTTTCAATTGAATTATTATTTATGGGATATACTAATTTCAAAGCCAACTTTAATTGTAATTTTGTAAAAAGATTCTCAATAATTGGGACGTTGAAACCGTTGTTCAACACAATCTGTTTAATAATGTTATATTCTTTGTCAAAATTCTCACGTGACATGGGTATGTTGGCTAATCTATATAAGATACTATTGTATGCTGCTAATTTTTGTGAGTATGGGTGGTTTGATGTGAAGTGAATTGTGCAAACCACCCATACTCTAAAAATTAGCAGCATACAATAGTATCTTATATAAATTCTGTCAAGAAAGTACCGGGAATTATCGATTTAAATCTGGCGGGGCAATGAGGCAGGTAAAATTTTTTTTTCCTAGGTTGGTACCACTGTCCTTAATTACTATGCCAAGCTTGAGCGGGATCTGTCAACTAGTGTGTTTGCAACAGCTGATTAAGTCAGTCGATGTCAGAGTGCATGCCGATTTTTACTATGGGTGATTACGTTGAGCAAAGAATTTGTTTAAAGTTTTGTGTTGCAAATGAATTTTCGTGTGCCGATGCATTGAAAATGTTGCAAAGCCTTTGGTGATAATGCTCTATCGAAAACTCGTGCATATCAGTGGTACAGAGCCTTCAAGGACGGTCGTGAAGTGGTCGCCCATCGACGGCTTCGATCGAAGATAACGTCGATAAAATTAAGGAAAGGGTGCTGGAAAACCGTCTTACCAGCTTGAGAGAGATAGCACATGATCTTAAGATATCCCACGAGTCCGCACGTACGATTTTGATTGATATTTTGGGCATGAGAAAGGTGGCCGCACGACTCGTACCGAAAGACCTGAATTTTCTTCAAAAACGTCATCGCGAACAGGTTGCTTCAGACATGCTGGGTCGCTGTAATTCCGATTCTACATTCATGGAACGCATTATAACTGGTGATGAGACCTGGGTCTACGAGTACGATATGCAAACAAGCCAGCAATCATCGGAATGGGTGGCAAAAAATGAGCCGAAACCTAAAAAACCACGCCAAAGCCGCTCGAAAATGAAGGTGATGCTCATTGTTTTCTTCGATATCCGTGGCGTGGTGCACTACGAGTTCGTTCCAGAGGGTCAGAAGGTAAACAAGGAGTATTACCTAGGCGTTATGAAACGTTTGCGTGAGCGTATCCGTAAGAAGCAGCCAAATTTGTGGGCGAACAACTCATGGATTTTGCATGACGATAACGCGCCTTCTCACCGAGCTACGATTGTGACTGACTTTCTCGCTAAAAACTCAACAAACGTGATTCAGCAACCACCGTATTCGCCGGATTTGGCTCCCTGCGACTTTTTCCTCTTCCCAAAACTAAAATTGCCCCTTCGTGGCACCCGTTTTGAGTCGGTTGAAGCCATAAAACAAAATTCGGCGCGAGAGCTAAAGTCCATCCCGTAAAGTGCCTATAAAAAATGTTTCGATAATTGGAAGTGCCGTTGGCATAGATGTATTGGAGTAAATGGAGCCTATTTTGAAGGCGACCCAATAAATTTTGACGATTAAATGTAAAAATGTTGTTTTAATTGAAAATTCCCGGTACTTTCTTGACAGAGTAGTAGATTAGCCAACATACCCATGTCACGTGAGAATTTTGACAAAGAATATAACATTATTAAACAGATTGCGTTGAACAACGGTTTCAACGTTCTGATTATTGAGAATCTTTTTACAAAAATACAATTAGAGCTGGCTTTGAAATTAGTATATCCCATAAATAATGATTCAATTGAAAGTAAATACATTTCATTGACATACTTGGAACCAAAAACAGAAAAGGTAGCTAGATATTTAGAGAAGAACCACAATTTTAGAATTTCTTATAAAACGGATAACTCCCTAGGAAAACTAATAAAAAATAATAACGATAAAACATCTAAGAACAAGAAATCAGGTGTTTATAAGTGTACTTGCGGTACTTGCCATTTTGTATATGTTGGTCAAACAGGAAGATCGTTCCATACGAGACTAAGGGAACATGAAAAATGTTATTGTAACAAAAAGGGAAATTCAACCTACGCAGAGCACCTTCTAGACACAGGACATAGTTTTAATAGTAAGTTTGAAATTTTACACACAGAAAACAAAAGTTTCAGATTAAACTTGTTAGAAACTTTAGATATCGTAATAGAAAAATATTATTGAATAACCAAACAGAATTAAGTAGCTCCCCTTTGTTGAATCATTTTTCAGAATTCCAAAAGAATTGTAAAACTCTCTTCGCTCCCTCTATTTTTGTTATATCCATGTACTATATAATGAAATTCTTGTTCATGGTATACTCACTATCTTGTAATACTCACCTGAAGAAGTCATGGTATGACGTAACGATCGTAGTGTTAATAAAATATTAGCGGAAATTAGAATATTGCTTTTATTCATATTTTCAAGATGTTAGGTCTGTTAGATCTTCAGTTGTCTGATGATGGGATAGTTCATTTCCCGAAACTCGAGTCACAAGAAAATGTGTAATATATATTTTTTGGTAGTAAAACATAGTAATTGCTACAATTTCTTTAAATCAAGATGAATTTCCGTCAAGTAAAGACCGAAACAATCATAAAATTTGGATATTGCTCTTCCTAAGTAATCCCATATGTGCTCAATTATATTCATTAAAAAAATGTATATGAGACAGTAATTTATTTCCACAAAAATGTTTGTACTACTACAACAATTGTTTCACCACGATGTGGCTTCTTCAGGTATTACATTGTAGTGTCCTGAAGAAGCCACATCGTGGTGAAACAATTGTTGTAGTAGTACAAACATTTTTGTGGAAATAAATTACTGTCTCATATACATTTTTTTAATTAAAATAAGTTTCCACCAAGTAAAGACCGAATCTATCAAATAATTATATTCATGTCTGGTGAGTTTGGTGGCCAGTTCATTCTCTGGATATTGTTCTCTTGAAGAATTTTTTGAAACCTTCGTGAGCGGTGTGGTGGGGCGTTATCGTCCTGATAAATGAAATTTTCCCCAAATTCGTTGCGCAGAGGAATAATGATTGGTTTAATGATGTTTTCTACGTAGATGGCACAAGTCATTGTTCGTTCAACGATTGTAAGAGGGGTACGGCGACCGAACATTATACCCCCCAGCACATTATTGTTCCGCCTTGAAAGGGCACAACTTCCCGGGCGAAATTGAGCGCTCTAATCTGCCTGGACCTCTCCCAACCCATTCTCGTCGACTATCACTTTGTAAACAGAATCGTGACTTGTCCGAAAAAAGGATGTTGAGCCATTGTGGTAAAAGCCAGTCTTGGTGGTGTTCTGCTCATTGCCGACGGGTAGCTCTATGTCCAGGTGATAGCCGAGGTACTCTTAAAGGTCTTCTTGCCCTTAAATTTGAGGAATCCAACCGTCTCCTTATGGTACTGGTTGAGACTACACGTCTATAGGTCCTCAAAAAATGACTTCGAAGGGCTGTTACAGATACCGTTCGATTCCTTCGAGTAAAATTTGCGATATAATGGTCTTTCTTTGCAGATGTTACTCTGGGTCTACCAGGTACCGGTCTCCGGGCAACGCTGCCGGTTTCCAGGCAAAGGGCCACTATGCGCCTTACTGAAGTCCGTGGAATATCCAAACGTTGCGCAATCTGGTGGTTCGATAAAGCTTGTCCGGTCAAACTGAAAAATTGGATGTCCAGCATTTTCCACGGAATATTCTCAATATTACAATTCTCGTTATTCGCTGAAAACTGATTAACTTCGAATACACCTGTTTTCTCCCGAACAAAAAACATTTTTTGCTGGTTTATTGTTTTAATTTAAGTGATAAGACAGTGAAGATTCCAGACACAAAAAATTGTCATGTTACATTCAACAAGTTGAGAGTTGATAGGGTGGGCAAGACTTTTGACGATGTGTGTATATTAGAATAGGTACTAACATTTTTATTGAGCACTAAAACCCAAAAAATGGGGTTTATGTAAATTAGAGTTTATTTGAATGTGTTTAACAGGAGTGAGTTATTTAGTTCTAATTGTTCGTTAAGTACTATTCCAATTTTGTTGTATTTATTTGTCTGTAGTGACTCTAACAGGTTTAAGGGATAACTTTTACTTTCTATATCCAAAATTTCAAAATTATGGTTGATAATATACAGGACATATTATCAACCTTGAGGAAACTCTTCAAATGTTCACAAATTCTTTGCCGGAAAGTTCTTCCAGTCTGCTCATGTAAATTCTTGGACAATCACTGCAGGTTAACTATAAACTCCCGTTATCCAAGGCCTTCGATACCGTTTGTCACAAAAGATTACTCGATAAATTGGACAAATGTAGTTTAAGAGGAAAAATCTACGACTTACTAAAAAGTTACTTAACAGATCGAGAACAGAGAATGGATATTGATGGTCAGTTAAGTGAACCCATGTTTGTGACCTACGGGGTACTGTGCTTGGACCACTCTTATTCACATTATACATAAATGTTCTATTGAATGCTACAATCAAGGGTAGAATCCTAAGTTTTGCGGATGACATTGCGATTTTTTGTGAATCTAATTCGTGGGAATCTTTAAAATCAGAGGCAGAGGACGACATGAAAGTTTTGGATGAGTGGTTCAGGTACAGTACGTTGATCCAGAACCTGGAAAGAATGAGATATTTACCCTTTATTTCGCACTAGAATGCCGGTGATTGGACCGAAATCTCATATCCCAGAAGCGAATTCCATCAGGTGTAACAATTGACCGACATTTGAGGTGGGATCTGCAGATTAAGAATATGGTCAATAAATTAAGAGGTATATTATATAAATTGAAATACTTGAAAGATTACCTTGATTTACGGCATCTAAAATAACTTTTTTGTACATTGGTATACGGTCACAGCTGACATACGTAATTGTGGGATGGGGCAGTGTAAATGATACTCACCTGAAGAAATTAAACATCATTTAAAGATGGATTTTTGCGAATCATATACAGTAAACTGCTTACATTCTCCAATGATAAACTACATGAAATGTCCGAATTAATGGATGTGAGACAACTGCTTAAATATGATTATCAACATAAGGAGCATGAGCTATGGTAATAGAAAGTTCTAGAAATCGAGATAGTGTAACATGTATAACAATTCTATACTTATGTATAGAATATAGTGTAACATACATACAGATGTATGTTACACTGTCTATAGCTCATGGTCCTTATTAATGATTTATGGTACAGATCAGCCGAATTAATTTATTTTAATACAAATTTAGTTATTCAAAATGTAAAATACCACCATCCTGAAGATGCTACTGTAACAGCAAAACAATTGTATTATAATAACAATAAAAATTTGTAGAAATCAGAAAACCTTATTTAATATGGGTTTTCAACAGGTGAACACTGATTAAATTAAACAACGAATAAGAAGATAATAAAAGTACATCTTCCTAGATTTGCTTCGATTCAGACGGGAAACAAGTAGGAGGATTGTCATTTAAGTTCTGAAATATGAAACACTGGTGTGAATATGTCAAATCTGACATTGTCATCGTTTGACATTTTTAAAGATGAACGCACTTGGAATATGTTGTCATGAAAGTGATGAAGCATCGTCTTGAGTCACCGTGTTTCGCTGGTTTTACGAATTTCATCGTGGTCACACTTCGCTACAAGACGAATTTCGATTACACCCTTCTGATCCTATCAAACAGAGCATTTGTCTTCTTTCTAAAGCGATTTGATTTGCGACAATATGTATTTGTCTGCAATTAACCCCTGTGATAAATATAACTTTATCGAGTTTGTTTGAGTATGGTTATACAGTCGTATGTTACACTGTCTCGATTTGTAGATCTTTCTATTACCATAGCTCACACTCATTATTAAAGATAGATAAGTGTGACTTGGCAATGACTATAGTGAAACAACTTATCATCAAAATCAATTGTCGAGAAATATTATTTAACTTTTTGTGCTCATTTCAGTCTATCAGAACGCCACAATGTTTTTTCATACTTTGAAATTTAACAAATCTGCAGATGAATAATTTGTGGACGAATTCAATTCAGTCCAGCTCTTTGTAAGAACAATATGTTTGACAAACAACTTTGAGCTTTGAAAATTGCTAAAATCAGTGGATCAGCTTAAATTTTTGATCTACCGGTTTTAGGTATTTGAAATCGATGATTTGATGCTTAAGAACTCCTTACGCCAAGCTTTTAGAATGTGTCCTTAATTGAAGGTTACATGCAGCCTTTAAATCGATTGCAAAATAATTTCCTCAACATATTTTTCATTCAAATAAATTAATTCGGCTGATCTGTACCAAAAATTACGGCAAATCATGGTCTGATTTGAGCATGAGGAAAGTTTATTCTGCGTTACTAACGTGAAAATATCGAGAATACATTTCTTTACTTGAATTAACTCTCAAAGGTGTATGTCTTGTATGTATTTTGCATACTCTAGATGGTGCTAGTGTATGTTTAATACCTTAGGGTCTCTGTGTATAGCGAATATAGATACTTGACAGATTTGGAGTCACTAGTATACATTGCACTGACGAAAACCAATCAGTTTGAAACGTACGCTTCTCTGCAATTTGCCTCTGTGATCAACAAAACCTTGTCGAGTTTGTTTGAATATAGATTTGTTATATAGATGTATGTTACACTGTCTCGATTTTTAGAACTTTCTATTACCATAGCTCATACTCCTTATTAATAATTTTTATTGGTTTTTAGTAGTGATTCAAGTTGTGATGAACGTAGTTGTTATCCACTTGTTATAAATCTCGAAAATCGATGTTCCATACCAATGATTATACACAGGAATTAGGACAGGTAGTATAGAAAATGACTAATTTAAATCACGTGGCATTGTTTCAACTGTATATTCATAATTTTCAAGGCAAGTCCAGAAATTAAACCAAAAAACATTAAAAAAAAAACGCTCTAACAATATACTGCCGAGCATTAAATTGGGGTCATCTTGATGTAATCTGCATTTATTCTTTCGGTTGAAACATAGTGTACAATCTGTAGGCGATGATTTAATTGTGATTGCTTGAATAAAAAAAAGTTTTTTCGATAGATATTTGATAAAAAAGGGTTTTCACCTTATTCCCCAAAAACTATTGTCGGCATGTTTTGTTTCAGTAGTTTTAGCAGATGTAGAAGTATGAAAGCGGAATTTCTTATAGGTTTTGGTGGGAAACAACTGAAAAAATTGCAAGTAATATTGGATGAAGATGACACTCAAACCCGACAACTCTCAGATCAATTGAATGTGATGCAGAAAGTCATCTTCCTTTGTTTGAAAGCTATGGGAAAGATTCAGGCAGTGGGGAAATGGGTTCTGAATGAAAGGCAGCAAGAAAATCAAAAACCACTGGCGAAATGCTGATCGACAGATACAAAAGAAAGTCATTCCTGCGTTGAATCGTGACACGTGATGAAAAATGGAAATGTTCTGAG
This sequence comes from Megalocaria dilatata, assembly GCA_034642435.1. Taxonomy (NCBI): domain Eukaryota; kingdom Metazoa; phylum Arthropoda; class Insecta; order Coleoptera; family Coccinellidae; genus Megalocaria; species Megalocaria dilatata. Next base: position 47,730,848 of record CM067860.1, on the reverse strand, counting down.
AATCCTAAGCATCGTGAATTCAGGTAAAGCATCAACAAGACTAAACTGCTTTGGAAAGAAGACTATGTGTTTAGTGGGATCAAAAGAGTGTATTCTATTAGGAGCTGCAAAAACCTGGTCGCTACCAATAGCAAATGATCGATTTGAATCGAGCATTACATGAAAAATTAACAGAATATGGTAGTCATTTTGCTCCAAGATAATGCCTCATCACACACAGCAAAATGGGTCAGGGAAACGATCGAGGCATTCAGTCGAAGAATAGGAAATACTAGTTCATGCAGATTTGGATTTTTTGTCGTGGCATTCATAAACTGTCGGAGAGGAGGAAAAAATATATAAATTGCAATGGTGCTTATTTCGAATGAAATATTTTGTATCATTTTCGAATAACAGACGAGCAATTTCACAAAAAATTCCGGTCCTATACTTCTATACTGGGTATCTTATTGTGAACCAAAAGATTCGAAGGGCTGAACTCACAATATTAGATTAAAAATGACGTTTTCTAACATTTAGTAATGAATTTATCTTCTATATTAAAATTTAGATCTATAACAAATTGGTGAAATTTAATTATATATGGCTAAAACTCCCGAGTTAGTACTTTAATGAATTAAGATCCCCAGAATGAGATGAACATAACCGGATAGGGCTTAGTCAAAATTTAATTATGAAATTCACACATTTGAACTGTATATTATATTTAGATATTAAATAATATTACAATATGGAGGAAAGTTGAAAACATCAACTAGAGTGCATAAAGATATATTCAATTCTTCATGTACAAGCAGCTTTACAACGTATTCCATAAAATTAACCCTAGATAGATGCGGATCAACGGCCATCGCTTTCATGTCAAGCAATTTGTGACATGCAAAAATTATTTGCACACACACATCTAGGTATATTATTATAAATAATACATGCATATGTTTTGTAATAGACACATCTGTAACAAAGTCATATCGATTTTCTATCGCCAACCCTCTACACCACTCGAAATATTTACTACAATATATATGTATGTATAATTATATATTTGTATATCTTATATAATTTTAGTATATTTTCATATATTAACCATGTTCGATTAGCTAAAGGCTCCTGAAGAACCACTAACGAAGCCTTTGTTTCATATCATTCAAATTCAGCGTAAAATATAAATTTAAATATTTCATCACATAACTATAAGCGTTTGAAAGAAACAGTACATGCTAATATCGTTCTATACAAATGAGAAATAAACACAAAAGTAGGTTTTTTTATTTACACCCAATGTTGCAGGCACGAAAGTGTAACTCGGCAGAACCTGTATAAAGGGCAGTAAACAAAGTTACATTTCTTTCTTGTAAGAAGTTGATTGCTGAATTATGTTCGCAGTGACACTTCATTTAGGGAATCACAGAGGAGGAAATAGTCATCTTCGGCTGCGAGTTGGTTGTGGCTTCTTATTGTTTCCAATCAGACATGGCCCATACCTGCAAAGAAAAAATTATAGATAATATATTTATATGACTATGTTACTTAGTATATTAATTTATAAAATGGCAAGAAAGGATTGATATAAGTATACACACATCATCAAAAATCTTGGCCCTCCCTATTAACTCTCAATTTGTTGAATGTAACATGACAATTTTTTGTGCGTGGAATCTTCACTATCGTATCACTTAAATGAAGACAATAAACCTGCAAAAAATGTTTCTTGTTCGGGAGAAAACAATTGAGAATATTCCGTGATAAATGCCGGGACATCCAGTTTCTCAGTTTGACTGGGCAAGAATAGTATGCCTACATCAAGTAGCTTTGTTGAACCACCAGATTGCGCAACGTTTCAATATCCCACGGACTTCAACAAGGCGCATAGTGGTCCTTTTCCTGGAAACCGGCAACGTTGCCCGTAAACCGGTGTGCCTGGTAGACCCAGAGTAACATCTGCAAGGGAAGACCATTATATCGCAAATTTTACTCGAAGGAATCGAACGGTATCTGTAACAGCCTTTCGAAGTCATTTTTTGAGGACCTATAGACGGGTAGTCTCAACCAGTACCATAAGGAGACGGTTGTATTGCTCAAATTGAAGGACAAGAAGACCTTTAAGAGTACCTCAGCTATCTCCTGGACATAGAGCTACCCGTCGGCAATGAGCAGAACACCACCAGGACTGGCTGTTACCACAATGGCGCAACATACTTTTTTCGGACAAGTCACGATTCGGTTTACAAAGTGACAGTAAACGAGAAAGGTTTTGGAGGTCTAGGCAGACTAGAGCGACTCCATTTCGCCCGGGAAGTTGTGCCCTTTCAAGGAGGATCAATAATGTGCTGGGGGGAATAATGTTCGGTCGCCGTACCCCTCTTGTTATCGTTGAACGAACAATGACTGGTGCCATCTACGTAGAAAACATCATTGAACCAATCATTGTTCCTCTGTGCAACGAATTTGGAGATAATTTAATTTATCAGGATGATAACGCCCCACCACACCGCGCTCGAAGGTTTCAAAACATTCTTCAAGAGAAGAATATCCAGAGAATGAACTGGCGAGCAAACTCACCAGACGTGAATCCAATTGAGCACGTATGGGATTACTTAGGGAGAGCAATATCTAATCGCCAAAACCCACCTTCAACTTTTCAGGAATTGAGTTTAGCCCTTCAGGAAGAATGGAATGATATGCCTGAAAATGTCATTAATGACTTGATTCGTGGGATGCCTAGGCGTATTGGGGAGTTGATTGAAATAAGAGGTGGTAATACGAATTATTGAATTTGGATTCAGTTGTGGACTAACGATAATTAATCAAAAATAAATAATTCATAAATTTAGATTTTTTCTCATCCTGCATGAAGCAAAGAGTAACAATAAAGATTTTCTATCGAATATATTGCAGTTGAAATAGAGGAAAATTTTCATCTCATTTCAAGAACATAGATTGTTTATTTCCTGAGAAAACTAGGGGGGCCAAGACTTTTGACGATGTGTGTATATAAGAGAGGATTTTCCCTAAAAACTAGGGAATTTTTTGTATGAAAAAATAGTCATTTGGGAAAAAGCAGGGAGTTTTAGGTTCAACACACTTTGATTCAAATACCACTTACTAAATCTCCTCTATCTGAAGATCCTAAGAAGCCCCGAGCCAGAAACAAAAAAACTACGATTTTAGACTTTCGGCTAATCTGATAAAATGGAAGAATCATTAAACACTAGGAATTGGTTTGGTTCGCTTTCTTTTCAGTATCTGTCATTTCGTTGAAGTAAACAGCATGAAAATGTCAACTTTTGTACCAAATAATGTGTTTTTGCGAGGAGTATCACCTCATTACTTCAATATGAAGAAAAAGGCTGCCAAAGGTCATCGTATTTTAGTGAATGTTTATGGTGACCATGCTCTAGCTGAATGAACGTGTCAAAAGTGATTTAGCGATTTAAAAGTGGTAATTTTGATTTGGAAGACGAAGAATGACCCGGAACGCTACCCAAGTTTAAGGATTAAGAATTTGAGGCAAGGCTCGATGAAGATCCATCAGAAACGCAAGAGGAACTAGCAAAAACACTCAGCCTCCCATTTGCCATCGTTTAAGAGCAAACTGAAGCCAAGAGACATCGAATGCCGTTAGTTTACGTGCGATTAACTCCTCCAGCGGCAAAAAAGAAAGGGGTTTTTGCATCGAATTGTGACTGGCGTGCAAACGTGGCTCCATTACGATAATACAAAACGTCGAGCAACGTATGATGCGTTTGAGCCAGGCATTGCGAGAAAAACGACCGCAACACGCCGACAGGCACGACAAACTAGAAACGCTCAAATGGAAAGTCCTACCCCACCCTCCGTACAGACATTGCTCCTTTCGATTGATGCCACATAGCCTGGCTGACCAGCAGTTCTCCAATTATGATGAAATCAAAAATCGATCGATGCATAGATAGCGGCGCTTTTTTGCGCAATAGAATCCGTCAATTCCCAGAAAGATGAGAAAAAGTAGTGGCTAGCGCCGAACAATACTTCGAACTTTGAATGTATCCGGTGTTTTTTAGAGTGATAGAACTTTCGATAGGGATAACTGTGATTTGACAGAAGGTAGAAGCCATATTGTTTTGACATTTCTGTTCAGTAAGCATTGACAAATTATCGTGGAAAGACTCACGCCGCAACAAGGTTTACAAATTGTTGAGATTTATTTTCAAAATCAGTGTTCTATTCGCCAAACTTATAATTGTTCTATTCGCCAAACTTATAATTTCACTTCGTGAAATTTATGGTTTACATAATCGTCCATCAGAGCAGCTTATTCGTCGAACTATCGATAGATTTCGGACAACATTTTCTTTACTCGATGCAACAATAACAACAAGACAAAGAACTGTAGATACAGAAGAAAATATCGCTGCTGTAAATCATACTGTTAATGATGATCCAGATTTGTCTATTCGTCGACGTTCACAACAAGTTGGACTTTGTGCATCCACCACATGGAAAATTTTGCGTAAAGATCTTGGTCTACACCTATACAACAACATCGAACTGGTTCAAGAACTAAAGCCACTTGACCATAATAAGCGTCGTTTGTTTGCTGATTGGGCCCTAGAACAGCTTGAAGTTGATCCACTTTTTTATCGTAAAATTGTGTTTAGTGATGAAGCTCATTTCTGGCTGAACGGCTATGTAAACAAGCAAAATTGCCGTATATGGAGTGAAAACAATCCTCAAGAAGTTCTGCAGGTTCCATCGCATCCTGAAAAATGCACTGTATGGTGTGCTTTACACGCTGGAGGCATAATCGGTCCATATTTCTTTAAAAACGATGCTGGAGCTAATGTTACAGTGAAAGATGTTCGTTACAGATCGATGATAAATGATTATTTGTTTCAAAATTTGAAAGGTATCGACCCAGAAGTGTTTTGGTTCCAACAAGATGGTGCTACACCTCATGCTGCTACCGTAACAATTGATTTATTGAAAGAAAGATTTGGGGGATAACATTATTTCGAGAAATGGTCCAATTAATTGGCCTCCAAGATCATGCGACATACTTCCACTGGATTATTTTCTTTGGGGTTATGTCAAGTCATTGGTTTATGCTGATAAACCAGAAACAATAGACGCTTTGGAAGCCAACATAACTCGTGTTGTTGATGAAATAAGCCCTGAATTACCCGAAAAAGTGGTCCAAAATTGGTCTGGTCGAATGCGGTTCCTCAGAGCTAGTCGTGGTAGACATATGCCAGAAATTATTTTTAAAACATAAATGTCATAAAATAATCTTTCAAAAAAAATTGGCTTCAAACTTAATTTAAATGTGTTTTATTTCAATTTAAAGTTCTATTACTCTAAAAAAACACCCGATATTTGAAGAACTAACGTATGTATTGATAATCCAACATCTCCTTATTCAAAAAATGTTGGGGGTTGTTTCCATCCTCAGGTGATTTTTTTCGAACAATGTCGTCATAGGAATTCTTTCTCCCTAACACAGAACTGAAAATTATTTTTAGATTCTTCAAAACTCTAGGTTCTTGAGTTTAGGCGGTTCAACATCACCTTTTGATGGTAAGTCCAATATTACATTATTTCGTGAATAGTAAACCGATTTTGAAAATTTTAACTGGGTTTTGTACAGAACACAGATAACTTTCAAAATAACGAACATACGACATCTCTTCCCTATTAAAAAAATTTTGGGGGTTGATGCCACCTTTATGGGGGGGTTTTTTTCGGAACAAACTTATGATGAAAATTCGTCTTCCTCAAAACAGAAGTTGACCTGTTTTTTGAAATCTTCACTTCTGAGTTCTGGGTGGTTATTTTTGTTGGGACAACCTGTATATAAGATGCTTTTTAAATTCTCACACTTCAACAGTTCAAATGTAGAACCTGATTAAATCCATAACGTGGCGAAAAAATTGTTGTTTATCATTAAAAAGCTTGTGGAAATTGAATTTTATTCATTATTAATTAAGAAAGAGTTCTATGAAGTAAAAACCCATACCCGTCAAATATTTAACTACATAACTGTCAAGTCATATAAATTAGTTCAAATAAATCTAATTCAACGTAAGTGATATCAAAATAACAATACCCAGAAATAATTGGGCATATTTTAATAATTTATGTACTTATTTCTTAGGTTAAGATGATTAGACGATCAAAAGTCAGTATCCAAGATTAATTTGATTTATTTGTTCAATGCTTGGTAGAAATTGATCATAATTGACATTATAAATGAAGCACATGTTTCTGTTCCTATATTTATTGATGACTTATGTTTTGTCAAAAGTGATGGACTTTATCGGGATACAAGATATACACTAGTAGTTTGAATTATTGAATTTATAATTTTCAAAAAGAAAATATGCTCTTGTAATAGTTTTAAGAAGAAAAAAGAAAAACAGATTTCTGAATATCCAATCGAAACAAACCTCCTCGGACGATGTTTGCTGTACGATCGCGATCAATATTTAATATTTTCTTTTGATTCTTTACTGCCGCACATATGTGTTGATAATTCTATTTGTTTATAAAACGACAATTAATTTTAAAGAGTTTTTCAGAGATTTTAGAGAATTGATCTAATTGATGTTTGAAATATTTAAATATGGAAAAACAGTAAAATATAATATTCAAATTTGAATTGATGTGAAAATTTTGAATTATAATAACCAATATATCGTTTAAATAGTAAGAACTTTTCAGATACTGAACTGTTTCAGCCGTTACTATTTGGTAGTTGATCATAATTAAAACAAGTTGTAGAAATTACTGTGTTTTAATGTGACTCGAGTTTCGGGAATTAACTATCCCATCTTCAGACAACTGAAGACTCAACAAGCAGAACAGGGTATTTATGAATATACAGAGGTAGAAGAGGTAATAAAAACTTGAAGAAGATGTTAATATTGCTTTCAAAACACAAAAAAAATTATCATCTGTATTATTTAATGCAAAGGACCCAACTCCAAACATACATAATTCGGGAGTTTATGAGTTATCTTGTTCGACGTGCAGTAATAAATATATAGGACAAACGGGACGTTGCTTCCAGGCGAGGTTCAACGAACATAAAATGAATTTCATTAAAAATAAACAAACTTCTACTTTTACCACTCATTGTTTAGAAAACGGGCATCCTTTTTCGACAATAGATAAAATTTTACATGTAGAATCAAAAGGAAAGAAACTTGATTATTAAGAATCTGTTGAAATTTCCAAATTTGTTCACAATAAAGATGATGTAAAAATAATGAATGACTGTACGGATCTATGTAAATCAAAAATTTTGAGATATTTAAGTAAGTAACATCTGTTTACCAATCTTCTTTGACGTGCCGACGTTCTAATAGTTGTTAAGCGTCCTCCCATTTTAAACCTGTTTTTATTAACTCTTCTAACTCTGTATATTCATAAATACTATTATAATAAGTTGAATCTTCAGTTGTCTGAAGATGGGATAGTTAATTCCTGAAACTCGAGTCACAATTAAATGTGTAAAATATCAATTTATTGGTAGTAAGACATTGTAACCTCTACAACTTGTCAGTCTATCAGCCATTTGCCATCGTTTAAAAGCAATGGGAATGATCTGAAAGCTAGGAATTAGGGTGCAGTATGAACTGAAGCCAAGAGATGTTGAACGCCGTGTGAACAACTGCTGCAACGGCAAAAAAAGGGGTTTTTGTATCGAATTGTGACTTGTGGTGAAAAGTGGGTCCATTATTTATTATAAGTATTAATTCTATATGTCTACTAAATTGACAGTGTGTTCTAAAAACATTTATTTAATCTAATTCTAAAAATTTTTTTGGAATTAAAATTTGTAGGAGGTTAACAGAATAAATCTGTATGGTATTTAAAATTTTGTAATAATCCTTCTATCAAGAAAAAACCTATTTATTATTTTCTCCAATATTCTCGAAACTATAGATTCGATCGATCTGAAATCCAGCATTTAGAAGTAGTTCGCTTGTTCGTGTAAAATTTCGTGAGAATCGCATAATTAGAAGACTAAAAGAAAAACATTTTGTGAGGATCGTGGTGATATGAACTATCATGCAAAAGCTTATGACTTCACGTCAGTGCCTTTTTAAATTATACAAATGCACAATTTTCTTAATTACTCCATCTTTTTCCTTCCTAAATACATATTTTTATTCTCTTTCCTTACCATATCACAATTCATCCTCATGTTCTCTTCTTTCCAACTTTTACCGATTTTAAAATATATAGACCAGTTATGGATTGCTTGAATTGCAGAAAAACCTCACTTCTAAGTCCTAAGATACCTATATTTTTAAAAAATTGTTGGAAATTTCTTTTCAATAAATAATAAATAAAATTAAATTTTCACAAAATTTTATTTAGAAGAAACATTGTTTCACCACACTGTCTTCATCAGGTTCTAATATACATCTGAACTTTTTAGGTGTGAGCATCATATACTCGTATACAAGTAGGCACATACTGCAGAAAAATAGCTTAATTGGAGTTTGTCACTGGTACTTGGTATGATCTAAATGTAACTATGTGAATACTGTATTAGTTGGAATACCTTTGAGTATCCATTTTCGTTAATAAATAAATAAAATAAAAAACTATGTGAAATAAAATGAACTAAATATAGTAAAAAAATTTATTGGGGTTTGCCGCTGGTAAGACTATAAGATAAGACAAAAGTTACAAAATGTAGAAATGAAAATTCTTGGGGTTTTTACAAAATTTGAATATAAAAACAGATTTAATCTATTAGCCCCCTATAATTTTAATTCCAAAAAATTTTAGAATTAAATTAATGTCTTATAAGCACTGCTTATATTTAACAGACGTATAAAAACATAACTCATTATACAAATATCAAATGGAATAAAAAAACCCAACAAATATAAATTGTCAATTAAATTTAATAAATAAATATTTGAAGGAGCGGCGTTTCGTTCCGAGCATGCGCACCTGAACTCTTCAGACAGAAAGCTCGGAACGAAATGCCGTTCCTTCAAATATTTATTTAATAATTTTAATTGACAATTTATATTTGTTGGGTTTTTAATTCCATTTGATATTGTATAATGTATTATAAGACATTAATTTAATTCTAAGTTTTTGAATAATTTTTTTGAAATTAAAATTATAGACTAACAGATTAAAATTAAAGACTAACAGATTAAATCTGTTTTTATATTCAGATTTTGTAATGATTCCTTCTATCAAGTGAAAAACCTCTTCTTATTATTTTATTCTTGGGGTTTGTCGCTGGTATTTCTAAATTGAGGAACGAATTTAGTAATGGTGATTAGTTGAGATCTGTTTGTTCATTTAAACGAATTTTTTGGGAATTATATCTACTTATTTCCAGTAATTCAAGAGTATCAGTCTTTAACCTTCAGTACAGGTAATTTCAGTCATTGTTGAAATTATATCCAAATGGTTGTAGTATGTTAAATGGCTTATTTGAAATGTAACTTTTTTGATGCTCATGTATTCTTTTGAATGATCTTCCAGTATGAAGTTCTTTCGAAAAGGTGGGAGTTCATAGATACTTTCAATAATCTTTTTGGTAGAGGAGGTGGTTGGAAATTTGAGGTATGTGATATTTGCGTGGTTAGGTTTATGAAATATGTTAAGTTCATGTGAAAATTTTGATCATGTCATAGTGATATCAAGAAAGTTAATACTTTGGTTCCAAAAGTAAATTTAATTGAATGTAAAGGCTGAAATTTATTTTTCCTTAAATACGATCGGTTTCGACTTTTTGTTCATTATCAAACGTACCTACAGAGTGTAGTTAGATATAATTTAAATATAACAAGTATCCGACAGATTTATCTTACTCCGTTTGTCTCATATACGTAGCATTACAAAGTAATCTAAGAATGCTGTATGTTTTGCATTGCTGATATGTTCGAAGAAGGCAGATTTATTGTCAGTAGTCTTATGTTCTTTGAAACGTGTTCTAAAATTACATCCAGCTTGCTCAACGTAGGCGGCCGTGCAATTCTTACAGTTTAGCTTATATACTCATGATTTATTATATTTGATTTGCTATAAAAAGGATTTTGCCCAAGTTCATGTTACTCGAAAATGATACTTGGATGTTTGATAAAATATACTGTTATTCTCCAACAATTAACTCACTACACATGATCCATTGTCTTGAAAAAACTATGTCATTCACAGGCTAATGATTACCTCATAGTCAATATAATTTATTTGCCACGAATAATAAAACGAAAAACAGAAAAATAAATAAAACAATTTTGGGAAAAAGAATATATTTATAAACATACTATTTTTTATAAGTATGTTAATATGCAGAATATTCAATTTAAAAGTTAGTTTTAAATGTAGTTCAAGTACTAGTAGTTCAAAAGAACCAAAATAATCTTGTTATCCTTTAGCATACTGTAAGGCCACAATCTTCAGAATTATGTTGTTTCTAAATTATTGTTAAAGAAACTCTATTTTCTATTATTTGTATGAATGGAAAAACCACAATAAAGATTTCTTCTATAGGCGTTAGGAATAATGCAATATATTATTCATTAAGGGAGATCACTATAACTTCAGATGAATCAGCATATTTTGGGTTTAAATTAAAATTAATGCATATTTTTATTTCGTGTACATTTCGAGTTGCAAATAAAACATTTACAGAAATATATATCCATAATATCCAAATGAATGTTGGAAAGTGTGGTTGCACTTCTCTGATAGTGCACGATTCAGATAACAATGAACAAACGCAGTAAGCCACAAACACGTGAAAACCAGATGAAAATTCTTTTGACCTATAACATATCACATGAGGACTCCCTGACGTTGTTGCTAGATTTCTTATAACACAATAGTATGCAGAAACTATCGTGATCAAGGCGCGGTGAAGCAGCTCAAATGCTGGTCAAACCAGGACCAGTTCTACTGTGCTTTTGATGGAACTCGAAAGGAATCATTTATAATAAGTTGCTTTCATATGGCCAAACATCAAATTCGTATCTCTACTGTCAACAACTGTACAGTTTGAAGCTAGCAATTGACCAGAAATGGCTAAAATGGACCAACAGAAGAGGCGTTGTGTTCCATCAGGACAACACCAGGCTACACAAGTCTATAGTGACTCGTCAGAAACTCCGGGACCTTGGTTGGAAAGTTTTAATGCATCCACCATAGTCGGGACCTGGCACCAAGAGATTATCATCTTTTTTGGGCATTGCAAAACTTCCTAAGTGATAAGAAATTGGCATCAAGTGAAAATCGATCACAGGAGTTTTTCGCCAATAAGTACCAAGATTTCTATGAAAGACATCATGAAGCTACCTTCAAAATAGCAACAAATTATAGAACAAAAAGGTGCATATTTGACCCAAATTAGGCAATCCAAAATATGCTGAATAAAGTCTTGAAGATCACGCAAAAATAATGGATTTTTTCCCCCCAACCTATTATTTAAAGAAAACTGTAAGTCCGATGAATGTTAATACTGAAATCATAATCTCGATTCAGTGTTAGTTGCTGTTAATTGAGGCCGCTTGCTGGATCATGCTGGATCATCAACAGAACCGGACTTAAATTGAACGGAACTGAATTTAAATCAAAGGACTTCTATCTTTGTCCCCTTGAACATTTTATATAGACATTTTTAACGCGCTTGTTCTAGGGAACAAATGTGCGTTCATCCCTAAAGACTTGAAACTTTCAGGTGAGGTTTGGGATCTAAATATCTCACTAAGTACGTTAATGGCCAAAATCAGTCCAATGGTTCCGCAGTTATTCACATTTGGAACTATTTTTATTTTTCCAATAGTTCTTCTGAAACTACTGATGTGATGGAAATGAAATTTGGTATTTAAACGTATAATAATGACACAAAGATTCATGCCAAATTTCGTTAAGAATATTGTAGAAAGTTCTACGTCTAGTCTTCCATGCACAATGAAAACATTTTATATTTATTTGGAACCTGAAAGAGTTGGCTTCGATTAATTAAAATATTGAACTCCTTTCCTAAAAGTTTAATTTATAATAAATCTTTACATTTTTCCTTTTCAATATCAAACAATTTCTTGGAAAATCAAATGTATTGTGTAATATTTATATATACTACATGTCAACTACTGCTTATACAAACAAGGAAAAACAAAATAGTGATGAAATCATTCCGAATCGAAAAGGTATTTGATTAACTCACTTACTTGTTTATCATCCATTAAATTTTGGCGAGAGTTGGCATCCCAAGTTGGCGGTGGCCCGTAGTCCAAAGGTCTGACGTTGCCCATTTGCAAAAAGGGAGGCATGGTGGATGTGCCCGAATAGTTTGGATTGTTGTCCAGTTGCATGCCGTGCTGAAATTGTAAAATTATCCAATTGAAATGTTTTATCGTTATACAATATTTACAATGAAATCTAATATAATTTGAAAGGGGATTGTTTTTTGTCCTGCTGAAATAAAAGTAAACATGAAATTGTATATACTACTTATATAAATGGTTAAACAGAGTGCACGAAAGAACAAAATATTGGTTCCGATAACCATTTCCTGTCGATCAATCAAGTAACATAGATTATTGCCAACTACTACTTCTTATAAAGGGTCTTACAATGGGAACGCCTCCTTTTTAAATTGACATTACTGACGCATGGCAGCCATTGTTTATTTGTGCCGGTGACAGTTCTATTTGTCGATGTCTACCATTTAATCATGGAAAAGTACACACTCCAACAACGTTAACAAATTTATTATGGAAAATCACGATCTGTTATACTTTACGTGCTTAACTCCAATTTTTGGTTGTTATAATCGTCCTGATAAAAGAGCAGTTGAACGTTCCGTGACGAAATTTCACATTTCATGATGTTACAGTGTCAGTGAGACAAAGAAATGCTAGAAGTGAAAGGAATATTGCTGCCGTACGTAAAAGTGTTCGTGAAGACCAAAATTTATCGATTTTTCGACGTTCACAAGAACTAGGAATCTCCCAGACGTCTTTGTGGCGAATTTTACGAAAAGACCTTGGTTTACATCCATACAAAATTGTTTGAACCCAAGAACGATTATTTGAAGAGATGGACTGATAAATTATCCGCCTCGTTCCTGCGCTTTAACTTGGACTTCTTTCTTTGGGGTTACATTAAGTTATTCGCTTACAACAATCATTCAGCAAATTTAGACGACTTACAGATCAATATTGAACGAGTATTGCTAACATACGACCTGATTTGTGCCAGTCATGGAAAATTAGGTTCAACGACTTCATTCCTGCCAGTGTTTCCGTGATTGACATTTACTACTCTGTCAAGAAAGTACCGGGAATTTTCAATTAAAACAACATTTTTACATTTAATCGTCAAAATTTATTGGGTCGCCTTCAAAATAGGCTCCATTTGCTCCAATACATCTATGCCAACGGCACTTCCAATTATCGAAACATTTTTTATAGGCGCTTTCCGGGATGGACTTTAGCTCTCGCGCCGCATTTTGTTTTATGGCTTCAATCGACTCAAAACGGGTGCCACGAAGGGGCAATTTTAGTTTTGGGAAGAGGAAAAAGTCGCAGGGAGCCAAATCCGGCGAATACGGTGGTTGCTGAAGCACGTTTGTTGAGTTTTTGGCGAGAAAGTCAGTCACAATCGTAGCTCGGTGAGAAGGCGCGTTATCGTCATGCAAAATCCATGAGTTGTTCGCCCACAAATTTGGCCGCTTCTTACGGATACGCTCACGCAAACGTTTCATAACCCTAGGTAATACTCCTTGTTTACCGTCTGACCCTCTGGAACGAATTCGTAGTGCACCACGCCACGGATATCGAAGAAAACAATGAGCATCACTTTCATTTTCGAGCGGCTTTGGCGTGGTTTTTTCGGTTTCGGCTCATTTTTTGCCACCCATTCCGATGATTGCTGGCTTGTTTGCATATCGTACTCGTAGACCCAGGTCTCATCACCAGTTATAATGCGTTCCATGAATGTAGAATCGGAATGACAGCGATCCAGCATGTCTGAAGCAACCTGTTCGCGATGACGTTTTTGAAGAAAATTCAGGTCTTTCGGTACGAGTCGTGCGGCCACCTTTCTCATGCCCAAAATATCAATCAAAATCGTACGTGCGGACTCGTGGGATATCTTAAGATCATGTGCTATCTCTCTCAAGCTGGTACGACGGTTTTCCAGCACCCTTTCCTTAATTTTATCGACGTTATCTTCGATCGAAGCCGTCGATGGGCGACCACTTCACGACCGTCCTTGAAGGCTCTGTACCACTGATATGCACGAGTTTTCGATAGAGCATTATCACCAAAGGCCTTTTGCAACATTTTCAATGCATCGGCACATAAAAATTCATTTGCAACACAAAACTTTAAACAAATTCTTTGCTCAACGTAATCACCCATAGTAAAAATCGGCACGCACTCTGACATCGACTGACTTAATCAGCTGTTGCAAACACACTAGTTGACAGATCCCGCTCAAGCTTGGCATAGTAATTAAGGACAGTGGTACCAACCTAGGAAAAAAAATTTTACCTGCTTCATTGCCCCGCCAGATTTAAATCGATAATTCCCGGTACTTTCTTGACAGAATGTAAATGATGTTTCGTTTCATAACTAATGGTATCCATTGTACTTTATAATGAACTAAAAACTTCAACAATTTTCTAATAACTAATGTTTTTTATTTACAAAACAAAATAGGGCCCTGTTAATGAAAGACCCTTTATATATGTTCATTCTACAATTCATAGTATAAAAATCACTCCCTCTGTTCCTGAACGCAAATACAATTGAGATAATACATTTTAACATTCGTATAAAATATCAATATGTCTATTCGTTCTATTGCGGAAATAAGATATATTATATTTGCCCACATATAATGTGTAAAACTGCTGTTCTATCCTCAAATCAAAGTATAAACTTAGTCATGTATGAGATAATGGCTAAATATTTAAATCGGAGCAACTCAGAATATTGCTGCTGCAACCGTAGCTGTGGCGGCTATTTGACACATACATTTTCCAGGCATATCTGCCTCTTTACAATAAAATAAACATCCATTGATTTTTCTTAAAATATACTGTTTTTTTTAATATCAAAATTAAACCTTTTAGTGACCTTTTTTTACAGGATTTAGGACAGGAAAGACTAAGCTGAACTAAGTGGTAGATACTCTATGTTCTACCTTGGATTTTAAATGTACCTAGTTTTAATTTTGATCAACCAAAGATTGCACGAGGTCGTATGGGTAAGAGTTTTTTATTGTTAATTAATTTTATCTTTTAAATGTGAAGTTGGACTAACCTTATCTGAGTTCTAATTGTTTTTTGAGGATGTGGTATATGTTTTGAGAGTTAAATAAAATAAATAGAGGTTTATACTTGATAGAAGGCACATAAAAATAATTTAAATATTTTAATATTAGCCTTCTACATATTTAATTTCAAGAAGTTATATTTAATAATTATAACTTCAGGAATTAAATGAAATTAATGTCATATAAGTTAAATTGCCTTTCAATCTTTCAGATCAATGGTAAACCCCAGAATTATTTATTTGAGTTAACATTACACTCCATTTAAATTTTCAGTATTCATTTACCAGAAGCTTCCTGAATTGTTAGAAAATATGAGAAAATATTTTTGTTGATTGATGTTATATTTTATTGAATATGAATATAATTGAGTACTGATGAAGTTTTTTCTGGTGTTTTTTAGTAATGTTTTTACATATCTTGAGATTTTATAAAAAGTAACTTAGATATCCAATAATATTGAATATTCTAAGTAAGATAGTTTTATGATGAAATTCTTAAGATTATGTTAAACATTTTTGAAAAATATCTGTTTTCATAAGATTGATGAGCAGAAACAAAATTTTGTCTACTCAAAATATTTAATTTATAGGATTTTGGTTAACAATTTTTATTTATTGGATTTTCTTATATCATTTGGACGTTTTATAATGAATATTTATTTTATATGTCGTTTGATGTAAGTGGCACTTAATTTGATTTAATTCCTGAAGTTATAATTATTAAATATAATTTTTTGAAATTAAATATGTAGAAGGCTAATATTAGGAGGACAAATAAGTTTCCGCCGTTTTATTGTAGATGGCGCGGCACAGAGTTTCGGTTAGCTTTCGCAGATGATAACCGGCTTAAAAAATAGTTTGGACATTCAAGAACAACATAACCTATTAATATCATTGATTTATATTGGTAAAATATAATTTTTATAAGTTGAAAATGTCAAAATTTGAGCCAAGTAAGCGTCATTTGCGAGAAATATTAGTTTACTTCTTTAATTTAAAGAAATCTGCTTCTGAGGCGCATCAATTGCTCGTAGAAGCATATGGTGAGTGTGCTTTGAGTGAGAGAACGTGTCGAGAGTGGTTTCAAAAGTTTAAAAACGGTGATTCGACGTAGAAGACAAAGATCGCAGTGGAAGGCCAAAAATTCACGAGGATGCAGAATTGGAGGAATTATTGGAGGAAGATTCATCTCAAACACAAAAAGAACTTGCTCTAACATTAGAAGTCACTCAGCAAGCAGTCTCACATCGTTTAAAATCATTCTTCTATAATAAATATTTAATTTGTGTTAAAAAACGGCGGAAACTTATTTGTACTCCTAATAATATCAAAATATTTAAATAGTTTTGAGAGTTTTTGAAGTAATTCTTGAAATTATGTTGTGTAATTTTAAAAAAAATTTAGTTTTCATAAATATAAGATCAGAAACATAATATTTTGTCACATGCAAAGCTGCACACCGCCTGTCTGAAGAGTTCAGGTGAGCATGCTAGGAACGCAATATTTAAATATTTATTTATTTTAATTGATAATTTATATTTGTTTGGCTTTTTAATTCCATTTGATGTTGTATAATGAGTTTTGATTTTATATGTTTATTAAATATAAGCAGTGCTTATAAGACATTAATTCAATTCTAAAAGTTTTTGAACTCAAAATTGTAGGAGACTAACAGTTTAAATCTGTTTTGATGTTCAAAGTTCAAAAAGTTCTGTTATTTTAATATAAAGTACAGTTTTGTAAAAAGGTGAAATTGGCAAGTAATCAGTC
Organism: Megalocaria dilatata; assembly: GCA_034642435.1. Classification (NCBI taxonomy): domain Eukaryota; kingdom Metazoa; phylum Arthropoda; class Insecta; order Coleoptera; family Coccinellidae; genus Megalocaria; species Megalocaria dilatata. The sequence goes on along the minus strand of CM067860.1, from coordinate 47,713,779 downwards.
ATGTTAAAAACCAGACTAGTATAAGAGTGCTAAAAGATGAAAACCGTGAAACTTACATTATAAGTATCTACCATTGACTGGTCCATTACGCTCCTCATCGGCATCCTGTCTAAATTGTTATGGCCCGTCCATCTAGCCGGTTGACTCTTCTCATTTGGCATCATCCAATTGTTACTGTCCAGGCCAGTACCGTAATACTTCCTGGCTCGTTCAGTACCAATTGGTTGAGGTTGCATGGGTTTCCTGTCGTCCATGTAGGCATTCTCTTGGGCCTGCAGAGGCGCCATATTCGGACTCATATTCGGGGAATTATTCATCATGCCAAGATCCGACGGGTTCTCGAGAATTTCAGTTCCTGTCGCCCTCGCTATATTCTGAAGAGTCATACCTGTAGCCATCCCACTAATCATTTCTGTTTGTTGTTGAGTTAAAGGCTGTTGTAGTTGCATCAACGGCATCTGATTTTGCTGCACCATGCCGCCTCTGTGATAACTCTCGATGTTGGCCTTGGGCACGAAATGCATGGGATTGGAGCTATCCATGGAGTAAAACAGTTGCGATTGCTGCTGTTGGTGCGTCGGTAACTTGTTCGAAACTGAATATATGGAACTCGAGAAATCGGGTGCTTTAGGATTCAGTCTTGACATGCTGACAATGGGCTGGGACGTCTGCGGGTAGTTCTGATTCCTTCCCGAACTGGTCTGGGGTTGGCTGTACGACGAAATCAGATGGGCGTCCTTTCCCATAGCCAAGACTGGGTTTGAAATGCCGGATACCGTTGCTCCCTGACTGAATAATTCACCATAGAAGTTCCCGGCGGGTTGGATCTCGTTCGGTAGGTTATTTTGGGAGGACTGTGGCCTGAGAATAGCCTGGGTCATGTGTGACAGATGTTGGGCTTTTTGCGGTTCGTGATACTGGGCGTACGAAGGACCAGTTATATTCGGAGGTGTTGTGCTGTTACTGTTATTCTTCGAAGAGATCGGGGATGACGTGGATCCCCCTCTGTATCCAGGAGCCTTAGACGCATCCACTTGCAACGGCAAATCTTGCGCAATAAACTTAGAACCCGAAGACACATTCTGTACATTGGAATTTCCTGTAGCGGCAGCGAAATTGACCGGTTTTTGCGATTCGTTATCACCCCTTCGCCACATGGGTTGCTGATCGCCGGAATTGAACAGAGAATACTCCAAATGAGCAGACACGCTAGATGTCACAGGATGACTCTCTTCGTTGTGACCCAATTGAGAACTGACGGTTGGTTTTTTAATGGGAGTCGTACACCTGGCGTGGTCTCCCGGCGCAGAGACGTCGCCCGACGACATGGTCGCGTGAGTCATCTGATTTGAAGAGACGTGAGTCGTTTTTCTGGGACTCTGGAAGTGTTGCATCGTGGGTGGAGCAGAAGCTGTCGGTTCCGGACGATTATGCTTGATCGGGGAAGTGTGGGTTATCGAGGTTGGCACCCTCGTCACTTTGGGTGACAAAGAATCTGTAGTTGAGTGTGACACGTTTAACGCCGTCTTGATTCCGATAGGAATGATTGTTACGTTCGCGGGAGATGCATTCGCGTCCGTCAGCTTCGCCGCAAAGGACTGGTTGAGAGGAATTGTCTTATTTGAGGCCCTGGCTGCCGGATTCAGAGGATTTTGTATAGGCGTCTTCACCGGGACCGAAGTTTGACTGTTATTCTTTTCTGCTTGAGCCATCAATCTTGGGGCAGTGTTTCTAGTGCTGCTGACGATGAACGATGACTTGCTTTTCGTCGCCACCGAAGACACCGGCTTTGCCACCGAACTGGGATTCGCTGAAATACTTGTTGGTTGCGCCTTCTCTATTTTTTGAGAAGGAGGAACAGAAGTTGCAGCTTTACCAGTCGCTTTCTTGGTCTGAAAAAAATTTTAAATTGTGAATGCAATATAAAAAAAAAACAATTTATAGGATCTCGTCCAATAACTTACACCAATTTGAGTTTTATCCCATAAAGTGGTCGTTGACGGATTCGTTTTGACCGCCTTTGGCAACATCTGCATTATGTCTACTTCGGGATCTTTGATCAAGGCAGCAATTAGGGTTTGCGACAGTTTTATAGCTTCGGGTGCGCCTCTGCCAAAAAGGAATTCGATATTATACACAAGTTGCAATTGATATATCAAGAATTTCTGAAGATTCTGGTTCTACCACTTTACAGATTATAAGACGCATCGTAATCATTAGGCAGTTTTTAAAAAAGTAACATAGGTTTGTTGTTATTGGATTACAAAGCTAGACTACAAAAATTCTTAGAAGAGCCAAAAAAATTTGAACACTGTGTACACTAATGTACACATTTAAAATTGAAACTTACTTCAAAGTGATAATTCTTTCACCCTGTCCTTTGCTCTGCTTCTCCACTTCTATGTGAGCTCCCGTAGCACCCCTGATAGCATTAATATTACTACCGCCCCTTCCGATAACCCTAGAGATGGCATTTAAAGGAACAGACACCTTCTTGACACCGGCCTCGTTAGTCGAAACCGTCTGAACAGAAGACTTCCTCACCACTTCCTTCCAACCTTCCTCCCTCTTCGAATTCTGTTTTGGGCTGGCGTTCTTTGGCGAATGGTCGTCGTGCGACTGACCTTTTTTCGTTTTAGTCGAGGGTACATACTCGTTACCGGTGGCCTCGAAATCATCCCGTTCGGCAGGACTTTTCCCTTCAAATATGAGGCTTTTCCTGACGTTTTGATTGTGTTTCTCGTTCGATTTGTCGGGTTTCTCCGATACCTGATCGTAAGGGGTTTGCAGTTTGCTCGGACTCGGCCTGATAGAACTGTTGTTTTTGGCGTTCGAGGCGTTTTTCTTCTTCTTCTTGTCTTTTCGCTTGTCTTTCGATTTTATGTCATTGCTGGAGCAACTTCCCTGGCTATTCGCGTCAATTCCACTATCACCCTCCTCCTTGTCGCCAACTTCAACTGTTCTTCCAGGAGATTCAACTTGGCTTTCTGAAAAAAAAAAGAAGAAGTTTCTTTGACTACATGCGGATACTAGAATTTCTGATCTGACATGACAAAGATCGTTTTGCCCAAATGATTATTCATCTTAGGTAGCTTCTTCACGAAATAATTCATAGATTTAATCAAGAGTGCAAAAATTTATAACTTCACATCTTTTTGAAATTATATATTATATGCATAATAATACGTATATATAATTTTGATATTCAGCTCTGGGTTTGATTTGTACTATCGGGTGTTTTTTTTAGAGTGATAGAACTTCCTATAGGGATAACTGTGATTTGACAGAAGGTAGAAGCCATGTTGTTTTGACATTTCTGTTCAGTAAGCATTGACAAATTATCGTGGAAAGACTCACGCCGCAACAAGGTTTACAAATTGTTGAGATTTATTTTCAAAATCAGTATTCTATTCGCCAAACTTATAGAGCACTTCGTGAAATTTATGGTTTACATAATCGTCCAGAGCAGCTTATTCGTCGAACTATCGATAGATTTCGGACAACATTTTCTCTACTCGATGCAACAACAACAACAACAAGACAAAGAACTATATGTACAGAAGAAAATATCGCTGCTGTAAGTCAAAATGTTAATGATGATCCAGATTTGTCTATTTGTCGACGTTCACAACAAGTTTGACTCTGTGCATCCACCACATGGAAAATTTTGTGTAAAGATCTTGGTCTACACCCATACAAGATCCAACTGGTTCAAGAACTAAAGCCACTTGACCATAATAAGTGTCATTTGTTTGCGGATTGGGCCCTAGAACAGTTTGAAGTTGATCCACTTTTTTATCGTAAAATTGTGTTTAGTGATTAAGCTCATTTCTGGTTGAACGGCTATGTAAATAAGTAAATGTGCGGTATATGGAGTGAAAACAATCTTCAAGTTCAGCAGGTTCCATTGCATCCTGAAAAATGCACTGTATGGTTTGCTTTACATGCTGGAGGCATCCAGCATCCAGTCCAATTAATTGGCCTCCAAGATCATGCGACATTCCACTAGATTATTTTCTTTGGGTTTATGTCAAGCCATAAATGGTTTATGCTGATAAATCAGAAACAATAGACGCTTTGGAAGCCAACATAACTCTTGTTATTGATGAAATAAGGCCTGAATTACTTGATAAAGTGGTCCAAAAATGGTCTGGTCGAATGGGGTACCTCAGAGCTAGTCGTGGTGGACATATGCCGGAAATTATTTTCAAAACATAAATGTCATAAAATTATCCTTCAAATAAAAAAAAAAATGGCTTCAATCTGAATTTAAATGTGTTTTATTTCAATTTAAAGTTCTATCACTCTAAAAAAAAACACCTGATACAAATGAAAAACAGATTAGAACATATTTACCAGTGAGCGCCCGTGATGAAAACATGAAAGATGAAGATAAAGATTTAGCTGTGGGAATATTTCTATATCAGACACAAATTAATGGAAAAGTTGGAAGCATATGCAATTCCGGAACCAGCACTAAAAGGGTCAAGTCTTAATTCTCCATGAGAAATCAGATGGCAGAGGTGGAAATAGAAGAAACCATTAGATTAAAGAAGAACTGCTCTTAGGAATACCACAGGGCAGCATTTCCGGTCCATTATTCATTGTATACCTGAATTCCTTTCAAGTAAGTAAAGCAACAAAAATTAATAGGGTGACTGTATTCCATTAGGCAGATGATACCAATTTGCTTGTGGTAGAAAGTCTGTACCTGGATGAAATCAATATATAACATAAAAAAACTGTATTGAACGATCAAACAGATTTAAAAAAAACTCACTGCTATTTTTGAATAACATTTTGATATTTCCCTCATGATTTAAAGTACTTCCCTCACTTCTTTATTTTACTAATTGTAATTAATTTATTGTTGTAATAACAACACTTTTCCCTCCAATGATGTTGCTAGCAGAGAAATTGAACGTTCCTATCATTCTGCCAATCAAAACAGGATGTTTTTGAAAAAATTTCCCACATATTTTGTTTTATTCTTCCAAAACCGTAGCAATTTATGAATGTCCAATTATTAGTTTTAACATACCTTCATCCTCTTTCTCTTCATTTTTGTCTGTATCAGCCTTATCATCGTAGTTTTCATTTTTCTTGTTCTCTTCAAGAAGTTTTCTTTTTTCCTCTTTTTTCTCCAGTTTCTTCTTTTTTTTTCTTTCTCTTCTCCTAGCAGCTGCCAATTTTTTGGATTCCTCCCTCGTCTTTTCCAAATCTATTTCTTCTAACAAAATGGTGGCATTTTTATTTGCTTTTGCTGCTTGGGTTTCTTTGGCAGCCTGAATTATCCTAATGCACTCCTGACATTTCTCCATGAGATCTTTGTCGTTAATGGTGGATAAATATCGAATCATCTCTTGTTCGCTTGGAAATTGGGTTACCGATTGCACCATCCATTTAACAACTTTAACATGTCCTTTCCTGAAAGCTGCCATTAAACAGGAAACCTGCAAAAATATTTAGTTATCAATTTTTGCGGAAAAAAATATTAATCGATTTTTTTTACATAAATGGTTTCTAGTAATTTTGGAAACAATAGGAGGACCGGAAAGTAACGCCGTTTCTGCACATGTTGATATACATTCTTTCAAGAAAGTACCGGGAATTATCGATTTAAATCTGGCGGGGCAATGAGGCAGGTAAAATTTTTTTTTTCCTAGGTTGGTACCACTATCTTTAATTACTATGCCAAGCTTGAGCGGGATCTGTCAACTAGTGTGTTTGCAACAGCTGATTAAGTCAGTCGATTTTTACTATGGGTGATTACGTTTAGCAAAGAATTTGTTTGAAGTTTTGTGTTGCAAATGAATTTTCGTGTGCCGATGCATTGAAAATGTTGCAAAAGGCCTTTGGTGATAATGCTCTATCGAAAACTCGTGCATATCAGTGGTACAGAGCCTTCAAGGACGGTCGTGAATTGGTCGAAGACTTGCCTCGTTCCGGACGCCCATCGACGGCTTCGATCGAAGATAACGTCGATAAAATTAAGGAAAGGGTGCTGGAAAACCGTCGTACCAGCTTGAGAGAGATAGCACATGATCTTAAGATATCCCACGAGTCCGCACGTACGATTTTGATTGATATTTTGGGCATGAGAAAGGTGGCCGCACGACTCGTACCGAAAGACCTGAATTTTCTTCAAAAACGTCATCGCGAACAGGTTGCTTCAGACATGCTGGATCGCTGTAATTCCGATTCTACATTCATGGAGCGCATTATAACTGGTGATGAGACCTGGGTCTACGAGTACGATATGCAAACAAGCCAGCAATCATCGGAATGGGTGGCAAAAAATTAGCCGAAACCGAAAAAACCACGCCAAAGCCGCTCGAAAATGAAGGTGATGCTCATTGCTTTCTTCGATATCCGTGGCGTGGTGCACTACGAATTCGTTCCGGAGGGTCAGACGGTAAACAAGGAGTATCACCTAGGCGTTATGAAACGTTTGCGTGAGCGTATCCGTAAGAAGCGGCCAAATTTGTGGGTGAACAACTCATGGATTTTGCATGACGATAACGCGCCTTCTCACCGAGCTACGATTGTGACTGACTTTCTCGCCAAAAACTCAACAAACGTGCTTCAGCAACCACCGTATTCGCCGGATTTGGTTCCCTGTGACTTTTTCCTCTTCCCAAAACTAAAATTGCCCCTTCGTGGCACCCGTTTTGAGTCGATTGAAGCCATAAAACAAAATTCGGCGCGAGAGCTAAAGTCCATCCCGGAAAGCGCCTATAAAAAATGTTTCGATAATTGGAAGTGCCGTTGGCATAGATGTATTGGGGCAAATGGAGCCTATTTTGAAGGCGACCCAATAAATTTTGACGATTAAATGTAAAAATGTTGTTTTAATTGAAAATTCCCGGTACTTTCTTGACAGAGTAGTATGATTGTCATTTGTCACCTCATAGTATACTTCGAAGTCGTGTCAAAGACATTTAAAGGTTATTGTGACTTGTTCACTTCTAAATGGTCAAATATTAGACTTTTTTGCAATTTGGGATGAAAAGACCGACATTGTATGCTTTTTTTAAAGTTTCGGAGAGGGTAGTAACGTAACAGTTGTGACCAAAAACATTTGCGATGTTTATCCAAGTGCATTAGACGTTCGTAAATGCCATAGATGGTTCTCTAGGTTCAGATTCGATAATTTTGATCTCTCTGACTCCTATCAATTAGGAAGACCAACAACATTAGACAACGACATGCTAAGGGCAGAAGTGGAAGCAAATCCATGTCAGACAATCGAAGAACTCTGAAACACCCTTAACCAACCTTGGTCAACTATCCAAAAACATTTGCAGAACAGCTGTTTGGGTCCCCATAATCTGTTCAAAGAGAACAAAGCCAACTGATCCGTCACATGCAACTCATTGCTTCAACAGCACCATACAGAACCGTTTTTTGATCGCTCAATCACTGGAGACGAAAAATAGGTCCTATATAATCCAAATCGCAAAAAGCAGTGATTCTCTCCAAATGAATCACCACGAAGTACTGCGAAGCCGGGTTTACATCCCAAAAAGGCCTTTCTGTGTGTTTGACGGAGTATACGCGGAATTCATTATTTTGAAGTGCTAAAACCTGGACAAAGTGTTAATGCAAATCTTTATTGTAAACAATTGGATTGAGTGAACCAATCTTTAATTGAAAAGTATCCGGCGATTGTCAACAGAAAAGGCAACACGACAATGGAAGACGAACCTTGGAAAAAATTAATGAATTGGGGTGGGAGGTACTGCCTCACTCACCATACTTGCCCGATATCCCACCCCTAGATTTCCATTTACTCCAATCGCTAAAACATTTTCTTAGTGGCAAAAAATTTTGATTTGATTGATTTTTATCGATTCAGCATTGAAAATTTGCACACTATAGGCAAAAGGTTGTTGATAACTAAGGTGATTGATAAAAAATAAACACTTGTTAATAATTTATTGGTCTGAATTTCTTTTAAGAAACTGATATTAATTTCAGTAGTCAAAAAGCTTAAAGGCAAGGATAATTTCATCTATGTCCTGTAATTTTTATTACAAAGAAAACCTTATATGTATAGGCTGATTTCAAAGATGGGAATATAACAGAATTGATTTTTTTTTTCCTTTCATTAGGTAGAGTTCTCGTTCTCACTTAGCCTTACCTTTCGATTATCTTGTGAATCAATGTCAGCATTTACATTATACAGAAGTTCCACCACAGCTAAATGTCCCCCGTTAGCGGCAAGCCAAAGTGGTGAGTTACCCTTTTTGTTCTTAACTTCTACCAGGGCTCCTCGACAGAGCAAGAGTTCCACGAATCTAACATGACCCTTATCTGCAGCTATCGTCAAGGCTGTATCTCTGGATGATGGTACCGGAGAAGCGTTCACATCTGCACCTTTGTCCAAAAGTACACGACCTACTTCAACATAACCACCACTGGCTGCTTCCATTAAAGGTGTCAATCCTGTCTGGAATTGAATAAAAGCTGTTATAACTGCAGCAAACAATAAAATTTGATAGATAATATTGATGACTTTTTTATTTTATGAAAATTCGTTGTATATTCGAGAATAAAACACAATTTATGATTGTCAAAGTGGAATTAACATTTTGGGTTTATCATTTACGATATACCATTGTGATAAAAGAAATACATATCAAAAATACTTAAAAACACACCAGCATTCAAATTTTTCAAAAACTACTGTCTGTAATGTGTCTACATGCTGATTACTTTCCACCTTTAGGATGATTTGATTCAGCTGAAAAGCTTGTAGGACAACTGATTTTTGTACTAAATTTCCGCCATTTGCTTCAAATCTTCCCATGAATGATGTTCATAAAGTCATCTGTGTCATGGTTTTTTTTCTGTGTCATCATTTAAAAGTCGCTAATATACAGAAAGACCTGGATTGGTCCAAGAACAGTATCTTGAGGAACACCAAATGTGATAGTCTTAATTTCACTTTATTTAATTTCTGCAATTTACTTACGCCATTTTCAATGTTTACATGGACAAACTAGACATAATAGCGTAAATTGAATGTACCTTTGCTCGGTGTTCGACGTTGGCCTTCCTATCCAAAAGCAGGCTGACCACCTCGTGCCTTCCTTGGAAACAGGCCAAGGTCAATGCGGTGTTCCTGTTTGTCTCAATCTGGGCATTTATGTCGCTGCCCATATCGAGCAATAACTTAACAGCCGCTGTGTGCCCGTTCATAGCAGCCAGCATAAGGGGTGAAATTCCCAGTTTGCTCCCAGTGCGTGAATTTATTTCTGCACCATGGTTCAGCAGTAATTTTATTATGTTTACGTAGCCTCCAGATGCGGCCAGACTCAAGGGGGTGTAATCAGATACATTTCGATGTTCCTTATTTGCATTGCGTTTGAGTAGCATTTCTACGACCTGAAACATTAATTGATTGGATCAAATTACATGTAGAACTCATAAATGAGGAACGGATTAATTTGGTTGTTGCAAAAATTAAGCATTCAAAGTAAAAAATAAATAATGAATGTTAGTTTAATATTTGAAATTCACAAAATAGATCGCTTAGTAAAACTGGAAAATATTAAGAACCTATTTCCAAAGCGGTGAATCAATCATTGATGATTGAGGTTGTATGGTACTGTCTAACTGTCCTCCAAAGGTCTTTTGGAGGAATGATTCATATCTAGAAATAGCTTTACCTCGTATCTCCCACCAGAGCAGGCCAAACTTAGTGGCGTATCCTTGGTTCGCTCAGATTGTGCTTCAATATCTGCGTTATGATTGAGAAGGATCTCAACTACTTTTTCATGCCCTGCAGTAGCAGCCAATATGAGTGGAGTGAAACCCTTCTTGTCTCTATGTTCTATGTCTGCACCTCTGTTCAAAAGGAGTTCCACCAATTCTTCATGGCCTCCTGCACAGGCCAAAGTCAAAGCGGTATCGTGGTTGCTTTCGGTTTCAGAGTCGACATCCAAACTAGGTGACATGATCGGAGTGGGACATGTATGCTGGTTACTTGCATTGTTATATTGGGTAATAGCTGTAAAGATAGAAGATGTATTTTTATTGAAATGAAACAAAAAATTTTCTTTTTGATTCACTATTTCACTAATAATGAATCTGAGGGAGGAATCGAACCTCAACCAATGCTGAAGTTTTATAATTTCTGTCCCTAATTATGTATGAAACAGCAAACTCACAGCGTCTGCTTTTTTAAATGCGAGTCGAGCTCTTGATAAAGTCTGACATCCTAGTCTGCTTCAAAATTAAGAAGCGTCTGCCAATTCATTATTTCAAGGTGCTGAGATCTTACTAAAAAGAGATTCAGAGTACAGATACAGTATCTCGTAATTATCCTATTCAATCAGGAGTTCCTCAAGGAAGCGTTATTGCTCTCTTATTATATATACTATATACAGCTGACCCGCCCATAAATTCAGATACTATAATTGGAACTTTTGCAGATGATACTGCAATTCTTGCGATCCATGAGGATCCTGAAGAGGTATCTAATATGTTGCAGAACCATCTGAACGAGATAGAAAACTGGCTCCATAAATGGCGTGTAATAAAAACACTGAGATTTATGTAAAGTTTTATGGGGATTGGTCCTATGAGTGGACAACTGAAGCTATAAATGCTAATTTTGAAACAAAAGCACCTAGAGACTTAAAATATTTAGATAGTGTCAGTAGTTTTCAAAAACGTCTGGAATTGTTTTAATAGCTCTTGATCTACTCTCATTTGAATTGTTTTCTTACAATTATTTTCCAAAGTACCGAAGGGAGAAGTATGGAGCCTTTTAACCATGTATTTTTTCATTTTGCTTTCTTTAAGAGAGCAGTTCTAAAATTGCAAAAAGTAGGTTTTTTTACTCTGGGATAACAGAACATATAATTCTGTTTTTTTATATATCATATGTAGCTTCGTAGAGAAAGAATTCACTGATTTGTAATTTTCAGGGAAAATGAAATGTTTATAAAATAGCTCTCAAACATAATTGCACCAGGTATTCATAGGCCCTTAAGATATCGCATAACTATACTCTGTTTTATTCATCAAGCATTACATTTTATTTATACTCTTTTATAAGCATTAGGCGAATTTGATCAACTTTTTTAGTTAACGATGGTAGGGACATTTTAGATTTGGGTGATTGGAAGTCGAGCAAAGTTGGAAGATGATATTTTGACGAAAACCTTATGAAAAAATCTAGAAGAGCACTGATTGAAGCTTCTGCTTGCTTCATCATCAGTTCATTTCCCATCAAAATTTCAAATATGTAGTCTTATTGGATGAAGATGATACTCAAACTCAATAAGAACTAGAGAATCATTTTAATATGACACAGGAAAAATGGGGTCTCTATGAACTGAATGAGAGGCAGCAAAAAAATTGAAAAACTACTTGTGAAATGCTGCTCTACAGATTCAAAAGGAAGTCATTTCTACATTGGATTGTGACAGGTTTGAAAAATGGATATATATTAAGGATCCTAAGTATCTTAAATCATGAGTGAATCTGGACAAACCAAGGACATCTACTGCAAGATCAAACTGCTGTGCAAAAAAGACAGTGCATATGTTTGATGGGATCAAAAGGGTATAATTTATTGTGAGCTGGCAAAATCTAACACCGACCCCTACCAATAGCAAATGATCGATTTAATTATGTGAAAAACACACAGCAAAACTGATCACGGAGACAATCGAAGCATTCAGTTGGAAAATACTAATGCATGCGGCTTATTCTCCAGTCTTAAGTCCGTCCGATTATCTATTCGCATCACTAGGACACTCTTTGCGTGAACAATGCTTAAATATGAAAATGGCTTTATAACTGGTTGTCTTCAAAAGAAGCACTGTTCTTTAGGCGTGGAATACATAAACTATTAGAGAGGCGGGGAAAAAAGTATAAATCTCATAGAAGATTTAATTTTTATCATTTTCAAGCATTAAACGTGTAATTTTTACAAAAAAAATCCGGTTTCATACTACCACACTTCTGTATAATTGATAATTCGATGTTTTCATTAAATCGGAATTATATGAATAACTATATTCAGTGGAAAAATATGACATAGAAAAAACTGAACTTTATTCACCTCGAAAACCAGATTTTGACAGCTTCTTTTGACACATTATCTAACTTCATGAGGAATGAAAATTGAGAAACAGAACTACTAAATGTTACGATGCAGTAGAAGAATATGCAGATATTAAACGAATACGAATAATTTTGTGAACATATGTCAATTTTAGAAGATTCTCCAAACCAACTAGAACCTTCAAGCTCGTTGAAGAAAGACCAGCCTCCCGCTGTTTCAAGAGAACATGTAAGGGAACACAGAGCAGCATCCTGTACATTCTCCCAACTTATTACTGCCCTAGCAGTATCCCTTATATCTCTGGTCATGGGATATGCAACAGCGTATACTTCCCCTTCTGAAGCTTCTCTCCGAAGAGACATGCATTTAGGCAACGGAGAGATATCCTGGATAAGTGGACTGATGCCACTCAGTGCAGTTTTCGGAGGACTTTTAGGTGGTGTGTCCATCCAGTATTGTGGAAGAAAAGGAACACTATTTCTCTTAAGTGTTACATTCGTGATCTCATGGTTGATTCTTTGTCATGCCAGGAACTTTTACTACTTATATGCAAGTCGATGTTTGGCAGGATGTAGCATAGGTCTAGCCACACTGACCCTACCCATTTATTTAGTCGAAACCGTGCAAACTGAAGTGAGAGGTGTGTTGGGACTTTTACCGATGACCTTCGGAAATATCGGAATTCTTTTTTGCTACGCATATGGTATATTTGTAGAATGGAAGGTATTAGCTGCAATTGGTTTATTGCTCTCTCTTCCTTTTCCTGTTTTATTCATTTGGATAATACCGGAAACTCCTACATGGTACATACATAACAACAAACCAGATAAATGTATGAAAACTTTACTCTGGTTGAGGAATATAAAACAAGACATAACTCAAGAATTCAATAATCTAGCAAGAATACATAACGAACAAAAACCGAGAAACAGAAGAATAACAAACATGTTGAAACAACCCAATCTTAAACCACTGGTAATAATTGTATGCCTAATGTTTTTCCAGCAATTTAGCGGTATAAACGCGGTTATTTTTTACACTACTTCGATATTTCGAGCATCTAAATGGGAATTGTCTCCCATGGTCTGTACAACCATTATCGGACTGGTAAATATGCTGGCAACATTTCTAGCAAATGGACTGATAGGAAAACTAGGCCGAAAAATGTTGCTGCTTATTTCAAGTATTTTGATGATTGTAGGCTTAGGATGCTTGGGGTTTTACTATTATTTAAAAGAAATACTACAAGTTGACCTTGAGCAGTACGGTTTTCTAACACTTATCAATATGATAATCTTTGTTGCTGGATTTTCGATTGGGTTTGGACCCATACCTTGGTTGATGATGGCCGAGCTCTTACCTCCGGAGATCAAAAGCCTTGCCGCATCTATAGCCATCGCCGTCAACTGGACGTGCACCTTCATTATAACAGTGACATTCCCATCGATAACACAAATGTTCGGATACTTTGCAGTTTTCTGGTTTTATTGCTGTATGGTGATAACAGCCGGTTTACTTACTTGGTTATTTGTGCCAGAAACTAAGGGTATAAGTCTTGCAGACATCGAGACGAGATTATCGGGTCAAAACGTTCCGATTGTTACATCGACTGTTATGTTGAAGCCTTTTCCATCAACTACCATGTGACGAGTCTTGTGAACCAATAGTTTTTGTGGAAATAATTATAATTTATATATTAAAGAAAATATACCGAATCTTCAAGTTTGTCTCAATTTTCATGCCAGTTCCAAGGAACTGGCATTAAGGCGTTATTTTTACATTTTTTGTAACAGAAAGATATTGATAAAGTAAATAAAAACAACTTGGCTTAAGTTTCAATGTTTATTTCAAAACTGTTTTGAAAATGGGCTAAAAACCCGAAACATATCTTATTATTATTATCCTGACATTCCTAGATCTTCTGTGAAGATCCCTCGGAAGCTTATTCAGCTTGTGCAAGTTATGAGTTCAGTTGTGTTCTGGGTAGGCTTTGTTACTGCGATCTTGCGCCACTTTAGGTCACCGCACTTAATTTTTGAGCCAACAGTGAAATGGTGGCCGACACCTGTCCAACTAGAAAATTTCTTTTCCAACAGAACAGGATTCGAACTCGGACCTTTCGGTCACGAGCTCTACCACTGAGCTGTCCTCGCTGATATATGACGTATGTCAACAAACATCAAATAAACACTGAAACTTATGCGAAGTTGTTTTTATTTACTTTATTAATTTAAAAATGTTTCACCAAGTGATTAGCTAGAAACTAATATCATTTATCAAGGATACAAACAATTCAAAACTCGCAGCATACTATAGGAGAGTCAGTACTCTCCTATATTGTTGGATCAAGAGATCCAACAACCTCCTTTGGTACAACAGAAAGATATTGTATTGAAACTTAATTTACATTCTTATTAACAAAGTCTTTGGTTGCTTTTCAAGTATAATTTGAGGTTTCACACTGTAGTTCCTGTTATAAATTAATTGGTATCTTGTGTGTATCCACACTTCTAAATACTGGTGAGTTTTGGGTCTTTGGATATTAATTTCTCCTTAACCTTTCACATCTTTCATTCATGGACATGACAGTCTCTATAGTGCTTGAATATCTCGTTTGTCTTAATTAAATCTTTTTTATTTTGTAAAAAAGTTTTTATTCTTCAAGTTTATTCAATTGTTTGATCTTAAAAAATGGGTAGAAAGTATAATGTTTCAGTAGGTGTTTAATAGTTAACTCCAAATATTGTTTTTATAACTTGATTTTGTATTCTTTGCAGTTTATTTAGGGTCGTCTATATTGTATATTTTGCCACCAAGAAAATGTTGTAACGAACTAAGTAAATGGAAATCTGAGGGTGCGATATCGGCTGAGTATGGTGGGTGAGGCAGTACCTCCCACCCAAAATCATTAATTTTTTCCAAGGTTTGTCTTGCACAGTGGGGTCTTGTATTGTCGTGTTGCAGAACAACACCTTTTCTATTGACAATCGCCGGATACTTTTCGATTAAAGATTGGTTCACTCGATCCAATTGTTCACAATAAAGATCTGCATTAACAGTTTGTCCAGGTTTCAGCACTTCAAAATGAACAATTCTGTGTATACACCACCAAACGCACAGAAACGCCTTTTGTGGATTGCACTGTGCAAGACGAACCTTGGAAAGAAAAATAATGAATTGGGGTGGGAGGTACTGCCTCACCCACCATACTCGCCCGATATCGCACCTTCGGATTTCCATTTATTCCAATAGATATAACATTTCTTTAATGGAAAAAAATTTGAAAGGCGTCTTGATCTTTATTGGTCCTGCATTGACAATTTGCACACTAGATGGCAAAAGGTTGTTGATAACGAAGATGATTATATTATTGATTTAGAATAAAAATTTGTTAATAATTTATTCATTCAAATTTAATTTACAAAAAGCGACATTACCTTCCAGTCCACCTAGAATATAGGGATTACTGCAATAGTAAGGTTTCTATACACACAACAGAAACCAAATAAGTACAACAAAAACCTACAGAAGATGATCCAACAGTATAAAAAGCCCAAATGGATAATAAGTACTTATGAAAAACTAATGACACCAATGGAAGATAATTTCAACAAGATATTTTCTTGCCATGATAAAATAAGGACTAACAGAAAAGAAGCAATAAAAATTGACAAAGATAGTTATTTTATAATAGTAAAAGATCCAAAATAAGTGCTGAATTATGTGGAGAGTTCTGCCAATTCTAAATTAGTAATATTTGGCCATAAACTATTAAGCAATTCACCAACCAAAACACTTCGATCCCTCCCCTATAAAAACGCGGCATAAACCACACAACAGCTTCATGAATCTACTATTTGCTGACCAATATTAGAATATTGACTTCTAACATATGATAACTGAAGAAGACCCACCCTTAATATTATCGGAGTAGCAGAACACAGTAGTTTAAAAAATCCACTTCACAACCTACAGAATTACCTTCTCTATGGAAAAATGAAGATAGAACCGATTCTGAGTATACTTCAGACCTTGGGAAAGAAATTTGTGAGTACACCACACAACCTCCAAGTCCTCCAGCCAAGATCCAACTCAAGAACAGAACAAAAGAAAGTACCCGATCAAACCCCTAATGTGTGCAACAAGGAGCATTCCAGGTGGAAGTACACTTCTTTTTCAAGAAAAGTAATATGTATATAAAGAATATATTTTATACTGGCAGAAAAACGCAAGTCGTTGGCCATTTGCTAGAACAATAAATATCTTTTCTCTCTCTCTTCTTAAAATTCATACTGCAGCAAAGTATGACCACGATTTAATTAATAAAATCAGCAAAACAGCTCCAAATGGTACTTCATCATCTAAAGTGAAAGTGAGCTCTGTATAATCTACATCGAAAGTCCTAAAAAAATCATCGTACGAAAATATACACCATTTAATTCCATTTTTGACCAAGATGAATGTTTCAAGTATCTGTAAAGAACAAAAATAGCACTCGTATGGCGACAAGTTCCGAGTACGTTCACCATTTAAAATGTTAAACTTCACAATGACAATGTCAAATTTGACATATTCACTTTGTTGTTGCCATGACAAACTCAAAACAAAAGTAACAAACCCTTCAATCAATATCATGTTATCCTCACAACAATATCAGATACCTTGTGTACAAATATACCAAATATTCAAACATATTGAAAGAACATCCAAATTAAACATCGACGTATAAAATTTGATCTCTGGGAAGTTTCCTTTTAATAAATCCAACCTAACTTTTAGCATTCATTTAGTGAGGTACACTAAAACTTGATTTACAAATTTCTTCTGAATATCGAAACTACCTTCACTTTTAATACCAACCAAAAAATTATTGCTTCAACTTACCAGAATTCTGATCTATTTGAAAATTCTGGTTTTGTATGGTATTGTTGCCGAGTTGACTCGGATGCCTTCCCAATCGACCCTTCTTGGTTTTGACATTATCGGTAACCGCCATTTTTGGCTGCTTTTTCGATTCAGTGTTACCGTTTGATGACTGTTGCGTCTGTGTACCCGCCTGTACCTGCCCGGCCTGCTGTAACTGACCCTGTAAAATTTGCTGTTGATGTTGGCTGCATTGAAGCTGACAGTGCTGTACTGCCTGTTGTAATTGGGATGAGTTTAGGTGCCCGGGATTCTGCATTTGCATAGATGGTAGCTGTTTAGAGGTAGTTACGTACTGCTGGGTGGGTGAGGTAGCAATTGTTCCGACGGATGGTGCAATGTTACTAACTGGGGTCAACTGCTCAGTTCCGGTGACGGTTGGGCATGCTTGAATTGAAATTCAAAATTATAAGTTAACACTGAAATATCCATATCTTTTGGAGATCAATTTCGCATCTCAAAGTATCGTGTAAAGTTTCATGAAATGCTCATCGGGTAGCAGCAGAACTTCTTGAATTTTGGAAGATTTCCAAATGCTGGGTCATCATGAAATGATTCATTATGGAATGGCAAACCTTACTAAATACATCATAATGTTTATATACTTTATATGTCAAATATCTGAAAATAGAGCTGTCATGAGATTCAAAATCTGGTTTTCCTCTGGGTAAGCAACTGCATATTTAAATAAAAGTAAGAATTTTAATCAGCAGTGAGATTCAGCATCCTATGTGATTTTCTAAAGTAGATATCTATGACAGAATGAAACAGTTGCATGATTCCATATTCTGTGTGACTATCTTTGGAAAATTATTATTCAATCGGTACTTAACAAGTAGTTCTTATCAACAGTTGGATCCATGAATACATTTCTGTTAGTTTGAAATTTTTCACACTGTAATACCAGATGGGTCATTAACTCCCAGGATTGACACAAAGCGCCACCACCAATGTCATGCCACTTTTTTTTTGTGGGACGTACTAACCTTCAAAAGATTACGTAAAAATTTCATAACAGATGACGCACTCAAGATGACAAAGAAAAAAACCGCTGTTTCACCAAGATAATGCACAAATCAACAAGTCGATGAAAACAATGGTAAAATTGAATGATTTACAATTTGTTGCTTTCACACTCTCCATATTTATCACCAGACCTGGCTCCATTTGAATCCTACCTGTTCGCAGGACTCAAAATAATGCTTCGAGGAAAGAGATTTGGCTCCAATGGTGAGGTGCAACTGAAGCCGAGTTTGAAGCCAAAGACAAAATGACAAAGTGTTCTAAAAAATTCTCATCAAAATTTAAGAAAAAGGTTGGAAAGATTGTATTGCTGTGGAAAGTGATTACGTTGATGAATAGAGTGGAATTTTGAAAAAAAAATTAGTTCTTACTGGTTAGTCCCAGGACTTAGTAAATGTGATAAACAGTGGAGGCCCTATAACTGTGCTTTGTGGAACACCACTACCTATAAACAACCAACAAAAAAAATGTTTGGAAAGAGGAAACTGACAGAGAAATAGTCAGAAGGAATCTTTCAAACTAAACAATCCAAAACTTATTTCGGCATAATCCACTCACAGAGCAAAACAGAAATTTTGATCAGTTTTACCAGAAAATGACTACAGATTCTGTAGGAAGGAGAATGAAAATCCTAAACACCTGGTGAGAGAATGCCTTGCCAGAAGTCAACTCAACTATCCACAATTTCAATTTAGTTCTTACTCTAACCAGTTAATTCCTGAATGAATTACTTTACCATTTCATAAATGTTTATTATTAGTATATATGCAAATAATGTCTTACCGAGATGCTGGGACATTAGATTTATTCCTGCCTGAAAGCCAGCCTGATAGATGGCACCACTTTGATCCTTATTCTGAACACCTGCTGGTAAATATTCATAAGGGTAAAGTGTATGCATGGGTAGCTGTGCACCGCTTGATTGCACGAAATACTCCACACGAGACAGATCAGACTGAGGTGTTAGTTCTTGTTGAGTTGCTATAGATGCTATCATAGATTCTTCCAGTGAACTGGGGTAAGGCTGAACCTTGAAAATTAATGCATATGTAGAATAACACAGAACATTTATAATTGGTATAAAAAGAAGGAGGGAGGTTCTAAAAGTAAACTATTTAACAAAGAATTATAAAAATGTTTGGCCGCATATTGAACTTTTTCGGATGTGTTAAGAAATTTAGCAATAATGATATTTTGAAGAACTTTATGATTTCCACTTCAAACACATAGATGAAATGCTTCAAAAATGAAAAATTTTGATTTGACATCAATAATAATTTTTATTCAGTAAAATGACGATATATTTAGTTATTTACCTGAAGACCGTGCTGGGCCAATGATTGTTCGCCACTTTCTGTAGTAAAGGAGTCTAAAGAACGAACAACGTCTTCAACAGAAGTATATTCTTTATTCAAGATTTGAGCTTTAGAATCAGTTCCCTGTGATGTCGTACAATATTCAATTCTAGGTTTCTGAAATGAAAAACAATAATAGTAGAACACTCGTTAGCGTCATATGTGAAAAAAAGAAGGTGGACAAAATTTTGAAGAGCTAGTAGATTCGAAGTAAAGCATTAGAGTAGCAATTGGAAAATTCTATGTTTAAATCTCGTCGAGTTAGGAAAAAATTTTCCATCCATATAGTATTAGCCACTGTTAACCAAAAAATTTCCACTGATGTCCCAGAGGTAGCACAAAGACAGAGGAGGTCTAAAAAGAGCACAACTGATTCTTTGAAAACGTTTAAACCTTTCTTCGAAGAATTCGTAATTTAGCATTTTAATACATGGTTTAGAGTCAGTAAGAAAGATGATGAAAAGTATGGAGCCCAGTATACTTCCCTGCTGAACTCCAAGTTCAGTAGCTGCTTCATATGATACCGTTTCTTCGTTTTTATGGATGATTGCTCTTTGTTTACTGTTCGTAAAGTAAGACTTAAACCAGTTCTGTTCCTTTCATACCATATAACTCCAGTTTTTCTATAATGAAATTGTTGGATAGGCTATCAAATGCTTTTGTTAAGTCCAGCATCAAAATAATCTTGATCTTCGAGCCTTCCAATGCCTTCGAAACCTCTGTGATGAATTCAAACACTGCAGTCTGTGTCGATTTTCCTTTCATATACCCATGTTGGGAAAATGTCAAGATATCTTTAAAGTATGATACCAGTTGTGTGCAGATTGCTAGTTTTAGTATTTTCGAGAATGTTGAAAGGAGACTTATTCGTCTATAGCTCTTTAGTTTATTCAGTTTTTTTGTGTATTGCCTTTATTAGTGCTACTTCAAACTGCTCTGGAAATGATACGGACATGGGAAGAACCAGACGTAGGTTGATGGATTTTGATATGAGCTATACATTCCTGTTATTATTATTATTATAAATCAATTAAGGTGGATAGTTAACTGTTATATGTTTTCTAGTAGCGATGATAAACAATTGCCAAACATGCATAAAAATTTCAATACTTACGTTTGGATCGACAAAGGTTCTAAGTGATGAATTCTGAAACTGCTGCAGAATCGAAGCAGTCATTAAATTCTCGGTGGTATCCTCCTTTAAAACTAATGACTCCTGATCTAAATTATCCAGATCTATGCCAGTCATAGTTTGCAGGCTAAACTGAGTAGTTTTTGGATCTGTTTGCTGTTGAATAATTTCTGCTTGCTGTAGTGCAGCCGTCACGAACTGACTCTGCTGTTGCATCTGAAGCTGTTGCTGTGAGTAAATATTAGGTTGTACTGACTGTTGTTGTTGTTGCTGTTTACGCACATTTTTTCCTTCTTTTTTGGCCGGCTTTGCCTTAGGGCGATCGCTTACAGCTGTGGACTAAAATAATTTTTTCGTTAATCAACATGAAGATAAAAAACTATGTAAGCATTTTGACATAAGTTTTATTGAATTACTGAATTCACATGCAAACACTATTTAAGGAGACAATGTTTTTGATGTAGTACAGTTTACTACATCAAAAGTACTTTGAACACACTTAGTAAATTCCGCCAAAATATAAATGTTCGTACTTATTTTGAAAAAATTATGTTCACTCTGGAAGCGCCATGGAGTATGGCAATATACTCACCTCTTTTACTTCGCTATGAGCAATATTCGAGAACTTAACAGGTGGATTGGCGGTACTTGTAGTGGCAGTGTTCAAGGATACAGTTACCGAGGATGACATCGGAGTAAAATAGAAAGATGGTTGTATAGGATTACTGCCCAATGCTCCTGCATCTCCTACAGCAAGTTTGAAGGTAGGTGATTGCAAACAAGTCGTTGTTCCTATAGATTGAAAGATCTTTATGTTAGTAAAAAAAAGGGCTAGGGGGACAAAAAGTGGATAAAACGTTATTTTCGGTGAAAAGAGAGCGTTTTAATGTTAAACAAACGTAGTGCAATATTGGAGCTGTAAATAGGAGCAGGAGGCTAAATCAGGAGAATATGCTGGATAGGGCTGCAGTTCATAGCCCATATTATGGGTTTTTGCATGGTAACTGCACCAGTTCATCATCTGGTGAAAGGGTACTTTTTTCTTTTGCCTCAAATCTGTCCAACAGCTCTAAATTGGTAATAATTCTATCCTTTTCAAGGTATTAATGTGAATGACACTGCTTGCACCCAACAAACTGTCCCCCTGACCTTCTTTGGTCCACATTCCCACAGTGATGGCCACTGCTTTGGCTTATCCTTAGTTTCTGGAGTATCGCATGGTGTGTCGTAAGTTTCGAGTTTCGTTTGAATTACGATTGCACATCACCAAACACACCTGTGAAATGGTCACATGGTTTCGTTTATTTTTTGTTTTTTCATGCCCTATTGTGATGCAACTGCTCTGTTGAAATACCCCCCTCATGTTTTTTTATTCAATGGATTTTATCAACGACTTATAGTAAAATGACTTGATTTGGTCAACCGGAAAACTTGTCATCACTTGTGCTGGTGAGACTACAACAGAATTCAGTAAACCACTTCCTAAACACTGAAATTGATGGTGCAGAGTCTCCATAGTGTTTATTAAGCCTTTGCTTGTTTTTGGCCAGTTTTCCAAAGAATAATGCTTGATGAGCACACGAAATTCACTGTTTCTCATCTTTGTTGGAGCTCATGAGGTTGTCAGCTTCCAATGGTTAACAAACCTCGCTCAAAGCGAAACAAGTCTAAAGACAGATGGTAGTTTCCTCAAAATAAGATAACTGACAAATGAATATGGACATGCGCAAAAACGACATTAATTTCCGGTCCCCCAAAATACAATTTCAACATCGAATTATGAATAAAAAAAATTACCTTGTTGTTGCATCCCTAGATCTATACTCATGTTAGGAAGCGCAGTAGAAGAACTAGCAGCAAATTGTTCCTGCGAGTATTGAAAAACAGATGGCTGTTGTTTTCCATGTAGCTCCCGTTCTACTTTCTGGAGTGAAAAAACAAAAACGTGAACGGAATTAAGGTCGAATAAAAAATAACAATGTTTGTACGGGATGGACAATTTTAATGTGATGTTCTATTACACTAGCAAAATGGAAATGGGTAAATGTTATCACAACAGTGTGTTTCATATATCAGGTGATTCGTTTAGAGATCATTTTTTTTAATAAAAAAATGAATAAAAACAATTTTATTTTATAATCTTTATTGTAACACAAAAGAACCATTATTTACAATTATTTTTTAAAGATAATTTCTTTCAAATGTTGTCCATGACTACGATTAACAACGTCCATTCTAAAGTTCCAATTTTCAATTACGCGTCTGAGTATTTCTAGTGGTATTTGACCGATAACACGAGTAATATTGGCCTCCATGCCTCAATTGTCGCTGGCTTACCCACATAGACTTTGTACTTTACATAGCTCCAAGGGAAAAAGTCGATCTAGCTGGCTAATTCGTTGGTCCAAAGCGTGAGATGATCCGTTTGCCGAATCGCTCTCGCAGTGAAGCCACGATTCGGAAGGTAGGTTGGCTTCAGTTCTTGCACTAGTGGAATTCTGTAAGCTTTTAAAGAAAGATCCTTGTAAAATACGCCAAGTTGTTAAATATGACAGGCCAAACTGTTGAGAGCGGCGACGAATCGACACTTCACGGTCTTCGCGTACCTCTTCGCTACTGCCCTTATATTTTCTTCACTACGTGCTGGGTGTGGTCTATTTGGTGGAGTATTATCCAATAATGAAAATTGGGTCTCAAACTTGCGGATGATAGAGCTAATTGTGCGTTCGGTAGGTCGATTATGTGGACCGTAAGTTGCTCTAAGCGCCCGATACACATTCCTCAAAGAACGCCCATTTTCATAATAAAGTTGAACAGTTTGTAGACGCTGTGCCGGGCTAAGTCTTTCCATTATGAATTTTGAAAAACTATTGAACAAAAATTGCACTTCAGTTAACAGGAGGTATGCGTAATCTGCAATTAAATCCCCACAACAAAAAGTACCTCTAAATGAATCACCCTTTATAATATCGATAACTTTTATTTCATTCCATTGTATATTGAAGATTACTAACATTTTTTGAGTACAAAAAATGAAGGGAAGGCTACTATTTAACGTTGCTGATATCACCTAGTACATTAAAATTTTTTCCGATACAAACACTTCTCCATTTTGCTCACGAATTAGAGGATTTTGGGAAGCATTTATAACTAAGAATGCTTACATGCAACTCTTCGAGAATTTGTTGTTTCTGTGTAGAGCCTTCTTCACCACCAAAGTGCTTCTTTCTACTTTTGATGAAGTCAATTAGGGTACTATTTTGATCTTCTTTATGGAGGAATTCCATGGCTGTTGCCGAGGAAAATATATCTTCATCAAAGTCCAGGGGCTGTGACCTAACCTGAAGGTGCATATAAGTGAGTAACCCTTGATACTACAATATAAGACTTAGTTATATACTCGGCACTCAACTTTCAAGAATTGCATATTATTTTATGCGCTGGAAAAGTGTGAGTTCCTATGGCATGCGTGAGTTTACACAAAAAACAGAGCGATGCAGGTCATAAAAAGCAAGCCATGAAAAATCACTTTCCCCAATGTAATATGCTTTTTTTTACAATGTTTTCAAACGTTGATATTCAGCTTTGTGTTTCATTTATATTAACAATTGATATAACAGTAATTAATGCAAAATGTGGCTGGTTATGGTTGTTATGCAAAAAATTATTTTGCCAAATATAAATTCCTAATGACATTGCTTGTTGTGACCTGTTATTTTTTGAAATGCAACTTATCATGTTGCCAAAGTCTGGCAAGAAAAATCATAGCGTTACAAAATGACAAGAATTATTTCATACCACATACCTGTTGCGCCTCAGCAGAAGTTAAATTACTCTCGAATACTGTTCCCGTCGATTGGCTTTTAGGCAGAAGAGACTGTTTAGTAGATTTTTTCCCAGGAAGTGGATCTTGATTTCTGCTAGTTCCTGCCATCTGTTGTTTGTTGATATCATTCGATACATTGAGGTCTTCTTGATGTAAAATTCTTACTGCTTCAGGAACTTCTTGTAGAACTGAACCTTTAATCACAATTATATGATAATCATCACACAACAAAGCTTTATCACTGAAAATCAAAACAACATTATTTGAAAAACTGATATACCAAGTGTAGAAATATGAAGTCGGAATTTACCTACAGATGGTACTAAACATCAGTTTAGAGACCATAAGGGTGCTTCTGCAGTGCCATCATCACTCTCTAACAACTGAAGAAAATTTTCAACACACAACAACCCAAGTTCCATACACCCTTATATTTTTTATAACCTTAAACATCTTGAATAATGTGCTTACGAACTAGGATTTGTGAATAGCATTAATTTCCTGTGATCATTTGAAAAAAACTTCTGCAGAATTGCAATTGAATGTCTGGCTTCATTGATTAGAAAGCTAGGGGAAAGATTCAGAATATGGGAGAGTGGGTTATCTATGAACTGAATAAAAGGCAGCAAGAAAATCGAAAAACCACTTGTGAAATGCTGTCCGACAGATATGAAAGAAAGTCATTTCTCCGTGAGATCGTGATGGGTAATGAGAAGAACTGGATATATTTCGAGAATCCTAAGTGTCGTAAATCATGGGTGAATCCAGGCGAAACATGGAAATCCACTGTAAAACCAAATCAGAGAAAAAAGAACAAGAAAGGAAAACAATGCTCTGTGTTTGGTGGGTGTAATATATTTGAGCGGCTAAATCCTGATGAAACGGTTAAATTTAATTAAAACAAGTTGTAGAAATTACTATGTTTTACTACCAATAAATTGATATTTTACACATTTAATTGTGAC
This sequence comes from Megalocaria dilatata, assembly GCA_034642435.1. Classification (NCBI taxonomy): domain Eukaryota; kingdom Metazoa; phylum Arthropoda; class Insecta; order Coleoptera; family Coccinellidae; genus Megalocaria; species Megalocaria dilatata. The sequence continues at coordinate 47,688,473 of CM067860.1, read as the reverse complement.
TCGAGTTTCGGGAATTAACTATCACATCTTCAGACAACTCAACAAGCAGAACAGGGTATTTATGAATATACAGAGGTAGAAGAAGTAATAAAAACAGGTAAAAAAAAGGTTTAAAATGAGAGGACACTTAGCAACTATTAGAACGTTGGCACATCAAAGAAGATTGGTAAACAGATGTTATTTATTTAAATATCTCAAAATATTTGGATTTACATAGATCCGTAGTCATTCATTATTTTTACATCATCTTTATTGTGAACTAATTCGAAAATTTCAACAGATTCTAAATAATCAAGTTTCTTTCCTTTTGATTCTACGTAAAATTTTAAGTTTAGCTATTGTCGTGAAAGAATTGCCGTTTTCTAAACGAGTAGCAAAAATAAAGTTTGTTTATTTTTAATGAAATTCATATTATGTTTGTTGAACCTCATCTGGAAGGAACGTCCCATCTGTCCTATATATTTATTACTGCACGTCGAACAAGATAACTCATAAACTCCCAATTTATGTATGTTTGGAGTTGGTTCCTTTGCATTAAATAATACGGATGATAATTTATTTTGGGTTTTGAAAGCAATATCAACATCTAAATTTGAAAAACTATTGGCCACTTTTTGACCCATGCTACCAAAGTACAATAAAGAAATGAATTTTTTGTTTTCTTTAGTTAATTCTAATTTACTATTTGAGTGTGATATTGAGATGTCAGTTCGGTACCATAGATTTAAATCGAATATTACGTGAAAAACGACTAGAATATGGAAAAAGTTAACACAAATTCATAATGCGCCATCACACACAGGAAAACAGATCAGAGAAACGATCGAGGCAGGGAAATACTAGTGCATGTGGCTTATTCACAACACTTGGTTCCACCTGATTATCATCTATTCACATCACTGAGACACACTCTCTTCAAACAATGCTTCAAATCGTATGAATAACTGGTTATTTCAGAGGAAGAACTGTACTGTTTTTTTGCAATGGAGATTACGTTGAAATATCACAAAAAATTTCAGCTTCATACTTCTTCATCTAATAATTTATTACATTTCATGTTAACAATTACTACACTTAATTGAAGGTTACATCGCAACTACGAATATAGGACAATATAGTTTATTCTTAGAACCCACCTGCAGGTTGATGATAAAAATTAACGGACTGACCGGGAATGCTCTGAGGAACAACTCCCTGAACTAAGGATTGATCCCTGTTGCCAATCTGTGCCGTGTTTATACTCAGGTTACTTGTGGAGCTGGCTACTTGATGCTGATTTAAAGCTAAGGATTGAATTGAATGTGGAAAATCTAGGAGTAACTGTACAACATTTGTATGTCCACCTTTTGCCGCTTCAATAAGCATTGTTGAATTATCCTGAAATAGAAAACGTTAAGATAAATTTACAAAGTTCAAAAGATCTAAACGAAAGAATTCATAAAGGTGTAAAAATTTTGCTTGGATAGAACTTTATAGAAGAAGAAGAAGAAGAAGAAATCATTTATTAAATCATTTACCATACAGGTGTTGATCCAGTCGATGATACAAATGTAAATGTATAACAAAAAAAAAATAAAGTAAATAATTCCATTCACAAACTCTCGAAATTATTATCCTGTAAAAACTCTCCTATGCCATAATAACATTTGTTGATCAAGAAACATTTGAGTTTTCGCTTTTGAACTTTCATAGTTGATGTCTTGAACCTTTCGGGTAACTTATTCCACACAGTCAACAAGCTATATGTCACATTTTTCTGAATATATGTACAATTTGGCCTATCATCTTGAAGAATATTTTTTCCTCTTGTATTATAGGGATGTTGAAGTTGTAGGTCTTTGAATGCATCATAGTTATTTAAAATGAACATCACTGACTCATATATATATAGACTATGCAGTGTTAAGATGTTGAAATTTTTGAATATGTTCTTGCATGTTTCTTGTTGTTTCATACCGAAGATGATTCTTAGGCATCTTTTTTGTAGAATAAATATCCGCTCTGCTTCGGTAGATCTTCCCCAGAACACAATTCCATATCTAATCCTAGACTGAACATAAGCATGATAGGCAGTCAGAGCAGCATCCAGCCCTATTTCCCGTATAGTCCTCAATGCGTAGCCATAGCGTGCTATCATTGGTGAAATTTTCTCAACGTGACTGCTCCAGTTGAGATTCCGATCAAAGACCACTCCCAGGAATGGCAGGCTTTCAACTACCTCAACTGCAATGTCTTGGTATCTCAGATTTAGTTGTTCATTTTTTTCTCTGAATATTAAAAGTTTTGTCTTTTTCAAATTTAGCATCAGGTTATTACTAAGGAACCATTCACTCATATTCTCAATATCAACTCCAAGGCTTTTCATACACTCATTCTGATTCTCAGCTTTACATATTATTGAGGCATCATCTGCAAACATTATGACATCGTTGTTAGTAGTCTGAACTAGATCGTTGGTATATATTATGTAAAGTAATGGTCCCAATATGGAACCCTGTGGTACACCATTTAATACTAGGTTGGAATCAGATAGTATGGTATTTCCATTTCTTCCCCTACTTATTACCCTTTGAGTTCTCTTGGATAAATAGGATTCAATAAGCTTCAATGCTACCCCTCTTACACCATATTTTTCCATCTTTGCCAGCAATCTCATATGATTGACCCTATCAAAGGCTTTTGACAGGTCCAAACAAAGGGCCACTGTAGTATTATTGTTATTTAGTGACTTGATGATAGAAGAAAGTGCTTGATATATTGCATTCAGAGTTGACAGTCCCTGTCTGAAGCCAAATTGTTGTTTCACAAGTATGTTGTTTTTCTCAAGGAACTGCATTAATTTATCAAAAATGATACGTTCAAAAATTTTATTCACATTGGATAATAATGATATTGGCCTATAATTATCCATATTTCCTTTATTTCCCTTTTTATAAATAGGTTTTACCATTGCTTCCTTCAATCTTTGTGGATATTTCCCTGTTTGTAGAATTTGGTTAATAATGTGTGTTAGTGGTGTTTTTATGATGAATGCACACTTCTTAAGCAGTCCAACTGGTATACCGTCACTTCCTACTGAACTTTTATTTTTTATAACAGCTTCAATTTGTTGATATTGGTTTTTTGAAGTTAATTTTGTCTCTATGAAATAATAATTATATATAAAAATAATCTCTATTATAATAATAAATGATAATTAGGATATAATAGATATATAGATTTTTATGAAACAATAGAATAATACCGAGAAATAATATAAAATTGTTTGTGAAACACTTGAACATTGATAATCGAGTTAGAGGTATTCTATAAACCATTATCTCTTATAGCGAAGTTCTGGCCAATAGTTGAGAAACGTCCTGCATATGTGTAATTTCCATATTGACAAGGAAACAGAAATAAACTGAATATGCTGTACATCGATAAAACCAACCTTAAGTTTATGGTTAGGATCTGCATTCTGCGACAATAGCAATTCAACTACGGCCATATGTCCTCCAGCACAGGCAAGAGAAAGTGGGGTGTGGTCATTGTTCGTGGTCTGTTTTCTAACATTCGCTCCCTTCGAGATGAGGAACTGTACAGTGCACAAATGCCCAGCCCTGCAAGCCTTCATCAAAGGGGTCCTGCCACCTTCTGACTCATGCTCTAAATTAGCTCCGTATTGTAGTAGAAGATCTGCTACATCCGTGTGGCCATTTTCACAAGCATAAGTAAGAGCTGAAATTAAAATAAGTGTCATAATGATTCTTAATTATAATAACTCAATTAATCCTTCACAACACATAAATAGGACAAGTCCATCCAGTGGTTACAAACAAATAATTACAGAAAACTGACAATACAATATACAACATAAGGTATAATAAATTAAAAATGTTTAAAAACAATACACAAAAGTATCTACACATTTTCATCCCTCAGATATTCCCCAACACTATAATAAGTCTTACTTACATAAAAGGAGTAACTTCAACCTTATTCTTGAAGATTTTGCAACTCAAGTTTTTATTAATGGTGGCAAATGATTATACAACATGACGCCCTCATACAAAACAGATACTTCAAATTTCTTAGGTCTGTGATATGGTATACTAAGCATATCTGAGTGCCTCATACCATAGCTGTGATAAGTAGAGTTCTTATTGTTCGAATTGGATGGTTTGTTTTCATATAGATTAAAAGCTGAATGTCAGAGTTTTGGATAAAATAGTTTCAAGTAAGTCATTAATAAATTAAAGAAATATAAGCGGTCCCAGCACGGATCCCTGAGGAATATCAAGATCTTTCATATCAGAGACATGCTCTATTTTGACAAACACTTTCCTCCCTGTCAGAAAGTCACCTCACCAGCACGAAAAACAACTCTAAACGATAAGTTATTTAACTTCCCGCATACAAAGGTAACATGCCTGTCAGCATCAAGAGAATCATACACTTGCTCAAGCAAATTACAAGTAGTTGTTTGTGTTATATATTGCCTTTTCGAAGACTTTAGGTAATGTACTCAAGATTGAAATGGTACGATAGTTGATGATGTCTTTCGATGTCCTCTTAAAGGGCTTGAAACCCTTGGTTTATCTTACATAGCTTCTCAAATACGCAAATTCGTCGCTCATTAGATGAAACCGACAAATTAATAATGTTGATTTAACCACAATCGATAGTTAAATGTTCAATATGGTTGAATTCTACAATATAATCATTTGCACCCATTCAAAGCGTTCATTGAAAAAACAGAACACACTTTTAACAATAATTTTAATAACTAATGAAATGAAAATAAGAGGTCAAATTTGAAGGCTTGAAACCTTGTTCTATCTTATATGGTCTCTTAATACACATTTTACATTAGATGTAAAACCCACAACTTAATAATGTTGAATTTAACCATTATTGATAAATAAAATAAAAGGCTTGAACCTTAGTGAAATAAATTTACATTCGAGTTGTAATCAATAGAAGTTATTTAAATAAATTTAAATTCATAAATATTTCTGGAAAATTCTATCGGGTGTATCAGCATAAACCAATGACTTGACATAATCCCAAAGAAAATAATCCAGTGGAGTTATGTCGCTTGATCTTAGAGGCCAATTAATTGGACCATTTCTTGAAATAATATTATCGCCATATCTTTCTTTCAATAAATCAATTGTTACGGTAGAAGCATGAGGTGAAGCATCATCTTGTTGGAACCAAAACACTTCTGGGTCGATACCATTCAAATTTTGTAACAAATAATCATTGATCATCGATCTGTAACAAGCACCATTCACTGTAACATTAGGTCCAGTATCGTTTTTGAAGAAATATGGACCGATGATGCCTCCAGCGTGTAAAGCACACCATACAGTCCATTTTTTAGGAGGCAATGGAACCTGCAGAACTTCATGAGGATTGTTTTCACTCTATATACGGCAATTTTGCTTGTTTATATAGCCGTTCAACCAGAAATGAGCTTCATCACTACACACAATTTAACGATAAAAAAGTGGATCAACTTCCAAGTTGTTCAGCAAACAAACGACGCTTATTATTGTCAAGTGGCTTTAGTTCTTGAACCAGTTGGATCTTGAATGGGTATAGACCAAGATCTTTACGCAAAATTTTCCATGTGATAGATGCACACTTGTGAACACCAACGAATAGACAAATCTGGATCATCATTAACACTTTGACTTACAGCAGCGATATATTATTCTGGACGTACAGTTGTTGTTGCATCCAGTAGAGAAAATTTTGTCTGAAATCTATCGCTAGTTCGATGAATAAGTTGCTCTGATGGATGATTATGTAAACTATAAATTTCACGAAGTGCTCTTAAGTTTGGCGAATGGAACACTAATTTTGAGTCTTTCCATGATAATTTGTCAATGCTTACTGAACAGAAATGTCAAAACAACATGGCTTCTACCTTCTGTCAAATCACAGTTATCCCTATCGAAAGGTCTATCAATCTAAAAAAAAAACACCCGATACAATATAAAAATAAATTGAAAGGGTTAGTTCAAACATGGTTTTTCAATATTTTACATACTAAGCAGGATAGTACTGTAAACCTCAACAAATTTTATTCTTAAAAATTAAATTAATTTAAATATCTTAGGAACATTGTATCGTTTCACCCAAAGAAGATAAATTATCTAGCAAACTTTAGCTGATACAGCTGTTTCCTAATGACCTTATGAATAACAAATTCTATTGCAAAATGCCTAGTATAAACTAAAACATTCTTTAAAAAAATTCTCTTAAAAAAGCCACTTCAAAGAAGGAATCAGTGTTTCTTAGACAATTTATTTGATTTATTTTTAGATTATAATTTGTAGAGGTTTACAGAATTATTCTGCTTTATGCTAATACAATATATACAATATATTAAAAATTATATATTGAAATATTAAAATTGTATCATAATATATATAATTAGTATGATACTAGTTTAATATATAATCCTTTTTAAAATATATTGTAAAAGTTTCCAGAAATAATTCTGAATTTCATTTTTTTACCACAGATTTACATAGCCTCACAATACACAAATTTTTCCCTCATTAGATGTGAAACGAACCTGACGTTTCCCTTTTTTGCTCAGATGCTTCATCCCTCAAGCTACGGGACTTATTTTCTTTTAACTGGATACCTATTCTCGGATGTAATTCTGCAATGGTTTTCTCTTCTACAAAAATAACCTATCTTTTATTTTGCCAATCACTTTTCTTTTTGAAGTTTGAATAATTTTTCTCATATATATCTTAGTTCTAGATATCAAAATGAGTTCAAGAGATCAAAATTTTTCTGGTTCGGACGAGGATGAAATATAAGGTGGACCAGAAAGTAATGTCGCTCTTTTAAATTAAATTCAAACGAATAAATTATTAATAAGTTTTTATTTTTAATCAATAATGTGATCACCTTCTTTATCAACAACCTTTTGCCATCTAGTGCAATGCCCGACCAATAAAAATCAATTGGTTTTTGAGTTAAATATCTCGAGATGGCATTTTGGACACTGTCCAAATTTTCAAATCTTTTGACACTAAAAAAATGTTGTAGCGATCGGAATCAATGCAAATCCAAGGGTGCGATATCGGGCTAATATAGTGGGTGAGGCAGTAACTGCCAACTCAATTCATAAATTTTTCCAAGGTTCGTCTTGCACAGTGCAATCTTTGCATTGTTGTGGTGCAGAATAACGAATTTTCTATTGATAATTGATGGATTCGAGTAAAGATTTGTTCACTCGATCCAATTGTTCACAATAAAGTTCTGCATAAATAGTTTGTCCAGGTTTCAGCACTTCAAAATGAACAATTTAGCGTATACTTCACGAAACACACAGAAGCGCCTGGGGTGTAAACCCAGCTTTGCAGTACGTCGTAGTGATTCATTTGGAGAGAGCCATTGCCTTTTGCGTTTTGGATTATCATATAGTACCCATTTTTCGTCTCCAGTGATCAAACAATCAAAAAATGGTTCTGTATGGTGCCGTTAAAGCAATATGTTTCATATTATGGATCAGTTGGCTTTATTCTCTTAGGACAGATTATTGGGGATCAAAACACCAACTCTGCTTATTTTCCCAATCAGTTGCAAATGTTCTTAGATGGTCGACCAAGGTTGGTTGAGGGTTTTTGATTGTCAGACATGCATGTGCTTCCATTTCTGAACTTAACATGTCATCTAATGTTGTTCGTCTTCCTGATCGAGAGATCAAAATGACCAGATCTGAACCTAGAGAACCATCTTTGAAATTTACGAACGTCTAATCACTTGGATTAACTTTGCAGATGTTTTTGGTCGCAACTGTCGCTTTGCTACCCTTGCCAAACTCAAAAAGCATACAATGCGAATATGCTTTTTTGGCATTTGGCTGCCCCATTTCACCCCAAATTGCAAAAAAGTCTAATATTTAATTATTTAGAAGTGAACAAATCACAATAACCTTAAAATATCTTTGACACGACTTTGAAGTACACAATGAGCTGACAAATGACAACCAGATATCAACATGAGCAGAAACACTACTTTCCGGTACCCCTTTTAAAAGACTTTTTACCTTTTTATATTAACAGAAAGTATTTAAAGTTTGATAAGTTATATCAAAATGTAGTTGAGTTTGAATTCAACAAATAAAACATTTTTCAGGTGTAACTCTGTGAAGCTCAATGAAGTGTTTCCAGCTGTAAAAGCAAACTTATGGTATGTTACAGAACTTTATTGAGAACCAGATTAAATCAGTAACAAATCTCAATTATGCTGTAAAACCAGAAACAAAATTATTACTCACTTTGCGTTTTTACGTGACAGGTAGTTTTTTACAGCATCAGGGGATTTTGTAGTAGAATAGAACAAGGACATGTCTCATTTTAAATCATTTCACCAATATATGAATTCTATGATGACCAAGATACAATGAAAATATTTATAACTGTACGATATATATTTGTTGAAAGGAGTGAGACACTTTTTTTTATGTTTTTAACATAAGATATCAACAAAAACAAAACAAAATCTTTATAGAACCCAAATAGAAACTTTCAAGTGCTTTTAAACAATAAATGATGCTAAATTATCCGCCATTATTAATCGAGGGCCCTTACTGAAAATAACATCAAACAATATGACCTACTGCTATAGTTGCCTCAATGTTCCGCATCTCCCTCTGAAACAAGTCTATGTTAATTATCCTAACTTATGTTGTGACGCTTCTTTCAACTCAGTAGCTGAAAGATCAAGGGAATATCAAGGGAATAAGGGGGCCATGGAATGTCACCAAAACACATGATCAGCATGTTTTTCAGACAGAGCACTGTGTACAGAAGCTGATGTCCTTACACTTCAAGGTCGACCTTGAAATGATGGATTTATTGCTGATGCCATTATCCAAAAATTCCGTATCCCTTGAGTATGTCAGATTGACGATTGCCCCGCTGTACGACAATAAAAGACTCGCCCAATTTCAGATACTCCTCGATGGCGAACGCTCTTTGCTCCCTTGTCCAAGTAACGAACATGACTTAAGCCTGTACTAATCATTCTAAAAACGCCCCTACACTCTGCACACCCTGTATTTGAAATAAATCCAGGTATAAATCAAACAATAACACTACCGTATTTTGCTTTTGCTCACGCAAAGCTAGGCATACATTACTTATGATGTTCCATCCTGTATTCATAACAAATGCAGAAATACTCTTTTCAAGAATAATATTGAATTACCTGTATCACCCGTTTGAGTCTGGGCTTCCACGCTCGCACCATGTAGCAAAAGGAACTTTACCAAATCCAAATGACCTTCCTGGGCAGCTTCCATAAGGGGTGTAGAGGCACCCAGTTCAATATTCGCCCCTCCCTTCAATAAGATGTCGGCCACGTCTGTAAAACCTCCACAACAAGCAAGGGTCAAAGCTGTTTCTTGTGTTTCGTCTGTTTGGGCGTTGATGTTTGCTCCTGTAAAGTAATTTTTCATATTAGACAACTGTGTATATTTGCTGGATGAAATGTGAATGTGTTTCCTTTGTAACTGAGTGAATATCAATATGTATTGTGCCATTAAATACAGGTAGTACAGTCATTTAGTTCTAAAGAAAGAGTTACCTGGAAAATTGTTGATAATGGGTAATAACCTTTTTTTGGTAAGATCAATACTTTTGGCATATAAGCGCCACAAACAATTATACCATATGTATGTACATTCTGTCAAGAAAGTACCGGGAATTATCGATTTAAATCTGGCGGGGCAATGAGGCAGGTAAAAAATTTTTTTCCTAGGTTGGTACCACTGTCCTTAATTACTATGCCAAGCTTGAGCGGGATCTGTCAACTAGTGTGTTTGCAACAGCTGATTAAGTCAGTCGATGTCAGAGTGCGTGCCGATTTTTACTATGGGTGATTACGTTGAGCAAAGAATTTGTTTAAAGTTTAGTGTTGCAAATGAATTTTCGTGTGCCGATGCATTGAAAATGTTGCAAAAGGCCTTTGGTGATAATGCTCTATCGAAAACTCGTGCATATCAGTGGTACAGAGCCTTCAAGGACGGTCGTGAAATGGTCGCCCATCGACGGCTTCGATCGAAGATAACGTCGATAAAATTAAGGAAAGGGTGCTGGAAAACCGTCGTACCAGCTTGAGAGAGATAGCACATGATCTTAAGATATCCCACGAGTCCGCACGTACGATTTTGATTGATATTTTGGGCATGAGAAAGGTGGCCGCACGACTCGTACCGAAAGACCTGAATTTTCTTCAAAAACGTCATCGCGAACAGGTTGCTTCAGACATGCTGGATCGCTGTAATTCCGATACTACATTCATGGAACGCATTATAACTGGTGATGAGACCTGGGTCTACGAGTACGATATGCAAACAAGCCAGCAATCATCGGAATGGGTGGCAAAAAATGAGCCGAAACCGAAAAAACCACGCCAAAGCCGCTCGAAAATGAAGGTGATGCTCATTGTTTTCTCCGATATCCGTGGCGTGGTGCACTACGAATTCGTTCCAGAGGGTCAGACGGTAAACAAGGAGTATTACCTAGACGTTATGAAACGTTTGCGTGAGCGTATCCGTAAGAAGCGGCCAAATTTGTGGGCGAACAACTCATGGATTTTGCATGACGATAACGCGCCTTCTCACCGAGCTACGATTGTGACTGACTTTCTCGCCAAAAACTCAACAAACGTGCTTCAGCAACCACCGTATTCGCCGGATTTGGCTCCCTGCGACTTTTTCCTCTTCCCAAAACTAAAACTGCCCCTTCGTGGCACCCGTTTTGAGTCGATTGAAGCCATAAAACAAAATTCGGCGCGAGAGCTAAAGTCCATCCCGGAAAGCGCCTATAAAAAATGTTTCGATAATTGGAAGTGCCGTTGGCATAGATGTATTGGAGCAAATGGAGCCTATTTTGAAGGCGACCCAATAAATTTTGACGATTAAATGTAAAAATGTTGTTTTAATTGAAAATTCCCGGTACTTTCTTGACAGAGTAGTATATGTACCAACTAGATCAATGTAATGTACCAACAGATGTTTACAGGTATGTGTATATACTAAATATTAAATAGATGAATATTTTACTATGCTTTGATTGTTTCTGTTTTTAATTGACAGGAATTCATCTAGAAATTTATGAATAAACAACAATTTTAACTTCCTCTAAAATTGTTCAACTTGTATCAATTCAATTTGATCATTAGTCTAACTCAATTTCTAATTTTGTCTTGTAATAATATATTCCATCCATATGTTGTAGTAAATTTAAAATATAACTGCAAACTTCGAGGAAGCTTTTGTTAGCAAGGCCCCCCGAGATATATTCCTAGTTACTTTCAATCTGCCGGCTGGCACACATTTCACATCATTAGCAAGTTGGAAATTATGAAATTATTTCAAGTGTATAAACTGAAATAGTCACTGTAGAATTAAAAAAATTCAATCAGCAGGACAACATTGACAGAAACAAATTACAGATGTCAAAAGTATACACTTAATCGTACAATTTGATTAACAAGACAGAAACAAAGTAAAAATGAGGAAACTATAGACTTAATTGTACAAAAACTATCTTTACTTAAAGCATCGACCTTTAATTTTGAATAGGAACCATATGCAGAAATAAAGACAATTTCTAGATGCTTACAGTTCAACACAAAACCAAAACAGTAACATACCATCTTTGATTTAAATTTTCCTTAATGATTCAACTAGTGCAGTCGATTGATCGATATAATCGATTAATAAAACTTTTGGTGGTTCAATGGAGCTGATAGATTAAATGAACCCCGACGACATTAATGGCGAGAGGGCGTGTCTAATTGTTGTCTGTGATCTCCAGGCTAGCACGTAGCAAATAAACGAAAAATCGGACGGGAATGAAAATGCTTTTATCAATTCGATTAGTCTTTCGATGTTTGACTCACAAAAAGAGCAGAGTACATCAATTATGACGCAGTTTAAACCATTTGATCTTATGAACCTATGTAGAACAAACAACAACATATAAAAGGAACCAAATACCATATGGACATTACGTATTTTGAAGAACTTTAATTCAGACAAATATTCACACTAATTAAAAAAAATGTTTATGAGACAGTAATTTATTTCCACAAAAATGTTTGTACTACTACAATTTGTTTCACCACGATGTGGCTCCTTCAGGTATTACATTGTACTGTCTTGAAACAATTGTTGTAGTAGTACAAACATTTTTGTGGAAATAAATTATATTCCATAATCTTCTCAACTGATTACCGTTCTCCCATTTTTCAGCCTGTATATTGCAAGAATTAACATTAATTCACATAACACAAACATATTGAATTCTACGTCGAATTACTAACACCCAAAAGGAACAGATGACAGCACAACTTACTACCTTGACCAAGAAGCAGGTGAACCATTTCCTCATGTCCCTCCCGTGCAGCCTCCATTAAGGGCGTGTAACCCTCATCGTTCACTTCCTCGATATTGGCCCCTCTCTCTATCAGGAGCATAGCGAGATCAACATGACCACCACAAGCTGCCAACGTTAGGGGGGATTCAAAGCTATCGGTGGGCATGTTAACCTGAGCACCAGAGTCCAGAAGCAATCGCGCTACCTCAACATGACCGTCCATTGATGCTTCCATCAGCGCTGTGTGCATCTCGTCAGTCTTGTGTTCTTGGTCCGCTCCAGCTTCTAACAGAAATCTAACCTGTAAAAGAAAGGGGAAGAATGATTTAAAGGATCAATTTCAGCCTGAAAACAATTAGAAAAATTTTTAATTCAAATGAATCAGACGAGACTGTGCAACCGATAAGATACTGTGATAAAACAGACAGGAATGGCAAAATAGAGATTGAATGAAATTGCTAGGTGTAAAGGTATAACATTCTCTATAGATGGTGCTAGTCATCAGTTTACCGACTGTAAACTGCTTCGGCAGCGCTATCATTTTGATGAAGATTTTGAATATACAACAACCCTAAGTTCCATACAGTGGTATATTTTTCTATAACCTTAAACATGTATAGTTTTGTGTCTACAAACTAGGATTTGCGGACAGCATTGATTTTATATTATCATTAGAAGAAAAGTCCTACAGAATCCCACTGAATGCTTATTGAAGCTACAGGAAATTTTTTTATTTTGACTGACGTAAGTGTTTATAAACAGAAATGTTAAAGAGTGACCAAAAATGTATTAAACCATTTTACTGAGTTACTAATTATTAGGAAGGCAATCAGGTTAACTAAACCTAAAGAACTGCACCAGTTTTCAGCAATCAAAAGTTTGACGTTCAAACTTACCATGTCTAGATGCCCTTTATAACAAGCCAGAGTGAGGGCGGACTCTTTAAATTCGTTAGAATGGGTGTTAATTCCAGCTCCATGCGCCAAAAGGAGCTTGGCTAAGCCCACATGTCCTGCGCTGGCTGCCTCCATGAGCGGTGTATGACCGTTCTCGTTGTGGTCCTCTACATTGGCACCGTGCTCCAGTAGAAACTTCACGACCTCTGTATGACCACCTGCGCAACCGTACATTAAGGGAGTATTTCCTGAAAAAGGAAATGTAACTGAAACTGAAACACATAAATTAACGATTAAATTAAACCACATTGTAAAACACTTTGAACTTCAAATACTACAACGAATTCTACTGAAATGATAAAATAAAAACTGCACTGCTGTGCTCAATGGTGACACCATCAGTAGGAGTTAGGTGAAAACTGTAACAATATACTAAGCGACATGATTCGTAAATATTAATTGTACCAGATGGGTCATCAAGTCCTGAGACCGACACACCAATCTTCAAAAGATATGTGCAAAAATTTCATGACATTCCGTTCAGTCATTGTCAAGATATTGAAGGTTATTGAGTGATGCTACATTTCATTTCAAGTGCTTGTTCTAGGGAATAGCCATGCTATTGTTTTGCCCAAATGGGCAAAATCTGTCCTAAGTTTTAAGTCTCTAGCTCGAAAGTAAGGTTGTTTACGACGGCCAGACAAAATTACTTTTGACCTTGGATTCTTCAGTTCAGCTTCAATTTAAAAATTAGTGACATTTGGGCAAAAGGTAACAAGCTGTTTCCTAGAACAAGTGCGCAAAAAGAACTTCTAGTAAAATCCCCGCTAATGTTCCAAACAATATAAATTAAATGAAAGAAATTAGCAATATTCAGAATTAAGTTAAATGACAAAACGTCATGAGCAAACAAACAAATATTGCTTCTAAAAACCTCTCGAAACATATCCTGTGCATCATTTGTGACATTATTTTGAAGAAGCCAATTAAAAAGGTCTTAGACATCAGTTCTCGACTTCATTTCCAATCCTCACTAAATTTTCTAAGGATGTTTATATTCTAATATCCTGCAAAAATATTTAGACATCTTAAACACTTGTGTGTTCATTTTCAACTTAAAAATACAAATTGAACTTTGTGAAATTCGCCTGCTTGATAATCAGAGTTGGAAACCGCAGCCACATATGCTTAGAATAGAAAGTTCTAGAGAAATAAAGGGATGATGTCACATTAAAAATTCTTAATAAAATCAAATCAACGAACACACCAGGGTTATGGACATCAAGTTACTAATTACTACCAGCTATAACTATAACTAATTCCATATGATGTCAAACTTTTACTTCATTTATCGATCTTGTGTACAAACCTGATGTAGACTGTGCATTCACATCTGCCCCATGAGCAACAAGTAACCGTACTATTTCTATGTGTCCGGCAGATGCAGCTTCCATTAGTGGAGTGCATTCTCCTTTAATGCCCCTGTCTTCTACATTCGCATGCATTGCTAACAAAACCTAAAAAGGGATTAATTATTTAAGAATTTTGTCGATAAAAAAAGAATCATATTTAATCGAAATGCATTTTAATTAAATAATATATTAACTTAATTCTTCACAAATTTATGCAAAAAATAATGGTGAGTTTTTGAGGTTTACAATTCGAATAGATCCTGAATGAAAAACTTATTTGATAAATAAAGTTTGATTGGAGAAAGTAGGATATTAAAACAATAAAATATGAGTTGAGACTCTGAGCTTTCCAAATCATGTAAAGATATTTAACAAAGGAGATATATATATCAATAAATATGACTATCTCAAAAGAAAAATGTACTTATATTGGCATTTCTGTATAAATACATTGTTCTTTTAATTTAACTGGTATGCTCTTATCTGAAACGTCTCAGATGTTTTTGTGTTCTCTTTCTGAAAGATCTACCAGTTTGGCTAATATGGAAAATCATTACAAATTGATTTGATGAAAAACTTTATAAACTTCGAATTTACTTGAGAGAAATCCATTGTACACTTAATTAAATTATACACATATATGTTGATTTCGATGTAGTGAATTTATTTTAGAGTCCAACCCCTTATGGAAGAAATGCTATTCGAAAATAAAGTGAAGTTCAATCATGAATTGAATTTAATCAAACAAATAGCAAATAATAACGATTATCCGCCATAGTAATAGACTTTTTGATTGTCTCGGTCTTTATTTCAATATAATGATATTATTCATCTTCAATATAATAATACAGTATGATTGCCAGAAAAGCCAATCTCTGTTAAAAACACTTTCATTCTCATAGGATTTACCGTTTATTCGCTATGAACGAAAGAAAATGCGTTTCCCCAGTTTCGCAAATCAGCGATATCCCAGGCCACTTGAGCTCCGCCCATTTTCTACAACGCCTACCTTGAGTCCGCTAGGCACGATGTATAGGGCGTGTCCAATAAGTATGCTGCATTATCATTATATAATGGCGGTTCAACAATTATCGCATGCATTCCTAGGAATATTATTTATTTATTGATCGATTATGATCAATCCACTAAGCTTGTAATAGTAAATAGAAATCAATATATGTGTGTATTATTTAATTAAAACCTTATAAAGTATCAATCTAGTTTTCCAATTTTTCTACACAATATTCTCCTTAAAATACTCGGCAACACCAGACTAAGTAGTGTTACAATATAGGGTTTATGACCTATGAATGATACTTTAGATGGCAGTGGCTCTATTGGGATTCCTAATAGCAACATTATTTAAATTCCATTAATTACCAATTGTGTTTAGTTTACTTTAGCAATTTATCATGTCAAAACACATGCTTCTATAGGGTGATTCATTTAGAAGTACTTTTTGTGGTGGGGATTTAATTGCACATTGCGCGTGCCTCGTGTTAACTGAAGTGCAATTTCTGTTCATTAGTGTTTGACAATTCATAATGGAAAGACTTAGCCTGGCACAGAGTCTACAAAATGTTTAACTTTATTACGAAAATGGGCGTTCTACGAGGAATGTGTATCGGACGCTTAGAGGCAACTTATGGTTCACATAATCGGCCTACCGAACGCACAATTAGCTCCACCATCCGTAAGTTTGAGACCCATTTTTCATTATTGGATAATACTCGACCAAAAGACCACCCAGCACATAGTGAAGAAAATATAGGAGTGGTAGCAAAGAGTCTACGCGAAGTGTCGATTCATCGCCGTTCTCAACAGTTTGGCCTGTCATATTTAACAACTTGGCGTATTTTACGTAAGGATCTTTCTTTAAAAGCTTACAAAATTCAACTAGTGCAAGAACTGAAGCCGACCGACCTTCTGAATCGTTTCCTTTTTAGTCTTTGGGCTCATGATAACCTTACCCGATGCCTCATAGAATGCCCATTTTCCTTATAAAGTTGAACAAATTATAGACGCTGTGCCAGGCTAAGTCTTTCCATTGTGAATTATCAAACACTATTGAACAGAAATGGCACTTCAGTTAACACGAGGCATGCACAATCTGCAATTAAATCCCCACCACAAAAAGTACCTCTAAATGAATCACCCTTTACAATGTTTCGGTATTATCCAAAAATTTTATGAAAATTATGAAGTTCTTCCAACTCTTTTAGCTCAATCTGATTTTCCTGAAGATTAAAATCCACGCAATCATCCTTTGTAAACCGAATATTCTTTACATGATATCGGAACGCCATTAAGTTCAATAAACTGGAGACAGAGCATTCAAGCCTACTTGAGGCGGTTAAAAGCAAACTGATGGATCACAATAGAGAAAAACAAACCTGAGCTAGTTCAAAATATCCTGCACTGCAAGCAAGCGACAGTAGACTCTCCCCCTCTTCGCTAGTCTCGTGTACGCTCCTCCCACCCTCCGTCAGAAGTTTCTGAACAGTTCTTACGTCTCCGTCAGTACAGGCCTCCACCAAGGAAGCTTTGTCTGATTGATTACACCGAGGGTTGTCCGTCCGCATTCGTGTTAGCGCGGCGGCAGCCTCATCTAAAGCACAAGATACACTCGAGGTCAGTCGCCGCAATACTTCGGGATCGGCTAAATGTTTGCCATCTTTCGCAGCCAACTGGCCTATACCTAAAAATCATAACAGGTTATGTTAGCTTTGGAAGAGAAGCTTTAAGAGTTCTTATAAGATGTTGGCTAAGTCTTAGGTATCGCCAGTTGACTTTCAGAATAGCATTTCAAAAATGTTAAAGGTTGTACTTGTATTATTTAAACAGTAAAGGAGCTGAGTGTACTAATACTAAATTTTAGTCTGTTCATCTGCTGTAGAATCTGATTAATCTCCAAAAATGGTCACTTTTCAATATAAGCTGCAAAAATTTGCCTGCTGGAACCAGTTTTCAAAGCACTATTTTTTAACCACCCTACTGAACACTCATAATAACGAGAAACATCACCCAGTACATAGGCTAATGATAAACATTGACCTGATCTCCTGAACGTTTGGTAATGGTTGCTTCAGGACAGAATACCATCTGTGTCCATAGGAGTAATGTTGTTTCCTTCATTTCACTGAGGGTTGAAAATTAATTCCATTAGAGTGATTCCAAGGTTAATATTCATATTATTAAGAGTTCGTTATTTGTAATAGTTCACAAAAAAAATCCTTCCTTCAGTCTTGCAATAATTTATATTTTTTTAATGGGGGGAGTACAGATGTTTCTTCTAAAGGAAAATCGTCTGCTATAACACCATTAAGTAATACAACATTCAGACAAAGACATATTGTAAATCCTTGAGCCAAAAAATGCAAGCAAACCAGCCCGTTGAAGCTGCTTAGAAGATTGTTGTGATAGAAAACATGCAAATTTTGAAGAATCTGGCTCTGAAAATCAGAAGGGCTAGCTACTGTTAAATTAAACACAAATTTCAAGAGACAGGCTGTATCTGTGGCTACGATAAGTAGAAATTATGTATGTCATGGGGTTCAAATGTAGAAGATTAACTAAATAGCCAAAATTGACACCAGCCACAATCAAAAAGGGGTTGAATCAGGCCGGCATTGAATAAAACACATGCTCTTGAAGAATAGCAGGCAGTGAGTGATTGAAAATATATGATTATCGAACAATCTCAGGTTTGCTTTAGTGATGAAGCAACTTTCCAAATGGATGTTAGATGGAGCTTAATTTGTTCTGATGCAACAATAACAAAAATACCCTACAGACTGTGTAGTAAAAGGAGGGAGTTAAGCATCTCACATCTGTGATGATAAGGTCGTTAGTGGAAAGGGTTTGGGAAGGCTTCATATTGTGAAAGAAACCATAGGCCAGACCAAATTGATACAACAGATTAACGAATGGTTTGGGTGTAAAATTTTCATGCGCTAAAAGCATAAAAAAATTCTTGGAAAAAAAGAAAATACTCCTTTTAGCATGGGCGAGGAATTCTCCTGGCATGAACCCGAGTAACTAAAACAAGAATTGGTAAAAGAAAATATTATAAACAGGGTGCAGTTGATCAAGAGAATAACATTAGAACCACAATAATAAATTGAAGGAAAAAGCGTTAAGCTGCATAAATAGCATGCCCAGAAGATTGGATGCGCTAGTAAAAGCCAGATGCCAAAATGACATTCCTATGTGCTAAAGTATTTTGTTACACACTTTACAAAAAGGGGAAGAGATAACTTCATGGCAAATATATTATGTAAAGAACCAAGGCTGTATTGACACGAAGGGCGTTCTTTTGAGAAGAACTAGCTAGTTCTAATTAAACCTTTGTTGCTGCGTACTTACATCACTGAGCTTGTATCGTACCTCGATTAGTTTACCGCCGTCTTTTGCGTATTGTTCTAGTGTTTTGAACAGCAAACAAAAGGTAAGTAGTAATTAATCTCCATGATTAATTACAATTTTAGTGAACTGAATTGAAGTACTGTAACTTTAACTTTTAACTCGATGATGAATTAGCTTCCTTTATTTAATAAAATAAACCACAATGAAGGTTTGGAAGCAAAGAAAACTTGAACACTTTAACGATAACAAATATAATTCTTGGTTTACTATGTATAAACCAAGTTAAAAGGTATTATCACACTAAGAATACATGTATTAAACTTTTCAACGCTTCGGCAATTGAAAAGGTGTGGATTATTATGTTAATAATAATAACAATCGCGATAATCTTGGACCGCGCATAGACTACAAGGGACAACGTGATTACTTCAGGAATACTGATGATTTCACATGTGTTTCAGGATATTTAAAAATTAAAGAACAGTATGTCAGAATACATCCCATGGGCAAATAAGGAAATTGATTGAAAATGCTATTTGTGGGTTGACTTAATAAGTAAAATGAACTTTCTAATTGGTTATAGAAAGATATATTTTAAGATAAGTCTATAGATAAGAAGGGAATGAAATAATATCATCTATAGTAAAAGGAAGGTTCGAGAGTGAATCGAACATTACGAAATTGAAATCAGCTAAATCTTAAGTAGAATCTGAAAACAAAATTTACATACAGTACTAGTCGGAAGAAATATCTTTGTCAAAATCGGCCATCTGCATATTTCGAATCCAAGCGATTTGTAGAAATAGCCACTAACCTGCTGCCTGTAGTAAAGCTTCTAGACGTGCTTGTGTCTCTGGGTCCACTGCTCTGTCTTCGTCGGGATTTAAAAGGAACTTCGCTGCTGGATCCTCTTCAAATTCCTGATCTATCATAAAAGATTCAACCTGCGAAAATATAGAATAATGAAACACCCTTATTGATGTCATAACAACGGTTATGATGTGCAGTGAAATATCATTTTTTGCCTGACAACAGAAGGAATTACAGGGTTTCCCGATAAGGATAAACTGTTTTTAAGATTAAATAAAACACAAAATATTTGTGATGAAAGAAAATCTTTAATTTTGAAGTATATCTTATGTCAATTGTTTTGTATAACAAATCATTCAAAAACCAACATCAGCTTCTTTAGCAAGATCCTATTGCATGAAACGAATTTACAAAACCAAAGCAAGTGTTATTTTATTTCAAGCATATTGAACAATGCTTTTTCAAATTGATAAAATAAAACAAATTAATTGAGTATTAACAGGATGAAAAATTATAGGTTGAATTTTTTTTAGTTTCTATAGAAATTAGTTCCAAAGTATTTTTGGAAAATTATAGAAATTAATTCTTAAAACCAGACAGAATAAAATAATGATTTTTGTAAGGTTTTGAAACCAAATTTCTATAATATTTCAAAAATAGTTCTAGAATTATATCCTATGAAACATTTTTGCATTATTTATTGGTTATTAATGATAATAATAATTTTTGTGAGAGTTTAAGAATTAATTTCTATTATATTTCGAAATTAGTTTTAGAATTAATTTCTATAAAACATTTTAAAATTATTTTATTGATATTAATTGATAATAATAATGTTTGCGAGGGTTTAATAATTAATTTCCATTATATTTCAAAATTATTTTAAATTTTTCTAAAATTATATTTTATAGAGGTAATCCCTAACTAAAAAGGAATATTTACTTTTAATATTTTTTATGACTACATTCACCACATCTATTGGATGTTTCAATAAAACCATGCTACTATAAAAAAAAAGGAATTTTCTGGCATATCTTTTCTCGAATGGATAAATGTAATATCTTTAAATTAGTTTTTTATTTCAAATTTTCAAAATAGACATTATACAGGGTTGTAGAACCATGAAATAAAATATATATTTTTAATATTTTTGATTACTTGTACGCACGCACCATCTCAGGAATGATTTAATTAAATCAATTCTGAAATATGATTATACAAAAATGGTTCAATGATTATTATGTTTATTCTAGAAATATTTCCCGAGTGTTTCAATAGATTTGCTAGGCTCTGAATAATATCGTTACACAGGGCGATGTAGTTACTGTAGGGGGAATTTTTTGTTTCAAATTAATCGACTTTTCTCTAAAGAATTTCTCTGGGGCGTTTCAATAAACAATGCTGGATTTTATTTTCTCAAATGTTGTACAAAAATGATACAACATCTATAAATTATATTTTAAATAATATCAAATAAGGATATTATATTAATATTTATTGTTATTTAATACAACAATTGTATCGCTATCACAGTAGCTTCTTCAGGTAGGTTTACATTTTGAAGCTAAAAATTTTTTGGTTATTCAAAATGTAAACTTACCTGAAGATGCAATAGCAAAACAATTTTTGTATTAAATAACAATAAAAATTTGGGAACATCAGAATAACCTTATTTAATATGGATTTTCATCAAGTAGAGACTGATTCAATTAAAAATTATATTTTATTTTTGAAATTTTCTAAAATGATCAATATATTTGACGTGTATATACACGCCAGGTCATGGATGATTTAATGAAATCAATGCTGCAATATGATTATAAAAGAACAGTTCAACAATTAACGTGTGCACATATAGGAATATTTCTCGAATGTTTCAATAGTTTCGCGTCTGATTTGAATATATATAGAACGATCCAGTTATTTTAAGGGAAATGTTTGTTTTAAATTTTTTAACTCTTAGATAAAACATCTTTTGGATATTTCAGTAAACGATGTAGAAAGTTCTTTCCTAAAATGTTATACAAGGTTGATTCAACATACACGTCATCTCTCGGATGATTCGATATAATCGGGGCTGCAATATACAAGGGTGGTTCAACAATTGTAATCATAGTAATTTATAAATCCTAATAGTTTTCCATTTGAGTGCATTTGAAAAATATATTCAATTGTTCTAATGGAAGTTTCTTTTAGAAATTTGTTGATTTATTTAATTTATTAATAGTAGTAGTGACTTATTTAATTTAGTAGTAATAGTAATTTTTTGAAATTAAAATTTATAGGAGGCGAACAGAATAAATCTGTTTTGATATTTAAATTTTATAATAATCCTTCTATCAAGTAAAAAACCTCTTCTTATTATTTTATTGTATAAACCATATTAGTATTATTATTTGTGTTTACTTTGTAAAAGTTCATTATTTATAGGACGATCCGATCAATATAGGGAAAAATTTTGTTTTCAATTGTTTTTTAGTTGCATATAAGAAAATATCTCTAGGGTGTTTAAATAAACAATAAAAATGTGATTGTACAAGGGTGGTTTCACATATATAAATCAGAAAATATTTTTCCAAATTTTATAAAATTATCAGCGTGGTCCAACAACTATGAAGGAAATGTTTGTTCTTAATTTTAGCTAGCCTGCTTTACAAAACAATGTTGAAATAAAATATTTCGTCTTTTGAATTTTGGGTGCTTTTATAGTAGGCCGATAATTTTTCGAAACATGGATAACGCCAATTCTCTTGACGTCAGTAAAATGCTTTTATGAATTTTTTAAAATCAATTAACTCGCGTTTCGTCCACAAAGGTAAATATAAACACTCATAAAAGCTATAAAGAAGCTGACGCCTTCCGGCAATTGAAAGCAAACTGATAGACAAAATAATTCTCTATGTTTCCGATTAGAGACCGAATGTAAACAAACAAGGTTGGGTTTGATACCTTCCATACGAAGTTTATCCATTAAGAAATATTCTTTGCACGTTCGCACTAGAGCGAATAATAAAAATAAATCAAATCATCCAATAAACCAAAAATTATCAGCATTTAATTGTAGGATCCACATATTAGTAAACATCCCCATGAATCGAGAAAATTATATTTCTGAACTGAACATCATTAAACAAACAGCTATTAATAATGACTATGATCCGACATTGGACAGGCTGGAAGAACTTTCAGACATAGAATTTGTGAACATTTGAATAGTTTCCTCAATAACAAAAGAAATTCCATATATTCGAACCATTTGTTAGAAACAGGACATACTTTCAAACATAATTTTAAAGTTTTACATATAGAAAGTAAAGGTTATGCCTTAAACCTGTTAGAGTCACTAGAGATAAATACAACAAAATTGAAACAGTAATTAACGAACAATTAGACCTAAATAGCTTACCCATGTTAAACATATTCAGATGTACTGGAATTCACAGAGACCCCTTTTCTTGGGTTTTAGGGTTCCATAAAAAATTTTGTAATTACTCTAATATAAATAGAAACCAATTTTGAAAACAAAATAAAAAAATTACAATAAACTTATTCAATATGGATTAAATTTAAAAAATGGGGGTTTTTTTGATGGAAGATTTCTTCAATATCTTAAATATCAAACAGGGTAATTCTGTTATACCTCGCTACAAATTTTAATTTTATAGAATTTCTTAAAAACTCCTTAAAATTAAATTCATCAAATATTACACAAAAGGAGATAAAAGAATCCAAAGAAAACATAGAATATTGATGGAACTTTCTCAACGAACATTTAACAAACGTATTACTGCTGAAGATTCCATGATTGAATTCAAATCTGTCCATTTGGCCGTTCGTCACCACGATAATAAATAGCAATAATCTGTTTCAAACTCAAAAATGGTAAAGTCCGGACCTTTTACGCGCTTGTCCCACAGTCCACTTTCTTTCAATTTCAAATCTGTGAATTACTTCATAAAGAAGCTACATACAATGAATTTTAACACAATTCTGTTATCCGAAAGTCAAATAAATTCATTCCTTGTACATTTTGAATTGTTTTCCTGAAGAAACCGAAAATCTCATAAGAATGACAAATACATGATTACAGGACACCCTTCGATCCTCCCTTTGGCAAGAGCGAAAAAAGAATATATCCAACAAAATTGCATATACTCTTCATACTTTTTACCGATATCAAATAAGGAAAATTCAAAAAATTATCTTCGCGAAATGATACATGAGCCCTCTTGTTATTTCACATCTAAATAGTTAATTTAAATTCGACCGATCGATTTATACCTTTGAAGAAAAAAAATTAAATTGAGAATAACTAAGGAACTGACGAGCCAATTCTGTGCGTTTTTGAACATAAATGATATATTTCAATTTTCTAGTTCTATTCGTTCCGAAATAACGTTTTTACCTTCGTCCAGTGGGCAGATCCTCTCGAAATTTGGCATAACTTCGTCGTTACTATACCCCTAAATATTAAATAAAAAAAAGGTTCAAATGTAAATAACTGCGGAACCATTGGATCGATTTCGTCCGTTAACGAACTCAACCGAGATTTTTATGCTCCAAATCTACTGTGAAAGTTTCAAGTCTCTAGTTCTTTCCACTTGAAAGTTAGTATTTACGGATGAACTAGGCGAAAAATTACTTTTGATCCTAGATTCTTCAACAGTGAGTCCAGTCGTTTAGGGCCCATTTTGGGACTCAAAAGTAGAAAATTACAGACATTTAGGCAGAACAGTATCACCTAGAACAAGCGCCCAAATAGGAAAATTAATAATTACAATTGACTTATTAATGAAACTCATATTTATATTTCCACCTGTTCAAATAAAGTAGAAATAAAACCACGTGTTTCATTAGTTTAAAATAAATAATTTAACACAACGATTCACAAACTATCGATAAAAATATCTGCAATAATGTTTCATCTCACAAAATAAATAATCATTAATGATAGTAGCCCAGATTTAATAATTCTCAAAATAGATACAATTTGGTTAAGATTTCATGTGTGAACTCTTATACCTGAAAATGTTTGGGGCCAAATTCGATTTTAGAGAGATTACTAAAACACTTCACATGGCATCCACGTGGTTTCCAAAAGTCCCAAATCGATTCAGTATACACACCAAATTTTTAGAAACCTTAGATTTGCTATATGGATCTCCGTGAAAACATTTCATTCACTGAAACTGCAATTTAATTGCAATTACGGCATGTCCTTGATAACCGGTAAAAACCTCAAAACACAATCATTACAGAACAGAACAAATATAGCACAAATAACTATAATAATATAATAAATTATTATTAGTACGTATAACTTCCAACTAAACTTTTAAAATATTCGTCATATTTAGAAATTTTAGAAAATGGCGAATTCCGAAACCACAAATTCGTAGTATTCAAACGTAACTGTCAGTGAATATTCTTTTGTCGACAATGAAATATGAAGGGTCACGAAGTTATTTTGCCTAGATTCTGGAGAGTTCACATCTGCTTTCTATGCATCATTACTGAGTTGACGTTTATGGTATTGAACATAGAGGTAGGAAATATCCATTGATTTTGTAGTTCTTTTATATTCGTTTGGGACCCATAATTTATATCATTCAACTTGAATCCGACTGTCCACCGAAAAAACAACCATTTCTATTTGCTCAATTCTGATCATTGTTTATGAAGATGCTGCAATATTTGGACACCAGCTCGACAGTAACATGATTATAACATGAAAAGTTCATAGAAGACGGTTGTGAATAATAAAATGTGTAAACTCTGGGATATGCACAGATTCCATTTTGTTTATAACTACACTAAAAGTTCTTTTTGAAACGAGCCTTTAAAAATTACCGTTTTAAAAACCAAAAAGTGAAATGTTCACACGTTTATATATATACATATATATTGAAAATTCACTATGAAATAATTTTTTGAGTATTATAGATAATATCGGATAGAGTAGTCCGTTACTTTGTGGTAGAAAACAAAGTAATTTCTCATTTCATTCCATTATAGATAATAGCTGGAATTAATTTTCCGGAGCCTCTACAGAATTAAATTTAAATAAATCTCTTTATTCAGCTTTTATTTGTAATATTTACACTCTTAACTGACTGCAGATGACGTATTATACTTCATATAATTTTTTTTATACTAAAAACTTGTTTTAATTATCAGCAATCATCAATATCAATTCTTACATTTATAGATGGCGCTTATTGAAACATGAAGGAATTATGTTTTGAACATAGATCTCATGAATAATTTTAATAAATAGTCCATAGTTTTGATAGATATTTTGAATTAGTTTCCATTACTTTTGAGATAACCTCAAATGTCAAAATTCGATAAAAACGAATGCAAGAATGCAATAATGCAATCCTAGATTTCTTTAATCTCTTTAAATTTTATGTGCAGTTGTTCCTCGTTTGATTCAAAATATTTATAGTATAGATGAACACAACAAAATTATTGGTTAGGAGTTAGACGAACATAAGGCTATGCGTTTTTATTACAACCTACAAACTCAATTAAGTTTTCAATACTAACCTTAAATCCTTGAATGCATGGAAAAGTTTACAAGGCAGACACCCAACCAATGTTCAACCGGATTCCAAAGACGCAATAAACACATTGAGAAGAGAAAAGAATCGAAGAAAAAAAAGCATGTTGGAAGTATTCATACTGAAATGAATCCCTCATAAGACAAGATAAGTAATAATTCTTGACTATTCAAGGGTAGGTACGCCTAGGGGCGTCATCAAATAAGACAACTTCAAATCTCAGAGCTTGTAGGTTATAAACCTAACTAAGATGTGATCAACACTTTTTTCAAATATTTTCAATATTTCCAAGAAAGTTATTATCCACTATTACTGAAAATAAATATCAAATAAAAACATTACAATGAAGTTGACTTTGTTCAGGTAAATATTACATTGTTTTTCTCATTTACATCACTCGTGAAGAATTTATAAAATCACGCAGGTAAAAAGAAAGTTGAAATTGATCGATTGGTCTAAAAAAATTTGAACCATTTTTTTGTATACCAATTTATTTACTGAAAAAATGTACGTATAACAGATCCAAACTTAATCTATGAGGAACAAATAAATTAATTAATCCAGCTAAACATTCAAGATGTGCTGTGTTGACAAGTTTAATTATTTGCTTTTTTATTTTTCCTTTGGAAATCCGATTCAAACAAAAGGCTAAAAATATAAAATATGTATTTGCAGTTCTTGTAGGAAATTGATAGATTTTTACGAAATTGTGGGAACTCTTTATTCACTAACATAATGGAACAAAATATTAGCCAATATGTTCGCCACAAAGCTTCTTGAATCTTTCAATTTTTTTCAACGAATCAATAATATTAGAGAGAGGATCATCGACCTCGTGTTTGGATATAAAACAGAATTTTGTTAACTCTTAAAGATAAAGCAAAATTAGTCTTGGGTAAAGAAATTACAACATTTCAAATTCACGGCAACCTATTTACGATTGCCAAGTCATTAAAACACTTGAGTAGTTTTAGAATACTCTTAAATGACATAGAACACAACAAAACAATGAAGAAAATCTAAAATATTCAACAGTAGTCATTTTCTTTTATACGTTTGCAACTGAGGAAAGACGTACAACCATGTAGGAAAGTTACGTTTACAAAAGGAAATTACGGATTCATATTGAATAACTTTTCACTGAAATGTATCAAACATCATATTAAACCTCGTGCAAAAACAAATGAGTTATACTTAAAAACTTGTCAAGATGTCTAGATGAGTGAGAGAAGTTCATTGATACCTTGCACCACGACATATTACCGGAAAGCATGAAAAATTTACTGAATTCAAAGGGGCTCACCTCTGAAACACTATCCTCTTCGCTTTCTGAAGAGTCCGACATGTATCTCCTCCGTTCAGAATACGTTTCCGTTTCTGATTTTGTAAGACTTGAATTCGAAGTTGAACGGGGAGTTGACGAAGTCCGAATATCGTATTGAACATTCACTTTCTCAATTTTCGGTTTACCTACTGGCGATTCTTGCGATACATTCTGCATTTTTGACTACCATTCACAAAGATCACAATAAATCACTTTTGATCTATTTCAAACCCTATTACACACACTAAAATTGAAACATTTCATTATCCACATTAACTTATCACGATCGCCATTTTCCATTGGAGCGACACAAAAACGTAGTTCTGCATTTAACTTCTATTGCTGGTGGCGTCATCATCATACGAATGGATTCTTCGGTGCAACATAAATTCAGAACGATTTTCAGATATTAACGTCGAGATGACGCTTGTGACATGCGAAACAGATTCCTGCAAGGAAATAGAGCTCAGAGAATGATATTGAAATAATATACTTTAATATACAAGAAATATATTTTCATAATGTCTCTGGCATTGATAGGGTATCAAATAATGAATAAGGATTATCTATAACACTTACCCTTTGACTAGAGATTTTTTGAATTATTTTAATTCTATGATTTTTGACGTTATAAATTTCTGTCAGTTTTGATATAACCTCAAAGTCTGAAAATTTTGATGAAAGCGATATGAATGCCGCACTGAAACCTGTAGATGTCCTCTCAAATTGATAATATTATTTTAATATAATCAACGGATGTCCCTCATTTTGGCCCAAACTTGTATAGATATCAGTGTACATCAGGATTTGACATGTTAGATTTCGTTGTCATATTTTTGACAATTTAGGCAAACTCAATTTTTTTTATTACTCAATTTGTTTAATGAAAAAGATATAATAATATAATATAATAAAAAGATTATAGAGTAAAATACATATTTAGGTCAAACTATGCAGTACTCGACTACTTCAAATGACGCCCACATCGTTGAATTATAGAAAGGGCGATTTTTTACTTGCAAATGTCTTTAAATATCTTAAATATTAAACATAGTAATTCTGTTATACATCACTACAAATTTTAATTTTATAAAATTTCTTAAAAACTACTCAAGATTAAATCATATAAATCCCTCAGAAACACTGTTTCTTTCCTAATAGACAAATAGAATTCGCACAATATCAGATAAAAGATCTTTTATTTTTTTTTTGATACTGTGGGATTATTGTTGGAATCAGATAAAAGATCTTTGGATACTGTGTGATTAGTGTTAATTCTATATGTCTATTAAAAAGGAAACAGTGTTTCTAAGGCATTTATTAAATTTAATTTTAAAACGTTTTATAAAATTAAAATTTGTAATGACGGAATAACTCTGATATTTAAGATGTTCCCATAGATAAACTATATACTATATATAATAATAGTTTTTCTATGGATGTTCCGAGTTCCTAGTTGAAATAATTAAATCGTGAATTTTTTAAGGTTAAGGTTAGATAAAATATTTGGGTTTTATGCACAGGACATAGACTTAATAATGTTATAATACTTAGGGCACATAAAAATAAGGTTTTTATAAATGTTTTGTATAAATATTTTTTTCTTCTTCTATCCTTTAGCATGTGCTGGGCTGGACGCCATCTACACATTAAACATTCTGTATCTCCATACACTGGAAATTGTCTTGCTCGAAGAAATTGAACTGGGTGTGCAACCTTTGCTATCAAAATATCGTTTGGAGGTTTCGTCTGCACTTATAGGTGGGAAGGAACGGTTCCCTCGGGGTTAATAAACGTCACTGAAAGGAAGGAAAAGGTAGTCAAGGTAACACATAAAACACTCGACTCAAACAATCCCAACATCACAAATGAAACCACAACAAAACAACACCAAAGGTAAGGTCAAAGTTTGATTCCTGAACCCTGCAGGAAATTGTACATCAACTTGTATATAGTTATGTTGTTGGAAAATACCATATCTAGGATGCTTATAGGAAAAGACAAATCAGATCTAAGATTACTTAGATCATTATACAACCTAGAACAGTTTAGAGCATTATGCTGACATGCAAAAAATATGTGAGAAATATCGCCTCTATGCCCGCACTCGCACAAGTCTGTTTCTCTAACTTGAATTTTATGTAAATGGGCTGGGGAACAGCAATGATTTGATCTCAGCCTGTTAATAGTGGTAATAATCCCCCTCGGCACATCGACACCCCAAAACCAAGGCTTGTCAGCCGGGGATCCGGGGAAGACATACCCAGAGAAATCACGACCACTCATTTGAGTGTTCCACTCATTTTTCCATCTTTCCCAAATTTTACGTCTGAACCTTGGCCAAAAGTCTTTAATGTCCGTTTTTAAATTCAGAAAGGAAGAGTTTAATGACTCAATTTTGGCCAATTTATCAGCGCATTCATTACCAAATATATTGGTATGACTCGGAATCCAGGCTAGCTTCACTGAATAATCATTCTCCCGCAGGAATTGAATATTAGATCTAATGGAAAGGGTAATGTGATCATTTTTCGAGGATAACTTCCACTTACTAATTCTTTCCAGGGCACTTCTTGAATCTGATAAGATGACAGATTTCTTAATTCCCCTACGTTTAATCTCCCAAGTTGCTTCCAATATGGCAACTGACTCAGCGGAACAAATTGAGAAGTAGTCAGGTAGATTGTAAGCTATAGATATATCCTGTGAGCAAAAATCCCCACTCCTGCATGATCAGGACCCTTAGAAGCATCCGTGAACACTCTTGTATGATCCGGAAAGATACTAGAACACTCCGCCTGGAAGGCAATAGAATTATCAGCAGACTTTGCAAGGTTGAACGAATAAAAACCCATAAAGGAAGTGTGGACCTTCAGATCCTGAGAATAACATGGCAGTTGGGATGACGAATAAAAACCGTTTAAACCCGATAACATGGACAAAGCCTCGATGACAGGGGGAGAATTACCAAGCGCCGGCCAATGTCTGAGAGGAAGCCATCCCTGGAGAACAGGGTCATTAGAAACTCTATATAATTTAGATATAAACTTGATAGCAAGCCATAGCCGCCTATATTTCAGGGGAGATTCTTTACTTTCCATCAAAATTATGGGAATCGGTGTGGACCTCATGTAACCCAATGCAACCCGCAGCGCAGCATATTGAACTCGATCCAACCTATCTAAAACTGCTTTTGGGCATTTCCCATAAAACAAGCAACCATAATCAAGATAAGGACGAACTGTTGCTTTATATAATAAGAGTTGGGTTAATGGATGGCAACCCCACCAGGTTCTGCACAAGGACTTCATAATGTTTATTCCCTGGGAGGCTTTAGACGACATACTCGAGACATGATGGGACCAATTAAGATTCTGATGAATGACAACACCCAGGTAGGTAAAGGACTCAACCCATGGAATGTCTGAGTTGAAGAGTGTTAATACTCGAGAATTAGACAACTTTTTCACCTTGTGACAGCACATGGCAGACGATTTTTCGGGAGCAATCTGTAAATGCTTTTTAGTCGCCCATCTCTCTACAGCACTCAAGGCATCACTCATTCTCTCATATGCTACCGAAAAGGAAGGGCCCGTTGATATTAAAGTTGTATCATCTGCATATTTGAGGGTTGTTACTCCTGGAACATTGACGTACTCATGGATGTCACCCACAAAGCAATTAAAAAGAACAGGACTAACTAGGGATCCCTGAGCCAATCTGATTGAAGATGATTTTGGACCTATTAGTTTCTTGCTAAATGGATCGACAAGGAAAACATTCCTCCGTAGAATTAAGCTACGCAAGAGCAACACTAGGGACTTAGGGACATTAATAGATAACAGGCGCTCTTCAAGAAGATCAAATCGAACTGAGTCATATGCCTGTCTAATATCGAGAAAAACAACTATTGAGACTTCATTATGAGAGAAAGAGGAATAAAGTTTTGAAATCAGGATGGAAAGAGCGTCATTAACGGATTTTCCTCTTCGAAAGCCAAACTGCAGATCACGGGGATCTATTGACAATTCATAAAGTCTTTCCAATCTGGTAGCCAGAAGGGATTCAAGAAGCTTCAAAATGCAAGAGGTCAGTGCTATTGGACGATAACTAGATGGGTTGTTTGGAGGTTTGTTGGGTTTCCTTATTGGGAAAATAACTGTATCAGTAAGTTTAGAAGAACTGAGGGAACTGGCGAGAAGATTATTATAGATATCAACCAACAAACATTTGGCACGATTTGGTAAGGACTTCAACATGTTAAATGTTATCCCGTCTCTGCCGGGAGCAGATTCTTTTTTTGTTGACAGGCACAATGAAAGTTCATCAATCGTAATAGGGGAAATGGGGTTGGCAGGTTTACCAGAATCAGAAAACTTTGGACTCGGAATAATGGAGGGAGGAGGACAAAGCCTCTCCAGGATTTCTCTTCCGCAAGATGGGGAAGACATTGGAACAGGGGAAACCCTACAGCCATATTTGAACTTATTAACATCCGCCCAAAGCATTCTACCATTGCAAGGGGATAGGTCCTCACAGAACTTACGGAAAGAGTCCCTTTTAGTCCTCCTTATCTTTCTCTTGACATCTGCTTGGATGTTCTTTGCAAACAGGAAGTGTTCATGGGAAGGGTCCCTCAAGAATGACCTGAAGGCTTCAGACCTTAGCCTGACCAACTGAGTAAGCTCTTCATTCCACCAAGAGTTTTTATAAAAGGAGGGTCGAAAATGTCTCTTTCTGGGAATTGATTGATCAGCAGCCCTGGATATAATATCACCAAATGCATCCAATGAGGAAGGGACTTGCATGGTAATCTCCTCTGCAACGCAAGACTGGAACTTACTCCAGTCTGCATGGGTAACGTTGTACTTCCTAGTGGAATAGCCAGGCTGAAAGGGAATAGGATCAAGATTATTTTGGATCTTTATGACTATCGGATAGTGGTCGCTTCCACCTGGATCAGCAAGAACCTCCCATCGAATACCAGTTAAGAGATCACTAGAGCAGAGGGAAAGATCAGGGGAACTGGAGCCCATATCTGGAGGGGTCAGTCTAGTAGGGGAACCATCATTTAAATAGCAGAGGTCCTCTTCAAGTAGGAAATTTTCCAGCACTCTACCGTTTTGGTTGTGTTTACTAGAACCCCATATAGGGTTCTGAGCATTTAAGTCACCGCAAATGATAAATGGAGAAGAGATGCTACTGACAACATTATACCAGAAAGCCATGCTCAGCAGAACATCGGGAGGACAATAAACATTTACAATAGTTATGTTACTATCAAGCATACGGAAACCCTGAACCTGTACCCCATCAGGGCAAGACAAATTTGCAAAATTACATTCCGAAAACAGAATGTTATTCCTGATTAAGGAGGCGATGCCTCCTCCACGGGAAACCCTGTCCTGCCTAAGAACATGAAAATTCGCGACCTTGAAGATAGAAGAATCGTTTAACCATGTTTCAGACAGTAAAACCACTGATGGAACATTTTCCTCTATTTTTAACTTCAGGTCATCAATATTAGCATGAATCGACCTAATGTTCCATTGTATAATTTTAAAAAGCATAAAAATAGGGATAAAAAGAAAATACAAACTACTAAGCTAGCTGCTGAAAATGTGCAGAGGAAAACTTACAGCAGGTTAACTATCGAAATTAGGGAAGATTCGATATTGCTTCATTTCGCATTGATACTGGAGAAAATTTATTATTCAACATTACCATAAGACTCTTCAAAAAATCTGTATTCTTGTTATCAGCTAAGTGTTTGGTTATAGTGTTAAGGATGATATCATCAGAGCCTGTCACATTTTGGGTAGACTGGAGATGCGAAAAAGATTGGGGGGACTCGTTATTCTGAGGAAGGGGGGGAAAGAGGTAAAGAGAACTGAAACATCTGAGAGGAGTGAGATTCTCTGTCATACCCTGGGGAAAGGGGATTTTTCCTCTTTTTCTTATTTACTATAGCAGAATATGAACCAGAGGAGGTTGAATTATTTTGCAATAGAGATCTTCTATTGTTAACGGATATAATGTTTGAATCTTGAATCGAACTTTTGGATCTAGAGGGAAGAAGAGGGAACAGTTGCGGCCTATGACTGTAGGAAGGGTGGGAAAGGGAAGGGGATGACTCGTTGTCTACATAGTTTTTCGGGATTAATTTGACTGCCTCGAAGTAGGAAATATTTTCAACAGCAATTAGTCTATTTATCTCCTTCTGTCTGAGAAATTCCGGACACGAACGATCGGTTGAAGCATGATTACCAGAGCAGAATACGCATTTCGGGTTGGATGCATTAAGACAATCACTCTCCTCGTGATTTTCTCCGCAATTTCTACAACGTTTAGATTGAGAGGAATTGTTACAGTTGGGTTTAGTATGACCATATCTAAGGCAGTTGTAACACTGGATTACGGGACCAATGTAGAGCGAAACTTCTCTAACACAGCTCCAAAGCGCAATTTTATCAGGAAGATTTTTACCTTGAAAAGTCAAAATCCATGTATTGGATGGAACATATGACACCGTTCCTTCTTTAGATACTCGTCTGTTAAGCTGACGTGCATCCAATATTTTAACTTTAGATTCGGAATGGGTTATAATGTCTTCAGCCGTTATATCTGAACCTACGCTCTTTATGATTCCCTTACTCGTTACCATGCGAGAAGGGATAAACACATCAATGTTTGCATCGCCAGCAAAGGGATTATCAACGACGAATTTGTTGGCTCTATCAGGAAAGTCAAACTCAATCGAAATTCTTTTTTTACCCTTCTTAGATATATTACGAATTCCTGCAATATTCAGCGAAGCTAATTTTTTTGCAAAATTCATGGGGTGGATATTACCTATGTTATCAGAGGACTTCGATTCCACGATGACCATGAAAGGGCCCGAGTCAGTGTGGCTATACTTCAATTCAATCTTTCTTTTATTATTATTTGTTTGAACAGAGTAGCTAGATAAAAGATCTGACAGAGTTTGAGAAAGAGCCTCGGCTTCCACTATTAGTTCATGATCATCACGAAATGAATCCTTAATATATTCTATTTCTCTATTGAGTAAGGTGAAATCTGCTATTGAATGTTGATCTGTTTGATTTTGACTATTAGAAACTATGTTATTAATTGTTTTCTGAGACTTCGGAGTCAATTGCTCAACAAGTCTTGGAGATAGAGGAGATGGAGGGGGGTCCGGAGGCCCCCCTGAATGCCATTCCATGGTGGAAGGTACTACCTTCCCTGTTTTTAATAAGACACTTGATAGATATTAATTAATCAAGGAAAATTTAAGCCTACCTTCAGCACTGAACCACAATACACTGTTAGTAATGGATTAGGAAACCAAATTGATTAGAATTATTACGAATATCTGAAATAAAAGGAAAATTATCAGGAAGCACGTGCCTCGCCTTCTTGTATAAATGTATTTCAATAAGTTTCCACGGAAGATTATCAGATTTCTTTCTTCTTCTTGAAATATTATTGATGCAAATTAAGTCTGAAATATGATTGATATAAATTGAGCCTGATAAAAAGTTATATAATTTTTTCTGATCAAATACATACACTACTCAGATCTGCAAGGTATTTAGATTTCAGGAAGACCAGACCTACTAATCATAATAATATGTGTTAAATATCCAAATAAAATGTAAATTTTTGGATAAAATCTCATCTATAATAGTGGAAGAATATGTATGTATATGTGCTCTTTAGTTTCTTTCATCATATTCTGTTTATATTGTGAGCTGCCAGCTAACGTTCAGAATAAGTAAGTAATATGCCTCCAAATCTCTGAAGAATCCCTTAAAAATAATAACAGTGTGGAGTTCGGTTGGAGTGTTTAAGAGTGGATTGAACGGGTGGCTTGGCTGAGACTATTGTGACATTAATGAAAATTTGTTTTTTTTTTTGGCTTAATTTGCTATCGGGTTTTTTTATTGGACATTTAATGAGGTTTGTTTACTACTGAGGCAACAAATTTTGTTAATTTTAGGGTTTATGGGTTCGCCCCTCCGTTTGTGTGTGTATTAATAATAATAATAATTTGTGGAATACACTGATATTATATGCATTAAACTTAACTGAGAGAATAATGAATAAAAGGTGATAAAATAATGATAATAATTTGATTTATTTGGAAAATTAGTCTGAAAATTGACACTGTCTATTAATTTCGATACTGTGATATGTCGAGTGATTAATTTCATTTTTCACCTAACCTCAATAAAAATTCGGTTCTAATAAAATGTCGTTTAATGGACATAACATTTATATTATTATAATATAATGTAAATCGTGATATTTCACTGATACTATTAGAAGTACATTTTTCTGCTGTGGTTGGTACCTGCTGAAAATGAAAAAGGGATTGTTTTTACCACAGATTCAATAAATGGTATTCTATTAACTCTGTGGTTTATTTTTTACTCATCAAAATTAGTAGAGTTAATGTTCTAAATTCATTTCTTCCTAAATATGCAGTTTCAAATTTTCAAGCTTTCCATGCTCTGATGCCAGAGCATGGAATTTCACTTCATTTTTGTTTCATTATCTAGGGACCTGGACTCAGTGGGGTATGAAAGTTTTTATCCTTTCTCGCAAAAGTTCCAATCACTGGCCCTTATTTACTGCAGAGACATTTTAATTATGACAAATAAAGATCGGGACGCTTTTGAATGCAATCTAACAGCTAATAAGAATGATGCAATAAGGAAATAAAATATGTCAACAAAGGAATCGAATTGGTTTTTTTTGGAATGTTTGCCACTTACTTAGACTAAAGAACAACATTCTTAATTTACTAACTTGGTATATTTCAAACTTGTCTCTTTAGTTCAAATGTACAGCTAAGATCTGGAAAAGGCGTAAATCTACGTGCTAAAGGTATAAACTGGTCATATCAAACAATAAAAAACGAGTCTCATAATTTATATTTATTCAACATAAATTTCATCACAAGGGGATCCCCGTTATCGGGAAGTTTAGTGATGAATCATTAGTTAATTTTTTTCCCTCGAATTTCTGTCACAATGGAATTGTACAAAAACTATCAACAACAATAAATAAATTAAGAAAGTGAGTCAATCGAAAACGTTACATAGAATACTCAGAAAATAGTGATGAGCTTATAATTCAAGAAGAATCGAACATAAAATATATCTATAACAAATGAGGAAAAATCTATGAATTCAATTGAAACATTTAAAAATATTGGGAGCGATACAAAAATTATTTAAAATCACAGATAAATCATTCTTCCTATGTTATTTGTGTTAAGTATTTTATACATCAATAATAGTACATTAATACTGAAAAAGGGAGATATATGCAAATTTAATACCAAGAAACATGCCGAAAGCGCAAGTTACAACATTTCTGCAATAAGAAAAATGATCAATTTTTTTATTTAAGATAAACTTGTTGAATCTGTGATTATTTCAATCACAGAATTTCACAGAGAAAGTTTGGAAACTATATGTAATAGAAGTTTGATTATGCATGTATTAATTACAACAGGTGCTCATGTAAAAAATATTTGATAATACCAAAATTAATGATTCTGTGGAATTCGGCTTCAATTATATATATTTTCAGTACGTTTCAGAAAAGTTGGGAAGAAAAGATTTTGGCTTAAGATGTCGTTTAAAATGAGAAGCAGCAAAAGGATTATTTCATGACATCGTAGATACTTGATGAAGAACATTTCAAAAATACATAATATCATTTAGTTATATTTTAAAATTTAATATTGGTCTACAGCTGATTTATAGATTTAATTATTATTAATTCAGGTACAATCAAATTTTGAAATTACTTCACATTGATTTTGACATACAATAATGTTTTTAAAGGTCGGTCTTTTTTCTAGCAAGGGTAGACCTCATCACGATAGATCACTTTCCAGAAAATCGTTTTTATTAAGTTGCAAGATAAGATGGTCAATTTTAATACCATAAATTTTAATTTAATTTCGTAAAATCACAGTAGTACCAGAAACTTTAGAATAAATAAACCAACAACCGATCATTTTCCACCACAGAAGCTATATGCGACAGGTGATAATAACGAAACTGATTGGGGGATAAATACTTTAAAATTCAAGGCTGAAGCGATTTAGCAGAAATAAGAAAAAACATTGGAGTTCTCGAGAAGATCACAAGGAGATCATTTTATTCTTATTATCTCGAATAAGTTACGGATATATTAAGTTCATTTCCAACTTCTTTATTTGGTGCTCTTTTTTAGTCAAAATTTGGTGGATTGTAGGGGTTTTACTTTTTCTATTGGAACACTTACCTTTAAAAACACTCTGTATTGATTAAATAATTGAGTTACTCTATGCATGCAGATAACCAAATAAAGATCACATAGCCACTGAGCTGGAAAATGTTGTACCAAGGCCATTTTTGACTAATTAATACCTATCACAAATGGCATATACCTCCTTTTTGAATTTATCTACAGACCTAGAAAAATAGGATTATTATCACGATAATAAGGAAGGCGCAGCCCTTGACCGACTCTCGGAGCGGCGTGGAATCATGGTATGTGTTTTAGAGTTAGACAGACGTTGATGTATCGGCGATGCCGTAGTTTCTATAGAGGACGTCGTCTTCTGGGTTGACGGCTGAGCTCGGGAAGGCGTTTGCGATCTCTTACTGAGCTCAGTCACACTGTAAGCAGTAAATTCTGTCGTATCATAAAACAAAATTCAAATGATAAGATTAATTGCGCAGGGTATGGTGATGTGATTTTGATACGTCACATTTGAAATGGTAGAATTGTCACCATCTGTTATTTGTGTACAGTGTAAAAACTCATCATGGTAAAATAAATGCTTTCAGAACATTTTGTTGTCATCCAAAAATAATGATTATGAAGATTGTTGTCTAAAGGTAAAAAAATTGGAAACAAATGCTGGACGATCACTAATATTTGCCTATTGGGCTGTAGAAAAACCTGAAATTGATTCTGATTTTTATTTTCAAATGAGGTCAAATTATGGTTAAACCAGTTTTTTAAAAATCAAAATTGTCATTTTTCATGTCGAAATAATCCTCAGAAGATTTATAAAAAGTGATATTAATTGCTCGCATATCACTTGGTGAAATATTTTCAATTTAATAAAGTAAATACTTGGCTTAAGTTTCCCTGTTTATTTGATGTCTGTTGACATCAATGTTTCGGGTTTTTAGCCCATTTTCAAAACTGAGAGAACAAAACTTAAAATCCTATTTATAATGGTAGGGTAGATCACAAGTACAATTTTGAACAGTGTAAAAATAGTTGTTAGTTGGGTCCTAATCTTTTACAGATAAGAGCAATGGTGGTAAATTAAATTGAAGTTGTTCATTTGTAATTGGCAGCTTCTTACCATGTGCTAAACAAATTTCCAAACATCCTAATATGTCCATTCTTCTGTTTTTATTACCTACTTGTAAAATTTTACTTGTTTTATTCTCTTCAGTTTTGAAAATGGGCTAAAAACCCGATACATATATGTCAACAGATAAAATACATAGAGGTTTATACTTGATAGAAGGTATAAACAATTATTTATATTTTAATATTTACAGATATATTCTGTTAACCTTCTACATATTTAATTTCAAAAAATTATATTTAATATTATAACTTCAGGAATTAAATTAATATCATATAAGTACTACTCATATCAAACGACATATAAAATAAACATCCATTATAAGACATCCAAATGAGATAACAAAATCCAATAAATATAAATTGTTATCCAAAAATTCTTTGAATTAAATATTTTGAGTAGACAAAATTTTGTTTCTGCTCATCCCTCTTATGAAAACAGATATCTTTCAAATATGTTTAACATAATCTTAAGAATTTCATCATAAAACTATCTTACTTAGAATTTTTAATATTATTGGATATATAACCAATTACTTTTTAGAAAATCTCAAGATATGTAAAAACATTACTAAAAAACAAGTTTTTAGAGAGACTTTGCTTCGTCCACAGAAACCACAGAACCATTTATTTCGAGTTAACATTAGACTCCACTTAAATGTTCAGTATTCATCTACCAAGACGCTTTCTGAATTGTTAAAGGTGAGTAAATATATTTTTTGTTGATTGTTGTTATATTGTATTGAATATGATTGAGTATTGACGAAGTAAAGTCTCTCTTAAAACTTATTTTTTAGTAATATTTTTACATATCTTGAAATTTTCTAAAATGTAACTTAGATATTCAATAATATTGAATATTCTAAGTAAGATAGTTTTATGATGAAATTCTTAAGATTATGTTAATAATTGTGTGTAAATGTTTTCGATAAAACATTTTTGAAAGATATCTGTTTTCATAAGAGAGATGGGTAGAAACAAAATTTTGTTTACTTAAAATATTTAATTTATAGGATTTTTGGTTAAAAATTTATATTTATTGG
Organism: Megalocaria dilatata; assembly: GCA_034642435.1. Lineage (NCBI taxonomy): Eukaryota > Metazoa > Arthropoda > Insecta > Coleoptera > Coccinellidae > Megalocaria > Megalocaria dilatata. The sequence continues at coordinate 47,648,271 of CM067860.1, read as the reverse complement.
ATTTTGTTATCTCATTTGGATGTCTTATAATGAATGTTTATTTTATATGTCGTTTGATAGTATTCATATGACATTAATTTAATTCCTGAAATTATAATATTAAATATAATTTTTTGAAATTAAATTTGTAGAAGGCTAACAGGATATATCTGTAAATATTAAAATATTTAAATATGTCAACAGACATAAAATAAACAGTGAAACTTAAGCCAAGATGTTTTTATTTACTTTATTAATTTATAAAAAGCTTTTGCATTCATAATTAAATAGACCAATGGCCTAATTTTTTTGAAAATGAATATGGAGATGCAGTTACAGTAAATGGTTCATTATCAATCAATGTTAACAGACTTGGATGCTGAAATTGAATGAAATTAATAAGCAAAAACATGTTTCTTCAACAAGATAGTGTGGCAACACTACATATTGCCAATTCCGACTATGGAAAAAAGGTTGATGAGTCTAAAACTCCAGAAATAACACTTGTTAAATTTAAGGAGAGGAACCTTCTTATTAATTTGTTGAAATCCTTCTAATCGGGTTTCTTTAAGAAAAATTTTACATTGCCATCCAGGTCTGTTAGTTTGAATTCGATTGCAAAAATTTTACCCCTCTAGTGAAGAAACTGAAAAGAAACAGAAATTATGAAAGCGTTATAAACAACAGCTCTTATACACTTTATCTAAAAAAAAATTAAAAATAATTATAATCGTCATTCACATTATTTTTTCGTGGAAGAAGTATTAAATTCAGTGTGAGTGATTATTAATAAATGAAATGTTTTAAGTGAATATAGAAAAATCTTACCCTGAACTTCTGTGTCGAGCATGGAAACAAAAGAGAAATCAAATTTTCATTCGTTAAAAATACACAATAAGTTATTCCTACAGTCGATTTAATCCGTACTTGGTTTAGATCGTTGTGAGAATCATAATCAACGAAGAATAAAAAATCATTTTTTTTTGTACCTGAATATTTGAATGATTTACAGATTTAAATAATTTACATTGAAAATAGAAAAATTTAAGTTTAAGATGATGGTCAAAATGATTTAAATTAAACCAATTTTCAAATAACAAAAATCAAAAGATAAATAAATATCAAATGTTTGATTGTTCATTATTTATAATACTGCGTGGTATCTATTCAAAATTTCATCTCTGTATAAAAAGTGGAGATTTTCAAAATTAAGGCACGTGTGCAAAAAGTTAACAATTTTTTCAATTATTTAGTTGTTTTCTGAATAACTAATAATACAATTCGCGAATATTGAAATCATATGATTTATTGAACTCCGATAAGGTTCTATTCAGTTATTTATTAATTAATTCCATTATTCAAATGTACATTATATAGTGTATTCAATGAATAGTGATCAAGTGAAATTCAAAAATTTTGTGAAAAATTATAAATAACCAAATTAATCCTTTTCATAATAATTCATTCGATTTCAGAATAATGAAAAAACGAATATGATAAATGTAAAAAACATATAATATTGAAGGTACATAAGAGAAGCAAACCCAATAAAAAATCTACAAAAACTACCTTCCCAATCCTGAAGCTATCCAACAATGCGAGCATGTAAAAAAATGAGATTATATAATAATTTTATGATGGGTGGGGGAGATTTGACTTATTTTAGGAGTGGGAATAGGTTGGTTTCTAATGGGATGATCAGTGTTTAAAGATCGGAATCTTTATAGTTTTCGTTTACTACTATGCACTTCAACAAATTCATTTTACAGTCTTCGTGCCGTTTAAGGAGGATTTTGAGGTTGTTAATATTTATATTATCATTGACAGATCTAATATTTTCAAAGACTGTCAACAAGACACACCCTCTCGTCGTTAATGCCGAACCGGTGCATTTGATATACCGGCTCAGAGAACTACCCCAAAAATTAAGCAAGCTCACGAAGACGATGTTTTATCGAAGACTTTCATGATTAGTATATTCAGAAGAAGATGGTCTTGCATCAAAAGGTCCTCATTATTGAGAACCTAGAAAAACATCATTTGGGTGTTATACTGTTTTTGGGCCAGAATGATCTTGGGAGAGTTTAATTTGAAAATGACATACTTCAAATTTGCGAAATAAGATTTTTTAACATTAAAAACATTCAAAAGGCAGTTCAGCTCGTTTATTCGGCAAACTTAAGCCCTTGTGACTTCTTTGTTCTAAGTTTGAAATCATTTTTAGGACAGTGTTGTGAGATTTCTGGAAGCATTTGCGTTTATATCTCATTATCCAGTTCTAGGGATTTTTTCTCTGCCACTTGATAAAATTTCACCATAAAACCTTCAAAACTAGAAAACGTTAAAACGATTGTAACTGTCTGAGTTTCGTATGTAAGAATTCTATTCAACATCCCAGTTCTATGAGAATGATTTAATTTGATAAGGAAATTAAAAATGAATTATGATTTCTTCAGAATTAAAAAATACTCTCATAAATTGATTAGTAAACCTCGTTCCTCAAAAAAGTATTGATCAGTGAGTAAAACCTAGAAATATAACAAGCACATATCCGGTGTTTTTTTAGAGTGATAGAACTTTCGATAGGGATAACTGTGATTTGACAGAAGGTAGAAGCCATGTTGTTTGGACATTTCTGTTCAGTAAGCATTGACAAATTATCATGGAAAGACTCACGCTGCAACAACGTTTACAAATTGTTGAAATTTATTTTCAAAATTAGAGTTCCATTCGCCAAACTTAAGAGCACTTCATGAAATTTATAGTTTACATAATTGTCCATCAGATCAGCTTATTCGTCGAACTATCGATAGATTTCGGACAACATTTTCTCTACTCGATGCAACAACAACAACAATACAAAGAACTGTACGTACAGAAGAAAATATCGCTGCTGTAAGTCATAGTGTTAATGATGATTTGTCTATTCGTTCACAACAAGTTGGGCTCTGTGCATTTACCACATGGAAAATTTTGCGTAAAGATCTTGGTCTACACCCATGCAAGATCGAACTGTTTCAAGAACTAAAGCCACTTGACCATAATAAGCGTCGTTTGTTTGCTGATTGGGCCCTAGAACAGACTGAAGTTGATCCACTTTTTTATTGTAAAATTGTGTTAAGTGATGAAGCTCATTTCTGGTTGAACGGCTATGTAAACAAGCAAAATTGCCGTATATGGACTGAAAACAATCCTCAAGAAGTTCTGCAGATTCCATTGCAACCTGAAAAATGCACTGTACGGTGTGCTTTACATGCTGGAGGCATCCAGCATCCAGTGCAATTAATTGGCCTCCAAGATCATGCGACATAATTCTACTGGATTATTTTCTTTGGGGTTATGTCAAGTCATAAGTGGTGCATATTTATCCAAAAACGATGCTGGAGCTAATGTTACAGTAAATGGTGCTCGTTTCAGATCCATGATCAATGATCATTTGTTTCAAAATTTGAATGGTATCGACCCAGAAGTGTTTTGGTTCCAACAAGATGATGCTACACCTCATGCTGCTACCGTAACAATTGATTTATTGAAAGAAAGATTTGGCGATAACATTATTTCGAAAATGGTCCAATTAATTGGCCTCCAAGATCATGCGACATAACTCCACCTGATTATTTTCTTTGGGGTTATGTCAAGTATATGGTTTATACTGATAAACCAGAAACAATATATTGATAAACCAGAAACAATGGAAGCCAATGTAACTCGTGTTATTGATGAAATAAGGCTCGAATTACTCGAAAAAGTGGTCCAAAATAGGTCTGGTCGAATGCAGTTACCCAGAGCTAGTCGTGGTAGACATATGCCAGAAATTATTTTCAAAACATAAATGTCATAAAATTATCTTTCAAAAAAAAAAAGATTTGGCTTCAATCTTAATTTAAATGTGTTTGATTTCAATTTAAAGTTCTATCACCCTAAACAAAACATTAGTTAAAACGTATCATGAGCTTCGATCTTATCTTACTTGAGAACTCACCTGACTAGATTTCCTTGAGTTGATTCTAGTTGAGAACAATTTGTCAAGGAGGGTTCCGTAGACAGACGACGGATCTGCAGATACAAATCATGAGATAATTTTCCGTCTTCAAAGAAATTATTAACTTAAATGTTCAAATCAATATGTTCCCCTTGAAGGATAAAATAATCCAATTTTGATTGTATTCTCGAATGCATTTTCAAACTTCTTCTCAGTATAGAACATATTTGTTATACAGAGTGTTCTATGAGATCTCTAACAAACTCTGCAGATGATAGCTGTTTATTCAGAACGTACCTCAAGTGTCAATTGAATAATTAAAAATAACACATTTTTAATTCAAACATAAAAATGTATTTTTTCGAATGCTTGCATCTTCTAAACGAAAACGAATCGGATCTATATATTTGAGAAAAAGAATGTATAGAATTAGCGCAGCTATAATCTGTTATAGTTTGTCATGAAGCTTAAAACCACTGTATTGATATAATAAAATAGAATATAAGAAAGAATATTACGCTTTATTGAAAACAATAATAGAATTCTACTAAATAACCTGGATCTTCAAAGAATGTCGTTACAATAGAAAAACTTTATTTTAAACAGGAATAAAAATTATTTCAACATTAGAAGCTGCTTTTTCTCGAGCTTCGCATAATTTTTTTCTCTACACTTCGAAGCTATCACAATAAGTCAATATAAAGTATTATTGAAACTATAAAACAAAGTAACTGTCAGCTCTTGCTCAAGAAGTCTATTCTTGAAGTGCTAAATATAAACAAAGAATATATATTGAAAATTTGCTACGAAGAGTTTTTTTTAATATTACAGCTAAGAGCTGGATTAATTCCGCGAAATCTCTACAGATTTAATCTAAAAAATCTCTTGAGAACTTTTTAAAATTAAATTTAATAAAATGTCCTAGAAAACAGTTAAAAATAGAAACTTAAGAACAAATCTAATCAGAGTTTTGATGCACTTTAATGAAAATTATACGAGAAAATCAAGATGAAGTGACAACTAAGTATAAGCATTCTCAACTGAATTCCCTACTGAATTTTGATCAAGAGAGTCTTAGAAATATCATGCAACGACTTTTTCACTCTGCAAATCTGAGCAAATTCGCTATTATTCAACATAAATGCAACTATTTCTTGAAAATACAGTTGGATCTTTGAAGTGATTGACTTATTGATTTAATGATTGAAAATTTTGAGAATTTAGGATGTGCCTGAGTATTCTACGCATCTTGAGTATAATACATGATGGAATCTTGAAATTTTCACTTCTTCGCATAAAATTGATCGCTCTTGGTTCAATAGTTTCTTCGGTATTTTAGGATTCTTAACAGTCTGAAGAGTTCGAGCAGGTTATTCGAAATAAACCGTACGGGTAAGTCGGAGATCGAATTAAACACATAGGGCACAAATTTCTTCAACCAACTCACCCTGTCGGTTTGAGTGGCCGCATTGCTCATTTCTTTGCTCATGCTTGTGGTAGAGGCAGGTGCCGAATTGGACTGATAGTTTGTGGTACACATCCTGGTGATCTGTTCCTGCAGGGACATCACCGTTTTCTCCTTGTCTTCCAACTGACCTTGCAGAAACAACACCTGCCTACGAAGGTCCACCAATTCTAGAATGCCAGAATCGTTTTCCGTTCCATCATGACCGTTTCGTGCCAGTTCTAAACCATTGTTAATCCCATTCATTTGGTCGTCGAATGGGTTGCGAGTTTCTGACTGCAAATAAATTTTTCATGATTATAAGGAATCAGCTGCAGAATGAATATACAGGTAAAATAAACGCAGTGCATATAAGCAGATTATAAATACAGAATTATTTGTATAATCATATAACATGAAAAAGATATTAAAATAATTCTACATACAACATATGAGCAGGCTTAAAACCGTCTTTTGTTTTGCATACAGGAACAGCTTATCAAATGTCACTACTTAAACTCAATTTTTAGTTAACCTTAATCAAAATCAAAAATTTCAGTGCAAAACGTATAACGTTGTAGCTACGTCAAGCCATATTTCGCTAATATTTATTGTTTATAAAACAATTGCTTCGTCAATGACATTGTGACTTCATCAGGTGAGTGTGGCAACTAACTACTTTTACAAAATGGGTCTCCTTAAATACAAGTCTGAGCAAAAAGAAAAGTCATAAAATGAAGGTTTGTTTTGGGAATTCAGCTAGAATTTACAGAGACCTTTTTGTATTTAGTGCTGAATCAAAATTTTTGTACCTACTCTAATATAAATAACAATAGATTATGAAAACAACAATTTAGTCATTCAAAATGTAAGATACCACCTACAAGTACCAGAAGATGCTAGTGTGATAGCGAAACAGTTGTTGTATTAAATAACAATAAAAATTCGTGAAAATCAGGATGACCTCATTCAATATTATTTAATTTGTTTATTTCTGTGGGATTTGCGTAGAAATCTTGTATTTCCATGTGAAGAAATTGGATATTAAATAAATGAAAAAAATATTGTATGAATCTTGATGAAACGGTCAACGAATTTTCTTACTCTATTTAAGTGTTGATCAAATATTTCAACCCTGAATTTTTACAAAAAGTAATAGAAAATCCAAAAAATTGGGAATAAATCCACTCACCTTCAACAATGAATCTTCAATGGTTTGCTGGAGATGAGAAACGAGAACATGCAAAAAACAAAAAATTAAAATAAAAAACAAAAACTTTGAGGAGAAAACAAAAATTTGGATATCATGCAATCTGCTTTATTAAAAAAAAATGTTGAAACCTTGAGAAAATAATTCAAAAAATGAGGAGAATAAAATTAGGACCATCCCGTATTTTCGAAATTTTTTTGTTTTTTCGATTGTAAAATAGCTTAGCCTCTGTATGCAATGATTGCTTCAATTAAAAAGTTGTTGTTAGTTTGATAAGTGTTTTACAAAAAAGGGGTCTCCCACCTTAATACATAAAAACAATATTAGGATCACCAGAGTTTTTACGATATACGAGCGCCATCTATGCACGTAAAAACACTTTACAGTATTCCACACCGACCTAATCCCTAGTGAATTGTACTTCGAAATATGCGTGTCTGCACACATATGTAAGTTAGAAATTTAATTGAAAATGGATACCAAGCCACTCAAACTATTTGGGTAACGAAGAGGCAGATCGGCTGGCGTTTGCTGGAGCCACGCTGCCTCTGGTTGGATCGGAACCATTCATGGAAATAACACGTGACGGCTGGACAATAACAGGCAGAATGAACTCTAGACTAGAGTCTTTCTGGCCGAGCCATCCAAGCCTGAAACATTCGAAATGTTCTTTGGAACAGCTTCGAACAAAAAGATGGTAGACCTAGCGCTACGTCTGGACAAAACCAAACTCAGAATACTTGTCGGGATGACAGGTCACTGCAGGCTCAGAGCGCATTTGCACAAAATCAGTCTGGCTGAAGACAATGAATGCAGACTGTGTCTTGAGGACACTGAAACAGCCATGCACATCGTCTCAGAATGCCCACATCAGATTCGAGGCTGCAAAGTTTACCAGGTTAGAATCTTCAATTTGTTCATTGCTCTGGTATGTTGTCTCTCTAAAGCAATCTTCCTTATTGTTGCCATTTAAGGAAGGTTAACCGTATGTAGACACCTACTCAATACATCAGTACATAAACAAAATAGTTTTTTATTTCCCTTAAGTGAGTATTATATGCACTTTTGATCAGCGTAGTAATATATTTGGAATAAAACAAAGATTCAATTAAATTCTTCGGAATTTCATCATAATTTTCGGTTTTAAGAGGAACAATCCGTACTCACCTCATTCAAGACCCCTCTCAACTTAAACAACATCGTTTTGACGTCGTCGATGTCGTTCTTGATGGCGACTTGAGTCGTTCTATCTAATTTCACGATCGAGTCGTCCGATTCGTAACCTTGAGACGTAGCGTGGACGAAACGCCTAAGAGAGCCACTCGGTGTGGAGAGGCGGCCATTCGATTTACCTTCCAGGGAGCTGGGGGAGTCGGATATGGAGTTGGGGGTGCCGGTCCGGGAACGAAGAAACCTTGGTCTCGAAGAACCGCTGCAAAAAAAATCAATGAAAAATCGATATTGTCGAGTATAGTCTATGAAATGTCACTTGACAAACTTTAAAATGTAGCAAATATAAAGGATGTTTGAATGTCGGTTTTTAAAAAAGAAATTTCTTGGTTTTGATTAGGATTAAATATGAGTTCGTGCGGTCTTAATAACAGATGTCGCAACTAGTTTATTATTCCATTGTTTCATCTGGCAGCACCTTTATTTTGAATTGTCATCATTGGGCTTTCCTTTCAGTATCTGCCAATTCACTCAAGTATAAGCAACATAGTTTCTGCGTGCTCTGAAAATGTCAACTTTTGTATCGAATAATGTGTTTTTGCGGAGGGTTTTACTTCATTACTTCAATGTGAAGAAATAGTCTGCCGAAAGTCATCGTGTTTAGTGGATGTTTATGGTGCCCATGCTCTAGCTAAACGAATTTGTCAGAAGTGGTTTACACGATTTGAAAGTGACAATTTTTATTTGGAAGACGAAGATCGACCCCGGAGCGCCACCAAAGTGAAGATCCATCACAAACGCAAGAGGAACTCGTAAAAACACTCAGAGTCTCTCAACCAACCAGTTACCATCGTTTAAAGGCAATAGGAATGATCAAAAGTAGGAACTGTATGAACTGAAGGCAAGAGACACTGAACGTGATTTTTTCACGTGTGAACAACTACTCCAACGGTAAAAAAAGAAAGAGGTTTAGCATCGAATTGTGACTGGTGATGAAAAGTGGGTCCATAACGATGATTCAAAACTTCTGGCAATCTATGGATACCTCATCATCAACTGTCAAGGCAAATATTCATGGCGAGAAGATTATGCTGTGTATTTGGTGTGACCAGCTGGGTGTAGTATATTATGAGCTATCACAATCAAACGAAAGGATCACAGAGGAGGTCTACCGACCACAGTTGATGAGTTTAAGCCCATCATTGCGAGCAAACGGCCACAATACGCCGATAGACAAGACAAAAGTATTTTGCAGAATGACATATGGGAAGTGGAATGTCCTACTTCAGTCTCCGTACAGCCCAGACATTGCTCCTTACGATTATCATCTCTTCCGGTCGATGGAACATGGTCTTTATTTACGATGAAGTCAAAAAATGCACCGGTGTATAGACAGCCAGCTTTTTTTCGCGATGGGGTTCTTCAATTGCCAGAAAAATGGGAAAATAAGTGATTAGCGCTGGATAAGGTTTACGCAGATTATCACCGTATTGTGAAGAAGTGTGTGCCACCGAAAAGACGACGAAACGTGCGAAGTGAGGAGAACATTACAGCTGCAGCGGCTAGTGTTGTCCATGAGCTAAATTTGTCGATTTCACGACGATTGCAACAACTGGGGCTTTAGCGGTGAATATTGCGTAAGAAAATAGGGGATACAATACATCCTGATAAATTCGTATCGACCAAAGAACTTCCTGATCCACATTAACGATCTTCTAACTACAAACGAGAACCATAGTATGAACTTTGCGGATGGTAGAACGCTGATGTCTTTTGTCACTAGTGACAAAACCTTTAAGTTAAGTCCGTAGGTGCCAGCAAATCAATTCACTGACCGAAGATCTCCAAAACAAAAAAGATGAACGAATGAGGTCAACGAAACCTCGAAAACAACAACTTTTTGTCGAAAAACTCAGTGCGTGAACTCTGACTTGATGATGGAAAACCAGGATTCCATACATGTCAACCCTTGGTCTGTTGGGACATGTGATTGACATTATGAAGTCTGCTGCAAATAAGCAGTTCAAGGCTAGGAAATGTTTATCTGCAGATCAGGTTCTTTTAACGCATAGAGCCCAGCTTATACAAGGACTTGCCTTCATGTTTGGGATTCAAGCATTCGTTACAATTTTTGGATTCCATCCAGAAAGAAGAAGAGTTGCCGACTTGTGCTTGTTCTATAAATATTATCACGGCCGATACTCCACGCAACTGAAGGAAATGATGCCAGGTGCGCTAGATTCGCATGCGGCATTAGGGTTGCACAACGTGCACATCATTAGACAGTTGAATTAAAAACTCCAAGAACTTTTGTTCATTCACGGTGCTGGACAAGCGTCAATTTGAAGCCAAATTTGGAAAATGAAATTTTTGATTTATTGGATTGGATTAGCCTCTGAACCAACGGCTCCAAATTTGATTTCAAATAAACGGTTGTCCAGCACACAATAGTAGAATAGTTACAGAATGGATGGAGGTTCATTTTGAAGAAAAATGGATAGGAAGATTCGGACAGATCAGATGGCCTGCTCGAAGTCCCGACCTTACACCCCTAGACTTATCGGAAGAATACACACAACTATTGCAATATGATGAGGCAACGATGAGGGCAGTTGCGGAAAGCTGATACTCCTAGATCTTCTGTGAAGATTCCTCAGAAGCTTTTTCAGCTTGTGTGAGTTAGTTCAGTTGTGTTCTGGGTAGGCTTTGTTACTACGATCCTGCGCTACTTTAGGTCACAGCACTGTTAATTTTCGACCCAACAGTGAAATGGTGGCCGACACCTGAACAGGTTTCGAACCCGCGACCTTCTGGTTACGAGCCCTATGCTCTACCACTGAGCTGTTGGCACTCATTCGGAACGATGTAGGCTTTGATTAGAGAAGGTAGCAAGCATTTTCAGAATTTTTTGTGACAAGTTTTAAACTTGTATGAATAATAAGGAATATCGTAAATAATATAGTGTATATCTCCCAGTTTGTACTTTAACAGTATCACATCGAATGAAAACGAAGATTTAAAAGAATGTATTAAACGTAACAACGTTTTTTTTCAATGGAAAAGCCTTATAAATAATGCAGTTTTATCACATAATTTTCATGAATGTTTACTGGACAATATTCAGAGTAAACTTTGATCAAAGATTATGGCTGAGGAAAATTTTTTAATAATTTGTTTCGCTATAATAAGGAAGTATTTTATAAAAACCTCCATGAAACCACTCTAGTTTCACAAGAATATTGTGTAGTGGTGAACACTGAATTTTGATTGAGATGACAGTTTTCAAATTACGCTACGTTTTTAGTGAAAAAATTCTGAAACATTAAAAAATAGTAGAATCTTGAATAACTTTACAACGAAAGATAATTGGAGGATACTCTATAGAAACTTTTGTGTTGCAAATTGCCCGTAGAATCACCTTGTGCAATTTGGCCAGAGATAACTTGGACACCCTGTAAACAAATCTGATATGCAGGTTTTGTCCATTCATGAAATTGACCTCTTCATTTGGAAAGATACTTTGCGCATATAATGTTATTTCTAAATTATTATGTTTACATACGAGATATTTGGACGAAATAATTTCAGCAAGGAACAGACATTGTGATAAATAGTTCGAGTTTTAACAGGTCACTATTATATATTGAATTTTTCGATATAAACTCCTACCTATTCGCTTCCACTCTCGTCCTTACATTGGAGTCAGTTCTAGCTGGCATTTTAGACGCGAATCGCTTTTCTTGCATAACTGAACAAAACCATCGACTATAACTCGAACGAACCAACGAAAGAATCGAACAAATCGATGATAATCATTCTCCCTGGAGATGATCCACTAGATAACAATTTTGACCGAACTAACGAATCGTTAGCGTGATCAACGCTACTTTCACGTCAGATGAACAATTATTTTTGCCGTGTTTGTGTCCCCGAAATATGACGTTCGACATAAACATGAAATAACTGGAATGGAATGGGTTATTGAAATCGAGAGCACCTTCAACAGCCGCCGGCAAACGGTGAATCACCACGCTCTATTGGCAATGGCAATTTGTGCGAGGCAAAAACCATTTTCCCAGTGGCGTAACGAGATCTATGGAAGGAATTATTCGCCTTTAAACGGAAGCGAAGTAGTTTTATCAGATTTTTTTGTTAGTTCAATTACACTCAGCGGTAGGAAGCAGGGAAATTGGAAACATAAGAATGTAATCACTTCACTTCTCATGTTCATACCGCTGCTACTCGCGCTGCCCAAGTATTGGCGGTTTTTCGTGCGGAAGTGTGTGTGATTACATTCAGCCTAGTGAAGAGATCTGTATCCTCTAAGGATCATACGAGTCACAGAGTCCCTCATAGATTATATTTAAATTCCACCATTACGTCATAGTATTTACCCGCATTATTTCTGTGTCAAATACTCTGTGGCACTGTAACTTGACATGTATGTGATTGATGACAATAACAAAGGGGAACAATTTCCTTATAGCAGCCCCATTATATTTTGAAGCATTCAAGAGGAAGGTTCTTGGAAATAAACCTCCTGAGCAACTTAGTAACATACACGAGATAATAGTAATTATAACGGTCCCCCTTGGTAACTCTTAGTAAGTAAACTTCTTTTAAATGCTTCTGATTAATTGCATGCTTTACATTTTTGAATACCACTTTACTGTTAATGTGAAATTATGGATTGCACGCTAGTTCATTGTACTTCCATTCATCGCTTTTCATTCTTGTATTTTTGCTTCAGTATTATTTAATCCGACCGGAATGTTTTAACTAAAATGCCTTTGTATATAACTAAAGCGGCACGACCCTCACAAGTTATCTGTTTGTATTGTATACTTTCTCCCGGTGCCTGGTTGCTTTTTGCTGTATTTGTAAATAGTGGTTCTTTATCTGCGTAATACTTGCTAATAGGGATTTTGTATTATCTGTTCTTAATAATTGCAGTGCTTGGTATGTAACTGTTTCACATGTACTCTTGTGTGATCCCCTAGATACCCTTTTCTTTGTTTGTCCTTATTGTAACGTTCATAAACACGCCTAGGTGATGGGGTACTGTATCTGTTTTATGATGTCCTAGTCAGTTTGTGTTACATATTTGTCATATGCACGTGCCCGCTTACTTTGAGAGATTGTATTCCTTCTCAACCAGTGGCGTTCTTTAGGGTAGATTGCTGAGTAGTCCTGGTAGAGGACGACATAACGTATAGAGACAGTAAATAGCTCCGGATATCCAAAGCTATTGTGAGAATGTGTGAGTAATTGCTAGATCATTGTTCCGAGGTATTGCGATATCCCCAGGGATTAGTTTGTGTGACCCTTTAGGTAGTGTTCGGTTCGTTCTTCAGTAATATCTGAGCCTTCCTTGGGCCCTGATCACACCGAGGAGGCCAGATACAGTCCATTTGATAGTAACTTCTCCGGTCGACTCGAATTATGTTAGATCCCCTCTTCAAGGAGATCTCCTGGGCGTGCCACAGTTACCCTTACCTTACTGTCCATTTGAACTAGTAGTTTGAGTAGATTTAACCACAGGTTAGGTGTAATTTGGTTTGTCTACACAACGTAACGTCCTACTCGCCCGCCACTAGACGATCACGATAAAAAGGGAAGCGCTTTTAGAATACTTTGTATAATCCCAGATATCTTAGAGTACTTCGTAAAATCCTGGATCTTTTAGAGTACTCCGTATAGCACAGGATAGCTCACTAGGCACGGTCATTGGAAAACAAGAATGAGTATCTACGTTTTCATTTTTGTGAATTTTTCAATGAAAAATGTCCTCTCAAACGCCGACGTTGTGGAGCAGATAAAAATCACAAACTCAAGCACAACGTGCATGATGCTTGGACAAGAATTAGTCAGAATATGCGGGATATTCCAATTGAGGAGCTGAAAGCTATGTCTATATTTAGGCCTCTTCTTAAGAGGAAATAAAAACCTTTTAAATCTGGATTAAGCGCAGACGATATGGGCCAACTTGGTTTGCGTTCGATATCACAGAAAGGTTTTTGAGAACCATGTGTGTTTTCAAGACATTTAAATATATATAGAAATTAACCAGACAAAGCGCTGTGGCTGCAATTTCGTCGTCCGCCATTGCCGAAACTTGATAGTGAGAGGAGTGATAGAGCATAATGTGAATAATTACTGCCTGTCGATACTACCGCAGAAGTATTTCTGGAAATCTTTAACCTCGGTTACACTCAGTCACGAAAGGAAGCTCTACTGTTGAGTCTTGGCTCATGTTTGAGAGAGTCGTGAGAGAAAACGAGGAGAAATATGAGCTGGGGGTATTTGTGGTCTTCAAGGGTGCCTTCGACAACTTTAAGTGGGGGTACGCCTTGAGGTGTTTAAATGATATAGGTTGCGAGGAAATGGCGCTTTGGCAAAGTTACTTTAATCAAGGAAAAGTAAGAATGATAGGACAGTATGAATCTGTTGTAAGAAATACGATGAAAGGATGCCCGCAGGGCTCCATAGTGGGTCCTAAGATGTGGAATCTCTGCATGAATGGTCTGCTGGTAGACCTTGAAAGGGAAGGATGCGAGGTGGTAGCATATGCTAATGTTGTGCTCCTTCTGGTGAAAGGGACCAGTCGTCTTAACCTCGAGGAGAGGGGGGCGTACTATTTTAGTATGTTCAGTAATTGGGCAGCTGGTGTAAACGTGTCAGAAACCAAGACAGTTTGCATGCTGGTTAAAGGGAAGTTGGCCTCGAGTAGGCGTCCGATTGTGCGTCTGAATGGCATTGCTGTTCAGTACGCTACAAGCGTTAAGTACCTGGAAGTGAGAGTGAAGGAGAGATACAGATTTTCTGGTCACTTCTCCGACGTACGAGATAAATTGGTGAGACTGATGGGCTGCTTGGGAAGAGTCTTGCGGTGTGACTGGGGATTGCAGAGAAAGGCAATGAATGTGATATATGGTGGCATATTTAAAGCGTGCGCCATGTATGGAGCGAACATATGGTATGAATCCATGAGGTATGCATTTGTAAGGAAGGCACTGAATAGGTGTCAAAGGGTAGTTATTTACGCGTGTTCAAGAGTTTGTCGGACGGTATCCACGAATGCCATGAATGTCTTGATGGGTGTCACTCCGTGGGATCTTGTGGCGAAAGAAATGGGAGTGGAGTACAAACTGAAGAAAGGTTTGGTACTGAATGATTTTGATAGAACGATAGTTGATGCAAGGAATCAAGACCCTGAGAGGGGTGTGATTGAGTTAAGAGATAGAATGAAGGCGGAGAGGAAGAAAATATGGGATGAGAATGAAGCTGGGCGAGTCACTCATAGGTTCATCCCGACAGTAGATTTTTTCAACGTGAATAAATGGTTCTCCCCTGGCCTATATCTAGGATACCTGATTACGGGTCATGGGAGTCTGAATGAATTTTTGCATAGACATAAGCATGACAGATGCGTTTGTGGAGGGATTGAAAGTTGGAATGAATGTACAGAGTACTTGGAAGAAAGAATGGTGATACTGGAGGAAATGTTAAGAGGAGCAAATGAAAGTGTGTATGACACAAGTTAGATTATAGAGACGGATGAAAGATTTGAAAGAATGGAAAGCTTCTCTATGACAGTCTTCTCAAAAAGAAGACAAAGACTCATTGAGGTGTCTCTTTCGGGGAGATCTGAGTATGAAGGCTAAGTTTCCCGTTACTTTGGAACGAGATTGGATTTGATGTTGATGGGTGGTGGTGGTCGCATGTAAGGCGGTTACTGTTGGTTGAAGGCTTGATGTCTGGGGATCTGGTGGTGGTGTTATCTGAGCGCTACCCTGGTTTCCTGGCGTGGCCTGGATCTTACGGTACTGACGGGTGTGGCAATCCCGCATTACCCTAGCAGGCTTCAGCAAGGAAATGCGTTCCCGAAGCAAGTCTTAGCAATGACGCGATGGTTGCTACCACGAGAGGGCAGGTACCAACAGGAGCAATACTGGCCACTCTACTAGAGGATAGGTTTCGTGGAAGCAGTGGTTGAAAGCCTGCATGCTGGGCTAGAGGGGTTCTGGCCCTTCGGCGTGTGAGTTGCGTATTCCAACTCGGGAGCTAACCTGCATAGTTAGAACAGGTTTGTATAGAGCTTCGCTCTATGCCAGTGGGGGCCTAAGTCTTGGAAGCTGAAGCCAAACAGGAAGTTAAGGATCTATCTTGGCGCGGTGATTCGGCGTATCTTAATCCCGCGCCCATGGGGGCTATGACCATAGGCCTGAGGGCAGGTAGGTTACATTAAACAACCTTACTACCTTCCTACACTCGGCTCCTTCCACTGCTACTCACGCCGCCCAAATATTTCGACAAATACTTCTTGCGGCAATATCGACAGGCAGTCACACTATGCTCCATCACTTCTCTCGCGATCAAGTTTTGGAAATGGCGGACGACGAAATAGCAGCCACAGCGCTTTGTCTCCTTAATTTTTATAAATATGTAGCCCCAAAATCTTTTCCATGGTATTGTACGCAAACCATCATCTGCGCCAAATCAAGATTTAAAATAGTTCTGTTTCCTCTTGAGAAGAGGCCTAAATGTAGACATAAGTGATTTTTTCTTAGCTTTCAGTTCCTCAAGAGGAATATCCCTTATATTCTGACTAATTCTTCTTCAAGCATCATGCACTTTGTGCTTGGGTTTGTCATTTTTATCTGTGCAGTCCGAAATTTCTCTTTCAGTCTCAAGAAGTTACAGTGCCAGTGAGACAAAGAAATGCAAGCAGTAAAGAGAATATTGCTGCGGTACGTGAAAGTGTTCGTGAAGACCAAAATTGATCGATTTCTCGACGTTCATTAGAACTAGGCATCTCCCTGGCCTGAATTGGTTTATAGCAATCATCCAGCAAATTTAGACGATTTACAGATCAATATTGAACGATTAGTTGCTGACATACGACCTGACTTGTGTGAGAGAGTCATGGAAAATTGTGTTCAACGACTTCATTCCTGGCAGCGTTTCCGTGGTGGACATTTAAATAATGTTTTGTTCCATAACTAATGGTATCCATTGCACTTTGAAATGAAATAAAAATTTATATAATTTTCAAAATAAATAATATGTTTTATTTACTGTTAATGAAAGGCCCTTTATGACGTAACACCAAATTTTGCCAAGGTCCTATGGAGTTATTGAGAAAAAAATTTAATATCTACAGAAATGAAACTATGAACTGAGTTCTGAGAAAATGTGATTTGATACTTTCATTTTTTCTGAGACAATTGAAGTCTTTGTTTTATTATTACTATAATTTGTATGATTTATTGCAAAAATGCATCGCAAATTGAGTCCATCGAATTCTATTCTGCGAAAGAAGCAGAGGAAGGCAGATTTGTTATTAGAAACATAATAATCGTAAGTCCTAAGAAACAAAAATATATATTTTTCCTTGAAATACTGCCTCATTCTCTGATCCTTGGATTATGATTAGGGAATGTGCAAAATCAATAACCCGCCTAAGTGCTACGGTACTATCTTTAATAGCAAGTATTTTCGCATACAATAACGTGATAAGATTGATATTATATTTTTAAAAGCTGTAATCAATCATATGCTTACGAAAATATCGATTAATATTTCAAAACGAGAACAATGTTATTTGGGAATGAAAGAATATTATATTATTATTCTGTTCAGTAATAACAGAGTTATGATTCATAATTTCTGTATATATCGGGTGTTTTTTGACTGATAGAACTTAAAACTGAAATAAAACACATTTAAATTAAGATTGAAGCCAATTTTTTTTTATTTGAAAGATAATTTTATGAGATTTATGTTTTAAAAATAATTTCCGGCATATGTCCACCACGACTAGCTCTGAGGAACCGCATTCGACCAGACCAATTTTGGACCACTTTTTTGAGTAATTCAGGCATTATTTCATCAATATCACGAGTTATGTTGGCTTCCTAAGCGTCTATTGTTTCTGGTTTATCAGCATAAACCAATGACTTGACATAACCCTAAAGAAAATAATCCAGTGGAGTTATGTCGCATGATCTTGGAGGCCAATTAATTGGACCATTTCTCGAAATAATGCTATCGCGAAATCTTTCTTTCAATGAATCAATTGTTACGGTAGCAGCATGAGGTGTAGCACCATCTTTTTGGAACCAAAACAGTTCTGGGTCGATACCATTCACATTTTGAAACAAATAATCATAATAATTAGCTCCAGCATCGGTTTTAAAGAAATATAGACCGATGATGCCTCCAGCGTGTAAAGCACAACACACAGTGCATTTTTCAAGAACTGCAGAACTTTTCAGATACTGAATTGTTTCAGCCGTTACTATTTGGTAGTTGATCATAATTAAAACAAATTGTAGAAATTACTATGTTTTACTACCAATAAAAATATATTTTACACATTTTCTTGTGACTCGAGTTTCGGGAAATGAACTATCTCATCATCAGACAACTGAAGACTTAACAGTGGTACAGAAGTATTTAAACAAAGGTGATAAATATTCTGAATATTTCAATAGATAACACCTAATAGTGGTACAGAGGTTTACAAGCGGAACGTGATAAAAACGCGGTTAGAAAAAGGGGCCTTCTAACAGATATCGGAATGTCGGCAATCGACAAAGAAGGTTATTAAACAGATGGTACCCATTTAAATATCTCAAATAATTTTTTGAGGTTACATAGCTCCGTACAGTTATTCATTATTTTTACGTTATTTTGTTGTACATCTCAAATATTTGGATTTACATAGCTCCATACAGTCATTCATTATTTTTTAAATTACTTTTATTGTGAACGAATTTGAAAATTTTAATAATCAAGTTTCTTTTCATTTGAATCTACATGTAAAATTTTTCTTAAGATTTTCTTTTGTCGAAAGGAATTACTAATTTCTAAAGAATGAGTGGCAAAAGTTGAATTTTTGTTTACTTTTCATTAAATTAATTTTATGTTCGTTGAAAAAGGTTTTAAACAGATGTTACTTTTTGAATATCTCAAATATTTTCGATTTAGATAGCTCTGTACAGTTATTCATTATTTTTACATTATTGTTATTGTGAACTAATTTGAAAATTTCAACAGATTCTAGATAATCGAGTTTCATCCCTTTTGATGCAGAACTTCTTGAGGATTGTTTTCACTCCATATACGGCAATTTTGCTTGTTTACATAGCCGTTCCACCAGAAATAAGCTTCATCACTAAATACAATTTTACGATAAAAAAGTGGATCAACTTCAAGCTGTTCTAGGGCCCAATCAGCAAACAAATGACGCTTAGTTTGGTCAAGTGGCTTTAGTTCTTGAACCAGTTAGATCTTGTATGGGTGTAGACCAAGATCTTTACGCAAAATTTTCAATGTGGTGGATGCACAGAGTCCAACTTGTTGTGAACGTCGACGAATAGATAAATCATCATTAACACTATGACTTACAGCAGCGATATTTTCTTCTGTACGTACAGTTCTTTGTCTTGTTGTTGTTGTGGCATCGTGTAGAGAAAATGTTGTCCGAAATCTATTGATACTTCGACGAATAAGCTGCTCTGATGGACGATTAGGTAAACCATAAATTTCACGATGTGCTTTATAAATTTGGCGAATAGAACACTGATTTTGAAGATAAATTTCAACAGTTTGTAAACGTTGTTGCGGAGTGAGTCTTTCCATGATAATTTGTCAATGCTTACTGAACTAAAATGTCAAAACAACATGGCTTCTACCTTCTGTCAACTCACAGTCATCCCTATCGAAAGTTCTATTACTCTAAAAAAACAGCCGATACATACACGACATACTCTAGCGAACAAATTCAAGTAAAGAACTGTATTTCCGATTTTCTCCAACGTTTCAAAAGCAAAAAACTTTCCTCATGCATAAGTCAGATCCTGTTACGCCATGATGCTCTTAATTAGCATATTCATCTTCAAATAAATTAATTCCGCTGATCTGAACTAAATATCATTCCTAAGGAGTCAATAGAAAGTTCCATAAATCGAGACAGTGCAACCTTGTTTGAGTTTAGAATTGTTTGTTTGTAATTTATACTACTCTGTCAAGAAAGTACCAGGAATTTTCAATTAAAACAACATTTTTACATTTAATCGTCAAAATTTATTGGGTCGCCTTCAAAATAGGCTCCATTTGCTCCAATACATCTATGCCAACGGCACTTCCAATTATCGAAACATTTTTTATAGGCGCTTTCCGGGATGGACTTTAGCTCTCGCGCCGAATTTTGTTTTATGGCTTCAATCGACTCAAAACGGGTGCCACGAAGGGGCAATTTTAGTTTTGGGAAGAGGAAAAAGTCGCAGGGAGCCAAATCCGGCGAATACGGTGGTTGCTGAAGCACGTTTGTTGAGTTTTTGGCGAGAAAGTCAGTCACAATCGTAGCTCGGTGAGAAGGCGCGTTATCGTCATGCAAAATCCATGAATTGTTCGCCCACAAATTTGGCCGCTTCTTACGGATACGCTCACGCAAACGTTTCATAACGCCTAGGTAATACTCCTTGTTTACCGTCTGACCCTCTGGAACGAATTCGTAGTGCACCACGCCACGGATATCGAAGAAAACAATGAGCATCACCTTCATTTTCTAGCGGCTTTGGCGTGGTTTTTTCGGTTTCGGCTCATTTTTTGCCACCCATTCCGATGATTGCTGGCTTGTTTGCATATCGTACTCGTAGACCCAGGTCTCATCACCAGTTATAATGCGTTCCATGAATGTAGAATCGGAATTACAGCGATCCAGCATGTCTGAAGCAACCTGTTCGCGATGACGTTTTTGAAGAAAATTCAGGTCTTTCGGTACGAGTCGTGCGGCCACCTTTCTCATGCCCAAAATATCAATCAAAATCGTACGTGCGGACTCGTGGGATATCTTAAGATCATGTGCTATCTCTCTCAAGCTGGTACGACGGTTTTCCAGCACCCTTTCCTTAATTTTATCGACGTTATCTTCGATCGAAGCCGTCGATGGGCGACCACTTCACGACCGTCCTTGAAGGCTCTGTACCACTGATATGCACGAGTTTTCGATAGAGCATTATCACCAAAGGCCTTTTGCAACATTTTCAATGCATCGGCACACGAAAATTCATTTGCAACACAAAACTTTAAACAAATTCTTTGCTCAAGGTAATCACCCATAGTAAAAATCACTCTGACATCGACTGACTTAATCAGCTGTTGCAAACACACTAGTTGACAGATCCCGCTCAAGCTTGGCATAGTAATTAAGGACAGTGGTACCAACCTAGGAAAAAAAATATTTACCTGCCTCATTGCCCCGCCCGATTTAAATCGATAATTCCCGGTACTTTCTTGACAGAATGTATAACAGGAGGACCGGAAAGTTATGTCGTTTCTGCATATGTAGATATTTGATTATCATTTGTCAATTCATTGTGTACTTCGAAGTCGTGTCAGAGACATTTTAAGGTTATTGTGACTTGTTCACTTTTAAAAAATTGAATATTAGACCTTTTTTGCAATTTGGGATGAAATGGCCAGCCGAATACCAGAAGACCATATCCGGCATTGTATGCTTTTTAAGTTTCGCAAGAAAAGTAACGCAACAGTTGCGACCAAAACATTTGCGATGTTTATCCAAGTGCATTAGACGTTCGTGAATGCCAAAGCTCATTCTCTTGGTGCAGATCCGGTAATTTTGATGAAGTGGAAGCAAATCCATGTCAGACAATCGAGGAATTCTCAAACACCCTTAACCAACCTTGGTCGACCATCCAAGAATATTGGCAGATTGGAAAAATAAGCAGGGGAGGTGTTTGGGTCCCCCATAATCTGTCCGAAGAGAACATAACATGCAATGTATTGCTTCAACCGCACCATACAGAACCGTTTTTTGATCGCTTGATCACTGGAGACGAAAAATGGGTCCTATATGATAATCCAAAAGGCAAAAGACAGTGGCTCTCTCCAAATTAATCATCAGGAAGTAGTGTGAAGCGAAGATTTAGATAGAAGTACATATATAGAACAACGTTGATTGTTGTACTTTGGTATTCAGAAGTAGATTATTCCGAAAATATTGGAAAAATTATGACAAAATTTGAAATGTGCATAACAGCGAAATCATTCGACTGATTCCGCCCAATAAAGAACTGAACCGATATATTCAGGTCGCAAGCGTACAACGAAAGTTTCAAGTATCTAGCTATTTCTATTCGAAATGTAGAGAATGTTTACAGATGGACCTTCCAAACAGAAGTCCAACCATTCTCGAACCAAAATTCGATAATAACAGATATTTGGGCAAAACTATAGCACGCTGTTCCCTATAAAAAGCGAGCACAAACCTAGTTGAAAGGTCGCTTCAACCTCGAAATGTCTTTGGCACTACTTACCCTGAGCTGTTGAATAAAAAAGGAATATCGACTTCCGCAGAAACGGCATTATTTTCCGTTCTCTCTAACCTTCACGATATCTTAAATCTGATGGAGAGGTGCAAATCGAAATCTTTTGAGTGCTGAAACTGTAATACTTCGTCTGACTCACCTTCTGATGCCTTTATCACCTGAGCAATTCAACAATGCCGACCAATCTCTTATTTCTTCATTATTCTTGATGTCCGTTTCTATTGAGTTCACCGAAACGTTAGGTTCTTCGAAGATTAGGCTTTTTTTACAATTGTTTTTACCCAACCTGGAAAAAAATATCAGTTTTAATTATACTTTCTCACATTGGAGATTGCTAAACTTAATTGGGAGATTAAAACGTTTCTCAACAACTGATGTGGAATTCTGATTTCTCGTCAACAAACTATTTAAGTATCAACTGTTTTATTCTTGGAAAAACCGTGAGTATCAATTCAGTTTCGCAAATTGATGTTCTGATCTGGATATAATGTGTTTGATTGTATGGGTCTCTACTTGTCGGAAATACAACTTGATGAATAAAAGTAAAACAACTTAATTTCCGCTAATTTTTTTAATTTCACAACAATTGTTTCGTCATGACAACATGACTTTGTCAGGTAAGTATGGTACTAACTACATATTTGAGATTGAGTCCTTTAACTATTCAAACTATACAGAAAAGAAGGTAGAGGGAATTTACAGTAATTTGTTTTTTTATTATTATACAAAGTTTCAGAAAAGGTTAAGTAAGGGGGATTTATTGAGGTCCATCTGGTCGTTTAGGAGAATCTGTTTTTTATTGTATCTGTTAATTTCGAGGGCTTCTAGGTAGTTCAACCCAAGGTTCTTGTTTTCTAGGTGTAAGATTTTGTAGTTATTGTCAAAAGCATGTCCTGTCTCCAAAATACGGTCAGCATATGTTGAATTTCCGTTTTTACCAAGATATTATTTCTGGTGTTCACGTATTCTAATGCATATCCAACAATAGCTATTGATAAAAAATATATTTCTTCAACGTACAACGAAAAGTCCGAAAATAAAGCAAGATATTTAAAGAAAAAAAGTAACTGCAACGTTTCATTCAAAACAAGAAACACGTTAGGAAATTTACTAAAAAATAATAAAGATTTGATCCATAAAATCAAAAAGTCTGGAGTCTATAGGTTAAACTGCGGTACTTGCCCATGTGTATACGTTGGTCAGACAGGTAGATCTTTCGGCACTAGGATACGTGAACACCAGAAAGCATATCTTGGTGAAAACGGAAATTCAACATATGCTGAGGATCTTTTGGAGAAAGGACATGATTCTGACAATAACTACAATTCAAGAACCTCAGGTTGAACTACCTAGAAGCCCTCGAAATTAACATATACAATAAAAAATAGATTCTCCTAAACGACCAGACGGACCTCAATAAATACACCTTATTTAACCTTTTCTGAAACTTTGTATAATAAAAAAAAACAAATTACTGTAAATTCCCACTGCCTTTTTTTCTGTATATTTTGAATATTTAAAGAACTAAATATCAAATATATAGTTAGTACCATACTCACCTGACGAAGTCATGTTGTCATGACGAAAAGATTGTTGTGAAATTAAATAAATTAGCGGAAACCTATAAACGTTCAAGTACCGTTTAGTTCCACATCTTTCGGTCAGATGTTGAATGTCTGGTTTCAATCAGTTTCGCTACATTTCTTTTAGGTTGACAGTTTAGAACACGCTTTTGAACATTTAGTGGAGAAGTTTGAAACAAATTTTACACTTCATGATGTTAGAGTGCCAGTGAGGCAAAGAAATGCAATAAGTGAAGAGAATATTGCTGCCGTACGTGAAAGTGTTCGTGAAGACCAAAATTGATCGGTTTCTCGACGTTCGCAAGAACTACGCATCTCCCAGACGTGTTTGTGGCGAATTTTACGGGAACACCTTGGTTTAGATCCCTACAAAATTGTTTCAACCCAAGAACTCAAACCAACAGATCATTCAAAGCGTCGTTTATTCAGTAATTGGTGCTTAAAAAGAATCGGAAATGATGCAGATTTTCATAAGAAAATCATTCTCAGCAATTTAACTCAATTGGACTTCTTTCTTTGGGGTTCCATTAAGTCATTGGTTTACAGCAATCATCCAGCAAATTAAACGATTTACAGATCAATATCGAACGATTAATTGCTAACACACAACCTGATTTGTATGAGAGAGTCATGGAAAATTGGGTTCAACGACTTCAGTCTTGCCAGCGTCTTCGTATTAGACATTTAAATAATGTTTTGTTTCATAACTAATAGAATCCATTATACTTTATAATGAAATAAAAATTTCAATAATTTTCCAATAAATAATGTGTTTTATTTACAAGACAAAATGGGGCGCTGTTAATGAAAGACCCTTTATATTCTTCAATGTACTGGTCTAAAGTGGAAAATTCACGGACCTTGATATTAAATTGTCAAATGATTAAACCTCAGCTCCAACCTTTTACTGCCTGAACTATAGAAACCCAATAAGCTGAAAATCTACTTATAAACGTTCTGTTGGGATACCTCCTCTTCACTAATGGGGGTCCAAAGCTGTATCTTGAAATTCTAAACCTTCTTTGGTACAACGCACGTCGTCAAATGAGTATCAGTTTCCAATATCTTCAATGAAAATGTTACGAAAGCAAAAAAAGATGGCCTCCTGGTTAATTCAAAAAATATAGACCTTATTAACCCAATATAACTCAAAATACCAGGCACAAATGATTTCTCCAGGTATAAAGTCATCAATTCATATTCTTCGGAAGGAAGTGCGACAATTTAGAGAGTGGACAGCTCAATGGGAGAGCATTTGGCTCGTGACCTGAAGGTACGGGTTAGAATCCTGTTCAGGTGGAAAAGAAATTTTCTAGTTGGACGGGTGTCGGCCACCATTTCCCTGCTGGCTCAAAAATTAACAGTACTGTGACCAAAAGTGGTGCAAGATCGCAGTAATAAAGCCTACCCTAAACACAACTGAACTCCTAACTCGCACAAGCTGAAAAAGCTTCTGAGGGATCTTCACAGAAGATCTAGGAGTATCAGGATAATAATAAATAATAATAAACTTTGAACTCATTCAATTCCACCAAATTATCAATCAATCAGATTCAACCAAGATGTTCAAAATTGACATCGCCGATAAGAAAAACATAATTACGCAGTAACTCCACGCAAGTCAGTTCACGTTGAAGTACGGAACTATATCGACTAGGGGTACTTATAATTGATACTTCACAAACTGTACCATAGATGGATCTGTACGTCAATATTTTAAAGTGCCCGGACTTCAACGGCGAAATTAAAGTGTGACAATTCTTTCAGTGAAGTATATGTGTTATTGAATATATCATTTTGAAGAAGTTTCCATCAAGTGAAGACCAACTCAATCAAGTGCACTACGAATAATCTGCTTTGTTGAGAATAATTCATCAAATTACTTACTTATCACAATCATCCAAGCTGCTGTGGCTGCAGTCGAAATCCAGCATCAAATCATCACTTCCTATGCTTTCACACGGCGACAAAGTATCTAGGGACACACTGCTGTTTCCTTTATCTTTCAGGATTAGCGGGCTACCAGCGAAGTTCCTCAATTTCCTCCTCCTCAAAGGAGTGGATATCAATGTAGATTCTGAATGCTGAGATTTATCGCCGATTAGAGCCGGTTGATCGGCTATCTCATCGTCGATCAGAAATTCGTCTTTGCCGTCTGATAGCGAGAAAGAATTATTGGTTGAAGCTCCCGAGGTCGTTGGCGATGGTTTCTCGTTGATGTCCTAGAAAAATTTCACAAAAATTACGGATGTACTCATTCAAACTCTTGTGTAAGTAAGAGATAGAGTTATTTCAATTGAAAATTGAAGATATCAATTGAAAAGAATATCTTGTAACAAATAGCCTATGTAATATCTAGGAATACACAAAGCAACAATGTATCTGGTGTTTTTTTTAGAGTGATAGAACTTTCGATAGGGATAACTGTGATTTTACAGAAGATAGAAGCTATGTTCTTTTGAAATTTCTGTTCAGTAAGCATTGATAAATTATCATGGAAAGACTCACGCCGCAACAACGTTTACAAATTGTTGAAATTTATTTTCAAAATCAGTGTTCTATTCGCCAAACTTATAGAACATTTCGTGAAATTTATGATTTACATAAACGTTCATCAGAGCAGCTTATTCATCGAACTATCGATAGATTTCGGACAACATTTTCTCTACTCAATGCAACAACAAAACAAAGAACTGAACCTACAGAAGAAAATATCGCTGCTGTATGTCATAGTGTTACGAATGATCCAGATTTGTCTATTCGTCGACGTTCACAACAAGTTGGACTACGTGCATCCACCACATGGAAAATTTTGCGTAAAGATTTCGGTCTATACCCATACAAGATCCAACTGGTTCAAGAACTAAAGCCACTCGACCATAATAAGCGTCGTTTGTTTGATGATTGGGCCCTAGAACAGCTTGAAGTTGATCCAATTTTTTATCATAAAATAGAATAGAAAGGCCTTTTACTTGATAGAAGAAATATAACAAAATTTGAATATTAAAACATATTGAAATATGTTTGTCTTCTACAATTTTAATTTCAAAAAATTTTTATTCAAAAACTTTCAGAATTAAATTTATGTCTACAACAGGCACTGCTTACATTTAATAGACGTATATAATCAAAACTCAATATATAATGTCAAATGGAATAAATAACTCAACAGATATACGAAAGTAATTAAAATTAATAAATAAATATTTAAAGGAGACAAAATTTTGTTTCTGGTCTTACCTTCAAGAACACCAATTGCCTTTTAAAAACATGAACACACTTAAACACACTTAAAGGACTTCTGAAAGAATATAATTAATAAATTGTATTCTTTGAGAAGTCCTTTAAGTGTGTTCATGTTTTTAAAAGGCAATTGGTGTTCTTAAAGGTAAGACCAGAAACAAAATTTTGTCTCCTTTAAATATTTATTTATTAATTTTAATTACTTTCGTATATCTGTTGAGTTATTTATTCCATTTGACATTATATATTGAGTTTTGATTATATACGTCTATTAAATGTAAGCAGTGCTTGTTGTAGACATAAATTTAATTCTAAAAGTTTTTGAATAAAAATTTTTTGAAATTAAAATTGTAGAAGACAAACATATTTCAATATGTTTTAATATTCACTTTTTTTATCGTAAAATAGTGTCTAGTGATGAAGCTCATTTCTAGTTGAACTGTTATGTAAACAAGCAAAATTGCCGTAAATGGAGTGAAAACAATCCTCAAGAAGTTCTGCAGGTTCCATTGCATCCTGAAAAATGCACTGTATGGTGTGCTTTACACACTAGAGACATCATCAGTCCATATTTCTTAAAAACTATGCTGGAGCTAATGTTACAGTGAATGGTGCTCGTTACAGATCGATGATCAATGATTATTTGTTTCAAAATTTGAATAGTATCGACCCAGAAGTATTTTGGTTCCAACTCATGCTGCTTATTTTCTTTGGAGTAATGTCAAGTCATTGGTTTATGCTGATAAACCAGAAACAATAGACGCTTTGGAAGTCAACATAACTCGTGTTATTGATTAAATAAGGCCTGAATTACTCGAAAAAAGGGTCCAAAATTGGTCTGGTCGAATGCGGTTCCTCAGAGCTAGTCGTGGTAGACATATGCCAGAAATCATTTTAAAACATAAATGTCATAAAATATCTTTCAAATAAACAAAATGTTTGGCTTCAATCTTAATTTAAATGTTTTTATTTCAATTTAAAGTTCTATCACCCTGAAAAAAACACCGGATATTAATCAATTTAAATTCGCATCATTTCACTGTTGGGTCGAAAATTAACAGTGCTGTGACCTGAGATGACGTAAGGACGCAGTTACAAAGCCTACACAGAACACAACTGAACTCCTAACTCGTAGAAGCTGAAAAAGCTTCTAAGGGATCTTCACAGAAGATCTAGGAGCATCAAGATAATACAGAGAGACAAGAAAAACTTTGGACAAATTTTACTGTGCTCTGGAACAGAGTATTTTAGCGCAGTCAAATAATTTTTATTCTATTAGATTCTCTACACTTTCTTTTACTAATATGTGAATTTTCAGTTTGATATTACTTTATTTTGTAGAGTGCTAGAATGTCAAACAAACGTAGGGCAATTTTGTAGCTGTTTCGTCAAGGTAATGCAAAATTGTTCGTTAGCTCAATGTGCCTCGACAAACCGTGTCCGATGCAATTTGCCGTTTCAAGGAGCTTGACCATGATGGTCGTCGTCCAGGGAGTGGGAGAAAACGCACTGTCAATACGCCTAGCAATCGCAAAATCGTCAAGAAGCGAGTCAATCGAAATCCGAGGGTCTCCATGAGGAAAAGAGCCTGTGAGATCGGTATCAACTGTGAATCCGTTCGTAAAATGCCCAAAAAGGAGCTCAACCTCAAGCCATACAAGCTCCAAGAAGTTCAACTCTTTACGGATGAAAACAATCGCGTACGAGTCCAAAGGTGCCGTCAACTGCTTCGTCTCGCCGCCGGTCAGCAATGGGGGCTTCACAGACGAGAAGCTTTTCACTTTAGAACAATCCCACAACCACCAAAACGACAGAGTCTGGTCCCAGTACGTCGGCCATCGTTGAACATCGTCAAAATCAGCAATTCGTCATGGTCTGGGGCGGAATTTGCGCCAGCGGCAAAATATCCTTGGTTTTCGTGGATCAAGGGGTCAAAATCAATCAAGAAGTCTACCACTGCGACATTCTAGAGGCCGCAGTACTTCCGTGGGCTCAGCAGCACTTCGGCGACACTCATGGGACCTTTCAACAGGACTCTGCTCTCAACCCAACTACAGCGTGTGGTCGATTCTGGAGGTCAAGGCGTGTGCTAAACACCACAAAAGTTTGGAGTCGCTGAAGAAATCCCTGCGCCGGGAATGGGAGCTGAGGCCCACTGCCGAGAATCTCAACAAGCGTCTGAAGCTATGTATCGCCGCCAAAAAAAAGCCACCTCGAAACCGCTTAAATATATTATTACCAAATGTTTATGTTACTATTATTCGTTGTTGTTTTGTTTAATTTCTTTTGTTTAATAAAGTTAAATGAAGAAAAGGTTGTCCGAGGCAATAGGTAAACCTGAATCTTGGTAAACATTTCGAGTTTCTTCAATTTATTGTTCACTCACCTTAGAACACGACGAATTTTCCTTTTTCTTACGCGGCGTTTCTTCTCGTTCCGAAAAGCTGAGCAGACTATCAACTGGCGAAGTCTCATCGTCCAACAGCATATTGGAAATACTCTCAGCGGCCACGGCTTCAAGGTTAGAATCGGCTATGGTTAAAGTCACCGGCCTGAATTCTTGTTTCAAAGTCAACGACGCAACAGATTTCTTCAGGAAGTTCTTATCGTCCGAGATGGTAAACGAACGATTCCCGACCAGATGTTTATCATCAGAGTCGTTATCTCCCCTTTCGTCCGAGATGATGAATGTTGTGTCGACACATACGTTCTCTTCCATGTCTTTATCTCTGCCGTTATCTGGGATGCTGAACGACAGATTTGCGCGCAAATTCGGTTCTGATTTATTCATGTCTTTATCCTTGCTTTCATCGCTCGAACTCATGGAAATGCTCACTTCGTCGGCCAGGGCTTCACCGCCCAAACCACAGTCGATATCATCCGAACTGGCAGAACTGTAGCCTTTATTGTCTATGACCCTGGTCTTTAGGAAATTCTTCACCGGCGAAGGTTTTGGCTTGAGGAACGATTTTTGTGTTACCATTTGCGGTTTGTGCTGCGTTACGCCCTCCTTTTGGCAAGGTCCGTCGCTGAAACCATCCGAAGACGTTGCGGATATTTTCCTTTTAGCCTCTTTTTCTATTTGTTGCTCGTATGCAAATGTGCGTTCTCTCACCAATCCTGTGTGTTGGAAGACGCTGAAAAAATACAGTTTTTTATGTAAGAGTCCTCATTAGAACCATTCTGGTTTTAAATTTTGAAATCCATCAAGAAGTTTCAATAAATAGAGATCTTCAATACACATTCAACCAAACATATGTGATGACTTATTTATTTTATGAAAATCCATTGTATATTAGAGTTGAACAATATGCACACATCGTCAAGAGTCTTGGCCCCCCCCCCCCCCTATCAACTCAACTTGTTGTTGTTGTTGTTTACAAAGTGATAGTCGACGAGAAAGGGTTTGGAGAGGCCCAGACAGACTAGACGGACTCAATTTCGCCCGGGAAGTTGTGCCATTTCAAGGCGGATCAATAATGTGCTGGGGGGTATAATGTTCGGTCGCCGTACCCCTCTTATTATCGTCGAACGAACAATGACTAGTGCCATCTACGTAGAAGTTCCTTTGCACAACGAATTTGGGAATAACTTCATTTATCACGATGATAACTCCCCACCCCACCGCACACGAAGGGTTCAAAACATTCTTCAAGAGAACAATATCCAGAGAATGAACTGGCCAGCACTCACCAAACATGAATCCAACTGAGCACGTATGGGATTACTTAGGGAGAGCAATATCCAATCGCAAAACCCACCTTCAACTTTTTCCCTAAAGTAACTCTGAATGGAGTTAATATTCCAACAAAGACGAATGTTAAATATCTTGGCATATACCTGAACCAGCGGCTTTAATGGCAGAAGCATATAGACACTAAACGAAAACAATCAGACATAAAGATTCGACAAATGCATTGGCTTATTGGAAGAAATTCAAAATTGATAATGGAAAATAAAATATTACTGTATAAGACTGTCCTTAAACCTATCTGGACTTATGGTATACAACTGTGGCGTTGCACCAAACCATATAGAAGAAAGACCATTCAAAGATTCCAATCCAAAACTCTACGTTTGATAGCCGACGCACCTTGGTATGTCACTAAACAAAGACTCCATGAAGACCTCCAAATACCCTATATAAGAGATGTCATAAAATCCTTATCTACCAACTATCAAGGACGACTGCAGGGCCACCCCAATGACCAAATACAAAACCTCTATATGGAAGGTCTAAACATCTGAAGATTGAAGAAGACATGGCCCGAAGATCTCACACAACACTGAAATAGTAAACGAGTAGAAATGTCATTGAACACTTCACTCCCATGTTTTATTTTAAAACACAATTATTTAATACTTGTACGAGTATATTGTATATATGCGATATATGACAAAACAAACTTTTCATGAACTGAGTTTAGCCCTTCAGGAAGAATGGAATGATATGCCTGAAAATCTCATTAATTGGGCAGTTGATTGGAAGGAGAGGTGGTAATACGGACTATTGAATTTGGATTCAGTTGTGGAATAACTATAATTAATCAAAAATAAATAATCGATAAATTTAGATATTTTCTCATTTTTCCTATTTTGTCCCATCCTGCATAAAGCGAAGATTAACAAACAAAGATTTTCTATCGAATATATTGCAGTTGAAATAGAGGAAAATATTCATCTTATTTCCAGAACATACTACTCTGTCAAGAAAGTACCGGGAATTTTCAATTAAAACAACATTTTTACATTTAATCGTCAAAATTTATTGGGTCGCCTTCAAAATAGGCTCCATTTGCTCCAATACATCTATGCCAACGGCACTTCTAATCATCGAAACATTTTTTATAGGCGCTTTCCGGGATGGACTTTAGCTCTCGCGCCGAATTTTGTTTTATGGCTTCAATCGACTCAAAACGGGTGCCACGAAGGGGCAATTTTAGTTTTGGGAGGAGGAAAAAGTCGCAGGGAGCCAAATCCGGCGAATACGGTGGTTGCTGAAGCACGTTTGTTGAGTTTTTGGCGAGAAAGTCAGTCACAATCGTAGCTCGATGAGAAGGCGCGTTATCGTCATGCAAAATCCATGAGTTGTTCGCCCACAAATTTGGCCGCTTCTTACGGATACGCTCACGCAAACGTTTCATAACGCCTAGGTAATACTCTTTGTTTACCGTCTGACCCTCTGGAACGAATTCGTAGTGCACCACGCCACGGATATCGAAGAAAACAATGAGCATCACCTTCATTTTCGAGCGGCTTTGGCGTGGTTTTTTCGGTTTCGGCTCATTTTTTGCCACCCATTCCGATGATTGCTGGCTTGTTTGCATATCGTACTCGTAGACCCAGGTCTCATCACCAGTTATAATGCGTTCCATGAATGTAGAATCGGAATTACAGCGATCCAGCATGTCTGAAGCAACCTGTTCGCGATGACGTTTTTGAAGAAAATTCAGGTCTTTCGGTACGAGTCGTGCGGCCACCTTTCTCATGCCCAAAATATCAATCAAAATCGTACGTGCGGACTCGTGGGATAACTTAAGATCATGTGCTATCTCTCTCAAGCTGGTACGACGGTTTTCCAGCACCCTTTCCTTAATTTTATCGACGTTATCTTCGATCGAAGCCGTCGATGGGCGACCACTTCACGACCGTCCTTGAAGGCTCTGTACCACTGATATGCACGAGTTTTCGATAGAGCATTATCACCAAAGGCCTTTTGCAACATTTTCAATGCATCGGCACACGATAATTCATTTGCAACACTAAACTTTAAACAAATTCTTTGCTCAACGTAATCACCCATAGTAAAAATCGGCACGCACTCTGACATCGACTGACTCAATCAGCTGTTGCAAACACACTAGTTGACAGATCCCGCTCAAGCTTGGCATAGCAATTAAGGACAGTGGTACCCGCCAGATTTAAATCGATAATTCCCGGTACTTTCTTGACAGAATGTACATTGTTTATTTCTTGAGAAACCTAGGGAGCCAAGACTTTTGACGATGTGTGTATTTCATTAAAATTTTTCACAATTTATTCACTAAGAATGTGGTTTACGACAATCATTACATCATTTTCAAGGGTGTGAGAATTACAGAATGCATTAAGAATAAATGGTATCATATTAAAGAGGAAACGTGGCGTGGTTACATGTTGTGAATCGGGAAGAGTGGGGTAACGATTCATTTAATTAGTTGTTCAGTGTTTGAAATTCGGGGTCTTTATGGCCTTAATTTATTTCCAAACACTTTATTAAGTTGGTCATCACTTTCGAAACTTTAGTTTCCAGTGTGCTTTGTTAAAGGCTTGATAAGTGAGGGGCCTCTATCACAAGAATAGGGATTCTTTTACTATGTCACACCGGTACATCCATCTTTGAATAAAACCAGAAGGCGAAACGCAATAACTTCCTCCCAATTCTTGAGTTAAGAACTTTATATCTCTAACGACACCCCACCAAACTCCTACCTGATTCATGAATTAAGATATTTATAGCTAGAACACCCTATAAAACTACTGTTATGACTCAGCTTGGCAGTTAGAGGGATTGTTTTATTCTGATGAATTCTACCTTCTGTTAAAAAAACTTAACGTTTAAAAACGGCCTGTATAATCGAAGATTATACTTACTTCTTATCACCATTGTCCTTGAGAGGAGTATTCGGTAATTTAGGTAATGGAAGATCTAAATCATCAGAATCCCTCAGTTCATAGTGATTTCCATTCACCATCACGATCAGACTTCTATGTTTCACTTTTCCATCAGTGGTTGATTGCGAAGAGACGTCAAAATCCGTTTCCACATGACTGCCCAAACCGGAATCCTCGGTCAAAGAACCTTCCTTTGATGACTCCTCTGGAGATGTCCTTCTGCATCCGCTGACTGACATCTTCATATTGTTATTGGCGATGGTTTTGGCCGTTTTTGTTTCCATAACCCGTATTGGCTGAGGTTTAGGTAGTTGATTTGTTTGAAGGGTGAATCTTCCAATCTGCAAAAAATTGGTAAATAAGGAAAAATCGAACTGAATTGAATTCTGTGACAACCAAAGACCAAGAAACGGCAAATTGAAAATAAGCCAATGATATCAGCGCATAAACCAAATTATTAATGGCTGTCCGATATTCAGCGATTGTTGAAATGAAATTTGGATTGTTTAAAATTGAAATTCAAAGTTACTTGTTTGATTTATGTGTCAATCAAAATATTGCGATACCTTCATACACCTTTCAAATCTTTTTCTATGTATTTGTAGCGAAAAGAATTTTGCCTGTTATCCTCTGACTGAACCACAAAAAATAATGGACATTTATCGATCAGAAATACTGGATTACTGGATGAATTAATTCAAAGCTGGTTATAGATAGAGTTCTATCTTTATTATTATGTTATATCTATAGTTTCAGCATATGCATACAGGTGCATAGCGTGTGCCTTATGAATTTGACAATTCGCTAGAAAGAGACACTTCGGTGCTAATATCTGTTACCTATACTTCAGTGATGGACAGTACGTCTGTGTTTATGGGATATACAGAAAAGATATAGGTTATAAGTAGCAAAATCGTTTAATATCATCTTAGGGAGTCAATTTTGAAGTGTAATCTCTATATTGTGATGGTATATCAGAGATTAATGTCAGATTTGTAGAAATTATTTGTTATTGTTATTTCTATTATTGTTCCTTATCTCTACTTCTATAAATTTAAATGAAAGGTGATTGGTAAAAATATATTAATCATACTGTAAAATTATCAAATAAGAATCACAGAAAATGAGTCTACGATCAGAATAATAGGTAATCACTTGCAGTAATCTTGAGTAGTTCCTCTGTGTTAGCGAAACGTATCATAATAATAAAATTTCTGAAAAATAACCCTATTTAATATGGGTTTTCATCAGGTAAAAACTTATTCAATTAAATATAACTTTTTACATTAGACATATACCAGTTCAAGGACTAATTGACAGATGAATAACAGGCCTGAGTCCTACATAACCTGATCAATGAATAATTCTTCTATGGTTGAAGCATTAAGCATCTTTCAGACATAGAGAATGGTAGTATCTTGTATCACATGTGCTAAAGGCTTTATCATTCTTACCCTAGTCCAAAAACTTACTACTGCATGGTTTGTTTTTTCTTTTAATGCAGGAGTGTGAGAATAGGCTAGCCTGAAGAGTATTGAATGTTATGTTATATTTTAGGTTGGAAATAAATCGTTCAATGATTCGAACACGATATAATGTTCGTTGGTATTACAGCTTGACATGATTGAAGATCGCTTTTAGAAATTAAACAAGGTTGACACGAATTTGAAATTGCTAATAGACAACACATACATTCTAAAAAGAAATGTAAATTGCTTTAACGATTTATCGTCGAAGAACAAAACGATTTTCATGCAGAAATGAAAAATCCCTTTCAGTAATAAAATTTAAAACTAAACCACTAAAACTGACACATGTTTCCATATTCGTAATTTGATCCATGAACATAACACAGCTATTCTAGGTTGAGATAAGTTTGAAATAAGCCAGGCTCACGTGAATTCAATAAGAGACGCTCGTCTCCTTTTCATTTTTCAGAAATTCTTACTCAATTTCTGCTCAGACTAGACCTCATAACAAACTTACCAGATCGGACTGATTATGAGTGGGAGTTTTGACAGAGGCGGCCGTTCGATTTCTATTATTATCGACGACGCTGAACGACGCCGCGGTCCTGTCGCCTGAGACAGCACTTCTTGAAGCATATTTGTTGCTGGTTCTATTAGAGACCCGGGGGGTGGATGAGCTCTTCGGTCCATTGAAATCCAAACTTTCCGCGTTTAGATCGGCCACCCTGTTCGATCGGTTAACCTGCAACTAAATGACGACACACATTAGTACTCCAGATAAAAATCACTAACTGGTTTTTTAAAAGGAATGATGCAATAATAATAATTCATTTATTCATTTCCAATAAAGTACATATCACAGAATATGAATAAATTTTTAACCCATCAAAAACTTCATGGGGAATAAGGTACAATTTTGTTTAAAAAGACACATAAGTATATATAAATAAAAAATGTATAAAAACAAAACATTAGTCAAACAAACAATTAATAAATAAATTTGGCCAGACAACGTATTCCATAAAAATATATATATATTTTTTTAAGTATTATTCAGGTATGTATTGAGTAGTATGCTTTATTCATTAGGAGACATTTAAATTCATTCTCAAGCTTTATTCGATTTAATTCCTTCATTCTGGACGGCAGTTTGTTGAAAATTTTTTTAGCTAGATGAAAATAGTATGTACTTATTATCGTGGATGTACATTACACAGGTAAATATAAGAATGTACGTCACGGTAAGAATTTTTTCTTTGGAGAATAACTCTCTACAGCTTTATCTACTACTTACGCCACATAGTATTCTCAGTACCTGCTTCTGTTTTATGAATACTTTCTTACTTCCAGACAAATTCCCCCAGAAAAGAATGCGTAATTAAGGACACTATGACAGTAGCTGAAGTAAGTAATCTTGGCTAGTTCAACTCTCCCGTTATTTGCTTTATTCTCCTAACTGCATAGGTAGCTCTTGACAACTTAGGAATCATTTCATCAATGTGAACTGAAAACTTGAGATTTGATTGCAAAAAGACCCCAAGTAGCCTCATGTGATTGCCTGAAGACATCTTTGGTTCAAACAGTAGTCTCTGTGTTTTACCACTGTTCATCATCATTTTGTTTGCGCTGAACCTGGGCTCCTTTTAGTGTCTTCTTGTATTTCTCTTCCAATTCCTGGTTGTCCATCTCTTTATTCAGAAAAGAAGTGTCATCAGCGAAGAGGACGGTTTGATCTGATTTCACATTAGCTGACAAATCATTTATGTATATCACAAACAAAAGGGGACCCAACACAGAACCATGATTCACAGTCTCCCAAGAAGAAGACCTGCCTTCCAAGCTTGTTTTCTGCATCTTGTTTGTCAGATAACTTTTCATCAGGTCAAGAGTCTCACCTCGATTCCATAGTATTCAAGCTTGTTTAAAAGCACTAAGTGTGAAATACTATCAAAAGCCTTGGATAAGTCACATGCCTGTAAACTAGATTTTTGTTCCCCATACAAAGGTTCCCCTATATTTTCAAGCACCTCCTTCATTGACGTCTTTTTGCAGAAAACTTTGTGCCTTACAACATGGTTATGAGGCAACACAGTGTATTATGTTAACATTTTCTATGTCATTTGTGTTCAGTAGGCAGTGCCATTGAATCAAGGAAAGGTACACACTTCAACAACGTTTAGAAATTATTAAATTACCTTATCAGCTGTCAAAATTGGATTACCTTAGTGAACTAAGTAGGCTACCTTAGTCAACTAGACAGGTTACCTTAGTTAACTAAATAAACTTACGTTGCTTTGCCTGAAACCAAATCTGCCAATCCTCTGAGTAGCAATTCCCTCCTTTTTTGGTGGTGGTAACCTTGGCGTCGATCTCCCATTGGTTTGGAAATTTGCGGTTAACGATTTTGTGTCCTTATCGTTCCCGTTTGAGTCTAAAGAATCTGTGAAGGCCAAACGTCTGCCCACGTTTTGGTTTGATGAGTTGAACGTAGAGGGCGCAGTCAGAGGACGACGCTTGAAGCCGAAGGATGTAGCAACTCCCTTTGAAGTCATAAGGGGGTTTTTCTTCATTGAGCTGCTGTGCCTACGATTCTCATCCGGGCTCTGTAAATGAAAAATGGGTTCAATTGAAATGCATTCACATTTTCGTTAGAAAATTTTGCTTTAATAAATGTCGTACGTAGACATTAATTTCATAAATTTCTGGTTTGTCACCACAACTGGCTCTTTAAGGGTGATTCATTTAGAGGTACCTTTTATGGTGGGGATTTGATTGCAGATTGCGCATGCTTCGTGTTAACTGAAGTGCCACTTCTGTTCAGTTATTTCATTCATAATGAAAAGTTTTAGCCTGGCGCATTGTCTACAAATTGTTCAACTTTATCACGGAAATGAGCGTTCTACGTGGAATGTGTATCAAGCAAGCCTGTCAAGAGCCCAACGACTAAAACGGGAACAATTCAGAAGGTCGGTCGGCTTCAGTTGAATTTTGTAAGCTGTTGAAGAAAGATCATTACGTAAAATACGCCATGTTGTTGAGAACGGCGACGGATCGACACTTCACGGTCTTCGCGTACACTCTCCGCTACCGCTCCGATAATTTCTTCACTACGTGCTTGGTGTGGTCTAGTATTATCCAGTAATGAAAATTGGGTCTCAAACTTACGGATGGTAGAGTTAATTGTGCGTTCGGTAGGCCGATTATGAGGACCATAACTTGCTCTAAGCGCCCGATAAACATTCCTTAAAGAACGCCCATTTTCCTATTAAAGTTGAACAATTTGTAGACGCTGTGCCGGGCTAAGTCTTCCTATTATGAATTGTCAAACACTATTAAACAGAAATAGCACTTCAGTTAACACGA
Organism: Megalocaria dilatata; assembly: GCA_034642435.1. Taxonomy (NCBI): domain Eukaryota; kingdom Metazoa; phylum Arthropoda; class Insecta; order Coleoptera; family Coccinellidae; genus Megalocaria; species Megalocaria dilatata. The sequence goes on along the minus strand of CM067860.1, from coordinate 47,609,817 downwards.
GGCATTCGCAATCTGCAATTAAATCCCCACCACAAAAAGTACCTCTAAATGAATCACACTTTAGTAAGATGAATTCTGTTTTTAATATAATATTTTTGGTTTTTACTTAAAGTTTACAGAATTGGAGACAAAACAGAAGTACTTTATTTTTACCTTTTCTCTTTTTTAAATTTTTTGGTTATATTTGAAGTGAAGTTCAATATGTAAATTTGAAGAAGCCGAAACAATTGTCGTTAATTAATAAATTGTGGAACTAGTTTTTATTATTTTATTAAATGAATTTTTTATTTGATGAAAACAGTCAATCAAGAACTGGGCAAGGAACTGAAGCTTTTTATTTTTTAGTATAAGTGTAACCCCAGGTTTTTTTCACAAGACTGATGAATGAATAATCAATTCAATTTTAATAACTTTCATTAAAACCTGACAATCGGTTTTCAACCTTGATTTTCTAGAAAGTACAAATAAAATGAGTTTTAATAAAAATATTTTCATCTTCAGAACGCTTAAAACGTCCTAAAACATTTAAGATTTCAGGGATCTCTAAGAACTGCATGATAAAAGTCTATTGAAATATCGTTGAAGATTTTTACGAAATGAATGATTTCTGTGGAAAATTTATTTAAATATTTTCAAAGACAGGAAAGATAAAAAATTTAAATTATCATCATCTTAAATCAAGAAAGTTTCAGCAGAGGTGCAACTTAGAAATTTGCAAAGATCAGTAGAAAACATTAGTATTAATTCTAGTTTTAAAAAAGGTATCTTCATTCCAGGAACATAGCCCATAACAAATATTTTTCGACTTTAACTGAACATTTAATACATAATCGGCTTCATTTCTACTTACGCAATTTTCCTTTGCTCCTGTTTCAAGAATATCGAATCTTCACTGTTGTCGATTAATTCACATTATCTGTGTTGAATTGTATTCATTGTTTTATAAACAACGCATTACATATGTAACATAACAAATTAATTAAAACATTCATAGAACATTTCCATTAATCACAAGATTAAAAAAACGTCATTTTGGTTAGAGTTGTGAAATATCGGGAAAGATTCAAGAACAGTTCTTACTGAGACCAAAAAGTTTGTGTATTTCTTGTACACAATGTCTTAGTTGAAATTGATGATTAGAAAAGACAATAACTAAGAAGAAATTAATTCGGCTGATCTGTACAAAATATGTAGAACATTCTATTACCATTTTTTTTCAGTTTTCAACTTAAGTTATATTTTTTGAATAACATTTTTATACAGTCTATTATTGACGACGAATAACGGTTATTAGTCGCTATTTATTTTAAAATAAATTAATTAGGTTGATCTGTACTAAAAATCATTCATGAGGAGTATGAGCTATGGTAATAGAAAGTTCTAGAAATCGAGACAGTGTAACATACATCTGTATAACAATTCTATACCTAAACAAACTCGACAAGGTTTTGTAGATACAGAGGCGAATTGTAGACATGCGCACGTTTCAAACAGATTAGTTTTCGTCAGTGCAATGTATGCTAGTAACTCCAAATCTGTCAAGTATCTATATTCGCTATACACAGAGACTCCAAGATATTAATAATACACTAGCGCCATCTAGAGTATGCAAAATACATACACAAAGAGTCTAAGATATCAATAATACACTAACGCCATCTAAAGTGTGCAAAATACATACAAGAAATACCTTTGCGAGTTGATTCAAGTAAGGAAATGTTTTCTCGTATTTTCACGTTACCAACGCAGAATATGAGGAATGTTTATTCTGCGTTGGTAGCGTGAAAATATCGAGAATACATTTCTTTACTTGAATCAACTCGCAAAGGTATGTCTTGTATGTATTTTGCATACTCTAGATGGCGTTTGATTTCATCAATAACACGAGTTATGTTGGCTTCCTAAGCGTCTATTGTTTCTGGTTTATCAGCATAAACTAATGACTTGACATAACCCCCAAAGAAACTAATCCAGTGGAGTTATGTCGCATGATCTTGGAGGCCAATTAATTGGACCATATCTCGAAATAATGTTATCGCCAAATCTTTCTTTCAATAAATCAATTGTTACGGTAGCAGCATGAGGTATAGCACCATCTTGTTGGAACTAAAACACTTCTGTGTCGATACCATTGAAATTTTGAAACAAATAATCATTGATCATCGATCTTTAACGAGCACCATTCACTGTAACATTAGCTCCAGCATCGTTTTTAAAGAAATATGGACCGATGATGCCTCCTGCGTGTAAAGCACACCATACAGTTCATTTTTCAGGATGCAATGGAACCTGCAGAACTTCTTGAAGATTGTCTTCACTTCATACGGCAATTTTGCTTGTTTACATAGCCGTTCAACTAGAAATGAGCTTCATCACTAAACACAATTTTACGATAAAAAAGTGGATCAACTTCAAGCTGTTCTAAGGCCCAATCATCACACAAACGACGCTTATTATGGTCAAGTGGCTTTAGTTCTTGAACCAGTTGGATCTTGTATGGCTGTAGACCAAGATCTTTACGGAAAATTTTCCATGTGGTGAATGCACAGTCCAACTTGTTGTGAACGTCGACGAATAGACAAATCTGGATCATCGTTAACACTATGACTTACAGCAGCGATATTTTCTTCTGTACGTACAGTTCTTTGTCTTGTTGTTGTTGCACCGAGTAGAGGAAATGTTGTCCGAAATCTATGGATAGTTCGACGAATAAGCTGCTCTGATGGACGATTATGTAAACCATAAATTTCACGAAGTGTTCTATAAGTTTGGAGAATAGAACACTGATTTTGAAAATGAATCTCAACAATTTGTAAACGTTGTTGCGGCGTGTATCTTCCCATGATAATTTGTCAATACTGAACAGACATGTCAAAACAACATGGCTTCTACCTTCTGTCAAATCACAGTTATCCTATCGAAAGTTCTATCACTTTAAAAGAAAACACCCGATATAACAGAATTACCTGTTTGATATTTGAGAAAAAAATGGATTCACTTAAAGGAGTTGAAACCGAAAAAAATCTTTTAGAATTGATCAACGTGTTGCCGTGAAATGAATGGAATTTCGTTATGCTTATTGCGAAAAGCATTACAGCCAATCGGAGAGTGGCAATTCATTATCGCATGTGAAACAACCATTAAGGTATCAATTTTTATTATTCGCGAACTAGTGATAATACAGCATTGCGGCAAAAACTTTGATGGGACACGATGAACTTCATCTATTGGGCATTTTTACAATTTCGTACGAAAAAATGTCCTTTTTGAGTCAAATGCTGAAAATTTCAATTATAATGATTAGACAAACAAATTACTCTGTTTTAATTATTGCCAATAATTTTATTAACATAGAAAGATAATTTAAGACAGTCGGGCACTACGGCTTTAGAGGTTATGAGAATATACATCTACCACACTTATAATTTGTATTCCAACAGTGGTGCCACGATGCGCCGATGTTCCTTCTTTTTCCGGCAATAAGAGTGACATTGATACTAAACCGGAAATTCAATTTTGTGGAAAACATTCTACTTATATTTTCGGCTATTTCGATTGTCACCGTTGCCTGGGACTTTTCAAAGCATTAGGGGTTTCACAGGTATTAAATCGGGTTAGAAAAATTATCCTCAATCACACATGAAGCAAACACGAATACCTGCAAATCTGGTGGACGCTCGTCCATCAGGAGCTCGGCAAAATTATCCATTATCGCACTTCACGCTCACCATCAAAGGAATCTTATCACTCACTCGGAAAAGCTGTCAGTTTTCCAAATGGGCCTGAGGTGAAAGAACAATGAGTCATATCGGAATATTCCAGCGAAAGCGATATGTAATTGCGTCTGAGTCTTTGGTAAATTGATCGTGTTCTTACCCCCGATGCGTCGTCGTTAGAGCATGCGCGCTAGCGATCGATTCTGCAAATTTTCCAGACGTGTATTGGCAGAAGATCAAAACTGGGGGGATGAAATTGATCCAGTCGTATTATTTTGGGGAATTCCTTCGGTCCCGAAGGTAGCCGCAAATGGGAAAGGTCAGCGATTTTAGCTTACAGCCCGATTTGGGGTGGTAAAACGTTGCCTTCGATGCCACCACAGACTAATGTAATTATTTTACTTTAAGCGCATGGACTACACGGTAATGAAATTTTTAGACTTAAAAATAACCAAAATTAGCAATAGACATGATTCTTCGATTTACCGCAAACAAACACAAGCAGACTGCACAATACATTACTCTTCAAATTACCGCATATAGCCCAGTCATATTAGGCGAAAGATAATAAGCTGTAAATTGGTATAAGCCTTTGTTTTGTCGTTCTAAATGTTGTCTCAAAAGTCACAAATGTTATCGTGTCCCCGCGATATTGAAGGTCAAAAGTCATAAAAATAGGTTTTCGCAAATATCTCGCTTTCTGTTGCTTAAATGAGATTTGCACTTATTTTAAAAGTTGTAAAGTATAAAATTCTCTACAAATTTTGTTTGAACTTTTTTTTCATACGATCGACCGTTTTTGCGGTAGACCGCGAAGAGTGCGCTGCGTACAGTCATATATGGCCTAATGCAAGGTCAAGCGTGAGTTACGGTTATCAGTACGTTGTATAAAGTTAATTATTTACTAAAAATTGTAATTATTAAAGAATGCCCATTATTTATATACTAATTATTTATATTTAATTAAAATAAGTGATTTTTACTTGATAGAAGGGATATAACAAAATTTGAATACCAAAACAGATTTAATCTGTCAGTCTTCTACAATTTTAATTACAAAAAAAAAGACATTGTTTAATAATTATAATTTTTTAGTAAATAATTAACTTTATACAACGTACTGATAACCGTAACTCAAGCTTGACGTTGCATTAGGCCCTATATGACTGTACGCGACGCACTCTTCGCGGTCTACCGCAAAAACGGTCGATCGTATGAAAAAAAAGTTCAAACAAAAGTTGTAGAGAATTTTATACTTTACAACTTTTAGAATAAGTGCAAATCTCATTTAAGCAATAGAAAGCGAGATATTCGCGAAAACCAATTTTTGTGACCTTTGACCTTCTATATCTTAAGACGCGGACACGATAACATTTGTGACAACATTTAGAACGACAAAACAAAGGTTTATACCAATTTACAGGTTATTATCTTTCATTCCGAGGTTGACCTCTTTATTTACCTAATATGACTGGGCTAATATCACAAATTAGCAGCATACAATAGTATTTTGTATAGACTGGTTAACGTACCTATGTCACAGAAGAATTTTGAGAAGAGTTAAATATAGTCCGTCTAGAAAGTATCCGGAATGTATTGTTTTTCATAATTTTAATATACTTCTTTTTTGTAACATTCTAAGACAAAAGTAACGTAACACTATTTGTCAAATATTATTGATTGTCAACAGGTATACAATTTATGAAATAATGTCGCAACTAGAAAAATGAAAACAGCGTCACGAAATAAATCATTCAGTCAGTTTCACAGTTCTGGTTTACCATCACAGAAAATTATGAAGGTTATCAAGTTTCGGGTGTACCTCGACGTTTAGTCAAGTGTTTACAGTTAAATGGAGGTTGTATAAGTAAATAAGATGAATATTTTGTTATGATTGTCTAATTCAAGAATTAATAATTACGTATACTAAATAATTACAATTGAGCTTTATTTTTTTCAGGATACTTTCAAGACGGACTATATAATCAAACAAATTGCAGTAAATAATGAATATAACCCATCAATTATCGACACAGTATTAAATAAAATTCAATAAAAACAATCCATGTCATTAGTTTACACACAAATTAGGATAAAAATGAAAATTTTATTTGCTTACCGTATATAGGACGAAAATTTGAACTGATAGCGAGATATTTGAAGAAAAATCAAAATCTTAATATTTCTTATAAAACCATAAATTCTCTAGGTAAAAAGTTAAAAAAATAATAAAGATATCGTCAATAAGAACAAAAGATCAGGAGTATATAGGTTAACCTGCGGTACATGTCCATTGTACATTGACCGAACAGAGCTTTAGAGAATAGGATCAATGAACATCATTCAATGGTTAAAAATAAATTGAATTCCACCTATGCCAACCACCTACAAGAATTAGAACATGATTTTGGCTATAATTTCGAAGTTCTCCATATCAAGAACAAATGCAATAGACTGGACCTTTTAGAAGCACGAGAAATAAACCGCCATGATAAAATATACATTTTACTTAACGATCAGACAGATTTGAACCAATCCTCGTTATTGAACCTTTTTGAATAAATTCTGAAAATTCCCAAAACAAACCTTCATTTTATCATGTTCGTTTTACTCAGACTTGTATTTAAGGAGAGCGATTTTCTAAAAGTAGTTAGCATACTCGCCTAATAAAATGTTTTACTTTAAACCATATACTACACGGTATTTTATCATTTGTTTGTTTTGCGAGTGTATGCACGGTAAGAAATCTTAGGGGATGCGTTTTATATTTATATTCATTCCATGGATGAGGCAACAGAATATATATAATTATTCTAAAATTTTATATACATATAACACATTTTTGTAGGAAAAAATTCATCAAACAATATACTCACTTTTGTTAATTTCCGCTGGTAACGAGTCATTTTGAGAAAATGTGTGGTCACAAGGCACTAACTTTGCTATGAAGTCTATCTAACGATTTCTCACCTTCAACTGAAGCTGAAGTCAATGTATTTATATGGACATATTAACATAAACTAGCAAAAAGTATTGTCAATGGAACTGTCAAAAATTACTGAGAAATACTGTAACAGTGCAAGGGGCTCTGATACAATGAATTGATCCTAGACCTGTATTTTTACCTGTATACCAAGTGGATCAAGTAAAGAGTAAATATTTTTGACAGTTACGACAAATGTGTCGTATAGCTGCAATGGTCAGTTTGTTACTAAGAATCACATGAAGAAAAATAATAATAATACTGCCTTGACCTAAGGTAATTCAACGCGCAATTACATTAGAAGTTGAATGAATTTTATCACAAGTTGATGTTAATTCAAGTATTTAGAGAAATTGGTAATTAAAAATTTCGGAAGAAGTCATCTTTCGAATATATCTAAATTTTTTGTCTGATTTTGTGACTTTAGCAAAGTAGTCTATGACCTTCGACTAATACAGTTTCAAAAAAAGACTTCGTGGTAAATCAGTTATATAGCTGGTTTGAATTAGACCCGAGATATTCAGAATTTATTGAAACAAGATTCCCATGAAATTATGTATGAATATCGTTATTGGACCTCACTGGATCCTTATTGTTTGGGATATTCAGGATATATTATTTGCTAATAATTCTCTGGATTCCGGGTTAAAAATTTTTCCGCTCACTACTTTATCTTTCTATTTGAGCAAAACTAAAATCTCTAAGGTATTTCTCTAGATAGTTACCGCGCTTATAAACAGCCAGCTGGACAAAATTGAATTCGACCACGAAATCTTCATCAACAAGTCTAATTTTGCTTAGGACCAATTTAGTTCCAAGGTTTGTCGTGAATTTTATGATAAAATGTAAACAGTCAAAAATTGTTATAATCCAAGAAAATAATAAACTGAAAAAATATTCTAAATGAAGAATGAAAATCTAAAATTAACCAAATAGCTGTAGAAAAGGGACTTTTAATGAAAAAGTTTTATATGGAATTTAATGCTTTTTTGTTTTAATATTTGTCCTATACACTTCATGCATTAATTAAACTAATATCAAAAGAGTTGAATTAATTGCAACATTGGTTTTTAATAAGTGTGTCCGACTCATAAATCATCACGATTATTGTAGCCAATCGAAACTAATTGAATCTTTACAGCAAGTCAAATTTAACTTAAAAACCGCAATGGAAGTTATAAACAGGTAGTTGGAATACATGGAATTGAAGAAATAAATAGAATAGCTGCTATTTATTGGAATTTGTAAACAGTTTTGCTTACCTCTGGAGGGTTATAACAAGTAGAAGTGTAAAGGCACTTAAAGTTAAGTAGGGGTAGCTTAGAGTGAGGTAGCAAAATATATGCCTCGAAAGTACTCAATGAAATTCTTATATTTAACAGTATAAATCAAATTGAAGAAAATAGAATTTTTATCGGTTCGGCATTGAAAATTTGCACACTATTTGGCAAAAGGTTGTTGATAACGAAGTAATTACTTATTAATTAATTATTGATTGAAAATTCAAACTTGTTGATAATTTATTCGTTTGGAAAAGCGGTCCATCTATCTGGTGCTTTTTTCAGGGGATAGAACTTTAAATTGAAATAAAAAACATTAAAATTAAGATTGAAACCAATTTTTTTTTAATTAAAAGATAATTTCATTACATTTATGTTTTAAAAATAATTTCCGGCATATGTCCACCACGACTAGCTTTGAGGAACCGCATTCGACCAGACCAATTTTGGACCACTTTTTCGACTAATTTCATCAATAACAAGAGTTATGTTGGCTTCCAAAGCGTCTTTTGTTTCTGGTTTATCAGCATAAACCAATTACTTGACATAACCCCAAAGAAAATAATCCAGTGGAGTTATGTCGCATGATCTTGGGAGGCCAATTAATTGGACCATTTCTCGGAACAATGTTATCACCAAATATTTCTTTCAATGATTAAATTGTAACGGTAGCAGCATGAGGTGTAGCACCATCTTGTTGGAACCAAAACACTTCTGGGTAGATAGCATTCAAATTTTGAAACAAGTAATGATTGATCATCGATCTGTAACGAACACCATTCACTGTAACATTAACTCCAGCATCGTTTTTGAAAATATGGACCGATGATGCTTCCAGCATGTAAAGCACACCATACAGTGCATTTTTCAGGATGCAATGGAACCTGCATAACCTCTTGAGGATTGTTTTCACTCGATATACGGCAATTCTCCTTGTTTACATAGCCGTTCAACCAGAAATGAGCTTCATCACTAAACACAAGTTTACGATAAAAAAGTGGATCAACTTCAAGCTGTTCTAGGGCCCAATCAGCAAACAAACGACGCTTATTAGGGTCAAGTGGCTTTAGTTCTTCAAACAGTTGGATCTTGTATGGGTGTAGACAAAGATCTTTACGCAAAATTTTCTATGTGGTGGATGCACAGAGTCCAACTTGTTGTGAACGTCGACAAATATACAAATCTGGATCATCATTAACACTATGACTTACAGCAGCGATATTTTCTTCTGTTATCTATCAATAGTTCGACGAATAAGCTGCTATGATGGAAGATTATGTAAACCATAAATTTCACGAAGTACTCTATAATAGAACACTGGCGAATAGAACACTGATTTTGAAAATATATTTCAACAATTTCTAAGCGTTGTTGCGGCGTGAGTCTTTTCATGATAATTTGTCAATGCTTACTGAACAGAAATGTCAAAACAATATGGCTTCTACCTTCTGTCAAATCACAGTTATCCCTATCGAAAGTTCTATCACTCTGAAAAAAACACCCGATATTATTTGAATAAACATATGGAAATTTTTAAATTATGTTTTTTACCATATCAAGAATTTTCTAATCGAATTCAGCGTTACCATCGTTTACATTATAACTTTTTCTGGACGAAGAGCAATAGTCTGCAATGATTCTTGGGTTAAGCGTAGACTCCAATACCCAACAGAGCATCATTACTTTCTAAAGCAGGCGCACAGCCTCCTTAAAGATATTTTTTCTCACACGGCAAGTTAAATTTGATTAAGTATGTTGATGTCTATCTGATATGTGGGAAGAAAGTCGGGGAATATTAAACAGCAGGTTGGCAAAGTCCAAAGAAGAACGGTACTAGTTAGGTGATCTGAGTAGGTGCCCTCGTTCAAGATCGAAAATGAATGGAAAGGCCATTTCACTTTATGATCCCTCGATTGGATATCTCCGTGCTTTATACACGCTTTAACTTCATACGATTTCTCAATATTTCTTTTGGCATCAAAATGCATCAATATCATCTATTTTGAAATGATTTGAAGTAAAACACTTTATTTCCGCTTATTTTTATTTTTCAACGACAATTGTTTCGTCAATTACATATTGACTTCGTCAGGTGAGTATGGTAACTGTTACCATACTCACCTGACGAAGTCAATATGTAATTGACGAAACAATTGTCGTTGAAAAATAAAAATAAGCGGAACTAAAGTGTTTTACTTCAAATCATTTACGATGAATTTCCGTCAAGTAGAGACCGAAACAATCAAGAATCATCTATTTTTGCACGCTGGTTGCTTACTGATGGAGAATCAAGGGCCAAAAGTAATTTTTCTCGGTCGGGCCGTTCGTAAGGACGCTAACATTCGAACGGAACGAGCTAGTACCTTGAAATTTTCAGAAAAAGTTTGGGGTCTGAATAAATCTGCTAGGTTCGTTAATGGACGAAAATCGGTTTGATAGTTTCGCAGTTATTCACGTTTAAAAAATGTTCATACTTTCCGAATATATTCGAAATTACGGGTTTGATCGACCTGAAATTCGGCATTCAGAAGTAGAATGATAACGCGAATGTTCGTGCCAAATTTCATGAGGTTTGTGAGGTTAGAAGTTAAAAAAAAAATTCGAACCATCAACGTTAAGCGCTACCTTAAACACTATAACTTTCAAGCGGAAAACGATAGAGACTTAAAACTTTCGAAGTAGGTTTGAGGCTTGGATATCTGGATTGAGTTCGTTACTGGACACAATCAGTCCAGTGATTTCACAGTTAATCAGATTTGAAATTTGACTCATTTTCATTAATATTTTCCAAACTACAAATCCGATAGATCTAAAATTTGGGGTGTAGAAGAATTATAATAACGCACATGTTCCTAAAAAAATTCATAAGGACCGTATGATTACAAGATTCAAAACAAAGACAAAAATTTTGTACGCCTAGCAGAGTTGAGCGCTGAAGAAATCATAGCAACAGTCCCACGATTGAGTTCAAATCTACATATAGATGTAAAATAATGACAAAAAGACTAAAACAAAATTTCGTGAAGATTGTATGATCAGAATTCCAAAAAAATTAAGGATCGAGGGTAATACGAACTACTCACAACATGATGAAATTATTGGAAAAAAAGTCAGAATCTTGTAAATTGATGTGAATAAGGAAGTTTGTTGAAAGATCTTTAATTTCTTGAATATCAAACAGAATAATTCTGCTGACTTCACTACAAATAAAATAATAAGATGCGGTTTTTTACTTGATAAAAGGATAATTACAAACTTTGAGTATCAAAACAGATTTAAGTTATTCTTCTACAATTTTAAATTAATAAAATATGGTGAATTTTGATTTTTATACGTCTATTAAATATAAGCAGTGCTTATTATTAGACATTTATTTAATTCTAAAAGTTTTTAAAAAAATTTTTGAAATTAATATTGTAGAAGATTAACAGATTGAATATGTTTTGATATTCAAAGCTCACTACAAATTTTGTGTTGTATCCATAAAGTGTTTTATTAAGTAAGTTTAATCAATAGTTTATATTTTCTTTAGATTCTTTTATTTCTTTTGATGCTGTGTGATGGGTGTTAATTCTACATGTTTACTAAATTGAAACTGTGTTTTCTAAGGTATTTATTCAATTTAATTTTGACATTTTCGGGAAAGAAATTCATAAAATTTAAATTTGTAGCCTTCTATCATGTAAAAAAACCTCTTTTTTATTAGAAATTTAATATGCTCACTGTGTGGTAAATTCGATAATTATGTTAATTTATTGTTTGCTTATTTTTTCGTTTCTCTTTGTAGTTTTTTTCGTGGGTTGTGTGAAGTAGCACAGACTAGATTTTGCTCCATATTCCTTTATTGAAGGTGTATAAATAAAGACACAATTATTATTATTAAGATTCCTTAGAAACTGAGAGGTTTCCGCAGAAGATATTTCTCGAAATAATGTATCGGGTGTTTTTTTTAGAGAGATAGAATTTTAAATTGAAATAAAACACATTTAAATTGATATTGAAGCCAAATTTTTTTTATTATTCAAAAGATAATTTTATGACATTTATGTTTTAAAAATAATTTCCGGTATGTCCACCACGACTAGCTCTGAGGAACGCATCCGACCAGACCAATTTTGGACCACTTTTTCGAGTGATTCAAGCCTTATTTCATCAATAACACGAGTTATGTTTCTGGTCTATCAGCGTCTATTGTTTCTGGTTTATCAGCATAAATCAATGGCTTGACATAACCCCAAAGAAAATAATCCAGTGGAGTTATGTCGCATAATCTTGGAGGCCAATTAATTGGACCATTTCTCGGAATAATGTTATCACCAAATATTTCTTTCAATGAATAAATTCTTACGGTAGCAGCATGAGGTGTAGCACCATCTTGTTGGAACCAAAACACTTTTGGGCCGATACCATTCAAATTTTGAAACAAATAATTATTGATCATCGATCTGTAACGAGTAGTGAATGCACTGAAACGTTAGCTCCAGCATCGTTTTAAAAGAAATATGGACCGATGATGCCTCCAGCGTGTAAAGCATACCATACAGTTCATTTTTCAGGATGCAATGGAACCTGCAGAATTTTTGAGGATTGTTTTCACTCTATATATGGCAATTTTGCTTGTTTCAACCAGAAATGAGCTTCATCACTAAATAAAATTTAACGATAAAAAAGTGGATCAACTTCAAGCTGTTCTAGGGCCAAATCAGCAAAAAAGCGACGCTTATTATGGTAAAGTGGCTCCACTTCTTGAACCAGTTGGATCTTGTATGGGTGTAGACCAAGACCTTTACGCACAATTTTCCATGCGGTGGATGCACAGAGTCCAACTTGTTGTGAACGACAAAGAATAGACAAATCTAGATCATCATTAACACTATGACTTACAGCAGCGATGCTTTTTGCTGTACGTACAGTTCTTTGTCTTGTTGTTGTTGTCGTTGCATCGAGTAGAGAAAATGTTGTCCGAAATCTGTCGATAGTTCGACGAATAAGCTGCTCTGATGGACGATTATGTAATCCATAAATTTCACGAAGTGCTCTATACGTTTGGCGAATAGAACACTGATTTTTGAAAATAAATTTCTACAATTTGTAAACGTTGTTGCGACGTGAGTCTTTTCATGATAATTTGTCAATGCTTACTGAACAGAAATGTCAAAACAACATGGCTTCTACCTTCTGTCAAATCACAGTTATCCCTATCGAAAGTTCTATCATTCTAAAAAAAACACCCGATATTTGTAGTCACAACGGCAATGAAGTCAGTAAAACTTATAATATTACAGTATTCATTTAACGAAGAGAGCAAAAACATTTTACTTAAATTAGTATTCATTACAGAAGTCAACATTTTAGAACTATGTTATCCAATGCAAATTTTAGAAAATGAAACAATATTCATTTGCTGGGCAGTGCAATAAGATGTTTCAAATGAGTAATCTTATATAGGATATAAAAAATGAATTTTTTATAGAAATCATTTACACAACTCTATAGTCATAGATATAACCACTTAGCTAAAATATCGAAGTTGCCTTAACATCCTCAAGAGTCTTGGTAGAGATTTTTTTGGAAGATTATTCAAATAATAGGTAGACCGAAAAGAAATGTACCTTTTTTAAATTAAATTCAAACGAATAAATTATTAAAATAATATTATATTAATTCGGCTGATCTGTACCAAAAATCATCAACAATTAATTGAATTTTCTATTACCGTAGCTCATACTCTTTATTAATGAATAAATTATTAACAAGTTTTCATTTTTAATCAATAATGTCATCACCTTCGTTATCAAAAACCTTTTGAATCTAGTGTGCAAATTTTCAATGCAAGACCGATAAAAATCCATTGTTTTTTTAGTAAAATATCTCGAGATTTTAGACATCAACCAAATTTTCAAACTTTTTGTCACTAAGAAGATATTGTAGCTATCGGAATAAATGAAAATCCGAGGATGCGATATCGGGCAAGTATGGTAGGTCAGGCAGTAAATCCCACTTCAATTCATTAATTTTTTCCAAGGTTCGTCTTGCAAATTGCGGTCTTGCATTGTCGTGTTGTGATTAGTACATTTGATCCAATTATTCACAATAAAGATCTGCATTTACAGTTTGTCCAAGTTTCAGCACTTCATAAGGAATAATTCCGCGTATACTCCATCAAACACACAGAAGCGCCTTTTTTGGATTGCACTGTGCAAGACCAACCTTGGTGAATTGGGGTGAGTGGTACTGCTTCACCCACCATACTAACCCGATATCGTACCCTCAGATTTCCATTAATTCCGATCGATACAACGCTTTCTTCTGGTAAAAATTTGGACGATGTCTAAAATGCGACATTACTGGTCCACCTATTATTAATCTAGTGACAAATGTTTCAAATCGGGAAAATTTATTGAAACCTCTATATAGAGCTGTAAAGCTCCTGACCATAAGTCAGTACATTTGTCATTCTCCTAATACAATTTGTAATTTTATTGTTTGAAAATTGTAAGAGAAGTGAAGTGGAACAAATGTGTTGGCTTTATTTGAGCGACTGAGTTCAGATTAAGCTTAGGAAACATCGCAATATTCTTACCTCCAATTTGGCATGTTTCTTCTTCGAAGGTCTATTGTGCGCACCTGCAGCGGATGCAGCAAATGCACCAGCCGCTTTTCGCGACATACATTGGCCCATGTGATAGTGGAGTATCCTTTCGGTTATCTGCAGAAAGAAATAAACGTCAGACTTTCTTCGATGAGGCAATATGCATCCGCAAGGCAGCCTATAGTTTCCCTCGATTTCACATTTCGGTCAAATAGCCTTCAAAACAGAGTGAACTGACACCTCTGGATATGCGATCATTGGCTTATGCTAATAAAACAGCAACGATAAAGGCTTTGTAATTGAATTTTGTTCATGTTATTCATGAAATATGGCCAGAATTGTTCAAAATATAATTTTAATACGCTGGGTGGAAAGTTACCTCTAAATAAAATAATAAAAAGCAAAGTCGTAAAGTTAAAAGCTTTTACGCGCTTGTTCAACAATCAATTTCTCCTGAAGCTTTCAAATCTGTGAATGACTCCTCAAAGAAGCTGAATAAATGTTTATATAGTCCGTCTAGAAAGTATCCGGCATTTATTATTTTTCATAATTTTAATATACTTCTGTTTTGTAACATTCTAAGACAAAAGTAATGTATAAAATACATTGTGCAGATAGTCGGCTATGGCCAAAGTTGCATGACAACACACACTATTTATCAAATATTGTCAACAGATATACGATTTATGAAATAATGTCTCAACTAGAAAAAAGAAAACAGAATATTTGTGTAGAAAAGATTTCGAAACGTTGAAAAATTAGTACAACTGACTGAACCGGGAAAAAATGCTGTATAAAAAGAGGATAAAAAATGGCCTGGATATGAGGCATAGACCAATTTCAGGAAGACCGCGTAAGATTAAAGGTAACAATTTGAACGCTTTGTTGGCCTTAAAACGGCACAAACCGAGCCTGAGGTTTCGCAAATTGGCTATTAAATTTGAAAATCAACGAAATATAAAAGGATATAAGAAAAACAAATGTTTACTTCCGCTATTTTATTGATTTTCACGACAATTGTTCCGTCATACCATGACTTCATCAGGTGAGTATTAAAACTGAGGTATACAATGCAAAACATGACCTTAAATACACAGCTCTGGTACAAAAAATAGAGGGGTGGAAAGAGATGGTTTACAATCAATGAAAAATATTAAGTAGGGGGGATCTGTTTAAATCTATTTGATCATTCAATAAAATTTGTCTTTTATTATATCTATTGATCTCTAAAGTTTCTAACAGATTTAGTTTCTGATTTTTGTTTTCGATATGAAATATTTCATAGTTCATATTAAAATTATGACCAGTCTCTAACAAATGGTTGGCATAAGTTGAATTTGGTTTATTATTAATATAACATTGTTCATGTTCTCGTATCCTTGTTTGGAATGAACGGTCTGTCTGTCCCACATATACATATGGGCAATCACTACATGTTAACTTGTGAACTCCTGATTTTTTTGTTTTTAGGAATGACGTCTTTATTATTTTTTATTAAGCTGCCTAAAGAATTAATGGTTTTGAAGAAGATCTTATAATTTTATTTTTTCTTTAAATATCTAGCAATCTTTTCAGATTTTTGGCCTATGTAAGTTAATGAAATAAATTTTGTTTCGTTTGAATTTTGAAATTTTGGATATACAAGTGATATTGCTTTCTTGTAATTTATTTTATTAAGTAAATTATCTATAATTGACGGATAAAATTTATTGATAAATTATACCCAACAATTGAATTCACACATGAAGATGAAATAAATAATAGCATCAATTCTTAGATTTAAAAATCTAATTATAATAATATAAAATTAATAATAGACACGACTTTTCCATAGACAGGAAACCTACACATACAGATGGTACGATTTATTATACTTGAAACCATTCATTTTCAATAAGATAATAAGAATAAGATAATAATGTCTGAATGAATTATTTTCAATAATTTAATAATGTCTTTATATCTAATGAAAGTTGTTTCCAACTTGCTGGAAATCACATAAAAATTCTATCAAAACAACCTGTTCAAATTTTCAAATTTACCACCAAAATAATGGATTGTGGAGCAATATCTCAGCGTGATGCACGCCTCTATGTATAGTTGATGGTACCATTAATAGTGAAAAGTATTCTGGCATTCTGAACGATTTTCTCCTAGAAAAGGCGCATGCTTTATATCCAGAGGGGTGGTGTTTTCAACAGGATAATGCAATATGCCATACTTCGGCCTATACTCAAGCTTGGATGCAAGAACACCAAGTGACAAACCATTTCATGGCCAGCAGCTTCACCAGATCTTAGTCCCATTGAAAACATATGGGGACTAACGAAGATTGAAGTTGAACGAGCACCGCCACGATATAAAGATGATTTAATTCAGTCAGTTTTACAGTCCTGGACTACCATCACCGAAAATTATGGGGGTGATCTATTTGCGTGTGTACCTCGACGTTTAGTCAAGTGTTTACAGTTAAACGGAGGTTGTTTAAGTAAATAAGATGAATATTTTTTTATAATTCTCTAATTCAAGGATTAAAAATATACTAAATAAAATTTGAATATTAAAACATATTGAAATATGTTTGTCTTCTACAATTTTAATTTAAAAAAATTTTTATTCAAAAACTTTTAGAATTAAATTTATGTCTACAACAAGCACTGCTCACATTTAATAGACGTATATAATCAAAACTCAATATATAATGTCAAATGGAATAATCCCGTCTTCAGTCCTCATTTCATATTCCAAATATCAAAATCAAAAAACTAACCTATATCTCTCACGTGGTAAAAGACTAAAGCTTCGAAACACAGATCAACTATATAATTCAAGATTGATCTATGTTCTAACAAAATCAAAGAACAGTGTGAGTTATTTTAAGGTTTATTTAAATTCATTGACATTCCATAATGAGATTTATTGAAGCCAAAATATAATTATATATTATATGTAAAATAAAATAGTATAGAAAGGCCTTTTACTTGATAGGCTTCAATAAATCTCATTATGGAATGTCAATGAATTTAAATAAACCTTAAAATAACTCACACTGTTCTTTGATTTTGTTAGAACATAGATCAATCTTGAATTATATAGTTGATCTGTTTCGAAGCTTTAGTCTTTTAACACGTGAGAGATATAGGTTAGTTTTTTTATTTTGATATTTGGAATATTAAATGAGGACTGAAGACGGGATTGCTTAGAATTATATTTGTTTTTTGAAGATATAGTGCACATTTTTTAGAGATTTTTGAAATAACTTATTCGAATATTTAAATATATTAAATATTTCAAATAAATTATATTCTTTGAGAAGTCCTTCAAGTGTGTTCATGTTTTTAAAAGGCAATTGGTGTTCTTAAAGGTAAGACCAGAAACAAAATTTTGTCTCCTTTAAAAATTTATTTATTAATTTTAATTACTTTCGTATATCTGTTGGGTTATTTATTCAATTTGACATTATATATTGAGTTTTGATTATATACGTCTATTAAATGTACGCAGTGCTTGTTGTAGACATAAATTTAATTCTAAAAGTTTTTGAATAAAAATTTTTTGAAATTAAAATTGTAGAAGACAAACATATTTCAATATGTTTTAATATTCAAATTTTGTTATATTTCTTCTATCAAGTAAAAGGCCTTTCTATTCTATTTTATTTTTATACCAAATAATTACAATTGAGCTTTGTTTTTTCCGGATACTTTCTTGACGGGCTATACATTCTCTATAGCTCTATTCTCTAGAATGTACTATAATTGTTTTAATGTTCTTTAAATTTATATGTAGCATTTTCTGGAATGGAATTTTTTATTCATAAAATTCATTTGAAACAGCTATATCGACTAAAGTTTGCTCGATAATTATATCTATATTTCCATATATTTCTTTGTATTTTTTAGTTTTTGCGGGGTGTGAGAATTCTATACGTCTAATTCAGTTGAAACAGTTCTTCTAAGACATCGTGATTCAATATTTAAAAAATTTTCACCAATTTTTTTAGAAGAAAACTAAAGTAAATAGTTCAAAATACTACTCTGTCAAGAAAGTACCGGGAATTTTCAATTAAAACAACATTTTTACATTTAATCGTCAAAATTTATTGGGTCGCCTTCAAAATAGGCTCCATTTGCTCCAATACATCAATGCCAACGGCACTTCCAATTATCGAAACATTTTTTATAGGCGCTTTCCGGGATGGACTTTAGCTCTCGCGCCGAATTTTGTTTTATGGCTTCAATCGACTCAAAACGGGTGCCACGAAGGGGCAATTTTAGTTTTGGGAAGAGGAAAAAGTCGCAGGGAGCCAAATCCGGCCAATACGGTGGTTGCTGAAGCACGTTTGTTGAGTTTTTGGCGAGAAAGTCAGTCACAATCGTAGCTCGGTGAGAAGGCGCGTTATCGTCATGCAAAATCCATGAGTTGTTCGCCCACAAATTTGGCCGCTTCTTACGGATACGCTCACGCAAACGTTTCATAACGCCTAGGTAATACTCCTGGTTTACCGTCTGACCCTCTGGAACGAATTCGTAGTGCACCAAACCACGGATATCGAAGAAAACAATGAGCATCACCTTCATTTTCGAGCGGCTTTGGCGTGGTTTTTTCGGTTTCGGCTCATTTTTTGCCACCCATTCCGATGATTGCTGGCTTGTTTGCATATCGTACTCGTAGACCCAGGTCCCATCACCAGTTATAATGCGTTTCATGAATGTAGAATCGGAATTACAGCGATCCAGCATGTCTGAAGCAACCTGTTCACGATGACGTTTTTGAAGAAAATTCAGGTCTTTCGGTACGAGTCGTGCGGCCACCTTTCTCATGCCCAAAATATCAATCAAAATCGTACGTGCGGACTCGTGGGATATCTTAAGATCATGTGCTATCTCTCTCAAGCTGGTACGACGGTTTTCCAGCACCCTTTCCTTAATTTTATCGACGTTATCTTCGATCGAAGCCGTCGATGGGCGACCACTTCACGACCGTCCTTGAAGGCTCTGTACCACTGATATGCACGAGTTTTCGATAGAGCATTATCACCAAAGGCCTTTTGCAACATTTTCAATGCATCGGCACACGAAAATTCATTTGCAACACAAAACTTTAAACAAATTCTTTGCTCAACGTAATCACCCTTAGTAAAAATCGGCACGCACTCTGACATCGACTGACTTAATCAGCTGTTGCAAACACACTAGTTGACAGATCCCGCTCAAGCTTGGCATAGTAATTAAGGACAGTGGTACCAACCTAGGAAAAAAATTTTTTACCTGCCTCATTGCCTCGCCAGATTTAAATCGATAATTCCCGGTACTTTCTTGACAGAATGTACACAGGTTGCGGAGATTTTATTTTACGAAACAATTCATCAAAATATCACGAAAGATTACAACAATATCCTATATGTGTAAGAAAAATTCGAGCAGTTATTTCACATTCAACTTACTTTCCACTCGGTTGGTTTTATATTTATTGAACATTACTTTTACAAAAGACGACTATGTGGCAGATCGGAGATTTGTCATCGGACGTAATATGTATCTTTTGCCTTTCAATTATTGAACTGTTTCAGTAGTTGATCATTATTAAAATTACTATGTTTCACTATAAAATTTCAAAAGTTGACACATTTATGAATTTCTGGTAGTAAAATATAGCAATTTCTGTAAATTTGTTCAAATTACTTCACATTTCAGGTGAAATTAAAACATCAAAGTGATAAGAAATCGACGTTTACCTCTTTGAATTATTTTATGACATACAGTAACCCTTTCCTGATAAAATATCCATAATAGGTATTGTTTACTAACTTATAATTAGTCATTATCAAAAGTGATCAACAACCAACTATTCCATATATTCATTCTTCCATCCTTTACATTACAGTGTTCACGAGCAAGCGAATCAAGTGCATTCAAGGATTACTATCGTCGTAAAGTGAGTACAAGGTCCATTATCAGGAATTATTCATCCCAAAAATCATCAGATTATAATTTCTGGACAAGATGTAAATCTTATCGGAAATCCTTTAATTTTCCCGGTCTTGACTTGATGGAAATTCATCTTGAATTTAAAAATAAAAAGCAATTTCAATTTGCGCTATTTCCGGAATAATATAATAGACTAAATTATAGATTTGAATATCAGAACAAATTAAAATATGTTCATCTTCTACAATTTTAATTTCAAAAAATTTTTATTCAAAAAACTTTTAAATTAAATTAATGTCTAAAACAAGCACCGCTTACATTTAATAGACGTATAAAAGGCAATTGGCGTTCTTAAAGGTAAGACCAGAAACAAAATTTTGTCTCCTTTAAATATTTATTTATTAATTTTAATTACTTTCGTATATCTTTTGGTTTATTTATTCCATTTGACATTATATATTGAGTTTTGATTATATACGTCTATTAAATGTAAGCGGTGCTTGTTTTAGACATTAATTTAATTCTAGAAGTTTTTTGAATAAAAATTTTTTGAAATTAAAATTGTAGAAGATAAACATATTTTAATTTGTTTTGATATTCAAATTTTGTTATATTTCTTCTATCAAGCAAAAGGCCTTTCTATTTTAAATTATAGATTATTTATTACAGAATAATAGCTGGAATTAATTTTCCAGAACCTCTACAGATTTTAATCGAAATAAATGACCAAATTATTTAGACATTGATTAATACATATACATTCTGTCAAGAAAGTACCGGGAATTATCGATTTAAATCTGGCGAGGCAATGAGGCAGGTAAAAAATTTTTTTCCTAGGTTGGTACCACTGTCCTTAATTACTATGCCAAGCTTGAGCGGGATCTGTCAACTAGTGTGTTTGCAACAGCTGATTAAGTCAGTCGATGTCAGAGTGCGTGCCGATTTTTACTATGGGTGATTACGTTGAGCAAAGAATTTGTTTAAAGTTTTGTGTTGCAAATGAATTTTCGTGTGCCGATGCATTGAAAATGTTGCAAAAGGCCTTTGGTGATAATGCTCTATCGAAAACTCGTGCATATCAGTGGTACAGAGCCTTCAAGGACGGTCGTGAAGTGGTCGCCCATCGACGGCTTCGATCGAAGATAACGTCGATAAAATTAAGGAAAGGGTGCTGGAAAACCGTCGTACCAGCTTGAGATAGATAGCACATGATCTTAAGATATCCCACGAGTCCGCACGTACGATTTTGATTGATATTTTGGGCATGAGAAAGGTGGCCGCACGACTCGTACCGAAAGACCTGAATTTTCTTCAAAAACGTCATCGCGAACAGGTTGCTTCAGACATGCTGGATCGCTGTAATTCCGATTCTACATTCATGGAATGCATTATAACTGGTGATGAGACCTGGGTCTACGAGTACGATATGCAAACAAGCCAGCAATCATCGGAATGGGTGGCAAAAAATGAGCCGAAACCGAAAAAACCACGCCAAAGCCGCTCGAAAATGAAGGTGATGCTCATTGTTTTCTTCGATATCCGTGGCGTGGTGCACTACGAATTCGTTCCAGAGGGTCAGACGGTAAACAAGGAGTATTACCTAGGCGTTATGAAACGTTTGCGTGAGCGTATCCGTAAGAAGCGGCCAAATTTGTGGGCGAACAACTCATGGATTTTGCATGGCGATAACGCGCCTTCTCACCGAGCTACGATTGTGACCGACTTTCTCGCCAAAAACTCAACAAACGTGCTTCAGCAACCACCGTATTCGCCGGATTTGGCTCCCTGCGACTTTTTCCTCTTCCCAAAACTAAAATTGCCCCTTCGTGGCACCCGTTTTGAGTCGATTGAAGCCATAAAACAAAATTAGGCGCGAGAGCTAAAGTCCATCCCGGAAAGCGCCTATAAAAAATGTTTCAATAATTGGAAGTGCCGTTGGCATAGATGTATTGGAGCAAATGGAGCCAATTTTGAAGGCGACCCAATAAATTTTGACGATTAAATGTAAAAATGTTGTTGTAATTGAAAATTCCCGGTACTTTCTTGACAGAGTAGTATGTTTCGATTGGATGTTAAACTTAACAAGTTCCATCACCAAAAAATATTCAATATATAATTTAAAAAGGCCTTTTTTTATTTTCCTTTTCTAAAGAATATATAGCACATTCTCCAGAGAAAGAACCTGATAAAGTCGGACCCAAAATCTCTTCAAATCAATAAGAAGTTATTTGATTAAACGAAATAATCATTTAAAATATATAAAAATACCATTTTTATCACTAGACATTTCTGCAACAACTAACCAATTTTGGGATAAGCATGGCCTATAGGGAAAATAGATTATATCACAGAAATATACAATGAAAGAAGATACGACATAGACTCTGCATTAGATAACGCACCGATAGTAATTTTCAATTTATATATATTTTAATAATAAATCATTTACTTTTGAAATTGTTGAGATACGTTTCATTAAATAATCGCAAAATATACAAGCTCTTCTATGAACTCTATGACAAACTATGTGCCTTTTGCACTATTTTCCTATGAACATAATTAGATTCGTTTTCGTTTAAAGATACAAGAATTAAAAAAATATATATATTCTTGTTTAATTCAGAAATATGAGAGAAACTTGAACCTTATTTCAATCTATTGGTCCCTCCTGAATTATCGATCTAATATATCGAGTGATAGAACTTTCGATAGAGGTAACTGTGATTTGAAAGAAGGTAGAAGCCATGTTGTTTTGACATTTCTGTTCAGTAAGCATTGACAAATTATCGTCGAAAAACTCACGCCACAACAACGTTTACAAATTGTTGAAATTAATTTTCAAAATCAGTGTTCTATTCGCCAAACTTATAGAGCACTTCGTGAAATTTTTACATAATCGTCCATCAGAACAGCTTATTCGTCGAACTATCGATAGATTTCGGACAACATTTTCTCTACTCGATGCAACAACAATAACAAGACGAAAAACTGTACGTACAGAAAAAAATATCGCTGCTGTAAGTCAAAGTGTTAATGATGATCCAGATTTGTCTATTCGTCGACGTTCACAACAAGTTGGACTCTGTGCATCCACCACATGGAAAATTTTGCGTAAAGATCTTGGTGTACACCCATATAAGATCCAACTGGTTCAAGAACTTGAGCCACATGACCATAATAAGCGTCGTTTGCTTGTTGATTGGGCCCTAGAACAGCTTGAAGTTGATCCACTTTTTTATCGTAAAATTGTGTTCAGTGATGAAGCTAATTTCTGGTTGAAGCGAAATTGCCGTGTATGAAGTGAAAACAATCCTCAAGAAGTTCTGCAGGTTCCATTGCATCCTGAAAAATGCACCGTCGGGTGTGCTTTACATGCTGGAGGCATCATCGGTCCATATTTCTTCAAAATCGATACTGGAGTTAATGTTACAGATTGATGATCAATGATTGTTTGTTTCAAAATTTGAATGCTATCGACCCAGAAGTGCTTTGGTTCCAACAAGATGGTGCTACACCTCATGCTGCTACCGTAACAATTGATTTATTGAAAGAAAGATTTGGCGATAACATTATTTCGAGAAATGGTCTAATTAATTGGCCTCCAAGATCAAGCGACATAACCCCACTCGATTATTTTCTTTGGGGTTATGTCAAGTCATTGGTTTATGCTGATAAACCAGAATTAATAGACGCTTTGGAAGCCAACATAACTTGTGTTATTGATGAAATAAGGCCTGAATTACTCGAAAACGTGGTCCAAAATTGGTCCGGTCGAATGCGGTTCCTCAGAGCTAGTCGTGGTGGACATATCCGGAAATTATTTTTAAAACATAAATGTCCTAAAATTATATTTTAAATAAAAAAAATTGGCATCAATCTTAATTTAAATATGTTTTATTTCAATTTAAAGTTCTATCACTCTAAAAAAAAGCTTCGTTAGCAAATTTTCATTTAACCAAGCAACTAACGAGTGGGTCATTGAAAATTTGCATTTTTGATCGGCTATAAATAAAAAACTAATATATTTATTTAATATATATTTTTTCAAATGTTTGTATCTTCTAAACGAAAACGAATCGGATCTATGGTGTTTTTAGAGATTTAAAGAATTCTTTTTATGCGCTCTGTCAAGAAGTTATTTTAATCTGAAACTGGTATTATTCTCACATTAGAAGATTAATTTCGGTCGTCCATTTGTGAATAAGAAAGCATTCGAAAGAATGAACTTGATATTTTCAGGTAAGATTTGAGGTCAATTAGAAAAAAGCAATTCGTAAACGGGTAAACGCCGCCCCTGTCTAAAAGGGTAGGCTTCAGGACCAAATGAATAAGAAACTCTTGAATCAGATATAACCGGTCATTGATTTAAAGTTACAAATCTACAGATATGGAATGAGCACGAGGTTTTCTCGACAGATTTTTGTATTCTTTTGTATACAGGGTCTTCCAAATCTAAATGCAGTTACCGAGCGAAATTATACCAGTTTTGGCAACAATAAGAAATCTTCCAGGTCGCTTTGGTATAGTTCATATTTTTGAATATATCTAAAACTAGCTGACCCGGCGAACTCTGTTCCGCCTTAAAGGCAATAAATAAGCAGATTTTTGAATTTATTAAGTTTTTTTTTATTGAAAAATACAAAAAAAAACCAAGTACATACATTAATCATTCATTATTGTTTCTGTATTTTAGTACATAGGTTGCTCTTCACTGAAGTAACTTGTGATACACGACATTTTTTGTTTTATTTTTATTTTATCGTCGCGTAAATTACAGTGTTCATCAATTTTCTAACCACCAAACGCGGACCGTTGCACGGTTTTGGTTGGTTTATGTTTCGAAGCATGATTACTACGGAGCCAACCTTCAGGCGTAAATTGTGCGGTGGTAAACCAGGCACATCCAAGGAGTTTAAAAATTCAATTGGATAGTTGGTGGCTTCATCTTCATTTGTGACGCAGTCAATAGATTTGAATAAATGCATTGTTCCAATGATCTTATTGTGAATTGAATAGTTCAGGTCATCTACATCTTTATTCTTAGCCGCTAAAATTGCTCGCTCACTCAACCATTCATTATTTTTGTAGTTAGAAATAATATTTGGAAATACATTGTTGATAAGTTCGTCTTCTGATGAGACAAGTTGGAAATGATATCAATCCGCTCGATTCATCGACAGGTACTTGACTATTACCGATAGTCAGCAATTGCTCAGAGAAATCATGTATCCTTAAGCAATGCAACTCTCATGTTTGTTGTCAGCTGCAGTTTTTTCACATAGCGCCATAGATTCGACGATTTGAGGCAAACGTTTATTCCATCGGGAGCCGTAGATTTTAGAATTACTGGCAGTATTTGGCGGAAATCGCCAGACAGTAAAATCATTGCTCCTCCAAAACATCTCGAGTCATTGCGTAAATCTTTCAATGTTCGGTTAAGTGCTTCTAATGCACGTTTATGCGCCATTGTGCATTCGTCCCAGATGATGATTTTCGATGCCGATAAAACTTTGGCCATTGCTGAGTGTTTTGCAATATTACACGTTGGTTCTTCAATAGTTTGAAGATTTAACGGTAATTTTAATGCTGAATGAGCCGTACGCCATCCTTCTAACAATATGGCTGCTTCCAGAAGAAGCAACTGCAACCGCTATGTTGAATCTCGCACGAAGAGTGGCTAAAACTACTGATATGAGGAATGTCTTACCAGTTCCACCAGGGGCATCTAGGAAATAAAAACCACCATTTTCATCATCGATTGCCTTCATTAAAGAATCATAAACTTCCTTTTGTTGGGAATTCAACAGGGGTACATTCGTTTGAACTACTAAAGCTAGTTACTGGTGATTCAAAACTCAAATTTTCAACCATTCATTCATAGACAAAATTACTTAGCTGTTCGAGATGCGCGTTTTGTTATTCCAAGTCTGATGCGTTTTTGATTTACCACCTTTTATAGTTCACTTCACTTTTTATTTCAATAGGCAATGGCTTCATCATTACATTATGATTGTTATTTATTTAATAGAAATAGTTTTAATATTGATTTCTTACAAAAATCAAATTAATAACCATAAATACATTACTCAGCTGTCATTTGCGCTTTGTTATTCCAAGTCTGAAGGGTTTTTGTTATACCGCATTTTATTGTTCACTTCACTTTTTACATTATGATTGTTAATTATTTATTTAATAGAAATAGTTTTAATATTGATTTCTTACAAAAATCAAATTGTCATCCATATGTCCATTACATAGCTGTCATTTGCGTTTTGTTATTCCAAGTCTGATTTTTTTTGTTATACCACGTTTTATAGTGACTGACGTTTTATGTTAAATCACACGGGAACGCTGTCGAACGGGATAAACAGTATCCTATGTCCGTCTCCTGGCTCTAAGCTACCTACCCACCAATTTTCAGCCATATACGTTTCTGAGTAATAAATAGTGTAACTAACACGACTTTCTTTTATATATATAGATTTCTTACAAATATCAAATTGTCATCCATACGTCATTACATAGCTGTCATTATACGTCAATTTTGTTATTCCAAGTCTGATTCTTTTTTGTTATACCACGTTTTATAGTGACTGACGTCACATGTCAAGTCACACGGGAATGCTGTCGAACGGGATACAAAGTATCCTATGTCCTTCTCCTGGCTCTAAACTACCTCCCTGCCAATTTTCAGCTAAATCGGTTCAGCCTTTCTTGAGTTATAAGTGAAGTAAATAACACGACTTTCTTTTATATATATAGATTGGCACACATTTTTGGATTGACTTCCGCTACAGTTGAATTGTCTTCATTTTTTAATTTCGACGAATTTTTGTCAAGTAAAAACCGAAGCAATCAAAGTTGACAAAACAAAAGGTTAATTTTCATGAGAATACTTATTTTTAACTAAAGTTCAAAATGAAGAAAAAAGAAGCCACAGTATCGGCCAAACAACTGTTGTGAATTAATGAACTGTGGAAATATTCTTTATCATTTCATTTAATTAAAATGAATTTGCATCGAGTAAGGACCGATTCAATTAAATTCAAACTCTTATATTTTACAGCATGCTGGGAGCAAAGCACATCTTCATATGTTTTCTTCTTATATCTCTATGTTCCCTGGGATATCAATCAAACAGCGAAGAAGATGAGGAGGAAGTTTTCCATTTGACTAGAAAAGGAGGATCTTTAAATGAATCTCTTCTACTTCATCTTGAAAATGTGAAAAAGTTGAAAATAACCAACTGCAATTTTCAGGAAGTATCGTCTGATGCATTTAAATTTATGCCCAGTTTGAAGAAAGTTGTTATAAAAGATTCTGAATTTGATACACTACCAGAAGGATTGTTCCAAACTTGTCCTGAGTTGAAGAAAATCGATATAAAACGAACGAAAATCCAAAATGTCGACGAAGGTACATTTGCGAACCTGACCAAGCTGGAAGAGGTTGAAATTGAGGATTCAGATATAAAACTGGAGGGAGACATGTTTCTTGGATGCACAAAATTGGAAGAATTAGAATTCAATAACTGTGAAATGAGAAATTTCAATCCCGAATCCTTCAATGGGATTAACTTGCGCGAGCTCGAATTGAAAAATGATAAGATAGAACAATTCTCTTTCAGAAATTTTCCCAAAATGACTAATTTGAAGAGTATCAATTTGAATGGTAATCCTCTTTCATCTTTTAATATAACGGGGATACAGGAAAAATGTCCAAACTTGAAGAAGATCGAATTGAAAAAAACTAACATTTCGTCAGATATTTTGAAGCAACTGGAATCTATGGATATTAAGGTGAAAAAAGACGACTGAAATAGGATTAACATAACATAAGATCTTTGTGTGTGTTGTTACTCGATTGAAATATATTCTTGACCTTGTATTATATTAGTATCCAATATGAACAAAACCTCATTGAAATGAATTAATTCAGCTGATAATCTGAACCAGATGACGCCAGTGTATGATAAATACATTGGTGTTTCTATGCAGAGTGAAAGATGCGTGCCTGATTTGTATTCGTTGAACATTACAGCGCACTGAAGATTGAAGCCAATAAGCTTCAAAATATGCTCTTGTCTGCTGCTGATGTCCCAGCAATCAACAAAACCTATTCAGGCTTGTTTGCGTTTAGATTTGTTATACAGATGTATGTTGCACTGTCTCGATTTGAAGAACTTTCTATTAACATAACTCATACTGCTTATTAAAACCGAAAATGCTCTTAAACGACTAGGTTGGACACTCTGATGAAGAATCCCAAGTTAAAAGTAATTCTGTCAAATTTGAACCAACCGATAACAATCGAACTTTCAAACGGGAAGAGCTAGAGACTTGATACTTTCAGTGTGGGTTTGATGACCAAATATTTCTGTTGAGTTCGCTGAAAGGCAAAATCGATCCGATGGTTTCGCGGTTATTCACTGTTGGAACTTCCTTCTATTTTTCCAAAATTACTGATGCGATAGAAATCAAATAAGATAATTAGGTGTATAATAATGACACGAAAATGTATGCCGAATTTCGTGTGGATCGGCTGTTCAGGCAGACGACTGGGCGTCATTTTGAATTAACATTCTGTCTTATCATTTTGCTTTCAGCTTAAAATCTTATGAAAGTAAGGTATGTGATGTATGGGGTGTTTTTTTTAGAGTGGTAGAACTTTAAATTGTAATAAAACACATTTAAATTAAGCTTGAAGTAAATTTTTTCTTTGAAGGATAATTTTATGACATTTATGTTTTGGAAATAATTTCCGGCATATGTCCAACATGACTAGCTCTGAGGAACCGCATTCGACCAGATCAATTTTGGACCACTTTTTCGAGTAATTCAGGCCTTATTTCATCAATAATACGAGTTATGTTGGCTTCCAAAGCGTCTATTGTTTGTGGTTTATCAGCATAAACCAATGACTTGACATAACCCCAAAGAAAACAGTCCAGTGGAGTTATCTCTAATGATCTTGGAGGCCAATGAATTGGGCCATTTCTCGAAATAATGTTATCGCCAAGTCTTTCTTTCAATAAATCAATTGTTACGGTAGCAGCATGAGGTGTAGCACCATCTTGTTGGAACCAAAACACTTCTGGGTCGATACCATTCAAATTTTGAAACAAATTATCATTGATCATCGATCTGTAACGAGTAGTGAATGCACTGAAACGTTAGCTCCAGCATCGTTTTAAAATAAATATGGACCGATTATGCCTCCATCGTGTAAAGCACACTATAGAGTGCATTTTTCAGGATGCAATGGAACCTGCAGAACTTCTTGAGGATTGTTTTCACTTCATATACGTCAATTTTGCTTGTTTACATAACCGTTCAACCAGAAATGAGCTTCATCACTAAACTCAATTTTACGATGAAAAAGTGGATCAACTTCAAGCTGCTCTAGGGCCCAATCAGCAAACAAACGACGCTCATCATGGTCAAGTGGCTTTAGTTCTTGAATCAGTTGGATCTTGTATGGGTGTAGACCAAGAGCTTTACGCAAAATTCTCCATGTGGTGGATGCACAGAGTCCAACTTGTTGTGAACGTCGATGAATAGACAAATCTGGATCATCATTAATATTATGACTTACAGCAGCGATATTTTCTTCTGTACGAAGAGTTCTTCGACTTGTTGTTGTTGTTGTTGCATCGAGTAGAGAAAATGTTGTTCGAAATCTATCGATAGTTCGACGAATAAGCTGCTCTCATGGACGATTATGTAATCCATAAATTTCACGAAGTGCTCTATAAGTTTGGCGAATAGAGCACTGATTTACTGAACAGAAATGTCAAAACAACATGGCTTCTACCTTCTGTCAAATCACAATTATCCCTATCGAAAGTTCTATCACTCTTAAAAAAAAACACCCGATACTTGTATGGATTGTGTATTTAAAATGTACAATTCATGAAATATTTAAGGTTTAATCCATTCTTCTTTTTGTCCCATACGGAAATATCTACGAAATACTCGGGACTAGAATGAAAAATACCTACTTCATTGTTGTATCTATTCCTTATACCTGTGATCTTAATCTTTACATAATGAATGGGTTTGCACAGTTTTAATTCGACAGTTTCATAGTTTACAGCAACTGTGTTCATGGGCATAGTAAGAGATGTTCTGGTCTAGTACTTGATAAGATAGCTCTTTGATCAAGTATTAATAGCTCAATCTTCAGAAGGTTATAATTTATAAAATTCTTATGAGCACTTAATCAATATAATACTTAGGTTCAAGCTTTACTGCCAGGTGAATAATGAATGATAAAATTCTTCAGTGCGTATCATGGACAAATGGAAAATAGCTAATTATATCATTTAATTTCGATAAATTTCAAGCTTTATGACAGCGATTATACTTATAAGAATACTTTATTTCTTCGTTTCTGAGTTCTGGGTGAATCAAATTTTCGTTGGGTCACCCCGTATACCACCGACGTATTAGTTTATAGATTTACCCACAGGCTTATTGACGTGTTATCAACCAATGGCTGAAGATCATAACAGAAATCTCACTATTGTTCCAAAGTAGAGAGAATATGTATATTTCGAATAGGAAATTAGACTCGTATGAAATTTATTACATTTTTCAAGTAGGTTTAACAGTACGAAAATTGCGTTGACGACATTTCGCCAATATTTCTATCGCAATCATCTTCATTTCAAAATTCATCCCATGAACTGTGCATTCAACGAGAATTGAATTAACCATTACTTCATTCCCCCCTGGGAATAGCTGAAGTGCATCATTTAAATTTCTGATATTGGTAGGTAATGTTTAATAAACAGTTTCAAGGATTTTAACGGTACTTTCTTAGTCTAATGAGACCTACATTCATGAAGTACGATTCCCAGGCTCTCGGAATCCCATTCTATCATTATTACAACGAATTAACCATCTCAGGAAACAGTTATTGAAAATAATCAAAGTTTAATGAAGTAATAGATTCAATTGCTGAAAGCATAGCTACTATTAAAATGGAGGTATTTCTGTCATTAAGTTAGGTATCTGTACTAATTTTATTTCTGTGTTAATTGTCAATTACGCACGTGTGGTTCATAGAAGATGCTGCGATGCGAGTCATTATTTTGAATAATTAGATTTTTTGAGATTGTGACATAAATTTGTGTGATTTATTTAGTCAATTTCTGTGTCATTAACTGAGAATATAAAATATGTCTAAATATATTTGTGCACAATTGAAATCCAGCAAGTTTTTCAATGAAAGAACGGAGATTGGCTCTTTTATACGGTTTCCTTTTTCTATTTCAGTCAAATTTCATTTTAATTAACCAATTTTATCAAATATAACTTTCAGTGATATTTGCATCGAAATAATTTTTGTTGGCGTCACTGTTTGAAATGAATAAAATGTCTAATTGACAATTAAATAGAGTGAATGAATATGACTCAGAGTTACAACACAAAGAATAAGAATGCAAATGAAAAAATTTAAGTGATAATATTCAATACCTTTGAATGAAGCGATTCTCACACTATAATGAAAAATACATTACATCTCATTAACTAAAGGAAAAAGGAAATTTTAAAAAACAATGTTGATATCTCCTTTCATATACTATATTATGCGATAGTACTTAACGAATAGGAAACTGGCTTCGTGTTTCAAGAAATAACATTGAACTCTTGATAGTTGATCATAATTAAAACAAGTTTTTAGAAATTATTATGCTTTGCTACAAAAAACTCAAATATTTCCACATTTGTGTGGCTGCAGTTTTGATAATTTCTTTTTCAGACAAGTGAAAACAATGTACGGAGTGTTTCAGTGGACTCGGAAGAACAAAAAAATAATAATAACTAATAAGTTTCATAAAGCTGTGAAAATCGATCTGACAAATGGTTAGCGAAATATCCCTGTATTGAAATCTTATTTGTTGTGAGACCATCACTCCGACCCTTTGGATAAAGACGAATATAGCAAGTGTTAATGAATCTGATAATTCGTCGCTGGCAACACTGTAAGGACAATTTGGATTTTTTTGAAGATTTCCAGAGAATCGTTCAAATTTTTTTTTCTCGAAATCGGCAGCAGATACGGCAAACTACGAGAGACCTATGCCAAATTTCAAATTAATACGTTGTTAAATTCAGAACTATGAGAAAAAAATTTTAAAGATATCTCTAAAACGAAACGTTTGCGGTCCCATGTTCATGGGACTCTTTTTTCGTAAAACTATGCAAGGAATCTCCCCTTTTCGTTTGTACCTTCAATTTAGGAACACTGCTGTATAAGCTAAAATAGGAAGATCAATTTCGTCAATGGGTAAAAATTGGTCATTGACTCCGAACATATGCCCATTAGAAATTTAATTTTTTTTAACACAAAAAATTGATAAAATTACATATAAGTAACAATAGAGGAAGGTAGATATTAAGAATATGCTTTACATCAAAAGTTCTCTATCCATAAGGATTAGTAGATATTGAGTGACTGCTTTACAACAACATATTTTATTTTACATGAATTGGAACAACCTTTTTGTTTTCGATTTTTTCGACCAATAGAATAATAGAATAAATACCAATCATAGGCTTATTATCTTAATAATACTCGTACGTCATTGGCACCAATGAGTGAGCTTACTTACAGGTATGTAAATGCTTGTAATTCAACAAAAATATTCACGATTGTCATACTTAACATCGCAAAATCTGTATGATAACTTGGATTTATCACAATAAGATTTTAACGTGTTATTTACTCAGAAACGTGCAGGAATTAGTTTAATATTCCATAACAAACATAAATATATAAATATGAACTTTTACCATCATTCGTGAATCGTGTAGGCTAGAAGATTCTAACATGAAACAATTGCAAGAAAAATGGCCGGCATAGTCTTCCTACGTACTAATTTTCGTGCTTAGGGTTACTATACATTAATAAAAGTGAAAATGTAAAACTCCTAATAATTAAAATTAGCAGAATGTAAAAAATGACATTTTTAAATGCAAAATCACCAGGGAATCATCAATTTAAAATTTATTTTTTGGGGACTTTAATGAAAAATATAAAATATTTGTGTTTTTGGATGAAATTTTATATCTGCCGTAGAGATAATACACTAAAAATAACATGTCTCATACTGATAAAGTGAAGAAAGTTGACAACAATTATTTTTTCCTGTATATTAGAAGCTCCGAAATTGACCGTTGAAATATATGAATATGCATGAAGGAAAACTGAAATCTCTTATCAGAAATCTCAATTTTAAATTTGTAGAAATCCTGCATATTTTAAACGTATTTAGTTCTCTGTTAGCGTTTCCAAGGTGTTGCGAATTAAATTAGGTAAATATATACTGCCTACGTAAATCAATCAGGGAAGAGAAGCCTTAAATTAAACAGTTCAGACTGACATCTGACAAATTCAAAGAATATGGTAACATCCTTTTAAACAAATCATGAAAATCAAACAATCTTTGGAAAGTAAAACAATTTGTGAATCCGCCCTGAAGGACCAGTTCATAAATCCTATAATGTATCCAATAGGGTGAAAGACAAACAACATTATTTCTACAATTGCATTAGAACTCTTGGCACAATCGTAACATACCTGTACAAAATGCCTTATCAAAAGATGAAATTAACATATCCATTAACACAAAATTAGAGTAAAAATTTCACATTGCACTGACACTCGGGTTCATCAAACCCACAAACTGAAGTTAAAATATAACTGATATCAAGGTACGTTATTGTCAGTTAAATTAATAAAGTATATCCATTTCAATATTCGAACGTAAAGGTACAAGTGCAATATTCCAAGAATTACACACCTAAACACGGTTAGTTCATAATGACAGCAAGTGTTGATTTTGATACACCTAACCTATCACTTTCCCCAACAATAGAGTTGTTGGAGGACGAGCGAGAATTTAGACCAATCCCGGCTTTCCAGTTCGCTTGTATCTGTTCTCTTAAAACTGTTGAAATCGTAGATAATCTAGCTTATGGGTAAAAGAAGTGGGTGTTCTCCATCCAAATTAGAAGGTACCGAGTATAATAGACTTCACTGACGGAAATCCGATGTCAAAAGTAATTTTATTTGGCCGGACGGTCTAGCTGGCCGTAAACAAGCTAACTTTCGAACGGAAAGAGCCTTTCCTACAAAATAACAAAACCGGTTTTGTTCAAAATGGAGTATATGTTTCAATATTCAAACATAGGGATATTCATATTATTAAACCATATTAAAAAGATAACATAAAATAGTATTTTAACTATTGCTACTAGAGAACAGAACAGTTCAGTGAGCCGCCTTTTAATATGTATAATTAATTTAGGAAGATTTGTATATTCAACGTCACATTGTGTGATGATAGGGAAAAAATAATTCTTCAGTTCAACATTTAATGAAACTGTTCTGGACAACTTCGGTCTTGGGAACACAACTCTACTCATAGTATGTATTCGCATTCTATGTCACAATCTAACCTATGTTTCGTTTAAAATCACAGAGTAATGCAGCCAATCAAAGTCTTATTTATGAAGTTACTTTTGATTATTATTTATGAAGTTACTTTAATTGATTAAGATCAATTTATTTTCCTGTTTCGAATTAGAATAGAATGGAAGAAAAAGATTTATTAACTTTTAAAGTATATTTTCAACGTTTCTTAGGTAACAAGGAGATTGTGAAACCATTGCTTCCTGAGTGTGAATGCAGATATTTAGGCTAGTAAAAAGATGGTCATTCCTATACTACAACAAAAGTATTTCAGAAGTAACAAAATGCTTGACTCAGAATTCATGATAGTTATGCTGACTCTAACTATAATAAAAAGATGATGATATGCATCATTACACTACAAGAAAAATATTTTAGAAACTAACGAAATGTTGGTACAGAATTCAGGACAGTTATGCTATCTGTAAAGTAAGTTCTTGCCTTATATATCTTGCATTTGGTGGAACAGAATTTTGACGAAGTTATTGAAATTCATTTTATATTATTACTAATTTCCTGACGAAAAACTAATGAAAATTTAATATTGTTCCGAGAACTTTGCTTATAACAATATATCATATGTATCTATGAAAGTGCTGTAGGTGAAAATCAATATGTTATCCAAAAATTTACACTTATTCACACATCTAAAATTCAAAGAGTCATTTTTGTTGCGTGTTTAAATAGTGTGAGAGCTGTCAACCAGATAATATTGATCCTCAACAAAATTTGTAGAAGGCTGGTGTAATCAATCATTCACAACTCTACAAAACCCTTTAAAAAGACAACTACTGACAGGCTATGAACAGGAAAAAATTAATTTGTACCAAAAAATATTTTCACTGGACTGAAGAAAGTATATCTTTTTCTCTGACATGCTTTTTGATACAGAGATATTGCTAAATTCAAAGATAACACAGTGATTATTTAAACGGAGTGTACAATTGCAGAAATATAACTCTGTATATTGAATTGTATCAGTCCTTACTTGGTGAAAATCCATATTAAATAATAATGAAATAAGGTTATTCTGATTCTCACAAATTTTTATTGTTATATTCACAAGAATTGTTTCGCTATCACAGTAGCATCATCAGGCAAGATCACATTTTGAATAACTAAGCTTGTTTCCGAAATCCGTTGCTATTTATATTACAGTAAGTACAATAAATTTTTATTGAGCACTAAAACCCAAAAAAGGGTCCCTGCAAATTCCAGCTTATCTGAATATATTTAACAGAGGTGAGTTATTTAAATCTATTTGTTCGTTAAGTAATATTCCAATTTTATTATGTTTATTTATCTCTAGGGATTCTAACAGATTTAAGGCATAACTTTTGCTTTCTATATGTAGAATTTCAAAGTTATGGTTGAAAGTATGTCCTGTTTCTAACAAATGGTTGGAATATGTAGAATTGCTTTTATTATTGAGGAAACTCTTCAAATGTTCACACATTCTATGACGGAAAGTTCTTCCAGTCTGACCTATGTAAACTTTAGGGCAATCACCGCAGGTTAACTTATAAACCCCAGATTTATCATCTTTATGTGTGCAGTCTTTATTATTTTTAATAAATATACTCAAGTTTGAATTAGTTTTAAATGAAGTTCTCAAATTATATTTATTTTTGAGATATGTAGCAATTTTCTCAGAAATACCTTTAGTGTATTTTAAGGAAATGTATTTAAAATTTTCTTTTATATTAGGAAACACCATATTTAAAGCTATTTTATTATTTTTATTCATCAATAATTTGTCCATCAACTTTGGATCATAGTCATTATTAATAGCTATTTGTTTAATTATGTTAAGTTCTGAAATATAATTTTCTCGATTCATGGGAATATTAACTAATCTATGGATCATACAATTAAATGCTGATAATTTTTAATTTAGAGGATGATTTGATTTATTGTGTATAATAGAATCCGTATAGGTTGGTTTGTGAAATATTGAAAAATCATGTGAATTATTTATTCGAGTAACAGTTAAATCGAGAAAATTAATAGAATTATTAAGTTCGGTTTCCATAGTGAATTTAATTGAAGGATGTATAGATTTGTAGACGATATTTTCTGTTGCTTCACAGGTACAGACAGACTTTTGAAAAAATTCTTTTTATTCATCAATGAAATACATCTTTCAATTAAATTCACTATGGAAACCGAACTTAATAATTCTATTAATTTTCTTGATTTAACTGTTACTCGAATAAATAATTCACATGATTTTTCAATATTTCACAAACCAACCTATACGGATTCTATTATACACAATAAATCAAATCATCCTCTAAATCAAAAATTAACAGCATTTAATTGTATGATCCATAGATTAGTTAATATTCCCATGAATCGAGAAAATTATATTTCAGAACTTAACATAATTAAACAAATAGCTATTAATAATGACTATGATCCAAAGTTGATAGACAAATTATTGATGGATAAAAATAATAAAATAGCTTTAAATATGGTGTTTCCTAATATAAAAGAAAATTTTAAATACATTTCCTTAAAATACACTGAAGGTATTTCTGAGAAAATTGCTACATACCTCAAAAATAAATATAATTTGAGAACTTCATTTAAAGCTAATTCAAACTTGAGTAAATTTATTAAAAATAATAAAGACGCATAAAGATGATAAATCTGGGGTTTATAAGTTAACCTGCGGTGATTGCCCTAAAGTTTACATAGGTCAGACTGGAAGAACTTTCCGTCATAGAATGTGTGAACATTTGAAGAGTTTCCTCAATAATAAATGCAATTCTACATATTCCAACCATTTGTTAGAAACAGGACATACTTTCAACCATAACTTTGAAATTCTACATATAGAAAGCAAAAGTTATGCCTTAAATCTGTTAGAATCCCTAGAGATAAATAAACATAATAAAATTGGAATATTACTTAACGAACAAATAGATTTAAATAACTCACCTCTGTTAAATATATTCAGATAAGCTGGAATTTGCAGGGACCCTTTTTTGGGTTTTAGTGCTCAATAAAAATTTATTGTACTTACTGTAATATAAATAGCAACGGATTTCGGAAACAAGCTTAGTTATTCAAAATGTGATCTTGCCTGATGATGCTACTGTGATAGCGAAACAATTGTTGTGAATATAACAATAAAAATTTGTGAAAATCAGAATAACCTTATTTCAGTATTATTTAATATAACTCTGTTCGCAAAAAATACACAGGGGTGAAGAAAATAGTTTAAACTCATTAGAGTAACTTCAGAATATATTCAAAAATATTAAGCAGTGTGGATTCGTTTGATTGTTGAATAGAATTTCAGTGAAATAGATGTTTCGGGGCTTTTTTTGTTTATGGTAATAGAAAATGGTCATATCTATAGAAGGCAGTATTTACACGTAATGTTAAAAACATATTTGGTTACAAAACTTGACATATGTATTCAGTCGACCAACCAGTCTTCCAAGAGAATCTTCTTGAGTCAATGTTGTGCATTTTTGGGGAGGAATTTGGTTTTCATAATACATCGTTATGAAACAAACGTGAGGTTAGCAGAATTAATCTGTGTGATATTTAAGATAAAAATAATATTTTTGAGTGTTGTATGATATTTGACAATTCTATATATCTACTTAAATAGGAGTAGTGTTTCTAAGACATATGGATTTAATTTTTATTCAATTGAATTTTTGTAGAGGTTTTATTTAACAACTTTTTAAAATATTTGCCTCTTCCAAGGAAGACAGACACTGTTTAACTTTATCAAAAATTTTCTAAAAAATTATTTTTTCCCAGTTAAGATATCAGTTAGGTAGAAGTACATATTTGTTTTCTACGTTAAAAAATTGTATTTCAGAATAATCCATAGAACATTTCGAATGTCAATGATAATTTAAACTGCAACTTACAATGATCAGAATGGTAATTCTGGTTGCCTAGTCCGGTTTTCAAAGGCGTGGATTTTGGTGAAATGCTTATTTTACTTTGAGGAAATAAAACATTTTTCTCATTGCTAAATTCCATTCTTATTCGAGGAAACAATGCTACATAACAGTTCGCATCAATTATATTTATTCTAGAGGATAAAAGATTGCGAAAACTAGCCCTGCTAAAATTGAACCTAGTCGTATTTTTCTACGGTGTATTCGTTAAAAAAAACACGAAAGAAGTTTATAATGTAAGCTATCAATCTTCCTTGTGGCATAGACATTAGGAGGATTTCACCCCAAATTTATATCTCAAATTTCAACTGTTTGTTTAATCAATCCGCTCCTCCTGTCAACCTAATGCCTTTTAAATTGAAATGAGGTTAGATTACAGCGGCGAAGTGTATCAATATCTAACCAAAACTATTCATACCACCACATTCATTTTCTGGTGATATTTACACCCTCAGATTTTCAGTAATGTTTACGAAAAATAGTTATTTCTCAAGAAAAAAATTTACAATAGAGTAACAACACTTTTTAAACGTGAATACATAGAAATGCAATTTTCTTCATTGCTCTATGGATCAATGTACTTCAGAAATGTCAAAGGTACGTTTTTCATGGATATAAAGAGAGGAAAAAGATATTTATTGTTCTAGCAAATCACTAACGACTTGCGTCTTTCGGCTAGTATAAAATACATAATTTTTTTGAAAGAAAGTGTACATTATTATTGAAAAAAAGTGTGAAGTTGACAATGTTATTTATCGCTCTACCGGATAGGTTCCCTATTGCATCCATTAGGGGTTTGATGTGGTATTTTCTTCTGCTTTGTTCTTAATTCGGATCTCGTAGGACAACGGGCTGGAGGATTTGAATGTTGTGTAGTCTGCTCACAAATTTCTCTTCTTAGGTTTAAAGTCTACTTAGAATCGGATGTATCTTAATTTTTTCTTAAGGAAGATCTAGTTTTCTAAATTCTTGTTGTGTGGTTGATGCCGCGGTTTTTGTGGGCGAGGGATCGAAAGTGTTTTGGTCTAGCAATTATGTCTCTTTTTTGTTATAGGAATATATTTAAAAGTTAGTCTTATTATCCACTATGATTCCTAGATATTTGGCGTGTTGGATTCGTTCAATATTATGTTGCAGCATTCTGAATGTTGGTGAAATGTCTGATTTTTTGTAGCCAAAGATTATTAATTTAGATTTGTCAGGGTTTGATAGAATTCCCCACTTGTTAATCCATGTCATGATTTTGTTTCACAGGTTTTGTAGTTTTTCTCTTGTGTCATTCAGATTCTTGCTGTATGTCATCAGCGTATTGGAGAACGTAACTGTTCAGTTCTTCTATTGTTTTGTAGGTATTGTGTACGTTAATATTGGTACAACTTGGTGCTTGTTGATTTTAGGCCTCATGCTTCTGCTCCTTAAGTTTCCTATAATATTTTGTAGTTAAACTGGGATGTCAAATTGCTGGAGTTTGTCTAGAACACCTTCGTGCCAAACACGATCAAATGCTTTCTTGATGTCTTCAATTAAACATAAACCAGATTAGAAAGTTTTCAGAGTTCCGATATCGATTTTTGATTTTAAAACAGAACTTTCACTAAGCAGACTCAAAATTCATAATTTAGGTATTTTTTTAAAGTGTGTAATAGCTTACTGAGTCATTTTTTCTAGCGAGACCTTGGAAGATTATGAGAAAAGATTTTAAATTTATGTGAAGATTGTTCGAAAGGAGATTTTAGATGCTTCTTGTGACTTGTGAAGTCTGTTTACAATCTTGAAATAGAATTCTGTGTTTTAATTTCAAAGTGATTATCAACGTGCTCATAGCTGACTTTGTTTGGGCTTTTGTTCCAAATTTTCTTGAATTAGTGAATTATTATGTTTAATTTTAAATGATAGAATTGTCTAAAAGTTGAGAATTATAATTGAATACGTATAACAGCAGTATTTCGAATTATTTATTCCAACATTTCTGAAGTCTTTTTTGAATGCAAGATGTGAAATTGAGAAGAGAATTTCTGAAATAGTCTCGTTGTAATCAATAATGAGCAAATTGTAGAGGATAGAAAACTACTAAAGAGAACTAGCGCAAACAGTTGAATACTTTATTAACATGTAATTAATTGAATGGTTCTCATAATATGTCGCTTGGAAACTATAAAATAATAATGTTTTGAAGACCTTATCGAATTCTAATTGTTTTTTGAAGGTGTGACATGTTTTGAGAGATTTTTGAAGTAACTTATTTAAATATATTAGATATTTCAAATAAATTATTTTTTTGAGAAGTTCCTAAAATTATGTTTCGTATTTTTGAATTTAGTTTTAGTCTTCATAATTGTAAGATCAGAAAGAAGATTTTGCCTCCTTCAAATATTTTTTTCTTAATTTTAATTGACAATTTATATTTGTTGGGTTATTTATTCCATTTATGATATTATATAATGAGTTTTGATTTTATATGTCTATTAAATATAAGCTGCGCTTACAAGACATTAATTTAAGTCTAAAAGTTTTTGAATAAAATTTTTTGAAATCAAAATTATAGGAGACTAACAGATTAAATCTGTTTGGATATTCAAATTTTGTAATAATTCTTCTATCAATTTTGTAATAATTCTTCTATCTATATTCTCTTCTTATTATTTTATTTTATATATAATATATAATTATTTAGGTTTAAAAAAATCTCATATAAACATCATGTGGTTTAACTCATCTTTAATTTCACCCTCATCTGAATTCTAATTGTTTTTTGAGGATATGATACATGTTTTGAGGGATTTTTGAAGTAACTTATTTAAATATATTAAATATTTCAAGTAAATTATTTTTTGAGAAGTTCTTAAAATTATGTTTTGTATTTTTGAAAAGGATTTAGTTTTCATAATTGTGAGATCAGAAACAAAATTTTGTCGCCTTCAAATATTTATTTATTAATTTTAATTAACAATTTATATTTTTTTGGTTATTTATTCCATTCGATATTATATAATAAGTTTTGATTTTATATGTCTATTAAATATAAGCTGTGCTTATAAGACATCAATTAAATTCTGAAAGCTTTGGAATTAAATTTTTTGAAATTAAAATTTTAGGAGACTAACAGATTAAATCTGTTTTGATAATCAAGTTTTGTAATAATGTTTCACTTATGAGTACCTACATCATAGTGGTTTCAGGATAAATTTTATCGATGCATTTTTTAATTTGTATACTGCCTCTACCATTCCTAAAAAAGACTCACCTTTAAATGCACCCAGTATCTGTAAATCTGAAATATAAATGAGGAACAAATTCAAATGAATCCATAATTCATTCCTTAACCTTTTTGGATTGTTTGATTATGGAAAGATGGCACTTAAATATATTTTCTTGGACTCCGATATAGAGATGACTTTGGTAATGAAAATTTCGATTACTTTTCCTAAGGGACATGAATTATTCATGTCCTAAAATGCTGCCGTATAATAGAACCCAACCGCTTAGTTATTCGTTTTACTTTCAGCTGGAAATTGAATCACAGTTCTGCATTGAAAAAAAAATTCACATTGGAAACAATTACAACAGTTAACACATTTAATAATGATAAAAATCTACAAAATGCATAGATGCATACAACCGAACCAAGGTTCGTTTTTATTATGGTCCGAAATTACTACCTATTATTTATGTCAATAACTCTTATTTATGCTGAGTATAGTTAACAGTCACGGCAAAATATAGCTTTAACGAAGTGATTATACAAAAATTTTATAACAATTGTACATTTTCCTCAGCCAAAACCTGATATTCGTGAGGAATACGGTCCATATCGTATTTCTATTCTTGCAAACGTTGAAATATCGAAACGAATTTTATTTTGCGCGACATTGGAACACCAATAAAACCCTACGTTCTATGATCCCAAAGTGCTCATTACAGATTGAGTCACTGTGTCAAACTATGACAGATCAACCTCTGTTATCATCGATCAAGTACAATCCACAAAACATTGTGTGCTCTGATCTAACCTAGAATCGCTGATAAATTACAGATCAAGCTGATTTGAAGTTATTCTTGTGCTGACTGGCACAATAGCTTCACTTGTTAATGCATAGTAAATCCTATATTCCGCGAATGATTTTCGTAGCCTGTATAACAAGACTATTTTGCGTGAAGTCGAAATAAATTTGCGTTGGTGACGCTGGTTTCCTAGAAACAACATGAAAGGATACAGGAGTCAAATATATTATGGAAACATTAATTATCATTTAATCATCTACTATTATACACATTCAAATTCACATAATATTTATTGTCATTCTATTGTGATCAAGTAATAATCTACTTGACTGATTGGTTATTATTAGAATATCATACAATTCAAGCAGTTTGGAGCTAACTGTTCTTGGGTATACAAATTCTTTTAATGTACACATAGTAAATTCACATCAGAATTTTCGTGAAAAATGAACAATCGCAATTTTCTTTGAAGTTGTGTTTCTTTTTTTTATACTCATTTTTAATTTGATTTGATGGCATTTCCTACTTTTAAACATGGTAGGTCCCATTTCTGATTTGAACAGACAGATATTTAAAAAGTAATTTTTGAAATATCGTATAGATTTATTATGTTAATCTCCTACAAATTCTAATTTCAAAAAATTTTTATTCAAAAACTTTTGAAATTAAAATGTCTAAAAATACACTGTCTCCATTTAGTATACATATAAAATTAAACACTCATTACATATTAATAAAAGAATTCAAAGAAATTTAAATTATCAATTAAATCTACTGAATAAATACTTAAGGGGACAAAATTTTGTTTCGTTCCTTGTTTTATTCTTTTTTGACCCCTTGAAATATTTATTCATTAGATTTAATTGATAATTTATATTTCTTTGAATTATTTTATTCTCTTTGGTAATATGTGATGAGTGTTTAATTCTATATGTCTACTAAATTGACACAGTGTGTTCTCAGACATTAATTTGATTTAATTCTTAAAGTTTTCGAATAAAGATTTTTTGAAATTAAAATACAGAATAAATCTGTATGATATTTGAAATTTTTTAAATAATCCTTTTATCAAGCAAAAAACTTTTTTTATTATTTTAAAGTCATTTTTGCTACTTCGTTGTGTGATTTTAAAATGTGCACATTTACATAGGTTGAAGATCTAAATACTTGTTCACGTGGTCACACAGATACAAGCGTAAATTGATTCTTCATTGAAGGTATGTATTCAAATGATTGCACATTATGAAAACTTCTAACTGTATGTAAAAAAGATTTTCAGACAAAAATTGGAACGTCCACATCAAATGAAAATTAAAAGGAATATCGATTTTTTGTTCAATTAATTTTTAAGATGTCAGTCTTTATTACTATCCGTATTTACAGGCATTTAAATATTTTTTAGGACTTAATTTATTGTGTGTGATGAAATCATTTTTATTACTTCCATATTTCACTTTAAAAATCTGGTTGAAAAAATATTTTTTATTAAAATCCTATCCCAAAATGTGACCCGTCGGTAAAAGGAGTTAAGTCCTTCTTAAAATGTTTAAATTATAAAAAATGGGCTTCAGA
Organism: Megalocaria dilatata; assembly: GCA_034642435.1. Taxonomy (NCBI): domain Eukaryota; kingdom Metazoa; phylum Arthropoda; class Insecta; order Coleoptera; family Coccinellidae; genus Megalocaria; species Megalocaria dilatata. Next base: position 47,565,335 of record CM067860.1, on the reverse strand, counting down.
CACTCGATTCTGATTATTCAAATATTTCGTATAAAGTTGAATTGAAAACAATGATTCAAATAGTTTGTACAGGTGATTTCAAAGATACTTCTCTTTGAACTGAGAATAAACATTTTTCAAATATTTTAATTGAATCTGTGCATACTTGATGGACGTTCATTTTGATTAAATGAATAAATAAAGAATATTTCCACAATTTAAGTTGTGGAAATATTCTGTATTATTTTATTAAATGTTCAAAACAGCCCAAAAATATGTGAGTTCAAATAAAATTATGATAAAATTTAAATATAAAGGTGTCCTGTGAATTTTACGCAAATGAAGAATTGAACAATTCTCGGGAATAATGCATTTGTAGAATTTATAACTAATATGAAATTTAATGAATTTTAGTATTAAGAAAAAATGAGGATTTTGAGATAGTTTTTTCTTGAGAAATATAAAAAATTCACATTTATATTTAAGAGAAGCCATTTAATTTCAAGTACAAAATAACAGCTTTTTGGCTCGTTCGTGTTTGTGAATCAGACGTAAAAATTTCATGGTTTTATTGATGCATGTACACTAAATGTTATTTTTGGAAGAAAACGAAAATTTTGAATGAACTAATGTTTGCGAAGATATTTTCAACGTGACCTGATTTATTCTTGTTTATTGCTCATTAATTTTGAATACACTTTCGCTTTAAGGCACTTCCTATGAAAAATTCAAAGGATTGATATCTGGTGACTGAGATGGCCAAAGAACCTCGATCCATGTTCCTTTGAACCTACTTTTTAGAATATTCTCTTACTCAGGTGATAAAACGAGCTGAATAGCCGTTATTTCAGAAACGAACGTAAAACATTTGCCAAAAAGTTCTAAAAAATGAAAATTTTTATAAATAACGACAAAAGTATCGATGAATGTCAGAAAAGTCTCTAAAAAAGCATACTTTTGATTATTCTGAAAGGTCATGAACCTAGTTGTCAGTACCCATGTATTTATGTGACACCTGTACCGGGTGTTCCTAAATTGAAGGTACAAACGAAGATTACATAATTAAAAAAAAAAGTCGCATAAACATGAGACGTTTCGTTTACAACATACAGGTTAAAGTTTGAATTTTTTTCTCACGGTATCTGCATTTCACAAGATATTCAACTGTAATTTGGCATAGATGTTACAATTTAGAGTTTACACCATGTGACATGCCAATTTCGATTGCAAATCTACAGGGTGATATTTTTTCTGGAACACTGTCTCCTTTTTTACTCCAGACCTTTTTTTTGGTGGATAACTGTTAGTTTGAAAAATTGTATAAAGAAGCTTGTTATTATACTAAACTTTATGGTTTCTTATAGTTTTGTCGTATCTGCTATCAATTTCAAATTATTATAAAAACTCAGTAAGTAAGCTGTGGTGAATAAATTGATTGTTAGTTTTTACACATCAAATTAAATTCCTGTGTTTTGACAGGTAAAGGTGGTTGCAATTTAATATTAAAACATGGTCTTGCAAATGGAAATTCAAGAGAAGTCTTTTAAACGGAACGCTATTCCAATAGAGTTATGACTGGACATCGAATGTTGCCTAAATTCACAGGCGTCTTTCAGAAACTGGATCTTTTTCTACGAAAAATGTTAATGAAGGTAGACCACGAAGTGTGAGATCACTTCGACTCGAAGAGGCAGTTCTGAACGAAATAGAAGAACATCCAGGAACTAGTACAAGAAAAATTTGTGTTACTTTATATATAAGTCATCAAGTTGTTTGGCGGATCTTGGGGGATTCTTTGATATATCCTTATAACGTTCAGAGGGTGCAAGCGCCCCTCCCTCGAGATTTTCATCCCAGGATTATTTTTTGTTAGTGGTACCTCAATAGACTATTAAACAATCCCCATTTTGATTGCCAAATCCTATTCACTGATGAAGCATGTTTCTACTATGAGAAAAAAAAAGCTTGAAAAAAATTCCAACTTTAACACCCGGTATCTCGAAAACGGAAAAATGAATGAGTAGATATCTATGTGGTCAAAAAGCTGTGATTCCAATTTGCTTTGTGAAAGTTAACCATGTCCAATTCTTTCAGAGAGACAGAGTCTCATTCTTGATTATTCCGAAGAAAATATCCTAAATGTTAATTCGGTGAGCTATTCGTCTCTTCTAAAACTATTTCTCAACTTTGTAATCACTCAGTACATCCATTTGAATTTTATATACCTATATCATTCCACAAGACTTGCATAGTATACTTAAATTTGGATTAAATTCTTTATTACAGCTCTATTCACAGGAAGGACTCTACTTTCCCACCAAATCATATTTTCCTGAATATCTTGGAAGATGATACCAGTAGGCCTTCAGGGAATTGAAAAAATCTCATAAAACCTTCTTTGCTTTCGGTTATTCAAGTTATTCGGAAGTCCCCTTTCAAAATTCTCGTAAACGTTTTTTTGAATTGCTGGTTCGCTAGAGCATAACAAAAAGGATTTATAGGACTGTTGGCGTAACATAAAAAATAGGAAAACATATAGATATGTTCGTTAATACAAGGCGGCGAGGTGCAGAAACCTTCAACCAGAGCGAACACGTGGAATGGCGTCCAACAAACAACAAATGCTCCCAAAATGAAAGATATCGTTCGTAATGCCTTTCTGGCTCTATTTTCTGATTTCGATTTCTGACGGATGAAGCCTTTGAAAGGCTCAACGTGTGGCTTCTTCAGTCTCCTGCCAATCCTCTTCATTAACGTCTTTTTCTTTGTCGGATCTTTCTCACCTATTTCGAAAGAGATTTCAGTTTCAACTTGAACGGTTTTGGTATTGGTATCAACGAGGTTAGTTGCTAAATTACCTGCTTCATTTTCTACATAAGGCGTGCTACACTCAGATGGAGATGCTCTAGAATCTTGGGTATCATCCGTTCTGGAAATCTCGTTCTTCAATTCTTGTATTGTTATTTGCTTAGGGTTTGAGGTTAACGATTTTGCAGCCGCCTGAGTTGATCTAAGCAGGGCGCTCTGTAGCAAATTAGGGTTAGTCGTATTAATAGACGCATGCGCAGAAGGTTCGGTTATCGTGCAGGATGACTGAGAACTATCACATACAGGAGAAGGTAGTATTAGAGAACTTTCATCCATAAATCGTAAATCAGCCCCATCTAACCCTATGAGAATGTCGTAGGTGGCTACGGGATCTACAAATAGGCTACTCGGTCTCTTTTGGGGAAGATTCACTAACTGTTTCAAACATTTATCGTTTCTCTGAGCTACTGTTTGAGAGGATGATGATACGTTAGGAACGACATGATTCAAACTGGGTTCTGATAGGTTCAAACCGTCAACACATACTAATTCACCTACCGTCGAATTGTCGGAAGAGTTCGAGTTTTTCTCGTAAATCTGAGGCAGGGCGAAGGGGAAAGAAGAGTGTCTCTGGGACTGCGCTCCTTTGGTCCCAATCCCGTCCAAACTGAAATTATTCGATGAGCTTATAACTTTGAGGGGAACACTTGAATGGAGAACCAAACCGACGAGCGATGATCGCTTCCGCATCAGCTCCGCTTGCTTTTCTTTTTCCTGCTTGGTAGATTCCTCGTCAGATTCGAATCCGGGGCTACTTGATTTATCCGATTTAGCGATTTCTATTGGTCCTTGAGCGAACGTGATATTCGAACACTTATTGCCCACGATTGTACTGCTCGTGGTTGTTGGAGTGGTACTACTATTCTTTGTGGTGCTCTTCGTTTCTGCTACTTCCAGCGTTTTAGTTGCAGTCTTGTTTGAGTTATCTTCAATTGTTTTCAGAGTGTTGGTTTTGAATTTATCCTGAGCTAAAAGGGTACTTTGCGTTTTCGACACCCCTATTCCAGCTGCTCTTCCAGATATTCCTGACATCGCGCCTGCGCTCAGAGCTACCATTGATTGCATCTTACGCTGTTTCATCTCACTTTTTTTCTGCATGTCGTATGCAGTCTTATAAATTCCACCGTATAGTATGAAGAGGACAATGAGGGTGGTCCAATAATATCCGATGATTAGAGCGGTGTTGAAAATGGGATCCTTCAAAAACTGCACTGTGCATTCTCCGGGCAGTAAATCTCTATATCCAATGAAATGTTCCCAGCCGAATATACTGGAGAAAAACAGGAGGGCTGGGATGATCCACGTGATTGTAACCATGTAAATAACGCGGTTTTTCGTTCTCCAACTTCTATAACGGGCAGCAATTTTCACCGAACAATAACGGTCGATCGTGATGAGTAAAACTGTGTATTGAGACACTAGACATACTGTATAATCTACGGATAGCCAAAGGTCGCATAAGAGTGGTCCAAGGTCCCAATATCCCATCAGGACGTAAACAGTGAAGAATGGCATCGAAACAGTTCCTGCAAAAATAGAGAATACTAACTTTATTAATTGATATACACGAATGCATCGTTATGTTAAAAATATTATTCAAATTTCAATTCATATATTGCACACATCGTCAAAAATCTTGCTCCCCCCCCTATCAATTCTTAACTTGTTGAATGTAACATGACAATTTTGTGTGTGTGGAATCTTCACTATCTTATCACTTAAATGAAAACAATAATCCAGCAAAAAATGTTTCTTGTTGGGGAGAATGCAGGTGTCGAAGTAAATTAGTTTTAAGCGAATAACGAGAGTTGTAATATTGAGAATATTCCGTGGAAAATGCCGGAATTTCCAATTTCTCAGTTTGACCGGGCAAGAATAGTAGCCCTACATCAAGAAGCTTTGTCGAATCACCAGATTGCGCAACGTTCGAATATTACACGGACTTCAGTAAGGCGCATAGAGGCCCTTTTCCCGGAAAGAGCGTTGCCCGGAGACCGGTGCCTGGTCGATCCGGTGTAACATCTGCAAGGGAAGATCATTATATCGCAAATTAAACTCGAAGGAATCGAACGATATCTGTAACAGCTCTTCGAAGTCATCTTGGAGGACCTATAGACGGGTAGTCTCAACTAGTACCATGAAGAGACGGTTGCATTTCTCAAATTTAAGGGCAAGATGACCTTTAAGAATACCTCGGGTACAACATAAACATAGAGCTACCCGTCGGCAATGGGCAGAACACCACCAAGACTGGCTTTTACCACAAAGAAGGGTTTAAAACATTCTTCGAGAGAACAATATAAAGAGAATGAACTAGCCAGCAAACTCACCAGACATGCATCCAATTGAGCACGTATGGAATTACTTAGGGAGAGCAATATCCAATCGCCAAAACCTACCTTCAACTTTTCAGGAATTGAGTTTAGCCCTTCAGGAAGAATAAAACGATATGCCTGAAAATTTCATTAATGATTTGATTCGTGAGATGCGTTTGTGATGGATCTTGCCTCTAGTTCTTCATCCGTAAACTTTGGTGGCGCTCCGGGTCGTTCTTCGTCTTCCAAATCAAAATTGCCACTTTTAAATCGGGCAAATCACTCTTGACACGTTCGTTCAGCTAGAGCATGGTCACCATAAACATCCACTGAAATACGATGACTTTCGGCAGCTTTGTTCTTCATACTGAAGTAAAGGAGTAAAACTTCCCGCCAAAAAACACATGAATCGGTACAAAAGTTGACATTTTCAGAGCACACAGAAACTTCAGCGAAATGACAGATACTGAAAAGAAAGTCTAACGATGACACTTCAAAATGAAGGTGAAACAGCGGAATAATAAATTGCGACATGTAATATCAAAATCGCACGAATTTATTTTAACCCCCAATATATAAAATGTTGAATAAGTAAATTTATGTCAGAAATATTCCTTTAATAAAGAAGATTTTAAATTAATCCAACCAGCTAATTGTTCTGTCATTAATTTAACCTGCTTGTTCTCGTAAATAAGTAGAAGTGTACTCAACGGTTAATTGCATTATATCTAAATTTCACAAACTGAAAATACGACCCGAAAAAAACGTTATTATAAAAACAGTCGCATATGTTTAAATAATATTGAAACTTTCTTATAAGCATTTTTATAAGAACTTAACTTCACTTAATACAACTAGTATTTCTCTATACATAAGTATGAAGAATGTAAAAAAACTTCTCTACAAGGAAACAACCAGGATTCCTGGAAATTATAGCCAACTGACAATATTCAAAAAGGCAAATTCACATAGCGATACAATAATTCCAACATTTCCATCATTTCACTGTTGGGTTCAAAATTAACAGCACTGTGCCTAAAAGTGGCGTAAGGATACAGTATTGAAGCCTAACCAGCACACAGCGGATTTCATCATTTCCATAAGCTACAGATTCTGAGGGATCTTCACAGAAGAATATCAGGATAAAATATCAAGAAAAAATAACTGCTGAACAATGTCCACAAGCGACATTGGTAGGCTTACATCCAATAGCCGATCTGAAGATTCCATGAGTGCTGGCTGGAGCCGAAAAGTCTGCCTCTCTAAAAAAAGAGGTCTGTTAGCTCCTTTGCGAGCTTCAAATATATATTACTCATATACCAAAAATTATTTAATGAAATATTCATTACGGTATTATTTGAATTCCGCGCCATAATACTAGCAGTTCAGCTAAGAAACACAAGCGGCGCTGATGCATGCAACAAATCCTTAGAAGTTTGGAGAGTCGTTTGTCTATGATTCAGCCAGTGATGTATCGACAACAGCGATAAAGAAGTGGAAATAAATCTTGTGTGAAAATAATTCAATTATTGTCAATATTTCTATATAGATTAGCACATTGGATCTAAATCCTGAATTAGTGTAGTGACAATTTAATTAAATGAAAACGTGATACTTACCAATGAGCATATCTGTCGCTGCCAATGACGCTATGAAATAATTGCTTGGTTGCCTAATATTCCTGTCGCAAATGAAGGCTAAAAGAACTAGGATATTCCCACCAACGGTGAGAATGATGCATATTGCAATTCCAATGGCTATGATGACCGCTTGCCATAAATGAAACGGCGGTAGAACCGGAGTGAGAACATCTATGGCTAAAGTTCCAGTGGTATTGCTTTGAAACGTAGAATTAGTGAAGTTTGGGAGCAAACGTAAAGGATCTTCATCCCAAATCCTCACCGAGGAAGAGTTCAGGTAACCAAGACACTCCACGTAAGAAAGAACGGTCTTGTAGAAAATTCGGCATAATTTGTCCTTCCGTTTATCTTCCTTCCTGAAAAATCCAGACTCTATTTATATATTCAGAAGATCCATATATTTTATAATATTGAAAGTAAATGAAATTCAATTTCCACGAACTTTTCCTTATTGAACAACAATTGTTCCATCCCACTGTGGCTTTATCAGGTTCTACATCTGAACTTCTCAGATGTGAGCTTAATACATTGGTCAATGTAATCGTTTGATAAGATTTTTTTGAGTAGACTCAATGAACCGGTAGGTCAAATGGACCCGTGTGACATTTGGAGTGAGAGGGCATCTCAAGTTGTTGTCTGTGATCTCCGAAGATAAATTGAGAAATGTTACATTCTCTTTTGTTCGTAGCAAATAAAAGTTAAATCGTACGGAGATGAAAATGCTTTTATTAGTTAGAACGGTCTTTCGACTTTCGTGCCGTATTCACATTTTTTAAGCCTTCAAACTCACAAAAAGAGCATTTTTGAGTTTAGTGTTCTATGGGTCCCTATTCAAGAAGTTAGGAATATATAATTATAAGCATATTTCTTTCTCCCTTTGCCATATAACTGTGGATAATGGACAACATTTCAGGCTGATCAATATAAATGTGAATATTTCCTGGAAAAATTGAACAGCCTGATTTGTACCTGTTATAGTATATCTCAGGTTCTAAGCATATGATTTATTGAATTGTATCTCCATTATCCTCGTGTAAATGATGTATAGAGTTCTTGGATGTAAGCTAGGGAGCGATAATCGAATCATACGCCGAGCAAACATTTGGGATGATGCTAGGGTCCTCGGAATTTCATGTATTGATTGATGATACGATATTCTGGATGATTTTTCAACGAATACAATTCCCCGTCATAAATTGAAATTAGAGCGCGAATATTTTGAATAAATCATGTCTTCATATAGATATGGCGGCTTCGCACGATATAGAAGGTGTTCATTTAGAGGTACTTTTCGTGGTGGGGATTTAATTGCAGATTGCGCATGCTTCACGTTAACTGAAGTGCCATTTCTGTTCATTAGTGTTTGACAATTCATAATGGAAAGACTTAGCCCGGCACAGCGTCTATATATTGTTAAACTTCATGACGAAAATGGGCATTCTACGAGGAATGTGTATCGGGCGCTTAGAGCAACTTATGGTTCACATAATCGGCTTACCGAACGCACAATTAGCTCTACCATGCGTAAGTTTGAGACCCAATTTTCATTATTGGATAATACTCGACCAAATAGACCACACCCAGCACGTAGTGAAGAAAATATAGGGGCGGTAGCGAATAGTGTACGCGAAGGCCGTGAAGTGTCGATTCGTCGCCGTTCTCAACAGCTTGGCCTGTCACATTCAACAACTTGGCGTATTTCACGTGGGGATTTTTCTTTAACAGCTTACAAAATTCAACTAGTGCAAGAACTGAAGCCGAACGACCCTCCGAATCGTTTGCGTTTTAATCGTTGCGCTCTTGACAAGCTTGATACACATTCCTTGTAGAACGCCCATTTTCGTAATAAAGTTGAACAATTTTTACACGCTGTGCCGGGCTAAGTCTTTCCATTATGAATTGTCAAACACTACTAAACAGAAATGGCACTTCAGTTAACACTGCATGCGCAATCTACATTTAAGTCCCCAATGGATCATTTTAAAATATTGAATGGTATGACTACCTAAATGGAATTAATGATCTACACATTTATAACACTCTTCAGAATGCTGCGTTGCCGCTTCTACCGACAAAACAATAGTAACATAACTATTAGGTTATATCAACAGATGATTCAAGTTATCGTCAAAGAATATGTGCAATGATAGACAACATTTCAAAATATTACACGAAACTTTCTGTAAAATTGAAAGAAATAAATTAACAAGTGAAAATTTCAAGTGAAAATCTAAAAGGGGTTAACTGTCAAATCGATTAGGAACAGTTTGAAAAAAATCATTGTATTTTTTATACTTTTTGATATTTTATCCCAATACTCCTAGATCTTCTGTGAAGATCCCCCAAAAGTTATATCTTGTGCGAGTTAGACAATCAGTTGTTTCAGGTTAAGCTTGTTACTGTGTCCTCATTCAAATAGTCCTCTGGGAACAGTTTTGTTGAAGAGTAAATCGACCCATTTCGTTAATGTCAAATATTAAACTGGAAATTCTGTGTTTTTATTCATCATATTGAAGGGACCCGTATTCTCTAAGGATCATACGAGTGACAGAATCCCTCATATATACATATAAATTACATCACGGTAATTACCCGCTTATTTCTATGTCAAATATTCTGTGGCACCGTAACTTGACATGTGTGCTTGCTGACAATAACAAAGACACGTCCTAATGGCGTTGCCATTGTATTTTGAAGCGGAAGAGGAAAAGAGGAAGTTTCTTGGAAATAAACCTCCCTAGCGACTTTAAAACATACTCTCTGGGTGACTCTTAGTAAATAAACTTCTTTTAAATGCTTCTGATTAATTGCATGCTTTACGCTTTGAATACCACCTTAGTTTTAATGTAAAATTAGTGATTGCACGCTCGTTCATTGTGCTTCCATTCATCGCTTTTCATTCTTGTATTTTTGTTTCAGTGTTATTTAATCCGACCTGATTGTTTTATTGAAATGCATATATTTAAAGCGGCACGACCCTTACAAATTGTATATTTATATTGTATACTTTCTGTCGGTGCCTGGTTGTTATCTGTTGTATTTGTTAATACTGGTTCTTTATTTTTACCCTTCATGGTATTCGCAATGACTGATATGTGACTGTTTGCATGTACTCCGGTTACCTATTTCTTTGTTTCTTTTATTGTAACGTCCATTAACACGCCTATGTGATGGGGTATTGTATCTATTTTATAATGTCCTAGTCAGTTTGTGTCACATGTTTGCCATATGTATGCACCGGCTTACTTTGAGAGATTGTGTTCCTTGTAAACCGGTGGCGTTCTTTAGGTTAAATCGCTGAGTAGTCCTGGTAGAGGACGACGTATCGTATAGAGACAGTAAATAGCTCCGGATATCCAACGCTACTGTGAGAATGTGTGAGTGATTGCTAGATCATTGTTCCGAGGTATTGTGATATCCCCAGGATTAGTTTGCATGACCCTTCAGGTAGTGTTCTGTTTGTTCTTCAGAAATATCTGAGCCTTCCTGGGCTTTGGCCAGATACAGTCCATTTGATAGTAACTTTTTCAGTCGACTCGAATTATGTTAGATACCCTCTTAAAGGAGATCTCCTGGGTATACCACGTTACCCACCTTACTGTTGATCCAAATTTTTACCCCTTGTAACTGCAGGTTCTGCACTGGTTACCGGAAGTGCAGTTGTAGGTGCATGCTGGCTGTATCCTGTCACCTCTAACCCTTTCCGCTGGGTTCACAGTGTAGCTTCACGAACCACTGAGTAGAGTGGATTTAACAGCATTCATTGAGGGTTGTTGCTTTTCAATATTACTAATATAAATATATTATTCTGACGTTACTGTGTTTTGAATATTTGAACCTCCCGTCACTGTTTCCTTGCTCTCGTTAGGTGTAATTTGGGTTGTCTACACAACGTAATACTCTGTATAATACGGGATAGCTCAATATGTAGCTTGAAACTTGACCGTGCAATGGTTCAGCTGCGATTTTAAATATTTTATTTGCGGAATTTTCAATGAAAATTAGCCAGTTAGTTCCATTACTGAAAGAATCACGAGGGTCACTCGCGAAGTTCATACCTGCAAATCTTTAAATATAAAACGAAAAGGAAGGGTCGTTTGAATACCCTAAGGTCGACTTTCAGCTAGATTAAAACGGCCATATTGATCCTCAAAGTATGACCCAATATTTTATTTTCACTGTCAACAATGTAAACAACAAAACACCTGGTATGGATGGACGCAAGAGAGAGTGAAATTATTATTGGGTTTTGTTATTACATAACATATAATTATATTTAGATTTGTATTTTCCATAATGTTATTAAGGTTAATATTATTGAGTATTCTGGGCACAGCATGGAAGTATATTATTAGGAAAAAATAATACTGAATTAGCCATTATTGAACAACAAGAAGTGTCAATTACTTTTATTTCGATTTCTCATTGTTGAGATATACAGTAATTTATACACGAACTTGAATTGATTCCCAAAAGTAATAATGTTTAAAATTACCATCATTTTGCCGATTTAAAAGTGACGATTTTGATTTGGAGCGCCACCAAAGTTCAAGGACGAAGATTTAATAGCAGAGGTTGATGAAGATCCATCATAAACCGAAGAGAAACTCGCAAAAACACTTCGAGCCACTTCAAGCGATAATATCCGTTAATTGCCAGATAAATGGAAAAAAGTAGTAGTAAATTGTTGAAATTTATTTTCAAAATCAGTGTTCTATTCGCCAAACTTATAGAGAGCACTTCGTGAAATTTATGGTTTACATAATCGTCCATCAGAGCAGCTAATTCGTTGAACTATCTATAGATTTCGGACAACATTTTCTTTACTCGAAACTGTAACCCCTTATGACATATGATGGAATGACATCATCACCAGCTGTAGCTTTGTTAGGAAATTTGACATGATTGACCTTACTTCATCCTTTGAATTAACAGGCACAAGAACCGGCGAAAGCTGAGTAAAGGTTGTTGCATTACTCTCATATTCCGATGGTGCATCAACTCTCATGGGAGGAACCGTTACTGCATATTACTCCGGGTATCCTGGTGTTTTTCTTCTTCTGACAGATGAACTTCCAAAATATAGGAGGGTCCAATTTTTTTCTTTCTTAAATATCAGCCAAGTTACTGATGAATTTTTCACATAACAGTTTGGGTTGAAGGTTCACCACTTTGGAAAAAAGTTTCCAATGTTTCCCAGTTTTGTTCAAGGGTAAATGGACCCATTCCGTTAATTTCCAATATTAAACTAACTTTTTGTTGAAACACGAATGACAGAAGTTTTGCCAAGCTCGAAATAACCTCTACTTCTAGATCTACTCTAGATGGCCCAACCTTCAGGTATCATGCTGGACCTCGAAGAAAAGTGTTTAAGAATTTGGATGCTGCAATTTTTTCTTCCTAAAGTTTTTCATTGGAACACCTTTATAGTATATATCCATGTCTCATACATGCAAACCATTGTCTCGAAAACTGAGAATCTCTTAATCAGGAATATCACTCCATTCTGTGTACTGAAAAGTCGTTTCAGTGACATGGATATTTGGCATTGTTGAAATCAAGCCGCTGAATCTGATACAAGGAACACTTCATAATGATGACAGGCATTTTCTTTTATTGTTACATACAATCTAGGATCGGCTTATTAGGACTTCCCCTCGCCTTCAGCTCAACGGGAACAAGAGATCTAAGCCGTAATGAAATCCACTCGTTGCGGTCTGAAACTTTTCCGAATTGAAGAAGAAAGATGAAAGACGTTTTTCTGGGATGCAATATTATCCTTCCCAAGTGGGTCACTCGTTACTCGAATCGGAGAGAGATGTTAAAATTTGGCTCATGTGGACGTGAAAGCCTTAAACTGAACGGGAAATCTTTTTGTTGGAAAAGCGCGAAAGATCTGTTACTGTGGAAAGAGGAGATGTTATGAAAGCACTGACTTGAGGAAAATCAGAACGCTCGTACATTATTAGTTAAATCAATTTAAGGGATATAAAATACTTTCCGATATAGTAGAACAATATTATACAAGGTGTCCAAAAGGACACCTTGTATATTTGAAATCAAAGAAAAAGTTTATTGTTAATTATTGCAATATAAAGCGGAAAATTATTTGGAAAAGATGATGTTATCTAAATGGTCACCTCTTCTATTCGGGAACGAAGATTGACGATCACATGCTGACACATTGCTCTCGATATTGCTGCCATTTTTGATCTGATGTTTTGCTTCAATTGCATCAGGTATTCTCGTAGACCTTACTTTTAAGGTATTCTCATGCAAAATAGTCAAGTTGCCTAAGGTCGGGACTTCTAGGAAGCCATTTGTTGTTACCTCCACGCGAAATGACCTTATTAGGGAATAATTTGTTAACAGCTTCCATTGCTTGATTTGATGTTGTCTTGTTGAAACCACATTCTTGAATTGAAACCTTGAAATTCTTGTAACTCTGGTCCCAAAAAGTTTCGCAGCATATCGTAATAACGGTCACTATTCACATGAGTGGTCGGCCTTGTCGATCTTCATGAAAATAATGACCGATTATGCCTCTAGAAGACATAGCTACCCAAATAACGACCTTTGGGCTTTGCAGGAGTCGTTCATGCTTTCGTCTCGGATTTTCCTCTGCCCAATATCGACATTTCTGTTTATTGACACGACCATTCAGATGAAAGTTTGTTTCATTACAGAAGAGTATGTTATGAAATTTGTTGAACCACTGTAACATTTCATTGGCAAAATTCAATCGATTAGAATAGCAAGTATGCTTCAATTCTTGAACCAATAGAATTTCATAGGCTTTTAAATGAATGGAATTTCAAAGGCTTTTTAAATATTTCTTTAAAATCAAATGCACGGACGATTTTTTGATGTTTAATGATTGGCCTCGCTTTCAGATGGAGAAAGATGGATTTTGGCGAACTGACGCCTCCACTCGAATCGTTTCTTCGTCGCGGAGTGAACGAAGGCGGCCAGAGTGCTAAACTTTATCGTCGCACCTGTTTTCTCGAAAATCCGGATCCGTTAATTCTGTCGTCACTTGGTGCATGGCGTGTACGATATTCCTCACGATACAAACGTTGAGAAGACACTATTGAATCACCGTTGCGATAATACGCTCGTACGCAAAAAGCGCGATGCGTTCCTGGGTACAGCACCATCGTGACTAAAACTCCACAAAATGGCCGTCACCACGATCTAGGAGTCCGTCTAAGAAAGATTTCACTGTATTTTATAAATATATATCATATATCGGGTTTTTTAGAGTGATAGAACTTTCGATAGTGATAACTGTGATTTGACATTTCTGTTCAGTAAGCATTGATAAATTATAATGGAAAGACTCACGCCGCAACAACGTTTACAAATTGTTGAAATTTATTTTCAAAATCATTGTTCTATTCGTCAAACTTATAGAGCACTTCGTGAAATTTATGGTTTACATAATCGTCCATCAGAGCAGCTTATTCGTCGAACTATCGATAGATTTCGGACATTTTCTCTACTCGATGCAACAACAACAACAAGACAAAAAGCTGTACGTACAGAAGAAAATATCGCTGCTGTAAGTCATAGTGTTAACGATGATCCAGATTTGTCTATTCGTCGACGTTCACAACAAGTTGGACTCTGTGCATTCACCACATGGAAAATTTTCCGTAGAGATCTTGGTCTACAGCCATACAAGATCTAACTGGTTCAATAACTAAAGCCACTTGACCATAATAAGCGTCCTTTGTTTGATGATTGGGCCCTAGAACAGCTTGAAGTTGATCCACTTTTTTATCGTAAAATTGTGTTTACTGATGAAGCTCATTTCTAGTTGAACGGCTATGTAAACAAGCAAAATTGCCGTATATGGAGTGAAAACAATCTTCAAGAAGTTCTGCAGGTTCCATTGCATCCTGAAAATGCACTGTATGGTGTGCTTTACACGCTGGAGGCATCATCGGTCCATATTTCTTCAAAAACGATGCTAGAGCTATTGTTACAGTGAATGGTGCTTGTTACAGATCGATGATTATTTGCTTCAAAATTTGAATGGTATCGACTCAGAAGTGTTTTGGTTCTAACAAGATGGTGCTACACCCCATTCTGCTACCGTAACAATTGATTCATTGAAAAAAAGATTTGGCGATAACATTATTTCGAGAAATGGTCCAATTAATTGGCCTCCAAGATCATGAGACATAAATCCACTGGATTATTTTCTTTGGGGTTATGTCAAGTAATTGGTTTATGCTGATAAACCTGAAACAATAGACGCTTTGGAAGACAACATAACTCGTGTTATTGATGAAATAAGGCCTAAATTACTCGAAAAAGTGGTCCAAAATTGGTCTGATCGCATGCGGTTCCTCAGAGCTAGTCGTGATGGAATTTATTTTTAAAACATAAATGTCATAAAATTATCTACCAAATGAAAAAAAATTGGCTTCAATCTTGATTTAAATGTGTTTTATTTCAATTCAAAGTTCTATCACTCTAAAATCTATCACTATAAAAAATGTCTTGAAAATTTTTGAAAATATGTATCGGATATTCTCAAAATTTTCAAGACATTTCTTAGAATCAAATTTGTAGAGGTTTTCTTCAAGTTAATATTTTAAATATTCGAAAAAACCCTTCGAAGTAATATTCTTTTTATGTTCTTATTCAAGTTTTTGCTCAATTGGACACCCGATCATGTTTTAGAGTCCTTTTGTTTTCCCAAAGGTTGAACATAGGTGTACCATTTTCAATATCCCCAGATTTTGAACACGTGTGTATTTGTTGAATGTATCGTGAAGTTTATGAACGGCTGTACCGTTGTTGCCTCAAAGGCACATATTTGCAGATCGAAAGGGTGGGTGCTAGCGAACGCATTATGTTGACGTACAAGTTGATGCAATTTGGTGCGTTTCAGTCCTTCCAGAACATGATTTTATTACAAATTAGATAGTTGATCGATATACTGATTGCAGTCAGGACATAATGTTGTAAATTAGATCCAAGCACAGAAACCCACTCATGTTCGGATCGATGCATAGACTGAATCAGATGCCGATTCAATTTTGCAAATTACGAATGTCCTTTTAATCATTCAGTGCTGATGGAATGAACGATTCGGACGAATTCAATATAGAGAGCAGTACACAATGAGAAAATAATATTAAACAAAGTTACTCTGATTTGCACAAAATTTTATTATTAATATAATAATAATAATAATTTTAATTTAATCCATTAAGACACTACATAGTGTATAGGATAAGTCATAAGAGATAAAGAAAAAAATTGGAAAACTAAATCGCCAAGGGATCACAAAGAAACTCATCAACTGAATAGAATCCCTTTTCCGAAAGAAGTTCCTTGACTTCCCTCTTAAACCCTCTTAAATTCAAGGATTCCAAAGATGAAGGCAAATGGTTGAAAAACTTAATGCCTCGATATAAAGGAGAGCATTCGAATTTAAAAGTTTTATGCTTAGGGAGCATCATTATTTGTGCATTCCTAGCATATTCCTGGTGACTTTATAATTTCAACCATTCGCCTTCATTTTCCTTGGCAAATATATATACATGGTAAAGTAAGTACGGTTTTCAACAAAAACTTGCTTACATGACGTTAATGGCCTTAAATTAAATATTGAACGCAAAATTCGCTTCTGTGCTACAAATACTCTGTAAAAATCAGGGCTACTTCCCCACAGCAAGATATTGTACGATATATGGCTATATACTAGGCTATAATAAATATTGAGCACACAGCTTCTTGGTGAATTGATTTTGAGCCTGACAATGGCGAAAAATGACTGGTTTAATTTTTTACACAAAGCATCGACATGGGAAGTCCACCTTAAATATCTGCCTACATAAATTCCCAAAAATTTAATCGTCTCAGAAGCTGTGATCTCATCTAAACAACATCTCACAGTAAACGAACTGATCCCCTTTTTTTTAAGAGCAAAATAAACAGTCTTCTCAACATTCACCACCAAATTGTTAGCTCGACACCAACTCACAAATTCACGTACAATATAGTCACAGGTCTCCTGGAGTTCCCCAAGACTCCCGCCAGAAACCACTACCGAAGTGTCGTCAGCAAAAAGTTTTATCAAAAAACGGCTGAAATGAGCAGGAATATCATTAATAAATAAAATAAACAACAACGGTCCCAGCACGGACCCCTGAGAAACTCCAAGGCCAATACCTTGACTCTTAGAATAACTCTCACCAATTTTAACTGACATAGTTCTCTCATTAAGGTAACTACGTAACCAATCCAGGAAAACGCACCTGAATCCTAAGTTATAACACTTGTCTAGTATAAATTCAAAGGATAGCGTATCAAAGGCCGAGGACAAATCAAAAAACAAACCCGCAACAAGTAAGTTATTACAACAATATACAACAATTGTTTTGCTATCACAGTAGCATCTTCAGATCGGTGGTATCTTACATATTTAAATCACAAGTTAATAAAACGGGTGTTTTTTTTTAGAGTGATAGAACTTTCGATAGAGATAACTGTGATTTGACAGAAGGTAGAGCCATGTTGTTTTGACATTACTGTTCAGTAAGCATTGACAAATTATCATGGAAAGACTCACGCCGCAACAACGTTTACAAATTGTTGAAATTTATTTTCAAAACCAGTATTTCATTCGCCAAACTTATAGAGCACTTCGTAAAATATATGGTTTACATAATAGTCCCTCAGAGCAGCTTATTCGTCGAACTATCGATACATTTCTTACAACATTTTCTCTACTCTATGCAACAACAGCAACAAGACAAAGAACTGTACGTACAGTAGAAAATATTGCTGCTGTAAGTCATAGTGTTAATGGTGATCCAGATTTGTCTATTCGTCGACGTTCACAACAAGTTCACGACAAGTTGGAAATTTTGCGTGAAGATCTTGTTCTACACCCATACAATATCCAGCTGGTTCAAGAACTAAAGCCACTTGACCATGATAAGCTTCGTTTTTTTGCCCTAGAACGGCTTGAAGTTAATCTACTTTTTTATCGTTAAATCGTGTTTAGTGATGAACCTCATTTCTGGTTGAACGGCTATGTAAAAAAGCAAAATTTCCGTATATGGAGTGAAAACAATCCTCAAGAAATTATGCAGGTTCCATTGCATCCTGAAAAATGCACTGTATGGTGTGCTTTACACGCTTTACACGGCATCATCGGTCCATATTTCTTTAAAAACGATGCTGGAGTTAATGTTACAGTGGTGCTTGTTACAGATCGATAATCGATGATTATTTGTTTCAAAATTTGAATGATATCGACCCAGAAGTGTTTTGGTTCCACCAAGATGATGTTACACCTCATGCTGCTACCGTAACAATTGATTTATTGTAAGAAAGATTTGGCAATAACATTATTTCGAGAAATTGTCCAATTATTTACCTCCAAGATCGTGCGATATAACTCCACTGGATCATTTTCTTTGGGGTTATATCAAGTCATTGGTTTATGCTGATAAACCAGAAACAATAGACGTTTTGGAAGCCAACATAACTCGTGTTATTGATGAAATAAGGGCTGAATTACTGGAAAAAGTGGCCCATAATTGGTTTGGTCGAATGCGGTTTCTCAGAGCTAGTCGTGGCGGACATATGCCGAAAATTATTTTTAAAACATAAATGTCATAAAATTATATTTCAAAGAAAAAAAAATTGCCTTTCCTTGGAAGTATTTGCACTAGGTGCTGATTTGGGAGAAACACTGGTTTAGTGATTGTCATTGGGGTTGAGTTGGAGTACAAGCTTGGGACGCCTGTATCTGGACGATGAGTTATCATAGTCGACGGCTTGTCTGACTAGTGGATTGGTATGGCTCGCTGCTTTAGCGAGTGTTTTCAGGGCGGTTTCATGGAGAAATTCTTTTAACGGTGGTAAGTTCGCCTCGCGGTGCAGTTGGGAATTGCGAACACACCAGGGTACGTTGAATATGGTCCTGAGTATTTTATTTTGGAAAATTTGTAACTGTTGGAGCTTCGACGCAGAGGGTCCGTGGATCCAGCATGCGGAAGCGTAAGTTACTGTGGGTCTGATTATGGTTTTATAGAGGGTCAGTTTATTGGGGATAGACATTTTGCTGCGACGGCAAAGCAGCGGAGTTAGTTTTGATAGCACCATTTTTCCCTTTCGGACGACGTGGTCCAGGTGCTGATTGAATGAGAGTCGTTTGTCAAGAATGACACCTAAGTATTTGACTTGCGACTCCCAGGGGATATTTTCGCCGAGCATTTCGACGTGTCCTGACGGTGGTGCTGTTCTGCGTGCCATGAGCATAGCGGAACTTTTTTCGGGGTTGACTTTGATAAGCCATTTACAGCACCATTCTTCCAGTTTGTCAACGACTTCCTGGAGATATTTGGTAGCTATCTCTGGCTTTTTGGATCGAACAAGTATTGCTGTGTCGTCTGCGAAGACGGCCAGCGAAGAGCGGTCGGTTTTGGGAATATCCGCTGTGTAAAGAGCGTATAGAAGTGGGGAGAGAACACTGCCCTGGGGCACCCCGGCTTCGAGATCTCTAGGTTGTGAGATCGCGTTGGAAATTTTCGCTTGGAAGGAGCGATTTTGTAGATATGAATGGATGAGTTGACACAGCTGATTTGGTACTTTCGCTTCGTGGAGTTTGAAGACGAGGCCGTCGTGCCAAACTGTGTCGAACGCTTTCGAGATATCGAGAAATACTGCACCGGTTACTTGTTTCCATTCGAAACTAGTTTGGGCATGTTCTACGACTCTGAGTAGCTTTAAGGTGGTGGAGTGTTGGGGTCGGAACCCGAATTGTTCATCGGGAAGAATATTATTACTGATGGCGAAGTCAGATAAGCGGGAATGGATGAGTCTTTCGACAATTTTCCCGGTAAGTTCTTCAGCATCTTGTTAGAGACACAATCAGGTCCTGGGGCCTTCCTCAACTTAAAGCTGGAAATTATCTGGTAGATTTCCGACGATGTAATCGTCTCGGTGGAATCTACATCTGCTGGTTCGGATTCGATAATTTCGCTCACAGCTTCTTCTACTCTTTCCATATGGTCCAAATCGGCGTCATTTATGTTGTATCTACATTGGAGTTGTAGGTTGTCGGCAAATTCTTCGGCTTTTTCCTCTTCCGTATACACTATTTGACCAGCTGAACCGTGTATGGGTGGGAGTGGCTTTCGTTCGGATTTCAGGACTTTTGACATCTTCCACAATGAGTTGTCCACAGTGTGGAGATCCTGAAGTTTTATCTGCCATTGTTCTTCCCTGAACGTTTGCAGTGCTTTTCGTACTTCCATTGTAGTTTGTTTGCAATCGTTTTGTCGAACTGGAGACCATACCGGTGGAACTTTCTTCTCGCTCGGTTTTTCTCCCTGATTAGATTCACGATCTCTTGTGGTATCGTGCGTCTTCTGAACGGTTTGTTCTGGTTCAGTTTCTTAGTTGCGTCCGCAACTGAGTCCCTGAGTTTCTCCTCGAATCTTGCATGCTGGACTAGGAGGGTATTCCTTTTATGTGTCTGTTCGCAGACACTCATGTTCAGGATACGCTCACATGCCAGTACACTAAATGGTAGAATTCACATGTCTGTATCCCTGGGATGAATAAACAAATTATACAGTGTGGTAACCACTCATGGAATAAAATTATTTGTGTCCTTATGTTAAACAATTATAAAAAACACTGGCACACGTCAAGTTTTAAATTCAATCGAACGCTGTTCAAACATAAATTTAAATGGAACATTTAAATGGAACATTCAAATGGAACATTTTTTAAAGCTCCTCAATAACCTGATTTCAACAACTTTATCATATACCTATGGTCTATTATGAATAATACGGGATGAAATTTCGAAAGTATATATCTTTTTTAATGGTGTCACATGCCTCTGAATCGTGCATGTATTTTAGACACAGTACCTTTTGAAATATTAGGTAACTGAGAATACCTCTGATTAAATAAGTTTGCCACTTCAACTTGACTTCTGCAGTATTCCCGTAAGTCTCGGTTTAATATTTCATTAACACTTTTAAAAAAATATGTTTTCAATTAGGTGTATACTATCTCAATGTAAATCTTAACACCGCAACATCTGATCCATGAGCGTATCAAGAATTGATTTAAGAAATTTTGTATTTAGGTTATTTAAAAAATACCATTATATAGCGCGTGATAAATTATTGATTTCATTATTTCACCCAGTATTATTCATAACAGACCCTACATGATATAGTTCGTTGAAATCAGATTAAAGAGTTTTAAAAATATGAATATATGGAGGGTGATCCATTTAAAATTAAGAAGTCGGTCTATGCTCGAATCACCCTATTTATTCTTAAACAACGCATCATTGAATTTGATAGTTGACGTGTGCCAGTGTTTTTTATAATTTTCTAACCCGAGGACATAGAGAATTTTGTTCTATAAGTGGTTTCCACACTGTATATATCAGACGAAATGAGAATAGGTGACAAATATCAGCTCAAAAAATATTTCTGTAGCACTTCTGTATACAAAAGCTATAGATATTTTTATTTACTTGATATTATGCTTATAACTGGATGCATCTATTTTTCTCTTGGAGGGACTATTTATTTTGTTCTTCACTCAGGAAAGATTTTCTACTCACCATTGTTGCATAAACTCTGGACCGATTGAGAATATGGGGGTAGTTTTATTTTGGTCTCCATTGAAATAATAGGACTCGGTTGATGCAGTCATGACATCTCATCAAAGGAATGCACGATGCTGAGCTCTGAAATGTTGAGAAAATGAATATTTTGTACGATGTGAGGTTCTGTCTAAAATAAGTTTTGCATCCTTTCAATTTGAATCATAAAAACAGACTGCAGAAAAATAATGAAAGATAACAAGGAGTATGAGCTATGGTGATAGAAAGTTCTAGAAATCGAGACAGTGTAACATACATCTGTATAATAATTCTATACTCAAACAAACTCTACAAGGTTTTGTAGATCACAGAGGCAAATTGCAGACTTGCGCATGTTTCAAACTGATTGGTTTTTGTCAGTGCAATGTATGCTAGTGATTCCAAATCTGTCAAGTATCTATATTCGCTACACACAGAGACTCCAAGATATTAATAATACACTAGCGCCATTAAGAGTAAAATTTGAATATCAAACCAAATTAAAATATGTTTATCTTCTACAATTTTAATTTCAAAAAATTTTTTATTCAAAAAACTTTTAGAATTAAATAAATGTCTAAAACAAGCACCGCTTACATTTAATAGACGTATATAATCAAAACTCAATATATAATGTCAAATGAAATAGATAAACCAACAGATATACGAAAGTCATTAAAATTAATAAATAAATATTTAAAGGAGACAAAATTTTATTTCTGGTCTTACCTTTAAGAACACCAATTGCCTTTTGAAAACATGAACACACCTTAAGGACTTCTCAAAGAATATAATTTATTTGAAATATTCAATATATTTAAATATTCGAATAAGTTAATTCAGAAATCTCTCAAAACATGCACTATATCTTCAAAAAACAAATATAATTCTAAGTAATCCCTTCATCGGTCCTAGATAATATTCCAAATATCAAAATCAAAAATCTAACCTATATCACAACGCACACGTGCTAAGAATGAATGCTTCGAAAACAGACCAACTTTAGAATTCAAGATTGATCTATGTTCTAACAAAATCACAGAACAGTGTAAGTTATTTTTTGTTTCTTCTATCAAGTAAAAAGACTTTTTCTATTTTATTTTATATATAATATATAATTATATTTTGGCTTCAATAAATCTCATTATGGAATGTCAATGAATTTAAATAACCTTAAAAATAACTTACACTGTTCTGTGATTTTGTTAAAACATAGATCAATCTTGAATTCTAAAGTTGGTCTGTTTTCGAAGCATTCATTCTTAGCACGTGTGCGTTGTGATATAGGTGTAGTTTTTTGATTTTGATATTTGGAATATTGTCTAGGACCGATGAAGGGATTACTTAGAATTATATTTGTTTTTTGAAGATATAGTGCATGTTTTGAGAGATTTTTGAATTAACTTATTAGAATATTTAAATATTTCAAATAAATTATATTCTTTGAGAAGTGTTCATGTTTTTGAAAGGCAATTAGTGTTCTTAAAGGTAAGATCAGAAACAAAATTTTGTCTCCTTTAAATATTTATTTATTAATTTCAATGACTTTCGTATATCTGTTGGTTTATTTATTCCATTTGACATTATAAATTGAGTTTTGATTATATCGTCTATTAAACGTAAGCGGAGCTTATTTTAGACATTAATTTAATTTTAAAAGTTTTTTGAATGAAATTTTTTTGAAATTAAAATTGTAGAAGACTAACATATTTAATTATTATTATTATTATTATTATCCTGATACTCCTAGATCTTCTGTGAAGATCCCTCAGAAGCTTTTTCAGCTTGTGCGAGTTAGGAGTTCAGTTGTGTTCTGTGTAGGCTTTGTTACTGCGATTTTAATTTAATATTTAATTTGTTTTGATATTCAAATTTTGTTATATTTCTTCTATCAAGTGAAAAGCCTTTTTCCATTTAGAGTATGCAAAATACATACACAGAGACTCTAAGATATTAGTAATATACTCTCGCCATCTAGAGTATGTAAAATACATACAAGACACACCTTTGCGATTTAAGTCGCAAATCAGTTTGAATCATGCGCATGTTTGCAATTTGCCTCTGTGATCTTCAGAACCTTATCGAGTTTGTTTGAGTATAGAATTGTTATACAGATGTATGTAACACTGTCTCGATTTCTAGAATATTCTATTACCATAGCTCATACTCCTTATTAATGATTTTTTGTACAGATCAGCCGAATTAATTCATTTTAATATGAATATGCTAATTTTTGAGCATTACGGCAAATTATGGTCTGATTTGAGCATGAGGAAAGTTTATTCTGCGTTGGTAACGTGAAAATATCAAGAATACGATCTTTTACTTGAAGTAACTCGCAAAAGTGTTTCTTGTATATATTTTGCATACTCTAGATGGCGTTAGTGTATTATTAATATCTTAGTGTCTCTGTGTATGTATTTTGCACACTATAGATGGCGCTAGTGTATAATTAATATCTTGGAGTCTGTGTATATCAAATATAGATACTGGACAGATTTGGAGTCTCTAGCATACATTGCACTGACGAAAACCTATCATTGAATTGTATCAGTCCTTACTTGGTGAAAATCCATATTGAATAATATTTAAATAAGGTTATTCTGATTTTCACAAATTTTTATTGATATGTTCACAACAATTGTTTCGCTATCGCAGTAGCATCATCAGGCAAGATCACATTTTGAATAACTAAGCTTGTTTCCGAAATCCGTTGCTATTTATATTACAATAAGTACAATAAATTTGTATTGAGCACTCAAACCCAAAAAAGGGTCTCTGCAAATTCCAGCTTATCTGAATATATTTAACAGAGGTGAGTTATTTAAATCTATTTGTTCGTTAAGTAATATTCCAATTTTATTATGTTTATTTATCTCTAGGGATTCTAACAGATTTAAGGCATAACTTTTGCTTTCTATATGTAGAATTTCAAAGTTATGGTTGAAAGTATGTCCTGTTTCTAACAAATGGTTGGAATATGTAGAATTACTTTTATTATTGAGGAAACTCTTCAAATGTTCACAAATTCTATGACGGAAAGTTCTTACAGTCTGTCCTATGTAAACTTTAGGGCAATCACCGCAGGTTAACTTATAAGATTTATCATCTTTATGTGTACAGTCTTTATTATTTTTAATAAATTTACTCAAGTTTGAATTCGTTTTAAATGAAGTCCTCAAATTATATTTATTTATGAGGTATGTAGCAATTTTCTCAGAAATACCTTTAGTGTATTTTAAGGAAATGTATTTAAAATTTTCTTTTATATTAGGAAACACCATATTTAAAGCTATTTCATTATTTTTATTCATCAACAATTTGTCTATCAACTTAGGATCATAGTCATTATTAATTAATTAATAATTAGACAAATAGCTATTAATAATGACTATGATCAACAATTTGTCTATCAACTTAGGATCATAGTCATTATTAATTAATTAATAATTAAACAAATAGCTATTAATAATGACTATGATCCTAAGTTGATAGACAAATTGTTGATGAATAAAAATAATAAAATAGCTTTGAATATGGTGTTTCCTAATATAAAAGAAAATTTTAAATACATTTCCTTAAAATACACTAAATGTATTTCTGAGAAAATTGCTACCTCATAAATAAATATAATTTGAGGACTTCATTTAAAACGAATTCAAACTTGAGTAAATTCATTAAAAATAATAAAGACTGTACACATAAAGATGATAAATCGGGGGTTTATAAGTTAACTTGCGGTGATTGCCCTAAAGTTTACATAGGACAGACTGGAAGAACTTTCCGTCATAGAATTTGTGAACATTTGAAGAGTTTCCTCAATAATAAAAGTAATTCTTCATATTCCAACCATTTGTTAGAAACAGGACATACTTTCAACCATAACTTTGAAATTCTACATATAGAAAGCAAAAGTTATGCCTTAAATCTGTTAGAATCCCTAGAGATAAATAAACATAATAAAAATGGAATATTACTTAACGAACAAATAGATTTAAATAATTCACCTCTGTTAAATATATTCAGATAAGCTGGAATTTGCAGAGACTCCTTTTTGGGTTTTAGTGCTCAATAAAAATTTATTGTACTTGCTGTAATATAAATAGCAAAGGATTTCGGAAACAAGCTTAGTTATTCAAAATGTGATCTTGTCTGATGATGCTGCTGTGATAGCGAAACAATTGTTATAAACATATCAATAAAAATTTGTGAAATTCAGAATAACCTTATTTAAATATTAGAAAACCTATCAAATTGAAACGTACCCATGTCCGCAATTTGCCTCTGTGATCTACAAAACCTTTTCGAAAGTGTTTTGAGTATAGAATTGTTTTGTCAGACGTATGTTACACTGTCTCGATTTCTAGAACTTCCTATTACTATAGCTCATTCTCCTTATTAATGATTTTTGGTACAGATCAGTCGATTTAATTTATTTAAAAAAAATAAACAAAATAAAGATTCTGACTTGGTGGACTCTGTATGCTAAAAATGTTCCTTATGTTAGAAACCTGCCGCAAAGGGAACAATAATTGTTCTACAAACAAATCACGATACCTTACTGCTGTCATGGTTGCGTTAACGAGGATAATAAGATCTATGCGCCCATTAAAACAAATGCCTTCCCAAACGCACACTGAGGCTCCATCGAGAAGAGTTGCGTTATGAAATGTTCATTATACTGTCGACCCCGTTCTCGCCACACCAATATTCGCTCATCAGAATGATACTGAAGAAATTCGTGAACAGGCAAGATCTCCATCAGTGCGCTTTACATTTTTTATGTTTAAGAGTCCAACGATATCTTACAGTCCGGTGCTCCCTGCTCAACTGCGGGTGCCTGGCGGATCTTCTTGTCCTCACAAACTGGGAGACCTATTCCGCATTTTTGACCAGACACATTCCTATCGGAATGCCGGAATGAGCTTTTAATTTTGGATGCTGAGAAGAAGAGATTTCGTCGTGCAGTTAACCGTATTAGCCGATCTTGTGCGATGGTTATAGCTCATGCTCTTCCACCCTTATGAGTATATGCATCAATTCCACTAATACGATAGCGATTCCATGCTCTACTTACTATACTTTGCCGAACCCTGAGACGGTTAGCAACTTCTTGTTGAGTTATAAACCTTCGTTTAACCAATACACTAATTGTTCAAGTTGGACGTTTCCTAAACGCATGTTAAACTCTTGATAATTGATCCACAACTGATAGTACACGATACCAGATCGATATCAATTGCACATTATCGCACAAAAAAGATTATACACCTACAAGAAATGCGTTTTGGAAGTTAAACCGTTCAGGATCATGAGGTAATTTTGTGTGTGTGTATAACATACACCTTTTGACATGGTATGTACAGCCTGGAAATTTGATTAAAGTGCCAAAAGTTAGATTTCTCTAGAATATCCACTTCATATAGATTATTGAGAGTACCTATGAACCTGCAGAATTTTTCGGAAGAACTTAGTATAACCGTTATTTTTAAGTAAATTTCTTATTTCGAAGTACTTATTTTTATTAGCAGTGTTCTAAAAATGATATTTGTCGTTGTTGTTGGATCGATAGTACTCAACGAATCGATCAGCTTCAACCAAATTCGATCTAATCTAGTTTCAAAATCGGAATAGGCAGATTAGACGTTATTGCGGCACACGCATTGGTTATCTATTCCGGATATAATTTAATATAGAGAAGCTCACTCAATACGGTATAGAATATGCGAGGACCTGACGCAGTACAGATAGTTGGGGTTCGATCCACTTACCTATCTATTGATATATTTCCTACAGAAAATTCTATCAATCTGATCCATTTGCCAAGAAGAATCAATCAAATGTAAAAAGCAAGCTTCTTATCAATGAAGGTATTGATATGAAACGGTAGTCCCTATACCACGTTCGAAAAATACCCTGAAGGGTGATTTCTGCCGTAATTATCAGTATAGGATACCCCTTTCCGGAAAACCACGAACTCTTGTGAGCTCTCATCCAATTAAAACGGAGATATATTATATTTTGTATTTTATATTAAAGATAATTGAAACTATATCCTTCGAAAGAGACTTGGACAATCCAACTTTTAACTCGTTCAGTTTCACCAAGTCATCAATCAATTCATAAGATTCAACTAAAATGTTTAAAATGTATTTAGATATCGTCGATAAGAAAAACATAATTACGCAGTAACTCAGCCATCGTTCACGGCGTTGAAGTACCGAACTATCGGGTGTTTTTTTAGAGTGATAAAACTTGAAATTGAAATAAAACACATTTAAATTAAGATTGAAGCCAAATTTTCTTTTATTTGAAAGATAATTTTATGACATTTATGTTTTCAAAATAATTTTCGGCATATGTCCACCACGACTAGCTCTGAGGAACCGCATTAGACCAGGCCAATTTTGAACCACATTTTCGAGTAATTCAGGTCTTATTTCATCAATAACACGAGTTATGTTGGCTTCCAAAGCGTCTATCGTTTCTGGTTTATCAGCATAAACCAATGACTTGACATAAAGAAAATAATCCAGTGGGTTTATGTCGCATGATCTTGGAGGCCAATTAATTGAATCATTTCTCGAAATAATGTCGTCACCAAATCTTTCTTTAAAAAAAATCAAAGCATGAGGTGTAGAACCTTTTTGTTGGAACCGAAACACCTCTGGGTCGATACCATTCGAATTTTGAAACAAATAATCATTAATCATCAATCTGTAACGAGCACCATTCACTGTAACATTAGCTCCAGTATCGATTTTGAAGAAATATGGACCGATGATGCCTCCAGCATGTAAAGCACACCCGACAGTGCATTTTTCAGGATGCAATGGAACCTGCAGAACTTCTTGAGGATTGTTTTCACTTCATATACGGCAATTTCGCTTGTTTACATAGTCGTTCAACCAGAAATTAGCTTCATTACTAAACACAATTTTACGATAAAAATGTGGATCAACTTCAAGCAGTTCTAGGGCCCAAACAAACGACGCTTATTATGGTCAAGTGGCTTTAGTTCTTGAACCAGTTGTATCTTGTATGGGTGTAGACCAAGATCTTTACGCAAAATTTTCCATGTGGTGGATGCACAGAGTCCAACTTGTTGTGAACGTTGACGAATAGACAAATCTGGATCATCATTAACACTATGACTTAGCGATATTTTCTTCTATACGGACAGTTTCTTGTCTTGTTGTTGTTGTTGCATCGAGTAGAGAAAATGTTAAATAATATCTAAATAATGTTATTCATTAGTACCAAAACCAACGATTTGGTAGCAAAACGTGTTCCTGTTCCTTTTTCAATTCGGATTGCGTAAAATATTAGCAATAAACCATGGAGGAAGTTATGAATGCACTTCAAAAAATTCAAAATGAACTTGATGAACAAAAAAATACCATTTTAAAAACTGGAGAAAAAGTGACGGAACAAGTAACTCTAAATATAAATAGCATATTAGATGAGAAACTCAAGACCCTGGAAACAAAATACGACAACTTAAAAGAGCAGTTGGATAACCAGGAGAAAAGATTATACTTCATAGAAAAACAATCCAGACAGAGAAACATCGTCTTTTTTGGAATCGAAGAAACAGAAACTTCTTATTCCGGCCTGGAAAGTATCTTGATGGTCTTCATTAAGAAATATTTCTCAACACAGCTGGAGCGTAGAGATATACAGGAGACCAGGAGGATAGGAAGAAAAGGAGATAAAGCTCGACCAATAACCGCCACCTTTTCAACCTTACGTCTCAAAATAGACCTGTACAAACAAAGGAGGGTTCTGAACGACACCGCGTATTATATAAAAGAGGACTTCCCACAGAACGTCCTAGAAAAAAGGAAACAGCTACAAGAACAATTGCGCATAGAGAAAGAGAAGGGAAACTCAGCAACAATCAAATATGACAAACTTCTTATACGCAGCAAGAACCCGAACTCTACAAATAACAACAAAAGGATGCTTTCACTGTCACCTGAAAGTAACATACCATCTTAAGAAGACCCCAAAAAACAGCCTAGCAAGAAAAACAAGACTCATGAGCCGCTCACGAGAAGCCTATCCGAGGGAATTATCAAACCGGGCATACTAAACTACTTAGTTCCCAAGAACCCAGAAAACACACCACAAACACTGCTTCATAGCAACCACCGCCTCTCTCTCGCACAGATTACACAGAAAACTCGATCACTAAAAACAATATACATCTTCCAAGCCGGTTGGTCACCGTGGAAGAATATGACCACAACCCTCCAATAAAAGGAATAAATACGAATAAACACCTTAAATTAGCCAAGTGGAAGGAATTGGAGGAGACCTATACCCTGCCAAAGGGATCCCAACAAAAAACCGAGAGAGAGGAAACAAAATGAAAACATATACCTAAAGATAATTTCAACAGATAGCACAACAATACCTAGCACATAGTAATAAAATTTCATACATGTAGATATATTGTTTTTTTTCTTTTTCTTTCTTAGTCTGTAAGGAAAAACAAACTGTAATTTAACATTTTTACGGGAAATAAAAAGTTTATTATTATTATTATTAATGTTATTCTGATTTTCACAAATTTTTATTGTTATGTTTACAACAATCGTTTCGCTAACACAGTAGCATCATCAGGCAAGATTACATTTTGAATAATTTTGAGAAAATGTTGTTCGAAATCTATCGATAGTTCGACGAATAAGCTGCTCTGATGGACGATTATGTAAACCATAAATTTCACGGAGTGCTCTATAAGTTTGGCGAATAGAACACCGATTTTGAAAGTAAATTTCAACAATTTGTAAACGTTGTTGCGGCGTGAGTCTTTCCATGATAATTTGCCAATGCTTACTGAACAGAAATGTCAAAACAACATGGCTTCTACCTTCTGTCAAATCACAGTTATCCTTATCGAAGGTTCTATCACTCTAAAAAAACACCCGATATAGGTCCTAGGGGTACTTATAATTGATTCTTGATAAATTGTACTTTAGATGAATCTGTACGTCAATATTTTAGAAGGCCAGAATTTCAACGGTGAAATTAAAGCGTGACCACTAGTTTGATTCTTCAATAGGAATTATTGATAAAGATTTCACACGGATAATCCGAGAATGTTTAGCTCTAAATCCGAAAATATTTTAAAACCGCCCCTGTGCCAGCTAGATTAAAGCGGAGATAATTATTGAGCCGTGGGCACAACTCGTTAATTTTCAATATTCTCCAGCGGGAAGTGATTTAGGGAACTGACGCTGGTAATGGATTTTTTGCATTTTTCTGGAACATTGGGGTTTAAGGACATATTCATATAAAGGAAGCTCTCCCTTTGAATTCTACGAGCACTCATATATCCTTACATGACGAATGGACGGTATTGGATAAAATATAATGAACGACTTTGAGATTTTTCTCCTATAACAGATTGATTACGCTTTCTTGTAACAGTCACTTTTTCTTAATATTGAGGGGTAAGCCGTTTAGAATTTGCAGTTTTGATCTGCTATAAATGAAAAACCAATGAATAATTTTTCGAAGTTATGAGTTTCTTGGAAAGGTTGAATCTTGACATTTACAAATGTAAAACAATATCATTCAAAAGACCTCCTCGTTTGGCTACAGTATCCCATCAGGTCAACCTAATATTTCATTGGGCTCAATCCCATAATTTTCAAGGTAAATTTCTAACAATTTGGATAGAAGATTCACCAATTTGGAAAAAAGTTCTTGATATTTCCCAGTTTTGTTCAAGCGTAAATCAGACCATTTCGTGAATGTCAAATACTAAACTAACACAACGAAACTCTAGTCATTAGTCACTGTACATTCAGTTAATAAAAAGTGATAGAAAACTAGGTAATTTCTTATTTCATTCTTAAGGATATGTTAATGGAACTTCTTATTTGCAGAGATGATGTATCGGGTGTTTTTTTTTTAGAGTTATAGAATTTTCGATAGAGATAACTGTGATTTGACAGGAAAATTTTGCCTAAAGATCTTGGTCTACACCCATACAAGATACAACTGGTTCAAGAACTAAAGCCACTTGACAATAATAAGCGTCGTTTGTTTGGGCCCTAGAACTGCTTGAAGTTGATCCACTTTTTTATCGTAAAATTGTGTTTAGTGATGAAGCTCATTTCTGATTTAACGGCTATGTAAACAAGCAAAATTGCCGTATATGGAGTGAAAACAATCCTCAAGAAGTTCTGCAGGTTCCATTGCATCCTTAAAATTGCACTACTGTATGGTGTGTTTTACACGCTGGAGACATCATCGGTCCATATTTCTTCAAAAACTATGCTGGAGCTAATGTTATAGTGAATAATGAGTGTGGATAGCTCAGCGGGAGAGCATCGGACTCGTGACCGGGAGGTCCAGGGTTCGAATCCTATTCAGGTAGAAAAGAAATTTTCTAGTTGGACGGGTATCTGCCACCATTTCACTGTTGGGTCAAAAATTAACAGTGCTGTGACCTAAAGTGGCGCAAGATCGCAGTAACAAAGCCTACACAGAACACAACTGAACTCCTAACTCGTACAAGCTGAAAAAGCTTCTGAGGGATCTTCACAGAAGATCTAGGAGTATCAGGATAATAATAATAATAATAATAATAATAATAATAATAATAATGGTGCTCGTTACAGATCGATGATAAATGATTATTTGTTTGAAAATTTGAGATGTTGCTACATCTACCTCATGCTGCTACCGTAACAATTGATTTACTGAAAAATAGTCCAATTAATTGGCCTCCAAGATCATGCGACATAACTCCACTGGATTATTGTCTTTGGGATATCCAATAATATTGATTATTCTAAGTAAGATAGTTTTATGATGAAATTCTTAAGATTATGTTAAACATTTTTGAAAGATATATGTTTTCATAAGATTGATGAGCAGAAACAAAATTTTGTCTACTCAAAATATTTAATTCATAGGATGTTGATTAACAATTTTTATTTATTGGATTTTGTTATATCATTTGGATGTCTTATAATGAAAAAAATAAAATAGAAAAAGGCTTTTTACTTCATAGAAGAAATATAACAAAATTTGAATATCAAAACAGATTTAAACTGCTAGTCTTCTTCAATTTTAATTTCAAAAAAATTTTATTCAAAAAACTTTTAGAATTAAATTAATGTCTACAATAAGCACCGCTTATATTTAATAGCCGTATATAATCAAAACTCAATATACAATGTCAAATGGAATAAATAAACCAACAAATATAAAAAAGGCAAAAAAGGAAATATTTAGTATATTTAGATATTCAAATAAGTTAATTCAAAAATCTCTCAAAATATGCACTATATCTTCAAAAAACAATTAGAATTCCGATAATCTCTTCATCGGCCCAAGATAATATTTAAGATATCAAAATCCTCTAACAATCAGTATATCATGTTTTAAACAAGTGCCGGTTACACTCTAAGGTATGATATACTGATTGTTAGTTGATTTTGATATTTTAAATATTAACTAGGGCCGATGAAGAGATTATCCGAATTCTAATTGATTTTTGAAGATATAGTGCATGTTTTGAGAGATTTTTGAATTAACCTATTTGAATATTTAAATATACTGAATATTTCAAATAAATTATATTTTTTGAGAAATCCTTAAGTTGTGTTTTATGTTTTTGTAAAGGAATTGGTTTCATTATGGTAAGATCAGAAACAAAATTTGTCTCCTTCAAATATTTATTTATTAATTTTAATTCCCTTTTTTATATTTGTTGGTTTATTTATTTCATTTGACATTGTATATTGAGTTTTGATTATATACGTCTATTAAATATGAGCGGTGCTTATTGTAGACATTAATTTAGTTCTAAAAGTTTTTTTAATAAAATTTTTTTGAAATTAAAATTGTAGAAGACTAACAGATTGAATCTGTTTTGATATTCAAATTTTCTTATAATGAATGTTTATTTTATATGTCGTTTGATATAAGTGGTACTTATATGACATTAATTTAATTCCTGAAGTTATAACTATTAAATATAATTTTTTGAAATTAAATATGTAGGAGGCTAATATTAAAATATTTAAATAATTTTATATACCTTCTATCAAGTATAAACCTCTATTTATTTTATTTTATTCATAATATAATAATTATTTGGTTTCCTTAACATTCTTTATATAGATAGTCCTTGTGCTATAACAGAGGCCGTTTAATTGTCTTTCAATCGTTTAGATCAATGGTAAACGACATAATTATTCATTTGAGTTAACATTACACTCCATTTGAATTTTCATTTCATTTACCAGAAGCTTTCTGAATTGTTGAAAGGTGAGAAAATAATTTTGTTAATTGTTGTTATATTTTATTGAATATGAGTATAATTGTAGTAAAGTTACTTAGTTAGATATCCAATAATATTGAATATTCTAAGTAGGATAGTTTTATGATGAAATTCTTAAGATTATGTTAAACATTTTTGGAAGATGTTTCATAAGATTGATGAGCAGCAACAAAATTTTGCCTACTCAAAATATTTAATTTATAGGATTTGGTTAACAATTTTTATTTATTGGATTTTGTTATATCATTTGGATGTCTTATAATGAATGTTTATTTTATATGTTGTTTGATATAAGTTGTACTTATATGACATTAATTTAATTTAATTCCTGAAGTTATAATTATTAAATATAATTTTTTGATATTAAATATGTAGAAGGTTAATATTTAAATACTTAAATAAAATTATATACCTCCTCCAAGTATAAACCTCTATTTATTTTATTAAAATATACTGTTTTTTTTATATTAAAATAAGTCCTTTTATTGGAAAACCCTTATTTTAATTGATTTATTAATGAGACATATGTTTTAATAGTAAAGGGTGATTCATTTAGAGGTACTTTTTGTGGTGGGGATTTGATTGCAGATTGCGCATGCCTCGTGTTAACCGAAGTGCCATTTCTGTTCAGTAGTGTTTGACAATTCATAATGGAAAGACTAAGCCCGACATGGCGTCGACAAATTTACACTTTATTAGGAAAATGGGCGTTCTGCGAGGAATGTGTATCGGGCGCTTAGAGCAACTTATGGTCCACATAATCGGCCTACCGAACGCACAATTAGCTCTAATATCCGTAAGTTTGAGACCCAATGTCCATTATTGGATAATATTCGACGAAATAAACTACACCCAGCACGTAGTGAAGAAAATATGGGGGCGGTAGCGGATAGTGTACGCAAAGACCGTGAAGTGTCGATTCGTCGCCGTTCTCAACAGCTTGAACGAGTAATTGCTAACATACGACCTGATTTGTATGAGAGAGTCATGGAAAATTGGGTTCAACGATTTCATTCCTGTCAGCGTTTCTGTGGTGGACATTTAAATTATGTTTTGTTTCATAACTAATGATATCAATTGTTTTTCATAATGAAATGAAAATTTCAATAATTTTCAAATAAATAATATGTTTTACTTACAAAACAAAATGGGGCGCTGTTAACGAAAGACCATTTATTTCAAGAGCTCTTTGGCCGAGTGTAATCGAGGTTTTAGTCTTCATCCTCACCGGACAAAAAATAAAATCAGTTGACTTCTGACTGATAATTTCATTAGCACAGAGCAAATACGGAGGCAGCTTCGGAAGTCGTTTTTGTTTCTGTCTGCGGAAAACGGGAATCTTTGTTCCAATTACGGCGCCCGTGTTCTTCATGAAAAACGGAGGTCGATAATTCCGCTCATTGGGAACCAATGACGGAAATTAGTGGTTGCAGAGGGAAATTGCCAATCTCGGTAGGAAGGATTACGGTTTTCACCTCTTGAAGCGCCCGCGGATGCGTCACGATTAGATTGCATAGACTGCCAGATGTGCGAGTTACCGGCGATTTTAATCGTGAGAAATGCCCTACTTGTCTCTCCACATTTTCCCGTGTCTGTGCGACATGAAATTATTCTCGGGAAACACCGAAACGCACTTTTGGAAGCGATTCAGTTTCGAGCGGCCCGCAGGAAATTTGAAACAAGGCTGAAAAAGGCTATAAATTGTTCACCTAGGTTTATTAACCCCTGGTTTGAATGAGTGTTATTTGATAAAGATTGTTTATTAATTGTATATCCAGATCTACTAAATTCTTGGAATTGTGTCTCGGGAACACTCTATTTCTTCGTGACATATTGAGAATTATATCAACTAATAATTGGAATTGCCGTATATGAAGTGAACACAATCCTCAAGAAGTTCTGCAGGTTCCATTGCATCCTGAAAAATGTACTGTATGGTGTGCTTTACACGCTGGAGGCATCATCGGTCCATATTACTTTAAAAACGAACTTTCTTAACTAACTGTTTATACAGGGTGAGTATCGCGTGACCGTCTGGCCGAGGGAATGTTTTCAATTGTACCTTTCAGCTTACTCGTTTATACCTGGCGTGACCGTCTGGTCGAGGGAATAGATTCAACTGTACCTTTCTGCTAACTCGTTTATACAGAAGGAGTACCGCGTGACCCTCTGGTCGAGGGAATAGATTCAACTGTACCTTTCTGCTAAATCGTTTATACAGAGAAAGTACCGCGTGACCGTCTGGTCGAGGGAAAGATTTAACTGTGCCTTTCTGATTAACTGCCCGAATGAGAGGGTGGATTTGGGCTCTAAAGGGTAACCCAGGTAGATTCCGATACGAAATTCCACTGTTGTCGTCTTGAAACGGCTAAAACGGTTCTAATGGGTTTCTATGAAAAATCAGAGGGACAAATATTTTCGTTTCCTAATTGTTGTTCAGGCACGTTTACGTTTCTAGGAATTAAATGAGACATATCTGAAAGGCCCAAATTGTTGAATTCTGGGGATCATAATTATTATGTACCTGCATAATGAATTAAAAATTCTTCGTTCAAAGTAAATTTGAACAACATTGTTTTTGATTCGTAAATTTCCAGGTTCAACCTATCTAATGACCTCATAACTTCGGAAAAATATTTATTAGTTTTTTATTTATAGCCGATCAAAAATGCAAATTTTAAATGGCCCTTTCCTTATATGGCTTCTGTTTAGTTTGCAAAATGCAGCCTGTATATTAGTGCGGATTTTAAGGATCAACGTTCACTCTCTTAAATGCACGTAATCGCTGATATCTGTGAAACGATTAGGGAGATTGAGTAATTAAGTTTTATTATAGGCCAACAGCGTTAAAAACTCCAACTGAAGCAGTAGTGAAACTAATCGAGAAACACTCCATTTTATAAGCGGCATTTGAAATAGTCAAGAATCGAATTCGAAATGTCTTCAAATGGATTGTGTACCAATTTTTCATGTCGTTATTTCAGATAGTGGTCGTATCAGGAAATGCGAAGAAAAAAGTTCAATCACGCGATGTTTTGTTCACGCATTTCCATTGATCCACGAGAAACTTGCTTATTTAGTGAGACCACGAATATTTATTATACCTACGACCTCATCGATTGTTTCCGAAATATTTCTATTTTGGTTTATTACTTCAAAATAAGTTTCGTAATCGAAAATCAAAAGATTTTGTACCTGTTACATAAAATATACATGGCCACTCACGTATGTTAGACATTAACGCTTGACAGGGTTATATTGAAAATTTTGTTTCTGGGGTAATAACTTTTATCGATCTCAAATATTTTCATCGTTGCGGTGTTGCCGCTTATATAAAAAAATAACATAAATAGAGGTTAATTCTTGATAGAAGATATATAAAATCATTTAAATATTTTAATATTAGCCTTCTACATATTTAATTTTGAAAAATTATATTTAATTATTAGAACTTCTTCTAATGAATGTTTATTTTATATGTCATTTGATATAAGTGGTACTTATATGACATTATTTTAATTTATTTTCTGAAGTTATAATTATTAAATATAATTTTTTGAAATTAATTATGTAGAAGGCTAATATTAAAATATTTAAATGATATAAAAGAAATAGCAAGAACTTTACTATTTGATGATATACTTATAAAAGAATGTTATCAATTCTTATTTTTAGAATCGAAGAAATAGGCGATTTGATGTCATGATTCTGGAATAGTTTATTTTATTTAGTTTAAAATATACCAGGAAAACATACACAAAATAAAATAATAACATACAAAGAAATACGAAGAAATAAAAAAAATAATTAACTTACCTGAAAGAAATCAAAAACAATGCTATTTTTTCGTGTTTTTCAATTCAGATTTCTAACAGCTAACTAAATATAACATGTGACAGCTTTAGGTTAAAATCTTAGACATAGAACATAGATCATAGAACATAGAAGTTACAAAGTTGTTTTCCCTAAAAATAACAGTTTAATTTTCACACCTATATCTCTAATCAAAATTTCAATTCATATTATTGCTGGACCTCTAATGCATATCATCGACCGAGCATTTACTGAGGGTACATTTCCATCTGCCCTTATTAGCTCTGATTAAACCACTCTATAAGAGAGGAGATATCCTGATGACATTAAGAACTATCGTCCGATAAGACTGCTCACTTCATTTTCAAAAATTTTTGAAAAGATTTTGGTCGAGACTTCTTCCATAAATTTGGAGTATCTTCGAAAAACCAACATGGGTACCTGAGAGGCAAGAGAATCAGCACTGCTCTTTATAAATTGACTTCTGAAATTCTAGAAGCACTCGAACGTAGAGAAGTACCTGCTGGACTGTTTTTAGACCTGTCTAAGACCTTCGACATTGTGAAGCTGAAAGGCTTCATAACGAATAACTTGTCCAAGGATAAAACGGTAGTTATGGGTGTACCTCAGGGTAGTATCCTGGGACCTCTACTGTTTGTGATATACATAAACGATTTACCTGAGTCTTTGTTTTCTTCCATCTCAAGAAAGATAAAAATGCTTCTGTTTGCTGATGACGCAAACGCTTCAGTGCGTAATAGCGTAAGATTTAAAATCCAGCATGGAGCAAACTCAGATAGTTTTCGATTGGATAAGTGTATTGTGTACTCAAAAGAGGCTCTTTCAAATGTTGATAAAACTAGGTGTATTATTTTCAGGACTGCTCAGTTCAAGGAAGGTATTCCAGCAACTGTTGACCTCAACAATACAGAAGTCGGTATAGCAGAATCAACCAAGTTTTTGGGAATGGATCTAGACTGCTTTTTAAACTGGCACCAACATATATGTGAGCGAGGTAAAAAAAACTAAATAGAATTCTATATATGATGAGAGTATTGTCTCGCCGAGTAGATAGGGAGTTTTAAGATCAGTTTACTTCGCAAATTTCGATTCTTTGATGATATATGGTGTTATTCTTTGAGGTGGCACCTTTAGAGCCGAAAGGATATTCATTCTTCAGAAATCTGCTGTGAGGTCAATGTATGGACTTAATTATCGAGAATCATGTAGAGGAAGATTTCGACAAAATAAAATTCCGACATTTATTGGGATATACATCATAGAGTGTGCTCTATTTTTGAGAAAAATACACATTACGTCGAAGATCTGCGTAATATGAATAAAACAAGACGGACAGTTCCTTACCATTTCCTAAACATGGTCTTACATTAAGGGAAAAAAACACCAAGTATATGTGTATCAAAATTTATAATATATTACGTTCTGTTAGACATATTACAAATCATAAAAAGTGTAAACAACAAATTACCAATTTAATTATAGATATTGTCTATTTTAGAATTTTTTGATTATTGTCTTGGAATTTCCAGAATTTAGTTTTTTCCATATATGTATTATTTTATTTTGACGATTTCTCATTTCCTTGTGACAAGGATTCTGAGAATGAAGTTATTATTTATTGTTTGTCTGTTTATTTTTTATTTCAAATCAGATATCCTTTTATCATTTCATTTTTCGCTTCACTATTACTTTATGATTACGTTTGTAGAGGATGGGCCATTTAGAGTCTTCATTTTGAAGTAAAACACTTCACGTACGGCAGCAATATTCTTTTCACTTCTTGCATTTCTTTGTCTCACTGGAACTGTAACATCATGAAGTGTAAATTTTGTTTCAAACTTCTTCACGTTCAACTGTTTTTTATCCGGACAATTATAACGACCAAAAATTAAAGAGTTAAACCAAGTAAAGTAAGAGTAACATTTGTAAATGTTGTTGGAGTGTGTACCTTTTCATGATTAAAAGGTAGACATTGACAAATACAACTGTTAATGTCACAAATGAATAATGGCTGCCATGCGTGAGTGTCAATTTAAAAATGGCGCGTTCCCATTGAAAGACCCTGCAGCAATCGTTACGTCTATGACGGGCTAATCTCAATTACCCCATACAGTCGCCCCCATGGCATTAGAGCTTGGCACGCTGGAGGGCTTGTCAAGACTAAGACCCTAGTTTCATCCCGGTGAAATGGAGGGTTAAGTCTTGGTGCCTAACGTAATGCCACTTGCGCCAGTCACTGGACCCGTGTGGTGGAAGGTCGATCGAATGGAGCCCTAGTTTCACTGTAAAGTGTAATGGAGGGCTGAGCCGCGTTGATCAACTCATTGACAAGGGAGTCCGTCGCAGCACAGAGCCTCTCCCTTAAAACTAGCGTATTCTATCCTATTGCAGTAAATCTCCGGATTTTTCTGTCCAATGGTCGAGTGCATTTTGTAGCATACTGCTTTGCCTCGAGAGGGTGGATGCTCACAGGTGATACTCGTACCACCTTCCACCCGATTGGTGTTGGACTCGAGGGGGTAGTGGTTGAAAGTCCGCATGCTGAACTAGGGAGGTATTTCTTTTAGCTGTTCGCAGACACTCATGTTCGGGACATTCTCATGAAATGTCTCAGGGTTAGCGGTACTTGACAGTTCGACCGGCCTCGTCCTAAACCTGGATCTATTGTGTGACGTTTCAGGCTTTGTGGGTCTCGACGAAACGGCTAGTCCGTTAGTGCTTGACGCCAGGATCAATCGAAAGACTTCACATGGTTCGTGGGTCTTAACGTACAGGCCGGATTGACGGTGCTCGTACCAGGATAAATTGAGGCATCAATCGTGGGATTATCTAAGTTCATGAGGAAGTATGCGGAGGGATGGATAAGAAGCTCTTTCGTCGTGTGAGTTGCGTCCCAAACAACTCGGGTACTGACAATGCAGAGCCAGTAGAGGGTGGATAGTGCTTCGCTGCTACCAGTGAGACGGTGTAGGTTTTCCAACTGAAGCCCAAACTGGAAGCTGGTGTGTTCATCTCTTCGGAGGGATTCTCGCACGATGATATGGCGTAATCCTTATCACACTTTCTGACTCTTGGGGTAGACTGTGGAGACTGCTGAGTAGTCACTTGGTAGAAGAGCTACGCCAATTCAACTAACTGGCAGAATTCAATCCATACAGTACCAGGTAAATGGGAACGGTAATGTTTTTTGTTTTCTTTAATTTTTTTGGTATAAAGTTTATTTTCAAAAATTTTGATTTTATTTCTTTGTTGGCGGATAATAAGTTCATATTGGTATAAAAGTTTATTGTATTGTTAGTTTATTTCATGATTTTAGAGCGTTGTAAGTCTCCAGCCTCTCTAATAAACTCATAACTTTGAAACCATTTCCGATCAGGCTTTGGTCAAATCGGATCCATTCAAAACATGCTAAAAAAAAATTGGTCCATTCAGAAAGTGTTGTGGTTGATTCGTCTCTGCAATTCCTACGTCCCTGCTCAGTCTGCTGAAAATCATTCATGTTTTCGCATGAAGTGTTTATCGCTTATAGCATTTTTGCGCCGTGTTTACGCCTAATTGGATTATCATACACCTTTCTAGCGTATCCGAGGAATTAATTGGACGGCTAGGTTGCCCGTTAATTCTGCGAAATGGGACATCTTCACCCTGACCTAAAATATTCAGATACTTATCGCTTCTACCTAACACCATATTGAATTTTGTCCTTCATATTTATTTTAACCATTTTTAGGAAAACATATCTGTAACAAGTGTTATTACTGGCTTGAATTATTCGTGGATCTTGAATTAAACTAAAACAACAATACTTGATCAATTTCTATCTTGAATTATATCATCGACACACTCAGATGGACATTTCAGCTTGAATCACAATTCTGAATATTTCTATAGTGAGAATCAACACACATCTTTCTAGGTTGCAATAAAAAAAAAAACTTAGAGATTAGACGAGACTGTACAGTTTCGTTAATCTACAGTTTATTATTCGTACAGAAGGCTTCACAAAAATTTAGTTATCGAGTGAAGCCTGTTGATCACCGAGTCCTTCTACAATTTTTCTAGTTCTATGTTTCCAAAGTGCTGATCACAGATTTAGTCAATGTGTCAAACTATAATAGATTAACCTCTTGTTGATCATCGATCAAGTACAAACTGGCTTCCACAAAACATTTTGTTCTCTGATCTAACCTAGAATCGCTGCTAAATCACAGATCAATTGATTGATTTTTGGTTAATCAAGATCTTCGTATTCTTCGTTAAACAGTTGAAGTGAAGTGTATTGTTTGTTTAGTTTTTTCAAGTGATATAATTGTGAAATGCTTTTCGAAATCAGTTCATCGTCATCATCAGATAAAGATTTAAGTGAAACTGATGGAATTATTACTATGAAATTGGAGCAGGAATTGAACCACGCAGTAAATTATTAGTTCGTCTACCATTTTATGCAGCTGGTTTCCAAATGACGACAGACATCATATCAACATTGCAAAATCATCGGTATGAAGAATTGTTTAAAGGATATCAGTTGAAATCGTTTGAAACCGTTTTTCATTCAGTACACATACAAGCAATACTTATAACGTAGTTCGTAGTAGTATGGTTTGACAAGCAAATAAGCAATAACAATCCGTTTCTAAATTCTAACCCTACATGAACAGCGCTACCGCAGAAATTTATACATTCTTATTTTCCTTCTCTCTAGTTCTATGGTGTAGCGTTCAAATTTTAGAAAGTGCGACGTTGTCAGATTGTTTTCTCAGAACAACTGATTCACGTGATCAACTACCTGAACTTGTTTTGTCAAACCTAAATTCGTTGATTCGTTTGTCAAATTTGACAAGAGTATCTCTGGATCCAGTGATCACCGAATCATAGACTGTCTCGTTCATCTATGCACCGAATCTTTATGAAACCCAGCATGAGGTCTGTACACTTTTCCAGCTACGATGCTCTGGCACGCGTAGAAACAGCTGTTTTTGAATATTGAGAGAGATTTACCCCGTATATATTCTTGCAAGCGGCCATAGAAATTCCCAAACTTTCTTTTCGTTGGAAAATTTTAGGAACTATCTCTTCGTTCACAGGTGTACTTACTTCTTTCACCCATCTGGTGGGATCGATGGGAATGCGGGAATGATACAAAAGCAAGAAGTTTTTAGTCATGATGAAAAGACGTCGTAACCACCTCGAGCACAATGAAGAAGCGAAAAGCAGAAACGCTCATTCGTATCGCGTTGCCTCGCTGAGATCTGATTGTCCCGAAGTGAATGGAATATTGCCCAATTGACATGAACATGGAAGGACTATTATTGCAGAAGCTGTTTTGTACCGCGAAATGGAATTCGAGCGTTCACAATCTAATTTTACATGTGATAAACTGACGTTTTGGGATTGGGATCTTGCCGACGTACATGTGGAGGAACTTCGGGTATTCGTTTCTAACTCGGTCCTCACGTGCACTCAAATATTTCACGGCAGTCCCTTTTGGTAGAACGGCGAGTATGTTAACGAACTACTCTTACATAACCGGTCCCCTTAAATACAAGTGTGAGCGGAAAGAAACGTGATAACATGAAGGTTTGTTTTGGAAATTTTCAGAATTTATTCAAAAAGGTTCAATAACGGGGATCAGTTTAAATCTTTCTGGTCGTTAAAGTAAAATATGTTTTTATGCTGCGGGTTTATTCTAGCGGTTCTAAAAGCTCCAGTCTATCTTATTTGTTCTCGATATGAAGAACTTCGAAATTATGGTCAAAATGATGTCCTGATTCTTGTAAGTGGTTGCATAGGTAGAATTTGATTTATTTTTAACGAATGAATGATGTTCTTTGATCCTATTCTCGAAATCTCTGCCTGTATGGCCAATGTATACATATGGACATATGGTAAATCTATATACTCCTGATCTCTTGGTCTTATTGACGATATCTTTATTATTTTTTATCCATTTACCTAAATAATTTGTGGTTTTATATGGAATATCAAGACTTCGATTTTTCTTCAAATATCTGGCTATCAGTTCAGATTTTCGTCCTAAATACGATAAACAAATATAGTTTTCATTTTTCATTCTGATTCGTGGATAAACTAATGACATGGATTGTTTTTGTTGAATTTTATTTAATAGTTTGTCGATAATTGATAGGTTATACTCATTATTTATTGCAATTTGTGTGATTATATTTAACTCTATCTCAAAATTGTTCATAGGTACATTAACCAGTCTATACAGCATACTATTGTATGCTGCTAATTTATGTGATAAGTGGTGATTTGAAGAGGAATGCATTGTGCAATCTGTGTTTGTTTGCGGTAAATCGAAAAATCATGTCTTTTGTTAATTTTGGTTATTTTTAAGTCTAAAAGAATCATGCTGTAAGTTTTTTCTTCTTGGTTAATAAATCCTAAGAGTAACGAAAGTTGCCTGGAAGTACCGATGAACAGGCAAATGATATCGTCAACAAATCTGTACCAATAAATTATTTGTTTGAAAAGAGAGGGTTCTTGTATTTTGTTTTCAAGGAAATCCATAAATATTTCAGTTAATATTGGACTGAGTGGATTTCCCATCGTAAGGCTTTCGTTATGCCCATAAAATATTCCATTAAACACAAACAGACTGCACAATACATTCCTCTTCAACATAATACATGATGTTTTGTTGAGTTTTAATTATTCTTAAGATTCAGTGATACCTCGAAACTGCAGCGGCCAAAAATGTATCAATTTTGAATTTTTT
Organism: Megalocaria dilatata; assembly: GCA_034642435.1. Taxonomy (NCBI): domain Eukaryota; kingdom Metazoa; phylum Arthropoda; class Insecta; order Coleoptera; family Coccinellidae; genus Megalocaria; species Megalocaria dilatata. Next base: position 47,521,012 of record CM067860.1, on the reverse strand, counting down.
TAGTAGTGAAACATGGTTATTTCTAATAACTTGTTCAAATTATGATTAAGTATTCTATTTTAACATTCTTTTTCAATATAATACAAGTAATAAAATAAATTAAAACGCGAGTCGATACTTGATAAAATTATTCGAATAACTTTAAATCAGAATTATATCTGGAAACTTCTACAATATATATTGAAAATTATGTTCTAAAATATCAAAATAATATCACAATATATATCTATAATCAATATAAAATAGTCTCCTATAATTTTAATTTCAAAAGAATTCAAACATTGTTATAATTAAATTAATGTATTATGAGCACCGCTTATATTTAATAGACGTATAAAATCAAAACTCTATATACAATATCAAATGAAAAAAATAACCCAACAAATATAAATTGTCGATTAAAATTAATATATAAATATTTGAAGGAGACAAAATTTTGTTTCTGATCTTACGATTATAAAAACTATTTTCTTTTCAAAAATACAAAATAAAATTTAAGAAAGAAAATATAATTAATTTGAAATATTTAATATGTGTATTTAAATATTTGAATAAGTTACTTAAAAAATCTCTCAAAACATGTATTATATCTTCAAAAAATAATTAGAATTCCGATAAGGTCTTTAACGGTCCTACTTCACATTTAAAAAATAAAATTAGTCAACAACAAATATAACTAACCTGACAAACCTAGTGATGTCCTTGTTTTGAAACACACAAACTTTAAAATCCAAGATATTCTATGTTCGTCACAAAAATCACAGAAAGCTGTAAGGTATTATATATTAGTTTTTTTAAACCACTTGATATTCAATAATGAGTTTTATTCAAACCTAGTATAATTATATATTATATATAAAATAAAATAATAAGATGTTATTTACTTGATAGAAGTAATATTACAAAATTTGAATATCAAAACAGATTTAATCTGTGAGTTCCCTATAATTTCAATTTCAAAAAAATTCAGTTCAAAAATTTTTATAATTAATTTTTTGAAATTAAATTTGTAAGATCAGAAACAAAATTTAGTCGCTTTCAAATATTCATTTATTAATTTTAATTGACGATTCTTATTTGTTGGGTTATTTATTCCATTTGATATTGTATATTGAGTTTTGATTTTATACGTCTATTAAATATATGAGCTGTGCTTTTAAGACATAATTTAATTCTAAAAATTTTTGAATAAAATTTTTTTGAAATTAAAATTATAGGAGGCTAACAGATTAAATCTGTTTTGAAATTCAAATTTTGTAATATTCCTTCTATCAAGTAAATAATTTCTTCTTATTATTTTATTTTATATTGATTATATAAAGATATCAATTCGATAATTTTTGTATATAGTTTCAATATATATTGTAGAAGTTAGAATATATAATTCTGAATTTAAAGTCTTTTAAATTTTACTTCTATCAATTATTGGTTTACATTCTAATTGATACGTTTTATGTCATAAAGTGAAAAAAACATTGAAAAATATTTTTTATTTTGATATTTTAGTATATAATTTTTAATATATATTGTTGAAGTTTTCAGATATAATTCTAGTTTAAAATGACAAAGCAAGTATTTCATGTACCAGAAAATAAAATTTTCCAATGTTTCAGATATACAGAATATTTCAGGTAAAGTTTCATCATGAAAATCGCATGGAAATCAAACCAGGAACAATCTCAAATGATTACAATGGGCCTACAGATGAAAAATTTGCGGTTAAAATTTCTGTCAGGGTGTTTGTAAGCATTTCCAATTTCGAAGAAAACTCAGAAACTTGAAATTTTCATTGTGTGTTTCAAGCCCGAGAAAACTTAAAAACCTGGGAATGTGAGTGCCTATATACAGATTAGAAATTATTTTTTTCCTCAATATTTCGGAAGAACTGATATCTAAATCAAGCTGAAAGAAGTTTGATGCAAATATCAAACAGAGTAATTGTGTTATAATTGATTTGTTATAATTTCAATTTTATAAAATTTCTTGAAAACTCTTCAATATTAAATTGAATAAATGTCTAAGAAAACATTATTTAATTTTTAGTAGACATGAAGAATTAAAATTAAATTACCAAGAATCAAAAGGAGATAAAATGATCCAAAGAAAATATAAATTAATCGAACTTATTCAACAAACATTAAGTGTTAACAGCACTATTTCGTAACGGTATTATAAAAAACAAATACCACTCTAAATATGCCCAATATAAACTTAAGAAATTCTTGGACACAACCCTGTCTTTAAAAAGCTCTTTAGAGAGTGTTAATTGTATATATCTACTCAAAATGAAACAGTGTTTTCTAAGACATTTATTTAATTTAATTAAAAAAAGTTTTTAAGTAATTTTATATATAGAAATAAAATTTGTAGCGAGTTTGATATTTAATAAGCTTTAACCTCAATTATTTACCTGATCGCAAAATAAGGAGAATGATTCATGAAATATGTAATTTAAGTTCTCAACTTACGATATAATTTTTTTAAATATTAATGTACAACAGTGTTACATCCTCCCAAACTTTTAATTAAAGAAGTTTTACATACGGTTCAATCGAAAACCGATTAAAATAAAAGGATCGTTCCCCCACCACTCGTACCCCCCCTTCCTAAGGAGTCAAAACAAAATTCATATATTTGATAATATGCCGTATTTACTCACCTGTTGAATATTTCACTTTAAAGCGTTAATTCAATTCCCCATCCCCCAAGAACGAGATCGGAGTAGGGTCCACTGAAGCGAACTTCTCCTATACCGTTTCGTCACACACGTTTTCGAAATTTCTTTCTGGACCCGGACTTTTTTCTCCAATCGCTTATTGCTGGGGATTACCCGGAAATGCGGCTCTGAAAAGCGACCGTTGAATGGAACTGAGCGGCTGATCTGGATTTCACATTTTCAAATATTCACTGTGGCGGACGCGCGTGCGTGGGACTTTTCGATAAGAGGGCTAAGAATCAAGGGAAGGTTGTAAATGCACCACTCAGGCTGAATAGAATGGCATAAAGAACTTACATGAAAAATGTGATATACGAGAATCGATATTCCATCAAACCTACCAGATTCCACCGAAAATGAACTGGGTTCATGTGGCAAGAACAAAATGTCTATTAGATAAACGAAGTAGGCTGACCAGAAGATTGTCAAAAATCACTGCGATCCAGAGTATTCCATCGCTTCCTTAACTCTGAGCCACTCTGTATATCTTTAAACTGCCTTTTACACTTAAATAAAAGTAGGGAAACTGATTCCAAGAAAGAAGCTCAAATATTTTCAAAAACTAACATAGAAACAGCTTTCACAGCTTCACATAAAATTTCGAACCTCTTTTTGAGAAGAGAAACTTTATTGATTCCTCCAATAAAAAGGCTATCGACCGAAATCTTCTAGCCACTAATATATCGGGTGTTTTTTCTTTAAATGATAGAACTTTTAATTTAAATAAAACACATTTAGATTAAGATTGAAGCCAATTTTAGTTTTATTGAAAAATAATTTTATGACATTGATGTAAAATAAAATAGAAAGGCTTTTACTTGATAGAAGAAATATAACAAAATTTGAATATTATAACAAATTGAAATATGTACATCTTCTACAATTTTAATTTTTTTTAAAAGGCAATTGGTGTTCTTGAAGGTAAGACCAGAAACAAAATTTTGTCTCCTTTAAATATTTATTTATTAATTTTAATAACTTTCGTATATCTGTTGGTTTATTTATCCCATTTGCTATTATATATTGAGTTTTGATTATATACGTCTATTAAATGTAAGCGGGGCTTGTTTTAGACATTAATTTAATTCTAAAAGTTTTTTTGAATAAAAATCTTTTTGAAATTAAAATTGTAGAAGATAAACATATTTCAATTTGTTTTAATATTCAAATTTTGACATTTATGTTTTGAAAATAATTTCCGGCATATGTTCACCACGACTAGCTCGGAGGAACCGCTTTCGACCAGACCAATTTTGGACCACTTTTTCGAATAATTCAGGCCTTATTTCATCAATAACAAGTCTATTGTTTCTGATTCATCAGCATAAACCAACGACTCGACATAACCCCAAAGAAAATAATCCAGTGAAGTTATGTCGCATGATCTTGGAGGCCAATTAATTTGACCAATTCTCGAAAAAATGTTATCGCCAAATATTTCTTTCAATGAATAAATTGTTACGGTAGCAGCATGAGGTGTAGCACCATCATGTTGGAACCAAAACACTTCTGGGTCGATACCATTCAAATTTTGAAACAAATAATCATTGATCATCGATCTGTAACGAACACCATTCAGTGTAACATTAGCTTCAGCATCGTTTTTAAAGAAATATGGACCGATGATGCCTCTAGCGTGTAAATCACTCCATACATTTTTCAGGATGCAATGGAACCTACAGAACTTCTTGAAGATTGTTTTCACTCCATATACGGCAATTTTGCTTGTTTACATCGCCGTTAAACCAGAAATGAGCTTCATCACTAAACACAATTTTACGATAAAAAAGTGGATCAAGTTCAAGATGCTCTAGGGCCCAATCAGCAAACAAACGACGCTTATTATGCTCAAGTGGCTTTAGTTATTGAACCATTTGGATCTTGTATGGGTGTAGACCAAGATCTTTAAGCAAAATTCCATGTGGTGGAGTCCAACTTGTTGTGAACGTCGACGAATAGATAAATCTGCATCATCATTAACACTATGACTTACAGCAGCGATATTTTCTTCTGTACGTACAATTCTTTGTCCTGTTGTTGTTGAGAAAACGTTGTCCGAAATCTATCGATAGTTCGGCGAATAAGCTGCTTTGATGGACGATTATGTAAACCATAAATTTCACGAAATGCTCTATAAGTTTGGCGAATAGAACACTGATTTTGAAAATAAATTTCAACAATTTGTAAACAATGTTGCGGCGTGAGTCTTTCCATGATAATTTGTCAATGCTTACTGAACAGAAATGTCGAAACAACATGGCTTCAACCTTCTGTCAAATCACAGTTATCCCTATCGAAAGTTCTATCACTCTAAAAAACACCTGATACATTCCAATTCCTAATATATAAAATGTAGTAGTTGCAACTTCATTTTTGTAGTGAATTTTAATAATTTCAATGCATTTTTGAAGCGTGGTGTTTCGTTTCATTTTTAATAATGACGTAGTTTTTACTTGTCAAAAGGTAAGACAGCTTCTTAAGTGCCCAGATACTCTTCTGTAAGCAGTGATGGACAATATTTCGATCCATTTGTTGATTCAATATCATTCTATATATAGCAGACTCTCGAAATAGTGAACAATGCTTATAATGAACTATTTCAAATAGTGAGCGAATACATATTTACATTGGTACTCTACACAATGAACAACTGAAGCCTCTAAATAGTGAACCTAAAGAATTTGACCATTCATAAGAAGAAAACGATTGATGAACGTATTCTTTTGTTTACTTTTGGTCATTTGCCTTGGTAAAGCGGTACCAAATTGTTTTCCTGTTTTCAAGTAAGCTTAAGTATGGCCAGGATTCATTAAAAGCTTAGTCAAAAAGGTGAAATAGTTGAACAGTTAGAAAAAGGTGTTGAAGTGACGGCTCTAGCAAAAAAATATGATGTGGCTAAGTCTACCATTTGTCCAATTCGAAAAAGAAGAGTGAATAGTTTGAAGAAGATCAGCATTACTTACGTGGGATCAGGAAAATTAAAACTCTAAGATCATCTGAATGCCCTAGAATAGAAAAAGCTCTATACCGGTGGATTTAAAGCAAAGAGAACAACATATTCCAGTCATTGGTTTAATGATTAAATAAAAAGCAAAAAAATTGCACAAAGAGACTCCATGTTTCAATGTGAGCAGCGGATGGTTGCAAAGGCGCAAGAAATGTTTCGGAATTCGATATCTAAAAAGACTTTGCTTGAAAAAGCAGATGAACTTCAGCTATTGAGAGAGCAGATTTATAATGCTGATAAATCTTTTCGATACTGAAAGTTGCTTCCGGACAAAACATATGTAGGTTCTGAGGATAAGACAGCTCCAGAAAGAAAAACAGGAAAGGGTAACCTTCCTAGTCTGTGCAATTGCAGCCGGCAATCACAAGCTGAAGCTGCTAGTCATTTAAAAGCAAGAAATCTTCGATCGATGCGCCATTTGTTGAAAATTTGAGGGTATCAAGCTGGATTCATTGTTCTAGGTTCAAAAATACTTGACTGATTCCTATTAAACCAATTCTTCTGTTAGACAATGCGCCAAGTCATCCACCAGCGGGGGAGTTAAGAAGTGCCGATGTTTTAATTTTCGTTATATACTTGCCTCCTAAAATAATACATCTTACCCATGGACCAGAATGTGATTAGGCTAATAAAACTATTCTACCGTAAGAGTTTGTTGTCACGCATCCCAAATGACAACGTAAAGTGTATTGGAATGGCATTAAAGTGGACCATATGACGACAGAAATTAAAAATTTGCTACGCCATGTAAATCTTGATGTTGAAATTGAAGCAGCTGATATTGATGAGTGGAACAGAGATTACGTCCAAGATGTAGAGAAAGCTGAAATTTTCACTGAAAGTGAATATAATGATGTACCAGATAAAGATAAATCTTTATCTCTAAAGAGAATAATATACAAGCAATTACGACATCTTCTACATTAAAATCATTAAATGAGGTGATACAGTGGACGGAGGAAAATGAAAATCGTAACGACTATTCCACACTACTATTCTTATATAATTCGAGAAATACGATGATTCAGATGGGTGTAGAGAAATCGCAGAAACAAACCAAAATCATCTCATTTTTTGAGAAAAAACTTTGACACATCAAATTTAGATGGTAAAAACTCTTATGTATCATACTGTAGCGACCTTCCTCATCCGGAATTCTGCTCTGCTCTGCTCTACTTTCCGGCATAGCATATAGAGGACACGACTAGTCTTAGCAATACCTGAGTGACCGTCCCCCATGGCATTAAAGCTTGATGCGCTGGGGGCGCTTGTCTTGACTAGGTAGACGGTTCTGGCTTTCGAGTCGGGGCCCAAACTGGAGCTGGTGGATTCATCTCTTCGGAGGAGTTCTCGCTTCGCGCGATGATATGGCGTAATCCTTATCACACTTTCTACCTCTAGGGGTGGACTGAGGAGACTACTGAGTAGTCACTTGGTGAAAGAGCTATGCTCGTATGCCAATACGAAAACCTGGTAGAATTCACGTGTCTTGACTAGGACCCTTCGGATGAGTTCTCGCTTCGCGCGATGATATGGCGTAATCCTTATCACACTTTTCGCCTCTGGGGGCAGACTGTGGAGACTTCTGAGTCGTCACTTGGTGAAAGAGCTACGCTCACATGCCACTTCAACTAACTGGTAGAATTCGCATGTCTTGACTAGGACCCTAGTTTCATCCCGTTGAAATGGAGGGTTAAGTCTTGATGCCCAAAGTAATGCTATTTGCGCCAGTCACTGGACTCTAGTTTCACCATGAAGATGGAATGGAGGGCTGAGCCGCGTTGATCAACTCAGTGACAAGCGAGTATGTCGCAGCACAGGGCCTCTTCCTTAAAACTAACATATTCTACCCTATTGCAGTAAATCTCCGGATTTTTCTGTCTAATTGCCGAGTGCATTATGTATATACTGCTTTATCTCGGGAGGATGGAGGTCCTCAGGAAGTATTCGTACAACCTGGCCATCCAGTTGGTGTTGGAGTCAACACTGGTTGAAAGTTCACATGCTGGAATAGGAGGGTATTCTGTTCGCAGATACTCATGTTCGGGATATCTCGAGAAATTTAATACTTCAGGGTTTAGCGGACTTGACGGTTCGACAAGCCTCGTCCTGAACCCGATCGATTGCGAGACGTTTCTGGGGTTGGTGGATCTCGACGATACAGCTAGTCCGGTGGTACTTGAAGCCAGGATCAATTGAAAGACTTCATAAGGGTTTCTGGGTCTTAACATACAGGCCGAATTGACGGTGCTCGTACCAGGATCAATTGAGGCATCAATCTTGAGACTATCTTGGTTCATGGGACTGCGTTTGGATGGATAGATAAGATACCCTTCGGCGTGTGAGTTGCATCTAATAAACTCGGGTACTGACAATGCAGAGCCAGTAGAGGTTGGATAGTGCTTCGCTGCTACCAGTCATACGGTTGTAGGTTCTCGAACTGAAGCCCTAACTGAAAGCTGGTGGATTCAGCTCTTCCTAGTGGTTCTCGCCAAGCGCGATGATAAGGCGTAACCCTTATCACACTTTCTACCTCTTGGAGAAGACTGTGGAGACTGCAAACTAGTCACTGAGTGAAAGAGCTACGTTCACCTGCCAATACACTAAATGGTAGAATTCACGTGACCGTCCCTGCCGGGTAGTACAAAGCACACAGCGTTCAACGACCGTTCCGAAGTGAAACACATGGTCACTGGCGTCACAGGCAGACATGCGCACCACGTCTGTCTGAAGAGTTCAGGTGCGCATGCTCAGAACGAAACGCCGTTTCCCAAATTAAGAGGTAGAAGCTCCTTCATAAGCACCCCATTCCATAGGAGCTTCGATACCAAATAAAATAAACTGTTGTTCATTCCAGAAAACAATGTTGTTTCATTTAAGCTTCCTTTTAGTCAACAAATCAAAGTTCACTAATTAGTTCACTATATCGAGAGTCTACTGTGAATGCATTTTCTGAGGTAAGAAAACGAACCGAATCAATTTGCACCCTCAATATCAATGAAAATCACATTCTGCAGAAGTATGGCCTGATACAAAAACGGAACTTCAAAAGATCGTCATTATACCGAATAAAAATTCATAGAATCGGACCTCGCCGCTCGGCGGACCCTTCCTAGAAGAGATACGTTTAAATATGCAGAAGGCAGCAAGAAACTCCATGTATGGAAAACGAGAAGAGTCCTGTAGCTATTCATACCATCTCGCACAAAGCCCTGCAATTTAGCCGTGTTGAATGCTACATGACTAGGGAGGGACCTGATCTCCATACTGACACTACCCCACCTTTAATCGAGGTGTCAACGAGGCCAGCCCCTCACTCTTCAAATACTTGCGGGATATGCCAAATAGTCCGTTTCCCAACTATATTTCAGGATAACGCAGGCTGAATATTACGCCGAGTATCGGAAAACTATTTTAAATTTTCACGAAAGTTAATTCTTGAATGGAATGAATCACTTTTTATTAACTGAATGTACAGTGACTCGAGTTTCATAGTGTTTACTACATTTTCAAACTGAATAAAAGAAATTATATCTCAACTATTATATACAAAGTGTCCGAAAAGAGTATAGGGTATTTGTTAGTTCTATAAAACAAAACTACCTAGAATTTAAAAAAAGTTTAGTATTAATTATTACAATATAAAGTGGAAAATTATTTGGAAATGATGATGTTATCTAAATGGTGACCGTTACGCGTCTGGCATTCCTCTAATCGGGAACGAAGATTGGCGATCACACGCTGACATATAGCTCTCGAAATTGCTGCCATTTTTGTCCTGATGTTTTGCTTCAATTGCATCAGGTATTCTCGTAGACCTTACTTTTAAGGTATCCTAATGAAAAATAGTTGAGTGGAATAAGGTCGGGGCTTCTGTGAGGGCAGTTGATGTTACATCCACGCGAAATGACCTTATTAGGGAATAATTCGTTAACAACCTCCATTGCTTGATTTGATATATGGCAAGTTGACCACGTTCTTGAGTTGACACCTTGAAATTCCTCTGACTCTGGACCCAAAAAGATTCGCAGCATATCGCAATAACGGTCACTATTCACTAGACTGGGCCAAAAAAAAGTAATTTTTTTTTAACGATACTGTGAAAATATCATTCATGATGATAAAAAAAATTATCGTGAAAGTTTGAGTGCTTAATAGTAGTATTAAGGGGTGTATCGTTACGATTATTGGTTTTTAACAGTAATCGCATTTTTTTACTCAAAACGTTACTATTTGGTAGTTGATCATAATTAAAACAAATTGTAGAAATTACTATGTTTTACTACCAAAAAATATATATTACATATTAGTAAAACATAGTAATTTCTACAATTTGTTTTAAAAGCTATCTTTGTGAATTTATGTAAAACTAGCCGTTTGCTTGTAATCGTGCCTTAAACATTGATTTATTTTTTCAATTTTGCATTTTTGTAACTACCAGAAATATCAATATTTTTATGGTTCAAAATACTTATTTTTAAAGGAAATTTAATACTCTACAAAAAAAGTTTCTTAACATTTTTAATCAAGTTCACTCCTTCCAAAGTTATTCGACGTTGAAGGTAAATTCAAAAGTAATTTATCTTTTTTTTTTCGCGTTACATATAATTTTTTCCACTTGATCGAAAAATTCATCACTTAAATATTGAGAATAACTTCATTTTGTTGGACTTGGTATTTTGAACCATAAAAATATTGATATTTCTGGAAGTTACAAAAATACAAAATCGAAACGCAAAATGGAAAAAATTAATCAATGTTTAAGGCACGATTACCAGCAAACGGCTAGTTTTACATAAAATCCACAAGGAAAGCTTTTTTCTAGGGAATTTAATTTCCTTTTAGAATACGCATCGCTCGAATTTTTCAGCTTAATAATTGACCAGTTTTGAGTAAAAAAATGCGATTACTGTTAAAAAACCAATAATCGTAACGATACACCCCTTAATACTATTATTAAGGGCTCAAACTTTCACGACAATTTTTTTTTATTATATTATCATGAATGATATTTTCACAGTATCGTTAAAAAAAATTGACGTTTGTTTTGGTCCAGTCTACTATTCACATTGAGTGGTCGATCTTCATGAAAAGAACGATATTTTGATGTTTAATTATTGGCCTCGCTTTTGGATGGATAAAGACGGATTTTGATAAACTGACGCCTCCACTTCTCGAATCGTTTCTTCGTCGTGGACTGAACGAGGGCGACCAGAGTGTTGAATTTTTACCGTCGCACCTGTATTCTCGAACATCTGGATCCATTTTCTAATGCTGTCGTCCCTTGGTGCATGGCGTGAACGATATTCCGCACGATACAAACGTTGAATCACCGTTGCGATAACACGGTCGTACGCAAAAAACGCGATGCGTTCCTGGGTATCGCTCCATTGTGACTAAAACTCCACAAAATGGTGAACACCACGATCCTCCACTCCGTCGCTCAGTTTTAAATGTAGCGCCAAAACAAATACCTGTTACGGTTTTTGGACACGCTGTATATTCGTTAAAGGCTTTGGCTTGTGAAAAACTTCGAGAAGTTAAGTGTCAATAGTTTTATTGTTGAAACGTGATGCTTGTGCTTAAATATTTCGATGGATTCCGACAAAGCTAGTTTTTTCTTCGCTTCCAGGTGCAATATTTCAAGATTGTCCAATTGTGGGAAGATAAGATTGGTTTCGAAAAAATGACTCGCAAAATTAGAGTTATCTTTCCGATTCTTAAATGAAGATTGATATTCCTTGAACCTTTTTTGGAAGGATCTCCCGGTTTATCCTATATATGATGGTGAAGGACTAGTTTTTATGTCAGAGGATAATATGTCAACGCAGGAGTTCCCCAAGGAAGAAATCTGGGACCCTTTTTATTTCTGATATTTATCAATGAACACGACCTCTTGTTGACGATGCAAGTGCTTTGCTGCGTATCAAGAATCTTAATTCGAGTATTGAACAAACTAAATTAGCCTTCGATTCAGTACAGCATTTGTACACTCAAAATAAGTTACTTCGCATTGTCAGTAAGACTGAGTGTGTGATTTTTAGAACGATTAATTCTAAAAATATGTACCCTCAGTCAATTACTTTGGATAACACCCAGGACAGATTTTGTCTTCGACAGAATTTCTTGGAGTTTCGTTCGATTGTCACTCGAAATGGAATGATCATGTGAGTCAGGTCAGCAAAAAACTCAATAACGTTTTGTACATGATCAGGGTATTGTCACGGAGAGTGGACATGGAACTTTTAAAAACAAATAAATTTTGTTTCACTTCTGTGGTACAGTCTTGTCATATGGGGTGCAAACAGTGATTTAAATAAATAAGATTACAAAATAAAGAATCATGCAGAGGTCATTCAAGAAATAATTGCATGCTCACACTTCCAGGACTATATATTTTGGAATGTCTGCTATTTGTGAGAAAACATCCTCAATATTTTAATGATCTTTCCAGAGAATTCCTTGACACTAAAACGAACACAAAAAAAATATGTATAAGATTGTTCAATGTACGACCTGAGGAGTTCATCAATTTATCTAATTCAAGAAAATTCAAAATCGAAATAACTAAAATTATTGTAGATATAGAACCATATTCGATTAGGGAATTTATAGAATATTCTTTCAGATCTTGTTCAAGTTGTGATATATTTTGACGGTTTCCTCTTTTCATTTGTATGATTGCATTGATTATGAAAAGTTTATGTTATGTTATATCATGAACAAAAAAGAAAAACAACTCATTCTGAAACAAATATACTCCACTTCCAAAACATATAATAACGACAGAAATTTTGTAAAACTAACATATTATGGAACAATATGGCAAAAAATAGCTCAAATATTTTCAAAAACTAACATAAAAACAGCTTTTACACCCTCACATAAAATTTCCAACCTCTTTTTTAATGCAAAAGACAAAAGAGTCTATAAATTGTCAACAGTGTTATTTCATATGTTTCAGATGACAATTCCTTTACATTTATATGATGTCTACGTTAATCAATAAAGTATTATTATTATTAATCAATATGGTAATCTCTTTAGTTGTTAACAATCTTTCGCCATCAATTTATTTTTGGGCAAAATATCGAGAGATGATTTCCTAGACATTTTTATTATTAGAAATAGTTTCAAACCCATCACATTTAAAGAAAAATTTTTACTGCAATAATCTGTGATTTATAGTTTGAGAGTAGGCAATAACTACCATCATTTCTTGTTGTGAGAGTGCGCAAAGGATTTATGCAGGAACTAATAAACCATATGATCCTTTCGAAGTAGTTTATTCACCATTTCTTCCTTGTATGAATTCTGTAGCATTTTTGAAATAAAAACAGTGAATATTTCAAGGATTTAGACTATTTTGTTCATGATATATGAAAATTCTTTTCGAAGTTTGATAGATTTTAGATTACCACAAAATATTTCTTTAAATGTTCTTCTGGTGTTAAGTAATTTCCTAAGACTTATAATTTTCACAGAACTAAAAATGCTGCTTCTTTCCTCATGAATCTCCATTCATAATTTCATTTATCCTCTGCAACTCGTCGAATCTCTTTCGATATTTCGAAAATTGTCTCCCTATGTACTCTGTAAAGAAGATAATTATTTTTTTACTCATTATTTATTAGTTGAACTCACCATTCAATTCATCCAACGATTTCCCTACACCTCCAAACTCCTTGGGTAATATTTCCTTGGGTAAAAAATTTGCGACGTCCTCAGGGTTCTTATGAAGGTGAATCTATAAGTAGTAATGATGGTGAAGAAGCACAATATTAAATTAAATTTCTCACAAACCCTTTTGAAAACTTTTGGATTCAATACTGCTTTTATGAGAGCTAACAAAGTGTTCATGTATCCTGGACAATTCACGAAATGAATAGCTTTGATGGAAACGGGAAATACTTCCTGAAAACACGAAGTGAAATTCAATTATTTATTCATTCTCTTCGAAAATACAAATATGGTTATTACTTAAAAACATAAAAAATAACAATATCACATTTAGATAGTTTAAATCTTAAAGCAACAATAAGCTGTGCCTGAGCTCACTAAGTTCTACAAGGTCCTCCTTATTAATAAAACTGGAAATTTCAAGTCACCTTATTTCTTGGTCTTCTCAAAGACGTAGATAAAGCAGAAGAAATGAATCCTTACCTGAATGACCTTGGCGAGTTTTCGTAATGTTCCCAATCCAAAGTAGTAGAGGTGACTGAACGAGCTGCCCTTAAGATCACAAACATAAATGTCTCCCAACGAGTAAACATCTTGCACTAATTTCAATTCTGTATTGTTAATAATGTGTCCACAAAAATCGTTTGAAATGAAATTCTTGGGATTCACATCAATGAGTTTGAAAAAATTCACAGTATAAAGCTCTGGTGTCAATATTGGAGAAAAAACGAAATACCTGAAAAAGTTATTGCTTAGAAAAATATAAACAACTGAAAAAAGATCCCACAGAAGCATTCAATTGAGAAATACAATCAGCATTGAAAAGAGCATGTAGTATAATCACACAGAAATATATAAATAAACTGGTATCAATGAAGCACATTTAATTTTGAAGATAATCTCTATTTTCAAATAGGATGATAATGTAGCTACCTTCCTCATCCGAAATTCTGCTCTGCTCTACTTCCCGGCGTAGCATATAGAGGACATGACTAGTCTTAGTAATACTTGAGTGGCCGTCCCCGCCGGGTTCAATTAGGGCAAAGCTCGCAGCAGTTCTGACAGTTCTAACGTGGAACACAAGGTCACTGGCGTCACAGGCAGACATGCGCACCACGCCTGTCTGAAGAGTTCAGATGCGCATACTCGGAACGAATCGCCGCCTCCGTATTTAAGAGGTAGAAACTCCCTCATTACATCCGCATTTCATTCAGAGTTTCAATCATAATAACTGGTTCGTTATTCAACAAGTCGAAATTATACTTACGAAACTTTCATGGTCTGCTGCATATTAATCAATTTAGGATGCTTTTCCTTGAAAAACTCTGGTATTTGGGTCCTTATTTCATAGTACATAGTAAGTTTAGTTTTAGCTACTTCTGTTCTAAATTTAGTCCGTATAAGAAATATTTCTATAAAGTTTTTTTCTGGAAATAGAGAAAATATAAATGAATGCATCCTTATCCATTAAAATGGAGAGAGGAGAGTATCAATACGAAAAAATATACTTTATGATAAAAAATATAATCTCATTACGTTTCAAATAGCTGTTTTGTACATTCAAACTCCATAATAGGAATAAAAGAAAACAAATTTATTCGCTGAAAACTGATTAACTTCGAATACACCTGCATTCTCCCGAACAAGAAACATTTTTGCTGGTTTATTGTTTTCGTTTAAGTGATAAGATAGTGAAGATTCCACACACAAAAAATTGTCATGTTATTAGGAGTACAAATAAGTTTCCGCCGTTTTTTAACACAAATTAAATATTTATTATAGAAGAACGGTAATATAAATTTTTTTTAAATATTGCCCATCACTTGCAACCACTTTTTCCCATCTCTCAGGCAGCATTCGAATCCCACGTCTGAAGGACTCCTTATCTTTTGAGGCTATCCACGAATCAACCCAATTTTTGGTATCCTCATAAGATTTGAACCGCTGCGCCGTCGGATCATGTGCCATGGACCGAAACAGGTGATAATCGGACGGTGCAATGTCTGGTGAATACGGCGGGTGGGGTAACACTTCCCAATCAAGTGTTTCCAAGTACTTCTTCACGGGAGCCGCACGGGACGAGCATTGTCATGCAGAAGAATAATTTTTTCCTGTCTAGAATAGTAGTGAGGGCGTTTTTCCTTCAGAGCTCGGCTCAATCTCATCAATTGTGTTCGATAGAGGGCTCCAGTAATTGTTTCGCTTGGATTAAGCAACTCATAATACACTACACCTAGCTGATCCCACCAAATACACAGCATACGTTTTTTTCCGTGAATATTCTCTCCCTCAAAGCACCCTCACCACATGCTTCTACAAGCAATTGGTGCGCCTCAGCAGCAGATTTCTTTAAATTAAAGAAGTAAACTAATATTTCCCGCAAATGACGCTTACTTGGTTCAAATTTTGACATTTTCAACTTATAAAAATTATATTTTACCAATATAAAATCAATGATATTAATAGGTTATGTTGTTCTTGAATGTCCAAACTATTTTTTAAGCCGGTTATCATCTGCGAAAGCTAACCGAAACTCCGTGCCGCGCCATCTACAATAAAACGGCGGAAACTTATTTGTACTCCTAATACATTCAACAAGTTGAGAGTTGATAGGGGGGGTCAAGACTTTTGACGATGTGTGTATGTTCACGTGTATGAGCATAGTGAACAGGAAGTTTTTCTTATCCGGACAGTGTAACTTGCATCTGTGTTACAGTTTGAAACCTGAACACAGCCGACTAGGTTTTTCTAATCGGGCATAAGAGTTGATATGCATGTTTTTTGGCTAATCTTCAATGCACGCTTTGCTGAGGCAAAGGTTTGACAATAGCATCATCTCACGACGAGAATTTGTAACTAGGACACCAAAGTCATGCGATTTGACACGTCTGGATTATTTTCTTTGCAGCTAAGTGAAAGCACAAGTCTATGCTAACAAGTTATAGATTTTAATCACTTGGAAGATAATATTCTGCAAGTTATTGGATGCCTATAGCCGGAAGTAATGCACAAAGTGACATTTGAACAACATCTTTTCCGAACATTAGAGTTGTTCAAATTTCAAAAGAAAGCAATAATTAAGTTGGCATGTCAAACCTTAGTTGTTTTATTCAAAATTAAAATCCTATCCTTCTAAATGAATTTGGAAATCAAACTCACTTGGATGTTCTGGAAAATCATTTTCTCTTATCCATTCCTCGATAGAGGCAACTTTTTGATCTGCTTCATCTTCAGTGATGCCTAAAAGTTCGAGTGCAGCAATTCTTGCATTACTAGTAACTTCTTCGGCTTCCATTTCTGAAAGAAAATGAAGAAAAACAAATTAATAGAGAATTCAGCTTTTAAAATAATAAGATGCGGTTTTTTACTTGATAGAAGGATAATTACAAACTTAGAATACCAAAACAGATGTAATCTGTTAGTCTTCTACAAATTTAATTTAAAAAATTTTTTTTTTTTTAACTTTTAGAATTAAATTAATGTCTAATAATAAGCACTGCTTATATTTAATAGACGTATAAAAATCAAAATTCACTATACAATATCAAATGGAATAAAAAATCCAAAAAATAAATTATTAATTGAAATTAAAAATAAGTAATGTTTCGTCCCAAACATTAAACTTATTATTAAAAATTAAAATAGAAAACTAACAGATTCAATCTGTTTTGATATTCAAAATTCAGCTTTTAGATGAGAGTACAATAAAATTTTCATTACTTTTGGAAAGAACACCAGGTACCTGCAAGAATAGGCCCAATGGATATGAACTGAATAACTCGACCTCGTCATTAAATTCCCAGAATTTCCTAATCGGTTTATTTCCCAACTTTCTGAGAAGTTAAGCTTTAACCCCTTATTTTTCTTATGCAAACTATTGAAACACTCATTAAATCATGTTTCTCTGTTATTAGATGATGTGCATACGTAAAATCTAACTTATTATTGACGAAAAATGGCCTTTGTTCAACTATTTTTGTACTTAAGGACCTTCCGTTTTGTCCAATATAAGTTTTCGATCAGGTAAACATGATAAATGGTAAATAAACCTGTTAACTTTGATTTATTTATCTGTTAAGGATAAGTGTTAAGCTTACTATCCAGAAACTATTGATCCTTGAAACAAGAAATCGAAGTTGCCGTTCAAGAGATTGAGCCCGAAAAAATCGACAATGTACTGAAAAATTGGGTTGATGGGATGAGGTATGTACCAGCCATTTGAATGATATTGTTTTTGATTCGTAAATATCAAGGTTCAACCTTTCTAATAAACTCATAACTTCGAAAAAATATTCATTCGTTTTTTATTTATAACCAATCAAAAATGCGAATTTCAAATTGCAATTTTTTAATTTTAATGTGAGAGTCTTTCTTACCAGACCAATGAAATAAAAATTTAATTTTCTGATCTAATTGAATCATTATCTGGTTTTCAAACTGAATTTTGACTGGTGTTTCTAATCTCTGCAGAATCATCTACTTTTTTTAACTATAGGAAAATTCTTCAAGCGGTCATACGATAGGGAGTGATAAGATTTTTTCATATAATTACTTTGATGAAGTTTCAACATCTAATAATCTATAGACTTGTAATACATAGGAAGAAAATCTTAAGAAGAGTAAAGTTCATTCAAGTGACGAATTTTATAGATACACAAAGTAATCATAAATGTTATGAAGTAGTAATATCTCTTTTTCGAAGGTTTTGTCGTCAAGTCATTGTGTTGAGAGTTTTCATCAAAGTTTACTCACATTTAATAATAACACTATGACTTAGCACGTTCTGCAGATATAAAAAAGCTAGTACTTTCACCACAGTTTATGTACAAGGCGATCTTAGATTCGTACAGTCTTTTCTTTATTCTCTGAAAATCTCAGTTTATTTATGTAATCTTGACATCCTTCTGAGCACATTTCTGGGGTAATCAATTATTAGTCCAGCATTAATTTGAGATTAACTCAATGTATTGATATAATGTATCAACCAATGGCGATAAAAAAATCATCTGGGTTGAAAGTGAACGAGATAATATAACAATTCAAGGCCAAAATACTGAAACTGAACGTCACAAAAATATTTATGAGTCAAGTGGTGACCTTAACAAACGAGACATCTGTCGTAGATGGACAATGTTGCAACAATAATAATTAGAGCGTTAAGTGGATTCCAAAAATATGAACAAGGAAATAAGCTTCAACATCATATAAGGCTGAGGCCAAACAAGCTTAGTATTTTGAATTGCTAGTCCTGTTTTCTGAATTCATAAGTAAGGCTTCATTCGAATTCATATTTTTTTTATTATAGAGAATTATGGGTATTATTGGACTGTGATTATCTACAACAGTAGTGACGACTCTATGGAGAATGTTTTAGTTTTTTTGATAACAGATGTCGCTACTAGTTTATTATTCCCTTTTTTCATCTTAAAACCTTCATTTTGAAGTGTCATCATTAGGCTTCCTTTTCATTATCTGTCATTTCGCTGAAGTGTTGACATAGTTTTTGTGTTAAACAACATAGTTTCTGTGTGGTTCGAAAAAATGTAAACTTTAGTACAGAATAATGTGTTTTTGAGGGTAATTTCACTTCATTACTTCAATATGAAAAAAACACTGCCGAAAGACGTTTATGGTGACCATGCTCTAACTTAACGAACGTGTCAGAAGTCGTTTGACCGATAGTAAAGGGGCAATTTTGATTTGGAAGACGAAGAACGACCTAGAACTCCACCAAAGCTTAAATATGAAGAATTAGAGGCAAGGCTCGATGAAGATCCATCACGAACTCGCAAAAACATTTGGAGTCGCTCAATCAACTATTTGTCATCGTTTAAAAGCAACAGGAATGTTTCGAAAGAAAGGAAGTTGGGTGTCATATGAACTGAAGCCAGAGACGTCGAACGCCGTATTTTCCTGTGTGAACAACGTCAAAAGAGAAAGGTTTTTGCATCGAATTGTGACTAGCGATGAAAACTGGATTCATTAGATAATCCAAAACATCGGGCAACGTATGGATACCCCGGCAATGCCTCATCATCACCTGTCAAGCCGAATACTCATGGCGAGAAGATCATGCTGTATATTTTATGAGACCAGCTGGTTGTGGTGTATTATGAGCTGCTTTCTTAGTATTTTTCCGCTTGGGATTATGATGAAGCAACTTTTCAAGTTGAAACTATCTACTCCCACATAAAAGTTCCATTTGAGTAACGCAAAAAGTGTATTGTTTGCGGACTCATGTATTCACTCAGGACCGGTTAAAACATGTAATTTTAACAGCTGGAAAGTTAATGACACTTCTTTCAATTCATGAATTGAGCACCTATCGTTTAGCATTAATTCTTCAGCTTTTTGGACCGAGAATAAAATTCAAAAATGTCTTTGACTAGGTTGTATTTGTACTTACAGTATCAGTAGATGATTTAACGGATACCACATGTGAAAAATTAATTTGACTTGGATTTTGAATGGATTATGGTATCAGTAGTAAGTAGGTTTTCTAAAATGTCGAATTCGAACTTATTATTACTATGACTTATATTAAGATCTAACAAGATGATACAAGAATTTTTTTCTATTTCTATAGTGAATTTAATACTTTCATTCATCAATTAAATTCACTATAGGGATAGAAAGTCAGTTTCCGAAAAGAAGTCAATTAATTAAAACTATAGCGATGAACAATGGCTATAGAACTGAAATCATTGACAAAATGATTAATAAGAAAACTTACCACAATATTTAAAACAAAATTCATATCAATATAAATGATCCTTATGAAGAAAAGAAAATATGGTTTTCAATGGCTTATAGTCATCAGCAGTAGGATCTCTAATGGTCTTCATGAAATGGGAATTAATTGTTTAGCAGTAAATAGAAATAATTTAGTTAAGATGTTGGTGAACAATAAAAAAAAAGAACCCCAACTTTTCCGAATTGGGGATTTATCAAATCAAATGTGATGATTGTAGTGCTACATATAAAGGACAGACAGTACGATGTTTACAACATAGAATCAAAGAACATAAGATGTTTATTTTGAAAAAACAGAAATCAACCGGTTTTGCAGAACATTGTATAGAAAATAATCATTTTTTTAATGAGAAAGATGTTACTTTACTATATGATGTTAATAAGGGTAAATTAATGGACTATTTGAAGATTCTTTCAATCAAAAAAGCCATTGAGAAAATGGAGAATTTAACAAATTCCCAAATACTCTTTGAGAATACCCCTATATTGGATGCTGTTAATTCCATGCGCCATAAAAGTACACTACTACTAGGTTCAAAGAAACATTTTTCAATTTTAAGTTTAGTTACTTTTTGTACTCCTTTGAAAATGGTCGAACGACCTAAACACGTGTCAGGATTCTGAATAAACTGTGAAACATAAAACTGTGACTTCTTTTTTAAATAAAATTGGATAATTTAAATTCAACATTTTTTTTTAAATGAATATCACCATACATAATTTTAATGTAAACTATCCTAAAAATGTCATAGGTTCCAATTGAAACTATCATTTCCTACAATTCATTCAACCCAGCACTCTGAGAGAATTGATATGTATACTAAAAGATTCATAAAATTATATTTTGTTATGCTAATTCGAGCTGAATAAGAGCCAACTATTCCGCTACCTCATATCGTTTATCAATAGAAAACTTGGTTAGAAACAGAAAAATATTTTTATCTGAATTGCCTCATACCTTTATCAAAGGTGAAATATTCCTGTTTAAAATTCACTGTCCTAAAACTTCAGTTAATTCATCACTTTTCGACACGCACACATCGCTTCATTGTCTACATAACACAGCGAAATTGATAATATTTATGACCAATATGAGTTTATTTAGATATTCGAAAATGTCCCCACTACCAAGGTACGAGTGTGTATCAAGTTAACCAATTCCGGATAATTACTCACAAAAAGGAATTCTTCTTTTGGTACCTAGTCGTACCTTCGATTCAATTCAGTTCGAAAACATTTAAGATTCCGAATAACCTTGATATCTGCTCAGGCACGGTGTTTACTGTAAACTGATGTGGTTTATTCATGAGAGGATATTGGAGGAAATAAATGGAAGATATTGGATATCTTGAATAAGTATCCACCTTTCTACTGTTATGGTTTATTATTTTCTTGACTGAAAGTTTCTGGAAAAAAAATTATATTGTATTTTTTATTATTCGAGAAAATGTACACCCTGTGATGATTTTTGAACTCCTATTGCTACAATTTTTAAATGTCACCAAATTTTCTTTTTCCTATGTTATCCTGAATAGTACTTCTGTAACCTGTGCTCTTCAATTCCAAGCCAAATACTCCAGCTTAGAAAATAATGTCACTTTTTGTTGAACCAAGTATTCAAAATTAATATTTCGCACAACTTTAACTGACTACTGAAAAAAACTGTACTACATCGGTTTGGAAAATTACTCTAAAAGTTAGCGCATTTATCAGGGATTCTAAAATGGTATAACACTTACTACATTATTCCTTAGATCGGTCAAAAAAAAAAACGGTCTTAAAGAAACAGTTTCGAACAATTTCTTCGAACTTTCTAAAAATGATTCTAGTGCATTCAATACTTTAAGAATCTGGTTTGAATGAGATGGGGTGAGTCCTTCCATGAAGTGTGAGTGAGACAGATAGTGACGCCACTATTTGGTATTGGCACACGTAAACGCAATACAGATCAGTACGTTACGCCCCTTGGTCTACTGAGCATCTTTCCATATTCGATCGTGTTATTTGTGTACTTACCACTTTTGGCTTCGTTTATTAGATTTGTTTGTTTGTGATTTGGATAGTTTTGATCTCTTTACGACGAACTTTGATTTTACCTGGACTAATCTGTGATTGTGTACTGCCATCGTGTCTGTGTATACCACACAGGAATATGGCAACATGCCTCATTTAAGGGGAATGCAGATGTAACGCTAGTGCAGCTTCGATAATGTATCGCGGGAGATACCCTAATGCTGATTTTTATCCAGATCATCGAGTTTTTACGAATGTGCACCGTCTACTCTTCACAGCGGGCCAACTTCCGAACAAAGTGCATGGTGAAGGAAGAATTTTCTTACCTTACGATGATATTGTGCTTCAGGAAGTTGAGGAAGATCCAAGTACTTCGCTACGTGAAATTCAGCGAAGCACAGGAGTACCCAAAAGTACAGCTCACCGACTATTAAAAAAACATAAGCTCCACCCATATCATGTACAGCTAGTATAAGCTCTGTTACCTCGGGATTATGAATCTCGGGTTGAGTTTTGCCAAACCATGCTACAAAAGAACCAGGAAGACCCACAATTCTTAGAAAAAATTTTGTGATCGGATAAATCAACATTTAAAAAAAATGGTTACATGAACCTACAAAATTTACACGAGTGGCAATATAATTTGAAAAACACAGGGCTTGGATTTTCTTTTATATTTTTCTGATGACTATTATGACTTAACCTGTTACCTGATTTCGGCTTGACGTCGACTACTGGAACACTTGTAGAACAAAACGATGCATGCCTGACCCAAATCGGACAATCAAAAACATGTTAAATAAAGTCTTGAAATTCACGCAGAAATATTGAATTTTTTTTCCCAACCTATTATAGTGGAACAAGAGGAAAAATTGTTTTATGCTTTATCTATAGATGTAGTTGAATATTTCTCAATGCTAAATAACTCATTGTGATCAAGAAATAATAAATACTTTCTTTCAATGCAGATGTTATGTTAACCAGCTGATAGATTTTACTTAAAAGTATAATTACAGATATGCTGTGAGAAAACTAGATTGAAAAATAGTTTTTATCGGCTTGTTCTAGGAATTAGCACGCGTTTAGCCCAAATGTCTGTAATTTTCGAATTTCGGTTCGAAAATACTCTCAGTTGGACTTACTGACGAAGAATCTGAGGTCAAAAGAAATTCCGTCCAGCCGATCTGGTTCTTCTGCAAACACTTTCGAACAGAAAGAACTGGAGACTTGAAACTTTCAGAAAAAAATTTCAGCATAATGGACAAAATATGTTTAATGGTTCCGCAATTATTCACATTTGAAACTTTCTCTTATTTTTTCAATAGTTCCAAAACTACTGATTTGATGAAGATCAAATTTGCTATTTGGATATTTAATAACGACGAAAATTCATGACTGATTTTGTGAAGATCGGCCATCTGGAGAACGACTCAAGGTAAAAATGTTAATTTCCAAACAAAAAGACCTAGAGACTTGAAATATTCAGGGCAATTTTGATGTCGAAGGTGCACCACGTTCCGGAAGGCTGGATAAAGCTGATAAAGACATGATAAAGGCAAAAGTTGATGCAAATCGGCGAATAACAACACGTGAGATCGATGAGAGGTTAAATTCATCGAATTCAACTGTTTATGACCACTCGAAAGGCCTGGGTTTAACCTCGAAGCTCGATATATGGATTCCCCATGTTCTCACGGAGAGAAATTTGTGTCGTCGCGTTGACGTCTGTGATTCGCTTCTCAAATGTCACGAAAATGATCCATTTTTAAAGCCCATCATTACTGGGGACGAAAAATGGGTTGTATATAACAATATCAAACGCAAGAGATCATGGAGCAAAAAGATGAACCGGCTCAAAGCATTTCGAAAGCCAATATTCAGTAAAAAAAGGTGATGCTATCTGTTTGGTTGGATTTTGAAGGAATCTTTTCTTTAACTTTCACCGGATAACACAACAATTAAGTCGGAAGTCTACCGTCATCATCTGGACAAACTGAATGATGAACTTCAACAGAAAAGGTCACATTCTTGATTGTTTCGGTCTCTACTTGACGGAAATTCATCGTAAATGATTTGAAGTAAAACACTTTATTTCCGCTTATTTTTATTTTTCAACGACAATTCAGTAACCATACTCACCTGACGAAGTCAATATGTAATTGACGAAACAATTGTCGTTGAAAAATAAAAATGAGCGGAAATAAAGTGTTTTACTTCAAATCATTTAGAAAAGGTCAGAATTAATCAACAGAAAAGGTGTAATATTCTACCAAGATAATGAGAAAACTCGTACAAGTTTGGTCACTCGCCAAAAGTTTTTACAGCTTGAATGGGATACACTGCCACACCCACCATATTCTCCAGATCTTACGCCTTTGGATTATTATTTGTTCCGGTCATTGCAAAATTTTTTGGACGGTAAAATCTTTACTTCTAATGAAGTGTCAAAAATCACCTAGATCAATTTTTTGTCAACAAAGAATAAAAATTTAATGAGCCTGGAATCATGCTGCTACCAGAAAGATGGCAAAAAAGGTGTTGTACCAGAATGGCCAATATATAATTCAATAAAATATTTATTCATTATACGAAAATTGTCTTTCATTTTCAGAAAAAAAAACGAAATTACTTTCCGAAAAACCCAACATTTTTTAGAAATAACTGGGTATTGAAAAATACTTTGAACAACGCCCGTGTATTTTCTGTGAACGAACATAGAATACGAATGGTAACCATAAAAAACCATTTGTATTCAATCTTAGTTTAAAATAACACGTGGTCGTATAAGTATGATAGATATTTTTTATTGATTGTTTTTATTTTGCTGGCATGAAAGTGAACTGAAGATTATCAGCGCCTTTTTGAAGATGATGCATATTTTTGAAGAGTTTTTTGAAAGAGCTTTTTAAAGAGAGTTTGTTTCAAATAATTTCTCAAGTTTATGTTGGGCATTTTTAAAGCGGAATTTGTTTTTCATAATGCCGGTATAAAACACTATGGTCTCCACTAAATGTTTGTTGAGTAAGTACGATCAATATTCTATGTGTTAATTCTATATGTCTACTAAGAAAAGAACAGTGTTTCAAGGCATTTATTCAATTCAATATCAAAAAATATCTGAGAAATTATATTAAATTAAGGTATAACAGAATTACTCTGTTTCATATTTAAGATTTTTTCTTATTCTACTGGTTTGAAACTAATTATGAAAGTTTCAGAAGGAATACAAACGTGTTTTCATTCCACCGAGGGTTTATTTAATAATAATGTAGCGAACAACTTCTTCGCTCCTCTACCAGAAACCTGCCTTGCTCTATCGTAGCTTGACCGGCTTACCAATAGAGGACTCGACCAGTCTAAAGATTCGTGACTAACCGTCCCAGCCGAGTTTAAGTAGGGCAAGGCACGGCGTTTGACGATCACCGTTCCAAACGGAACACATGGTCACCGGCGTCACAGGCAGAGCCTGCGCATCACGCCTGTCTGATGAGTTTTAGATGCGCAGACTCGGACACGATACTAAGAGGTGGGAGCTGCCTCGCAACAACCGCATTTCACACGAGAGCTTCAATAATAATGATCCAAAAAATTTGCTCATTTTCGGGGTTATTCACAAATAATTTTGTGAACTTTAAAAGTATCATTTATTATTTTTTCTTGGGAAAATATCGTTGATGAAATCGAAATGAAATGTGATTTTGAGATTTCATTTTTTATTCATAAACTCGGCAAGAGTTCACTCGAGAATAAAATTTCATTTTCTAATAATGATACAAATTCAATAAGTTAACAATAATAATAATGATTATCTTTCGTATTGGGTCAATTATTGGATAATAAATAATCTCCTCACAGTTCCTCTGGAACCATTTTCAACAGCGCCATTTTTTTCTTAGCCACCTTGGATATCAACACATCTATCGGTTTATTGGTGTCATATAATGATGGTGCATTCAGGATTATCAGTCCTGTGCCAATAATACACAAGAGGGTGAATATCCAGAGAAATAATCTATCTAATACCATTGCGACATATTTCCAGTCTTCTTCCACCTGAAAATGTTGACATAAATGAAAATTAGTATTTTAGAAGGACTGAAAATTTTAAATACATAATTCACAGACATTGAAACTATTTAATTACAAGTTACCATTCATTATAAGTGCCGATAGCTCAGTGGTTAGAGCCTTGGGCTGGGAACTGAAAGGTCTCGGGTTCCAGTGCCGTTTAAGTAGGAAAGAAATTTTCTAGTAGGTCAAGTTTCTGCCACCATTTCACTGTTGGGTCGAAAATTAACTCTGCTGTGACCTAAAGTGGCGTAAGGACGCAATAAACAAAAACTTAACCAGAACAAAACTAAACTCCTAACTCGTACAAGCTGAAAAAGCTTCTGAAGGAGCTTTACAGAAAGTCTAGGAGTATCAGGATATTATATCAAATAATGAGGTAACCATACAAATACTGGACCTAACAAGGTAAACAAAAAAACATGCAAATATTCATCTGTACAGGGTCAAACTTCAAAGGGAGATCATTTAAGTTATTTGCAACATAAAATGTCATATAACAATATCAATTTAACATTTCTTGATTTCACGGAACATTTCAAGTTTTTCCATAAAATCAATTATACTTCAGTTATCCTTGTAGCCTCATCAAATTTGATCACATATCTGGAAACGGTATTACATTATGCTGCAGGATAAGAAGTTCTGTGTGCCAACAAATTCTTATTGCAGGCATGGTATGGAGATGAATATCTAAAGTGAACAAAATCAGTCATATTTCTCCAATGGTTTTATCGATGAAAAATTATAAATTATGTTTTCTTTTCAGCAAAAAATATCCCATTTAGTGTGCTTTCGAATGACATATCAACTTTTGTGCTAGCTGCTTGTCCTCTGTCATAATATCATGGCTAAGAAGATAACAACGAAAAGTTGAAATATTCCAAACCTAAATTTGCTCTATCTTGAAGCTCTTTATGATGGAATATTAAAGTAATTCTCATGGAAATCATGAATTTGCTGCAGAAGCAGGCTCAAGAATTTTGAGGTGGAATTTGCACTTGTTGTTGGGTTTTTTCTAGATTCATTTTGAATTTATTTGCATCAAACCATACTTCGGCCTGTTTTAGGGTAGACTGTACTTTTTCCTGAAGCTCTGAAACCTAGTATT
Organism: Megalocaria dilatata; assembly: GCA_034642435.1. NCBI lineage: Eukaryota > Metazoa > Arthropoda > Insecta > Coleoptera > Coccinellidae > Megalocaria > Megalocaria dilatata. The sequence continues at coordinate 47,493,664 of CM067860.1, read as the reverse complement.
GCAACTTCTGTATCAATACTTCATGCTTTAGTGATTCAGGCTTGCTTGCTTCAGCTTACATGCTATTAGCTCACTTTTCTTCTGTCAAATGCATCTGGCATTCCCATCAGAACATGCGTGTTTGTGGACTTATTCTTCTGGAATCCTTGCTGCTCCTCACATAAACTTTTGTAGAAAATTTGATAATTTACCTTTAATTGCCATTCATTTAATCTTGAAAAGAGCTGGAAGGATTAAGATTGGTTTAAAGCTGTCAGGTATGTTCTTTTCTCCACCTTTGTATGCAGTAGTAATTTTTGATGGAAAAACTTCCATCATTGCAGTATTTTCTGATAAGGTAGGCCAGTGGTTCTGTAATTCTCAGCAGGATCTGCTTCATCAAACCCGATAATATACCATAGAAATCTCTGCAATCTTTCGCCTTCAACTTTTTTCCAATCTTTAAGACATCTGTTATTTGAGTATCTCTCAGGAATATTGAGTCCCCCACAAACTTTCTTCTCCTCGTTTTTTAATTTCTGAGTAAAAGTCAATGTCTTTGAGATACTACAGGTACTTCAGTTTCCCTAAACACAGTCAGAAAATGTTTCCATGAAGTCCATCTAGCATCAAGGCGCTTATTAAAAAGAGTTCCATTGACTCGCGAACAAAGCATCAAAGATTGTAGTGGACAATGGAGCGGCTATACTGACGATACGTACTCTTTACTGATGAGTCCAGATATAGACGTTTTTCTGATAACCAACGAGAATGCGTGTGGACACGTCTATGTATACGAAGGAACCGTCGTTCTGTTCGAAAAGTCCATCTTTTTTGAGGAGGTACAATTATGGTTTGAGGTGGAATTTGTTTCGATGCCAAAACTGATTTATAAGTACTTCCAAGAACTTTAACGTCTCAGATATGTGTTCATGAGGTTATCAATGGAGTACTCCCTCAAATTCACGTCGCAAATGACGAAAATTTTGTTTTTATGCATGATAATGCAGTGCCACGTAGATACTACCAGGTTATTACTGCTAGAGAAAACCAGGGTTTCACCCTTCATTGCGCCCCCCATGACATTGTAGCTTGACGCGATGGGGTCGCTTGTCTTGATTAAGATCCTAGTTTCATACCGGTGAAATGGAGGATTAAGTTCCGATGCCTTTATCACTCGTGCCAGTCACTGGACCCGTGTAGTGGAAGTTCGACCGAATGGGGCCCTAGTTTCAAGGTAAAGGTGAAATGGAGGGCTGAGCCGCGTTGTTCAACTTAGTGACACGGGTGTCTGTGGCAGTACAGGGCTTCACCCTTAAAACTAACGTACTCTACCCTATTGCAGTAAATCTCTGGATTTTTCTGTACAATGGCCGAGTGCGTTATGTAGCATACTGCATTACCTCGGGAGGGTGGAGGCCCTCGAAAAGTATTCTATCTATCTGTTCGAAGCAACTCATGTTCATGATATCTCGAGAAATGCTTCAGGGTTTAGCGGAACTTGAAAGTTCAACCGGCCTCTTCCTGAACCAGGATCGATTGCGAGACGTTTCTGGGGTTTGTGGATTTCGACGATACGGCTAGACCGTTGGTGATTGAAGCCAGGATCAATTGAAAGACATCACAAGGGTTCGTGGGTCTTGACATACAGGTCGGATTGGCGGTGTTCCTACCAGGATCAATTGAGGCATTAAATCTTCAGCCTATCATGGTTCATGTGACTGCGTTTCGGTGGGTGGATAAGAAGCCCCTTCGGCGAGTGAGTTGCGTCACAATAAACTCGGGAACTGATACTGCAGAGCCAGCAGAGGTTGGATAGTGCTTCGCTGCTACCAGTCACGGTGTAGGTTCTCGGACTGAAGCCGAAACTGGAAGCTTGATGGGTTAAACTCTTCGGAGTGGTTCTAGCTAATACGCGATAATAAGGCGTAATCCTTATCGCACTTTCTGCTTCCTGAGCAGATTGAGGAGACTGCCGAGTAGTTACCTAGTGAAAGAGTTATGCTCAGATGCCAGTAACCTAACCGGTAGAATTTACGATCTCCGTTCAGTGAAACAAAATTACACAATTTTATCGCTAAAATATCAGATTAAACAGAACTTTCCTCCAACTGCTTAAAGGCTACTCAAGTAAGAAATGGGTGCAACCTTGTATAAAAATTTGCAACTGGCGCTTCACCAGCCCGTTGAAGGAAGAGTAAGCATAGAGTAAAACCCAAGTGGGAAGAAAGGGTCATCACAACATAAAGACAACCAACTTTTCTAAATTGAGCGAATTTACTCAAGAAGTTCTCAAACAATACTCACGTTCTCGAATGCATCTTTATTTTTCACGTGCTGGGCGATGAATCTGGAATCGTTGATGGCCTTGTCCATGTCGTGCAAATCTAGCTTATCGAAGCAGGGGCTCTCATCGTTCGCACTAAATATATTCGTCCTACAACTCGCCGGACTGTAGAGATCTTTATCTCCACCGCTAAGGGGCACTGAGGGGTAAGGAACTTCTCGGAAGCAAGTAGCCATACGAGTCGCTGCTACTTCCATGTCGTATCTTGTGGGGTGCATTGCTGAAATTTCAGGTTAATTCAATAGCTGGTATGGGCACATCACTACTAAGGGGACTAAACCCCTATGGAAACTCAAAATTGTTTACAAGCCTTGATTTGAACTGTGTCTACACAATGCAGAACAATAACCTTGGAAATAATATATTGTAAACGGTTGAATTTGACCAATGGCATGGGTTATGTTGGCTTTGAGAGCTGTGACTTGAGATAACCCCATAGGAAAGAGTCTAACAGAGTCAAATCGCACGATCTCGGTGGTCAATTCAAATCACCTTCACCTGAGATGTCCCCAAGTCGATCATGCAGAATGTCCAATGTGACATGAGCTGTGTGGCATGAAGCGCAGTTCTGTTGAAATCACATGTCACTGTTGTCAATACCATCCAATTCAGGTCGAAACAAATTGGTAATCATCCACCTATAGCGCTCTCCGTTGACGGTGATAGCCTGGCCAACGTCGTTTTCAAAAAAATATGGACCGATGATGCCGCCACACCAAACAGTGACTTTTTCGGAATGCATTGGACGCTACTGGATCTTATGTGGATTGGTATCGTCCCAAATTCGACAATTTTGTTTGTTGACGTATCCATTCAACCAGAAATGAGCCTCATCACTGAACATGATTTTTTGAATTAGGGTCAGTCTCCAAATGCTCCAGGGTGCATTCAACGAACACACGTCGTTTTCTATGGTCGTTTATCTTCAGCTCCTAGGTCAGTTGAATTTTGTACAGGTGCAGGCCCAAGACAAGAAGCAAAGTTCGCCAAGTTGTGTTGTGCGAAAGGCCGAGCTCTTGTGAGCGAAGCTAAATGGACTACCTCGATTCGGATTCTCTTCTACAATCTTATGGACACCAGCGATGGAGTGTTGGTTCATTGTTTACTGAATTCGTTGACTCAAATATATCAACCACACTGCCAATAGTTCGTATTATGTAGAACGTAAAATGTGACTGTTTTTATGTAGCTTGTTGAAATGTATATACTACTCTGTCAAGAAAGTACCGGGAATTTTCAATTAAAACAACATTTTTACATTTAATCGTCAAAATTTATTGGGTCGCCTTCAAAATAGGCTCCATTTGCTCCAATACATCTATGCCAACGGCACTTCCAATTATCGAAACATTTTTTATAGGCGCTTTCCGGGACGGACTTTAGCTCTCGCGCCGAATTTTGTTTTATGGCTTCAATCGACTCAAAAGTCGCAGGGAGCCAAATCCGGCGAATACGGTGGTTGCTGAAGCACGTTTTTTGAGTTTTTGGCGAGAAAGTCAGTCACAATCGTAGCTCGGTGAGAAGGCGCGTTATCGTCATGCAAAATCCATGAGTTGTTCGCCCACAAATTTGGCCGCTTCTTACGGATACGCTCACGCAAACGTTCCATAACGCCTAGGTAATACTCCTTGTTTACCGTCTGACCCTCTGGAACGAATTTGTAGTGCACCACGCCACGGATATCGGAGAAAACAATGAGCATCACCTTTATTTTCGAGCGGCTTTGGCGTGGTTTTTTCGGTTTCGGCTCATTTTTTGCCACCCATTCCGATGATTGCTGGCTTGTTTGCATATCGTACTCGTAGACCCAGGTCTCATCAGCAGTTATAATGCGTTCCATGAATGTAGAATCGGAATTACAGCGATCCAGCATGTCTGAAGCAACCTGTTCGCGATGACGTTTTTGAAGAAAATTCAGGTCTTTCGGTACGAGTCGTGCGGCCACCTTTCTCATGCCCAAAATATCAATCAAAATCGTACGTGCGGACTCGTGGGATATCTTAAGATCATTTGCTATCTCTCTCAAGCTGGTACGACGGTTTTCCAGCACCCTTTCCTTAATTTTATCGACGTTATCTTCGATCGAAGCCGTCGATGGGCGACCACTTCACGACCGTCCTTGAAGGCTCTGTACCACTGATATGCACGAGTTTTCGATAGAGCATTATCACCAAAGGCCTTTTGCAACATTTTCAATGCATCGGCACACGAAAATTCATTTGCAACACAAAACTTTAAACAAATTCTTTGCTCAACGTAATCACTCATAGTAAAAATCGGCACGCACTCTGACATCGACTGACTTAATCAGCTGTTGCAAACACACTAGTTGACAGATCCCGCTCAAGCTTGGCATAGTAATTAAGGACAGTGGTACCAACCTAGGAAAAAAAATTTTACCTGCCTCATTGCCCCGCCAGATTTAAATCGATAATTCCCGGTACTTTCTTGGCAGAATGTAAAACTCACCTAAATCATAGCTATCCAAGGCCTTATCGTACGATTTACATCTATCCATCATAGGTATCTGGATGATATCGGTCAGAATGTTACTGTCTTGACTTTTGGCATCGTCGTCATCTTTGTCCGGCCTCTTTATGAACAAATACTTCGGTAAGATTTCAATGAAACACGTCCTCACCCAGGGAGCTAATTTGTGGGTGACCGGTGATCTGAAGTTCACATTAAGAACGACAATCGTTACAACAACAGACAATGTGCACAGTAACATGGTAAAAAGCAAATATTTTCCTAGAAGAGGCACTGTGATGGAAGTTGGAGGAATAATCTCCACCAATAATAGGAAGAAAACGGTTAGAGATAGTAAAATAGATATACAGAGTGAGACCTTCTCGCCAGAATCGGAAGGCAGATAAAACACGAGTATGGATAGAAACGATATTCCCACGCATGGAATGATCAAGTTCACGGTGTAAAATAGTGTTTTTCTTCTGAGCGTTATGTTGAAGATGATGTCTGGGTATGGTTCCTCACAGCAACTGTAGAATTTTTCATTGCGCACTGCTGGCACGCGCATTATGTCCCATTCAACTGATATGTAGTAGTCTTGAAGGTCTATACCTACATCGATTTTATTGGAATCTTGTACTTGCTGAAGATGTCTTAGATCGACCTAGAAAGAAACCACATATATTTTTCAACTCAATTTTTATGTACTGAGACCTTGAATGAGTCTCGCAGTTTTTCCTGAAAATTAATTATTCAATCAAATATTGGATGGAGTACATTTTCAAACTCGTTTGAAAATGTAGTATCACTACACGAAGTGTACAAAAATTTGAGGAATTACACATTGAGTGCTATCCGTAGGGAGAAGAAAGCATATATTGATTTCATCTCTAAATCCAATACTAACTCTAGAACTTTATGGAAGCAACTTCGAAACTTGAATACAGTACCAAATAAGATGAATACTCTGCCACCTGAGTTTGAAAATAATGTTGAAGAAATAAACAAATATTTTCTTTCGGTTACTGACAACTTGAACGAGGTTTGTGCAGAGATGATATCACATTATAAAAACGCACCTGCCAATTTTGACACATCTTTCGAATTTCGTCTTCCTAGTCCTCAGCATATCTCGCAGATAATTGATAAACTTAAATCTAATGCTGTTGGTGACGATGGAATATCTGGAAATATGATTCGAGTCTGTATGCCGGAGGTGTTGCTTCCGATAACAAATATAATTAATACTTGCTTGGAGGTGGGTTGCTATCCTTCATCTTGGAAAACTGCAGTGATATGTCCCTTACCGAAAGTTACTCAACCCAAATCCATCAGTGATCTTCGACCAATTAGCATCTTGCCTTTCTTGTCGAAAATTTTGGAGAAGTGGGTGCACAAAGAACTTTACGAATACTGTACTTCTCTTAATATCTTGCCAACCCACCAATCTGGTTTCAGGAGTGGACACAGTGTTCCTACAGCACTCGCTCACATACTAGATGATGTACTGAATGATTGGGATAATGCTTTGATAACTGCTCAGGTTCTTTTGGATTTTACTAAGGCCTTTGATACCATCAACCATAATCTCCTATGCGCCAAGTTGGAATATTACGGACTTTCCAAGATATCGATGAAATTTTTCAAGTCCTTTTTAAATGGCAGAAAACAATATGTCCAAATAGGGAAAAATACATCATCACGCTCCCGAATAAACAAAGGCGTCCCTCAGGGTTCAATATTGGGACCACTTCTATTTCTCATTTACACAGCGGACTTTGTGAATTCTATCAAATACTGCCAATATCATTTATATGCTGATGACAGTCAGATTTATTTTGGTTTTCACCCGAATGAGGCCCAGACTGCATGCTCTCTAATTAACAGTGAACTGCTTTCGGTAATAACGATCGCCAAAAAACATAATCTACATATCAATCCAAACAAATCCACTCTTATATTTTTTGGTAGTCAATCTGCTATTTCTAAGGCTAATTTACCGTCTATAAGTATTTTGGGTACAATTCTGCAGCCCCAAGAAGTGGTAAAAAATTTGGGATTGTGTGTGGATAGTCGGCTGAAATTTTCAAACCATGTATCTGGCTGTATTCAGAGAGCATACATGTCCCTGAGACTTTTGTATGGTAATCGTCATTTTCTGAACAGAACCTTGAGGATAATGCTGTGTAATCAACTCATTTTGTCATGTTTTGACTATTGTGATGATCTTTCTCGATAAGTTTGATTCATCACGGATCCAATCTGTTCAGAATCGGTGCTGCCGTTTTGTTTTAGGTTTGAAGAGGTCGGTTCCAACTTCTCGCTACATAAATTCTTTGGAATGGCTCAATATGAGTAACCGAAGAAAAGTGCACTTCATGTGTTTTGTTCACAGGATTATGATCTCAAAACAACCTTCATACTTATATGGCAAAATCAACTTTAGGCATAACGTTCACTCGGTAAATATCAGAGAGCAGTCGAATATTAGTATCCCTCGTCATCGCACCACAAAGTTTAAAAGTTCATTTTCCTACCAGGTACCATGCATTTACAATTCTATTGATAATAGCATCAAAGCCGGGTCACTCAATCGCTTTCGGTCTCGCGTCAAAAATTCAATTTTATTCAGCCAGGTCTCTACTGCAACCCACTAACGATTTTACTATGTTTGGTATATTATGCTTATATATTTTAGTTGTGCACATATTATTTTTATGTTGGTTGTATAGCTTGAAATCAGAAGTATGCCTGCTTATATATTTTGTTCTTGATAGGTAAAAGTGTAAGAATAGCTTGTAGCTAAACTTTCACCTAATAAAGACGAAAAAAAGACGAAAGACTACGAAACTCGAGTAATAATTGAATAAACAATTTTCTATTTGTGCAGCTTCGTTCTTTTACGGCTCAAAGTAGAAAATTAAACATTTAATGAACCAGAGTAAGTTGGTAGGCTCCACAAAATCTGCAAATATCTCGTTCATCTTACCATATAACCATCGTAGGTCCACGAACCAAATTTCATGAAGCAAGTTTGTTCATCAAATGGGAAATATTCAACATCAATTTCACAAAAGGATTTATATATTGCTGGTGGGTTCCATATAACTTTTCCTGTGTGATGAAGAATTGCTTTTGTCATTATTGTCACTTCATAGTTACCATCAGCGCTGCAAACATCAATTGATTATCTGTAAACATTTCTCATGGTTAAAAAAAATTAATCAGTACTTACTTGTTATAAAGCACTATATCTGGCAGCCATATATGTTCAGACGGAACGTGCAAAGTTTCCACTCCTCCATAGTCTTCTGGGTTCCATTTCAATTTATAGTCATTCCACTCCTAAAAATGAAAAGTATGCTTGCAATTTTTTTTCAGATCTTTTTGAGAGGCGGCTCAGAAAATCAGTTAGAATCAGTCAGAATTATGGGAGTAAAGAAATCAGTTTCATGCTTGTGGGCTGTGGTACCTATATTCGCTCTATAAAGGAACACCAGTGTGATTATCATACTCTAGTGCCATCTAGAGCACGCAAATACGACATACCCTAGTGAGCCAACTCAAGTAAAGAACTGTATTCCCGATTTTTCTTACGTTACAAACGCAGAACACTTTCCTCATGCTAAAGTAATATTCTATTACACCGTGATGCTCATAATTAGCATATTTATATTCAAAAAAATTAATTCAGCTGACAATATGTACCAAATATCATTAATAAGAAGAATGAACTATGGTAATAGGAAGTTCTGTAAATCTAAACAGTGTAACATACAATCCTAGACTCAAATAAGCCCGGTTATTAATTGTTTCTTTCTCATCAGTGCTCTGTAATGTCCAACGACTATAAATCTGTCAAATAGCTCAGCACAGAAACACCACGGTATTAATCATACACTAGCCCCATCTAATGCACGCAAATATACATACACATACTTTACCGAACCAATTCCAGTAAAGAAATGCATTCTTTTGAAATGCTTATAATTTTAAAACTACGTAACTTAGATTCTTTTAATATTTTATTTATAACTGTTATAACTTGGCTTATCACCTGCTTCCAGCTTTACGTCGACTGAAACACCTGTATATTACAGGATTCAAAAAACATTCCCGAATACGAATAGGAATTCTTTAATATCCCTAATAATCTAATTAATTGATTTAATAAATTTACAACTGAAAATTCTTGTATTACTTGAAGAAATAGCTCACCTGTTCAACCCACACATTTGTAGTCATTATCTGGTTCTTCAAGTTCTGTAAAATCGAAATATAATTAAACATTAAGACTCCCAACGATGGAATTCTAGTTATCAATTTAGGTTTTTCACGATAAAATTTCGGGTGTTTTTTTACAGTGATAGAATTTTAAATTGAAATGAAACACCTTTAAATTAAAATTGAAGCCAATTTTTTTTTAATTGAAAGATAATTTTATGACATTTACGTTTTAAAAATAATTTCCGACATATGTCCACCACGACTAGCTCTGAGGAACCGCATTAGACCAGACCAATTTTGGACCACTTTTTCGAGTAATTCAGGCCTTATTTCATCAATAACACGAGATTTGTTGGCTTACAAAGCGTCTATTGTTTCTGGCTTATCAGTATAAACTGATGACTTCACATAACCCCAAAGAAAATAATCCATTTCTCAAATAATGTTATCGCCAAATCTTTCTTTCAATAAATCAATTGTTACGGTAGCAGAATGAGGTGTAGCACCATCTTGTTGGAAACTTAACACGATACCATTCAAATTTTGAAACAAATTATCATTGAACATCATCGATCTGTAACGAGCACCATTCACTGTAATATCAGCTCCAGCATCGTTTTTAAATAAATATGGACCGATGATGCCTCCAGCGTGTAAAGCAGACCATACAGTGCATTTTTGAGGATGCAATGGAATCTGCAGAACTTCTTGAGGATTGTTTTCACTCCATATAAGGCAATTTTGCTTGTTTACATAGCCGTTCAACCAGAAATGAGCTTCATCACTAAACAGAATTTTACGATAGAAAAGTGGATCAACTTCAAGCTATTCTAGGGCCCAATCAGCAAACAAACGACGCTTATTATGGTCAACTGGCTTTAGTTCCTCAACCAGTTGGATCTTGTATGTGTGTAGACCAAGATCTTTACGCAAAATTTTGCATGTGGTGGACGCACAGAGTCCAACTTGTTATGACTTACAGCAGCGATATTTTCTTCTGTACGTACAGTTCTTTATCTTGTTGTTGTTGTTGCAAAATAAATTTTAACAATTTGTAAACGTTGTTGCGGCGTGAGTCTTTCCATGATAATTTGTCAATGCTTACTGAACAGAAATGTCTAAACAACATGGCTTCTGTACTACCTTCTGTCAAATCATAGTTATCCCTATCGAAAGTTCTATCACTCTAAAAAAAACACCCAATACAATCTAATCATGCCCAACATATGACTTTATACATCAAGATATCCGAGACTTACCACATCAATCAATTGTGCCAACTTGAGCCCCATTTTGACAGTTAAACGGTCCGAATTGTTTCCCACTGGTCTGATGAGGCGGTTGTAGTTGGAAAGCAAATCGTCGTATAGACGCTTTGCATCCGGATTTCCAAGACATAGTGTTAAAAATAGTGGTGCACATAAAAACCACCATAGTTGAAAAAATAATTTCATTGCACACCTTCTGAAAAAAAGACATTGAGAAGGTGATTTTTTCAAATATTAATTGAAACAATTCTCTGAAACCTATACAAATTTTCATCTAAAAAAACCGATTTCAATGCGTTGTTGAAGCTTGTATCATTCCATTTTTAGTAATGGCTTAGTTTTTACTTGTCAAGTGCCAAAAGATGACAGTTTTAAAAGTTATAACTGACCAAATAGCGGGCTATTAAAAAAAAAATTAAACCTCTAATTAGAAAGCCCTTTACCATGAAAAGAAACATTTGATTTGATTTAATTTTAAAAAATTTTTAAGAAATTTTGCAGATTAAAATTTCTATAAGTTTGATGGAATTATTCTAGTCAATACTTGAACTATTGCTTCTTGCTCTTACTAGGAGGGTCTTAAACATAGAAATACTCGACTCGGGTTAAGAGGTACGTAAAGAACCTAAGTTGACGTCAGGGGTTCTAACGATCTCTTATATTAGTTTTCAATGAATTTCGCTGATTTGTGACAGAAGTAATTGAAGTTTTTTGAAATAATCACTTAATTAATAACTCCAATGAATATTTTCTTCTGTTTTAAGTGTGGCGTGCCGCTCCCTGCCCAGAATTCTACTCTGCTCTGTTACAGCTTTCCGACGTATCCCATAGAGGACGCTTGCACTTTACGATAATAGCTCACCGTCCTCGCCGGATTCAAGTAGAGCAGAGTGCGAGCGTTCCGAAACTGATGTTCGACGCAGAACAAGGTCACAGGCGTCATTGGCAGACTTGCACCCCACGCCAATCTGAAGAGTTCAGGGGACGAGTTGGAACGAAACGCCTACCTCCCGAAATTAAGGGGTTAGAAGCCCTCTCATAACACCCATTCCTGAAGAGCTTCAAAAATATAAGATGGCAGGAAATGTCATTCATTTCAGCTTAAACGCAATTTGTCTTCACCAAAGTTATTACATTTAGGGTTATTTTTCGAAAACCTAATACAATAACCATAGAAAATGATTTGAAGTAAAACACTTCATTTCCACTTATTTTTATTTTTCAACGACAATTGTTACCATACTCACCTGACGAAGTCAATATGTAATTGACGAAACAATTGTCGTTGAAAAATAAAAATAAGCGAAAATAAAGTGTTTTACTTCAAATCATTTACGATGAATTTCCGTCAAGTAGAGACCGAAACAATCAAGAATATAATATCCATAGTTTCCAGAGACCCCTTTTTCTTCTTGCATAAACATTCAAATCCTTACTGTTGTTACATCATACTATTCCAGTTAAATTTCTTTGTACATTCTGTCAAGAAAGTACCGGGAATTATCGATTTAAATCTGGCGGGGCAATGAGGCAGGTAAAAATTTTTTTCCTAGGTTGGTACCACTGTCCTTAATTACTATGCCAAGCTTGAGCGGGATCTGTCAACTAGTGTGTTTGCAACAGCTGATTAAGTCAGTCAATGTCAGAGTGCGTGCCGATTTTTACTATGGGTGATTACGTTGAGCAAAGAATTTGTTTAACGTTTTGTGTTGCAAATGAATTTTCGTGTGCCGATGCATTGAAAATGTTGCAAAAGGCCTTTGGTGATAATGCTCTATCGAAAACTCGTGCATATCAGTGGTACAGAGCCTTCAAGGACGGTCGTGGTCGCCCATCGACGGCTTCGATCGAAGATAATGTCGATAAAATTAAGGAAAGGGTGCTGGAAATCCGTCGTACCAGCTTGAGAGAGATAGCACATGATCTTAAGATATCCCACGAGTCCGCACGTACGATTTTGATTGATATTTTGGGCATGAGAAAGGTGGCCGCACGACTCGTACCGAAAGACCTGAATTTTCTTCAAAAACGTCATCGCGAATAGGTTGCTTCAGACATGCTGGATCGCTGAAATTCCGATTCTACATTCATGGAACGCATTATAACTGGTGATGAGACCTGGGTCTACGAGTACGATATGCAAACAAGCCAGCAATCATCGGAATGGGTGGCAAAAAATGAGCCGAAACCGAAAAAACCACGCCAAAGCCGCTCGAAAATGAAGGTGATGCTCATTGTTTTCTTCGATATCCGTGGCGTGGTGCACTACGAATTCGTTCCAGAGGGTCAGACGGTAAACAAGGAGTATTACCTAGGCGTTATGAAACGTTTGCGTGAGCGTATCCGTAAGAAGCGGCCAAATTTGTGGGCGAACAACTCATGGATTTTGCATGACGATAACGCGCCTTCTCACCGAGCTACGATTGTGACTGACTTTCTCGCCAAAAACTCAACAAACGTGCTTCAGCAACCACCCTATTCGCCGGATTTTGCTCCCTGCGACTTTTTCCTCTTCCCAAAACTAAAATTGCCCCTTCGTGGCACCCGTTTTGAGTCGATTGAAGCCATAAAACAAAATTCGGCGCGAGAGCTAAAGTCCATCCCGGAAAGCGCCTATAAAAAATGTTTCGATAATTGGAAGTGCCGTTGGCATAGATGTATTGGAGCAAATGGAGCCTATTTTGAAGGCGCCCCAATAAATTTTGACGATTAAATGTAAAACTGTTGTTTTAATTGAAAATTCCCGGTACTTTCTTGACAGAGTAGTATAATATACAGGGTCCTGCAATAGTGCGTTGCGCGTCTTAGGTGCTGAACCAGACATCTTAGAAATTTCGTTCGAAAGCAGGCTCTTTCTACTACCCAAAAAAACTCGTTTCATTCAATTCAGTATAAGTTATCAGCATATTATATAATGATACATAGATTATTAACAATTCCTTCATCTCCGAAAAATTTTAATCATGAATTAAATTTAATCAAACAAATAGCAACTAATAACGGTTATGTAATAAAGGGCCTATGTTTTACTTAGAAATAGGGAAATAAATTTTGATCCAAAGAATTCTATTATAATAAAGCTCGAGGACCGACAAGCGGTGTTAATTATTTGAGATAGAAATGTAGCCTAAACAACGGGCTTTAATTCTAAAAGCAACAATGTATTAATAAATAGATCGATTCAATTAAATTTCAACGAGGAGGTCTTGGGAACGGAAGTTAGCGATTATGATTTTAGTGCAGACGATATAAAGGACTTCAAGGCTAAGATTGGGAATTCTCAGTAAAGTCGAGATAAGAAATCGACAAGTCAAAAGATCAGGATGGTCTAGACGTGTGTAGGCGTTGAAACGATGGGAACTTAGAAAAAGCCGACTCAGTAAAATTTCGGTAGGAGGATAGAAGCCAACGTTTTGGATGTTCGAAAAAAAAGAGAGTAGTCGTCGTTAGGCATTGGTGACAGACAGTCACTAATCGGTTCGTGGTCGGGATAGTTTAGTTTAATTCAGGTTGAAAAATAAAGGCTAAATTATAGTATTTGTTCTTGAAGGGGTGTTGTGCCTTTGGGCTGAGGCCAACACTCCCGTGTTCAGCTATTGAACATGGTATCGGGTTTTGTGGATCGGTGTCCCGAAAAAGGTAGGATTTTTTTTGTAACTTCACTAAAATCTTTTTATTAGTTTTGAATATTGATTGTTCATAAGCGGGAACGAGAGTATGACTTATTAAAATTGACAGTCCAGGGTCCTGAAGTCTTCCAAAACATGTACATATTTAAATAATTACTATGATTTGATTTTAGAATATCGTTTTACATCAATTGCTTTTCAAAAGACTTAAAATTTGTAAATATTGAAATTTCTATAGATTGACACCATAATAGTTCATTATATGTGATATCTCATTTAAATGTGTTATTTTTGCTCTATCCATCCCCTCAGAAAATACTTTTAAAACAAAAGACTTGTCCTTCGTGCGACGAGCACGAACCCAAATTCTTTCCAAAAAGAGAGTTCAGTAAAGTAAGTATATTTTGATATATTTTCGAGTTGGGAACTAGATTCAGGAATCATGAGTAGAATGTAGATAGTAAATGGTGACAGTGGTAAGGGTTAATAGTCAGAAAAAGGTTTATATTAGGTATTATCTCGTTTTTTTGCTTGATTCATTATTCAAAAATTGAAATTTTCTTTATTTTTTTTTGAAAGTAGGAAATAAAAATGTTTCACAAAGTTACCCTTTTTATAATGAGATAAACACACTTATATATTAAGGGAAACGACCTTGAAGGGGTTATAGATAAAGTGGTGTATTACAGTTATTCACCATCAATAATAGACAATATGATTGCCAGAAAACTGTATAAAAATACTATTCAGGAAATATATCCTAAATTAAACACCGAAAAACTATTAACTTCTATCAGCTGCTATGGTTAAACATTACTACAAATAAAGAAGCTCCTCAATAAAAATCCATATTAAATAATATTTAAATAAGTTGTTATGAAACAAACTTAGTTATTCAAAATGTAATCTTGCCTGATGATGCTACTGTGACAGCGAAACGATTTTTGTAAACATAACAACAAAAATTTGTGAAAATCAGAATAACCTTATTTAAATATTATTTACTTTTGGATCTTGTTCCAACAAATGACTTTTTGATTGATTGGTAGGCGATCTTTTCTCAATAATAAGTTATATCTCAAAACTGAATCCATTTAAATCATGTTACCAAATTTTTGACTAGTTATTGGAAAGTATTTAAAGGTGTTACATTGTAACGAAACGCGTCATATGTTAAACTCTTAAAAAATAAGAAGAAATCAAAATATATTTGTAATATTTAATTGAATGCAAAATTAAACAATTATTTCGAAATATTCAAATTAAAAAATAGTTTTATGTTGATATGAAAATGTTTCTTTGAAAACTGGAGGGAACTTCTTCGGAAAAAGGTAGGATTGAAAACTCAAAAACATAAAATGAAGAAATATTCAGATATGGAGAATAAAAATAATAATAAGTCAACTTGTATCTAACCGAACAAGAAAAATTACAAGGAAAAAATATTCATTAATAATTGTATCTCATAAGATACCTAAATATCCACAAGATTATATTTGTTTTCCTTTCAATAGCATTTATTCAACATTTATGTGATATAATGAAATTAATAGTAGTAAGTATCGATTAAAAATTATTCTGATTGTTTTTAAATCATTATTCTTTTTATTTGGAAACCCCTGGATTTAACGAAGAAAAGATTCAAATCTTCTTATATGTTTGTGAATATTTTATCTAATTTTCATGACCCTTCTACAAAAATGCATATATATCTATCCCTCTAAAATCCTAAGAAAGTACTGCTTTCTAGTTTGATCAATATAAGGATCTTATATTTTTTGGTAAAATAGTATTGTCACTAGATAAGCACCAAACACTTACTTTTCACATGTTCATCCTGAAAATCCAAGGGCAAAACATGCCACGGAACAGCTAAGCTGAAATCGTCACGCCCATCACTGGAAAATGTGGCAGGACGAGATGCCGGATACACCAACCTTCGGGAAACTCTCTTCCCCCACTAATATGGCTGCGGAATTTCCACTGTCGAGCGCTTCCGACAAGGAAAGTCGATAGGGGTTCGTTATAACGGCGCGGAGCTCAAAGAGGATGCAACGAAATCAGCTAGCGACAGAGCTGCGATAAATCTTTTTAAAAATTTACAACCACTGTCTGAATACCGGATAGTTCCCTACAGACTGGAAAAAAGGAACTATAGTCCGTCTATAAAGTATCCGGAATGTATATGATATATACATTCCGACTATCTGCACAACCTATAGTGCATCTGCACTATAGGTTGTGCAGTCGGCTATGGCAACACTATTGTTCAAATATTGTTGATTGTTAACAAGTAAACAATTTATGAAATAATGTCGCAACTAGAAAAAAGAAAACAGATAGAATACTTGCATGGAAAAATATTTCGAAACGTTAAAAAATTAGTGCAATTGACTGAACTAGAAAAAAGTGCTGGATATGAAATAATAAAGATGTAATACGCCACTTCAATCTAATACCCACTCAGGGTCGTTTCCCTTAATATATAAGTGTGTTTATCTCATTATAAAAAAGGGTAACTTTGTGAAACTTTTTTATTTCATACTTTCAATAAAAATAAAGTTAATTCCAATTTTTAAATAATGAAATAAGCAAAAAAACGAGATAATACCTAATATAAACCTTTTTCTGACTATTAACCCTTACCACTGTCACCATTTACTATCTACATTCTACTCATGATTCCTGAATCTAGTTCCCAACTCGAAAATATATCAAAATATACTTACTTTACTGAACTCTCTTTTTGGAAAGAATTTGGGTTCGTGCTCGTCGCACGAAGGACAAGTCTTTTGTTTTAAAAGTATTTTCTGAGGGGATGGATAGAGCAAAACTAACACATTTAAATGAGATATCACATATAATGAACTATTATGGTGTCAATCAATACAAATTTCAATATTTACAAATTTTCAGTCTTTTGAAAAGCAATTGATGTAAAACGATATTCCAAAATCAAATCATAGTAATTGTTGAAATCAATTTTTTGGAAGACTTCAGGACCCTGGACTGTCAATTTTAATAAGTCTTACTCTCGTTCCCGCTTATGAACAATTTATATTCAAAATTAATGAAAAGATTTTAGTGAAGTTACAAAAAACCTACCTTTTTCGAGACACCGATCCGCAAAACCCGGTACCATGTTCAATAGCTGAACCGTCTACACGGGGGTGTTGGCCTCAGCCCAAGGGCACAACACCCCTTCAAGAACAAACACTATAATTTAGCCCTTTATTTTTCAACCTGAATTAAACTAAACTATCCCGACCACGAACCGATTAGTGACTGTCTGTCACCAATGCCTAACGACGACTACTCTCTTTTTTTTCGAACATCCAAAACGTTGGCTTCTATCCTCCTACCGAAATTTTACTGAGTCGGCTTTTTCTAAGTTCCCATCGTTTCAAAGCCTACACACGTCTAGACCATCCTGATCTTTTGACTTGTCGATTTCTTATCTCGACTTTACTGAGAATTCCCAATCTTAGCCTTGAAGTCCTTTATGTCCTCTGCACTAAAATCATAATCGCTAACTTCCGTTCTCAAGACCTCCTCGTTGAAATTTAAATGGATCGATCTATTGATTAATACATTGTTGCTTTTAGAATTAACGCCCGTTGTTTAGGCTACATTTTTATCTCAAATAATTAACACCGCTTGTCGGTCCTCGAGCTTTATTATAAGAGAATTCTTTGGATCAAAATTTATTTCCCTATTTCTAAGTAAAACATAGGCCCTTTATTACAAAGAGGATAAAAATGGCATGGATATGGGACATAGACCAGTTTCAGGAAGACAGTGTAAAGTTGAAGGAAATAATTTAAACGCTTTATTGGCCTTGGGACGACACAATCGGCGCCTGGGATTTCGCAAATTGGCCAACAGATTTGAAAATCCACTAAATATAAAAGTATGTCCAGAAACCGTCCGTATGTCACTGAAAAGACAAGGCTCCGTTTCAAAAGGGACGAAGAATAGACTTTTGTCAACATTTTCAAGAAGATAATTTCAATAATGTCTTTATAACTCATGAATGTTGTTTCCAACTTGGTGGAAGTCACTTAAAAATACTAAATTGTTTCAGCCGGTACTATTTGGTAATTGATCATAATTAAAACAAATTGTAGAAATTACTATGTTTTACTACCAATAAAAAGATATATTACACAATTTCTTGTGACTCGAGTTTCGGGAAATGAACTATCCAATAATCAGTCAACTGAAGACCTAACAGTTGTACAGAGGTATTTAAACAAAATGATTAATATTTTGGATATTTCAATAGATTCTAGGTAACACCTAATAGTGGTACAGTGGTTTACAAGTGGAACGTGGTATTTTGTTACATACAACAAAATAATGTAAAAATAATGAATGACTGTACGGAGCTATGTAACCCCAAAAATTATTTGAGATATTTAAATGGGTGCCATCTGTTTAACAACCTTCTTTGTCGATTACCGACATTCCGATATCTGTTAGAAGGCTCCTTTTTTTTAACCCGGTTTTTATCACGTTCCGCTTGTAAACCACTGTACCACTATTAGGTGTTACCTAGAATCTATTGAAATATTCAAAATATTTATCACTTTTGTTTAAATACCTCTGTACCATTGTTAGGTCTTCAGTTGTCTTATGATGGAATAGTTCATTTCCCGAAACTCGAGTCACAAGAAAATGTGTAATATATCTTTGTATTGGTAGTAAAACATAGTAATTTCTACAATTTGTTTTAATTAAAAATACTATCAAAACAACCTGTTACTGTTCACATTTCCAAATTTCCCACCAAAATAACGGTTTGGGGAGCAATATCTCAGCGTGGTGCTACGCCTCTCTGTATAGTTGACGGTACCATTAATAGTGAAAACTATTGTTGCATTCTAAACGATTTTCTCCTTGAAACGGCACATGCTTTATATCCAGAGGGATGGCGTTTTCAGCAGGATAATGCCATACTTCGGCCTATACTCAAGCTTGGATGCAAGAACACCAGGTGACAACCATTTCATGGCCAGCAGCTTCACCAGATCTTAGTCCCATTGAAGACATACAATAAAAATATATTTCTTTATTTTAATCAACAGGAATATCCCAATCACAGGGTAACATGAATGCGGAATATTACAAAGTATTAATGGATAAAAACACAAAATAATCAATAATTCACAAAACTAACCAAATATATTCACTAGAAATTTATCGGCACATTTACACATACAGTTTACCGGTGCCCGCTCAAAAAAGTTAGTACGAGCTGTACACAAGTAAAAAGTAGATGTAGACCTCGCTGCCAATCTTTGAACATTGAAATTTATTTTAGATAGCAGATAAGGTGAGTCGATCCCTCCGATCAACAGTCTCTGAGCAAACTTTGCACACTGATTCTCATGCCAAGCAATCAACGATGATATCCTCTTTGATAGAAGATAGATCAGTAACACGCTCGGGATACATGCCAGTCAGCCTAAACAACACAAACTTGAAAAACTTTCTGTGAATACCAAATGACAGCCGTAAATAGGAAACCATATCAAGTGTGCACACTCCAACTTACTGATGATCAGCGTGAAATACAAACTCCTCAAAATTGACAGATCACTGAAGTCCCTGCCACATCTCAATCAAAGCCCAAAGTGCGGCTAGCAGACGCACACAACTCTTCAACATGTGGTATGAAACTGAAAGTGGAATCAAAGAAGACTCCAAGATCATATATTTGATCTTTATCGCCAACATAGTTGTCAGCTATATGAAAGCTATAAGTCAACCGATGTGACCTTCTACTGAATGTAACTTTAAAACACTTTTCCATATTCAGTATGAGTTTGTTGAATAAACACCAACTATTAATATACTGCAAGCTTGACTGGGGCAGCACCAAATCATCAGGACTGCGTATTCTCAAGTAAATCTTCAAGTCATCGGCAAACGCTAAAACAGGGCATTTAAGAGAAGTACGAAGATCATTTATATACATAATAAAAAATAATGGTCCCAAATTAGATCCCTGAGATACTCCACATGAAAGAACATACTCAAGTAATCTATAACCATTGCAGAAGACATAATTTAATCTATTACATATAGGGACTAATGAAGATTCAAGTTGAACGGGCAGCACCACGAAATGAAGGTGATTTAATTCAGTCAGTTTTACAGTCCTAGACTACCATCACCAAAAATTATGGAGGTTTCGGGTATACCTCGACGTTTAGTCAAGTGTTTACAGTTGAATAGAGGTTGTATAAGTAAATAAGATGCATATTTTATTATAATTTTCTAATTCAAGAACTAAAAATATATACTAAATAATTACAATTGAGCTTTGTTTTTTCCGGATACTTTCTAGACGGACTATATTATAACAATTCACAAAGACGACACTAAACTAGCTATCGCCGATCATCGTTTAACCAATTTTTAGCAAAAACAACAAAAAATCGTGAAAATTCGTATGGAAGATTCAGTTGGAAAAAACATCCCTCTTCTACAGTATGAATTCAAGAAAAACCCATACACCCGTTAGTAGCTCTATATTAGGATAAATAATTTCTCGCTTTATTGTAAAAAATTGGTAATACATTCAAGGTTCAAAGTAGCGTTTGTGGTGGATCTGTTCGAGTCTTACCTCTAATTCTTCATGCTTAAACTTTAGTGCCACTTCGGGTCGTTCTTCGTCTTCCAAATCAAAATTTCCACTTTTGATAAACATCCACTAAAATACGAAGTACTTCCGGCAACCTTTTTCTTCATATTCATCAAAAGAAGTTAAAATCAAAGTCTAATAATGATACTTCAAAATGAAGGTGTTGCCAGATGAAGCAATGGAATTATAAACTAGTGGCGACATATGCTATCAGTAACAGAAGCACGAGGTTTAAAATTAACAGGAATGTTTCGGCATCGTTTTCTCTTCATCAATACTTATGTACACGAACAGTAACAGAAGAACTGAAAAGTTACATCCTCCTCTACGTCTATGAGCAGCGCTCATAACACGCAATTATTGGAAATACCTCGCTAAGTAAAAACATTCAACAAAGAAGATCTTGATCATTGAGAAGAATTTTGATGTTCTTATACCTACTAATTTCCAATGCTTTCAAAAGTGTGAGTTTAGTACTTTTAATTTCATTATGGATACTTTCATATCGTTGCAATTATGTTTAAATTCTTTCATATGACTGGCATATGTTGGGTGCGAGTTGTCTGACGTGTAACTTCCCTGGTCGTGAATTCTTTTCTTAAAGGATCTACCTGTTTGACCAATATACACCATTGCAAGTCAACTTATCTTAATATATATAAATCTCGTGTCACAATATTTGTCCTCAATGGACTCCTAAACCACTTAACCGATTATAATAAAATTCGCACACCATGTGCAGTTCGATCCAACTTGAGAGATAGGATAGTTTAAATCTCAAATTATAGTTGCAATTTTAATTTATTGCTAATTATTTGTCTGTTTTTATTTGACAGTCACAATTATCTGTTAACTCCAAATGATTCTAACAGATGTCGATATCTTTCGACTGGGTTGAGTAAGTAATCAATAGATGGCGCTGCTATGGTAAATCTACGAACGTGTCATATAAGCTACATTTTAACAGCATAATTACCACGTGTTGTTGACGCTATAAAATTAATTGAATTTATTTTGTAGTGAACGAAATACGGTATAATTCAATTATTTCCACTTTTTAAATTTTTGGTGTTAGCATAGCCGGTCACGTGTTACTTAGACTGAAGTGTAAATTGAATTCATATTATAATGAAGATAATACAGTGAAATTAATCCTGAATATAATATAGAATATAATAGCCACAGCAACGCGTGGCCGGGTCAGCTAGTAGACTTATAGATTTATTGTCTTTGTTATTTTTCAAATGAATTCCCAAATTATTAACTGTTCTAAAAGATAGTTAAAAATATAAATCTGAAGTAGCTACACTGTGGACGAAACAGTTGTCGTTAATTAACAAATTGTGAAAATATTCTTTATTATTTTATTTAATTTCTAAAACATGTTTCGCATAATACGAGTCTAAAAAAACATCTTTTGTGTTCATATAAACGGATTCCAAAATTCCTACCTGTTTCAACAATATATTGAGTTTATAAGAGGGGCGTTCAAAGAATTCTCGATATAGGCATGAAAGAAAACTCAGAAAATTTTGTAAAGATTCTAATTTTCAATGTAGTCCCCTTGAACTTCAATACATTTCTCAGATCGATAAATAAGCTTCTCTAAACCTTGTAAAAAATATTCTTCCGGCTTCTCCTCCAAATAGGTATTAATTATTACCTTCAGTTCTGCACTGCTGGAAAATTGCTTTCCACGAAGATATTTTTTCACATTTGGGAACGGGTAGTAGTCACTAGGGGCCAAGTCTGGACTGAACGGAGGATGAGTAATTTCATTCCCGCACAGCAGCCTTAACCACGCGAGCCTTGTAAACCGTCGGTTTTCGTCAAGCAGCCACACCCCTGCTGTTTGTTTTCCTTGCCTTCTTTCTTTAATTGCTTTCTCAAATTACGCCAAGTGGTTCCGTATGATGCTGCTGTGATGCTTTCACCCTTTTTAGTGTATTTTATCAATAAAATACCTTTAAGACAGTAGCCATTATTTTTCCAGTGGATGGGGTGATTTTAAACTTGTTTTGGGGCTGTGCACTCTTTTTAATCCACAGCATGGACTCTTGTTTACTCTTAGAGTCATAGTGATGAACCCACGTCTCATCCCCAGTAACCAGCCGATTGAAAATAGTCGATGGATCTTTTCCACAGAGCTCTAAAAACTCCTTACAGCATTCTAGTTACTCATCTTGCACTGACCTGATTTTTATCCTGGCATCTTCAAGTACCAGCTTTTGCACTCTTTTCACATTTTCTTCACTGGTGCCGCTAACTGGCCCGCCCGAGCGAAGATCGTCTTCAATGCTTTATCTGCCTCTTTTGAATTCACTTGACCACTTTTGACTTGACACTTAACGAACATAACCGAAATATCAAATCCTAAATCCTATCCCTGAGAATTTCAACTCTTTAGCTCTTTCCGTTCAAAAGTTATGTCTTTGGACCGACTGGACCGGCCTAATTACTTTTGACCTCGGATTCTTCATCAGTGAGTCCATGGTTTGATACCATTTACGGCTCAAAATCCGTCAGTCACAGACATGTGGGAAAATGTGAATAACTACAGAACCATTGTACCGATTTTATCCACTGACGAACATAACCTAAATATCAAAGCATATATCTTACCCCGAGAATTTAAACTCTCTAGCTCTTTCCATTCAAAAGTTATGTCTTTGGACCGACTGGACCAGCCAAATTACTTTTGGCCTCTGATTTTTCATCAGTGAGTCCAACCTGACTAGGTTGGACTCACTGATGAAATTTTCGGATTTTCATCCCAAAATGGTTTCAAACGACTGTTTGAAACCATTTTGTGATCAAAATCCGAAAATTACAGACATTTGGATAAAACGATAGCGCGCTGTTCCTAGAACAAAGCCAAAATGGCGGAATTCGGGCGTTTCAACGAAAAATAAGAAAAACATAAATTAAAAGACTATATTAACTCAAAATTATCAATAATAACACTAAATCAAATATAATTCTCCATAATACAATAATACAATTTTTCTATCTACACAGGAATAAATGTTATGTTCGATTTCTCTTTGACCTCCGCACAGGTTGAACATCTGTTTCTTTCACAACTTTATTTGAAGGCGTTGAATTATTTTCAGAATCTTGCTTTTTCCTTAATCTTGAAGTCAATAGCCTTGTTTTCTGTTCCAAATCTGTTGCAGATTGTTTAGAATTCACGGTTGGTAATATTTCAGAGAGAGGAGATTTCTGCTTTTCATTGAGGTCTGAAGCGTTATTTTTGCAGTTCTCTGAAGAAGTTGGAATTTTCGAATCCTCACTAAAAATGCTCTTTCTGGCAGGAGATTTAAAATTGGGAGTATGGATAATTCTCAAACTTGGTGGCAAAACTTTAATTTTAGGCGTTTTTGGCACTGCAGAATCACTGGTTTTCTTGGACGGTGTAGCATTTAAATCAGTCAAATTGAATTTAATTACTTTTGGGGGTAAAAACTTTTTGATTCTAGGAGAATTTATTTTTGCAAGAGCAACCTTCGGAACACACGGTTCAGGTGTTCTAACTTTAGTATTACTATCCTCGTTTGCAGTATTCTCAACCTGTGTAACACCTACACCTTCTGTACTCACTTCTGGTTTATAGATCAAACCTATTTTTAGAAGCAACATTTCCGCATATAAATGAGGATGGTGAACTTTTGCCGTTCTGAATTTTTTAAGGGCATTTTCGCAGAATTTTTTTGCGCTTTCTCGTGCTCCGGAAGCCACCATGAATTTAATATAATTTATCGAAGTATATATTTTGATTTCATTCAATGAATAGTCAGTTTCACAACCTTTTTTGGGTAGATTTTGGAAGAAGTCCGAATGTTGTGAAACACATCTATTCAAAATTTCCAGCATATCCAACCTTTTATTCGATAAAGATTCGTGTAACTTAAATACACCTCTGAAAAAACTATCAGCCAAAGTTTTTTGTCCCTTATGCATGTACCATACTGCTTCTAAGTGATAGTATGACAGAACAACTTGCTGGCACACTACAGATGTACAATGAAAACATTTGCATAACGAGTGTTTCATAAAAAACGGACATATGTACGACTGAACTTGTAACGCTGGACTTGAGGGGGCGGATTTGATACTGTAAGCTGGCTGAAAAGGAACATCCAACATGATTTCTTGGATGCCTTCCATTATGTCGTTAACAGATGGAACGGTTAAGTGAGTTTTGAGCTTTGGGATCTTGCTACATCTTTCTGTTTTGTTCAACAATAAAATATCAGCTATACCATCTAGTTTAACCCTACAGTCATCCCACTTTTCGCCCCATATATCAGCGTGAGCCAGGTAACTCAGAATTTTTGAACTATAAACGGGTAAAACATGCTGCTGAGTCAAGTTAAGACACTGCTTCCCAAAACATCTCACTTCTCTGGGCATCTTCAGATCATAATACATTTTCGTAAGGGTATCTAAAATATCAAGCAGAATCATCATCGAATATGTACTCCATTGTGAACCTGAAAAAATTAATAGTTTCCTTTTTAAGTTATCAAATAAAATTAATCACTTAAATCTAAAAGTTGTTTATTATGACTTGCCAAGGCGCCATTTCGGTCTTAAAAAATGCACCTCAGCCAAAAACTTTGATTAATGGTGAGCAATCTCATGAAATTATTTATTTTTACTGGGATTATCCCAATAACTCAATTTATCTCTTGGTGATGAAACAGAACAAAATTTGATAGGTTTCTACAATTTACAAACAAATTGTAACAAGTACAATATTTACCTGTTGTGTATTTGTTAACAATCATATCATAGGCCTTTATGAGAGGACCATACGAAAACGTCATTTTCATTTTCTTAAATTGCATAGATTTGGCAACATCCATCAATTTGAAAAGCAATAATTCCATGCTAATTTCAATGCACCATAGATTTTTCTCATTTTCAACTAAATATTCCCAATATTTTTTAGCACTGTTATAATATTCATAAGCTGCTTCAATATTTTTGACAGACACATGAAAATATGACAAGTTCATATAATAATGCAACAGGTACTTGTAACTTTGCTCAGAATTTTTTAGGCAATTTATTGTATTCTCCATTGCATCTTCCAATTGAGAGAAGTTTAAATATCGAACAAAGTACCCACTACTTTCCAGTAGTAAAACTTTGTCATCAAGGAACTGGGCGATACTAAATGTTAAATATAAGGATCTCAGGGTATTGTATCCATCTGAATTTGAAATAAACTCAATTGCAATATTTTTAGCCAATTCGTATACTTTTTTTGGATCTATTTCTTGGAACGATGACCGATTGAGATCCGTTACAACTATTCCTTCTAACACAGTTAAAGCTTCTGTCAAATACTTCAACTTTTTTTCATTAACCTTCAAATTGTCATAAACAGAAACTGTATCGCATCTATCAAAAGCATCCGGTGGTATTATATCAATATCGGCACTGTTTTTTGGTTTTGCAACTTTTTCCATCTCTTCCAAGTTTTTCAATATTAAATCGACAGTTTGATGTTTGTATTTGAAGAACAGATAGAAGCTCAAATATAACTTCAAAGACTTATCCAGAGTTTCAGGACATTTTTCAAATTCTTGAAAGATATCATTCAATAATTTTGGAACATTCTCATGAACAACTGTATCTTCATCTGTGAATAATTGAACAAAAACTTTCATGATTGTAAACTTATCTGCTATTTTACAAAGATGCCGAAATGCAGACATCATTGATATTTTGCTTTTCCACCTAACATAATAATTCTCCAATTCACAGACTAATAAATCAATCTCATCTTTTGTTTTTATTTGGCCAATATAATGTGTAAACTCTCTTGGAATCACATCTATTATTGACAAAATAGTGAATTCTTGTAGTTCACATACTTCTCTGCATTCAGCTTTTGTTCTGATCCATTTATAGAACACTTTATTTCTACAACTTTTGTTAGTGTTGAAAATTTCTATAGCCAACCAAATCATAGCCTCCTTATAGTTTTTCTGTTTCAAGTATGCAGAATTTAATAAATTGAAAGTACTGGATAAGACAACACTTTCTCCTTCACTTAACAAAGAATTATACTTCAAAGTCATCTTTCCGAATGACGCAGCTTCCTCAAAATTTTCTTTTCGGAGAAGCAAAACTCCTACGTTATACAGGTAGGGTGCTGCATCAGTCCAATATTTTTTATACACTTCACATTTATGATTTCTTCGGTGAACTAAGAATTCGAAATATTTCTTTAGAAATTTCCTAACTTTTCTTGTATATTCTATATCTATATTAGCGGAAGCTAAAAGTGAAGAAAAAAGCATCAAAATGCACAATGCTGCATCTGAACCTTCAAAATTACTTTTGGATAAACATTTGCAACCTTTTATACATGCTTCATGTGATGGTGTTAAAATTTCACTCATAACACTTGATATCTCATATAGAATCAAGTGTTTTTCGGGATCGGCATGTATTCCTTTTTCATCATAATTTTTACAGAAGTTTGAATAAGTTACTATCGTCTGTGACAGTAATTTGCAGGTACTAAGAAAATTTTCAGATTTCCTATATAATTTGAATGATTTCACCAGGCAATCTTTACTAATCACTAGATCATCTTTATTGCTATTCGGATCAATAATGTATCCACAAATATTTAAAATTTCTTTGAGATCTCTCCATTCTCCTTCTTTAGGAACCACGTTTAATGTATCATAAATACACTTTTGGGCGTTATCTAGCTTTCCATCTTTCAAATATAATAAAAATAAGTGTATGGCATATTTCAGCAGTTGTAAAATTCCATTTAAAATATTTTCTGGGGATAAATCTTTCATTACAGTGATATTATGTGAAAAATAACGAAATTGCACTCCTAGGTCTACATTTAAGCGTTGTAGGCAAAGTGCATATTTGAAAACATAATCTAAAAATATGGCGTGGTTTGAGGATATAATTGTTTCACTTAGAAGATTCCCTATGAGTGTTATCTTTTCTTTATCGACATCAACATTTTTCAAGGTAACTTCCACAACTTCGTTTCGAATCAGATCACATATGGATCTATATAAATTTTGTTGCCTTTCTGTTAAGATTTTTGGTTTGAAACTTGGGAGTATTTCATCCTTTAGTTCTAGCAGTAACTCAACATTCTGAAAATATACATAAAGTATAAAAGTTATAATTAAATATTAGGATCGTTTAGTATATACAATTACTAAAATTTCTCAATATTCACCTTTTTCATCAAAAGTTTGCATATAAAAAATATACTTTGTAGATAGCTATCATATTCTTCATTGGTAAGTTTTGTTATGTTCTTGGATAAACACTTCACAGCAGATATTAATTTTTGTTCATTCAACTTATCACAACTGTTTATATTTATATTACATGTGGTACAACAACAAACAATCAAATATAGGGCCTGTTTAGGGGTAAGGCTATCTGGCCTGTTATTTAAAACATCAAGCAACTCTTCAAAAAACCCTTGTAATACTTTCGAACCAATTATTTTCAGTTCTGCTTTTTCCATATTATTAAATTATACCATTACAAGTGGTTTCAATAGTTGTGTTACTTAAGTTTAATGTTTATATAGCATTTTAAACTTTTGAATTGTTTGACAGTTGCAGAATCATAATGGTCATCGATATCTGTTCTTTATCTTATTTCAAATCCTGGTAACATGAATTTGTTTCAATTAAAAAAAATGTATATGAGACAGTAATTTATTTCCACAAAAATGTTTGTACTACTACAACAATTGTTTCACCACGATGTGGTTTCTTCAGGTATTACATTATACTGTCTAAATGTAATACCTGAAGAAGCCACATCGTGGTGAAACAATTGTTGTAGTAGTACAAACATTTTTGTGGAAATAAATTACTGTCTCATATACATTTTTTTTAATTAAAATGAGTTTCCACCAAGTAGAGACCGAATCTATCAAATATGAATGAATGTTTCACTTTCTATGGTTGACATTTAAAATATGGATTCTATCTTTTGACCTTAACCTCACTACAGAAAGTATTCCTGAATTAAATATAAAAAATGATAAAGAAGAAAAAATGATTTTTGGCGCTCGAAAAGTAATACAAAAGTTGAGAATTCCATTAAGTACACAATTAAAAGGTTTATTTTCAAACAGTGGAAATAAACCTCCATGGAAAATTCTGTTTTTTGGCACAGATAAATTTTCATTGTTTAGTCTGTGTTCTCTTGTTGACGAATAGTAATTATTCTATTTTATGATTAATTTTTTGAATTAAAATGATTGATTTCAGTAGAAGAGGCGAAATAATTGGTAGATTGGAAGTATGTACATCTATGAAGAAAATAAAAAATGATGTTCACAAATTTGCTGAGAAAGAAAACTTGAGAATCTGGCAGTGGCCCCCAGAATTGGAACAAAATGAATTTGATACAGGCTTAGTGGTATCCTTTGGTCATCTTATCCCTAAAAAATTAATAGATAAATTTCCAATGTTAGTACTACATACTTATTTTCCAATAATGATTTGAACCAATGTTGTTTTAGAGGAATGATAAATGTTCATGCTAGCTTATTACCTCGATGGAGAGGAGCAGCTCCTATTATTTATAGCTTAGCTAATGGAGACAAAGTAACTGGAGTATCAGTGATGCGAATAGCACCCACAAAATTTGATATAGGTGATATATTATCTCAAAAATCCTTTGAAATACCTGATAATATGTATATGCCAGAATTATATACTGAATTGGGTTTACTTGGATCTACTGAATTAGTGAAATGTTTGAAAGATTTACCAAATAAATTATCTAATGCTAAACCACAATCTAAAAATGGCATCAGTTATGGTAAGTACTATGTTTTGGAACTATTAAAATAATTGGAGTCTTATATTCCTTATAGCGCCAAAAGTCAGCCCTTCTTTTGCATCTGTTGACTGGAAAAACATGTCATCTATACAAATATTCAATTTAGAAAGAGCTCTCAGAGGTTTTTTGCCTCTTAAAACAGTTTGGATGGGAGAAAATATCAAGCTTTTCAACATAAAAAATATTGAAGGTACTTGTGACAGTGGATTTGAGGCAGGGTACTTTATTTATGACAATGACTTGAAAATTCTTAAAGTAGTGTGTTCGGATAAGAAATATGTATCTGTTGGAAAAGTACAGCCCTTTCAGAAGAAAGTTATGTCTGCTAAAGATTTTAATAATGGTTACCTAAAAGAAATACCCATAGAACGAAGGTATTTTCTTTGATAATATACCAACAGATTATGAATTGTTAAAAAGATATTGCATCTGGAATGCTCTTGAATATAGAATAAATAAATAAGAATAATGCGTTGTATTTCATTTTATTTTTGCCACTTTTTATCATGAAATGAAAAAAATAATAATCCCTAATAATGCATGATGTTACAAGAAAAAATACTGTGTACTGTACAAATTTATTTATACCGCTAATATCAAAATATCTGTGGTAACAGAAGTTTTTCGACTTATGACAGTACAACGCACCTTTGTGTAAGATATTTAGATTTGGATATTCACTGATTTATTTGCATATATGCTAAATATTTAGCATTTTTCATCATAACAGGATATGACTTGAATGTGAGAAAGGTTTCTACAGCTGATAACTGTAAGAGTAATTGGGAGTACAGTTCACTATTAAAATAGCCTAATGGGTGATTCTGTGTTTTCACCTGCATAGATGGCGTACGTGTTTGGTAAAAACCTTGCCGTTCCTATGTGGGGGTGAATATAGATGAATGTCTATGTTGCATTCATTAGTCATTGGAGTTGTGAACACTGTCACGATTTGAAGAACTTTCTGATACCAGCTTACACTCTTCAGATGTTAGCTATTAAGCTTACTTAGCATTAGCTTATCATTCTGTGTATTTTATCAAACTTATCAGAGCAATAACAACAATAATCTATTAGCTGTGGTGGGACAGATTTGGTTCCCTGACTGTAGTTTGGGGATCCTGGCTTTAGAGTAGCGTTTTCTTAAACTGTGAACTCGTTAATTTCTTGACATTTTCACCAATATCTATTGATATTTCTAACATGGCTTTGGCATAAAAATATGCTCTGCATATAATATACTTTTTATCGAAGAATTAACACCTTATACTTCTCCATGCTAGTCTGAGAACGCCATCTATTGGAAAATGGCCATACCTTAATGAAGGATCAAATCATTTAATTTAGAGTGGAAGAGATTTGCAGGGAAAGTTTCAACTGATTGTATTGGGTGTTTTTTTTTAGAGCAATAGAACTTTCGATAAGGATAACTGTGATTTGACAGAAGGTAAAAGCCAACATGGCCGTCTTTTTCTATGTAGTAAATTGCTCTTTCAATCTTGTTTTAAAGCTCCTACCTGTTTGCCCCACGCAAGATGCGGCCAAATCATTACAATTGATTATGTACACTCCCGAACCTTTTAAATAATTTGCTTTTGTTTTGCGTTGAATAAATTATTTCCTAGATTAGGACAACATGACAAGGCCTTTTTAAAGTTAAATTGATTAAATAATTTTGGATATAACCTAAGGTTACACAGGGTTCATCATAACTAATGGGACATAGGTTAAGGACAGGTTATTTGGACCAAAATATCGCGATTGAAGATCTTGGTCTACACCCATACAAGATCCAACTGGTCCAAGAACTAAAGCCACTTGCCCATAATAAGCGTCGTTCATTTGCTGGTTGGGCTTGAAGTTGATCCATTTTTTTTATCGTAAAATTGTGTTTAGTGATGAAGCTCATTTCTGGTTGAACGGCTATGTAAACCAGCAAAATTGCCGTATATGGAGTGAAAACAATCCTCAAGAAGTTCTGCAGGTTCCATGCATCCTGAAAAATGCACTGTATGGTGTGCTTTACACACTGGAGGCATCATCAGTCCATATTTCTTTAAAAACGATGCTTCAATTAATGTTTCAGTGAATGGTGCTCGTTACAGATCGATGATCAATGATTATTTGTTTCAAAATTTGAATGGTATCGACCCAGAAGCGTTTTGGTTCCAACAAGTTGATGCTACACCTCATGTTGCTACCGTAACAATTGATTTATTAAAAGAAAGATTTGGCGATAACATTATCTTAAGAAATGGTCCAATTAATTGGCCTCCAAGATCATGCGACATAACTCCACTGGATTATTTTCTCTGGGGTTATGTCAAGTCATTGGTTTATGCTGATAAACCAGAAACAATAGACGCTTTGGAAGCCAACATAACTCGTGTTATTGATGAAATAAGGCCTGAATTACTCGAAAAAGTGGTCTAAAAATTGGTTGGATCGAATGCGGTTCCTCAGAGCTAGTCATGGTGGACATATGCCAGAAATTATTTTTAAAACATAAATGTTATGAAATTATCTTTGAAATAAGAAAAAAATTTGGCTTCAATCTTAATTTAAATGTATTTTATTTCAATTTAAAGTTCTATCACTCTAAAAAACACCCGATATATACTTTTTTCTTACTGCAAGAAGACTTCTTTTAAATATTAGGTTTGGGAAAATTAATAAATTCATCATGTCAACAAAATACTATTAACAATATCTGACAAGTCCACTTTTTTCCTAGTTGTACATTCACCAATAAATTTACACATGTCAAAAACTGACTTGAACATTTTGTCTATCCACTATATTTTCCGATATGTAAAATTTCATTCTTCCTGAGTTTGATACTTTACCCTGAAATAAGGAAAATCGTTTATCATCACAACTATCTGATGAACTGTTAGTGCAATTAAGGAAACTGAAAAAGTGCAATCAAGAAAATTTATTGAATTATTTGAAATTATTGTTACCTACCACACAAAAAAAATCGTAAAAAATGGTCTATATGTATGAGATTATATTAAAAAATGTAGCTAAAGTTTGCTGTGCAGGCGACTTTCACTGTTAGTATCGTTAACGTTCCTAGAAAAAAATATGAATGAAAGTATACAACAAAAAAATGATGATGAAAAATCGGTTAAAACGTTTGAATTGGGTTAAATATGCAGTGATCGGAGAATGGTTATCTCAATCATCCGTATATTCTGTAATTTTCAATAGTTTGGAGACATCTCTTTTTTTTTATAGAATTTTTCACAATTTTGCTTTCAATCGGTTTTGATTTTTTACCCTTATTGTGATGTGCACTTATGGATATTTTTACTGTAATTGCCAATATTCGATCCTTGGATCATGATGAAATTTCATCGAAAATTAAAGACAAGAAAGTAAAAAATGTAATATTTTTAAGGTATCTAAGAAAAATATTGTATTGAATATCATTCTCCGCTTTAAAAGTGATTAATCATGAATGCTTTGCTAGAGAAATAGCAATATTTGTAATAGGGATGTCGTTTCTGTGCAAGTCGATATTTGATTGTCATTTGTCAGCTCATTGTGTACTTCGAAGTGGTGTCAAAGACATTTTAAGGTTATTGTGACTTGTTCACTTGTAAATAATCAAATATTACACTTATATTAGCATTGTATGCTTTTTGAGTTTCACAAGGGTAGTAACGCAACCAAAAACATTTGGATTGTTTATCCAAGTTACATTTGTAAATGCCAAGGATGGTTCTCTAGGTTCAGATCCGGTAATTTTGATCTCTCTGACTCCTATCGATCAGGAGGACCAACAACATGCTAAGAGCAGAAGTGGAAGCAAATTCGTGTCAGACAATCGAGGAACTCCAGAACACCCTTAACAAATCTTGGTCGACCATCCAAGAACATTTGCAGTAGATTGTAAAAATAAGCAGGGCAGGTGTTCGGGCCCCCGATAACCTGTCCGAAGAGAACAAAGCCAACTGATCCATACAGAACCATTTTTCCATTTCTTGATCTCTGAAGACGAAAAATGGGTCCTATATGATAATACAAAACGCAAAAGGTTCTCTCCAAATGAATCACCACGAAGTACTGTGAAGCCGTATTTACATTTCAAAAAGGCGCTGCATTCATTTTCACTATTTGCTAATAATACACACAGTACAATAAATCATAACTGATATGGGCGAAAGTAACAAAATAATGACAAAAACATTACCTTCCAAACTACTAAAAATTGCAGAATATATAGAGATCTGATATCCTTCAATATAAGGCGTCTTAATTTTACCTTTGGGTGTTCTCTTGCTACTTGTGTATGCATTGCAGCAATCAAATTATTTTCTACGACTATTTACACTAATTGAAAATGTATATTAAGCTATTCTTTCTGATCTTCCATTAAGATTTTGATTACTGTAGATACAAGTCGTCCGAATAAATACCCATTTTTCAGTGGAAGTAATAGGTGACCAGAAAGTAATGTTTTTCTGCGCAGATCGATATTTGATTGTCATTTGTCAGCTCACAATAGAGGAACCCTCAAACACTCTTAACCAAGACCCTACAAGAACATTTGCAGCGGATTGGAAAAATAAGCAGAGCAGGTTCTTGGGTCTCCCGTAATCTGTCCGAAGAAAACAAAGCCAACCGATCCATCACATGCAACGTATTGCTTCAACGGCACCATACAAGACCGTTTTTTGATCTCTTGATCACTGAAAAATAAGTCCTATATGATAACCCTAAATGCAAAAGGCAGTGGCTTCCCAAATGAATCACCACAAAGTACTGCGAGCTGGGTTTACATCCCAAAAAGGCGCTTCTGTGTGTTTGGTGGAGTATACTTCGGAATTGTTCATTTTGAAGTGCTGAAATCTGGACAAACTGTTAATGCAGATCTTTATTGTGAACAATTGGATCGAGTGAACCAATCTTTAATCGAAAAGTATCCGGCGATTGTCAACAGAAAAGGCGTTATTCCGCCTGTGCAAGACAAACCTTGGAAAAAATTTATTAATTAATTGTGGTGGGAGGTACTGCCTCACCCTCCAACTCACCCGATATCGAACCCTCGAATTTCCATTTATTCCGATCGCTACAACATTTTTTTTAGTGACAAAAAATTTGAAAATTTGGTCGATGTCCAAAATACCATCTCCAGATATTTTACTCAGAAACCAATTGATTTTTATCGATCCAGCATTGAAAATTTGCACACAAGTTGGCAAAAGGTTCATAACGAAGGTGATCACATTATTGAATAAAAATAAAAACTTGTTAATAATTTATTCGTTTGAATTTAATTTAAAAAAAGCGACATTACTTTCCGGTCCTCCTTAACATTTACATTTACGAGTCCGACTTGTTTAACTCCTGCAGATGGAAAAATTGTTTTTTTTTTATTCAATTTAATAGCCGTAGAAAAGTGCATTTCACTCAATTTATAGCCAAGCGCAAAAACATACTGTTGGGATTTGGGAGATAGTTCGAAAACAAGTGAAAGCGAAAAATTAAAAAATTTTGGTTACTGAATAAAACAAACATATATTAATTCAAAACTGTCAATTACAATCAACTGTTAACAACAACAACAAATTCAACAAGTTTTAATAACTCAAATCACTGTGTAAAAAAAGATATTTCTCAACAAAATCCAATTAAAAAAGACATAACATTATCCAATTCTACAAACATCGGGATTACAGGATGTGTAAAGGATCTAAGTGAAGGCAATATGTTTAGGTACGTATCTGAAAATTAAAATTGATTCATA
Organism: Megalocaria dilatata; assembly: GCA_034642435.1. NCBI lineage: Eukaryota > Metazoa > Arthropoda > Insecta > Coleoptera > Coccinellidae > Megalocaria > Megalocaria dilatata. Next base: position 47,458,479 of record CM067860.1, on the reverse strand, counting down.
AACTTTATCAAAAACAGATAATGACACAGTTAAAAACGAATCTGTGAATTAAAGGAAGGGAGTATATGAAAGGAGTACAAAATCTAGCTAATAAAAAATTCAATAAAAATTGAATTACCAAAATACTACATTCTAATATAATGTCAAATGTTGATTTTTTGTCTACTTCTAAGTCACAATAATGCAAAGAATGATATGTAAATTCGTCATATGTTATAACAAATAAAATAAAGTAATAAACTGAAAAGCTTGTAATAATGTAACAATAATTAAGTAAACACACTTAATTGTTGAAAAATTGAATAACTGCAACTTTAGTATCAACATTTGAAATCATTTTTTATTTTATATCTGAAGAAATGATATGCAGAAATATTCAATAAAATCCTGAACAAAAAAAACTTTGGTAACATAAACCACACAACGCTCACAGGACAGCGGCAAGACTGAAATATACGAATAAAATATAAAGATCTTGTGGAAAAATACAAAAATATTGCTAAAAAATCTGCAATCATTTTCAGCAGAAAATCTCTACATTCTCTCAGCATTTTTTCATTTGAAATTAAGTTTTTAAATTGTTAGTGCTAACATGCATCTTTGGTCAATTAAAAATTACCTCTACTTTTTGAGTAATAATTACAAGTTCCACTTACATATGTTCTGGATGATCTCTTATGCAGTTAATGAATTCTTGTGGCTTCAATTCCCCTGTGCAGATTTTATGGACTGTTGTGAAAACAGGGAACCTTAAAACAATATAGTAGGTAAGTCTTTTTAAATAATTATAGAAAAATATCATACACCCGGTTTCAAGATATGGAAACAAAAATTCATTTCTTACAGATACAAATTAAACTTGCAATAACTAAAACAACATATATGAAGTTATAAAATAGAATAAATTTGGGGAATATATTCTTGATAGAGGATTATATTTAATTTCAAAATTATATAATTTAATTATATCGAATGTTAGAAAAATTTTTTAGTTTTTATTCAAGTAGACATATAGAATTCTCAAATAAAATAATAAGAAGAGGTTTTTACTTCATAGAAGGAATATTACAAAATTTGAATATCAAAACAGATTTAATTCGTTCGTCTCCTATAATTTTAATTTCAAAAAAATTTTTAGAATTAAAATAATGTCTTATAAAGCTTATATTTAATAGACGTATAAAATCAAAACTCAATATACAATATCAAATGAAATAAATAACCCAACAAATATAAATTGTCCATTAAAATTAATAAATAAAGATTTGAAGGAGACAAAATTTTGTTATATTAAATATTTCAAATACATTATATTTTCCGACAGGTCCTTAAATTATGTTTTGTATTTTTGAAAAGGAATTAGTTTTCATAATTGTAAGATCAGAAACATAATCTTTTCTGCTTCAAATATTTTAATTGACAATTAAAATGAATTTAATAATTATAATTGACAATTTATATTTGTTGGGGTTATTTATTCCATATTTTGTATATTAAGTTTTGATTTTATACATCTATTAAATATAAGCTGTGCTTATAAGACATTAATTTAATTCAAAAAATTTTTGAACAGAATTTTTTTGAAATTAAAATTATAGGAGACTAACAAATTAAATCTGTTTTGATATTCAAATTTTATAATATTCCTTCTATCAAGTAAAAACCTCGTCTTGTTATTTTATTTTATATATAGTATATAATTATACTAGGTTTGAATAAAACCCATTGTGGAATATCAAGTGGTTTAACCATATAATACCTTACAGCTTTCTGTGACTTTTCTGATGAACATAGAATATCTTGGATTTTAAAGTTTGTGTTTCAAAACAAGGATGTCTCTAGATTTGTGAGGGAACTTATATTTGTTGTTGATTAATTTTAATTTTTAAAATTTTGAAGACCTTATCAGAATTCTAATTGTTTTTTGAAGACATAATACATGTTTTGAGAGATTTTTGAAGTAACTTATTCAAAGATATTAAATATTTCAAATAAATTACATTTTCTGAGAAGTCTTCAAATTATGTTTTGTATTTTTGAAAAGGGATTAGTTTTCATAATTGTAAGATCAGAGACAAATATTTGTCTCCTTCAAATATTTATTCATTAATTTTAATTGACAATTTATATTTGTTGGGTTATTTATTCCATTTGATATTGCATATTGAGTTTTGATTTTATACGTCTATTAAATATAAGCTGTGCTTATAAGAAATTAATTTAATTCTAAAAATTTTGATTTTGATGCACAAACTGAATTAACATTCTAACACACAGGAATAGATCATTGCATCTGTTCGGATTCAGAACAGAACCATACAGCAAAACCATCGAATAACATATTAGATCAGCCAAATTTTAGAAGATAAAGAGTTCTTTCCATCTGTATTCTTGGACGATACTCAGGCATTCGATAAGATCTGGCATCCAGGATTGCTATTGAAAATAAAAAAGTTTCTCCTCTTTATCTAATTTTCAACTTCTGAAGCCGTATCTGAGTGACAGAGACTTTAGGACCCGGATAAATGACAAAGTATCTGAAAAGTATCCGATAACATCTGGAGTGGCACAGGGTAGTATACTGGGTCCATCTCTCTATCAGCTTTATACGGCACATCTGCCCACAAATAGGCACACAATCATGGGAATATTTGCTGATGACACAGCAATTCTTACCAGACATACAGATCTGGCATTAGCATCTAGCCATCCATAAGATATCTGAAAAAAATTGAAAAATGGCCGCCGAAGTCAAGAACCAAAACTAATAAGACTTGTCTGCAAAAGTGGACTTCACACTAAGAAGAGATCAACACTCAATATACAGATACTAGAGTCCACAACTACCAAATACTTAAGAATGCATTTGGACAGGAGACTCATCTGGAAGAAGCATATTTGCAAAAAACGGAAAAGAATTGATTTGAGAGTGAAAGATCTATATTAGATAATAGGAAGAAGGTCCAATTTATCACTGGAGAGGAAAATTGTCGTATACAAGACCATATTAGACCAAAATGGGAGTATGTAATAGAACTGTGGGGCTCTTAAACATGGCTATCAAACAGAGAAGCCACACAAAGATACTATGTATAGTATACTAATCAGATCTTACATGAAGACTTGAAGATGCCATATGTGAAGGTAATCAAAGAAAAAAGTATAAAGCACCATGAAAAATTACATGATAATAAAAATACTTCTCTCCAACTATTATTCAATCCACAAGAGGGTAGAAGATTCGAAAGGAACTGGCCAGCAGATGTGACGGAGAATTGAAGAGGACTAATCACTCGAGAAGCCATCATCACATCGTCTGAGAGCACATAGCTCTTAAGCCATCACATTAGCCTGTAGAATGAATGTATTCTGATTGTTAATAGTGTTAAATTTGAAAAAGTACATAAAAAATGAATTGAAGTACCTGTCAACTTCCTAACTGCAAAATACTCACTTCTCCTCCATTCCTTTGCTTTTCAACATGAAATTAACTTCTTCCGCTGTGATTGGTCCCTGTAATTTCTGCCCATTGAGCATTTCATCTTCAAGTTGCTTGATGGACTTTCCCGTTTTAACGAATGCTTCAGAACATTTTCTATTACGGCCTCCAAAACAGGTGGTGATTAGGTCAGCTACGCCACAGCTTTCGAAAAAAGTAGAAAGTTTACCTCCAGGGTAAAACACGTCTACGAATTTTATCATTTCCATTAGGCCAAGTCGGATGACCGCTGCTTTTGTGTTATCGCCAAGACCGAGTCCGTCTACGAACCCAGCTCCACAAGCCACAATATTCTGAAGGAAGATTTTTGTTTTAGTGAAGATGGATCATTTCAAGACAGCTTTTGAAAATCACTCACTTTAAGGGCACCACAAATTTCCACTGTATCTTCATCGTCAACCACTACCACCCTGAAGTATTCAGTTTGAATGATGTCTCTCAGCATTGCACCAATTTTTCGGTCTCTACACCCGATCGTGGTCTCACAAAATTGCTCGTTAGCGACCTCATTGGCTAAATTGGCACCCATAAGAACATGGCACGGAATTTTCAGGTGACGATTGATTATGTGGGATATTAATTCTATACCCCCACCCTCTAACCTGTCGAAACCCTATTAAAATCATAAGATTCGTATTAAACTAATACTTTAATCACTAAGGAACATTAAAAAATTTTGTTATTATGAAGGACGTTCAATGTATTCTCAGTATCGGGGTGATTTGCTAATAATGTGAGTAACCTAATTATCTCATATACTAATGACATTGAGGGTATAAATATAAAATGCAACCAATTTACGATCATTAGTGTTCTAGGTATCCTCAGTGAAAGAAGAACAGAATGACTGACGCCACAATGATGAAGAATATCGAGGAGTATCGCGCCGTTATAAAGTTCCGCGCTAAACAAGGAAAAAGTCAAAAAATCATTCATAAAGAGATGGTTGCTGTTTACCAAGACTGTGCCCCATCGTTATCCAGCGTTCAAAAGTGGTCAAGTGAATTCAAAGGAGGCAGAGAAAGTATTGAAGATGACCCTCGCACGGGTGGGCCCGTTAGCAGCACCACTGAAGAAAATGTAAAAAAAGTGGAAGAGGTGGTACTTGAATATGCCATAATAAAAATTACGATATAAGCAGGAATTACAAACCTATTCGTTGGGACCATACATGCTATCCTTCATGACCATCTTATATCTCAAAGGTCAGTGCAAGATGAGTACCGAGATTGCCCACCGCACCTCAGAAGCAAGTGCAAGTCAAGTGCTGTAAGGAGTTTTTAGAGTTCTGTGGAGAAGACCCATCGACTATTTTCAACCGGCTGGTTACTGGGGATAAGACGTGGGTTCATCACTATGACCCTGAGAGTAAACAAGAGTCCATGCAGTGGATTGAAAAGGGTGCACAGCCCCCAAACAAGTTTAAAGTCACCCCATCCGCTGGAAAAATAATGTCTAGGGTCTTTTGATATTCTAAAGGTATTTTATTGATATAATACACTGAAAAAGATGAAAGCATCACAGCAACATCATACGCAATAACTTTGCGTAATTTAAGAGAAGCAATTAAAGGGAAAAAGGCTAGGAAAATTCACTGCGGGGGTGTTGCTGCTTAATGAAAATACACCGGTTCACAAGATCCGCGTGGCAAAGGCTGCTGTGTGAGAATGTGGATTCGAAGAAATGACTTATCCTCCGTACAGTCCAGACTTGGCCCACAGTGACTATTACCTATTCTCAAATGTGAAAGCTTATTTCTCGATCTAACTAATGTATTGAAGTTCTAGGGAACTACTACGCCCCTCGTAAGTACAAAACTTCTCTTTTCAGCCACTACATAAAGTGGAGTGATGTATATGCCAGGAAAAACTTCAAATTACCTTTATAAGAGAAAGTGCAATGGCAGTTGGTTTGATTTTTCCTAAGAGAGTTGAGCAAATTCCTTTTATGAATTGATGCGGCAGAACAAAAATTAGGATATCGGCATCTTTTGCTGCTTCCACAACATCAGCGATGGCTTCCTAGAAAAACAAAACTAAGATAAAACACACAGGGATAAGATATTATAATAGGGGAACCTGAAAGTAATGTTGTTTCTTGGTATGTCAAAATTTGATTGTCATTTGTCAGCTCATTGTACTTCGAAGTTGTGTCAAAGACATTTTAATCTAATTATTATGCAAGTTATTCTCATTTAAAATACAATACTCAGAATATTTAACACTCAGATCATAAGAACCTCTCTCTATACATGATTTTTATATAAAAATGAAGGCTCTTATAATCTGAAACAACCAGTTTTTCCTTCCTGAGATCTAATCTGAAAGAATGAAGGATCTAATCAGAGACTATTATTGTAGTTACTGGAAATGAAACATTAGTGTTATCTCAAAGATAATATGTGCTATTGTTTTAAACATATTGATATTTTTAAACAATGCTTATTGAAGAATCAAGAAATGAACGCAATATAAAAGAAGATATTTAAGAAATTGATAAAATTCAATGAATATTTATTTGTATTTTTAGTAATTTGTTTTTTCATATTATCAGGAATCTCACAAGGGAAACCTGAATACCAGAGGTTCAAACTAATTAATAAATGAAATTCAGTCTATTTAACAACACAAGATAATTAAAAGAGGAAAAGCAATACACTTAACCAGTAGTAAGAAAACAGATTAAGTATAAGAAAATATAGATTGAGTCAGTCTATGAGAAAAAATAAGTAATTTGTTCTGAGGTAGTCTGGAACGTGCGAATTGAAACCTTAAGGGATATAGCTATTCAACATATCAATTCCAGCCAAATATCAATTGTTAAATTGCATGATTTCCACAACAAAAAATAATTCAAGAAAAGAAGAGAGTAAAAACATTCTTGAATAGAACTTTGAAATTATTATTTTAATTTATTTGTAAAATACACTCTAAGATTAGGAACCTTGCAAATGTCGACTTTTAAGTAATTTACTTAATATAATTCAACCAGTACTCCTAAAAATAGCAATGGAAAGGATATCTTTAGTAAATCAAAATTCAATAAATTAAATAACATGACATTAATCTCATTAAATGTAATTGCTCTATAAAACCTTCAACACTGATCAGGACACCTTAACCAATTATCAGTTTAGACTTTTACCACAACATTTAACTAGAAATTTTTTATCTGGTTTTATAGAAGTTACAGATAACCTTTATTGTATACATGTGTTATAGTTAAATGTAAAATTCAGGAAAGCTCACATTTAACATGGTACAATTATAGTTTTAATTATGATGTGCCCATAAAATTCCTTCATCATTAAATCTATGTAGAAGTGAATCCATGAGGGTACAAGTATATAAATAAACAAAAGATTTTACTTACAACATTGGGGGGCAGTTTATGGCCTGGGAGGTATTTCACATTTTCGTGTTGTTCATTTATGATTTCAGTAAGCTTTTTTCCATTGATAACTTCTTCATATACATACATAGTAACTCGATTATCGAACTTTTCCAAATTTTGTACATTTTGTCCAACGATTTTGGCAATAACGGAGCCCCTAGAAAACAAAAAAGTTACCAAATGAAATAATTGCATGAAAATTATATAGGAAGTATTTCAAGGTTTCATTATCTAATATTTATGTAATACATAAGAAGTTAGGTTATCAGATTTCAAGAAAATAACAAGAAAAATTATAACTGATGTTCAATTTGATAATTACCAGTTTCCACTGCCCACTATACAAATTTGTTTTCCTTTGGCCGAAGACATATTTTTTATTTCAACTTTTAACAACTTCGATCGTAGCAAACAAACTGGTGAACCTTGTTCTGAAAAATGTGACAATGACGATAACTACTAGTGATCTGGTTGAGCATTGGCATTCGACATTCAGATAAGCAACGATAAATACGTACGTAATCGAAATAAACTTTTCGTTCGTCCAATGCGATTGAACACTAGTGAAATCGCATAACTCATAAGTAAACAATAACTCACTTAATGAGTGTAATTCTCATTAAGCGTCCTTCAAAAAATCACTTGCAAAGAACACATAGGTTATTGTTCACTTGATAAAAGAGTACCTGGCAGCCTATACACATGATCATAAAAGATATGTACAAACAGGTGTGATTGAAGAAAGTCAAACAAATTCGAGAAATAAAAAATTCATGATTCGAAATTGTAATTCAAAGGGAGCGAAGTATTGAATATCAATAGCATTCATATCTTTCTAGAGAAAGGTACAGGTTTAGTACAAAAACGAATGTTGCATACTATTTCCGATAAATATGGAATTGAAAAATTTGTAGAAAATATAGGGACTGATATTTGAAATCAGAACTATTTCTCCCTATGTAGATTGCTGGTTCTCTAGCTAGTATTGGATATTATTGAGGTATTTGCGGGTTAAACTATTGTTATCGATATCCTGATACTACCTCAGAAACTGCCGAAGTTATCTCTGGGAAAATTTCACAAAGTGATTCTACAGGCACTTTGCAATTCAAGAGTATAGAGTATGACCCAATAAACGTCGGTGTAGAGTTATTCAAGATTTTACTATTTTGTAACGTTTCACAATTTTTTCATTAAAAACAGCAGAGAACTTGAAAACTATCATATTACGTGTATAGCATTGGAAGGAGCGGAAAATTATTCTTAAATTAGATTGGTATCATGGAGATTTTTATGAAATACTTATTTATTATAGGGTAGGTAAGGAAAACATGATTATAACATTTACTTAAGCCATAATCTTTGGTCAAAGTTTACTCTAAATTCCACCATGGAAATTTTGTGTAAAAATCATTTCTTCTACTATGCAATTTTTTTAATTCTCAAATTGCCCTTTATCATGGTGAAAATTTTTATATATTACGTGATCTTGGAGTCATAAATGTTTATTACACTGAGAACGTATTGAATGATTGGTTTTCCAGTAAAGAGTCTTTTTACAAATTTACTCCACTTTATTCTTTATTAATTTTTATCAAAAATTAATTTAGTTAAGTAGCTGAGAATCTCACATCTGTTATAATAATTTTTGATATATCATTAATTTCAACTTCCATGACGGCGTATGTTAGAGTTTTTGTTGTAAACCAAAATTATAGAATTAGATTAATCTATGTTGAAGCTCTAAACTACTCATAGATCAACAAGACTATACTATATATTATTGTTAATCCATGAAACTACTGAAAAAATGATAGTTGTTCATAAAGATTTGTCCAGTATGAATGAGAGTTTCTTTCGGAATACAGACTACGCATTCCATGCATTTTGTTAGAAATATTTTCCTGACTTGTTCATAGCTTATCATCTGTAATCTGAGAACTTGTGGTTAGTTTCACAAAATCTTTTCATCATTGTTGAAGACAGAAAGATAAAACATCTGTGGTAAAGATCTCTTTATATTTGGTTCCATATCCTACAGATTCCTTCTATCTTGATATTCGCTCATGTTCGCTAGAGGGCAGGTTCTATTTGTTTGCTTCTACTTCAAGTTTTGGAAAGACGATAAATGCATTTTATTATGGTTACAATTTTAAATTTATATTTAATAATCAAATCAGCTACGGATATCTGTTACCGAACACGCCGGTTACGTTCGGTATTTATTCATTATTTATTTTTCTGCTATTGGCGATATTGAATATTGAATTATTGACAAGTGCGCACGAGAACTAATTTCTAGCGCGCGCACATCTATTCTTTTATTAAAATTTCCACCTCTTGTCATTTGTGACAAGTTTCTTACAAGTTATCCTTTGTGTTGGACTAGGAAGGTATTGCGAGTTTAATTGTGAAAAGACGTCAGAAGAAATGATATCCAAGTAGTGTGGTATAGTTAAGAAAGGAGAAATCTTTAGCGACATTAACTCAGTTTCTTGATTTGATCATTTTTGGATAAAATTTCCAAAATGGGGTCTCTATTCCGAAGTGCCGAAATGACTTTGTGTCAGTTGTTTTTGCAAAGTGAAGCTGCATATGCGTGTGTTTCGGAATTAGGTGAACTTGGTTTAGTGCAGTTCAGAGATGTGAGTTGAAAAATCCTGGGAAATAGTTCGCCATCGATTTATGAAAATTCTTGCCCTTAGCTCAATCCAGACGTTAACGTTTTTCAAAGAAAATTTGTTAACGAAGTCCGTCGTTGCGATGAAATGGAAAGGAAACTTCGATATCTCGAAAAGGAAATCAAAAAGGATGGAATTCCTATGCTTGACACCGGTGAAAACCCGGAAGCACCTCAGCCAAGGGAAATGATAGATTTAGAGGTCAGTTACATACAATTATTGCACCCCTCACTTTATTTAAATACTGGGATTTAGTGATATTTCAATTGGAGAATGCAGGGATTAACTAGATCATTGCATAATATTCTTTAATGGAAACCTGTTCCTTCTAAATTAATGAAAAAATTACGTTTTGAAACCAGTAAATTGATTGTAACTGATTTTTTAGGCCACTTTTGAGAAACTCGAAAATGAGTTGAGGGAAGTTAATCAGAATGCCGAGGCCCTCAAAAGGAACTTCTTAGAACTAACGGAATTAAAACAGATTCTTCGAAAGACACAAGTATTTTTCGATGAAGTGAGTAATTTGAAAGTTATTTATTTATTGCATGTTTGTATGAAAAAAGCAAATTTAATACTTCATGTTCGAAATATTCATTTTTGTTGGTGAGAATGTTATTAGGACTAATAATTTGCTGATGTGTAAATCAGAGAGAAATTAAGTTTTTTTGACCAATTAAACCAATTTAAAAAAGGGTGACATTTTGTTAGCTATGGCATCCAATGAATGGGTCTATTTTCTATGATTAAAATAATTATATATTGAGGAGTATAGATTTAGAATATCTGTGATTGGAAATTATTTAATTACTTTTTGAAATTTACATTTCTACAATTTTCATATGTACTATATTGGATTATTCTAATTCATTCAGTTTTTTGTTTATCAAAGTGCTGATTGGTTAGAAAAAAAAGATTTTACATAGGTACTAATATCTACTGAAACTCTAACTGTTTCTTATTTCAATATTGCTTGACTTTCCTAATAATATAGTAGTTTGTAAATTCATTATGATTTTATTATTGTACTAATTCAATACAAAGCATAGATATTCTTATCATGAATAATCTCAATAGATATTATTTCGATAGAATTAACTCAAAAATTGTGGTTTTAATTTCTGATTATGTATAAAATTTTATCACCTTAATAATGATAGGGGAAATGAAAACTTGAAGATATCAGTTTTTAATCCAAAAAGCTAAATACAATATCTTATAAATAAGCAATATTTGAAGCTCTATTAATTTTTGGTTTTCTTCATTCTTGAAGTATTTACAATATTGAATTTTAAATGTTTTATTATATTTATTGAAGGATAACGTATAATTTAAATGCTGACCTTTCGTCTTTAGGGTGATATAATCATAATTTTCCACTCTAAAATTTCTCTACTAACCCGAAATATTTTTGAAAAATGAGAGAGTATTCCAGATAGTAGGATGGACAGTAATGTTGATTGGGTAATTTTTTCAACTCTATAATGCTAATTATTTCAGCCTGGTTTCGCATTGCCTTCGAGTTTCTTGTGTTCTGAAAATTTTTTAATTTTTTTTAAATTCTTTTTTTCAATGGTGATGGGTTTCTGTGTAACTCCATCTTTTCAGTGTATGTGGTGGTAACACTTTGTGGGCTTCATCGCGGTTGGTTCGAAATAAATTCTGCCAAGTCCTTGTTCTGAAGAAAAATTTTTCTCACGAATTGTTTTCTAGTGAAGCAGACTGAAAACGTAAAGCCGAACAGTTTTTCCCATCTCCCCATATTACTTCCTATTATGAAAATAGTTTAATTTTCTGTTTTATGCCTTCATTTCAGAAATTTTAATTTTCACTTAATTACCTAGAGAAAAATTTTGCCAATGTTGAAATGACTGAGTAGGATCTTGTCTCTCCAGCTTTGTTTATCTGATTCTGCATTTATCTACTTCTGAATAAACAATTTTACGTGGATTTTTCAATTCATTCCACTGTTTACCATGATGACTTGATAAAACTAACAAAATTTTTGAAGTTCATTATTTGACTTGAGATCAGATATTGAAAGAACTTTTTGAAGGAAATGTTTGCTTTGGATTACATCAAGGATCAATTATTTCATAAGGTATATATCATTCAGAACAGTACTGAAATATCTGGGACTTTTTTATCAACAAATCAGTCTTTTAATTTCTGTTCATAACGAATTAATTGACTTTCAAACTAACTTTTTCGTTTTTGTGTACTGAATGATTTTTTCTGAAAAAATTTGATTCATAAATCTTTCCTTTCCATATGGAATCATTGGTCGCTGAAGATTTCTCAATTCTGATGGACTAATTGTCTTAATGGGGTTACAATACCGTTAGCATAAATTTTGAATTTAATCACACACTACTATGGGTTTATCTGCTGCATATGGAATTTGATTCAAAGAATATTTATGAAGGTCAAATGAAATAGACTGAGGACGGGCCCTAAAGGGTGAAACTTCTGCAGTGGGACTGGATTTCAGTGTTTAGAGGGATCTCAATATTGATAATTTGTTTGAAATATTTGAGTTTCCATATCATATTCATGTTATTTGATCTTTGTTCACAACGGAGATAAATTATAAGTTTCAAATTACGAAATTTAATTTTTTTTCAATTTAACATTTGCCCCACTACGCATCTCGAAGTTTCACTTGGGATCATCCAGATTCACAAGCTGTATTCATTGCATATAACTCATATTCACTACTGAAATACACCTAAGCTTCATATTACATCGTTTTAATTGGTACAACATAAATCTATGCATCTGTATTCGCAGAAATAATTAATCCAAAATGTCACTTGTCAAACAGAAAACATGTATCAGAAATTCGAATGAAGATCTCTCTTAACTCTTTGTGGACCGATTTATGATTTTTTATTTATCACTAAATGGCTATATGTGGGCAAGAAATAAACAAAAATTATTGTTTTCTTTTATTTTAAATGGTTTTCGAAAATGGTAGTCACTCCATGGAACCACTAGGTCACAAACAGATAATAAAAGAGTGTGAAATGAAACAGTTTCTATGATTGTTTCGGTCCTTAATTGACGGAAATCAGGTCATCAGGTGAGCACCACTAGATACTGATTACACAATGCAGAAAATAGAGGGGTTGAAGGAATTTCTTTGGGAATTCTTAAATATTTCAAAAAAGATTCTGTTTAATTCCGTTTGGTCAATCAATAAGATTTGTTTTTTATAATACCTGTTAATTTCTAACGTTTCTAATAGTTTTAGAACTAGAATAGAGTAAACCTATTAGAAACTAATAGGTTAAAAAACAAATTTTATTAAATAACCAAACTGAACTAAGCAGATCCCCTCTATTGAATCTTTTTTGGAACATTTCAGGATTCCCAAAGAAGTGTAAAACTTCCTTCATCCCCTCTATTTTCTGTTATACAACCTGTACTGTATATAGACATTTTCAAGCATTGTATAATCAGTATCTAGTAGCACTCACCTGATGAAGTCATGGTATGACGAAACAATTGTTGTGAATTAAAATAATTTTATTCCATAAGTAGTTTCCACACTGTATGATGAATACGCTCACCTACCCCTATAGAAGAGGAATAATTATTTAAAGATGTTCCCGGAGTGGCATTAAACCTCAAAGGGTTAAAAAGCCAAAATTATGAACCAATGTTGATGTTTGGTGAATTGTTGACATATTGCAATAATATTGGGGCTGTAAAGGGGTTGGTCAAAAAATGGTAATAAGTATTTGAGAGATATAATTTAATATATGTATATATATTTTATTAGTGTCTTTTGATCATACGAGATTATTGATCGACGTTATTCCTCCTAGGGGTTATATAAGGGGTCATTTGCAACAAATGTCCAGTTAACCAAGGCTCGAAAATTGATGGTGGTTGAGCCTGAGAGTTTTTCGACTTTTCTGTCTTGTTTCCAAGAAAATTAATTAAGTAAAAATTACTATACTGTAAACATTCAATTGATACTTTCTGGAAACGGAAAAATAAGTGATCATAGAAAAAAAATTCGCCCAAAACTTGTATAATCTCAGAAATAAATTATCTATAGTGGCATTATTTTTATGTGAAATTTCCATGAAATAGTTGAGATTCCCCCAAATAAAATAAAGTGAACTTGGTGTACAAATTGAAAATATTAGTTCCTTGTTTCATTAGCTTTAAGAAAAGGTACAAATATTTCAACTTTTTCACAGGATTGAAAAAATCTAATAAAAAGAGCAAACAATGTTATTTAAGCATTTATTTTCAAAACGAATTTCGTGGCAAACGATATATAGAATTAACCCTAATTGACTAGAGAAAGAACGATTAGAAAGCAATTGCTTTCTGACTCCACAGTCATACTAAAACTACCCCTGAAGAAGATTGAAGAATAAAATTGAAATGGCGTCTTTTAAAAAAAAATTAAATTACGTTGTTTACTCGTACCTTTTTAGAAAACTAATAAAACAAACTAATAAGAAAAGAGGTTTCTTAATTGATAGAAGGCTTATTACAATATCTTAAACATCAAGCAGATTTATTCTGCTAACCTAACTAAAAATTTTAATTTTATAAAAAAAATTTTCTCGAAAACTATTTGTATATATATGTATATATGTGTATATATATATATGTGTATGTGTATATATATATATATATATATATATGTATATATATATATATATATATATATATATATATATATATATATATATATATATATATATATATAAATGCAGAGCCTGATGAAGAAACACGAATGGAAACCAGATCACATATCCGAATGAGCGTACAACCATCCAGGCTAGAACGTAATTATTACCGAAACCTCCAGAAATACTCAGGACTTTCTCCGAGTAAAAGGGCAAACATCCCAAGAATGAAGCAATCCAAAGAAATGCTAGAGTGTGTCCAAAAAATCAACAGGATAATGGAGAGATACATCGATGTAACCGCCACACTCAGAGAGGTGGTCGACTGCGTATACGCTGGAGCAATCACAGTATGCGAAGATCTCAAAATAAGCATAAGCGGGGCCCAACCAACTCGCCGTCAAGAAATGATACCACCATGGAAAATGAGGCTGGAAAAGAAAATTAGGATTATAAGAAAAAGAATTGGCACCTTACATACTTACCTCAATACAGAAATACCGTCCAACAGGATCATGAAGGGAGTACGGCAGATCGCATCAGAAGCACGTATTAGAACAAATGGCTCGAACCAACTTCTCGCAGAGCAGATGATGGTGGTCCTCGACAAGCTGAAACAGAAGGTGAAAGCGTTAGGAAACCGCATACAAAGGTACAACGAAAGAGTAAAGAGGTATAGGAACAACCAGCTGTACTACAAAAATCCTAAAGAGTTCTTCCGCAAGCTTGAGAACGCAAACAACACGGAAGGAGTGAACCCAGATGAGAGAGAAATGTTTGAAGTCTGGAAGGGAATTTGGGAGCGAAGGGAGACTCATGATGATGAGGCTTTCTGGATAAAAGACGCTGAGAAGGAGGCAGGAAACTACACCATGGAAGATCTCGAAATTATGGAGGAAGACATATCATCTGTCCTTAAGAACTCAAATAACTGGGCTGCTCCAGGATCTGACAAACTCCATAATTACTGGTGGAAAAACTTCAAGGCCACTCACCATAAATTGGCCAAATTTTTTCAGAGAGCGTTGGCGGAACCCTCCATCATACCAGAGTTTTTCACTTTGGGGGTCACCCATATGCTTCCAAAAGGAAACACCAGTCCTGACCCCAAGGCTTATCGACCCATTACATGTCTTCCTACTGTCTATAAGATACTCACAGGAATAATCACCAAACATCTGTGGAAGCATGTAAGCAAGTACAAGATCCTTGCACGAGAGCAGAATGGCTGCAGAAGAGGTGCCCAGGGCTGCAAGGAGTTGTTAACCATCGATCATCTTATAACCAAACAGGCAAGGAAGAAGTTAAGGAATATCTCGGTCGCATGGGTCGACTACAAAAAGGCTTTCGACTCGGTCCCGCACTCCTGGCTTCTTAAAGTTCTGAAACTCTACGGTGTATCTGAAAACATTATAGGCTTACTAGAACATCTGATGACAACCTGGAGGACGAACTTAACATTCGGCAAAATAATAACACCAGAGATAAGAATCTTAACTGGCATCTTCCAAGGGGATAAACTCAGCACCCTCTGGTTTTGTCTAGCTTTAAACCTCCTCAGTAGGCTGCTCAACAACAACCGATACGGATACCTTGTGGACGACAGGTCAAACATCAAAATTACTCATCAACTGTATATAGATGACCTCAAGCTATATGCCGCGAATGAGGAGCAACTGAGGAGCCTTCTTGGGATAGTGACATCTTTCACACAAACCATCAGAATGGAGATGGGGCTGGACAAATGTGCCTCATTACACGTCAAGAGAGGAAAGTTGACACAAGGGGGAGAAATGCTTATTCAAGATGAGGTGACTATACAAGAACTAAGCCCAGAAGAATCATATAAGTACCTGGGTATACAACAAGCATTGGAGATAAGAACATCAAAACAGAAAGAAGATTTCAAAAATAAATTTTTTGCTAGAATAAAAAAAACCCTCCGCAGTAAACTGAACTCCAAGGCAATGTTTACGGCAATCAATACATGGGCAATTCCAAGTATAGCCTACTCTTTCGGCGTGATCAGGTGGTCAAGCACAGAGTTGAAGGCGATTGACACACATGTGCGAGTCCTAATGTCTAAATACGGCATCCACCATCCCCATGCATCGGTGATCAGACTTTACATGCCTAGGCACCAAGGAGGAAGGGGTTTGCGAAATGTTGAAAAGGCCCACAATAAAGCGGTAACTGAACTCAGAGAATATTTCCACTCAAAAAACTTACCGTTCTTTCAATCAATATGCCAGGAAGACCGCAACATCACGGCTTTAAATCTGGCAAGCAGAAATAACCCACCACAGACGCCATCATCTGAACAACTACTGGAGGAATGGCACGGCAAACCCTTACATGGCAGGTATCCGGAGGCACTGAAAGAAAATAGAGTTAATAGAGAGCAGTCACTAACTTACCTTAAATCCGGTTATTTATTCCCAGAAACCGAGGGACGTCTCATCGCAATCCAAGATCAGGTGGTGCCAACAAGAGCGTACCTGAAACATATAGCCAAAAAGAACATACCGACTGACAGATGCCGGAAATGCTGCCAAGCCTTGGAGTCTATACAACATGTGACATCCTCATGCCCCATTCTTGCACCCAGGGAGTACACCCAGCGGCATAATGCTATGGCAAAAATCTTTCACCAAGCCATTGCCATGAAAGTAGGACTTATACTTACCTCTCGAAGGGTACACGAATACTTACCCAAGCCGATACTTGAAAACAGTCAGTTCAAACTCTACTGGGACAACCCGATAATAACGGATAGATCGGTGCCGCACAACAGGCCCGACATCGTGATCTTTGATAAAGGAAACCGCAAAGCAACAATCACTGATATAACCGTCCCGGCAGATGATAACATAAGTAGAGCGTACACGGAGAAACTAACAAAGTACCACGACCTGGCTTTTGAAATAAAAGAGATACACCAGCTAAGAACGGTAAAGATTCTGCCCCTGATAATCTCCACGAATGGATTGGTTGAGAGCCACCTGGCAGAAAATACGGAACTCCTTGAACTGGATCAGGAGTTGATAAGTAAAGCTCAGAAGGAGGTGATCCTCTGGACAACAAGAATTGTTAGAATGTTCCTTACAGCTGCCTAGAAGGTCCTTGGTCGTTAAGACCCGGACCTTCTAGAGGAAACTCCCATAATGGTGATTATTAACAAAAAAAAAAAAAAAAAAAAAATATATATATATAATTATATATTTTCATGAAACAAGGAACGAAACAAAATTTTGTACTCTTCAAGTATTTATTCAATAATTTTTTAATTGACAATTTATATTTCTTTTATACTTCCCTTTGGTACTGTGTAATAAATGTGTTCTAAAGACATTATTGAATTTAATTCTTGAAGTTTTTGAATAAAAAAATTTTGAAATTAAAAAATTTTAGGAAATCAACTGAATAAATCTGTATGACATTTGAAATTTTGTAATAATCTTTCTATCAAGAAAAAAACCTCTTTTTATTATTTTATTGTATATATAATAATTATATATTTTGATTTACACTTATAACATATTATTATTTGGTTTTAAAGGAGTCCCTAAAATACCTTGCAAACTTTATGTAATTTCTGTGACGAACATAGAAAACGTAGGATTTTTTAAAAGTTCTCTTCATTCTAGTGTTTGCCTTGTGCATTTGGTTTTGTCTGGTAAGATATGTTTGGTTAATTATCTTTATTTTTATAAATATGAAGTAGAGCTCATGAGTTTCTGTTGTATTAATTCTAAATTGCTTATTGAAGATGTTCTGCATGTTTTAAAAATTCTTTTGAAAGGTACTTTTTTTGAGCAATTTGTTTTTGAAGAAGTCCTTGAGGTTATGTTTTGCATTTTTGGAAAGGAATTTGGTTCTCAGAAAACAAGGAAGGAAACGAAATTTTGTACTCCTCAAATATTTATAATAATTTTTAAATTGACCATTTATTTTTTTTGAATTCTTTTATTCCCTTTGGTACTGTGTAATAAGTGTTAATTCTATGTCTACTAAATTGACAGAGTGTCTCCTAAGGACATTTATTTAATTTAATTCTAAAAAGTTTTTGAATTAACATTTTCTGAAATTAAAATTTGTAGGGGTTAACAGAATAAATCTGTATGATATTTAAAATTTTGTAATAATCCTTCTATCAAGAAAAAATTCTTTTTATTATTAAATAAAGGTCTTAGAAAACAGTTTCAATTAAGTAGACATATAGAATTAACACTCATAACAAAAGAAATAAGAGAATACAAAGAAAATATAAAATATTAAATAAATACTTGAAGGATACAAACTTTGTTTCGCAACGATGTATTATGAGAACCAAATTCCTTTTCAGAAAATTTCTTCGATAATAACTCTCTTCAAAAAAGTCCCTTCAAAAATGAAAAACTCCAGAAATATACTGCACATCTGCAAAAGGCCATTTTGAATTACTACATCGATAACTCATCATTCCAACTTCGTATCAAAAAATGAAATTAATTAAAAAAATATATCTCACCCGATCAAAACCACTTTCGATAAACAAACTTATAACTGTAGTGAAACCCTACGTATTCTATGTTTGTCCATAGAAATTACACAAAGTTTGTAGGGTATTTTTAAGGAGTCAGTTATATCCAAAGGATACTGTGTATATGAGTGAAAACAAAAATATCTTTATCATATATAAAAAACATAAAAAGGGGTTTTTTTACTTGATAGAAGGTTTATTACAAAATCTTAAATACCATACAGATTTATCCTGCTAACCTCCCTACTTGGTATTTCCAAATGACCTTTTTGAAGATGTGCTGCACGTTTTTGGAGTTTTTTTACAAGGACTTTTTTAAAGAGAGTTATTTTCGAAGAAATTCTTGTGGATATGTTGTGCTTTTTGGAAAGGGATTTGGTTTTCATAATACATGGCTACGAAAAAAAGTTTGTATCCTGCAAGTATTCGTTTAATATTTCTAATTAATATGTAAATAAATATGTTTATTATCTTACTATTAGGGGTACAAATAAGTTTCCTCCGTTTTTTAACACAAATTAAATATTTATTATAGAAGACGATGTGAGACTGCTTGCTGAGTGACTTTTAATGTTAGAGCAAGTTCTTTTTGTGTTTGAGATGAATCTTTCTCCAATAATTCCTCCAATTCTGCATCCTCGTAAATTTTTGGCCTTCCACTGCGATCTTTGTCTTCTACGTCGAAATCACCGTTTTTAAACTTTTGAAACCACTCTCGACACGTTCTCTCCCTCAAAGCACCCTCACCATATGCTTCTACAAGCAATTGGTGCGCCTCAGCAGTAGATTTCTTTAAATTAAAGAAGTAAACAAATATTTCCCGCAAAATGACGCTTACTTGGCTCAAATTTTGACATTTTCAACTTATAAAAATTATATTTTACCAATATAAAATCAATGATATTAATAGGTTATGTTGTTCTTGAGTGTCCAAACTAACCGAAACTACGTGCCGCGCCATCTACAATAAAACGGCGGAAACTTATTTGTACTCCTAATATTATTGATATTTTATGTTTTCTTTGTATTCTTTTATTCTTTTTGGTACTTTGTAATGAGTGTTGATTTTATATGTTTACTTAACGTGTGAGACATTTATTTAATTTAATTTTAAAAAGTTTTTGAGAATATTTTTTTATAAATTAAGGAAATAACGTTTTCAATTTGTACGCCAAGTTTACTAAACTTTTTCCGAGTAATACTCAACTATAACATGGCAATTTCACAAAGAAATAATAGACCATTTATTTCTGAGATTATGTGAGTTTTGGGCCAACATTTTTTTATGAAGCGATCACATATTATTCAGCTTTTAAGAAAGTATCAATTAACCGTTTACAGTGTAATAGTTTTTAGATAATTAATTGTTTTTGCTGACAAGGCAGAAAATTTCTTAAAAGTCGAAAAACCGTCATTGCTGAGTTTTTGATCCCTGGTTAACTACTTGTTGTAAATGACCTCTGTTATATCACTTTTGGAGGATCCCGTCCAATTTTCAATCATCCTGTATTACTTATCATGTATGTAGCGTAAATTTTCAGTTTCATAATTCAAAACCTGAATCAAATTTCTCACTATATTTATATCAAATATTCTGATGGAGGAATATTATTTATTTTTATCACCATGAAAATTAGGTGAATATTGTGATTAGTAAGCTAATTGTGACTCAAATTTTTAATTTGCGCCATTTGCATAGATTGTTTGCCAATTATGTCACTTACATATTGTTGACAAATCACAACTACTACTCTCCAACGGTTCCAAGTTATTTATGCTTAGACATTGTCGCTTGATTTGAGATATGAATGGAAGTTCCCTGTTTATGTCTTGAAAGCTGTTTTTCAAATACCTACTCTTTCATTATTGCAACTTTTTGTTATCATTTTTCTAATATATTTTCATTTTTAATGTTATTTTTTCCATTATGCTAAAGCTTATGAGTTTTGTTTCATTTATTTATATATTTGTTAGTTGAGTATATCCTACAGCCTTCCCTATATACTCACCCAATACCAGTTCCTAACTCAGCTGTTTATTTTTCACCTTTTTTAAGTACATAATCAAGAAAAACTTTTTGACTAACGTTTTCTACGCAATTACTGACAGTCTCTTCAAATTTCTGAATTTTAATCTTGTGTATATGTTTCCTTTTTAACATTTTATTTTTCTTGAATATCTCTTCACAAATGATCAATAGGAGTTTCAAGATGTCCACAGTGGTCATACTTATATGTTGAATCCATTCTCATGTAAACAAGATTTTTCCAATTCCTTCATAATCCCAGTATTCCATTTCATTGAATTCAGTGCAATGTTTCAATATTATCTATTTGATTTCTGTATCTTCTTGTCTACGGGGTGCCCGAGTTATCTCTGGCCAAATTTCACAAGGTGATTCTACAGGCAATTTGCAACACAAAAGTATCTATGGCGTAGGGTCCAATTTTCTTTCGTTGTAAAGTTATTCAAGATTCTGCTATTTTGTAACGTTTCACAATGTTTTTGATCTAAATTCAGTGTACAACATTGGAAAGACCGGAAAAATCTTCTTAGACTAGGGTGGTTTCATGGACGTTTTTATAAAATACTTATTACAAGGTGGTTAAGGAAAAAATGATTATGAAATTTCCTTCAGCCATAAACTTTGGTCAAAGTTTACTCTAAAACTCTAAACCCCTATGGAAATTATGTGTGAGAACTGCCTCATTTTGCACTTATTCCATAGGGTTTTACGAGACGGAATTTAGAGTAAAGTTTGACCAAACGTTTTGGCTGATAAAAATTTTATGATAATTTTTTCCTTAACCACCCTATGATGACTAAGTATTTCATGAAAATCTCTATAAAACCACCCTAATCTAAAGAGAATTTTCCGCTCTTTCCAATGGTGTACGCTGAGTTTTGATTTAGATGATAGTTTTCAAGTTATTCTATGTTATTAGTGAAAAAATTGTGAAATGTTCCAAAATAGTAGAATCTTGAATAACTTTAAAACGAAAGATAATTGAACTATAATCTATAGGAACTTTTTTGTTGAAAATTGCCTGTAGAATCATCATGTGAAGTTTGGTCAGAGAAAACTTGGCACCCTGTAACCTTAATTTTAGCCTTGCTTCTAGTTCTTTTTCAATTGTACATGTTTATCTTTCTTCAATTTGTTGTCTATCGTATGGTTTATAGTTTCCTTGTCATCCTTATTATATATTGATGTACCGGTGGCATTAGATTTAAATTTTTATGTATATCTTACCACTGAATGTTTAAATTTTTTGTATTTGTCTTTTTCTCCCTCGATCTCAACTCCGACTCTGACAGTCAACTTCAGTTTCATCTGTTATCTGTGTATTTACATAGTTCTATTTTCAGCTGTTTGAAGCTCTTCGAACTTGTCGGATGTTTGAATTTTATAATTCTTTTGTCTATCATATTCTTTTAACGGATTGATCTGAATTGTGAGGAGTATATTCTCGAGAGAAATCATTGTCTGTAATTAACCTCAGCGTAACGGCTATACGTAAAGCTTAGAATGTTGCTTCAATCTTTAACCTGCGTTGTCATGCTGCCGAAGTCGTGCTCGTTTTGCGAACCGACCTCAAAAACCGCAATACTGAAAAAAGATTTGGAGCCGGTTTTGGGTGGGTAGAATGAGATTAGATTAGGTGTGTTCAGTTGGAGGCAATGTGTTACTAGGCTGAACGTGGCGCATCTGCCCATCAGATGGCCGACCCAACCAGGGAGGAGGAACAGGTCACGCTGCTCGGGGAGGAGGGTCTCAGGGCAGGCGGTCAGGCCCTCAAACTAGGGTAATTTCACATACACACATTTTCTTATGCGTTTTTCCAAGTTTTTTTTTTTGTTTTGTTCCATTCACCTCTCTCACGATTGTGCTGGATGTTGTGATGTTGTCGATACCAAAACCTGTTTTTGTAGGAAGAAATTTTGATAATTAATATATGAACTCAAACCTGCTTCATTAGATGATCATATTAATTGGTGAAAGTTCTTACTTGAAATAGAAATTGAAGGATTAATAAAACTGATTCTTCTAGAAAAATATAAATTTTTCATTTTATGACATTATATACATATGTGTATACGAAAATTTATCCATTGGTGCGCAAACCCAAAAAGACTGCAGGAATGATAAAATACTTACAACTTTTTTAACAAAAGAAAATGGCATTAAATCTCGTGTACCCAATCATAAAAGAGGACATACACAGAATTATTTTTCGTTACCTTGTGTCAATGGATTATCTGAAAATATTGCTAAATATTTCAAAAGTTGTTTCAATTATAACGCGGCTTTTAAGACAGTTAATAACCTAGGTTAGTACCTACATAAAAAACAATGAAGATCGAACAAATAAAGAAAATAAATCCGGAGTCTACAAGTTGACTTGCAAAGATTGCCCTTTAGTATACATTGGCCAGACTGGTAGATCATTCAAGAAACGTGTCCAAGAACATCAAAGGGGTTATATATCCAATTCTGTACATTCGACATATGCTAATCATCTTAAGGAATTCAGGCATAATTTCAACAATAACTATGAAATTACCCACGTTGAAAGCAAAAGTTCTAGATTAACACTTTTAGAATTTCTTGTAATCAACAGGTATAATGCCCGTAAAATCCTTTTGAACGAAAAAACAGATGTTAATAAGTCTCAATTACTGAATATTTTTCCTTTGTGGAATTTTTAGCGGCGAACTCCAATAAACACCTAAAGTTTTTATGACTTGTGCTTCCATTATTTGGTCACGTACCTAAAAATGTATTTAAACTCCGTTACACTGAAAAGCATCAGACAGTACAATGTAATACCTGAAGAAGCCATATCGTGGTGAAATAATTGTTGTAGTAGTACAAACATTTTTGTGGAAATAAATTACTGTCTCATAAAAATTTTTTTAATTAAAATGAGTTTCCACCAAGTAAAGACCGAATCAATCAAATATTTAAATTAATGTCTTATAAGCTTCGCTTATATTTGATAGACGTATAAAATCAAAACTCAAAATGAAATATCAAATGGAATAAATTACCCAAATTAATTTATATTTAATAAAAAATAAATATTTGAATGAGACAAAATTTTGTTTCTGATCTTACAATTATGAAAACTAATTCCTTTTCAAAAATTCAAAACATAATTTTAAGGAATATAATTTATTTGAAATATTTAATATACTTCAATAAGTTACTTCAAAAAACTATTAGAATTAGGATAAGGTCTTCATCTGTTCAACTTCACATTTAAAAATTAAAATCAATCAACAACAAATACAAATTACAGATTTCTTGTTATCCTCGTTTGAACACCCACTTTAAAATCGAAGATATTCTATGTTCGTCACAAAAAAACACAGAAAGCTGCAAGGTATTATATGATTTTCTTTAAAACACCTGATATCGCATAATGAATTTTATTTAAACCCAGTATAATTAATAATTATATATAAAATAAAATAATAAGAAGAGGTTTTTTGCTTGATAGAAGGAATATAACAAAATTTGAATATCAAAACAGATTTACTCTGTTAGTCTCCTACAATTTTAATTAAAAAAAATTTTTAGAATTAAATTAATGTCTTATACGCATCGCTTTTATTTGATAGACGTATCAAAACTCAGAATAAAATATCAAATAGAATAAATAACCCAAATTGTCAAGTAAAATTAAAAAATAAATATTTGCATGAGACAAAATTTTTTTCTGATCTTACAATCATGAAAATTAATTCCAATTCAAAACATAATTTTAAGGACTTCTCAGAAAATGTAATTTATTTGAAATATTATATATATTCAAATATTTAAATGAGTTACTTCAAAAATCTCTCAAAAACATGTATTATAACAATTAGAATTCCGATAAGGTATTCATCGGTCAAACTTCACATTTAAAAATTAAAATCAATCAACAGCAAATACCTTATATATTATATAAATACATTATACCAGCAGCTTTCTGTGATTTTTGTGAACATAGAATATCTTGGATTATAAAGTGGGTGTTCAAACGAGGAAGAAATCTGTAGATAAGTTGTATTTGTTGTTGATTTATTTTAATTTTTATATGTGAAGTTTGACCGATGAAGACCTTATTGGAATTCTAATTCTTTGTAGAAGATATACATGTTTTTGAGGGATTTTTAAAGTAACTTATTTAAATATTTCAAATGAATTATATTTTCTGAGAAGTCCTTAAAATTATGATTTGAATTTTTGAAATTTTTTTCATAATTGTAAGATCAGAAACCAAATTTTGTCTCATTCAAAAATTTATTTTTCAATTTTAATTGACAATTTGGGTTATTTATTCCATTTGATATTTCATTTTGAGTTTTGATTTTATACGTCTATCAAATATAAGCGATGCTTATAAGACATTAATTTAATTCTGAAAATTTTAAAAATTTTTGTTGAAATTAAAATTGTGGGAGGCTAACAGATTAAATCTGTTTTGATATTCAAATTTTCCATTGAATTAATCTGTTTCCAAAATTGAATCTTTGTTTTGGTAACAACTCTTGTTAATTTTAGAGATATTAGAATTAACATGTGGAGGCTTTCAAGATGCCCTAAATATTGTCATAAAATGATTGAAACGCGAATGAATGAAGAAGAATTTTTGGTTTTAGTTGATGCAACATCACAACATCTAAATGAGCAGCTACATCAACCGATAACTCAATCTTATCAATGCCGTTTTGGTCCTAGTCTTTTAATCGTTACTAAGAGCATTTTTCCTGTCTTCCACTATTAAAATAATGATGTGTAAATAAGTTTCATCTGGCCCAAAGCGAGCTTGGTACGTTTGAGGTTCGGGTTAATGAGGGTTTATCTAATGGGCTTCGGACAAGAGAAAAATGTTAAACGTTGTTCTTCCAGCACTATTTCTTCAAGGCTGACACGGTGAATTACCGGACTACTTTGAGGCAAGCAGTCTCTATCTCTGTTGTAAAATAAAGTTGGCTCTTTTCCAAAATGCCGTTTTGGGCGATAGTCAGCCAGAAATATTTCGAACGGCTCTTTACATGGAACGTTATTGACCATGACATAATTGAATCAAAATTCTTCACCTAAAACGTGAACGATAGGAATAAGCGCGCAAAAGCTCCTGACTCCACTTCAGTGTTTTTTTTGCAACATACATACTTAATTTGCTAACCTCTACAAATTTCAATTTTCTGAACATTTTTTCTCAAAAATTTTTTAAAATTAAATTAAATAAATGTCTTATTACACAGCACCAGAAGTAATAAATGAATCCGAGGAAAATATAGAATATTAATTAAAAATATTGAATAAATACTTAAAGGCTACAAACTTTGTTTTGTAACTATGTATTATGATAACCAAATTTCTTTTCAAAAAAACTCAACATAACCTCAAGACTTTCTTCAAGAATAATTCTGTTCAAAATAAAGTTCCTTCAAAAAATTCCATTTTAGATGTGCTCCAAGTTTTTGGAATTTTTTTGGAGGAACTTTTTTTTAAGAGAGTTATCTTCGAAGAAGTTCTTTGGGTTATGTTGTGCATTTATGGAAAGGAATTTGGTTTTCATAATACATCGATACGAGTATACAAGTATTTATATAATATTTTTAATTAATATTCTTTGTATTCTTTCATTTCTTTTTGATACTGTGTAATGAATATCAATTCTTTATTTCTACTAAATTGAAACTGGGTTTTCTAAGACATTTATTTTATTCAATTTAAAAAAGTTTATGATAGAAATTTTTATAAAATTAAAATTTGTAGTGATAATTAATGTTTGATATTTAAGATAATCAAAGATTGCTTGTTTACAATCAATTTGATCATCGAGTTTCAAAATGTTTCAGCATAAAAATCGCTTTGGCTAAGCATGAGTAATCAAGTTTCTTAACTACAGTCAAAAACGTGTAATATATCTCTTTTTGTTTACTCAATGAGTTATGAAAAATTTATTAAATTAGTTTTTGCAATTTTTATTTTTTCCATCTTATTTTGATTTCAAAGTTCAGACTGTTGATGGTCAATAACGTTTTCATATTAAGTAATCTATCTGTTGCCCAAAATGGTTTGATGAATTAATAATCCATTAACCCGCCTAAAAGTATTCGTGCGTTTCTAGTGTCGTTCTATGTTACTCTTCAATACTTTGAACTCTGAATGATAGATTGTCTTTACCAAAGAGTCACTAAAAAGTTCAACAACTGAAGATTCTTTTTACTTACTAATTGTTCTACTGTTCCATTGGGAAAATTCTGTACAATAAAAACGTTTGCCCTTAATTTTTCTAAAAGTCATGAGTATTATATTTGGATTATCTTAAATATTATGCAAACTCCACTACAAATTTTAATTTTCTAAAATTTTTTTCTCAAAAACTTTTTAACATTAAATTAAATGTATTAGAAAATACAGATTCAATTTAGTAGACATATATTATATAATTAACACTCATTACAATACAAAGAAAATATAGAAAACCCCTTTTTTATTTTATTTATAATAATTATATTTTGGTTTTTCACTCATATACATAGTATCATTTCGATATAACTGAGGTTTTTTTTATAAAGAGGCATGTGGTTTTGGTCGGGTGAGATATTTTTATTAATTACTTTTATTTTTAATTTAAAAAAATTTTAGAATTAAATTAAAGTCTTATAAGCACTGCTTAAATTTAGTAGACGTATAAAATAAAAACTCATTATATAATATTAAATGGAATAAGAAACCCAACAAATATAAATTGTCAATTAAAATTAAATATTTGAACGAGAAAAAATTTTGTTTCTGATCTTATGAAAACCAAAAATTTTTCAAAAATGCAAAACATAATTTTAAGAACTTCTCCAAAATTAATTTATTTGAAATATTTAATATATTTGAATAAGTTACTTCAAAAATCTCTCAAAACATGTAGCACATCCTCAAAAAACAATTTTAAATTAAACAAGATTTTGGTCAGTCCTACTTCACATTTAAAAATTAAATTAATTAACAAGAAATAACTTACCAGACAGACCTCGTGGTATCCTTGTTGAACAAACACTTGAATTAGAGAACTCTAAAAATCCAACGTATTCTATGTTCATCACAAAAATCACACAAAGCTTGTAAGGTATTTTATGGCCTTAGTAAAAATTAAATGACATTTATATGATGGATTATGAAAACCAAAATATAATTATATATTATATATACAATATAATAATGAGGTTTTTTACTTGAAAGAAGGATTATTTATTACAAAATTTAAATATCAAAACAGATTTATTCTGTTAGCCCTCTATGAATTTTAATTTCAAAACATTTTATTCAAAAACTTTTAGAATTAAATTAATTTCTTATGAGCACTGCTTATAAGTATTTTTGAAAAAGATTCGGTTTTCATAAATATAAGATCAGAAACAAAATTTTGGCTGCTTCAAATATTTGTTAAGTAATTTTAATTCACCATTTATATTTGTTGGATTTTTTATTCCATTTGATATTATATAATGAGTTTTGATTTTATATGTCTACTAAATTCAAGCAGTGTTTATGAGACATTAATTTAATTCTAAAAGTTTTTGAATAAAATTTTTTAAATTAAAATTTATAGGAGGCTAACAGAATAAATCTGTTTTGATATTTAAATTTCGTAATAATCCTTCTATCAAGCAAAAAATCTCTGCTAATTATTTTATTCAAATTTTTCATTTCATTTAATATTTTTAATTAATAATTTATATTTTCTTTGCATTGTTTTATTTCTTTTGGGGCTGTGTAATGAGGGTTAATTCTATATCTCATAAATTGAAATTGTGTTTTCTAAAACATTTATTTTATTTCAAAAAGTTTTTGAGAAATTTTTTTCATAAAATTAAAATTTTGTAGTAAGGTTAGCAGAATTAATCTGTATGATATTTAAGATATTGTAATAAGTATTTTTTTTTATTATATTTGGAATCTGTCAATAAGTAACACAATATTTATATATATAATCTGGCATTTTTCTTGTTTGAAAAATTTTCACAGTAGAACAGTTGTTTTTAGAGATTCTCAAAGAAAACATTTTTGTTTAGAATCTAGAAGGGATCGCCGCAACAGATTCATCTTCATTTTCTTATTACCAATAACAAGTCTATAACAAACTAATTGTGTATAATATTTTGCTAATGCTGACTTTTCATAGACACAGGGTAGTTCCTTCAGAGAGATTAATTTGAGTCCTTAAGTGTTAAGGTATATTTGGCAATAATTAATAAATAGTAAAGTTCATGTGCTAGATGTACAATGAATAATTTTCATCATTTAATCATCCTTGTTTGTTTGTTTCCTAAGGTGTTAATATGTTGAATTATAAACAAAACAGTTTTTCAAATATAATTCCTAATGGATACGGTAGAATCTTTAAATTATAGCCAAGTTTCATGAGATTTGAACTGTTTGAAATATTTATCGCCTTTTTGATTTCTGAGGGATCTAGGTTTTTTTTTTAGTATTTTAGTATTGAAACAATGAGGTCACCACTTAAAAAAATATAGCTAAAAGGAGAAATAGCCCCAAATAATTTTTAACAACATTTTTTTAACTGTTTTGTTAATGTAAGTTTTAATTATCCGTGTACCTAAAATGAAACTCATTTGTGAACAGTACTTCTACACTCTTAAACAGTCCAACTTACCCATATTATGACCGCTCATGTTGTTCATTATGATTGCAATCAATAACTGTTTGAGGTCTGATTTATTCTTCTAATAAAGGGTTTTCCAATAGCTATGATAAAAGTTGAAAATTAAAAAACACATTAGTTATTCACTTGGACACAAATTTGTTTACATGTATGAAAAATAACCTCATTCAAACGACCACTCTCAGCAAGAACTGCATTCTGTCAACCTAATTTTTCATCACTCCCTCACATAAATTCGGCTGTATTTCATCAATGATACGTTCAATGTTTCTTTTTAACTGCTCACTTGTTGGATTATCAGCATAAACATGTGACTTGTCATATCCCCAAAGACAGAAATCTCAACGTGTTTTCAATAAATCGATTGTTTAGGTGGCTGTGTGGCAGGTAGCACCATCTTGTTGAAACAACATATCCTTCAGATTATTCGAACAAATATGGACCAATGACCCCGCCAGTATGAATTGCACATCACACAGTGACTTCATCTGTATGTAATGTTGTCTGAACACTTTCGTGTGGATTTTCATCGCTCCATATTCTGCGATTCTGTTTGTTCACATAACCATTCAACCAAAAATGAGCTTCATCACTGTATAAAAATTTACGATAAAATTGTTCATCATTATAAAATTATTCAAGGGCAAAATTAGAGAGCAAGCGACCTTTAAGGTGGTCAAATGGGTTTAATTCTTGAACGAGTTGAATTTTGTGAGAATGTAAACCAAAATATTCTCTAAAAATTCTCCAAGTTGCTGTGGGAATCGATAAATTTGGATTTTCTATTCACTTGCTGCTACTAATCGACTTGGTGCATTTCTTTATCGATGTGGTACTTTTGCATGGTGTGAAGATAATTCACTTTCAAATTGGTCGACAATACGACGAAGTCTATTAATTGGACAACGTCGTTAATGAATTCTTCTCGAATTTCTAACAGTTTTTACAAATGAGCACTGATTTTGATTAAACGATTTAACAATTTCTGAACGTTGTTGAAGCGTGTATCTTTCCAGCATCAAATGGCATAGCCTACTGAACACAAATGACATGGAAAATGTCAAAAATAATATACAGTGTTGCCATTATAATCATTTTAAATTGTATCATTCCTATTGGAAAACCCGTTGTATTCTACAAGGGTTTTCCTTATAGTCTTGACTAATAAATCTAGCGTGTTCTTTTCTTGCATTTTTGACCGTCTTTTTTCTATATTTTCCTTTAGTGCTGCACTTGGATAGTTTCAGTGCTCTTTTCCGCTTCAAAATCTTGTTTGCAGTTCTTTAACTCATATCACCTCTGGAAATTATCTTCTTGATTCATATTAGAAAGAGTAAAAAACAAGTGCGAAATTATAAAATTGTAAAAATTGTGATACGAGGGGCGTTAAATGTATTCTAGACATGAAATAAAACTCAGAAAATTTTATTTTTCAATGTAGCCCCTTAACTTCAATACATTTGTTAGATCGAGAAATAAGCTTCTCTAAACCTTGTAAAAAATATTCTTCCGGCTTTTCCTCAAAAAAGTTATTAATTGCTTCCTTCAGTTCTTCATTGTTGGAAAATCGCTTTCCATGAAGATATTTTTTCATATTTAGGAATAGGTAGTAGTCGCTGGGAGCCAAGTCTGGACTGTACGGAGGATTAGTGATTTCTTCGAAGCCACAATCCCGCACAGCAGCCTTTGCCACGCGGGCCTTGTGCACCGGAGCGTTGTCGTTAAGCAGCAATGCATGCCTTTTTCCTTTAATTGCTTTCTCAAATTACGCAGAGTGGTCGTTTATGATGCTGCTGTGATGCTTTCATTCTTTGCAGTGTATTCTATCAAGAGAAGAAGCCCAAAAGACCGTGCCATTATTTTTCCAGCGGATGGGGTGACTTTAAACTTCTTTGTGGGCTGTGCACCCTTCTCAACCCAGTGCATGGACTCTTGTTTACTCTCAGGGTCATAGTGATGAACCTATGTTTCATTCCCAGTAACCAGCCAGTTGAAAATAGTCGATTGGTCTTCTTCACAGAGCTGTAAACACTCATTACAGCACTTGACTCGCACTTGCTTCTGAGGTGCGATGATCATTCTCGGTACCCATCTTTCACTGACCTTTGAGTTATAAGATGTTTATAAGAGCTTTGAGAGGTTAAGACGGCCATGAAGGGTAGCATGAATGGTACCCACGGATAGGTTTGTCATCTCTACTAACATCTTGATTTTTATTCTGGCATCTTCAAGTATTAGCTTTTCCCTCTTTTTCATGTTTTCTTCAGTGGTGCCCACTAACGGGCCCACCCGACCGAGGGTCGTCTTCAATACTTTCTCTGTCTCTTTTGAATTCACTTGACCACTTATGAACGGTGGATAACGACAGGGCACAGTCTTGGTAAACAGCAACTTTCTCTTCATGAATGATTTTTTGACTAATTCCCTGCTTAGTGAGGAACTTATAACGTCGCAATGCTCGATTTTCTTCATCATTGTGGCGTCAGTGATTCTGGTCGTCTTTCACTGAGGATACCTAGATACTTATGATCGTAAATTAGTGAAATTTTATATTTTTACCCTTATATAGTGTCATTACTAAAAGAGATACTTAAATCACTCACATCATTAGCAAACCACCCCGATACAGAGAATACATTGAACACCCCTCGTAGTTTCATGAAAATTTTGTTTACATATGAATTTATTTTAATCTTAAAAACGGTGAATTCTCAACACTTCATTTGAGAATCATACTTACGTCAAACTCAGAAATGAACTTGAATAAGGATAGCTTAAGAAAATGTTCAAATATTTTCCATTAATCACTTCTTTATTGTGAGATAACATAGCGTCTCAACAGAAGTTGTCCTGGGAAAATTTGAAAAAGACATCGAATCTTATTTTATGTTTCATTCAGTTGAAATTGATTTTTAATTGGTTTTACTCATTGCGCCGTCAAATTACATCAATTATCTCATATTTTACCACTGAGAACTCAAATGGGAATAAACAAAAAAGCTTTTTTTCATTTCTTGGCATGGTATATATTTCTCAATTAGGTATTTACTTACATACAAGGTTAATGTTAGTGATTTAAAAGCATAACCATTTAGAATTACATTAACATGAGATTTTGAAATAATAAGTTCTTATAATTTATGATAAAAGGAAATATGGATCAATTAAGAATGTCCTGTATGTAATAATTTGGGAAACAATGCATTATTTTTGAGTGATTGTTTCGGATTGTCCGATTTGGGTCAACTGCACCGTTTTGTTCTATAATTTGTTGCCATTTTGAAGATAGCTTCTCTCATAGAAGTCTTGGTGCTTATTGGCAAAAAACTAGTGATCGATTTTCACACTCTTCTGTTGATTTCTTGTGACTCAGGAAGTTTTGCAATTCGAGAAGAAGATGGTAATCTATTGGAGCCAGGTCCGGACTATTTGGTGGATGCATTAAAACTTCCCAACCAAGCTGGCGAGTCATTACTGACGTGGGTGGGCTGGCGTTATCCTGATGAAACACAACACCTCTTCTGCCGGTCAATTCTGTCCGTTTCTGGTCAATCGCTCGCTTCAAACAGTCCAGTTATTGACAGTAGAGTGACCAATTTAGTGTTTGGCCACCAAATACGCAATAGCCGTTCGGAAAAACGCTAAAAATTTTTGAAAAATTCTTTTTTCAATGTAGTTCCCTAGAACTTCAATAAATTCGTTAGATCGAGAAATAAGCTTCTCTAAACTATGTAAAAATATTCTTCCGGCTCCTCCTCAAAATAGGTATAAATTGCTACCTTCAGTTCTTCATCGACGGAAAATGGCTTTCCACGAAGATATTTTTTCACATTTGGGAATAGGTTATAGCCACTGTGGGCCAAGTCTGGACTGTATGGAGGAAGAGTCATTTCTTAGAAGCCACATTCCCGCACAGCAGTTTTTGCCATGCGGGCCTTGTGAACCGCCGCGTTTTCGTTAAGCTGCAACCCCCGCAGTGAGTTTTCCTGGTCTTTTTTCTTTAATTCCTTCTTTTAAATTACGTAATATAATTGCGTATGATGTTGTTGTGATGCTTCAACCTTTTTCAGTGTATTTTATCAATAAAATACCTTTAGAATCCCAAAAGACCGTAGTTATTTTTTTCTAGCGGATGCGGTGACTTTAAACTTCTTTGGGGGCTGTATACCTTTCTCAATCCATTGCATGGACTCTTGTTTACTCTCAAGGTCATAGTGAAGAACCCACGTTTCATCCCTACTAACCAGTCGATTGAAAATAGTGGATGGGTCTTTTCCACACAGCTCTAAAAACTTCTTACAGCACTCGACTCGCACTTGCTTCTGAGGTGCGTTGAGTATTCTCGGTACCCATCTTGCACAGACCTTTCAGAGGTTAAGGTGGTCATGAATGATAGCATCTACGGTACCCACGAATAGGTTTGACATCTCTGCTTACATCTTGATTTTTATTCTGGCATCTTCAAGTACACATTTTCACATTTTCTTTAGTGGTACCGCTAACAGGCCCGCTCCAGCAAGGCTTGTTTTTAATGCTTTCTCAGCCTCTTTTGAATTTACTTGACCACATTTGAACGGTGGATAATGACGGAGCACTACAGTCTTGGTAAACAGCAATCCTTCTTTTTTCTTGCTTCTTTTTCCCTGCTTAGTGATAAACTTTATAACGCCACGATGCTCGATTTTCTTCACCACTGTGGCGTCAATCATTCTAATCTTTCACTAAGAATACCTAGAAAACGTAATCGTAAATTTGTGAAATTTTGTATCGGGTGTTTTTTTTAGAGTGATAGAACTTTCGATAGGGATAACTGTGATTTGACAGAAGGTAGAAGCCATGTTGTTTTGAAATTTCTGTTCAGTAAGCATTGACAAATTATATGGAGAGATTAATGAAATTTATTTTCAATATCAGTGTTCTATTCGCCAAACTTATAGAGCACTTCGTGAAATTTATGGTTTACATAATCGACCATCAGAGCAGTTTATTCGTCGAACTATCAATAGGTTTTGGACAATATTTTCTCTACTCGATGCAACATTAACAACAAGGCAAAGATCTGTACGTACAGAAGAAAATATCGCTGCCGTAAGTTATAGTGTTAATGATGATCCAGATTTGTCTATTCGTCGACGTTCACAACAAGTTGGACTATGTGCCACATGGAAAATTTTGCGTAAAAATCTTGGTCTACACTCATACAAGATTCAACTGGTTCAAGAACTAAAGCCATGATCATAATAAGAGTCGTTTGTTTGCTGATTGGGCCCTAGAACAGCTTGAAGTTGATCCACTTTTTTATCGTGAAATTGTGTTTGGTGATGAAGCTCATTTCTGGTTGAACGGCTATGGAAACAAGCAAAATTGTCATATATGGAGTGAAAACAATCCTCAAGAAGTTCTGTAGGTTCCATTGTATCCTGAAAACTGCACTGTATGGTGTGCTTTAAACGCTGGAGGTATCATCGGTCCATATTTCTTTGAAAACGATGCTGGAGCTAATGTTACAGTGAATGGTGCTCGTTACAGATCGATAATCAATGATTAGTTGTTTCAAAATTTGAATGGTATCGACCCAGAAGTGTTTTGGTTGCAACAAGATGGTGCTGCATCTCATGCTGCTGCCGCAAAAATTGATTTATTCAAAGAATGATTTGGCGATAACATTATTTGGAGAAATGGTCCAATTAATTGGCCTCCAAGATCATGCGACATAACTCCACTGGATCATTTTCTTTGGGGTTATGTCAAGTCATTGGCTTATGCTGATAAACCAGAAACAATAGACGCTTTCGAACCCAACATAACTCGCGTTATTGATGAAATAAGGCCTGTATTACTCGAAAAAGTGGTCCAAAATTGGTCTGGACGAATGAGGATCCTCAGAGCTAGTCGTGGTGGACATATGCCGGAACTTATTTTTAAAACATAAATGTCATAAAATTACCTTTCAAATAAAAAAAAATTGGCTTCAATCTTAATTTAAATGTGTTTTATTTCAATTTAAAGTTCTATTACTCCAAAAAAAAAAACACCCGATATTACTTCAGTTTTTGTTATGTGCATTATTTCTGATGATGAAATTAAGGGGTAGCTTCTTTTTGACGAAACTTTATAGTGATTTCGGTTAGAAAATACGATGTATGAATCATTTTAACGTAATATTGGTACTCTTATTATAATAGTTTTCCCCGTTTTTGAGAATAAAAGCAATTGAAACGTTTGTTGTCTTGGAAGGGGAAACTTATGTTTTTTTTTTTAATTTTTAACTTCTATCATCTCTATTGGAAAACCCGTTACAAATATCTATGCAGAATATATTTTTGAAGGATATGTTAATTAATCAACAACCAAAACAGTAGAACTTGTAAAATAGATTAAATCTAAGTCGTCTGCGGATTTTGTTTATTCTACACTTCAAATCACACTTCGAACAATTGAGATTCTTCACACTTGGAAATTTTATTAAATAGGTTTGATATAATTAAATGATAAAATTATTCATACATTTTTATTCGATTAGTTTCAATTGCTGATATACCTGTCACATCTTTATACAGAAAACTGGATTTATGATTCATCCAATTATTTGCGGAACTGTGTGATATTTATGGTTGATGGCAATGAACTCTACCTTGGAAATGTTGAAAGTACCCTGTGTATTCTTGAAGACTCAGTGGCGATTTTTTTAAAAGGAAAGAACAACACTAGTTTTCATTTTAAATACTGAAAACCTCAAATTCTGTTCGCCTTCTGAAGGAATCACCTCGCCAGACAATTGATTAAGCTTCTTAGAGTAAGATTTTGGGTTCGTTTTTTTTCCTTTTGAACATTCTGGACTTGGCATTTGGGCTTTCAGTGTTTTGGGTAATGTACGAAATGGTTTTGGAGTTTAGATGAATTTTCCATTTGGATTTGCTTGGTTGTTTGATATTAACAATGACGATAAACTGCATTTTTTATTATATAGCACTGTAACGGACTTATTATGAGTCTGTCATCGTCCTCTTAGCTTTCACTATATCTGGGTCTTGATCATAGCCGCCAATCGATAAACGTGAATTATTTTGAATGATTAAATTCTATCGCAAGGTGTGAAACTTGCACGCTTTGCATGTGATTTGAATAGGCATGTGCAAATGGTTGTTTGGTTTCTGATATAATCGTTCCAAGTTGACGATGTGATTAAATTCTGTTACGGACTGTATAAATATTAACTTGACTATACAGGCTAACCAAGTCATCTCTGGCCAAAATCACAAGGTGATTCTACAGACAATTTGCAACAAAAAACTTGCTTTAGGGTATGGTAAAATTATCTTTCGTTGTAAAGTTATTCAAGATTACACTATTTTGTAACGTTTCACAATTTTTTCACTAAAATCATGGCATAACTTGAAAACTATCATCACCATTGGAAAGAGTGGAAAATTCTTCTTAGACTAGGGTGGTCTCATGGATATTTTAATGAAATACTTATTATAGGGTGGTTAAGGAAAAAATGATTGTAAAATTTTCTTTATTTATAAAGCTTTTCAACGATGTGTAGTATCTATTAAATTGTTAATTGGCTAATACGTGTGCACCTGTGAAAGTAAAAACAATGAGATATACACTATCTGACGAAGAATTAGTATTTACGACATTATTATTCATAGAGGTTTAAAACTTACCACAAAAAATACTGGAAATACCAGCCACCTCTAATTAAAACCTACATCGTTTTCGGACAGAATCCACAGCTTTCCGCATCTAACCCGTCGTTGACTTAGCATATTGCAGCATTTATACAGGGTGACCCGGGGGTGCGTAAATGGTCCACAACTTCATTTCTATTCAAGCCATCGACTTGATTGCTTTTTCCAAACGATAGTTGGTACAATCCGCACATCCTGAAAATATTTTCATCCACATACAGGATGTCCGAAAATGAAATACATACATAGGTTCGGTTTTTTTAAATGGCAACCCCCTATTTTTCATACATCTTTGGATTTGCCACTTAATTGTCGATAAAACGCACCCAGGTTTCATTGACTTATTGCATTAGTTTTTGATCTGTCAATAGCGTCGTGCGTAGACCCACAGAAAAAGTCGTAACTTCGGAACCGTTCAACATAATTCGATTTTTTTTTTCCAGTCGATTTTTGAAGTTTCTGCGCATCTTTCGAAATGGGCAAGAATTCGATGTCTGTGTTCTATCGCCTACTACATTGGTTCATTAATGACAAATTACAAATTGAATTAATTCGATTTCTTTAAATGCAACATCCTGTATTTTATTACACCATTGTATGACATTTCGTAGGAGCTTTTTGTCTATATAAGGTTTGTGTGGTCTTCTTTGTGAAATTTGTGGAATAAATTTCAAAATAAGAAATGTGGATTGTTTTAGTAGAATTTAGTAGAACGTTGTCGTAAACCGGAAACATCTATACAAAATAATTGAAAAAAGTGTTTTCGAAATTGTAATAGCAGTGTTTGAAGAATAGGGATAATAGAAACAGGAGAATAGCTAGAAGCAAACAATTATAGTAACAAGAATATGAAGCGGTGAATAACAGAAAACCATGTAAAAAAATGTTAAGGAAAGCCTTCTATAAATGCTCAAACAGGTCACCAATCTTGTGAACATGTGGTGCATCTTGGGCGTCCACTTCAAGGCCTTTTGGTCACGTTTTCCATTTCTCAATTATGATGGGTGATCCTCAAAATCACACTTTCACTAATCAGAAGAAAATCTGATATCTGAACTGTTTGAGCATTTATGAGAAGGTTTTCCTCAACATTTTTTTCACATGGTTTTCTGTTATTCACCGCTTCATGTTTTTGTTACTATAATTGTTTGCTTCTTGATATTCTCCTGTTTTTATTACCACTATTCTTCAAACACTACTATTACAATTTCGAAAACATTTTTTTCAATTATTTTGTATAGATGTTTCCAGTTTACGACAACGTTCTACTAGATTCTAATAAAACAATCCACATTTCTTATTTTGAAATTTATTTCACAAATTTCACAAAGAAGACCCCACAAACCCCTATATCGACGAAAAGCTCTTACAAAATGTCGAACAATGGTGTTATAAAATACAGGATGTTGCATTTAAAGAAATCAAATTAATTCAATTTGTAATTTGTCATTAATAAACCAATGTAATAGGCGATAGAACACAGACATAGAATTCTTGCCCATTTCGAAAGATGCGCAGAAGCTTAAAAAGTCGACTGGAAAAAAGATGATTGTATTATGTTGAACGGTTCCGAAGTTAGGACTTTTTCTGTGGGTCTACGCACGACGCTATTTCTAAACATAAATTGACATAGATCAAAAACTAATGCAATAAGTCAATGAAACCTGGGTTCGTTTTATCGACAATTAAGTGGCAAATACAAAGATATATGAAAAATAGGGAGTTGCCATTTAAAAAAACTGAACCTACGTATGTATTTCATTTTTGGACATCCTGTATGTGGATGAAAATATTTTCAGGATGTGTGGTTGTACCAACTATCGTTTGGAAAAAACAATCAAGTCTATAGCTTGAATAGAAACGAAGTTGTGGACCATTTACGCTCCCTGGTTATTGTATAGCTGGTAACCAGTATGAATTGGGCTAGTATACACCATATCTTTTAAAACACCCCAAAAGAAGAAGTCTAGAGGTGTAAGGTCGGGACTTCGAGTAGGACATCTGATTGGTCCGAATCTTCCTACCCATTTTCCTTCATAATGAACCTCCATACATTCTGTAACTATTCTACTATTTTGTGCCAGACAACCGTCCACTAAAACTAACTGTCAATTAGAAGCAAAATATTTTTCCATACTTTCTGGCATTACTTCTTTGCTCACTGAGATATTTTTTTCATCCCATTCTGCAAAAAAGTGTGAAATTGTAATTTTTTTTATTTGTTTAGTAATCTAATTTTTGAAATATGATAATTTTGAGGAAATAATTATGAAAACTTCATTTCTAATAGCTTTTGAATACTCATCTCTTCAACTAAGATGTATAATACAGAAATAATTAGGTTCAAAACGATGAAAATCACTCCGTCGCTTCTTTAAATACAGCATCAAACACTTTCAATCGTTGTCTACTTATTGCATGATCAATATCTATTACAGATGTTGTAAAGTCAAACAGCTACCCATGATCCAAATTTGTATCACTGTTTGCGTTGTGTATGTTTACGTAAATTCAAATAATCAACGTTTCAATGCAACATTCGAAAAATTTTCTGGGCGAGTCTAATAAAGTGGGCAGTACGTTGTTGAAAGGCCCCATAAATAACCAAAGGCTTCAAATTCTGTTGAACGGTTGTCCAGCACACCATTGTAGAATAGCTACAGAATAGATGGAGGTTCATTTCGAAGGAAAATGTATAGGATGATTCGGACCAATCAGATGCCCCGCTCAAAATCCTGATCTTACACCTCTAGACTTCTTGGGATGTTCTAAAAGATATGGTGTATACTAACCCAATTCATATTCGTGATTAGCTAAGACAACAACGAGGGCAGTTACGGAAAGCTGTAGATTCTATCCAAAAACGATGTAGACTTTGCGTTAGAGAAGACGACAGGCAATTTTAGAAGTCATTAATAAGGAGTATGAGCTATCTAGAATCTAGAAATCGAGACAGTGTAACATACATCATACATAACAATTCTATACTCAAACAAACTCGACAAGATTTTGTAGATCACAGAGGCAAATTGCAGACATTTGCACGTTTCAAACTGATAGGTTTTCGTCAGTGCAAAGTATGCTAGAGACTCCAAATCGGTCAAGTGTCTATATTCGCTATACACAGAGACTCAAGATAATACACTAGCGTTATCTAGAGTATGCAAAGTGCATACATGGAGATATTAATGATACACTAACGCCATCTAGAGTATGCAAAATAATTATTTATTAATATCTTGGAGTCTCTGTGTATAGCGAGTATAGATACTTGACAGATTTGGAGTCACTAGGCATTGCGATGACGAAAACCAATCAGTTTAAAACGTGCGCATGTCTGTAATTGGTCTCTGTGATCTACAAAACCTTGTCGAGTTTGTTTGTTATATCTTATGTATGTTACACTGTCTCGATTTCTAGAACTTTCTATTACCATAGCCCATACTCCTCATTAATGATTTTTGGTACACATCAGGCGAATTCATTTATTTTAATTTTAGAAGTTTTGGTGATAAATTTTAAACTTGTATGAATAACAAAAAATGTCGTAGATAATAAATTTTCCTCAGATGGTGTTTGTATTTTCACAGTTTCACATTTATGGTCCAATGAAAATGAAGATTTAATAGAAAGTATTATACGTCGTTGAAAATCTTTATGAATAAGGCAGTTTTGCACATAATTTCTATCGAGTCTGCGAAGCGGAATTTATAGTAAACTTTGAAGATAGTGACTGAAGAAAATTTTATAATCATTTTTCTTTTAACCACCCTATTATTAATACGTATTTCCTAAAAATCTCCATCACCCCATCTTAGTCTCCGCTCTTTCCAAAGCTGTATACTGAATTTTTATTGAGATAATAGTTATCAAGTTATGCTATGTTTTTAGTGAAAAAATTGTGAAACGTTACAAAATAATAGAATCTGGAATACCTTTACAACGAAAGATAATTGAACTATTACTCTATAGGAACTTTTTCGTTGCAAATTCCCTGTACCTTGTGAAATTTGGCCAGGGATAGCTTGGACATCTGTATATGAGCCATTTTTTTGTCGATATGTTGACTCTCATGAAGTGGTGTAATCGTTAACATGAAATTCGAAAATTTGACGGTGCTAAATTTTTTTGTGTCTGCGAGAAAGAGAATACGTTATCTCAGACGGATTTTGAATGGAATATTTATTGTAAATGTGTTGGTTTTCATTAACAGTAATGTGTATCTAGTAATAATAATTCCATATTTCACAATCACTTATATCACGCCCTGAGTAAAAACAATGTATGTGAT
The DNA here is from genome assembly GCA_034642435.1 of Megalocaria dilatata. NCBI lineage: Eukaryota > Metazoa > Arthropoda > Insecta > Coleoptera > Coccinellidae > Megalocaria > Megalocaria dilatata. The sequence continues at coordinate 47,417,059 of CM067860.1, read as the reverse complement.
ACAATGTCAATTATTTTCGTCCCGCGTTACTTTCCAGCAATTTGTTTTTTTCGGATTACCATTTCGTGATTGCGATTTTTTAAAATTTATAACCTGTAATTATAACGTGGATTTTTTCAATTTATCCAAGGTTTTGATATAACGGATCTTCCAATAGGTACTTCCTAACTTGGAAAGTTAATATTGGCCATATTAAATAATATACTAACTGACAAAGAAACTGCAACACCCAGAAGGAGCTGTTTAAATTTTAATTTTTTTTTGTAAAACATAGATAGTATAGCAAGGAGTAAATGATTGAAATTTGAAGAGAAAAAAACGAAGGGTTCACAATTTTTTTTTAAATAAATTTGTTAATAATGCGTTTGTCCACCGCTTTTATCTATACACTCCTCAACAAGTCTTGGCATTGATGCAATAAGAAGGTCTATTTCTTCTTGAGGGATACTATCCCAAGCTACCTGTAGTTCATGTCTCAGAGCCGCCAAAGTCCGTGGGGGCTGGGGTAAATTTCCAAGCCTTCTCCCATGATGTCCCAAACATGCTCTATGAGCGAAAGATCGGGGGCTCTGGGCGGCCATGGCCAAAGATTCACATGGGTCGCTTCAAAAAAGTTTAAACTAACTCTGGCCACATGAGGTCGAGCATTATCTTGCTGAAATATTGGATTCTCGAGCCGATTAAGATAAGGGAGAACATATGGCTCCACTATTTCTTGAAGGTAACTTAGCGCTGTCATGTCACCTAGAATAAAGACTAAAGGTGACCTACTTGCACCCCATACCATAACGCCTACTGTTCGGTGAACATGACGCTCAATATCAAACTGAGGTTCACGTATTTCTTCCCGACGTCTTCTAACCCTTCTTCGGCCATTATGTGCACCCAAGTAGAATCGAGATTCATCAGAAAAATCGACTTGATGCCATTCCACATTCCAATGATGACGTTCTCTGCACCACTGTAATCGTTGCCGGCGATGCTCAACCGTCAGAGGTAACACAAGATGGGGTCAATCATGCTGAGAGTCCAAAAGACCTTATCCGGCGGTAAACCGTTCGGACAGTTACAGGATGGCCTTGTTCTCCTAACCACTCATCAGCCAAGGATCGAGTTGTCGCAAATCGGTCTCTAATAGCCATAAGTCTTACGGCCAGTTTCATAAACAACATCAAAAGGCTCCTTTATGATAAAGTCCCTTTATGAAAAAGGATCCTTTAAATGGGAGCATCAGTTTCATAAACGCACATCGACCGTCCTTTACTTAAAGCTTCCTTTAATGCGCCGGTCATATGTTTCCGACTGTTGGCTATCCTGAGAACTAGTGATTTCACGAATGTAGTTGGTGATATTCTGTAAAAATTGTGAGTTATGCGTTGGAACTTGTAAAAAGAAAAAGAGAAGAAGCATCAATCCATCTTTTGCATAAACATGGTTATGTGCAGAAGACAGTATATTGAAATTTATATCATTATTACGTGCGAATTGTTATACTTTATTACGTGGGTTATATGAATGTATATGGAAGAAAAGAGAAAAAAAGTATTACTTTAAAACCTGAGGAGGAACTATGCCTCTTGGAATTGTTTGAAAAAGAGAATTTTAATAATATAGGATAAAGTCTGGCAGATAATAGAAACTGCTTTCAATGCAACAGTTCTCCATTGGAGAAATGGGGACCAGCTCAAATCCAAATATGACAATATCAAAACTAAAGCTAGAAGGTTGTAGCTGCTTAACGCGGTCATATTGACTGGTGGTGGGGCTCCAATGAAATTGAGAGAGCAAATTTTCAAACAGTTGAGACCAACTATTACGAACCCACTTGCCGAAGCGAAAGAGATGTATTATAAAAAAACAGCTCTAGTAGAAGCTCAGATAGTGGCTATCAAGGAAGAGAATAGAAGAAAAGAAGAGGAGCATTCAAAGCTTAAAATATTAGATTTGCAAATTATGGAGATGAAGAGCAAATCAAATAATAATAATTAAATCTTTTTTATTTTGAATGCACTTTCTGGAAAAAGCGGTATTAGAATTCTATCAGCATTGCTGCAGACTATGAAGTCCCCTCAAATTTGAATTAAAAACAGAAATTTCAATAACACATAATATTTTTATTTCTTTATTCTCACTTGAAACTTTTTCAGATGTTACCTAAAGTAAAACAATGAATCAGAAATACAAACATAGAAGCCTATCTAAATACATACCTTGTAAAATCTTATAGAAATTATATGAAATCTTGTCATGTTGAAGATATAAATTGAATATGAAGAATAGTTCCACAAGTGACAAGCAAATTTATTTTAATTATCACACAAATATAAATTTTAAATTAGCAAACTGTTTATTAATAATAGACTCTCGCTTGACGAGCTACATTAACATTAGTTGAATTTGTTTGAAAGTCCTCTTCCTCCTGCAATCATTCATTTGGAAATATTTCGTTCCTATCTGCATATTGTGCAAAACAGCGGTAGCAACAATAATTGCCCTTATGGTCGTTAACTTAATCAATCATTCCTTTAGAAAGTATAGAAAAATGACGTTTCCAAATTCCATACTTTCTCTCCACCACATTTCTAGTTCGTATAATTGACTGCTTATATAAATTTTCAGCTGCAGTTATAGCTTCCGGTAACTTTGTCATAAGATAAGTCTGCAAACTATAACAACTATCACCAAGTAACAAATACCGTCCAAATTTACCACTCTCAACTTGTCTCATCAAGACACTGTTATTAAAGATGGTTTGATCGTATATTTCCAGTTCCATAGAATCTCAATGTCAAAAGTAGTTGGTTCATCGGTTCAATACAGCTGCCTCTGAAAATTGTCAATTTAATGATTTGGTATACATAAAATTATATCAACAAAATAATAAATCGAAATTTGTTTACCTGTTAAATGGGAAGTACAATTGATCCGCAATTTTTTTAAGCAAAGATTAAACAGTTGGTTTTGTCAGGCAAAACCGATAGAAGAAATCTAGATCATCTAACGTGGAAAAATGTCTCTCCTGTAAATTTTTGGTCTTCTCACAATTATTTCTTCATCATTTGATGAAGAAGTAGAACTAAAATCAGCATTCAACATTTGGTGCAACATATTTCGTAGTACGCTAAAATTAAACAAAATGGGTAAATGTGACAGAACAAGGTTATGTCCACTGTTTTCGTGTTTATCGAGCACCTGCGCAGTGTCGAGCTTCTCGTTAAAGGATCCTTTTCCAGCCGTAAAGGGCCGATTTTCTCACTTTAAGATAAAGGACGCTTTTAAGTTCCCTTTAACCCCAAAATTTGTTTATGAAACCGGCCGTTAGACGTCGATCTTGAACTTCATTTGTGCCCTCCGACGTCCGGTGCCTACTCTTCTTCGATTTTGGGCATTATCAAACCACGCTTGACATCTCATAACAATAATGGGATTTCTGTTAGTACGGTTAGCGATTTCTCGAAATGACAACCCCGCCTTTCTTAGACCAATAATTCGACCTCTTTCAAATTCACTTAGCTAGCGATAAATTTCTGCGTACACGTGGTCTAGGCATTTTAACAACAACTAGATATCGACTTTGGATCTCCTCGAACAGTTGGTTTGTTGTAAAATTTAAAAAATTTGCAAAAACCGACTACATATTTAAGTAACAAAAAATGTTTACATGAAAAGACCTTCACGATTTTTTCTCAAAATTTTAATCATTTACTCCTTGCTATACTATCCATGTTTTACCAAAAAATTTTTTAAATTTAAACAGCTCCTTCTGGGTGTTGCAGTTTCTTTGTCAGTTAGTATACATAATATATATTGAATACGTGTTCAATTGAATCAGTGTTTAGGAAATCCATATGGAATAATATTAAATAAGGTTATTCTGAATTTCATAGTTTTTTTTTGTATTGTTGTATTAAACAACAATAAAAATTTGTGAAAATCAGAATAACCTTATTTAATATTATTTTATAACACAGAGTACCGGAACATGCAAAGAATAATTCGACAAAAGATGAGATGTACAAAACAAGAATGGGTGGAAAACCAATGTTCAGAAGTTGAAGTACTTGAGAAGAAATATGAAACCTTCAACATGCACAAAAAGATAAAGGAGATATCGAGTCTATATAATTTCATTCCACGTGGAAAATTACAGGATACCCGAGGCAACATCGTAATAGATCGCTTAGGAAAATAAAAATCTGGAAAGAATACATTAACCAGTTGTTCGAGGACCCAAAGAGAACAGCAAGTCCTCCCACTTACCAAATATCAGAGTTGTTACTCATTACTGTTGATGAAGTTACCCGAACTATAGCAGGACTGAAAATGGTAAAGTACCAGGGCCAGATAACATCCGAACTGTATTCCTGAAACTATTGGATGTAGAGGATATCAGATGGCTTACAGATATTTTCAATGAAATATACTCCACGGAAATCATACCTGATGCCTGGCTCAGAAGTACATTTATAACGCTACCAAAAAAAAACAAACGCAAACCAAAGACTTTTGGCGATGTGTTTATAAGATTTGCGAGATAAGTTCTACCCAGTTTGGGTTTAGAAAGGCCCTGGGTACTAGGGAGTCACTTTTTAGTGTTCCAGAGTTATTTCAGATAGATCGAGATGTAAATAATGATGTTTTTACATGCTTCATCGATTATCAAAAAGCCTTTGATAAAGTTCAACATAATAAAATGATGGAAGTTCTCGAATCAGCCAGGCTAGAAAATCAAGATCTTTATTGGAATCAGACCTCATCGATCAGAGTAGAAGGAGAGAAATCCGATGAAGTTTTAATAAAAAGAGGCGTCCGACAGGGGTGTGTTCTTTCGCCGTTGTTATTCAACGTATATTCAAAATATATTTTTCAAGAAGCTCTGGAAAATTCCCTTGAGGGTTTAAGTATCAATGGCGAATGCATTAGTAATATAAGATATGCCGGTGATACGGTTGTTATCTCCAGTGATCTGGAAGGACTTCAAAGATTGGTGAATATGGTGATAGAGGTGAGTGAAATATGTGGTCTGAAGGTGAATACAAAGAGACCAAATTCATGATAATTTCTAGAAGTAAACATATGGACTGCCAACTACTGATACATGGCGGATCCATCCAAAGAGTTGGTGGTTATATCTGTTTGGGAACAAATGTAAATGAAGAATGGGACCATTCGGTTGAGATAGGATGCCGAATTTAAAAGGCTCGCTCCATATTTCTTGAAATGTCAAAACTGTTCAAAGGTAGAGACCTGTCCTTGACCGCCAAAGCAAGAGTATTAAGATGCTATGTGTTTTCAACTGCATGGTGTGGAGTTCTGGACCTTATCTGAAAGATCCTGAAAAAATTGAAAGGATCTGAATTCTGGCTCTACCGTCGAATTTTGAAGATTTAATGGGTGGATCATATTACCAAAGAGGAGGTGATCCAGGGAAGAAGAAGAAATCCTATATTGGGTAAAAAAACGTGAACTTGAATACCTTTGCCACATCATGAGGAATCCCGAAAGATACAGGCTTTAGCAGCTTATACTCCAGAGCAAAAGAAGTGTGGGAAGACGAAGGATCTCATGGTTGAAAAATATCCGAATGTGGTTCATCCACACACATCCACTGTTGGTTTATTCCGTATAGCTATTATGCCCGCCAACATCCGTAACTGTTAGGCACCAACAGAAGAAGAAGAAGAAGTCTTTTGTTTATAGCTTGACGCGTGAGCGCTACCCTGGTTTCCTAGCGCGGCCTGGATCTTACGGTACTAACGGGTGTGGCAATCCCTCATAACCCTAGCTCGTTTCAGCAAGGCCTGGGTTTCCAAGGTCCTAAATTTGCAAGGGAATGCGTTCCCGAAGCAAGTCTTAGCAATGACGCGATTATTGCTACAACGGGAGGGCGGATGTCCACAGGAGTAATACTGACCGCTCTACTAGAGGAGTGGTTGAAAGCCTGCATGCTGGGTAGAGGGGTTCTGTCCCTTCGACGCGTGAGTTGCATTTTCCAATTTGGGAGCTAACCTGCATAGTTAGAAGAGGTTTGGATAGTGCTTCGTCCTATGCCAGTGGGGGCCTAAGTCTTGGAAGCTGAAGCCAAACTGGAAGTTGCGAATCTATCGTGGCGCGCTGATTCGGCGAATCCTAATCCTGCTCCCATGGGGGCTGTGATCTTAGGCCTGAGGGCAGGTAGGTCACATTAAGCAGCCTTACTTCCTTTCTTATAGCTTGACGCGCTGGGGGCGCTTGTCTTGACTAAGATCATAGTTTCATCCCGGTGAAATGGAGGATTAAGTCTTGACGCATAAAGAAATGTCACTCGCGGCAGTTACTGGACCCGCGTGGTGGAAGTTCGATCGAATTGGGCCCTACTTTCACCGTTAAGGTGAAATGGAGGGTCGAGCCGCTTCGTTCAACTAAGTGACAAGGGTGTTTGTCGCAGCACAGGACTTCACCCTTAAAACTACCGTACTCTACCCTATTGCAGTAAATCTCCGGATTTTTCTGTCCAATGGCCGAGTGCGTTATGTAGCATACTGCGTTACCTCGGGAGGATGAAGGCCCTCCGGAAGTATTCGTACGACTTGGCCACTCAATTGGTGTTAGACTCGAATTGGTTGAAAGTCCGTATGCTGGACTAGAACGGGTATTTCATCTATCTGTTCGCAAAAACTCATGTTCAGGATATCTCGAGAAGTGCTTCAGGTTTAGCAGGACTTGACAGTTCGATCGGCCTCGTCCAGAACCAGGATCAATTGCGAGACGTTTCTGGGGTTTGTGGATCTCGACGATAAGGCCAGACCGTTGGTGCTGGAAGCCAGGATCAATTGAAAGACTTCACAAGCCTCGTACCAGGATCAATTGAGGCATTAAATCTTGAGATTATCTTGGTTCATGTGACTGCGTTCGGGTGGGTGGATAAGAAGCCTCTTCGGCGAGTCAGTTGCGTCACAAAACAACTCTGATACTGATACTGCAGAGTCAGTAGAGGTCGGTTGCTGCTTCGCTGTTACCAGTCACTGCGTAGGTTCTCGGACTGAAGCCGAAACTGGAAGTTTGGTGGGTTGAACTCTTCGCTAATGCGCGATGATAAGGCGTAATCCTTATCACACTTTCTGCTTCCTGGGCAGAGTCTAGACTGCTGAGTAGTCACCTAGTGAAAGAGTCATGCCAGTAGAATTTACGATGTTTATAGCCGATCAATAATGCAAATTTTAAATGGTCTACCTCGCATAAGATATATTGTCAATTATTATAGTTCCGCGCTACTATCGAGCAATTTGTTCTCTTTCGATTACCGTTTCATGATTGCGGGTTTTTAAGTTTGTTACATGTAATTTTTAACCAACATAGTATTTCAAATTAATCCTTGCTGCCAAGGTTCTGAAATATAATTTTAAAAGTTCAATTTTGAACCTACGACTCGTGTAATCGCCATTAGTTTTTTATCCCAAAACCTTGGCTAAATCTTTACGGTCACGAAGGAATTATTCACAAAATAATCCGTGATTCAAGTCTTCACGAAATTATTTATTGTTCCCAAATATACGTGTTTTTACGACGCCCATTATGAACGCTACGCGGCAAGTACATATATTCGAAAAAAAGATTGCAAGCGGTTTATTGCAGAGGTAAATACAATTTGCAAATAATCAGTGTCGTAAAAATTGAAAATTTGGCTTGTTTAATTGCGGGGAAGGCATCTAGAAAAAATTACGAGTCATATTTCCATCGTGAGTGAATAATACTCGGGCGTGGTTTCAACTGTTCTTATCTATTGATTTCTTCTGATATCCCAGTTTGGTTCAGAAGGTCAGGTCAGCGTATCGTAACGAGAGACGATTCTGACTGACAATTGTTTTTTGAGTCTTATAAGAAAACCACGCTGATTCTGAAAATACCTCGTATACACTGCTCAAAAATTCAAGTGGATAATTTGCGTACATACATGATGACCAAGGGGTGCGTAAATGGTCCATAACTTCGTTTCTATTCAAGCTATCGACTTGATTGTTTTTCCAAACGATAGTTGGTGCAATCCGCACATCCTGAAAATATTTTCATTCACATACAGGATGTCCGAAAATGAAATACATACATAGGTTCGGTTTTTTTTAATGGAAACCCCCTATTTTTCATACATCTTTGGATTTGTCACTTAATTGTCGATAAAATGCACCCAGGTTCTATTGACTTATCTGCATTAGTTTTTGACCTATGGCAATTTATGTGTCGAAATAGCGTCGTGCGTAGAGTCACATAAAAAGTCATAACTTCGGAACCGTTCAACATCATTCAATCATCTTTTTTCCAGTCGATTCTTTAAGCTTCTGCGCATATTTTGAAATGGGCAAGAATTCGATGTATGTGTTCTATCGCCTACTACATTGGTTTATAAATGACAAATTACAAATTGAATTAATTCGATTATTTCAAATGCAACACCCTGTATTTTATTGCACCCTTGTATGACATTTCGTAGGAGATTTTTGTCGATATAAGGTTTGTGGGGTCTTCTTTGTGGAATTTGTGAAGTAAATTTCAAAAGAAGAATTGGGGATTGTTTTAGTAGAATCTAGTAGAACGTTGTCGTAAAATCGAAAACATCTATACAAAATAATTGAAAAAAATGTTTTAGAAATTGTAATAACAGTGTTTGAAGAATAGTGGTAATAGAAACAGGAGAATAGCAAGAAGCAAACAATTATAGTAACAAGAATAAGAACAAGAATATGAAGCGGTGAATAACAGAAAACCATGTAAAAAAAAAACTGTTGAGAAAAGCCTTCTTATAAATGCTCAAACAGGTCACCAATCTTGTGAACATGTGTTGCATCTTGGGCGTCCATTTCAAGGCCTTTTGGTCACGTTTTCCATTTCTCAATTATGATGGGTGATCCTCAAAATCACACTTTCACTAATCAGAAGGAAATCTGATATCTGACCTGTTTGAGTATTTATAAGAAGGTTTTCCTCAACATTTTTTTACATGGTTTTCTGTTACCGCTTACACTCCCACGAGTATTCAGAACTTCCGCTGATACGATTGCGATTCCACGCTTTAATAACTATACTTTGCGAAAACCGAAGACGGTCAGCAACTTCTTGTTGAGTTAAACCTTCGTTTAACCAACACACAAATTGTTCAAGTTCGACGGCGTTTAACTCGTGACAATTAATCCACAACTGATACTACAGTAATTGTAATTTTTTTGTAATCAAGCTATTCAGTGTCATGAGGAGCATATCCACATGGTATGTACAGCATTCCTGAACATTTTATTCAAGTGCAACAAGCCAGTTTTCTCTCGAATATCCACTTCGATTTTTGAGCAGTGTGAATACTCAAATTAGTTCTTTTTGTGTTTTTCACAGAAAAGACGACGAAAACGATCAAGAAAGAATGATAGAAGAATTTTTTTTTCATTATAAAGGTTTTTCATTAGGCGCTTCCTATATTTAAATTAAAACAAAACAGAGTATGTGTGATCTATCATCGAAATTTTCATGCCATTATGTATTGAATATAACATCTTGCAAATGTCCGTCGCGACTTCGTTGATTGGCGTGTATTTAAAATGTCAAATTTTCCCCTGGCGCATAAATCAGACTGAATCTGGCTAGTTTTTTAAGTGAGATTTGTGTTGTTCATTTCCTATCCAGAAGATGGCTCATTGTTCAGTTGCGATCCATACTCGCTCAACATCTAGGATATTAATAATGATACCGTTCTGTAAAATCTGATTGAGAATATTGTGCTGCGTTCAGATATCGTACCGCTTATTGTAAACATGTATGTGATCTATTCGTGTACGAGAGATTGATTCGTAATTTGTACGTATCATGTTGAAGGTTCCGAATCACGGCTACAACTGAAATTGTATATTCTCTGCTCCACAGTGCTATCTGTCATGGGCACCTCTCAAAACTTATCATTTGAATGGATAAACTAAGAAGTACGAAGTGATCAAATCACAACCTTTCTCACAACGAGAATTTCAAACACATTTGATTAGATTTTGGACGTAAATATTGGGTGAAACCGGTTGGGAACGTGAATTGATCAACATATTATATATAATGTGTGCCGATGGCTCAGTGGTGAGAGCACAGCTCGTAAGCGAAAGGTCGCAGGTTCAAGTCCTGTTCACACTGGAATTTTTTTCAATTGGACGGGTTTCCGCCACCATTTGTTGGGTAGAAAATTAACAGTGCTGTGACCTAAAGTGACGTTAGATCGCAGTAACAAAGCCTAACCAGAACACAACTGAACTCCTAACTCGCACAAGCTGAAAAAGCTTCTGAGGGAATTTCACGGAAGATCTAGGAGTATCAGGGAAAAAAAAATGAACATACTACATATGGCCACGGCACTTTATTCCAACATTTTAAGAGTTTTGAGATAGCCAAATGTGCATATCAATCTAAGAGTTCCTCTTATTTTCCTCATCGAACGTAACGTGATAACATGCCAACTCACATCTCTTCAGTTTCCCCATACCGCAATCGTGAAAGTACGAAACGCTTAGAAGCCAAGCCAGTTTCACAAGTGGCAAATCATGTAGGACGATGACCTCAACGTTTGATCTACATATCCGCAATATGTTCCTCGATTAAAATTTAAACTTTGTGTAATTCAACCGAAAATCGAACGGAAACGAACAAAATATCCTTAGAAACATTTTTCTTCGCTGTGAAAACGTAGTCAAGACTAAAAATTAGATAATAAATATTCATCCTTAACAGTGGCGTCATTTCTTATCATTGTATAACTTATTTAATTAGGTAACTTCCTTGAGCGGCAGGAACCTTACAATTTTATTTGAGCACCGATCAGATTTTGATTTGCGGCTATGATCAAGACCGTCATATGTTACATTATAAAAGTGTTGCATATGAAAATGTACGTTAAGAATGTTGTGTCCCGTTTGATATCAGCTTGAAGATCAAAGTTCATTCTTTATCTCGTGTATACGGGATCCAATTGAGCCATTGAGAATTTTCTTTAGCACTCGATCTATGTAGGAAATAGTCAATTATATATGCGGGCACTGTTTCGATTTCCGAGGTTCAAATATTGGATAGAATAGTCCGTTACTTTGTGGTAGTTCATTTTAAAAACGAAATAAATAAGAAATTATTTTGTTGTCTATTACCTTTTTATTATTGAGTATATAACGACCTCAGTTTCAGTCTTAACACATTTTCAAACTAGTATATAAAAAGCTGTGTTTTAAGGGTTTTTATATTCAAGGAAGTCGGTTTGTATCGAACTTCGAGAAGTGGAGGATCCCACAGGACCATCTGCTTGTTTAATAGTTTTACTGCTGGATTATGGTGATTTTTATGATATTGAAATCCATAAAGATCAGTCACCAATATGTTATATTAAATATCAATAATCTCCTTGCAAAACTATCCTCTAAATTAAACACAATTTTTAAAGAACCTACAAATTTAAACTAGTCTTATTCAATAAACAACTCAGTTGATGTCACAAAAAACTTAAAAAATTTAGCACTCCATCTAACACTGTTCTAGTACCATTTGAAGTCCTTAATGAAATTTGGGCCATCATTTTAAAGTAGTGGTTATTCAGAGTCTGTCTTTCGTGTTTTGACAAAGAATTAGTTTTAATATTGGACGTTAACAAAATGGGTCGATTCACGCTTGCACTGGGAATTATTAAAAACTTTCCAAAACGGTGAAACTTCTATCAAAAAGAAATTTACGTGGAAAATTCAATAGAAATGAAATGCCTTCACGGCAATTTGTGAAGCGAGTTCGTGAGACTGGATGGTTATTTGATAAACCAACTCGTTCATGTTCTCATCGAGTGAGCACATCTGAAAACATTGCTGCTGTATGTAGTCCAGAATTTGGCTGAACATTCATCAACATCAACTCTTCGGTATGTTCAAGAACTGAACATTTCTCGCATGTATCTGAAGAGACTTTTTTATCTCTAGCGAATTCATAACCTATTTTTGATGTTGAAGATAAAAACAACCTGCTCAACATAGAAAAGATACCTCTGATTGAGCGAAAATCTTCTTCTGAACAAGTCAGAATAAATAATCTGTACCCGAACCAAGACATCCTGGTTTAATAGAGGTCTATAAAATTACGATAAAACAACAGTAGCACTGTTGAACGAACAGACTCAAATATATAAAAACCTTTGAAATACAGCTTGTTCACATCAGCTTGAAAATGTAGTAAGACTACTAAATTCGGGTCACTGTACCTCAATAAAATTTTTCAGGATTCTTTTTGAACGTTAGGATAGCTTTCAGATAGCACAGAAAAGTTGTTGAATGGTCCTCAACCTCTTGAAAATTAGACTCTGCTTCGCACACATAAGCAAGCAGATTGGTAGCCATATTTTTTTTAATTATAATGAAATTTAGTTTTTTATGTAGATACTCTGATATATCGTTCAGCCAAATGAACCACTCATTTCACAAGGTCAATTATTGCGCTAATATCTATATTGGAAAGTATATTGATCGTCCTAGTTGTCTATTGAATTAATATTGATATGCAATATTATAAAATTGATAATATCGATCGTATTGGGCTCATATAATTCATAAGAAAAGTATAATAAGGTGATTCGTAAACAGATAATAACTTGATTGATGTTGATCGAGATATAATTTGTTTTAGCGCTACATATATTTAGTCAATGATATTGATTTTATGATATTGACGGTGCAAGGTTCAGCTTACACTCTAGATATTACCGCTTCGTTATCGTTATTGATAGAATACCTCGTACACATTCAATATTATTGAAACAATATAATGAATAGAACAACAATACATTGCATTTTTTGTTAGGTTTTTAAGACATATTGAAACAATATCATCATTACCTAGAAAATATTGCTTCAACCTTATTCGCAAATACTCGTTCATATTGTCAATATTATAAAATGGCGATTTATATATTGTTTCAGTATCCCAGTGAGACACCATCAATATATTCACCAATATTGATATTGTCATAATAATATTAACCGTGTAAAAGAGCTCAGAAGAAGTAGGAGAATTACTGTCTTTTCTTCAATTTTCTTCTTCTTCAATTAATATTAAGAAATGAAATAATTTTCAAATGAATTAAGGAAATGGACAGACATTCATTCCGAAATATGATAATTAGAGCGATCTTGCATCTGTGTTACACTTCAAAACTCAAATACAGCCGAATAGGTTGTGTTGATCGCCCGGAATAAGCAGCAGACCTGCATTTTGCAAAACTTTTTGGCTTATCTCCAATGCAATGTTGTAATGCCGTCAAGTAATCGGGAATACAGTTCAATTCTTGACTTAGTTTGATGTGGTATGTTGCGTATGTGTGCTCACATGCATTAGATGGCGCTGTTGTTTGGTAAAACATTAGTGTCCCTATGCAGGGTGAGTATAGGTGAGTGGCTGTGTTTCATTCGTCAGCATTACAGATAAGATAAGCCAAAAATCTTGAAAACATGCATTTCTGCTTCTTAGGCCCGGAGATCAACAAAACCTATTTGAGTTTCGAACTGTAATCCAGATGCTGATGTCATGAAAATAGACAACTGTTTCTGTCGTTTTGAATGTTACGTCAAACGTTTTACGTGGCTCTAAAGAAAGTTGTCAGTGTAAACTTAGGGATATCACAACATTCCGAAGGTATATTGTGCGAACAACATAGTATCAGGTGTTGGCACAATGTCTGGGTATCCTAATTGTGTTGTGTTGTGTTGAGCAGCACGAGGGGGGTTTAAACCCCACTGACTCAATGACCAGGGCCCTCATTAGTGAAGATTCTATCGCCCGACAAAGCACCTTAGGCCCCGTCCAACTGGGGTACGTATCACACTCCCATAAGACACCCGTTCATTTTCTTCACTTCACCAAACGAAAACCGTTCATTTCAAGGCCTACGCGAGAGAATTCTCGAGAGGCCTCGAATGACACACGACATTTCACGCCTTGCCATCGTGATCCGATTCAATTTATATTCTGTGGTCCTTAATTATTTTTATGGCGGGGATTGTATTCGTATATGTTCAGTGACATTAGAAGTGTTAAACCACTATGATCAATAAATTTTATTTACATGTAATCCGAATAAAATAATATGTTGTGCCACCCTGTAGTATACAGGGCATGTACACGTCTAGGCATAGACAAGAATTATTCTTTATTGATACTTCTAATGTAACTGAGTATATTGACCGAAAATTTGACTGCAGAAAGATCTTATGGTCTATGATGACTCTACAGTTCGCAATACGTTGCATGCAATAATAATAATATTGCTCTGTCTGCGAAGATTGGACCTTTTGCTTGTGCTTGGAGATGCTGATATCAAGGTGTGCCATCTAGAATTTACATTTTGAAATAGTGGTTATTTCGAGTCATCTGTTCTGGCATTCGTGTTTTGACAGAGAGTTTGTTTAATTCTTGACATTAACGAAATGGGATGATTTACGCTTGAACAAAACTGAGAAGTATTAAAAACTTATTTCCAAAGTGGTGAATCTTCTATCCAAACTGTTACAAATTCACGTGGAAAATTCAGTAGAATTGAAGTGATCCACGGCATTTTGTCGATCAATTTGTACGTGACAAGTGGTTTTATTTAAAAAAAAAATAACCCGTTCACGTTCTCGTCCAATGAGAACACCTGAAAACATTGGTGCTGAAGCCCAGAATGTAACTGAACATCTATCAACATCAACTGGTCATCGTGCTCAAGAATTGAATATTTTCGTAGTCTCCATTGACATAGGGCCTGAAGAACTATGGAGAAATAGCATTATGAATGAAAAACATGAACCTAGAGCTCAGCTAGACTTTCCGCAAGAGGTCCTCTATAGCCACCATCGTGGACACACGGATTGAAGTGTTCTGTGCTGAAAAAGAAGAGTTTCGACCATAGACTGTATTCATAGTCTACTTGTTATGTTATGAAATTTTCTACAGTCACGTCTAACGGTTATTTTAGATTCAAGTGAATAAAAAATATTTTTTAAATCCTCAGATTTACGAGGTTTGACAGGATTCTGGCAACATGTTATAAATCAATCAAGTTCTGGTTGAATTAATTTATACTACTTGTTGCAAGTTAAGTTTTAGTAAGTAAAATGTTAGGCAATTTCAGCAAACTGTATAAAATAATATGAGTGCGCAGTTACGAAAATATTCACAATTACAATTGCATGCAATAAAAATAGTGAACTGTTGAGCCACACCAGTCTGAAGAAATATTCAATCCCTGATCATTGAATATTATTTTGAATTGTGTACTTTCTCTTCAAGGATTGACATATTTCAGTTGTTGGTACGTAAAACTTAATAATTGAAACAGGGCTTTAAAAATTACTATATTTTACTAGCAGAATCGAAAGTTTACTTTTTATTTACAACTGAATTGAAAGTTCATATTTTGTGTTATTGCACTTTCGAACTTCATCTTTAGGCAACTGGAAACTTTACAATGGGTGCAAAGTATCATATAAAAACAATAGATGCTGACAATCAGTCATGATAGAAAAGAAAATCAAGTAACAATCTCGAATAGCTTTAAACTAAAAATACTCGAAATAAATCAAAACTTTACGGTACAAGGGGGTTCAATGTATTCTCGGCATGAAAGAAAACTTCTATATTTCAGTGTATTCTCCTAGGATTTCAATACATTTGTTAAATCGAGAAATAAGCTTCTCTAAACCTTTGTGAAAATATTCTTCCGGCTTCTCCTCAAAGTAGGTATTAATTATAACCTTCAGTTGTTCATAATCAGAAAAGCGCTTTCCACGAAGATATTTTTTCATATTTGAGAATAGTTAGTAGTCACTGGGGGTCAAGTCTGGACTGTACGGAGGATGAGTAATATCTTCGAAGCCTTCTTCACGCAGGCCTTGTGAACCGGCGCGTTTGCGTTAAGCAGCAACACCCCCGCAGTGAGTTTTCCTAGCCTTTTCCCTTTAATTGCTTCTCTTAAATTATGCAAAGTGTTGCGTATGATGCTGCTGTGATGCTTTCACCCTTTTTAGTGCATTCTATCAATCAAGACCGTAGCTCTTATTTTTCCAGAGGATGGGGTCACTTGAAACTTGTTTGGGGGCTGTGCACCCTTTTCAATCCACTGCATGAACTCCTGTTTACTTTCAGGGTCATAGTTAAGAACCTACGTCTCATCTCCAGTGTCGGTTGAAAATAGTCGATTGGTCTTTTCCACAGAGCTTTAAAACTCCTTATTAATGAAACCTCTTATTGGAAAACTCTTCATTTTTTCACTACTGTACTGACATTTGGTGAATTTTATATTCTTGTTTTACCACCCATAATAAAATTTCCAGATGTCTAATGACGAACGTCAGTTGGAAACTACAGTAACAAAATGTGAATTGAATCACAAATGACTCCATACAAAAATGCAAACTTCTCAATTCTGGTAAAACACAGCAAGTTCAAAAGCTTGTTTTAATTATGGTCTTGGAACGTTTATAACTAGGCTCTCAGAAAAAAAGTTGCACTGTCCCTGCAATATAGATTTCATGTTCGATTAATGATGTATTTCGCAAATTGTACCGTGTCCTCGGTATTAGTTAATGTGCTGCGAAAACCATAGAATATATTACTTGTTATCGAAGACAGAGTCACGATATAAGGCCGATAATGTTATACTAACATCATTAACCGATATACATTCCCATTCGCTAAAAAATTACAGTGAAAATGGGGCCACCAACATGTTCAAAATATAAACATCATTTCTCTATAAATTGCGCTATTTTTCGATTTCTGAAGTCGATAAATCATTTGCAGATGTCTTGTTAGCTTGCGTGTAAATTTAATGGTGCCAATGAATGGGGTTTCACTTTGGGGGATTTCTATTTATGGTCAATACTGCTTTGCATGGCTTCTTGGAAGAGCGTCTAGCGTATTTTCTAATACACAATCCTATGCGATTACATCACTTTAAATCTTGGCACGATACGATTTGAAAACTGATTTTTGAAATAATTATTACCTAATGGATGGCTGAAATTCACAGTCTACCTATTTTATTTATTTCTGCAGGTAATTAGAATAATTTTCGGAATATGGGCTTCACTATGCATTTACAAGAGGAGATATTAAGCCAGTCGCCCAGCACAAGAATAACTTCATTCTACGTTATAAATGGTGACTAATATTCTGGACGGCTGTTTGAATCTTCTCCCACGAATATGAAATTAATTCTGATAAAATAAAATAAATTCCACAGGCATAAATTGAATTCCGATAAAATAAATTCTAAAATTCATAGGAAAACCACTGGCTTCGGAACAGAAGCTCCCAAATTCAATGTATTGAGGGTTCAAATAATCCACCTTGTTGAGCTAATCAATGGCCAAATTTATTATACAGATATGATCCCATATCGCTCAGTAGATTTGGCTCAATGTTGCAACAAATTTAAATTATTTCAAACCTTAATTCATCAAGATTTGGAGCTCTGTCAAAGTCATGTCCATTGAAAGATGCTTTCAGATATCCACATAGGAAAAAAAACATTCGGGAATAAATCTGATGATCTTGGGGGCCACGAAATTGTACCATTCATAGATTTTAATTGATCAGGAAACTTGTTTTTGGGAAATTATTTCACTTCTCGTGATTTATGACTTGGGCAATCTTCCTGTTGAAACAGAATGTCCTCAAAATTGATAGTAATCGTAAAAAAAAAGAACCACTGATCTTCTTCAAGTTCATCTCTGTGACGAAGGTTGCTAATCATAATTGCTATCTTTACTTCAGACATTGCTGCTTTAAAAAGTTGGTTAGAAGTGCGTCCTAACCACTTTCTCAGGTTTCGCAACCATGATATTATTCTTCTACCTATACTACGTTTTCCTTGGATTTTGCCCTGTATTATGAGCTGGAAAAGATCATATTTCTTGCCTCTCATTGATGTGACCCAGATATTCCAATTTTCGTCCTTTGATCGTGTTAACAAGCTCTCCCTCCCTGCCTACAGGTCTCAGAACCTCCAAATTTTTTATTTTCTCCGCCCATGACATTCTGATGATCCTTCTGAATACCCACATTTCAAACGCTAATCTTTTTAAGAAATGCAGTTTCTACTTCAGTCCGAAAACCTACCTTCCTACCTAAGATTGATGCCACAATTGATCCTGGTACGAGCACCGTTAATCCAGCCTGTACGTCAAGACCCATGAACCCTTGTGAAGTCCTTCAATTGATCCTGGTTTTAAGCACCAACGGTCTAAGCCATATCGTTGAGATCCACAAACCCCAGAAACGTCTCGCAATCGATCCTGGTTCAGGACGAGGCAGGTCGAACCGTCAAGTTCCGCTAAACCCTGAAGCATTTCTCGAGATATCCTGAACATGAGTTTCTGCGAACAGATAGATTGAATACTCTTCTAGTCCAGTATGCGGACTTTCAACCACTGCCCCCTCGAGTCCAACAATAGTTGGGTGGCCAGGTCGTACGAATACTTCCCGAGGGCCTCCGCCCCCTCGAGGTAACGCAGTATGCTACATAACGCACTCGGCCATTGGATAGAAAAATCCGGAGATTTACTGCAATAGGGTAGAGTACGTTAGTTTTAAGGGAGAGGCCCTGTGCTGCTACAGATTCCCTTGTCTCTGAGTTGGACAACTCAGCCCTCCATTTTACCTTTACGTCCCCACTTTGGGCAGTCGGAAAGAGTAGGGAAAGATTCAAAGAGCAGTCCAGTTGAATATTTGTTATCATTTATAACACATAATGAAGTTATTCTTGTGTCGAACGACTGGAACAATACCTTTCCTTGTTAATGCATTATAAATCCTATACTCCGGGAATTATTTTCGTCACGTATTATAGTCGGTCTACTATACTGTCCAGCATGAAATTATCTCATCTTTCTATCGTTTTTCCGGCTCTAACTTAGTTTAGCATCCGTATTCGATGATTTTATCGTAATTGCATGAATAAAAAATACACAAAATAATTTTTTTGTCTTCTAATTATACGATCATTCTACTTCTGACTGCTGAATTTCAAATCGATCGAATTTGCAGTTTCAATAATTGGGGGTACAGATTGTTGTTGGATTGAACCTGATTTATATGCTGCGTACGTGTATTCGCGTGCATTAGATGGCGTTGTTGTTTAGAAAAACAGAAGGGTCGCTAAGCGGGGCAACTATAGGAGCCTGACTGCGTTGCATGCGTTGGCATTAGAGCATTGCACTGATGAGTGGCCAAAAAGCTATGCAACATGCATGTCTGCTTCTTGTACTCAGCGAACAGATGCAAGTTGCAGCGCCTCGATTCGAAAATTTTTCATTTACCGTGTTCAAAATCATCGCATAAAGTTAGCAAACTATGTTACAACCAATAAAATCTGAAAAAACAACATGAAAATTACAGGATGATCATAATTTTATGCTCGGCAGTATATTTAAAAGGTTTTAATTAATTTTTATAATATGAACTTTATTAGAATGAATTCATAAACTTAATAAAAATCGTCCTTGCTAGTTGAACCAAAAAATAGCTACAAAGTGATTATAGGTTGAAGATTCTAAGAATATAGTTGTATTTTTGTGTATTTTGAATAACACCAATATTAACTGGAAGAGAAATTGAAAAAAGATTCTCAGAAAGGAGGAAATTTCCTAAAATAATGTAGACCTCCAGAACTAAAGCTCTATTCTTATGTTTTTCATATAATATAATGTTATAAATAGAACTCTCTAGGAAGTTGTCTTGTAATAAATTTTTGATAGTCTATAAAATATTAATTTGAATATCTGAAAAAACAATCTTACTATACAGGCTCTACAGGTCATGTTGTTAAAGCTGTCCCTATTGTTATTGAAAATCTTCATCCTGTGACGGTCCCTTTACTGTTAATCTTTATTATACATTCAATTTTGTATTCATTTTGTAATACAAGACTTTTAACGATGTGTGTATCAGTATAACCCATATTGATTTCATTTATTAGCCACGAATTTAATATGATTTTTTTGCGAGTTGGTACCAGGGCACTATAACTTCTGTTTGTGTTTTGAGAATTCAAATGGTTACATTAGTGTTGCTGATGGAGAATAAGTGCTCACAGTTAAAATCAGCGTCGAGATGGTGAAGCCCCACATTTATTTCCTTAGATTAATAGATGTGAAATAACGATTTTTCAAACAAAATTCAAGATTTCATGTAATTTTTATAAAACTGTTAATTTTGATTTTCCATGGTGGAGTTGTAACAAATCAGTATCTATAAAAAACGCATAACTCACTATGGTGAGTGTTAATTAAAAATAATGATACTTAATAGACTATTCATTATTCGACGCACTTCTTATCGTTGATATTCTTATCAATTTCATTCAGAACGGACTTCCCCCTATTCTATTTCATCCGCTATTCATTCCGTATGTGGAATTCACAAATTAACCCGCAAAATTTTTCTCTTTGAGCACTATATGCGTCAAGTCAATTGTGTAATTCAGTTTGAATTGGCTTAGGAACGTTGCATACTCGTAAATCCTCTCTGTTTATTTGTAGTGTTTACTCAGCAAACGTTTATTCAACAAATTAATCACTATGTAATTATTTTCTGAGAGCGTACTATTCATTGTAACGTATATCAATGGAAAATTGAACAATGTAAAGTGCTGGTGTTTTTTCCTCTAAATTACCCCCTCGGGCATCAAAAAGGATAAATGGATCATGCTGTGAATAGAATTAATAGTTCTGTGGCTTTTAGTCAATGTCGTATCTTTTACTGTGTACTTTGGATATTTCATCCTTGTAATTTGGAAAAATTCCTCGGTCTTCTCCTCAAAATAGGTATTAATTGTTACCTTGAGTTCTTCATCGCTTTTTACGAATATAATTTTTCACATTTGGGAATAGTAGTCACTGGGGGCCAAGTCTGAACTGTAATTTCTTCGAAGCCACATTCCTGCAAAGCAGGCTTTGCCACGTAGGCCTTGTGAACCGGTGCGTTGTCGTTTAGCAGCAACAAACCCGCTGTGAGTTTTGCTCGCCTTTTTTCTTTAATTGCTTCTCTTAAATTACACAAAGTGGTTGCGTATGATGCTGCTGTAATGTTTTCACCCTTTTTAGTGAATTCCATCAGTAAAATACCTTTAGAATCCCAAAAGACCGTAGTCATTATATTTCCTGCGGTTGGGGTGACTTTAAACTTCTTTTGGGAGCTGTGCACTCTTTTCAATCCACTGTATGAACTTGTGTTTACTCTAAGGGTGATGAACCTACGTCTCATATCCCCAGTAACCATAGTTCTTCTCCCTAGAGCTCTAAAAACTTCTCACAGCACTCGCCTCGCACTTGCTTCTAAGGTGCGGTGATCACTGACCTTTGAGAGGTTAAGATGGTCTTGAACTATAGCATGTATCCTTCTTGAACTATAGCATGTATCCGTGGTACCAACGGATAGGTTTATCATCTCTGGTAAAATTTTTATTTTTATTCTGGTATCTTCGGGTACCATCCTATCCATCTTTTTCCCATGTTCTTCAGCTAACGGGCCCGCCCGACCGAGGGTCGTCTTCAATACTTTATCTGCCTCTTTTGAATTCATTTGACCACTTTTGAACGGTGGGTAACGACGTGGCACACACACAGTCTTTCTAAATTTGAATATTAAAACAAATTGAAATATGTTTATCTTCTACAATTTTAATTTCAAAAAAATTTTTATTCAAAAAACTTTTAGAAATAAATTTATGTCTACACAAGCACCGCCTACATTTAATAGACGTATATAATCAAAACTCAATATATAATGTCAAATGGAATAAATATTGAGTTTTGATTATATACGTCTATTAAATGTAAGCGGTTTTTTGAATAAAAATTTTTTTGGAATTAAAATTGTAGAAGATAAACATATTTCAATTTGTTTTAATATTCAAATTTTGTTATATTTCTTCTATCAAGTAAAAGGCCTTTCTATTTTATTTGTCTTTCTAAATAGCAACCATCTCTTCATGAATGATGTTTTAACTTTTTCCCTGTTTAGCGAAGAACTTTATAACGGCGCGATGCTCAATTTTCTTCATCATTTGGCGTCAATCATTCTGGGCGTCCTTCCTTGAGAACTAAATTAGTAAATTAGTGAAATTTTATATTTATACCCTCAGATAGTATCATTAGTAAGTGAGATAATTAGATTTCTCACATTATTAGCAAATCGCCCCTTGTATTTCGTTATTCAAATGTAATAATTTGTTTTAAATGTCAGTTTCACCAGTCAGTTGTTATTAAAAATATTCGAGAAAAGATCTGAAGTCAAGAGCATTTGCATGCTTTATCATAACACTTACGACCCTCACGAAATATTGTGATTTTATTACATATTAATGTTAAGTTCAACCTCGATCGTTATGGGCAAAATCGGCACAATAGTCTCGCAGCTATACACGTTTGAACATTTTTCACATTTTTCCAAATATTTTCGAAACGGCAGATTCGATCTATCTAAACTTCGGCATTTAGAAGTAGAACAATAATGCGCATATTCCTGCTAAATTTCGTGAGAATCCTATGTTGAATTAAAAAAAATGAATAAATAATTGTGTGCAGATCAGAGTTGAGCGCTATCTTAAACACTATACCTTTCGAACGGAAACAGATGAAAAATTAAAACTTTGAGGGTATGTTTGGGACCTAAATAATTTGGTTGAGTTTGTTATTGCACAAAATCCATCCAATGGTTTCGCAGTTATTCACATTTGAAATTTTCTCTTATTTTTATTGATATTTTCCAAACTACAAATCCCATTGATCTGAAATTTGGGTTTTAGAAGAATAATGACAACGAACATGTTTCGGTAAAATTCCATGAGGATAGTAGGATAAGAAGTTTCAAAACAAAAAATTTTTGAGCAGAGCAGCGTTCACCGCTAAAGAAACCATAGAAACGGTCCTACGATCGACTTTAAATTTACCATTTATATGTAAAATAACCATACAAAAGCTGACTTCACGTTAGTGCTTTTTCACATTTTTTTTAAGTAACTTGAAATAATAAACTCGTTTATTTGAAATAAAAAACCATATAATAGAACTATTGATCGATGAAGTTTTCCAGAATTTATTACTGAAAACAAAATTTTCTTGAAATAATTCGAAAAATATAACCTAAACTTGTTTTCAGTAATTTTCTCCATTTTTACTTAGTTACCGGATTAAAACATCATAGTACAGAAATTGATTATAACTTTGAAGGGTTTTTTTTTATTTAACAAATATTTCAAATATGAATTACAAAATTTTTTTCTCCCAAATTTTTTTTTAAATCAAATTAAATTAAATGTCTTAGAAACACCGTTTCACTTTATGGACATATAGAATTATCAACTCATCTGTATAGAAATGGAATATTACGTTGATGGGGTTTTCAAGAAATATTCTAAATATTAATTAGAATTTTTTTTATAAATTAAATTAAATATCTTAGAAGCACTGTTTCACTTTATAGACATATAGAATCATCAATATGTGCGGCAGTCAACCGATACGGAATCAAAATAAAATATAAAATATTGATTAAATAGCAAAAATATCAACCGAGACAGTAGTTTAATTTTCGATTTTTTTAAGAAACAGCTGTCTGGGATGATACTTTTGCTAATCACGGTAAATATTTTACATTTTAAAATAATAAGACGAAGGTTTTACTTGATAGAAAGAATATTACAAAATTTGAACATCGAAACAGATTTAATCTGTTGTCTCTTGTAATTTTAATTTCAAAAAAGTTTTATTCAGAATTTTTTAGAATTAAATTAATTTCTTATAAGCACAGCTTTTATTTAATAGTCGTATAAAATCAAAACTCAATTTACAATATCAAATGGAATAAATACTCAACAAATATAAATTGTCAATTAAAATTAATAAATAACTATTTGAAAGAGACAAAATTTTGTTTCTGATCCTACATTTATGAAAACTAATTCCTTTCCATTGGCCGTTGAAGATCTTATCGGAATTTTAATTGTTTCTTGAAGATATAATACATGTTTTAAGAGATTTTTAGAGTAACTTATTTAAATATATTAAATATTTCAAATAAATAATATTTTCTGAGAAGTCCTTAAATTATGTTTTGTATTTTTGAAAAGGAAATAGTTTTCATAATTGTAAGATTTGAAACAAAATTTTGTCTCCTTTAGATATTTATTTATTAATTTTAATTGACAATTTATATTTGTTGGGTTATTTATTTCATTTGATGTATATTGAGTTTTGATTTTATACGTCTATTAATATAATATGTGCTTATAAGACATTAATTCAATAAAAAAAGTTTTTTTTTGAATAAAATATTTTTAAAATTAAAATTATAGGAGACTGATTAAATCTGTTTTGATATTCAAATTTCACATTTCTTTTGATTCTGTATTGGTTGACCGCCGCACATATGCGTTGATAATTCTACAGGTTTGGAAAATAACGTTTTATGGTTAGGATATTTATTCTATGCTTTAGAAAAAGAACTCCGACCGCCAAGTCGAACATTGGAATAATCGAAAGATATGTGCGTTGCGATAATGAATAATCCAGTGTATAACTCGAAAAGATTGCTATTCTCTCTCACACAGATGTGGGAAGTGGGAAGTTCGAAACCTTGTAATCGCGTAATCCTCAAATTCAGTTGTCGCATAGAACTCAAAAGTGCTAGTGTGTAGTACATAACGCTTGAAAATCAAAAACAATACGACACGACATTCCTATTTCAGTGCATATTGCATGTGAGGAATTTATTTACGACAATAAATGCTACAAAAATTAAAAAATCTAAAGGAAAATGAAAACGAATTAAAATACCCAGCGCAAGTCGAAGGCTTATAAATGGTGGTTTAGCAATGTTGCAATTTTTAAATGTTTGTAAACATCCACATTGCTCAAATTTTTAAATTTAATAACAAACCTAAAGGAATTGGCCGATCTTTAACTGCAACAATAAATAAATGTATTTTTTCTTCAACTGAGTGACCACCACAGTACCATTTTATAATTCGAATTTTTTCTCCTACCGTTATCGTTTCTATTTACGAAGAGTCTATTTGATTTTCAAATGTTATGGACTTACCCACCTGCACTTCTGAGTTCTATGCGCCAACTAGATATGTTCATCCGAAACGAAATGAGGTGACCAACTCCCTCCCCACAAGACATCTGTGTGAGAGAGAAGTTCATTCTTTTCGAGTTATACACCGAATTATTCTTTATCATAACGCCGATATCTTTCGATTATCCCAACGTTCGACTGGACGGTCGGAATTGTCTTTTTTATGCGATGAATATCCTAACCGTAAAACGCGATTTTCCAAACCTGTCTATAAGGTGAAACAAAGTTTTTAAGACATAAATTAATTTTTAAAAAATTTTAAGATATTTTTTAGATTAAATTTGTGGAGCTATCAAAACAAAATTCTAATTAATATTTAAAATCTTTACAGGTTTAGGTAATACGCTTGCAGTTTCGACTGCAGGTATCGGACGCCACTAAGTCATAATTTTTGAGTAGTCATGCAAGGCAGCTTCTTCTGAAATAAGAAAAATGTCTGCTTTTGGTTTTAGAAGTTGGTACTCCATTTTCAAGAAGTCATGAACGCACTAATATCCATCATCTACTAATATCGTTTATCAGTTGATCAATTACGATACAATTCAAATGCATTATCGGATATTTTCTTGTTCTCGCACAGTTTTCCGGAAAAGCATTTCGACCCAGAGGATTTCCTGCCATGGTCAGTAATTTATTTTATTTAATGGGTACAGTGAACTTGTAGTTGCTATTTTTTGTTTTTGAAACCTTACTGAAGCGCAAATAATGTTAGTAGTTGCTTTCACGCTTCATGTTGTTTTTTAAAGTTTTTTGATAATTTTATGTTTTTTGTTTTTCTTTAACGTACTCAGTCGACTAATACCGAATGAAGTTGACTGTTGTTGTGGACAAAATTCTGAAATGCTGGTAAGAACAACTGAACATTTTTTCGATATCCGATTTCAGGGAGGCCTTTTCAAGATTAGTTTTGTTTTTATAATTTGAGTTTTGTTTAATGGAAATTTATGGAGGTTCTTGAAAAGTGTCCAATGAAAAAGGATTTAGCTATCAGTTTGGATGACTCGCTGAGCTGTTTACCTTTTGTTTGATATGTTTTTTTCTCTTGATAAGAAGATTTTCTAATAGTTTTTTTACTATGTAGCTTTGTCGCTGGAGTTATACTGAGAGAGAGGATACCTGCTTTTGAACGGATGTTGTGGAGAGCTTGCAGGGGAAATGTGTTTCTTAGGCAAGCTGAAATTGAAACACCGCTGGAAGATCCATCAACAGTGAGTAAATGTCATTATCTGATGATTTATTTGTGAAGAATTTCTGGAGAAAATTAAAAAATGAATGTATTCTTTTGTGGTTTAAAAATACTGAAACATAACTCTTTAATAGCAAACAATTAAATTGTATTAGCTCTCTTCCAAGAAGTAGAATTTGATTTTTAAATATGAAAATTTCGTTCTGCAGTGATAAAAAACCATCAAGTCATTATAATTAAATAATTCTCTAACAGTTGGAAATAATCGAGTTTTTATTAGGGGTATAAATAAGTTGGTGTGGTTTTTTGTCGAAAATTAAAGCTTTATTATGAAATATAAAGGGTTATAAAGGGTTTTCCATTGTTAATGGCATATCTTCTTCTTTACAATGAAATAAATATCCATTGATTTCTCTCGTTTTTATTTTAATATCGAAATATATCCTCTTATTAAAAATTTATTAAAACGGTGTTTCATTCTTAGTCACGTTTATTGACATTGTGAAGATGGAACATATGAGGATGTGTTGATATCTAGTTAGCCTAGACAAGTTTCATGAATAAAGAGAATATTCCAATATCATAAATAATCATAAATAACAATGAACAACGAGTTGTTAAAAGTATTCAGTCTTATTTGTTTGATTTATAGAGCGATCAAGTTTACAAGTCTGTGTTCATTATATTCTTCCAAGGAGACCAGTTGAAAACTCGGGTAAAAAAGATCTGTGAAGGTTTTCGTGCTACACTTTATCCATGTCCAGAAGCCCCAACGGACCGACGTGAGATGGCAATGGGAGTCATGACAAGGATAGAGGATCTTAACACTGTATGTTTATTTCTATGCATTTCAAAATTTAAGTGAAATAAAAAAGATAAAAGTCTTCAATGCTATTCAAATATTCTTATTATTACAGGTGTTGGGCCAAACGCAGGATCATAGGCACCGTGTTCTAGTAGCTGCTGCGAAAAACATAAAAAATTGGTTCATTAAAGTCAGAAAAATTAAGGCCATTTATCATACCCTGAATCTTTTTAATCTTGATGTAACTCAGAAGTGCTTGATTGCCGAATGTTGGGTACCTGTGTTAGATTTGGAAAATATTCAATTGGCTCTAAGGAGAGGCACAGTAAGTACACTGCGCTAAGTTTATTGCATGAATGTATTGGTTTAGTATAAATCCAGTTTAATATATTTTATACCGGAACAAAAGACTAAAAAAGGTGAAATGTTTTAAGCAGTACTTTCTAATTGCATCTAAATTCACAATAAATACTGTGACGCCTTTTTTACACTTCTTTTTCAAAAGTTTACTCAGATGCTTGCTGCAAATTTTATACAAGGTTGCAACTCCTTCGGGTCGTCCACCTCTTCTCTGGGTAGCCTTTAGAACATTGGAAAATGGTTCGGATCTAAGATGAATTGGTACAGGAGACTGATTTAAACTGAAATTAACAGTGTACAAAGATGCTATTCACACGAGGTGATATGCAAAGTAACTATGCTGTCAAGATGATCAGTTTGTATTCTGGTAAAATCACTCCACGATGCAGCAAATCCATAGAATTAATTAATCACAAAATAAGTAAAGTGCTTGAACACAGGCAATACTGTACATCAGCATTCTTGGACGTGAGTCAAGCTTTTGATAAAGTCTGACATCCTGGTTTGCTCTATAAAATCAAAACCTATCTGTCTGGATGTTATTATGCATTATTGAAATCCTATATTGGCGAAGGACGATTCAGAGTACGAGTTGGTAGTGAGTAATCTGACTACTTCCAAGTATGATCAGGAGTGTACATCAGCATTCTTGGACGTGAGTCAAGCTTTTGATAAAGTCTGACATCCTGGTTTGCTCTATAAAATCAAAACCTATCTGTCTGGATGTTATTATGCATTATTGAAATCCTATATTGGCGAAGGACGATTCAGAGTACGAGTTGGTAGTGAGTAATCTGACTACTTCCAAGTATGATCAGGAGTGTACATCAGCATTCTTGGACGTGAGTCAAGCTTTTGATAAAGTCTGACATCCTGGTTTGCTCTATAAAATCAAAACCTATCTGTCTGGATGTTATTATCCATTATTGAAATCCTATATTGGCGAAGGACGATTCAGAGTACGAGTTGGTAGTGAATAATCTGACTACTTCCAAGTATGTTCAGGAGTTTCTCAGGGAAGTGTCATTGGACCACTGCTGTACATGCTGTATACTGCTGACCCACCTAGAAATCCTCATACCATATTGGGAATTTTTGCGGATGATACTGGCATTCTAGCTGTTGATAAAGATCCACCAAATGCCACCAATAGAAGGAAATACAAAAATGGCTGCACAAGTGAAAAATCCAAGTAAATGAGTCCAAATCTGTGCTTATGGAGAGGTCAGTGTCCACCACCGAAATATATGAATAATGTACAAATATCAGAGATCTCAACTTTCAATAGGGATAACTGTGATTTGACAGAAGGTAGAAGCCATGTTGTTTTGACATTTCTATAAGTCATTAAGTTAATGATGATCACAACAAGTTGGACTACGTGCATCCACCACATGGAAAATTTTGTGTAAAGATCTTGGTCTACATCCATACAAGATCCAACTGGTTCAAGAACTACAGCCACTTGACCATAATAAGCGTTGTTTAATTGCTGATTGGGCCCTAGAAATGCTTGAAGTTGATTCACTTTTTTATCGTTAAATTTGTTTAGCGAAGGAGCTGATTTCTGGTTGAACGGCTATGTAAACAAGCAAAATTGCCGTATATGGATTGAAAACAATCCTCAAGAAGTTCTGCAGGTTCCATTGCACCCTGAAAAATGCACTGTATGGTGTGCTTTACACGCTGGAGGCATCATCGGTCCATATTTCTTTAAAAACGATGCTAAGGTTACAGTGAACGGTGCTCATTACAGTCGATGATCAATGATTATTTGTTTCAAAATTTGAATGGTATCGACCCAGAAGTGTTTTGGTTTCAAAAAGATGGTGTTACACCTCATGCTGCTACCGCAACAATTGATTTATTGAAAGAAAGATTTGGCGATAACATTATTTGGGGTAATGGTCCAATAAATTGGCCTCCAAGATGATGAGACATAACTCCACTGGATTATTTTCTTTGGGAGTTATGTCAAGTCATTGGTTTTATGCTAATGAACCAGAAACAATAGACACTTGGAAGCCAAAATAACTCGTGTTATTAATGAAATAAGGCCTGAATTACTCGAAAAAGTGGTCCAAAATTGGTCTGGTCGAATGCGGTTCCTCAGAGCTAGTCCTGGTGGATCTTTACATAAGATCTAGGAGTATCAGGATAATAATAATAATAATATGCCTGAAATTATTTTTAAAACATAAATGTCATAAAATTATCTTTCAAATAAAAAAAAATGGCCTCAACTTTAATTTAAATGTGTTCTATTTCAATTTAAAGTTCTATCACTCTAAAAAAAACACCCGATACAAACGAGAACTAAATTGGCTTATAGGTAGGAAATCCAAATTGGCACTCGGAACAAGATATTCATCTATAAAACAATGATAAAGCTTATATATGCTATAGAGCTCTGGGGATGTGCAAGTAAATATATTAATAATTCGGAAAAGCCAATCAAAAGTACTTGGATGGTAGCAAATGAACAACATACCACAAGTGCCTAATGTATTGGAGACCCTACAAGAGTAGGGTTACACTTTATTAATCTTTTTATCAAAATTTCACATTTTAATTTCATACTCCCTGATGAATTTTGTAACGTTATCAACTTTTTTTGTAGGAACGCAGTGGAAGTTCAGTACCCCCTATTCTGAACAAGATGGAGACGCCAGAAGACCCACCTACATACAATAACACCAACAAATTCACCAACGCTTTCCAGATACTGATCGATTCTTATGGTGTTGCCTCCTACAGGGAGATGAATCCAGCGCCATATACTATTATAACCTTTCCCTTCTTATTCGCAGTTATGTTTGGAGATTTAGGTCATGGTGCCATAGTGACTCTGTTTGCTCTGTGGATGATAATCAAGGAAAAACCTCTTGCCGCGAAAAAATCTGACAATGAAGTGAGTAACAAAGCCATCGATTTACAAAAATGAATTAATTTGTTTAAATGGGCTATTAAAGCTGAGGATTAGAATATTGATTGAATTTAGTCAACAAATATTTAGTGGAGACACCACTGCTTCATACCGGCATTATGAAAGACAAATTCCACTCTAAACTTAAGAAACTCTTCGAAAAAGGCTCTCTTTAAAAAGACCTTTCAAAAAATTCTTCAAAAACATGTAGCGCAGTTTCAGAGTTTCAGTATCACCAGCTAACTAGTTATAAATGGACGCTACCTTCTTTAATAATGATGTCATGGTAATAAATTGAACTCAGGGTGGGGAAGATTTATAATTTAAAGAAGAAAATATGGCTACTTAAATCATTTATTAAGATATTACAAACTGTATGGGAAACAGGGGAATAGGGAATGATTGTGTGCTTTTTAAAGTAGGTTCACTATTGCAGGCTAGGCTTTAATATGAGATGATATTTTATTACTTCAAATCAGATGATCTATTAAAAATGTACAGTGAGCAAATAACGAAAAATAAAAGATCTTGATATCTGTTCACGTAAATATGTACTCTTTTAAAGTCAAAATGTACTGACCTTTTAGATATTAGGAATTATATTCTCTTCCAAACTGGATCAGATGGTAGATCCGATGATAACTTATTTGACACGAAATGGTAGGTTCAAATAAAGAAGTGAAAGAAGATGGCCTCCTGGTTAATTCGAAAATATCGACTTTATTGGCTCAATGTAACACCAAAACTAAAATCTAAGGCACCAATAATTTTCACCAGGTTTAAACAAATCTCCGAATATTTCAAAATTAATTGATACTATAATATATGTTTCGAAAGAATAAACCGTTTAGTTCGTTCAACTCCACCAAGTCATCAATTAATCAAATTCAACGAAAATGTTCAAAATGGACGTCGATCCCGTGGGTAAAGATAACACAATCACTCGCAAATCAGCGCTTTGGCTTTGAAGTATGGAACCGAATGTACCAGGGGTACTTATAACTGATATTTGATAAACTGTATGATAGATGGATCTACGGGGGGTGTTCAATGTATTCTCGGTATAGGCATAAAAGAAAACTCAGAAAATTTTGGAGAAATTAAATTTTTCAATGTAGTCTCCTAGAACTTTAATACATTTGTTAGATCGAGAAATAAGCTTCTCTAAACCTTGTAAAAAATATTCTTTCAGCTTCTCCTCAAAATAGGTATTAATCGTTACCTTCAGTTCTTCATCATTGAAAAATCGCTTTCCACAAAGATATTTTTTCACATTTGAGAATAGGAAGTAGTCACTGGGGCCCAAGTCTGGACTCTACGGAGGATGAGTAATTTCTTCGAAGCCACATTCCCGCATAGCATCCTTTGCCAGGCGTACCTTGTAAACCGGCGCGTTGTCTTTAAGCAGCAACACCCCGCTGTGAGTTTTCCTCCCTTTTCCCTTTAATTGTTTCTCTTTAATTATGCAAAGTGGTTGCATATGATGCTGCTATGATGCTTTCACCCTTTTTAGTGTATTCTATCAATAAAATACCTTTAGAATCCCAAAAGAAATCAAACAACGCAAACAATAGATTAAACATTCATAATAGGACAAATACACAAATAAATCCTGCAATTATATCACAACTTCCACAACAACAAACTCTAACCAATAATGCTTCAGCTTCCAAGACAACTGGAGAGCATGCAGGTATGCAATTTCCGCAACAGCAACAAACCAGAAGTTATGCAGACGCTACCAAGAACATAAATATCGAACCATCAACTGATATAAATAGTATTATGAATAGATTCTTAGATGAGTTTAAAACCATGTTCCAACAGCTCATACAACAGAATAGTATAATATTAAACATGCTAACCACAGTCATAAGTAAAATTCGCTAAGTTTATAAAAGTCGCAGAATGGAATTCCAATGGTCTTCTGCAACATAAAAATGAGGTTGAGTATTTTCTCCATCAGAACTCCATAGACGTCCTTCTCATAAGTGAAACACATTTCACCCATAGATCCTACTTCAATATAGCAAGTTATACCACATACTGTACAAATCATGCAGATAATACTGCCCATGCTGGTACTGCCATTTTAATCAAGAACACTATCAACCATATAGAACTACCAAAATATCAATGTGACCATCTGCAGGCAACAGTGTTAAAAGTTCAAACTCTACCATTTGATTTAGTTGTTGCTGCAGTCTATTGTCCACCTCGGCATAACATCAAGAAGGAAGATTTCAAGGCTTTCTTCCAAATTCTGGGGTCTAAATTCATTGCAGGTGGTGATTATAACAGCAAGCACATCTTATTTGGTTCACGACTCATTACAACTAAGGGTAGAGAACTAGCGGACCTCATTCAGGAAAATAATTACTCCATACTATCAACTGGAACCGCTACTTATTGGCCAACAGATCCTAATAAAACACCAGACTTACTAGACTTTTTCATAACAAATGGTATTTCTTCTACCTATACGAATATTGTTCCAAGCTATGATCTATCATCAGATCACTCCCCTATCATAGCCACAATAAGTAGCGTTGTAATTCATAAAAACTCAATTCCTCAATTGCATAGTAGAAAAACAGACTGGAATGAATACAGAAGTTTAATCGAAGAACATATATGCCTGAATGTAAGTCTTAAAAGACCAAGTGAAATAGATGGAGTATTGACATCATTTGTTCATCTTCTTAAATATTCTGTGGGAAAAGCCACGCCTACTTCTGAAGAAAAGTGTAAAACATATAATGTTCCAGAGGAAATCAAAAGACTTCTAGCACAGAAGAGAAGAGTTAGAAAGAGATGGCATCAGACACACTCGCCTGCAGACAAGACCATCTTGAACAGATTAACAAATGAACTAAAATTTAAGATGAAAGAACACAAAGAATTGTCATTCAACAACTATGTGTTAAGTTTAAATAGATATGATAATTCAGTGTGGAAACCGATAAAAAACTCAAAAAAACCAAAAATCCATATACCACCTTTACGCAACATACCAGGATCAACTATTCAATGGGCAAGGACTGACAATGAAAAGGCTCAAACATTTGCAGAACACCTGGCTGAAGTATTCACACCCAATTATGACATACACGATTACGAGGTTGAAAGAGAAATGTTAAATATTCCTTCTAATACGACTCCTATGAAAAGTATCACCATAAAAGAACTACAAAAAGAAATAAAATACCTGAACACACGAAAAGCTGCTGGAATAGATGAGGTCACACCAAAAATGATCAAGGAACTGCCTAAGAAAGGAGTAGCAATGATGGCATATATATTCAATGCTATCCTGAGACAAAATTATTGGCCAGAACACCTAAAAACTGCAGAAATAATCCTCATACTGAAACCCGGCAAGAATCCAAACGCTGTAACATCATATAGACCAATTAGCTTACTACCAACTTTATCTAAGATCTTGGAGAAAATTTTGCTATTGAGAATAAAGTCGGATCCCAACACCAAAGAATGGATTCCTCCACACCAATTTGGATTCAGAACAAATCACTCCACCATACAGCAGACACACAGAATAAGTCATGAGATAAGCAAAGCCCTGGAACTCAAACAATACTGCACATCTGCTTTTTTGGATGTAAGCCAGGCCTTTGATAAAGTCTGGCATTCTGGACTATTGTATAAGATAAAGAAATGTCTGCCATTATACTGCTACAAGTTGATGAGATCTTATCTTACTGGAAGGAGATTCAGAGTACGGGTGAATGATAAAGTGTCTGATTTTTATCCTATTCAGTCCGGTGTTCCCAAGGAAGTGTTATGGGACCGTTTTTGTATACGCTGTATACGGCAGATATGCCCACAAATGCGAATACGATAATGGGAACTTTTGCAGATGATGCTGCAATTCTTGCAAGCCATGAAGATCCCAAAGAGGCATCTAATAGATTGCAAATTCATCTTGATGAAATAAAAGAATGGCTGCATAAGTGGAAGATAAAAGTTAATGAAACCAAGTCAGTTCAAGTAAATTATACTCTTCGAAGAGACCAGTGTCTACCCATCTTTATGAACAATATAAAGATACCAAATTCCCCAACTGTTAAATATTTGGGAGTGCATTTAGATAGCAGACTAACCTGGAAGGAGCATATTATTAAAAAAAGGAAGCAAATAGACCTTAGAACTAAAGAACTGAACTGGCTTATAGGTAGAAAATCGAAACTCTCATTAGAAAACAAGCTGCTGATATATAAAACGGTCATAAAGCCCATATGGACATACGGAATTGAACTTTGGGGATGTACAAGTAAGTCCAATGTAACTCTAGTCCAGAGATGCCAATCGAAAATACTGAGATTGCTAACAAATGCTCCATGGTATGTGTCAAATCAAACCCTGCATGAAGATTTGAAAATACCTTATGTGAAGGATGTCATCAAGGAACAGAGCCAAAAACATCACACCAAGTTAGATGGTCATATAAACGACTTACTACAACCGTTGCTTCAACCTCAAGACATGAGAAGACTCAAAAGGACCTGGCCAGCTGATATGAAGTAGATTTAAAATGGTCTTTTCACTGGAGAAGACCATATCAAATCATTTGAGAGCTCAAAGCTCTGTAGACAGCAAATTAGCTTATAGAATTGTTGTATTCTGATTGCTAATGAATAAATGATAAAAAAAAAAAAAAAGAATCCCAAAAGACCATAGCCATTATTTTTACAGCAGATGGGTCGTCTTTAAACTTCTTTGGGCCTGCGCACTCTTTTCAATCCATTGCAGGAATTCTTGTTTACTCTCAGCCGATGGCCGATGGGTCTTCTCAGAGATCTAAAAACTTCTTACAGCACTCGATTCGCACTTGCTTCTGAGTTGCGGTGAGCATTCTCGGTATCCATCTTACACTGACCTTTGAGAGGTTGAGATGGTCATGAAAGATAGCATGTATGGTATCCACGGATAGATTTGTCATCTCTGCTAACATCTTAATTTTTATTCTGGCATCTTCAAGTACCAGCTTTTCCACTTTTTTCACATTTTCTTCAGTGGTGCCGCTAACGGGCCCGCTCGAGCGAGGGTGGTCTTCAATGCTTTCTCTGCCTCTTTTGAATCTACTTGACCACTTTTGAATAGTGGATAACGATGGGTCACAGTCTTGGTAAACAGCAACCATATCTTTTTTTCATCATTGTGGCGTCGGTCATTCTGGTCGTCTTTCAGTGAGGATACCTAGAAAATTAATGATCGTAAATTAGTGAAATTTTTATTTATATCCTAAGGTAACGTCATTAGTAAATGAGATAATTAGGTTACTCACATTATTAGCAAATTACCCTGATACCGAGAATAAATTGAACACTCCTCGTATAACAGAATTACTGTTTGATGTTTAAGATATTCAAAAATCTTCTTTCAAGTAAAAAAATCCCTCTTTTTATTATCTTATCATGATTGAAGGTGAAAGGTTAATATGTATATTTTTTGTTAGATTTGGAACATCTTCTTCGGCGGCAGATACCTAATACTTCTGATGGGACTGTTCTCGATGTACACAGGTTTCATTTACAACGACGTCTTCTCCAAATCAGTGAACGTTTTTGGGTCTCATTGGCAAACCGTTAACTTGACCACAACTAATATTCGCCTTCTGCCTAGTGAAAGGGCGCTCGACCCGGCCACAACAGAATACAAGGGCACTCCATATCCCATCGGACTGGATCCAATATGGCAGTTGGCACAAAATAAGATCATTTTTCAGAACTCGTTCAAGATGAAAATATCCATTATTCTTGGGATTACGCACATGTTGTTCGGAGTAGCCATAAGTCTGTTCAATATGAAGTGAGTTGATTGCTACTAATAATTGATATGAAATTTTTTTATAATTAAATTTTTTATTTTAGGTATTTCAACCAGACTTTGAATATATTCTTTGATTTCATACCTCAAGTTATTTTTCTGTCGTTCCTGTTTCTCTACATGTGCATCTTGATGTTCATCAAATGGTTGGAATATTTTGCTACTAATGACCGTAAGAAAATTAAACATACATATGAAAATTTTAGTATAATAGGGGCACCAGAAAGTAATGTCGTTTGGACGCATGTTGATATTTGATTGTCATTTGTCAGCTCGCAATCGAGGATAATCTAGGAACTTTCAAACACCAACCTTGGTCAACCATCCAAAAACATTTGCAGCAGATTGGAAAAATAAGCAGAGCATTTGTTTGGGTCCTAAGAGAACAAAGCCGACCGATCCTTCACATGCAACGTATTGCATCAACGGCACCATACAGAACCGTTTTTTGATCGCTTGATTACAGGAGACGAAAAATGGGTCCTATAGGATAATCCAAAACATAAAAGGCAGTGACTTTCTCCAAATGAATCTCCACGGAGTACGGGTTTACATCCCAAAAAGGCGCTTTTGTGTGTTTGGTGGACGATACGCAGAATTGTTCAATTTGAAATGATGAAACCTGGACAAACTGTTAATGCAGATCTTTATTGTGAACAATTGGATCGGGTGAACCAATCTTTAATTGAAAAGTATCTGGCGATTGTCGACACAGAAGACAATGAAAGATCAATTTTGGTGCACCACTGTGCAAGACCAATCTTGGTGAATTGGGGTGAGAGGTACTGCCTCACCCACCATACTCACCCAATATCGCAGCCTCGGATTTCCATTCATTCCGATCGCTACAACATTTTCTTAGTGGCAAAAAATTTGAAAATTTGGATGATGTCCAAAATGCCATCTCGAGATATTTTCCGCAATAAAAAATTGATTTTTATTGGTCTGCCATTGAAAACTTGCACACTAGATGGCAAAAGGTTCTTGATAACGAAGGTGATTACATTATTGATTAAAAATAAAAACTTGTTAATAATTTATTTGTTTGAATTTACTTTAAAAAAGC
Source organism: Megalocaria dilatata (assembly GCA_034642435.1). Classification (NCBI taxonomy): domain Eukaryota; kingdom Metazoa; phylum Arthropoda; class Insecta; order Coleoptera; family Coccinellidae; genus Megalocaria; species Megalocaria dilatata. Next base: position 47,379,723 of record CM067860.1, on the reverse strand, counting down.
AACATTACTTTCCTGTCCACCTAATAAATTATCTTGATGCCAGATTACAAGATAATAGATTGGTTTGTGTAAGCAGTACAAATAAGCAACCTTATAGAGAAATAATATTGTTAAGGAAGATTTTTCCTTACAGCGGCTGATTTTCAATATGGTACTAGATGTGCCCCATCAATTTTGATCACGTTCATCAACATGGTACTCCAGAAAGATACTACAGCAGAAAAGGACTGTGATCCAGAAATGTATCCTGGACAAATGATCATTCAGAAGCTCTTGTTTGTTTGCGCCTTACTCTGTGTACCATGGATGTTGTTAGCCAAACCCATTTACATAATGAGGCAGCGTAAACAAAAGGTAAGAATTCAAGAAGATTGATTCTTCTGACATCACATATTCGTTGCAATTTAACGTGAAATATTCAAGGAATTACATCATCAAATTACAACACCTCGTGAGAATGGGGACGCTGAGGCAATGCACAACAACACTTCATCTCCACCAGTGCAACATGGTGGTCACGGGGAGGAAGACAGTGGAACAGGGGATCTCTTCATTCGCCAAGCCATTCATACCATTGAATATGTCCTTGGATCAGTATCCCACACTGCTTCTTATCTCCGATTGTGGGCTTTATCACTTGCCCATGCCCGTAAGTACTATGTTTAGAATGCTTTGGTTAGTAAAGCGTGGGCCATCTAGAGTTTGTATTGTAAAGTAGTGGTTATTTCGAGTCTAGAAACATTTCCGTCATTTGTATTTTGACAGAAAGCTTGTTTGATATTTGACACGAGCTGAGTCGATTCATCAATTTTTTTTTGGGCAGAAATACTCTTTTTATGAATCGAAAGGCTTTTTTCTGCTGGGACCCCGTAAAAAAAATGCAATTTATTTCCATAAACGGCTTTCCATTTATTTGCCATAAACGAAAAAATATGACATCTCACAATTGTGCTTAATTTTGGGAGATTATAGACAATAATTAGACACTCCCTCTGGACGTAAAAATCGCACCAGTTTATTTGACCTACTAGCTCATTGCAAAAAACAAGTGGTATGGAGTCGAGCACTACTGATTTTGTCATATAAGGAATATTTTCCATGCTGAACTATTACTGGAACATTGTCGGATTTAAAACTTGAGTAATTAAAACAAGTTGTAGAAATTTCTAAGATTTACTACCAATAAATTGATATTTTACACATTTAATTGTGACTCAAGTTTCGGGAATGAATTATCCCATCTTCAGACGACTGAAGACTCAACAAGCAGAACAGGGTATTTATGAATATACAGAGGTAGAAGAGGTAATAAAAACAGGTTTAAAATGAGAGGACACTTAACAACTATTAGAATTTGAATATCAAAACAAATTGAAATATGTTTATCTTCTACAATTTTAATTTCCAAAAGAATTTTTTTATTCAAAAGACTTTTAGAATTAAATTAATGTCTAAAACAAGCACCGCTTACATTTAATAGACGTATATAATCAAAACTCAATATACAATGTCAAATGAAATAAATAACCCAACAGATATACGAAAGTAATTAAAATTAATAAATAAATATTTCTAAAAGTCTTTTGAATAAAAAAATTCTTTTGGAAATTAAAATTGTAGAAGATAAACATATTTCAATTTGTTTTGATATTCAAATTTTGTTATATTTCTTCTATCAAGTAAAAAGCCTTTCTATTTTAAACTATTAGAATGTCGGCACATCAAAAAAGATAGGTAAACAGATGTTACTTATTTAAATATCTCAAAAATTTTGGATCTACATAGATCTGTACAGTCATTCATTATTTTTATATTATTTTTATTGTGAACTAACTTGAAAATTTCAACAGATTCTGAATAATCAAGTTTCTTCCCTTTTGATTCTACGTGTGAAATTTTAAGTTTATCTATTGTCGGAAAAGGATGGTAGAAGTTTGTTTATCTTTTATGAAATTCATTTTATGTTCGTTGTACCTCGTCTCTGTTTTCTTCGGTTTCAAAAAATTCATTTCTTTATCGTACTTCGGTTGCATAAGTCAAAAAGTCGCCAATAGTTTTTCAAAATTTTTTAAAACACAAAATAAATTATCATCTGTATTATTTAATGCAAAGGACCCAACTCCAAACGTACATAAATCGGGAGTTTATGAGTTATCTTGTTCGACGTGCAGTAATAAATATATAAGACATAAAATGAATTTCATTAAAAATAAACAAACTTATACTTTTGCCACTCATTGTTTAGAAAACGGCCATCCTTTTCCGACAATAGATAAACTTAAAATTTCACATTTAGAATCAAAAGGAAAGAAACTTGATTATTTAGAATCTGTTGAAATTTTCCAATTTGTTCAGAATAAAAATAATGTAATGAATAACTGTACGGATCTATGTAAATCCAAAATTGTTGAGATATTTAAATAAGTATCATCTGATTACCAATCTTCTTTCACGTGCCGACGTTCTAATAGTTGTTAACCGTCCTCTTATTTTAAACCTGTTTTTATTACCTCTTCTACCTCTGTATATTCATAAATACCCTTTTCTGTTTGTTGAGTCTTCAGTCGTCTGAAGACTCGAGTCATAATTAAATGTGTAAAATATCAATTTATTGGTAGTAAAACATAATAATTTCTACAACTTGTTTTAATTATGATCAACTACCAAATAGTAACGGCTGAAACAGTTCAGTATCTTAAAACTTGAGCTTTAGAGGTGGTTTTTTCCGCCTTTATAATTATTTTCTAGAGACATAGAAAAATTATTGAGAAACATGTTAACAAAGTTATTGCAAGGACAGTGATTATCTTTTCCTTTTTTCAATCTATGCTCAGACGAACACTTAATTTATTTATCAAGTTGTATTGTTTTGGGATATTCCTTAATAAATTTAATACGTATTTCTACTTCTCAATTTTTGAAAGGCATTGTTTAATTTCAATTACTGGTGTTTTTTCGTATAGTGTTATATTCTCTTTAATTTACAGAATTGTCCGAAGTTTTATGGACTATGGTGCTGAGTAAGGGTCTTGCTCTGGATGACTGGGTTGGCGGAATAGCTCTCTACCTCATTTTCGCGTTTTGGGGTACTCTCACAATTGGTATTCTTGTATTGATGGAAGGATTGTCCGCTTTCTTGCATACATTACGTTTGCACTGGTGAGTTCGATCTTTTCTTCAAAGTACTCGGAGGAGAGACTGTTATGTGAAATATTTGAGAATGATAATTATAATCTGTTTGTTTACAGGGTGGAATTCCAGAGCAAATTTTACGAAGGTACTGGCTACGCCTTCCAGCCTTTCGCTTTTGAAGCTATCTTAGATACAGGAAGTACTGGCCCTGGCGAGGACTAAACAAATTCTCGAATAGTTAATTCATCGACATAATATTACCCCTAGCTATTTATCCGTACTTAATTACCTCGAAAAGTAATGTAAATGTTGATGTCCAAAATTATATATTGCCACCCAATGCTGATCTGTTGCCTACAACTGAATAACCGAAGCAATCAATCCTATTTAATCAATTGTTAAATAAATGTATCTTGTGCATGTTGTTTGTGGAATAAAATGAATAGTTATCTGAATGATATATGTAATGAATTGTGAACATGATATCGATCAATAACCAGAACACAACTGACCTAACTCACACAAGTTACACTAAACTTTCCCACGGAAATACTACGGCCTCGAGAATGTCACAGCTGTATATTTCTTGATTGATTTTGACCCCTTCATCCACGAAAACCAAGGGTGGTTTGCCGCTGGCGCAAATTCCGCCCCAGACCATGACGGATTGCGGATTTTGACGATGGTTGACGTACCGGGAGCCTCTGCGGACCATACTGTCGTTTTGGTGGTTGTAAGATTGTTCTACGGTAAAAAGCTTCTCGTCTATGAGAAGAATGCGCTCCCATTTCTGACCGGCGGCGAGACGAAGAAGTTGGCGGCACCTTTGGAGTCGTACGCGCTTGTTTTCATCCGTGAGGAGTTGAACTTTTTGGAGGTTGTATGGCTTGAAGTTGAGCTCCTTTTTGGACATTTGACGAACGGATTCACGGTTGATACCGGTCTTACGGGCTATTTTCCTCATGGAGCCCCTTGGATTTCGATTGACTCGCTTCTTGACGATATTGCGATTGCTAGGCGTATTGACAGTGCGTTTTCTCCCACTTCCTGGACAACGACCATCATGGACAAGCTCCTTGAAACGGCAAATTGCATCGTACACGGTTTGTCGAGGCAATTTGGCCGAAGTTTTTCTTGTCACCCTGTAATTGGACTATAGCCGTTATTGGATGCCAAAAGACTTGAATCTTCAAGGGTGGATTTGGGGTTTAAATATCTCGGTTGTATGCTTTAATAGGCAAAATAATTTGGAATTTAAAGCAGAATAATAACATGCCTATTTATGCAACATTGCTTGAGAAAGATTTAAAACTATTTCGCGAGCGGAGCGACGTTCGGCGCTACCGAAATCATAGACGATCAGATCACCTTCAATGATCAATTGTTAGTTGTTTTGTAATGAGTTTTATTAAATGTCAATCAATATTCGCCATTTCAGTGTATGTCATTACATTTCAAAATTGTCTGTGTCAGGAATTTTAAAGTTTTTCGAAATGAAAACAAATAAATTGCAAAAACGCATGTCATCAACTTCGGAAAATTCTAATGAAGAAACAAAGCTATCTCGGGTACTATCCAACTCAAATTTGAACAACGAATTTTGGAAGTCTTTAAGAGAGACTATCAAAATTAAGAAGGAGAGCGAATCCATTAAGGGGAGGATCTTTACTGCCAAACGCATATTAACTCCCATAATTCAAGAATTGATGAAGGATGCCTTGAAACAAATAGAAGCAGACGAACTAGAAGAGTTTGAAGGAAAGGGAATCAAAGGAAAAGAAATAAAAGTATTGTATAATAACTTGAAAGCAGCAGACATATGGCATGTTAAAAAAGACATATCTGATGGTGAAGAATGGGCAATGAGAATACTGCGAGAAATCAGTAGAGATTTTGAACAACCCTTTGATGAACTACATGGAAAGTATGTAAAAGACAAAGTTGAAAAACAAACCTCCAAAGATATTCTCTTAAATGAAACACTTCTAACAAAATTGGTAACCATTCATCAACATCTAGGCAATATTATACAACGCCTAAACAAAAGATCCAGAAAGGAAAGGATTGTGGATACAGACGATTCATTAGAAGATCTACCTCATCAAGTAATCAATTTTAAAACCAGTAATTCGACTGATACACGGTGTTCAATTCCCAGAAAATGGAATGAGCACAAGAATCAACCAAGTCATGTGAATTCATTTTGTGTCAGTCAACCCAAATTAGGATATGTCGCACAAAGTAAATGCATATTTGGTGAAAGCTTTTTTTTTTGGTAATCGGCAATTTTTTATTTTTCCAGCGCGTAGTTTATCATTAGAAGAAAACAGAATCCAACTGAAGGTGGAACATGCTTGTTCTGTCATTAATCTTGAAAGTATAGAAAGAGCAGGTGAGTAGGATGGTAGATTTTGGGAAAAACATTTACGACATTTTAAATCGATTAGGTTAGGTACTTGTATTAACAGTACTTATACGGGGATATATTGGTATCTAGTTAGCCTAGATCGGTTCCATTGATGAAGAAGCATGGACAAATAACTTATTAGAAGTGTCTTTACGCTGAGACGCTTCACGTCAAAAAGTCGATCTAAAGTTGCGCATTAAGATTTGAAAAAAATAACATAGGCCAGATGAGCTTAATAACCTCGTTGATCAATATCCTTTGAATGTTTCTGTGAAAACTTTACAAGCTCTAAAAATGGTAAATTTACCATTAAAGTTGAAGATCGATAAGTAAAGGGTTTGGATCCGTCTCCAAAATTCTTGATGAAATAAATACATGATTTTGTTATTGAATTATGATGAAACAAAAATCAGAGGCACTTATATTTCACATGAACGTATCCATCATGTAGATCTATGCCATAAATGTCCGAATGTGAACCAGAAGTGTGCAAGGCCATAGATTACGCAAGTAATCAGTAATCTGTGATGCAAAGCTAAAAGTATCCCCTTCGTTCTGTACACGGTTTAAAAAAAATGCAGACTTATACAGTGTTGTTATAATGAACAGATTACTGAAGACTACATTAATTTATTAATCTCGTAATCTGTGCTTATAATGGATGAAACTTGGTTACATTTCTGCGACCTAGAGAAGTTCATTAAAATACTTGTAACATTTTACTAAAATTCATTAGTAATATATATTTGAACGAAAACATTTGAGGAAAGCTGTATCTAACATTATCTTATTCATCCAAAAGCGTACTCCACTAATAAGAAGCTGTTATTTGATGTTGCCGTCTCCTATCATGCGCTTTTTGAGGAAAATGATAACAACATCGGCAATAAGGAAATCGTCATCAAGTGTCTCGAGGATTTGGAAACAGTGAGAACCTATTTGGAAGCTATTCGCGACAATAAGGAATGCGAGAAACCCAAATTTTGCGACTTGGAATCCTGCAAGAACAATGAATGTCTCGAGAGTCGACCTCATCTTCATTCTAATATCCGAAACATGCCGATGGTTTTGAAACTGAATAAGGTAAGTGGACTTGATCACAGAATTTGTTCTTGTGGTAAGAAATATGAATTTTTGGATTGGAGCAACAAAATTTTAAACCTCACCATGAAATTTTTAAAGTTCGTGTTATTGAGTGCAAAAATCTGTTTGCAACGTTGTTGATTATAGCGATTTTCATTTTGCTTGCGTTATTGTTCTCGATAGAATGATGGCGTATCTGGACAAGTTCATCAATGATAGTCAACATGGACTTAGAAAAGGGCGTTCAATCAGGACAGAAGCTATAAGGTTTGTTCAGTCTGTTCATTTATCTCTTGATGTGCTGTTGCCCGTCTGTTTTTTGACTTGTGGTGAGCTTTCGACACCATTGCCTCCAATTTTGTTGATAGCAAACTCTTCAATCTGGGCTTCCGGGAGATATTCTTGAAATGGATTTGTAGTTATGTGACAAGTCAGAAGCAGTCAGAGCAGAAAATATATGCTCTTCATAATATGAATTGGGTCTTGGGGTTCCACAAGATTCTGTTGCAGGGCCACTTATTTTCATAATTTTCATAAATAGTCTTCCTGATCATATGAAGATTGATGAATTGTTATTATTTGTAGACGACTCATCATTTATTGTAAAGGCAATGAGTGAGCGATCTCATAAGTCCAACAGGCTAATCCTCAGTGTAAATAAGACTCAATGTATTAAGTTTGAGTTGGGAAAACTTCTATCAACTGCGGAGCAGATGTTCTTATATGCAATAATTCAGAAAACTTCTTGGGCTTAATCATAGATAGCATTTTAAAATAGTGCGACCACATTGACTACATAAGTAAGAAGTTCTCTTCTTCGTTCTACTGCCAGACTTAGAAGTTCACTCCCATTCGAAGCATTTATGGGAGTTCTCTACATCTAGCCTACAATGTCATACTATGTAGAGGTCTCTGTTGATTATATTGACTTAGGAGAATCAGGAGATCTTTTCTCTGGTTTTCGTTATATTCCTTTCATGATCTTCATGTTTTTATTTCAGTATGTTACTGAAATTGTCTTCACACTATTGAGTTCAGAAGTGCCACATTGAATTCTTTTTCCAGCACGCCGAAGACAACGAGCGCAACAGTGACCTTATAATAGGAATTCCGAGCCTAACCAAAAGTTCACCTGACGTGCATATCTTGCTGAATACTAAAGATCAGCACGTGGACATCAAAAATGCATTGGAAGAAGCTAATCGAACGCACAATCAACCCAAAAACTCATACAGAACGTCTCGAATACCCAAACCCATAGATAAGAAACGCATTCACTTGGAAAAATTCGTAAAAAGCAAGTCAATGAAAATAACACTTGAAAACAAAGAAGGCTCGAAAAATAAAACAGCCAACTTATTAATTTTCGACCCCAATGACCCCTGCAAGTCAATCATCAAAATGAAGGAGCAGAAGAACGAGGTCGCTAATATTTCCAGACCAGTTGTAAGTAATTCCTGTTTCACTCTGACACATCATGAGAATCTGATAATTCATGTCATTTTCTGCTGCATTGGAGGAAGTTTTAACAAATCTAAGGCCAATATTGGCATTTTGTTCCTATTTAAACGGTTTCTTAAGGTGCGAAATTCCTCCTCAGAATATAAATATTTTCACATTATGGAACTCTTCGTATTTATACTTATTTTTCGCATTTCCTTATTAGAAACTGAATACATGAGGAAGTATCTCAATTGGAAGATACCCGAGAAAAAATATTACTGTTTTCTGCAGAAGAATTTTTGGAGAAAGGGATCCAAAAATGCCAAGTTTAGTAGCGAAGAAAACTTAAAATGTATGCACCATTTATTCAAAAACGTTTCTTTGACCAAAGGCTTCGAGAGTAATATCTTCCGCGATCAAAATATATTATACGAGAAATGCATTTATAGACCAAAGGATTTCAAGAAATTTTATCCATGGGCTGGAGTACAATACGGAGTATATTTCTTCAAATGTTTCAAAGAAAGCAAGGAGACAAAAAAAAGAGAATCTTCATCACAGGGAATGTGGAATTATCAGTCTTTAAATATCGGAACTTACCCAATTTGGACAATAAAACGTTCAAAATACTATAGTGTACCACAGAGTAAGAAGAAGAAGACTAATGAAGAAGTTCCCAAACGAGTTGAAGAGGACCCAGAAAGCAGTAATCTACAACTCAAGCTAGACGATTCTTTGGAAAATTTGAAAGAATCTCACAACGAAATTCATTTACAAATATCTGAAGTCAGTTTGCACAGCTCAGAATTTCCTAGAGTTGCGAAACTAGAAAGCAGCGATAAGATGTGCCAGAAGACTGAAATCAAAAGGAAGGTTTCGTTTCGAGATGAGGTAGATATTTCGGAATCGTCTGTAGATAAGTCTATGAAAGAGCTGGATCCAAACTTACAAGATTACAAGGGCTTTCCTGATGCACAGGACTACAAAAAACAACACTCGGTGGAATATACAGCAGACAGATCTCCCTCATTCGAAATGCAAGAAGATATAAAAGAACTGAGTACTAGGATATCGGATTTGCTGATGACTGATTCCTTGCTGCAAATAGCCGAAGATATGCCTAAATACAACATTGAAAAATCCAAACAAGAATCGAGTAAAAGTTCACCTAAAAGTTTGAAGCTGACCGACTCAGCAAGGCACATCTTAGCTAAATTATCGAAATCTTTCGAAGACCAACAGTACGGTAGCATTTCTGGTACGTTAGACTACGATATAGTACCATATTTCTACGATGAAAGAGGATATCCAATAACTGAAGTCCACAATAGCGATGGCGAACTTCTGGTTAGTCTCAAAAATGGTAGCGTCGATAGACTAACCTCTGTTCTATTTGACTCTGGTGGTTTACTTTTCAGGAATAGGTACGATGTCAATGGCAGACAGATAAAAGTTGTTTATGATGAGAATGGAAGACTGGTTGGTAGTATTCATGAAAGCAACGAGGAAATAAAGTGTGTCCAAGCAGATCTTGAAGTAATTCAGTACTATGATTACAGAGGAGAGCGTATAAAACATATATACGATTCTTCTGGTTATGAAATCAAGACAGTTGGTGAGGATTTGACCTCCAAAATTTTCGACGTCGACGGTAGGCTTCAAATCGACATTTATACGCAAAGAGGAAGAAGAATCGACGCTGTATACGATTCTAAAGGTCGCCTTTTAGGAAGAGTTTCCTATAGTCAGTTACAGCCCTTGCTCAGGAGTGAACAAGTTAGAGTAGCTAATGTCGATGATGATTCTCTGAGCAAATTATTCGAAAGTGAAAACAAATCGTTAAAGTTTCAATTCGAAGATAATAAAGAGCAAAGTAAATCTCAGAAGAGATTTTTTGATCAGGAGGGAAACCCTCTCGTCGGAGTGTACAATAAAAAAGGAAAACCCTTAAAAATAACATCTTCTGGTGAAGCCGATGAACTTTTACCCTTCCTCTTCGACAAAAAGGGAAAACTTCAAAGTAACAGGTATGATTCAAAGGGCAAAGAACTCAAAGCAGTGTTTGGGGAAGATGGCAAAGCTATAAGTGAAATGTCGATGGCTTGGCTAAATGAACTACTTTCGAGCAGTAAGAATAACACTTCAAAAATGAAGGAGAAGAAATCATTTTTCAAGAAGGCATCAAAACATAAGACTAAGATAGAAAAGGTGCATGATATTGAAAAGTTATATGACTCTGACGGCAAAGTTATCACTAGTGTCTTCGATTCCAAAGGAAAACCGTTGGCAGTTTCTTTGTCAGGAGATGCAAAAAAGTTATTGCCATTTTTATTCGATAAAGGTGGCAAATTCATCAAAAAGAGGTATGACTCAAAAAAACGAAAGCTGAAAATCGTATATGGGAAAGATGGAAATATCATAAGCGCTGTTTCAGTGACTTATTTGGATAGCATTGCAAAGAAATTAATATGCGAACAAAATCAAAATGAAAATGAAGATAAGGCACCAACTGAGGGGGATACCAAAAACTGTACGCCTGACAAAGAGCACAAAGGATTCAACGGCAAGTGTATTAAATCAAACGAAAGTCCTGATTATTTCGAAAAGATTCCTGATCAGCTTTATGATGAGAATGGTAAAATATTGACCCAAATTTTCGATCATGATGGTAACCTCTTAAAAAGCTCATCATCTGCCAATGCTTGGAAATTATTACCTCATTTATTCGACGACAAAGGGGTATTTTTGAAGAAACGTTTCGATAACCGAGGAAAGGAATTATTAGCTGTTTACAATAAAGAAGGTGATAATTTGAATAATGACTTAATGATTGCAATAAAGGTGGTAACAGAAAAAGTTTTGGAATATAATAAAGAACCTTCAGATTCCAATGAGGAAAAGTCATGTGTAGAAGAGAAGGAAAAAGGAGAAATTGAAGAGGAGTCCAAAGTTGATAAAAATGGTGAAATCCAGAGTGTCGAAAGTAAAAATCATAAGATCCAAAACGTTGATGAAAGTAAACAGAGGGATTCAGTTTTGAAACTTGCAAATACTTCATCGAAAGCTCCAGCCGATGTCTTAACAAAAATGCCATCTAAGTTCAGAACGACCGCCAAGAAGTCATTGACTGCGAATCAGAAACGAAAAGAAAAACATGAGAAGAAACAACTAAAACCAACGACTTCCATAACGATGAGACGAAGTGTGAACCAGAAATTTGATATTCCTGAAATAAATCTGAAAGCAGGAGAATCAATTCATAGGTTTTATGATGAAAAAGGAAACTTAATTACTGAGGTGTACGATGCTAATGGAAAAGTCTTGATTAAGGATAGAACAGGAGAGGTAGAGAAGCTGGCAAGATTTCTTTTCGATAAAGATGGACTTTTGCATGAGAACATTTACAAGCAGAATGGAAAAAGAATAACCCGAATATTCGATCAAAAAAAGAGAAGCATCAGTAGAATTTCAGTTTCATCTACTATTTCAGGTATAAACATGTTGAATAAGCTGCATCAAAATGATAGAAAATTATTTGGAAGCGTTTACGACAAGAATGGATTCTTGGTCAAGGAAATTTATGACAGAAAGGGACATGCTATAATTATTACAAAGAAAGCTAAGTTACAGGATTTGGCTCCTATCATTTTTGATGAGAAAGGGGTCATAAGGCCAATATACAATAAGTCAGGTAAGGAAATAGGCCCAATATACGACCACAAAGGCAACGTGTTGAAACGTTTGCCAATTTCAAAAAAACTTAAGATCAAACAAGTCAACAGTGGGTCACGGATTTTCAGTAAATCAGGAAGACCCTTGCGAAACTTTTACGACTCTGATGGTACCCTAATTATAGCCTTATATAACGATTATGGGAAAACGCTTTGTAGCGTGAAAGAGGGTGATAATAACGTGGAATTATTGTCGAAATTCTTCTTCGACAAAGATGGTTATTTTCTCAGAGGAAGATTCTATAATTACAGAGGCCAAATGATAAAACATGTCTACGACTCTATAGGTAATATCGTTAAGGCAATAAGAAGAACGGAATCTAGAAAGATAGCTCACCACAAGTCAATCAAAAGCAGAAAGGAAAAGGTTCATCCTAGGAAGAATGTTGAAAATACCAATAAACTGAACCTTAGAATGAATTTTAACAGAGCCTCCAAGTATAAACAAAAAGGTTATCACGGAAAGAGCGAGGTTCGGCCTATTGAGAATATTATGGGAAATTTTTCATCTCAATCAGACACCATACTGAACCCTGAGATACACTCTTTGCAACGATCGATGTCTACATATTCTCTTAGAGATAATCACGTGAGACATCAGTTGAGTGTGACAAGCTCCAGCTCGTCAATGTCTTCATTGACGAAAATGTCGGTTAAAAAGTTCTACGACGAAGATGGGACGCTATTGACTGGAGTTTATAATTCCAAATCTAAACTCTTAGGTTACTCCGCTAGTGGAAACGCTAGAGTTTTAGCCCCTTATCTCTTTGACAGCAGAGGAAACTTTATCTCGGGAAGATATAATTTGGAACGGAAACCTCTCAAGAACGTATATGACTCTAATGGCAAATTGGTCGATGAAATACCGAAACTCGTTCTGAAGACTGCAAAGAAACTCCAAGGTGTCAAGATTCGTGACGTAAACGGAGATATAATCACGAGTATATACGATCTTCGTGGCAACAAAATTTTTGATATCACGGACAGTTTTGAGAAAATTGGAAATTTGTTGGATAAAAACGGAAAATTTGAAGATACCTCGTTCTACAACTATAGAGGCACTAAATTGGAATTGGACAAAAATTACGGTATTATTAGGAGCAAATTTGCCCAGGAGTGTTCGTTGAGCGATCTGTGTGAAGATAAAAGTCAGAAAGAGCGGTTAGTGTTGAAAGACCAAGTGTCAACATTAAGCAACTTCAAGGATAAGATTTTAACCGTGATTTTCGATAATCGACATAGGATATGCAGGAAACTTCCCTTTCAATCATCCTACAGACCAACGAAGGCCAAACAAACGCAAAGAACTGTAGATGGAGGTAGATCTTGGTTGACTAAATCTCACCTTTACGATAAAAATTTAAATAGGATAAAAGAGATCTACGATGATCGTGGAAAGATAATAAACAGAGTTTACAATTCTAATGGTACAGTTATGAAAGAACTATATTCCAAGTCAGGAACCATGGTAAAAAACAACGTTCTTAAGAGTATGTTCGAGCAAAATGAATTCAAGCCGAAGGTGTACAATTCGGAAGGCCACATAATAACATCAATTTTCGCCAATAAGAAACTGTTAAGGAGGGTATACGATGAAAAAGGCGCACCAGCTAGAGTCGACTCAGATTTGATATATTTAGTCAGCGAACAATCCCTACCTGTTGATGACGTCCCGCCTCCTTCAAAATCCGCACCGAATCAAGTGAACTACTTTTCAGAAGGTAAATTTTCTTGGTTTTTCAGTAAATTAAGAAATGAGATGTAATGGATTTAATGAAATAAATAGATAATAAAGAAATTTTCGATTGTTTAAACAGAGAGTATGAACAATACATTTCTAGGGTTTCCCATTCTTAGTTTTTTCTGGGGTGAATGAAATCAAAACATATTCAACCAGAAAACTTCAAATCATGTAGAAGTATTTTGTTATTGTCCTCTAATTCAACAGATAAATGTTGTGTGACTAGTTTTGTAACATATCTTCAGGAAAGCGTTTCATTTGTAGGTAGCACATATCCTTTTCCAGAAGGACAAAACCGAAACGAACAAATACAAAAGCAACAGTTGACAGAAGGTGAGTATTTTCTTATTTTTAGATGTATTCGATGAAAATTTCTCTTTTTTATGAAACAACATTTTAATGTTGTCATTATGTAACGTTATCCATTAGGAAAAAATTACGGAGCTGAGCTGGACGTCGCATTCAGTGGCTATTCGAGTAGAATAACCGATAAATGCACCTGTGATTATTGTCAAAAAATGGGCAAGAATCGAAGAAATATCGTTCAGATTGGAGGGGAACTCTTAGACAGACTGAGTAGGTTCACCATTCCTCTGACCAAGTTTTTACCAAGAATCTTTTTAAGAAGGGAAGTTCAAGATGATTCCGAGGAACTTGAAGGAGAGCATGACAGTTTGGAGACCCTACTTGACGAAGTGACAAAGCAAGAACATTCTGAAGAGACTGTAGGAACTGCTAGGGAATATTATGGTAGCTGCTCAAGAGGTAATCATAGTGAATAACAAAATAGGTGAACACTCATATATTTCATCCGATTTCAATAATTTTTTACACGTTTTACATCACGAAAAAGTGATTAAATTTTTTGGCATAGTATAACTGTTATGCTTTCTTTCTTATCGTATACGCATGCTGCGTATATCGTGGGTGGATAGAGTTCGAATGAGGAGCTACTCACTGCTGAGGCTGATAATGGAAGACAAAATAGTGGGAAATAGATCCATCGGCCGAAGAAGAATATCATGGCTGAGCAACTTGAGAGAAAGGTCTGGGTTCTGGTCAACTCTTCAGGGAGAATGTAAATAAGATAAAAATGCATTGATGATCTCCAACCTTCGATGGGAGAAGGAACACGATGAAGAAGAAAGGCGTCTTGATATGAGTTTCTTCTATTAATTCAGGAAGTAATAACATCATACATGATTCCAAACTTTCACACCGTCCAAAACGTTTCAACAGTATAATATCAGACTCAATATTGTCAAAAAAATGATAGCCTTCCTGGATCGATATCACATCAACCGATTACCTTAGTCCCCAAGATCATATAAGCTGTCTCCGATTGGACATACTGAAACAGGAGTGATCGAATGATTTTGTCTCTACACCACCATCTTTCGTCATGAAGTTAAATATCCTGGAATGAGATGCACCAAAAAGATATCGAACACCTCAGAACCGAGCCTGGGCGTATCAATGATTGCATACAAATTGTCAGTGTTGAATGGTGGAGGTCCTCACTTGATGGAAATCCATTTTCATTTAATTTAAAAGGGATTAAATAAAAACATATTTAATAAAATTTCCACATTTATTGTGTTTCAACAATATTGTAACACTACATTTGCAACAATTGTTTCGCCAAATTCTTGGCTTCTTCAGGCGAGTTCGATGTTAAACTACTCGTTTAACATCGAACTCGCCTGAAGAAGCCAAGAATTTGGCGAAACAATTGTTGCAAATGTAGTGTTACAATATTGTTGAAACACAATAAATGTGGAAATTTTATTAAATATGTTTTTATTTAATCCCTTTTAAATTAAATTGTCAGTGTTCAACACGTTATTGAATCAGTTTTTCCAACTTGTAATAATTTAAATGGGGTGCTCTGAATATGTCTACTTAAAATTATCAAAATCGGATAACCTTATATGGAATATTTCGGGCAAACTTATGTGATAATTTATTTAATTAGAGAATTTTCAGGGAATATTTAGTGTCTAAATACTGCAGTTGAGGTCATTATTGAGCGAAATCGGTTCAATAGTTTCGCAGTTATTTCCGTTTGAAAAAATTTCTAAAACTAAAACTACCATGTGAAAATGCACCATTTTAATGAGTAGTCTAAATCCTTTGCTCGGATACTTGAATTTGATTAAGTCAGAGTTGATTTTACTTACAGTTTCACTGCTTGAGAGCGACGAAAATATACCTATATCCAGAAAAATGGTCGAAAAGCCTCTTAGAAAGTGCGTTCATCTTAACAGCAGCACGAAAGTCATTGGCAAAGTTTCAGATACTGTTCTTCAGCATTTTGCCAACTTGATTTTGCAAGAAATAGAGCAGAAATTTTATCACAAGCTGGATATATTGCAGTGTAGAAGGAGTTCTTCCCTTGTATTGGAATGCGACGGGGAAAAAGGTTAATCTTAAGCAATTAATCTATAGTTGAGGACTTCTTACCAAGAGCAATTAATTAAGAATAAAACACAGTTATTTTGAGTATATCGAAATTTTGATTTTGAATATGCGCGTGCTACCAATAGAACAATATACACTGCTCGAAGATTGAAGTGGATATTCGAGAGAAAACAGAGTTTTTGCACTTGAATCTAATTTTCAGGATTTCTCTACATACCATGTTGAGATGCGTAGTATCAGTTGCGGATTCATTGTCACGAGTTTAACATGCGTTTAGAAGACGTTTTAACAATTAGCGTGTTGGTGAAACTCAACAAGAAGTTGCTAACCGTCTCCAGGTTTCGAAAAGTATAGTTAGTACTGCCTGTTCATGGACAGGTCCAGATTTCGTCTATAGCAGTTTGCTGGGCGAAAGTTAGTGGTGCGAGAACCTCAAAGAAAATAATCCAGTGGAGTTGTGTCGCATGATCTTGGAGGGCAATTAATTGGACCATTTCTCGAAATGATGTTGCACCATCTTGTTGGAACCAAAATACTTCTGGGTCGATCCCATTCAAATTTTGAAACAATTAATCATTGATCATCGATCTGTAACGAGCACCATTCACTGTAACGTTAGATCCAGCATCGTTTTTAAAGAAATATGGACCGAGGATGCCTCCAGCGTGTAAAGCACACCATACAGTGCATTTTTCAGGGTGCAATGAATAGTAGAACTTCTTGAGGATTGTTTTCGTTCCATATACGGAAATTTTGCTTGTTTACATAGCCGTTCAACCAGAAATGAGCTTCATCACTAAACACAATTTTACGATAAAAAAGTGGATGAACTTCAAGCTGTTCTAGGGCACAATAAGCAAACAAACGACGCTTATTATGGTCAAGTGGCTGTAGTTCTTGAGCCAGTTGGATCTTGTATTTTATTTATTTATTTCATCAAATTGAGATACAAACAGCCCAACATAGTATCCACAGGATGTCATGTACAGCAATTAAGCGCAATGCTTATGGGTGTAGACCAAGATCTTCACACAAAATTTTCCATGTGGTGGATGTCCAACTTGTTGTGAACGTCGAGAATAGACAAACCTGGATCATCATTAACACTATGACTGACAGCAGCGATATTTTCTTCTGTACGCACAGTTTTTTGTCTTGTAATTGTTGTTGCATCGAGTAGAGAAAATGTTGTCCGAAATCTATCGATAGTTCGACGAATAAGCTGCTCTGATGGACGATTATGTAAACCATAAATTTCACGAAGTGCTCTTTAAATTTGGCGAAAAGAACATCGATTTTGAAAATAAAACTCAACAATTTGTAAACTCACTGAACAGAAATATCAAAACAACAACATGGCTTCTACCTTCTGTCAAATCACAGTTATCCCTATCGAAAGTTCTGTCACTTTAAAACAAACACCCGATATGTTGTCGCCCTAAAGCAGTCTTGTTTACTGTTGCTCTTTCAGGTAGGTTAACCATATGTAGAAACCTAACTTAATACATCGATATATACAGACAATCGCTTTTTATTTCCCCTTATATATTACTATAAGTACACAAATCGTTCACTTCAAGTTTTGAGTAGTGTATTTGTATATAAGCTTTATTGGTATATTCGCCTTAATAATGACGAAATGTTTATTAAAGAAATTTCACAATGATTCATGTATGTTATAACATATTAGCCAAAATTAAACAACATTAAATCTCAGTTATCTGTCGCATTTGTAAATTCGAAACGAGCCACTCGGCAAATTTCCTTTAAGCACATCCTTTTTCACTTTATGAGCGTCAGTTCCAGAGATCAGCGTGCTATAATTTCATAAGGACTATGAGCTATGGTAATAGAAAGTTCTAGAAATCGAGATAGTGTAACATACATCTGTATAACAAATCTATACTCAAACAAACTCGACAAGGTTTTGTTGATCGCAGGGGCAAATTGCAGACATGCGCACGTTTCAAACTGATTGGTTTTTGTCAGTGCAATGTATGCTAGTGACTCCAAATCTGTCAAGTAGCTATATTCGCTATACACAGAGGCGTTAAGGTATTAAAAATACACTAGCGCTATCTAGAGTATGCAAAAGACATACAAGACATACCTTTGCGAGTTAATTCAAGTAAAGAAATTTATTCTCGACATTTTCACGTTACTAACGCAGAATAAACTTTCCTCATGCTCTAATCCGACCATAATTTGCCGTAATGCTCATAATTAGCATATTCATATTCAAATAAATTAATTCGACTGATCTCTAACAAAAATATTATTAATAAGGAGTACGAGCTATGGTAACAGAAAGTTCTAGAAATCGAGACAGTGTAACATACATCTGTATAACAATGTTACACTCAATACAATAGTTTATTATACTTGAGAAAGGCGACAAGAGGATGCCATGTTGAACATCTGTAGGCTCCTTTACTTTAATGATTACTATCTCCAAGATAACATTTATCCAACTATCAATTTCTTGTTGAAGTTTCAGATATTTGTATTGGGACAGAACTCAAATTTGAGGACTCTCTGATAGGCAAACACATTTCTGCTCAAACCATCGATCCTCAAATGACGCTAGGTCATTGTTTTCATCTGTGTGGAAGCTCTCTAGAGGTTTTAACTAGAAATTCACAAATGTATGAGGATTTCAGTTGTGGTTTGAATGGTAGACGCAGGGAATGTCATAAAGCTTTCGTTTGTAAAGTGCCTAACCTTCAACCTTTCATTGTGATGATGAATACTAAGATGGAAACTTTGGAAAAAAATATCAAGAAAGAATGATCATTTTCGAAATTGTAGATGAGCAAATACTTTTTTTAGAGTAAGTATTATTCTGTATTCATCACAGCAAATTTTTTTGGGTGATTCGTCGATACTTCAATTGTTTCATTCATTCACAAAGGAACACATACAGGTAAAACAATAGTCAGATGAGTGTAGTACACCAAAAAATTTAAAATTCAAGAAAGGGCTCTAATGATACAGGGATTAATTCAGTGGACAATAGCAAATTCTACGCGAAGTTCAATGCCCCATAATTAATTGTTTATTCTAATATCCAGACCAGTTAATGTTCAACTCAGGAATTCGCTTTCGTGGCCCGCACGAACGGCGGCTTCATGAGAACTACAGAGTAAAAAGTTTATAAGAGCTGATTGTACAGAACGTAAATATATTCCTTCAGATGTGTTCATGAACGGAAAATTTTCGGCGGAAAACGCTGACGTCGGAATTAACACGTGTGGCTTGACAAAGAGCCGAAATGTCGGAAAGTGCCGAGTTGCAATTTTGAGCGGGCGAACAAACTAAAAATTTGGAAGGAGAAAACCGACTGGTATGAGTTATTAAAAGGGCCAAAAGGAGTTTGTCGGGGAGTCTTGACACGTCGGAAAAACTAGTAAGATCGTCGAGAAAAGATTGCGGTGCGAGGCTCGAATTGGTCTCAGAAGTTTAAAAATTGAGTCAGAAGAATAAGAGAAATTGAATATAGTGCTAAGTTCTGGGACCAAGGAATTAAGAGTACTGGTTCTTTATCGTTTATTGTTCGTGTTAAATAGGCCGTTTCTTGTAGAAAATCGAGTGTGCCCAGTTTGGTTTTGAATGTATGGCCTTGGAGTCTAGGGGTAAGAAGTATCTAAAAAATTTTGGTATATTATCCAGGTTGAAATTCTCTAATTAAAGTAGAGTCAGACTAGGATTGGTTCGCACACCATTCGTAAATAAGTCAATCTAGTAATATTTTCCATCCAACCATCTCCCACAAAAAGGTGGCTTATTACGTAGGTACTCACAGGTTAACTATAACAGTTTAAACAAAAGTGTCTTAATCTAAGGAAAAAAATATACAATTGTAGGAAAATATAGCAACATTCAAACCAGAAAAATAATAAAATCCAGAGATAAGTCAACAAAAGGAAGAGATAGAAGTAAAGACAAAACAGCTGCCAAAGACAAATCACAAACATACTTCTTGAAATATTCTTCGCGGTATTTTTACTTTGGAAGAAAAATTTGATCTTTGAGCTGATTGATGGAGCATTCTGTGGATCGAAGAATTTTAGCGCTGTTGATGTACTTAAGAGACAAATAAAAAGTATCCGACTGTCTAAATCTCGTTAATGAAGTATTCAAATAAGTTGATTTGAAACAAATTTTTTATTACTATGTTTACTACCAACAATTTTCTGATGTTTTACATATTGTAAGGTTTACATTTTTGCTGAAATTTTTCATGTCGATGTATGTATATATCAATTTGACGGTTCCAGATCATAGAAGCGAAATTTATTTCATTAAATAGATACAATTGATGTGAACGTCAAATTTAGTTTAAGTCCGCTATTAGTTCCAGAACTCTTGAAAGGGTTGGATGACTGAGGACCGTATTTTGTAGCTAGTATGGAAAATGGCTCGTATTCTTATTTCTTCGAAACGATATTAAACGGCATTTCATTCAATTTAAGGTCGACCACTTGTTTCACAAAAAGTATAAACAATAAAGGACCCAAATTGGAACCTTGAGGTACCCCATCAGTTGCTGAAAAGGATCGTAACTTACTCGTAAATCCTTCTTGGTGTTTGGGAATTACTCACGATTTAACAAGATGGAATAAGTTAGTATTTGAACAATTTAATCGAAATGCAATGCTCACTGATTTATCTGTAATTTTTCATCATATTCTTCTCTTTTGCCTTATGAATAGGAACAATACATGCCTTATATGTAAAGTTAAAAACGAATCTGTTCAATTGCCCTAGAGATATTCAACATTTATTGAATAGAATAATAAAATTATTCGACTTTTTCAGGTTTATATTATTGGACCAGCTCATACTTCAATTTTGGAAGAAATGCGGGAAATATATCATTGTAGTTCCACATAACTGTAGGTTTTATCACAAAATAAATTTTTTTTTCGACATTGAGTTGTCTTACTTTGGAAATTGAAATGAATTATAATAAAATCAAAAGGGACAGAAGCTCAAAAGGTTTCGACTAGCAAAAAACGATTTACTATTTGTATCCCAAAATAAAACAATCCAATTTATAGGGTATTTTTGAATTGAGAGGAAAAATTTTAACAGATGATTCTTCAGAAAAAATGATTGGGAGAATCCCATGTTATCTTTTGTTCTAAGAATGAAATGTAGAAGTTAACTAACGCTAACCAGATGCCACTTTTTGACAGTTCTTTCAATTCTAAAATATTATCACCAAGGAGTGGAAAATCCACTCATTCAATATTTTATATCAGAACTTATTGATGCTTTGACATTTTCCATTGAAAAAATTGAATTCAAATTCAAGAAGCAACTTTTTCGTATCTTGACTTTTTCTCTTATAATCGTTAGCCTGATTACAAAATCTGAAATTGCTAAGACTCGTTCCACATTAATTCACAGTCATCTGTCAAATATAGTTACTGTTAGGGTATTCGTGGAACGCACCTTTTCATTAAAACTTTTCTATGAAATAATATTATATAAGTTAATTCCGTTTTTCCAAATTTTTTATTGTTATTATACAACAATTGTCTCGCTATCTCAATAGCAGTTGGTATCTTACATTTTGAATAACTAAATTTATTTTCGAAATAGGTTTCTATTTATATTAAAGTAGGTACAAAATTTTTTATTGAGCGCTAAAACTCAAAAAGGGGGTCTCTCTGAATTCCAGCTCATCTTAGTATGTTTAACAGGACCTTCATCAACGTCTACGAAAAAAAAGATATTTCGTTATACCATGACTTCATCAGATGAGTATTATAATTGAGTATATAATTGTACGAATGTTTTTCATGTAGTAA
This sequence comes from Megalocaria dilatata, assembly GCA_034642435.1. Classification (NCBI taxonomy): domain Eukaryota; kingdom Metazoa; phylum Arthropoda; class Insecta; order Coleoptera; family Coccinellidae; genus Megalocaria; species Megalocaria dilatata. The sequence goes on along the minus strand of CM067860.1, from coordinate 47,357,949 downwards.
ACTCTGTTCACAAAAATTTAGAGGGATAAGTTAAAAAATAAAGAGGTGAAAAAGATAGTTTACTACATTTGGGATAGTTCAAAATTTTATTAAAAAATATTAAGCAGTGGGGAGTTGTTTATGTTTTTTTGATCATACAAAAAAATTGTTTTTTATTGTATCAATTGATTTCTAGGGTTTCCATCGACTCAATCTCTAGGAAATCTTAGACATCAATATATATAATAAAAACAAATTCTATTGAACGATCAAACAGACTTGAATAAATTCCCACTGCTCAATATTTTTGACAATATTTTGAAATTCCTCTGATGAATACCATGAAGAAACATGCCCAAAATAATTGACTAAAATTGGTGTTCATGAGAACATGCCATGCAATTCTATTGGGAATGCTAATTAAAAAGACAATGTTAAATACCAACTTCTGTTCCAGAGAAGTGCTTCTGATTACTAGTATTGAGTACTGATCTGAAAAATATATGTATGGATGGTTGTAGTGCAATATCACTTTCTTTGAAAATTGAATAAGATCAAGTGTGCAAGCTGCTGGAGCGAATCATTAGCGATAATTTGATAGAGTTCGCCCTATAAAATGATATAATTCCCAAGGGGCAACATTTTCTTCCGGGTCGGTCCACCATCACGAACCTCCTCTCCTGTGTCAACGATTGGACTAGGTGCATTGATTCTGGCTGTCCGGTGGATGTTATTTATCTGGACTTTGCGCGAGCATTTGATCGTGTCCCCATCATCGTCTTCTGGGGAAGCTTGAGTTCTTGGGAGTGAGGGGTCCTCTGCTCTCATGGATTCTGTCATTTTTGTCGCTTCGCAATTTCCGGGTGGGGGTCGATGACTGTTTCTCCTTCTTCGATGTGGAGGTCCTTAGTGGAGTTCCTCAAGGTTCAGTTCTGGGTCCTATCTTATTCCTATCATACACTTCTGATCTCCCTTGTCTTTTTTCATCCAATTGTGCAATGTTCGCAGACGACACGAAGCTCTACAACTGTCCCTTGGTTAACAAGGGGCACCTCCAGGAGGACCTCAATAAGCTCTCTAAAAGGTGTGGGAGGTGGTTGCTACCTCTTAATATCGGGAAGTGCTGCGTGCTCCATATCGGCAAAAAAAATCCCAGGACTCCCTACTTAATTGGCCAGCAGAGGCTAGCTGGTGTCTCTCAGCATTGTGACTTGGGTGTTACCGTCACAGATGACTTGAGTTGGTCTACCCACATTTCGACTGCTGTGTTTAGAGCGAGACAGTTGACCTACCAGCTATCTAAAACTTTTGCAACCTACACAACCTACGTCCGTCCTATTTTGTAATATGCGGGCCCTGTTTGGTAGGCCAATCTGAAGGGTGATCAGGAACTTATGGAAACTATCCAGCGGTGGAACACCCGTCTTCCATTTGGCACAATTCGCATTATTTACCAGTCGAGGCTACGGTTGTTGGAGTTGCTCTCCTTTTCGGATCGTAGAAGAAGACTAGATCTGATTACCACCTATGGAGCAGACATCGGTACAGACATGTCTTACCTCCTTTCACTAAACTAGTAGCCAGCCTTTAGGGGACACAGCTTGCCAAGGAGAACTTCAGGACGATACCGAGGAGCCAGTTTCTTCACAACAGAGTGTTTGAGACTTGGAATCCGCTCCCTGCTGAGGTTGTGTCATCGCCATCGGTGAATTCTTTCAAGAACGGTCTGGATGGATAGTCTAGGCAAGTTTAGTAATTAATTCCATTGCATTCAATTTCCTTCATTACTTAATTTGTTTCACTTCTCGAGTACTTTCTCATTTTCATTTTATTTTTGTTTTTGAGTTTATAGGTTCACCTTTACTCTTATCACTTTTGTAATAATAATAATTTTCTATTATTTTTTGCCCAATCAGTCTTGACCTAAAACTTTATGTCTCCTGTCCACTTGAAATCTGTCCAAATCCGCAGTGTCATAAATATTCAGATTATTCGCGAAATATTATGGGAAGAAATGAGGGTGGATCTGATGCAGATGCAAATCAACAAAATGGCTCGTTGCTTTCCATCTGGAACGCCATTATCCCGAAAATAAGGCTCGCTAGAAGAATTGTTTTTTCAGCTATTAGCGACCTTTTAGAACGACAAAATTTCGAAGCACATGGAAGGAGAAAGAAGAGTTTGCGAAGACTCCACTGGAAGAGTACCGAGAAGTCTGTCTGGACATTGAGTACAATAGAAAGGATCACAGGTAAGTTTGCGGATCAACATTTTTCTAAAATCATAGCAGGAATAGCTTTTATATCTATTACGAAAAAATAGATGCAACATTTGATTATCGAAATTCTATGCGTCCTTTTATTGCTTGGCTTTTGTATTGGTTGTCTTCAATTTTTTGATTCTCATTTGATAAAGAATCATTATTCTTTTTTTTTACTGTTGAAATATTGAAATCAGAAAATTCTGAAAATATGCATGAAATAATTAATTGAAGAACCTATCACATCTTTGATGCTTATTCATGTCTTGTCACGTCTTTTCGATGCAGAAAATTTAATCGTATACTTCAAATTTTATAAGTGTTATGACACTTGAACGATAAAGTCATCCCAAAATTTCTCGTTTATTGTAGAATGGCCAAGGGGGATAATTGTTGGTCATCAGAATTATTAGGCGTGTTGAACCAGGTAACTTCTGCCATAAATAGTGAGTATCGGTTTCGAAAGAATTTGCGAAAATAGGGTACTCGATTAAGAAAACTCTTCAATTAAAATTTAATATTGAACCTTGTCTGCAGATTCACCAAGTAACCTTTATATAAATCCTTCAGTATTGAAAGAAATATTAGCATTGGATAAGGAGCTATCTTCAGTGCTAAATGACCTAAGTTTGACCCATAATGCAAGGAGTAGGCAAATTCTTCAGCGACTAGCCTCCTGCTCTAATAGAAAATTAGCTGATGTAGCTCCGAAATGTGGTAAAGGCCTTCGCTTTTGTTCATCGGACATCTCTTCACGATGTGTCACCCAACAGAAATCATCAAAATCCTCAGCAGCAGACAATCCATCTTCGTCATCTATAAGTCTTTACAGTACCGATAGTATAATTTCCCAAAGATCTGAAGAAGGTAAGCAATACCTAGTCGATTATTTATGAATTTATCTCCAAACATTCATTGAATACCTGATAAAAATAATTTTTTTCAAATCAGACCACGATGAAAAGAAGAATTTAATTATAAGATGCAATTACAATTCACAACACCGACCAGTTAATAAGAACTTGGTCCAAATCTTCAGACAAGAATCATCATGCCAAATGCCTCCGCTTTGTCCGGATTCCTGTTGCCAGGATAATTCTGCATTTCGATGTAGAAGCAGGCGCGACATGGAAATAAGAAGGAGGCCAGGATCAAGAGATTATTCTAAATCTAGAAGAAAGGAAGAAAGGAAGGAACGAAAGAGCGAAGAAAGGAAAAGGCAAAAAATAAAACAACAAAAAGAGAAGGACCATTTAAGAAACGAGAAGAAAGAAAAAGGAAAGCGGAGAAAAGACAAAGAAAAGCAAATGAAAGAAAGAGAAAGGGAAAGAAAAGACAAAGAACGGGAAAGAAGAGCACTTGAAAGGGAGAGAAGACAGAGAAAACGAGAGGAGGAAAGAGAGATAAGAAAGAGAGAATGGGAGGAAGAAAAAGAAATGAGAAGGAGAGAACGAGAGGAGGAAAGAGAGATAAGAGGACTAGAACGAGAGGAGAAGAGAGACAGAAAGGAACAAGAAAGAGATGAAGAAAATGAGAGAAAAGAGAAAGAACGAGAGGAGGCAAAGATAAGAAAAGAAAAAGAAAAAGAAGAGGAGAAGAAAAGGAAAGAGGCTGAACGAGAGGACGAGAAAAAGAAGAAAGAGAAAGAACGAGAGGAGGCAAAGGAGAAATATTGGAGAATATGCAATGGATGCGACTATGAAGAATTAAACGAACCACCTGAGGCGAAGTCCACAACGCAAACTGATTCTGGGGAATCAGTAGACTGCAGAGAGAGTTCTGATCAAGAAGAATCGCAAGGTGCGCTGAATACTTGTAAAACAGGAGTACAGTGTAATATGTGAGTATTTTAGAAGAATATCGTAGGGTGGGTAGATGTTGAAATGGAATAAAATAAGCTGTGTAAGAGGTATTAACTTCTTCATTTGTTGAAATATGTGTATGCCATTACGTATAGAATATACCATCAAATGTCTTATCATTTATTACGTATCCCAGTGGTCCAATTTCCAAGGACATCACCGTATGATACAATTAGGGCATAATCAATACAGATTCTTCAAATGTAGGCCAGTCTGTATTATCCCTGACGTTAACCAGTTCTTTAGAGCACCCCTCGTATCACCAAGTGGTACTTTTGAGTATTCTGTATTACAAAGTCTTCCTTCAAATTCAGGAGAAATTCATTTAACTAGTATTCTGTTTTATTTTCCAAGTTTTTTTTGTAACAGTGTTCAGATATTTAACATAATTTTTCAGACCCTGTATGTGTCCCCGATGCGTATTGAGTTGCAAAAGTACCCAAGCGACTAACACAAAAATTACAACTCCCCCAGACTACCAAGATCTCCCATCCCAGTCTTCAACTCCTTGCGATCAATCTAGATTAACCAGGTTTTTGGTGAGTATATCCCTACGTAAACAGTGAGAAGAATTAAAGAAGAATTGAATTTGTAAATCTTGGTATGGAAAAGGCTCGCTTTGGTGAGTGAGTTTAAATAGATGCCTTATATAATATTTGGTTAAAATTTACCAAAATAGAGCTGCGTAAAATATGTGTCTATGATATAAAAATATGAAGAAATTAATGTTATGAATGTTAACCACGGAACAAGTTAATGGTTTCAATATCTCAAACACGTGACACTTTTACGCTCTATATTCTTTTTTAACATTATAGTTATACTCATTCTACTGAATGGTGGTCTTTTGCGTAGAAGAAAAGATTCAACTCAATATATCAGTTTTAGAAAGTAATCGGTTATAAATTCCGTAAATGGGTTAGTTGTAATGTGATGAAATTTTCTTTTTCCAGTCTAGTTTTGCGAATGGTGGTCTACAGCTACGCTTACTACCCCCAGAGAAAACGTGTCGAAATACCAAGAGTTGTACCTTACCAAAAGTGCGTTTACCACAGTCGGCCACTATTGACACTTCTTGCAGTCCCCCTAAAATAAAATGTTCACGTGCAGTGGAACCGTATCAAATAAAACAATCCGAGTGCAGCCGACCCGCACAGCAAGTTAACCTGCGTCATCAACATCAACTCAAGCCAAGACAACCACCACCAATAAAGTCGACACCTTGCGTCCGCCGATTACGTGATCAAACAATAAGGTGTCAACGTCCGTGTAAATTGCCACGTTGTACACGTGCGCCTAGCTTTCCTAGGCTGACTCCATGCGTAACACCACCTTGCAGATTCAAGTCGCCTTGTAGAAATAACCCATGTCATTCTACACTTCGCGTACCAAGAACGTATTTATCAACACCATCTTGTATTAAAAAGCCTTGTAATTCGTGTCAGAATACACCGCCACCGTGCCTCTCGAGACCTTCTGTTTGTTTCGAGCCACAATTACATGATAAAGTTCCAAACACTATGCTAGAACCTCCTGTCACCGCCCCATGTCCATCTAATCTGCGTTTGTCAGCGCCAAATGCTTCTGCACCTTCTGTACCAAGGCCATGTAATAGGTTAATCCCATGCACACCCCCACCTAACCCTTCTAGACCTAATACACCCAAACGAATTTCTTTACCTGGTAATTTTAGACCTTGCAAACAAACACGGTGCCCCTCTCAGTCTTCTATTTCTCCTAGTGGCTCAGTACCATGCATGAGGGATACACGTTCCTCAAAAACTTGCCCTCCAAGTCCTTGTTCCCCTCATATCTCCGGATCAAGTTCACCTGGCTGTTCCAGACCACGGACGCCACCCAGATCCTTCCCATGTAATTCTCAACGAAACTTCCATCAACCTTCTAATCTTTGTAATCCTCAACCTCGCGATGCTACCCCATGTATTTCTCATGCTACTGATAATCCCCCTTTACCAAAACCTTGTCTCTGGAAACCAGGAGTATACGAGTCTTGTGGTTCTCCTGCAACGTGTTCAAGATCCTTCAAACAACAACCAGTTACTTGTGATTCACAATGTAAATTAGGAAAATGGACATGTTGCACGAAGAGCGCGCGACATCCGGGACAATCTTCACCACGAAAATCTTGCTCAAGAGTTTCTATATGCCAGCCAGATGCTCCCAATAGAAAAATTTTTCCTACTAAAATTACACCTGTTTATGATCCCGACTTACATCCAAAAGTATGTCCATTGAGGCCATATGGAAGTAGTACGGTATGTTCTTCTAGATTTTGCTTCAATGTGGATATCTTCTCACAAAGAAGTTGTTATTAGGTGCCTTGCAGTTGGAAACGTTGTGAAAGAACGGAAAAACTGTGTTCATCTAGTTGCTCGAATTCTGATATCTGTCGCCTCAAAAATTCTTGCGAATCCAGAAGATATTCCCTATCTCCAGTATGCTCTAAAGAAGATATATGCTATTTAAGAAGGAAAAATGATAGACCTTGGTGGTCTCCTAGATATCCAAGCAGTTTTTCTTTCGGTTGGTGCGTTTAGCTGGATTTGATTGTATCAAAAAAGAACTGAATTGTTTATAGGTGGATGGTCCGATCGTAGACAAAGATGTGATCTTAGAAAATATTGGAGTCCCTATTGTTTGGACGATGAGCGTTGCTACCCTAGAGGATACCCTTACCATCCATGGTGGAACTGTTATCCCTTAAATGGACCTTATTGCTCCATGGAGAGTGTATGCTACCAGCCAGGATATCGATTTCCCTACTTCCCAAGAGAATGCGTATCTATTCCTTGTACAGCTGCTCCATTTGGACCAAGATCACGTGCCCCACCTCGTGAATCATTGTGAGTAATAGTACTTTCAAAATGGTCATTTTTATTTTCAGTTTTCTTGTTTATTTACCAATGTATGTGTGAGTTATATAAAAATTCAATTTGTGGTTGATTTCAGAAAAAGCTACTGCTAAATTATACTTCTATCTATAGTTATTTATTTTTATATTCGAATTTTATATTTTGAAACAGCATGTCTTAAATACTGAACTGGTGAAACGAAAATAAGTCTAAAAAGGCTAACAACTGTCTCTAGGAAGATATATATTAAGGTGAGGTTCTGGTGACATTCTTCAATCCATGAAAAAAACCTTTATTTTGTTAACAATCTAACATCCAAAATCTCAGTGAAGTCAATTAAAGGAAGACGGAGAATTGGAACTTATCGAGTGTTTAAATGTCTCTTATCTGTATCATAATGTAACCTTCTGTTTCTCAAGACTCAAATTAACAAATTCTCTGGTTCAGGGATGGAATACGACTAATACTTTCGAATTTATATTGATACGTCTGGTTCAACATGATTTTTGTTGTTTACAGCTCCTATTCACCTCCAACACAAAGAGGACCTCCACATCGGCATCGCTGTGCATCACCTCGTCGTCCACCTCCACCGTATATGCCTTGCCCACCTCTGTACCCACCTTGTCTAGCGCCATATCCGCCACCACTGTATCCTCCACCCTGTTTCCGAACAAGTCCTTCTTGCTCACCTACTCCTTGTTCTTCGAGAATGTCTGTGTCTTCCTCTAGACCTCAGCCTGATGGAAGAATTTGGGATACTCCGACATCTGGACCAACGATATGTAATGAAACACTAAGGAGACCAAGATTGTTTAAGGGTCCGTCGTGTCTAAAGAAGTTCCCCAAATGTGCTGGAAATCATGGTATGAAACGCTTTCGTTTCCCCAAATGTTGCGACGTGAAACCTTGCAGCATTCCAGCTTGTTCTCCGAAAACTGGCAAGCATACACCTCCGCGTCCACTTAGCCCTTGTGGTTCTCCTACACCAAGTTTCGGAAACGTAAGGTGAGTTGAGGTCAGATCATGATAAATTCAAAACACTCCACTTACAAAATTTTGCAAGCTAAAAAGTTAATACAGGTACGGCCGCATTGGCGGGAAATTTGTAAATGGTACCACCCATGAAAATTATTTAGGTCTAGTTCTTAGAATGGACTACGCTATTGAATTGATGTAAGCCACACCTACTTGTGCCTGCTGTCGCCAAGTTATACGGTGAGGACTATACTTTAAACATAATCATCAACTAAAATATTCAAGCCTCAGTGACTAACTGCAGTAGTGCAATAATTACCTCTGCTCAAGGACACTTAAAGAAAGTTTATTCATGGTGTAGGTGAATCAAATAGAAAAAACTGAGATACCAAAAAATCTAATTTCACACTTTCCAGTGCGATATCTATAGGAGACAGAGAGATATGCGTAAATTCTTCGACAAAATTTGTTGGATTATATATGACATGAAGTGGGAAACTCACTGCAACTTCCTTACTGAGCGTCTACATTCGATTATATGCACCAAATGGGGTTACAGCTCTCTATCGAATAAAATTGTCATAAGCAAAAGGTTGGACAATTCAAGTCATCAATAGAATCAAGAAATCAGAGACTTGGTGAAAATGACTTTCATCACTAAATATGTTTTTTCTGGGAAAATGCTTATCTTTAGCCTTCCTATCGATTATAAGCCCGTTGATTGAAGTGGAAACGCATCGGATCGCTCCACTTCTTGTACTAGTTGAACCTTGTAAGCCTTCATACCGAGGTCTTTGTGCAAAATTTTTCTCAGAGAAGATGTTGATGGATGTTTAGTCACACTTTGGGCTACAGCAGCAATATTCTTAGGTGTGCTCACCGGATGAGAACGTGAACGGGTTGTTTCATCAAATAACAATCCTGTTTTCACGAATAAATTGATCCACAAATTTTGTTTCAGTGTAGTAAAGTTTGATCGTATGTTTCAGATATCCTACTCCAAGTCGTTCCAGTTACGGCTCCAACTATTCGCCGCATCCTTCTCCTAGTCTCTCGTACCAACCTTGCGAATACTGGCCAAACCAATTCCAAACCTACGGCGGATATCCCTCCTGTTACCCCAGCCATATCTCCAGCGGTCCCAATGGCGTATCGCTTCATCCCAAATTATGCCTCTCCAAGTTGAAATGCAACAAGTTATACCACATGTCATGTAAATCTGGGTTGCCGAAATATAACGATTCTGGAAGCTCGAGCGTGTACTCTGAGTCCTCTTGTTCTTCATCAGTGAGCAGCCTGTCATCTTCAGAAAGTACTTATACATCTCGAAGTTCCAGTTTGAGCAGTTCGTCCAGCAGAACGTCGCCGAGCTACTGCGTTGCGAGTTGCAGGAATTCAAGCAGCAACTTGTTCAAGCGTAGATTATCCAATTCTTCGATTTGCTCAACAAGCGACTGTTCCCCAAGATGTACTTTCTGTGACGTTATAGACGGATTTCGTTTGAATCGACAACAATGTGGTTCACTATATCCAAGTAAGTCTCCTCCACCAGGCAAACCAAACCAACAAGGACCCATCTGTGCGCCTCCTATGACTTGTAGAAAACCAGTACATTGTGCAAGATCTCAAGTCTGTTCATCGGCGACCGGACTTCAATACTCATCTAGACTGAAATCTAAGGGGGTAGACCATTACGATGAGAGAATTCGATTTGAACTTCAGAAAATTGGCATGGACCAGTTGATTCAGGCTAGCAAGCCAGCGAAGTGCTGTAAGCAGACGGTCTTGAATCAACCTTCTAGAGAAGAACTCCCATATGCAGCCAGCTTAGCTTCTCTACCGTTAGATAGAGCCGACATAAGAGTCATAAGACAGTCTGTAAGAATGGCCTCGAAGAAAATTGATGGCAAATATACATCCTTAGAAAATCGAACTAAATTAGCATATTACGCCAATTTGCTTTTAGACGATTTCGAAACTGGCAAACCAAAAAGTCCACCTGAATTTGAAGTTCGTTATTTTTATTTCACCTTGGATGATGAAGAGAACGTTCAATATTCCTTAAGGAAGAGTTATACCAAAACCAGCATGTTCAAGTTCTTCCAGATTTTTAATTGGTCTGACAAAATGTCGCCTCAAGCGAACAAGTTAGATTCTTCTTCACAAAAAGTTGACTTCCCCACCAGTCTGGATTGGAAAAAACATATCACTTCAACTGAAATAGAAGATAAGCTATTGGTTGTATCTTCTATAGAAAAAACCACAGATGCTTTAGAAAATTTAGTGTTTTCCGATATTTTACTGGCTAATCAATCAGGTGTAGATGATTCTAAGGTTGAAAACTCTTTAGATGAAAATTATATAAATGAGTTCAAATTTAAGAGAGACAGAAAGAAGAATCATGAACTGAAAATGAATTTTACACTGACTGAGACTTCTCTGGAGACTGATTCATTATTTGAAAACAACTGCAATCCTAAAAGTTTCGTGACTGGTTTCTTGGATAGCACTCACACTGCAACTAAAAAAATTAATGCTTCTTCTCAAACTGAAATAAATGAATCATCTTTTGAAAATCCGAGAAAAAGTAATTTTGTAGTGGCTGCTTCTCAAACCGATAATGAAACTATAGGAGTAAATTTGGATAGTTCAACTTTCTCCGAAGAAATAATGAGATTATTTTCTAGTTCAGACACAAATAGTGTGGAATATCTGAAGAAAAACACAAAGTGTCTAGTTTTCACTAGTGAAGCTACTTCAGAATCTGATAGTTTAGAGGTTCAATTGAAATCAGAGGTTTTCAGTTCTATTAAAGATTTATCAGGTCAAAATTACCATTCGAACGATAAAGAATTTAGAAATGATACTGAAACTTTGGAAGAAGCTATAAAAGAGGTCTTGGGAGAAATAAATAAATTAGCTACAATCGCAGAGTCATTCAAGGGCAAAACACCTATTTCTGATGTATCAAATTGTAGAGATATCATTACGAAAAGTACGGTATACAGCACATGTTCTTCTAAACTACCATCTGAACACTACAGAGCTTCGGTGACTAAAGACTTCGGGAATAAAAGACCAGAATGCAACGAAATTGTTCACAAAACTTGCCTACACTTCGATCCATCGCGAAAACAAATCTCCAAAGGACAGTTTATAGTGAAGATGTATAACTCAATAAATGAAGTTATAACCCAAATCTATGGAGAAGCTGAAAAACTAGCTACACTTAGGAAAAATCGATTTGCAATATCGGGAGTTAGGAATGAGGCTTTTGCGGATATACACTGCAAGAGGAATATTGTGCGTTCTGGTGCAGGAAAAACAGCTAAAGGTATGGGGAACAACTTACCGAAGATTTGCGCAAAGAAAGAAAAAAGAAACTATCCCCATAACTCATTGGAAAATCTGGAAAGAAGAGTTTACACTTCAGCAGGGAAAATAATTACAACATTTTATAACTCAAGGGGAAAAGCGCTGAAGACAATATACAGCCTTGAAGGCGAGAGAATTGCTGAAGGTTCTTCAATTGTGAAAGTGTTATTCAGCGATACGGGAAGCTTCATTTCTGGTTATTGCGATTCTAAAGGGAACATTCTCAAAGCAGTGTACGATTCTCAGAGTAAGCTTTTACGGAAAACCTTCAATTCAGAAATGATGTTGCTCACGTTCCCTTTAGAAGATAGAAAGCAGAAAACTAAACATATCTTTAACTCTCAGGGATTTCCCATTTATCAGTTGTATTCGGAAGATGGAAAACTGCTCACGAGCATCTACGACTTTGAAGGCAATTTGATACGCGGTACCTTTCTGGGGAACATATCTCAATTATGTCCTAGAATGTTCGATAAACACGGTAAATTCATCTTGGGAAGATACGATCGAAACGGTAAGATATACAAGAGGATTTTAGATTCCCACGGTAACAATTTGCAACAGCTGTATAAGGCCGATAAGACGACGCTGCAAAAAGCACCGATCAGGTTGAAAATATTGGATCAAAACGGCGAACCGGTCAGGAAGTTCTTCAAGAAGAACAAAACACCTCTTACTCACGTGTATGATATATTAGGTAACCTTTTATGTCAAGCTAGCGAAGGAAACTCGAAAGACCTTCTCTATCGTCTCTTCGATTTTGAAGGTTTCTTCATTTTGGGAAGACTCGATGAACTCAGGCACCTAATAGAAGCTGTTTATGATGAAAAAGGAAATAAAATATTGCAAGTGCGAGTTTTAGACACCGAAGCAGGTGACATGATTAGGATCTCTAAACTTTACAGTTTCAAAGGAAAATATTTAGTGAATTTTTACGATGAAGGGGGTGAATATTTGAAAAATGTATATGACGCCAAGGGGTTCTTAATTGAAAGTTCACCATCAGGTAGAGTAGTCAAACTAGCGGGGAGAATGTTCGATATGGCAGGCTACTTCATACATGGGAGATACGATGCCAAGAAAAACCCAATCAGGGAAATTTACGACCATGAAGGTTTTAAAATCTTGCGAGTGTACGACGTTAACGGACAACCCGTTAGGAGACTACCACAATCCAACAGGATTTTTAATTGCAAAGGAAGACCTGTCAGACATATCTACAAATCCGACCACAAGATTATTTCCGGCGTCTATGATGTCATTGGGGACATGATAGGTGGCGTGTTGTCTACTGACGCTGAAGAATTGGCACCTTTCCTGTTCGATATGGAGGGCAAGTTCATTAACAGTCGATACGATTCACGAATGAAACTTATCAAACACGTGTACGATTCTAGAAATAATCTCTTGAGCAGAGTTTATACACAGGGTAGTTTAAAATGCTCGAAATCTAGACCGCTTAAAACGGTGTACGTCAAAGTAGAATGCAAGGAGAAGTCTTCCATCAAGGCAGCTTGTAACAATGCCCATACAACTTTTGACGGTAATTGCCAAACCCTTCCGAAGGCTATCTTGCCTCCTCTGACCATGCCCAAGGTTCACAAGAAATCTTCGAAATTCGTGGTATTATCTTCCAGAAAGAGGAAAAGAGGTGATCAGTATTTTGAGGAGGGAAGAGAGTTGGTCTCTGTGAAATGTCAGTGTAAGTTTAGGGGGAAAAAGGATATTGATAAACCAAGTTCAGGTGCTCCTGCTGCAAAGTGCACTAATCAGAAACGGAATGATTCGATCTCATCTAGTCCACATCCAGCGAAAAGAAAGAAAATGGAAAGGAATGTGAAAAGAGGTAAGATATGAAACATTAGTTTAATCAGCATATGTCTTCAAACCTTAATTGTTTTGATGGCCCTAATTTTGATGATATGGCCCTGATTATGAAAAAAATACTAAGAGATTGCTAAGGGCTTTACTTTTTGTAATCAGTATCATTATTTTGTCAAAAATATTTAAAAAAAGTATTATGTTAACAAAATTTGTATTGAACACCATCAAATGATTTTTCATAAGATTTTCTTGAATGAACTACTTCAGGTAGAAACTCCAGCAGTAGTCTTCCATTATACGTGAGTCCCACTGCCCCAGATAACGCTCTTGTATCCTCCTAAAATCCTGATGAAACCCTACTCCTCACTAAAATCACCCAGATTTAGTGGAAATCGGTCTGAACGCGAGTGCACGCAGTGGATTTTTACACTCATGTTGCACTATAGCTCGTGCAACTTCGATAGCATGCACCCAACAAGCTAGGCGTGGTCATCAGATTTCGGCTAGGAAATTACTCATAACCAAAATAAATCAATTCCAAGCATTGGATTCAACTTCAGTCATTGATTTGATAAAGTTAGGATCTTTCACAAGATTCCTAATCCTTGGTCCATCAAAAATACCTGCTTCGAATATTTCTATACGTAATCCTGGAAACTTGCGTGAAAGAAAATTGAAACATTCACTACTTTTGTCAAGCCCTTTCACAAACTGTTTCATTAGGCCGCCAAGTGTAATATGAAGTGGTGGAAGTATGATGCGATATCGCAAATTTTACTCGAAGGAATTGAACGGTATCTGTAACAGCCCTTCGAAGTAATTTTATGAGGACTTATAGACGGGTAGTCTCAACCAGTATCATAAGGAGACGGTTGCATTCCTCGGATTTAAGGGCAACAAGACCTTCAAGAGTACCTCGGCTATCACCTGGATATAGAGCTACCCGTCGGCAATGGGCAGAACACCACCAAGAGTGGCTTTTACTCCAATGGCGTAATGTATTTTTTCGGACGAGTCACGATTCGGTTTACGAAGTGACAGTCGACGAGAAAGGGTTTGGAGAGGTCCAGACAGACTAGAGCGACTCAATTTCGCCCAGGAAGTTGTGCCCTTCCAAGGCGAATCAATAATGTGCTAGGGGGTTTAATGTTCGGTCGCCGTACCCTTCTTATTATCGTTGAACGAATAATGACCATCTACGTAGAAAACATCAGTGAACCAATCATTGTTCTTCTGCGCAACGAATTTGGGGATAATTTCATTTATCAGCATGATAATGCCTCATAACACCGCACACGAAGGCTTCAAAACATTCTTCAAGAGAACAATATGCAGAGAATGAACTGGCCAGCAAACTCACCAGACATCAATCCTATTGAGCACGTATGGGATTACTTAGGGAGAGCAATATCCAATCGCCAAAACCCACCTTCAACTTTTCAGGAATTTCAGTTGAAATAGAGGAAAATATTCATCTCATTTCCAGAATATAGATTGTTTATTTCTTGAGAAACCTAAGGGGGGGCAAGACTTTTGACGATGTGTGTATGTTTTCGATATTTTGCAAATATATATTCATCACAAATATACCAAAAACAGTCGGGATTAAGTACACAACATATTGACGAAGCCATATCGAAAACAACAACAAAGTATATTTAAGTGTTCAATAAAAAACCAAAAACTACGTAAAAATAGTGAATGAGAAAAATTGTTGCCATATTTGAAAATACGCGTCAATTTGAGATAGAAACAAAAAAACAATCACAGGAAACAATTTTTTTTTTGTTGACCAGTGTAATATATAGAACTCCAATACGGGACACTGATAATCACATTATAAAACAGTAAATTAGGAATTAAAGATTACTACGATGAGAATGACAAATTATCAATACACCCATAGAAATTATTTTTCGAGATTTAATTTCGCTGTCATCTAAATGTCAAGTTTCATTCATAAGATTCCCGAAAACTTCACCTAAATTCAACATGGTCATTGTAAAATTATTCGTTATCAATCTATAGAAATTTTCTGTTATGTAATATGATAACTGTCCTTTATTATTGAGCAACTGGGTGCAGAAATTCAGTTACCCTCCAGTACTTTTCCATCAAGAAATGGAAGGTATTATCGTAACAGAGTAGAATCAATGTTGCTAGTAATTTATTTGATACTCTCTTATGTGCAAAGTTTTATTGATGTTTTCAGGTGAAAAATTGAATGCATTTCAGGTTCACTGAAACAGGAAAACTCGGGTAAGGGCAAACCAGAGACATCTCATCAAAATGATTATCAAAAAACAACAGCAAGTCTTCAGAATTCAGAGTCTAGGCAAACTAAATTACCTACAACTATTTTGCCTTGCTATGAGACTACTAGAAGTGATACTCA
The DNA here is from genome assembly GCA_034642435.1 of Megalocaria dilatata. Taxonomy (NCBI): domain Eukaryota; kingdom Metazoa; phylum Arthropoda; class Insecta; order Coleoptera; family Coccinellidae; genus Megalocaria; species Megalocaria dilatata. The sequence goes on along the minus strand of CM067860.1, from coordinate 47,342,403 downwards.
GAGGAACGCGGATAGTCTAGAATGTTTATTGGATGGTTATTTGCAACACGAAAAAACAACTCATAGGACAAGGGGTAATATTTTTTATCAGTTTGTTTTTTCAAATTACATACGATAATCTGAGGTGAAAACTTATATTATATTAAATATAAGAAAAACAAATGTTAACTTCCGCTATTTTATTGATCTACACGACAATTGTTTCGTCATACCATGACTTCATCAGGTGAGTATTTAAACTGAGGTATACAATGCAAAACATGACCTTAAATACACAGCTCTGGTACAAAAAATAGAGGGGTGGAAAGAGATGGTATACAATTAATGAAAATTATTAAGTACGGGGAATCTGTTTAAATCTATTTGATCATTCAATAAAATTTGTCTCTTATTATATCTATTGATCTCTAAAGTTTCTAACATATTTAGTTTCTGACTTTCGTTTTCAATATGTAATATTTCATAGTTCATATTAAAATTATGACCAGTCTCTAACAAATGGTTGGCATAAGTTGAATTCGGTTTATTATTAATGTAACATTTTTCATGTTCTCGTTTCCTTGTTTGGAATGAACGGCCTGTCTGTCCCACATATACACATGAGCAATCACTACATGTTAACTTGTAAACTCCTGATTTCATGTTTTTAGGAATGACGTCTTTATTTTTTTTTTATTAAGCTGCCTAAAGAATTAATAGTTTTGAAAGAGAAGTTATATTTTTCCTTTTTCTTTAATTATCTAGCAATCTTTTTAGATTTTTGACCTATGTAAGTTAATGATATTATAATGATATTATTATATCCAAAATTTCAAAATTCAAACGAAACCAAATTCATTTCATTAACTTACATAGGCCAAAAATCTGAAAAGATTGCTAGATATTTAAAGAAAAAAGAAAAATATTATATAACATCTCTTTCAAATCTATTATTTAATCCTTTAGGCAGCTTAATAAAATAAAATAAAGACGTCATTCCTAAAAACAAAAAATCAGGAGTTTACAAGTTAACATGTAGTGATTGCCCATGTGTATATACTCAGAATTGTACAAGTTAAAATATGAGCAGAGCTCTCTAATAACAATAATGTACCATTGTCATCATTGTTGTCCCGGGTTTCTGCTCAAGTTTTGACACTCCAGCAGACCCCCGAAAAGCTGAAAGAGAAAGAAAGGAGTTTTGGAGGAAGGTTTATAGAGTACTCCGCGCCAGCATAACTAGGTTAGGGACCCCCACAAGTCACCTCCCCCACACAAAAGAGGATCGCCGTTGCGATCCCACCACTCAATCATTTGAGCAGAGTGACTCTATGGATTATGAAGGACTGAAGCAACGAATCAAAACAAATAACAGCTTGTCAGCATGGACCCCCCGCACCACAAGATCGCTGTTGCTGTTCGCTGCCAAAAGCGAGGCTCCGAAGCATCATAGGATTGGGCCTTGGGATCAAAAGGGCGCCAGAGTTTGGGGGAGAGCAGAGCGTATCTTAAAGGACCCTCAAACCTTCTCGAAACGTCGTAGTCTTCCTTTCCTTCCAGCGGACCACCTCCGAACCCGCAGCGGAAAAGATAAGCTTAAGGATCCACGAATGGGGCCGGAGTTAGGGGCGAGCGCAGCGAATATCCCAAGCAATCCCTCTTGTTCAAAACGTCGCAGTCTCCCTTTGTCCTCCAACGGACCAATCAGGACCCCGCAGCAGGAACTTCAGGAACTAAAAGTGGAGCCAAATTTGGGGGCGAGCAAAGCGAATCCCCCAAGCCCTATACATATTCGAAACGTCATAGTCTCCCTTTATCATTCAGCAACCACTTAAGATCCTTCAGCGGGCTAAGAGGACGAAGGTTGGAAACCCACGCTAGGGACTAGCGGGGGTCGCCTTCGCCAATGAAAGGAAAACAGAACTCTAATCGATCGCAGGGTCGCAGATTCTGGTCGTCAATCAGAGCCAGCTTCCCCGTACGATTCCAAGTCCTGCGGCAGGAAAAGGTAGGATTGGGACAACATGATGGAAAGGTATTATGCAAGAAAGAAACAAAGTAAGGAAATTAGTATTGCGAGTCATCTGCTTTAGGCATCATAACCATATCCTCCATCTCATAAATGAAACTAGGACACTCGTTATGACAAGCTCCCCCACCACGACAAGGAACAGAGACAGGGGGGGAGTGCCCATGTGTATATGTGGGACAGACAGGCCGTTCATTCTAAACAAGGATACGAGAACATGAAAAATGTTACATTAATAATAAACCGAATTCAACTTATGCCAACCATTTGTTAGAGACTGGCCATAATTGTAATATGAACTATGAAATATTACATATTGAAAACAAAAGTCAGAAACTAAATCTGTTAGAAACTTTAGAGATAAATAGATGTAATAAAAGACAAATTTTATTGAATGATCAAATAGATTTAAACAGATTCCCCGTACTTAATAATTTTCATTAATTGTATACCATCCCTTTCCACCCCTCTATTTTTTGTACCAAAGCTGTGTATTTAAGTTCATGTTTTGCATTGTATACCCCAGTTTAAATACTCACCTGATGAAGTCATGGTATGACGAAACAATTGTCGTGTAGATCAATAAAATAGCGGAAGTTAACATTTGTTTTTCTTATTTGAAGATGAATTTCCGTCAAGTGTAGACCGGGACAATCAAAAATTTTATATTATATTGTTCCCTCCTATGTGGATCTCACTTCATTTTAAACGATATATTAATTTTTACCCCTATATTTGGAACTTCAACATTCTTGAATATACGTTCTTCATTTCCATTCACATATGTATCGTACGGAATATAAATTACTTCGTGCAGTTTTTTTCGAAACTTGAGGCTTTATTGTGAAGAATTGGTTCAAAGTATTTTCCGTCGTTAGTCACCACTTTTTCCCATCTTTCTGGCAATTGAAGAATTCCATCGTGGACAAAGCCTAGTTCTTTGGCGGCTATACATGCATGGATCAATTTTTTGACTTCATCGTAATTGGAGTAGTGCTAGTCAGCCAGGCCATGTTGCAGCGATCGGAAGAAATGGTATTCGGACTGAGCTGTACGGCGGGTTGGGAATGACTTCCCATTCGAGCTTTTCTATGTTGGAGCAGTGACACAAAAACTGCGTATTAACGAGTCGAACTTATGCTGCAAAATATCCCGAGAGAAGACATCCAAAAGAATTGAGTTTTCGGAGGTTTCTAAATGTTTTTGTAGAGACGGGAGATGTCTAGTACAGAAAAGAGCAAAGGATAAAATCAGTCACTAACGAAGACAGGGAGTTTAAGGTTTTGCAGATTTGGAAATCAACGAAATATAAAAGTATCAGGAACCTGCCGTATGTCGCTGAAAAGATGAGACTACATATCAAGGAAACCAAAAAATTCCTATAATGACAATTTTACAAAAGGAACGAAGGATAGAATTCTGTCAACGTTTTCAAGAAGTTAATTTTAATAATGTCTTTATATCTGATGAATGTTGTTTCCAACTTGGTAGAAATCACTTAAAAATTCTATCAGGACAACCTGTAACCGTTCAAATTTCCAAATTTCCCACTAAAATAATGGTTTGGGAAGCAATATCTCAGCGTGGTGCTACGCCTCTCTGTAAAGTTGATGGTACCATTCATAGTGGCATTCTAAACGATTTTCTCTTTGAAATGGCGCATGCCTTATAAACAGAGGGGTGGCGTTTTCAGCAGGATAATGCAAGATGCCATACTTCGGCCTATAGTCAAGCTTGGATGCAAGAACACCAAGTGACAACCATTTCATGGCCAGCAGCTTCACCAGATCTTAGTCCTATTGAAAACATATGAGGACTAATGAAGATTGAAGTTGAACGAGCAGCGTCACGAAATGAAATGATTTAATTCAGTTAGTTATACAGTCCTGAACTACCACATCGAAAATTATGGAGGTGATCTAGTTCTGAGTGTACCTCGACGTTTAGTCAAATGTCTACAGTTAAATGTAGGTTGCATAAGTGAATAAGATGAATATTTTGTTATAATTTTCTAATTTAAGAATTAAAAATATCTACTAAATTATTACAATTGAGCTTTGTTTTTTCCGTATACTTCCAAGATGGTCTATAACAGAAGATCCACACACAGCCAAAGGAAGTTAGTGTAGCGTGTGGTATAAGTGAGCGTTCAGTTCAAAGAATCCTCAAAGAGCACTGGTTTCCCGCCTACCACATTCCGATGCTTACCGATAATGATTTTGAAAACCGTCTGAATTTTTGTAACTGGGCAAATGGAACAGATTTTTCGATATTGTTTAATTCAGCGATGAAGCGGCTTTTCACAATTCTGATATTGTCAATAGGCACAATTCACATTATTGCTCTTTCGAAAATACAAGAATGATAAGGTATGTTGACCACCAACACAAGTGGTCATTAACTGTCTGGGGAACAATTATCGGCAATCATGTGATAGGCCCCCATTATTCGAAGGAAATATTGACGGCGCTGTATGTTTGAATTCACTTCAGAACATTTCTCATGTATAATCAGCAGTGTTACCTACGAAAATAAGGAACTACATTTGCTTTTAGCATGACGGAGCATCCGCTCATTACTATTGTCCTGTGAAAGATTTTTCTGAATAATACATGGAAAAATATCTCTAATATTTTATGCCATGATAGATATTGAAGGCCATTGAAAATATATGAAAATACACGAGTTCTGGTTGTCTGATTTGGCAGCTATGAAAGCGCACTATTGCAGGACTGTGTACAATACAATACATTTTCAGATTGATTCGTTTCCTGCTTAGCTAGGAACGTCTAATGAACGATCATCGTGAAAACCACTTTGTATATTTTTTGGATTATTCAGATTGAAATATTGTTGTAGATAATCATCACCATACTGACAAAAAACCTATAAATTACGAGATGATAGAAGATACCTTATTGGAAACGCTGAATCTGACAAGAAACCCCAATTCCTTGAAACGAATGTCGCACACTGTCTTGCAATATTTTGCCTACGTTGTTTTCAATCAGATCAAAAACAACTATTATAAAAAAATTACCCTTAAGAAAAAACGAAATTCTGAGAGACACCACGATCCAACTGTCTTGTTATTCTACAGGAAATACGCATGTGCATTTTCTAATGCTCTTAAGAAACTCTCGAAAGGTAATTGAAGAAGAGTTCTTAAGATACGATTTCAAATGTTCAGAAAGCTACTGGCAACAATAATATGATCGCTTTAAATCGGCTATACCACTTTGTTCGTTCATTGGAGAATTCGAAACTGGCCACAACAGAGTTTATCATTTGATTTTATACTAATAGTTTTATTCCATAACGTATCTCTGCCCATGTCTCCATTTCAGGCTAACCATCTGCATGAAATACTAACTAACCTGAAAAATAATATCCTTTCTGCCATATATTTGTGGTCAAATTCTAATTCTCCATCCTGTTTGAGTGTGGTGACTAATGCCGTTCAACATAAGTGACATGTGTTGCTGTTGTCATTTGCTACAGACACCTTGGCTGAACTTCAAGGCCATACATTATTTAATGAAAAACAAAAATAACGCACAGATTAAATATTTATGAGTCTAATAAAAGCTCAAGTTATCCTTTCAGAAACGGAATGTAAGAACATAGAAGTGACCAGTCACTCGAATACGGAAATACAAACAGCAACTGTAACGTCAAATAGACCAAATTATTCAAGTGAAACTACAGAAGAAAGCAGCACTGCAGCAACTGTCTCCGATTCAACGCAAAATACCTCATCAAGTAATATTCTAGATAATGACACTGAAGATGCATTCCTATGCAATATACCAAATGCCCCACCTTTCATCCTGAAGATGAACAAAGCATCACCAATTCAAGTTGAACCGGAGCAGATGGAGAAGTCTGAACTGTGCTGCTCTCCACAAAGTTTTAATTCGACTGACGAGTCTTACGATATGGAAGAGTGAGCATATCCATATTTGTATATCTAAGCGAACTCTCTTATTCTTGAAGTATTTTTGGAATTTGTTGTCTTTAAGGTTTTCGTTTTTTTTTAAGCAACACATTCTTTGCTTTTTGTAACTTATTGTTTTCTAAGAACTTCGAACTTGCTGACTTAAAACAGCTTCTACATTAGAATTCTTCACATATTCTTCCTCTAATGAAGATGTCAGCTATCTTCACCCCTACTATAATGCTGTATACTGATACTTCCAAGATTTTTTAGAGACTCAGATGATTGTGGTATATAAGTTATGCCCTATTTTCCCTTTGTCCTTGGTATCAACTCTATAATAAATTACCCATTCATATTTTCAGCCTTTCTTACTATTCTTCATCATCTGTCCTGGAGAAAAAGAATGAGTTTTACACGGAAATTCCCGATCTCAATATGTTCATCGACGGCAATTGCCCCTGCCTCGAAGATGAAGCATTCAGTAAGTTTGTTGCGAAATCCATAACGTGGATCAAGGCCCAGGGACAGAAGAGATTTGGAAGACGATGCGGGATGTTTATGAGCACCCCCACTATCTGCATGGCAGGTTTAACAAGCATTTCTAATAATCCTTTCGGGGTCGATGAGATTGATTCGAGGAGACCAGGGAAAAATAATAGATCATTTTCAATTGCAGGTGAGAAAATGTTGACTGCACAAGTAGTAACAAAGTTGAACGAGTAATTACAAAGATGAATAAGACGTAATGTTAGCTGATTGTTTGCTAATTTATTACTTTCAATAAATTGAGGGATGTTACTGATCGGATCTAGGTTATAGGCACTCCATTCTGTGAATTATAGAAATATTTTCATGATGTGTCAGTTCAAAACATTCTTTTACTAATAATTCTTCTTTAGATGCGCTCTACAAGAACAACAGCTATCATAATCACTCGAAAATCCCTAGGATGCTCCACCCAGGCAAGTGTAAAGTACACTCCAAAATGAAGAACGTGCAGCTTTCGCCAGGATCAAAGGGTTGCGCAGCCAATAAGGCCAATACATGTAGTGGCCCATGCCCAGCAGATAAGATGGAACTTCAAATCAACCCCTACGTTAAAGTCAGCGTTAGCACTACCTGTCCAAGTTTGACCAATGCTAGCCCCTCCGGTAACGTTAAAGGAGGAGCAAAAGAGGGGAATAAAAACAAAAACGCTAATATACAGGCTTCGAAGCCTTCCATGGGCGATTGTATGAAGGGCATCAAGTCCGACCCAGGCTGCTATTGTGGTAAGTTAAAGAAACTTCGGTTTATTTCTATCATTCATGGGTACCTTCGGTTCAGGAAATGATATTGTTGAACCGACACCGTGTCCGATTCGCTTGAGGGAAGATTGTGAATGCGTAGAAGAAGAAGCAGCGGCACAGACAGCTGAGCCAGAAGAAGAAGAACCATTATGCTACTGTCCTCCTGGGGAACAGCCTCTGCTCATGAAGAAGTCTAACATAGAATGTGACTGCGCTAATAGAAGAAGATGTGAAGATGAGACCCTTGTGGAACCCCCTAAACAGAAGCCGGATGTATTCTGGGCTTTGACTAAAGTGAGTTTGTTGAAAGATGGCACCAAAAACTTCGAGATAATTGACGTTTCGCCTGTTCCTCCTGGTTATTATCTTATGCCTGACGTGAACAATCTTGTTTTGGTAGGACCACAACCCAAACCTGTGAAGGCGACTCCCAGTAAAAATTGCACTTGTAAATAAAAGAGTAAAGGTGAATTGATTCTAATAAATCCGAACAGTATCATTTATATTGGGTATTTATTTGAACAATTTCAAAAGACCTAAAGAAATATTTTGTATATCGATAGTTATACAAAGAATTCACTCTTTTTGGGACATCCAGAAGACTTGCGACGCTGTTGTTGTTGAAATAACTCTTTGATAAGGTGTTTTTTACTGATAAGATTCAACACATCGGCTGATAAGTTGGCTCAATTATCCGCAAACTGCGATATGGAAATTGGACCACCAGATTTCCAGTAATTTCAACTCGGCGCAGCTTTCAAAAATCCGACTCAAGACGTTTCTGTTTGGAAAGGTTGATTTTTTTTTTCTCACGCCCAGACAATAGAAAAATTGCAACCTGTCAAAACGACGCCGTCAAAATCACGAAAAAGGATATCGGAGAAAGTGCAGGAGGCGCGAGATAGACTGGAAATACTAAAAAAATAGCATAGTAATAATGCTAAATTCTGAGCCCAACTCGAGTCTCGCACCACGATCTTTTCTCGACGATCTTATCAGTTTTTCTGGCGTAGCAAGGCTCCTCGACAAACTCTCTTTTGGACCTTTAATACCTCGAACGTGTCGGTTTTCTAAGTTTTTAAGTTCATCCATACGCTCAAAATTCCTACTTGGCAATTTTCGAAAGCTTCGGTCTTTATTGGACCATGCGTATCGATTCAGGCGCCAGCGTTCGCCCACTCAAACTAATACACCTTCCGGTGAGTAACTCATTCTGAAGGAATATATTTACTTGCCATTATAAAATAAAACACTTGTTTACATTTTCTACTTTATTTTTGGTATTGACGTACGTTTCGTCTTTGCTAGAAAGACTTCATCAGAATACGAAGTAACAGTTGTTGTACAATGAATTTATAAGATTATATATTTACATTTTGCACAAGCAGCTCTTGTTTACTGTTTTAATCTGTAGCTTATTATTACAATATATGGGCTAGAGTAAAAGAATTTTCTTTTATGAATCCGTTCGTTTGTGGTCCTACGCGAATTCCCAAGTATAATCAGTATTTGGTCTGGAGATAACAATAAAATAATTAAAATAAAATAGAAAGGCTTTTTACTTGATAGAAGAAATATAACAAAATTTGAATATCAAAACAAATTGAAATATGTTTATCTTCTACAATTTTAATTTCCAAAAGAATTTTTTATTCAAAAAACTTTTAGAATTAAATTAATGTCTAAAACAAGCACCGCTCACATTTAATAGACGTTTATAATCAAAACTCAATATACAATGTCAAATGAAATAAATAACCCCACAGATATACGAAAGTAATTAAAATTAATAAATAAATATTCAAAGGAGACAAAATTTTGTTTCTGGTTTTATCTTTAAAAAATACTACTTGCCTTATAAAAACATGAACACACTTAAAGGACTTCCCAAAGAATATAATTTATTTGAAATATTTTATATGTTTAAATATTCGAACAAATTATTTCAAAAATCTCTAAAAAATGTGCACTATATCTTCAAAAAACAAATATAATTCTAGATAATCCCGTCATCAGCCCTTTTTAATATTAAAAATATCAAAATCAAAAACATAACCTACATCACTCACGTGTTAAAAGACTTAAGCTTCGAACTACAGATCACCTATATATTCAAGATTGATCTATGTTCTAACCAAATCAAAGAACAAAGTGAGTTATTTTAAGGTTTACTTAAAATTCATTGACATTCTATAATGAGATTTATTGAAGCCAAAATATAATTATATATTATATATAAAATAAAATAGAAAGGCTTTTTACTTGATAGAAGAAATATAACAAAATTTGAATATCAAAACAAATTGAAATATGTTTATCTTCTACAATTTTAATTTCCAAAAGAATTTTTTATTCAAAAAACTTTTAGAATTAAATTAATGTCTAAAACAAGCACCGCTCACATTTAATAGACGTTTATAATTTTTAACACGTGAGTGATGTAGGTTATGTTTTTGATTTTGATATTTTTAATATTAAAAAGGGCTGATGACGGGATTATCTAGAATTATATTTGTTTTTTGAAGATATAGTGCACATTTTTTAGAGATTTTTGAAATAATTTGTTCGAATATTTAAACATATAAAATATTTCAAATAAATTATATTCTTTGGGAAGTCCTTTAAGTGTGTTCATGTTTTTATAAGGCAAGTAGTATTTTTTAAAGATAAAACCAGAAACAAAATTTTGTCTCCTTTGAATATTTATTTATTAATTTTAATTACTTTCCTATATCTGTGGGGTTATTTATTTCATTTGACATTGTATATTGAGTTTTAATTATAAACGTCTATTAAATGTGAGCGGTGCTTGTTTTAGACATTAATTTAATTCTAAAAGTTTTTTGAATAAAAAATTCTTTTGGAAATTAAAATTGTAGAAGATAAACATATTTCAATTTGTTTTGATATTCAAATTTTTTTTTTTCAATAAAATAATTAATTCAGACGCATTGAACCTCGCTTAAAAGATGCTGTTGTCCACTGGATTAACCCCTGTTTAATGAATTCAATATCTTATTGGATTACCACAATATTTTAATTAAATGGTGAGAATTCTCATATGAAGTAATGTTTTTTAATGAAATGTTTGTTTTGTACTGTAAAATATTATATTTATATGCAGTCATTCTTAACAATATAAAAAACAACTTTTTACTTACATCGATACACATTCTTTTTTCCTATAATTACATGGTCAATAAAAAAGTAAAACATTCTACTTCAACAAACTCTAAAAATATACAAGGTCGTTTTACATTATATATCATTTATTCAGTTCCATGTTTCCAAAAAAAATTTTCTTCAACGACTACTGAAGTCTTTTTGTGATGTGTATAAAATATCTCTTTTAAATTAATATAAAATATCTAATACATACATGGTGAGGTAAGTAATGAAAAAATAAATAATGAAACTATGAAGGTAAAGATGGTGAGAATAGATCGGAACCACTTTGCCTCTTCATAATAATTTGTTTGAAATTTACAAGACTCCCAGGAGAAAATTCATCAGAAGTATAAATTTCTTACAGCAGGCAGTAATTTATTGGAGAGTTATTTATATAAAATTATAAAACCATGCCGTTCAAGTGAAAATTCTTCATATTTGAATTGATTCGATTTTTCGCATTTGAATCTTCATTTGAACGTTGATTTAAATTGGTGTTAATCATTTATTTATATTAGCAATAAAAACGTATCACTCCTTGGTAAAGCTACCAATAAGCGATACTTTATTCACTTTTTCAACGGTTGAACCGAGTCCTTCACATTATTTTTTTACAATTCGTTTACTCACTAGATTTTCATCGTATGCTATTTGAGCAACACTTTCTTGACCAGATTAAACTATTGACTCTCACTGTCACTCTCACTCTTATCTGAAAAAGTTAGTTTGTTAGTATTCTGGATCAAATTCATCGAAGTAACATGAAGTGAAATACATACACTATGAATACATTTGGTATATATGTATTTTTCAAACAAATTGAAGAATACAAGTGAAAAGTTTGAATTGCAATGAAGTTTGCTTCATTTTGAAGGTTTCTTCTATCATAATCCTAAGGATTCTGAAGGTTATCTTCAGGATATTGATTAGTAATTTAGTAGTATATTATTCAAACTGGGGTCTTCACTGGGTAGAACACAACTTCAATGAAGCTTGAACAGGTAGATGAGCGTGGAGTCAAGAAGTTAAAGTGTGGTCGACTTTCTCAATCGTCGTCTTCATTACCTTTTTTGCCAGGGTAAGCGTGTCTCTTGAGCCTATCGTATAGGTCGTCTTTGGTGCCGTATATACTGGCGTTCGACCTAGCTAGACTGTTCATTTTGCCGTTAACGCCGTTGTGTAGGCTCTCTTTCATGTAGGTTTCGTTATAGAAGTTCGGCATTTCCCATCCGTCTTCTTCATCGTCATAGTAGTGAGCGTAAGTGGAATGGTGACTAGGAGCGATGCTTTCTGCGTACGGTGTTGGTGCACCATAATAGAAGTTTACTTGGGAGCCGTTCGTATCAGTGGCTGGCGTGAGCAATTTCTTGGGTTCCTTTCTGCGATTCGCTCTGCAAATTTTTGGTTATGATATGGTTAATGTGATGAATAATAATGCACTATAGTATTAGTATTACTTTGTTTCAAAAAGTGCTGAGTAGCAGCAATTGGAAAGTTAAACAACTGCAAAAAGCTTCAGACTTCACGTCATTGGCTTTTCATTTTTTGAGGACCTATAGACGGCTAGTCTTAACCAGCACCATAAAGAGACGGTTGCATTCCTCAAATTTAAGGACAAGAAAACCTTTAAGAGTACCTTGGCTATCACCTGTACATAGAGCTACTCGTCGGCAATGGGCAGAACACCATCAAGACTGGCTTCTACCACAATGGTGCAACGTACTTTTTTTCGGACGGGTCATGATTCGGTTTACAAAGTGATAGTCGACGAGAAGGGGTTTGGGGAGGTCCAGGAAGACTAGAGCGACTCAATTTCGCCAGGGAAGTTGCGCCCTTTAAAGGCGCATCAATAATGTTCTGGGGGGTATAACGTTCGGTCGCCGTACCCCTCTCATTATCGTTTTACGAACAATGACTGGTGCCATTTACGTAGAAAACATAATTAAACCAATCATTGTTCCTCTGTACAACGAATTTGGGGATAATTTCATTAATAAGGATGATATCGCGCCACCACACCGCACACGAAGGGTTCAAAACATTCTTCAAGAGAACAATATCCAGAGAATGAACTGGCCAGCAAACTCACTAGACATGAATCCAATTGAGCACGTATGGGATTACTTAGGGAGAGCAATATCCAAATGCCAAAACCCACCTTCAAGTTTTCAGGAATGAATGGAACGATATGCCTGAAAATTTCATTAATGACTTGATTCATGGTATGCCTAGGTGTATTGGGCAGTTGATTGAAAGAAGAGGTGGTAATACGGACTATTAAATTTGGATTCAGCTGTAGAATAACTATAATTGGTCAAAAATAAATAATCGATCAATTTAGATTTTTTCTCATTTTTCTTATTTTGTCTCATCCTGCATAAGGAAAGGTGTAACAAACAAAGATTTTCTATCAAATATATTGCAGTTGAAATAGAGGAAAATATCCATCTCATTTCCAGAACATGGATTGTTTATTTCTTGTGAAACCTAGGGGGGAGGGGGCAAGACTTTTGACGATGTGTGTATTTGAAAAAATTGTTTCTTGATTTCCTAAGAAGCCTCACGAGATTCAAGTGGTTCATCGTTACCTGCAGAGTTCTCAAATTAGTTATAAATTTTAGAATTCAGAATCTTACCTAGCACAAATCATCCAGATGAGAAGCACGATGAATATAATTAGAACGACTGAAGCTGTTATCCCTCCAGCAATGTAAGTAAATTCGGATTTCTGTGCACACTGTCTTCCAGTAAAGCTTCCAATGCATCTGCAGGTGGGCTGTCCTCTCAAATCTTTGACACAGTTGCCCTCGTTGAGACAATAGCCATCACAAACATCTGAAATTTCAAAAGAATTTTTTTCATTGTGTAAAATAACAACCTTCATTGCTTTGAGTACGGTATTGACTCTGATCATCTGATCCCGCTGATACCAATCGTTACCCTTACTGAAGCTATCCAAATAGACTTGATGTACAATTTATTAACTTTGAAAATTCGAGAAATTGCATAGAGATCAAGTCACAACTTTCATTGATCTTCTTTTTCTAATCTCGCCTTGTGGAAGAGACTTTTGTGGATTCTTTTACGAACTTGGTTTCTCAGATCTCAAGAGTAAAGCGAAAAATAAATACAGACCTCGATGTGCTTTTTGTCACAACGTTGGTCTGCCAAAGGACGAATGTCGAAAGTTATCGGGTATACAACGTAGACAAATGATTCGTGGAGCTGTTGCTTGGAATTGATTTCATTATCGATGCAAAAATACAATTAAACGTTGCTGATAGAGTGTAGAGTTTCTGTGATAACGAAGCAATTTGAATTGAAATTAAAACCTGAAACATCTACCGGAGATTTTTACATGTGACTAGTTTCAACATTTTGCATTTTGAAGGAAGTCAAATGCTTGATGACAGATAGTGGATACGATTGTCGAATGTCTTGGATAAAACTAGTGATATTTTTGAGACAACTGGTGAACCTACTTCGTATGCTAAGCATACCATTAATACAAGGTACTATATCGCTGCCGCCATATAGGATATCTTCAGGTTTTAGAGAAGAGTTTAAGATTGAACGTGATGAGCAACAAGGTCCATATAAAAATATGCTTATGGAAAGCATGATAAAGTTACTCCATATGTAAAAAGAAATTCAGCCTGGATCATCACGAAAGTGGTATCAACTGTCAGCTACCAGTTACCAATTCCAGATTCCTTAGGCGAATCATTAAGAGTTTATGATATCAACGCGTTGGACCCTAATCACGGGCCTGCCGTGGTGAATTACTAAAAAGGCCGCTCCTCAAGAAAGGAAAAAGTAAGAAAAGTCTTCATGATTCTTCTTCAGGCCGAGAGCAGATCATGAAAGGGGATTATTAAGGATGGTCACGACATTGAGCATTTGATTCCGTCGTATCGCGAGGTCGATGCCCTGGGGACCCGTATTAGTCAAGAGCTAGAGTTCGTATAAGTAACACACCTAAGGGTCTTTTCATTTCCCATTGAATCTTCAGTTTGTTTTAATCATTTCAGTCAAAGTACCCGAAATCTGTTAGCATATAATATAAATGCTATAGTCAACAATAATAACGTATCAATCCATCAAGGGAAGAACCACCAGAAGAGTTGAAGGATCAGCTCACCTGTACAGATTTCTCCAGTTCCATTGAATCCATGTTTGCATTCGCATGTGAAATTTTCTCCTACTAATACACAGAAGGCATTTGGATCACAATGCATGTCAGGCCTTCCAGATTCGCAAGGATTTGTACATTCTTCTCTGCTTGTCTGAAAGAAGAAAATAGTATGAATGACATAAGATGGACACTTCAGACAAACAATAGTACTTATATATACTTACAGCTGCTGGACCTTCAGTACTGGTGTTTGGTGGACAAGAAATACAAGATGTTTGTTGAGGTTCAGGTTGATAGAATCCTTTCCTACACTCAATACAGTTATTTAGAGTGCTATTCAAGTAGGAACCAGGCGAACAAACTGGTATTGAACATTCTTCAATAGTTACAGCTCCCGATTTTGGTGTCGTTCGTCCAAGAGGACAAGCCTGTGGATAAGAATAAAGTATTTGATGGACTCCGCCTTCACTTAATGGAAACTTATTTTTAATAAATAGTTAATAAAAATCAATTCTCGCAGAATTTTTATTAACGATTAACAATTGTTTCACTACACTGTGTCTGATATTTCTAAATATCAGGAAGATATGTCGACATCTGGTTGTTCATTAACGAGAATTTTTTGGGAATTATATCTGTTGATTTCAAGTGATTCTAAGAGTGTTAGTCTTGATCCTTTACTTTGGATATGCATAATTTCATATTTGTAGTTGAAATTCCTTCAAATGGTTGGCGTATATCGAAGGTGATGACTTTTCTGTTGTTCATATATTCTTCTACTGGTTTTACCAATATAAACTAATGAACAATCATTGCAGGCTATGTTGAAGACTCCCGATGGACATTCGCTGATAATTAATCAACAAAAACCCATCCTTAGATGGTATTATTTTATCGAATATTATGGAGCTTCTTCGTGAGCCTCTTTATCTATATTTTCACCCACAATGTAGAACATAAGAACCGGGCGATTCCAGGGCTGATTGCTGCCAACTTCGGACTTTGTTAGAGTGAACCGAGATGGCACTAGTAGTGCGTTTCACTCACATCAGGCTACTAATCGGTCTTAAGTATTCCCGGTCTTCAAACGTAAAAGTAACAGATGACACCATGCTGATGAGCAACAAACGGCGAAATCGATCAACGGTTGTCTGCTGCCTTTCATGTTTCTCTGTGCAGATTCGTTGAGTTGCGAGCAAGATTAGCTTGGATCTGAGAATGGGCGTTTGTTGATTAATTGTCGGCAAAGATCCATCTTTAGTAGTATTAAAATCACTTTTGTTTATTGTGCCAACATTCTACAAGACTTGCCTTCTTGTTATTATTATTTTGTAATTCTTCATGAAAATTTTGTACCTTTTGTGAAATGTAAAACTAATTTTCTACCAAATATTAACAGCTGGAGAAATTAAATATATAAATAATTACTTGACAGGCTGCTTGTATGCCGTGACTCCTATATGTTCCCTTAGGACAAGGCTCACATTTTCCATCCGCAGCCAACTGTTTTCCTCCTTCACACTCATCTCTACATTCTTTGACAGATACAGCTTCAGTTGTCCTTGTTGTTTTACCAAGACCACATATTTCACAAGAGAAAGCTCCTTCTTTCGGTTGGTAGAAACCATGGCCGCAGCTCCTACAGAGTCCTGCTTCGTGGTCATAGAATTTTCCAGACGGACAACGTTCTAAAATGATTCAAGAATATGATAGATATATATCATCAGCAAATGGTAATCTGTGCGATAGAAGAAACAAATACCTTTACAATCAGAGGCGCTTCTTGCTCCAATACCAACAGTAACTCCAGGTCTTCCTGCGATAACTGGACACTGAGTACACTGCATCTGGCCTGTTTCACTCTGGTATGTACCCTGAGGACATGGTAGACATTTTTGGCTTTCCTTATTGTAGTACGTACCAAGGGCACAAGGGACTGAAAATTAATTGGCCGATAAATCCTCTTACCTGTCAAAATGGGAAGAAAATACTTACCACAATCTGGTGCCATCACGACCTGGCCTGGAGGGCAGGCATAGTCAGATTCAAGAGAAAGTGAGGCCGGATCTGGTACGGTATTCGGCAATATTTCTCTCACATCGAATTGATCCTGTTCCAAAATAAGCTTTTCTAGCAGTTCCTTCACTGTTGATCTTTCGTTGGAGTTAGAGTTGATGACAGGATCACTGAAATTTTTATGTTATAACTTTTTATAATCAGTCGGGAAACCGAAGGGGTCGTATTTACAAGGAATATCTTGATTGTTCGATTGGATTATACATTTACATAATTCTTGTATAAAGATATGGAAGAGACAGTCTAAAACATAGGAAATTCAATGTTAATCTAGAAAAACGGGAATGTCTAGTGGAGCAGTGGAAGAATCAAAACCTGCTCTTTCTCAATTGAAGTGGTGATTCGATCGAAACGAGAGCCTCGAGGCTCTGCACTGCATGAAATGGTAGTTGACATCCTAGCTAGAAAATATCTTCCCCCACCATCTTGGTGAGGGAAGCAAGCAAAGAGAACTCTAATCAAGAGCAGAGTGTCTTAACGATTTCACAATTGGCACTCATTCATCTTTGTCTATTCATTGTAAGCTTTTCGTATACACAGAAATGTTCACAAGTATTAAAAGTCTATTTCTCTTTACTGGGTGAATCGTTAATGATATCTACTTACTACATCGGTATCAACCGGTTTTTGAGGAATTGTCTACCTACATAATGTTAGTATGTTTTGAGAAATATTGTTAAGTGTTATTGGGGTGTGTAGAGTGCATGCGAAGATTATGAGGGTGCTTACTTTATTGCTGGGAATGATATTTCAATATCATAGGTGTCACTGGATGACTGCCGTCCTTGGCGGGCTTGTCTACAATAACACACAAACATGCTCTACATCTACCTCTATATCTCTACTTAAACTTATATTACTGCATTAAATTGAATTAATTGAGACTCGAATATTTCCCTATAATAATTTGATTGGATTGAATAAGAACCATATGTTTCTGTTCGAAAATAATATATTCATAGACTACGAGCTGTGGCAGAAAAGTATTGAGACTGAGTTTTTTATTTGCCAAAGTTTGAATTTATTTTTGTCAGACATCAATGTTATACCCTTCAAAGTAGTTCTCTTGGACAGCTACACACTGATGCAGATGTGGTTCCCACCGTAGGTAGCAGTTTTGTAAAGTCCTGAAATGATGTCCTTTGAGGACATTTTTCACTTCAATATTTTCTCAACCTTCCAAAAATGATTTGTGTAAGCGAAACACTTGAGCTCGGGATGAAGAGAGTTCCCCATGGGACTATTTCAACTTTCCAAATGTCACAATTGCCGATTCCCCAAGCTAAACACAAAATTTAATGGCACAACGTTGCTCCAAATTCCGTTTTTTCATTTTGCGTGACGCCCAACCAAAACGCAACTTCACTTATAGCAGTCAAAAAAATCACGTAGTTAACGGAAGGAGTTGAAACTTGCTTATGACAGGGTACTGATACAGTTGGTCTGTCAGGGACAAGAGCGCAACGTTGCCAAATCGTTTGCATTATTGCCAGTCTCATTATTTTTCTGCCACATGTGTACATTCGGATAGTAATGAATTCTTTAAAAAATCTTGCAAAGTTAGACAGCTAAATGAAAAACACCATCGAATTAAAATTTTTGATTACCAATTATAATTAATAATATAATTGATGAAAAATACTTTAACAAAACTATTTCATGGGAATTGTGTAAGTTAAGCTGCAATCATTTAGTCAAAAACAAAAATTGATCGTATTAATCTTTAGATATTTTCAAATTCATCCCTCCTAATTTTGTTCGTGTGTTGATGGTATATAATTTTTTGCTTCAACGCCAAGGTACCTTCTTAGAAGATAATTATTAATTGTTGATCAGCCATCCTTTTCAATGTATGAAATGAGTAAGTGTGTTCAGATTTTGGGGGCCTATAACTTCCAAATAGTGAAAGATCGCTCTGTTTTGACTTCAGTTTTATTTTCAAAGTTCAATCAGGTTCTTGAAAAATGAAATTTTCCGCAATATGTAGTGGACTTCGAAATGAAAACATCTCTTATATCTGCCGAAACATTTGAGAATTATTCAATGTATATTCTATTGTAAATTTATGAGAAAAAATTAATTATAGCTGTAATTATATGGAATGAAAGTATAAGTACTGAACCTGTTATTCAATAACTATGTTATTTTGTTTCCTTCAGTTAATAAAGATCCAACTACTCAAGAGCTATATCTACTGCATTCAACGATGTGGAAAGGAAGAGTATTTCAAAAACAAGTTTTAATCTTCAATTTTGAAAATGATCTTTGCTTGGATATCTCATAGTAATAGTTTCAGATAGGGGTCTTTCAATAAACTTACCGTTTGATGGGTACCGATATATCAATGTTGTAAGAACCACCATCCTCTTCATCGTTCGGTGCTTCCCTCGTCTTCCTGTTCTCTTTGTGATCGCATTTAACGTCAATGTTGAGCTCTTTACATTCCCTTGATCCATCTACAGAAAAGGAGCAGAAGTTCCAATCTCTGTTGAGTGTGTTGACCGCGTTTCTTATTCTTTGACGCAAAACGCCCTGTCCAGCCTCGTTGCACAGAACTGAAGTTGGGAAGAGCATGGAAATCTTGAATACTCTTTGGGCAGGCTTGGACGCTGTGGAGATTCATTGAAGTGTATTATTCTGTTATGGATTTGAACTCTAAATTCTTACGTGAACAAGCTGGATAGAACATTGGCAGTTTTGGATCTGTAGTTGGCCTCCAGAACCCTTCAGCACCGCAAGTGTAAAATTTCGGTATTTCTTGGGAAAATCTTAGACCAGCATTACAAGCGATTTCGCACACCTTGAATTGGCCGCCAGCTCCCCAGTCCTTACAAGTTTGTATACCACCAACGGGATCCGGTAGTTCTGGACAGAATTCAGCTGAAAGAAGTAACGTTAGACAAAGCAATTATTTCACTTCAGAAACTTACAAAGTACTGAAACCTTAAAAGAGCAGGAAGCTGTGTTGCCAGCTGCGTCAAAAGCTACGTAAGCAATTTCGTAGGTTCCCCATAGCAGTGTTTGTCCAGGGTTGTGCCCATTCTTTTCCACAACTTTCACGATACCGACGTTGTCATTGAAGTGAGGCTCGTCCCACGACACCAACGCTGATCCATTCTTTGTTATTATCCATAAATCTCCAGGACAGTATTCCACCTTAGGTGGTATTTTGTCTACCTTCAGCTGTTGGCATTTTGGACCACTGTAGCCTGCAGGACAGTTTCGTTGACCGCAATGCGATGGAACTATTCGTTCCACCCCACCAATTGTTTCTTCATATCCAGCCCAAGTTAATATCAATCCACGATACAATACAGGTTCTGTTCTACAATCCCTTACTTGTTTTTGGATTTCGTTTGTCACATCAAGTGCTCGTCCCCAGATTTGAACCTTAGTTAAGTGGCCTTGGAATCCTGTTTCAGTGTAGGCCTTTGGATTTCCAGACTGTGGTTTTCCTAATGTAACCCATGCACTGAAAAAAGAAACATTCAAGAGTTACAGAATATCAAGGATCCAACTAGACGCTGGAAAGGTTTCACTTACTATTCTGGTAATTTTCTACCAGCAGCGTATCCATCTACTTTACTGGCAATCAATCCCTCTGTTATCAACCTCAGTTCTCCGCCATTATCTCCGTCCCATACGATAGCAATATGATGCCATTGGGCATCATTTACAGTTGTGTAATCCCTGTAACTGAGGTATACATCTTGGATATCTGGGAATAGTGATACTTGTACACCATTGGCGTGTGCTTGAATAATAGCCCTTCTATTATCGGGAATATTTTTTGAGCTGCAAATTTTAAAATGAATCTTCCTTTCTTTCAGATAATTTACAATTGTTTACCTGACACTGTAAAGAGTGAAGAAAATACCACTCTCATCTTTTTGTGTGAATTGCACCCACATAGCAATAGTAAGACTAGACATTGAGCCTGTTTCAAATGGTACCACTTGTGAAGCGGAACTCCTCGTCTCATCACTGAAGTAGAGATCGTAGTCGACAGAAATGGCTGAAAATAAATAATATGATGTTGATACTCCTGTTCCTGAGTTTTCGTCACACTTTACTCACTTTTTCTGCAGTCTTCCCCAGTGAGATTGAAGGGGCATCTACAGTAGAATTTCTCGGTAAGATCGATACATGTAGCACTTGGAGGGCACGAATTCTCCTTACAGTCGTTGATGTTCTCTTCGCAATACCTTCCTGTATACCCTGGAGGACAAGTACATTTGAAACCGAGGTGGTCGTTAACACAGGTCGCGCCATTTTGGCATGCGTTGTCTTGACATGCGTCATACTCGTATTGACAACCTATTCCCGAATATTTATCCGAACAAGAGCAGTTAAGACCAGAACCGAAATCTTGACATTTTCCGCCATGCATACATGGGTTACCAATGCATCTTTCTGGAGCAGTTTCACACTGTTTACCATCAGTTCCAGAGGGACACCTGAAGTAAAGAAAGTCATAATATCATATTAAATAAGGCTATAATTAGTTTCACTATCTTATTATTATTACGATACGATTGTTTCGCTAAAACAGTAGCATCATTATATCTTACATTTTTGAATAACTGATGATTGAGTCATTGGAAATATATGAAAAATGGGATAAAATAAGAAATTACTTAGTTTTCTATGACCTTTCATTACCTGAATATACAGTGACTCGAGTTTCGTAGTATTTACTGCATTCTCAAACTGAACAAAACGAATTGTATCTCAACTATTATATACACACATCGTCAAAAGTATTGGCCCCCCCTACCAACTCTCAACTTGTTGAATGTAACATGACAATTTTTTGTGTGTGGAATCTTACTATCTTATCACTTAAATGAAAACAATAAACCAGCAAAAATTGTTTTTTGTTCCGGAGAATACAGGTATATACGAAGTTAATCAGTTTTCAGCGAATAACGATAGTTGTAATATTGAGAATATTCCTTGGAAAATGCCGGGACATCCAATTTCTCAGTTTGACTAGGCAAGAATAGTAGCCCTATATCAAGAAGCTTTGTCGAACCACCAGATTGCGCAACGTTTGGATATTCCACGGACTTCAGTAAGGCGCATAGTGGCCCTTTTCCTGAAAAGCGGCAGCTTTGCCCGTAGACCAGTGCCTGGTCGACCCAGAGTAACATCTGCAAGGGAAGACCATTATATCGCAAATTTCAGTCGAAGGAATCGAACGGTGCCTGTAACAGCCCTTCGAAGTAATTTTTTGAGGACCTATAGACGAGTAGACACAACCAGTAGCATAAGGAGATGGTTGTATTCCTCAAATTTAATGACAAGAGGACTTTTAAGAGTACCTCGGCTATCACCTGAACATAGATTACCCGTCGGCAATGGGCAGAACACCACCAAGACTGACTTTTACCACAATGGCGCAACGTAATTTTTTCGGACGAGTCATGATTCGGGTTACAAAATGATAGTCGACGAGAAAGGGTTTGGAGAGGTCCAGGCAGACTAGAGTGACTCAATTTCGCCCGGGAAGTTGTGTCCCTTCAAGGTGGATCAATAATGTGCTGGGGTGGTATAATGTTCGGTCGCCGTACTTTTCTTATTATCATTGAACGAACAATGACTGGTGCCATCTATGTAGAAAACATCATTGAACCAATCATTGTTCCTCTGCGCAACGAATTTGGGGTTAAATTATTTTATCAGGGTGATAACGCCACAAAACCCACCTTCAACTCTTCAGGAATTGAGTTTAGCCCTCCAGGAAAAATGGAACGATATGCCTGAAAATTTCATTAATGACTTACTTCGTGGGATGCCTAGGCGTATTGGGCAGTTGATTGAAAGAAGAGGTGGTAAAATGGACTACTGAATTTGGATTCAGTTGTGAGGTAAACATAATTTATCAAAAATAAATAATCGATAAATTTAGATTTTTCTCATTTTTCCTTTTTTGTCTCATCCTGCATAAAGCAAATAGTAACAAACAAAGATTTTCTATCAAATATATTGCAGTCGAAATATAGGAAAATATTCATTTATTTCTTCAGAAACCTAGGGGGGCCAAGACTTTTGACGATGTGTGTATATTCGTTGAAGGCTTTGACTTATGCAAAACTTTCGACGAGAAGTGATGCGTGCGAAAGATCCATCTGCCAATTCAATAGTTTTATTTCTAAAACGAGCTTGTGCTTAATTATTTCTATGGATTCCAGGATGTCTATTTTTTCCCTTCGTTTTCAGGTGCAATGTTTCAAGATTGTCCATTTCTGGGAAGATATGATTGGTTTCGAAAAAATGTTTCGCAAAATTACAGTTATTTTTTCGCCTCCTAAATGAAGACTGATATTCGTTGAAATAAAATTTGTTCAATTCAGTTTGAAAATGTATCGGGTGTTTTTTTAGAGTTTTAGAACTTCAAATTGAAATAAAACAAATTCAAAATTTGAATATTAAAACAAATTGAAATATGTTTATCTTCTACAATTTTAATTTCAAAAAAATTTTGTATTGGAAAAAACTTTCAGAATTAAATTAATGTCTAAAACAAGCACCGCTTACATTCAATAGACGTATATAATGAAAACTCAATATATAATGTCAAATGGAATAAATAAACCAACAGATATACGAAAGTCATTAAAATTAATAAATAAATATTTGAAGGAGACAAAATTTTGTTTCTGGTCTTACCTTTAAAAACACGAATTGCCTTTTAAAAACATAAACACACCTAAAGGACTTCTCAAAGAATATAATTTATTTGAAATATTTAATATATTTAAATATTCGAATAAGTTAATTCAGAAACCTCTAAAAACATGCACTTTATCTTCAAAAAACAATATAAATATAAATATTTATTAATTTTGATGACTTTCGTATATCTGTTGGTTTATTTATTCCATTTGACATTATATATTGAGTTTTGATTATATACGTCTAATAAATGTAAGCGGTGCTTGTTTTAGACATTAATTTAATTCTAAAAGTTTTTTGAATAAAAAAATTTTTTGAAATTAAAATTGTAGAAGATAAACATATTTCAATTTGTTTTAATATTCGAATTTTGTTATATTCCTTCTATCAAGTAAAAGGCCTTTCTATTTCATTTTATTTATTAAAACAAATTCAAGTTAAAATTGAAGTCAATTTTTTTTTATTCGAAAGATAATTTTATGACATTTATGTTTTAAAAAGAATTCCGGGCGTATGTCCACCATGACTAGCTCTGAGGAACCCCATTCGACCAGACTAATTTTGGACCGATTTTTCGAGTAATTCAGGCTTTATTCAATCAATAACACGAGTTATGTTGGCTTCCAAAGTGTCTATTGTTTCTGGTTTATCAGCATAAACCAATGACTTGACATAACCCCAAAGAAAATAATCCAGTGTCGCATGATCTTGAAGGTCAATTTATTGGACCATTTCTCCAAATAATATTATCGCCAAATCTTTTTTTCAATAAATCAATTGTTACGGTAGCAGCATGAGGTGTAGCAAAATACTTCTGGGTCGATACCATTCAAATTTTGTAACAAATAATCATTGATTATCGATCTGTAACGAGCACCATTCACTGTAACATTAGCTCCAGCATCGTTTTTAAAGAAATATGGACCTATGATGCCTCCAGCTTGTAAAGCATGCCATACAGTACATTTTTCAGGATGCAATGGAACCTGCAGAACTTCTTGAGGATTGCTTTCACTTCATATACGGCAATTTTGCTTGTTTACATAACCATTCAACCAGAAATTAGCTTCATCACTAAATACAATTTTACGATAAAAAAGTGGATCAACTTCAAGCTGTTCTAGGGCCCAATCAGCAAACAAACGACGCTTATTATGGTCAAGTGGCTTTAGTTCTTGAACAAGTTGGATCTTGAATAGGTGTAGACCAAGATCTTTACGCAAAATTTTCCATGTGGTGGATGCACAAAGTCCAACTTGTTGTGAACGTCGACGAATACACAAATCTAGATCATCATTAACAATATTACTTACAGTAGCGATATTTTCTTCTGTACTTACAGTTCTTTGTCTTGTTGTTTTTGCAACGAGTAGAGAAAATAATGTCCGAAATCTATCAATAGTTCGACGAATAAGCTGCTCTGATTGGCGAATAGAACACTGATTTCGAAAATAAATTTCAACAATTTGTAAACGTTGTTGCGGCGTGAGTCTTTCCATGATAATTTGTCAATCTTTACTGAACAGAAATATCAAAACAACATGGCTTCTACCTTCTGTCAAATCACAGTGATCCCAATCGAAAGTTCTATCACTCTAAAATAACACCCAAAATCGAGTCATTGTATATCCAGTTAATAAAAATTAATAGAAAATCAAGTAATTCCCTATTTTATTCCATTTTAAAATGAACTATCATAAAGTAATGGACTGCTCAATCCAATATTTGAAAATATATACCTAGAATGATATTCACAAAAACCATAGATTTCTATAGGATCATCACTTACACGCAGAAGTAGTCTTCGAATAGATTAATACAAGCTGCATCGTTTTGGCAAGGTTTGGACTGACAACTGCCAATGTCCGTTTCACAGTTAACACCAGTCCAACCCGGTGGACATACACATCTATAAGTTGCAGTTTCATCTCTGCACGTTCCTCCATTCAAACATGGTTCAGATTTACAATCATCGATATTGACCTGCAATTATTTCAAGTCAGGGATTCTCAAAATTTGACACATTGACTTTTCTTGATTTATTGTACTCACCTCACAATATGTTCCAGAGTATCCTTCCCTACACATGCAAACGAATTTATTATCCAAATCAACGCACTTGTCTGTTCCCAGGGGATTGCAAGGATCGCTCAAACACTCGTCGATTTCAGCCTCGCACTGTAAGCCAACAAAACCAGGTCGACACTTGCAGGAGAAGGTGTCGACTAAATCTGTACATGTTGCGCCGTTTTGGCAAGGATCTGATGAGCAGAAGTCAATTGTATGTTGACATCTCTTGCCTGTATATCCAGGTTCACAGGAGCATGTGAAGTCGTCGATGCCGTCTATGCATTGTCCATCGTTCTCACAAGGGTTATCAGCGCAGTCATTTATGTTAGAGTCGCAGTTTTCTCCTGAAATTTTCAATTTGAAGCCAATAATAGCGGTTCATCTCCGAATTTAATAGGGGACCGGAAAGTAATGTCTTTTCTGCGCATGTCGATATTTGATTGCAATTTGTCAGCTCATTGTGTACTTCGAAGTCGCGTCAAAGATATTTTGAGGTTATTGTGACTTGTTCACTTCTAGTTAATTGAATATCAGAGTTTGTTTTGCAATTTACGTGAAATGGCCAGCCAAATACCTGAAGAGTATATCCGGCATTGTATAGTTTTTGAGTTTCGCAAGGGTACTGAAGCAACAGTTGCGACCAAAAACATTTGCGATGTTTATCCAAATGCATAAGACGTTTGTTAATGCCACATAGGATTCTCTAGGTTCAGATCCGATAATTTTGATTTTTCTGACTCCTATCGATCAGGAAGACTAGCAACATTAGACAACGACATGCTAAAAGTAGAAATGAAAGCAAATCCCTGTCAGCTAATCCAGGAACTTTAAAAACCCTCAACCAACCTTTGTCGACCGTCTAAGAACATATGCAGCAGATTGGAAAAAAAATTTATTCGTTTGAATTTAATTTGAGAAAGCAACATTACTTTCCATTCTCCTTTAAAAGTTAAATGAGCAATTTAATACCAACCTGTCCATCCTGGATCGCAAACGCAATGATAATAGAACAGCTTATCGGCGCAGACACCGTTCTTGCAAGGGGTCCTGGAACACAAATCAATCTTGTCTTGGCATCGTTTACCAGTGAATCCTGCTGGACAGTTACAGCTGAAATCGTCAACCAAATCTGTACAGTTAGCACCGAGCAAACATGGTTTCTCAGCGCAGTCGTCAATGTTGATATCACAGTTTTGGCCTCCCCAACCTGGTAAACATTCGCACATGAACCTTCCTTGCTGAAGTGCTATACAAGTAGCTCCATTATTACAAGGGTTTCCATTGGCAGAGCAGGGATCGATCTAAAGATGAAAATGTCAGTTGGATTATACCACTATTGAATATAACAGGTCTTCCAATAGGAATAATACAATTTGAAAGGGTTATAATGACAACACTGTACTTTATATTGAAAATTTCCATGTCATTTTTAATCATTGAAAGATACACTCATCAACAACGTTTGGAAATTATTGAATTATTTTATCAAAATCCAAAATTTGTCGAGTTCACGTCGTTCACAACAATAAAATCTTCCTCAAATAATAACTTGGACAATTGTAAGAAAATATTTCTGTCTATATTCTCAGAAAATTCAACTGGTTCAAGAACGAAAGTCATTTGACCATCATAAACATAGGAATATTGACTTGGTTGTAGCAAGTGTAAGAGAAAAGCCAAATTTATCGAATCCAAGTCGCTCACAGCAATAAAATCTTCCTCAAACAACAACTTGGACAATTGTAAGAAAAGATTTCGGTCTATATCCTCACAAAATTCAACTGGTTCAAGAACGAAAGCCACTTGACAACCATAAACAAGGGAATATTGACTTGGTTGTAGCAAGTGTAAAAGACGCCAAATTTATCGAATCCAAGTAGCTCACAACAATTAAATCTTTCTGAAACAACAACTTGGACAATTGTAAGAAAAGATATTGAATTGAATCAGTCCTTACTTGGTGAAAATCCATATTAAATAATATTTAAATAAGGTTATTCTGATTTTCACAAATTTTTATTATTATGTTTACAACAATCGCTTCGCTATCACAATAGCATCATTAGTCAAGATTACATTTTGAAGAACTAAGCTTGTTTCCGAAATACGTTGCTATTTATATAACAAGAGTACAATAAATTTTTATTGACCACTAAATCCCAAAAAAGAGGGTCTCTGCAAATTCCAGCTTGTCTGAATATATTTAACAGAGGTGAGTTATTTAAATCTATAGATTTAGTTAATTAAATCTATAGGTTGAGTTATTTAAATCTATAGATTTAGTTAATTAAATCTATAGATTTAAATAACTCACCTCTGTTAAATATATTCAGATAAGTTGGAATTTCCAGAGACCCTCTTTTTTGGGTTTTAGTGCTCAATAAAAATTAATTATACTTACTGTAAAATAAATAGCAACGGATTTCGGAAACAAGTTTAGTTATTCAAAATGTAATCTTGCCTGATGATGTTACTGTGATAGCGAAACGATTGTTGTAAACATAACAATAAAAATTTGTGAAAATCAGAAAAACCTTATTTGAATATTATGTAAGAAATGATTTGGATTTATATCCTCACAAAATTCAACTGTTTCAAGAACGGAAGCCATTTGACCACCATAAACAAAGGAAAATTGACTTGGTTGTAGCAAGTGCAAGAGGAAAACCAAATTTATCAAATACAAGTCGCTCACAACAATTAAATTTTTCTCAAACAACAACTTGGAAAATTGTAAGAAAAGATTTCGGTTTACATCCTCACAAAATTCAATTGGTTCAAGAACGGAAGCCATTTGACCACCATAAAGAAAGGAAAATCGACTTGGTTGTAGCAAGTGTATGAGAAAATTCAAATTTATCGAGTCCACGTCGCTCACAACAATTAAATCTTTCTCAAACAACAACTTGGAGAATTGTAAGAAAAGATTTGGGTTTATATTTTCACAAAATTTAACTGGTTGAAGAACGGAAGCCATTGGACCTCCATAAACAAAGGAATATTAACTTGGTTGTAGCAAGTGTAAGAGAAAATTCAAATTTGTCGAGTC
Organism: Megalocaria dilatata; assembly: GCA_034642435.1. NCBI lineage: Eukaryota > Metazoa > Arthropoda > Insecta > Coleoptera > Coccinellidae > Megalocaria > Megalocaria dilatata. The sequence continues at coordinate 47,313,990 of CM067860.1, read as the reverse complement.
TAAGTTGTTCACAACAATTAAATTTTTTGCAGACAACAACTTGGAGAATTTTATGAAAAGATTTGGGTTTAAATCCTCACAAAATTCAACTGGTTCAAAAACTGAAGCCATTAGACAACCATAAAAGTCCCTTATTTTCTGATGTTGCTTTTGAACAACTAGAAGATGATGAATAATTTTAACGAGAAATCTTATTCAGTGATTAAGCTCATTTTTGGTTGAATGATTATGTAAACAAAGGGAATTGCAGAGTTTCGAAGTTCGCGAAACTGTTTGACAATTTCTAAACGTGGTTGAAGGGTGTATCTTTCCATGATTGAATGGCGTAACCTACTGAACAGAAATGACATGAGAAATGTCGAAAACAATATACAGTGTTGCCATTATGACCATTTTAAATTGTATTTTTTATTGGAAAATTCGTTATTTCGAGATCACTTACCGTAACATCACAGTCTTGTCCAGTGTAACCAGATCGGCATAAGCACGTGAAATTGTTATAACCAGGCTCATCTTTACACATGGCTCTTGCGGGACAAGTATCATTACTGCAATCGGATCTTTCCTCTTGACAGTTTATTCCAAAGTAGCCTGGGGCACATTGACATTTATAGCCTTGAGGTTGATCAATACATGTAGCACCATTGTAACAAGGTTGGGAGGAACATTCGTCAATATCTATTTCACAACGTCGCCCAGAGAATCCAGCAGGGCAATAACATTGTACAGTGTGTCCCATCGGTATGCAAAGACCTCCATGTTGACAAGAGTTTTCCTGGCACTGAACTGCATGGCATTGATCTCTTCCTGTAGACGCTGATCCTGTTAGAGAATTATTCGTAATTATTATCGGCTGATAAAAGGAAAGGTGGTGAATACCTTCTGTTTTCATATTGGTAGGACACTCATTACAGGTAGTTTGTCCAGAAAGAGCTTGATAGAAGTCTTTGGGACACGGAGAACATGGAGCCAATCCTGTTGGTGAATAGCTGCCTGGCGTACACTTGGGTCTGCACTTGTCTTTTTCATACGCTGCAGGTTGAAACGTGAAAGTATTGGCGGGACAAGCCTGACAGTCTTTGAAACCTTCGATTGGTGGTTCACCGGTAAAACTATTTCTAGGGCACTCCAAACAGGGTACTAAGCCAGTTGGTGAATATGTTCCATATCCGCAAACAGGTATGCAGTCGTTGATACTCTTGGATCCTTCTTCTCTAGTATAGGTACCTTGTGGACATCTATTGCATGACCCTTGTCTATCCAAATTCTGGTAGAAACCACGTGGACAGTAGGTACACTCTTTTTGTTTTTCTCCAGCGAATGTTCCAGCAGGACAGTGCACTAAAAACGAAATGTTATAGTTATATAACTTATCAGCAAATTACGAAGGAAAGTCTTCACTTATCTATTAGAAGTATGAGTTCGTACGGTTTTGTCGAAAAATTGAAGCTTTATCGTGAAAAATATGTGTTGCAGGATGAAACAATGGAATAATAAACTAGTAGCTATATATGTTATCAAAATCGTACAAACTTATTTCTAGTCTCAATATATATACTCACAGCATCGTGGTACGTTATTAGTGTCCATATTGAGAACTTCACCAACGCTGCAAGTGAATCCCCTGGTGATGCTAGACTTCAAAGCTTTCAATGGTGGGCACTGATTTCCTATAGCGGCCACATTCAATAATGGTTCTATTACAGCACTTGCATATGGCACGGACAAATCGAACATAAGATTCAAGGTGCTACCACACAGATCGTACAGCTGTGGCTGTCGAACAACTGGTACAATATCCAGAACATAATCGATATTGACAACATTTTCTTCTACCAATAAGGGAATTGCACGAATGAATGAAACGTTCATGTTAACGTTTACTGCTGAACATCTCTGGGAAAGAACAGAATTCAAATTGGTGTAATATTGGGATACAACATCCGTGTACTGATTTAAGCAGGAAGTTGCTACAGCACCGTTAGCTCTGTAAGAAATGGTTGCTGTAACCTGATAGTCAGCTTGCTGGGTGTCTAAAAAGAGAGAAAAATTAGTTCTATGAAAAGTTATACAGATCTTTTCATTTACCTTCTGATACACAATCTGGTACAACAGACGTTGGCGTCCATGGTTTTCTAGAACTGCAGGCAAAAGTTTTGATTGCTTCACCGTCTGTGAATCTATACCCAGGATTGCAGGTAGCAACACATTCTAATCCTCCATCTCCAGGTATACAGTTTATTATACCATTTGATGGTGGACTGAGCTCCCAGTCGACGCAAGGTGTAGCTTGTACTGACACCTAAAAGTACTTATTTTATACCACTGATGTTTCTACACCAAGGTTGTAAACAAAGTAATGGGCCATTTGTAAATAAGAATTATGTTTCATTTGAATGCCTTCTGTGTTGAAATTATATAGTTGTGGCGTTTTTTAGCTGTGAACTGTAGCTTTCTTAGGAACTAAATTGAGTAAAGGTGTTCGAAATTTGTTTGTGAAATTCACTCAGGAAATGGCAAGAAAAAGCATTCAATATCCTCATATTTTACTTTATCCTATTCGAAATGGAAAGAGAGCATTGAAAACTCCAGTTTACCTACAAAGTATTTAAGGAAACTTCTTAAGGTACAGAAGCATGAGGGTTAAAATCAACAAGCATTTCTCTGCATAATTTTCTCCTCAACAAGGTGTACCACAAGGTTCTCCATTGTCACCAGTTCTATACAGTATTGACGTACATGATGTCCATAAAGTAACAGAACAACTGAAAAGTTACTCCAATACTCTGAGGACACAGCACTCATAACACACATCAAGGACACAATGGAGGAGCTTCAAAGTCTATGTAACAAAATCATGACATGAATGAAAACATGGGGGATTCTACCAAACCCTGACAAATCTGAATTAATAATATTTGGCAATTCACCAACCATCAGAATGCTACCACATAATATCAGATCAGTCTAACACGCTAAATGCCTATAAATCACAGTGGACAATAAGACCAATTTCAAAATATAATAAAAAAAGAAAAAAGTTGCTTGATCAAAGCACCTTCGATCCCTCACCTTCAAAAACTGCGTCATAAACTACACAACAGCTTTAAGAATCTAGCAGACTGATATCAGAACATGGACATCTAATATATCTATAACAACTGTAGAAGATCTACACTTAATAATATCGAAATAGCAGAACGCAGCAGTTTGAGGACTTTGAGTGAGATACGCCATCCAGGAAACCCTCCATAACTCACCAAATGCCCTTCTCTATGAAAATTATACTCTGTGAAATTATACTTAGATAAATTTTTCGACTATAAAGACTAGAACACTAATAAAAGGTTTTTCAATAAGAGGTTTCATTTTGATATTTAAAGAAAAGGAATATATTTTAAAAGATTTTAATGGATGTTTATTTCATTTCAAAGAGGAAGGTATGCTATTAACATATGTGGAAGATGTTATTAGACAAATGGCCGCCACGTCTTCGGTTGCATTTTTAGTAATGTCGTAGCTTTAGTTGTCAAAAGATGACAGCTTCAAAAATTGATCAGAATGAAAATTATATTATTGAATAACGTTTCATAATTGTAGAAAAAATCATGTTTCATTAGTGAAAATCGGCGATTACTTTGTTGCAACCAACTGTATATTAAATTCGAGTAACAAGCAATACTTTTTTTACCTGGAAGTGGCAGGAAGCCCTGTTTCCATATTTGTCTGTAGCAACCACTGTAACATTCTCGAAAGATCCTATTGGAATAACTGCCTTCTCTGGTATGAATGCAATGTTCACCTCTCCAGAAGCGTCAGTAGTATTTATTCTTCGTCTTGTTTCATTGAAGTTGATGGAATAACTATCCTGCTTATCAACTAACTCAATAACATAGCTCTGTGGACAACTCAATTGAGGTGGAGTATTATCTGGAAATATAAAGTTAAATAGTTAGTAAAAAATCTGAGAACCTCATGAAGTGGTCTTCACCTGGTACTGTGATGTTAATTTCGCAGATAGCTACATTTCCGTCGTAGTCGAAAGCAACGTATTTAACAACCATATCTTCAAACACATACATTGGAGTTTTGAAATTTTGGGGCTTAACTTCCAAACGTGCAATACTTCCGGAGTTATCAACTGCCGTTGGTTCAGTGAAATTAACTGGCAGAAGACCACCATTAGCATCTTTTTGAACAACGATTGGTTGTTGTGGACAATTTTGAAACACTGGTGTTTCATTATCTAAGAGAAATACATGTAATTAAAATCATTCTTTTTTATCGATCGTTATTATATTTACCAACACATGGGGAATATCCATAATTGTAGCCAAGGAGGGGCTCTTCTTCAGGCTCATCGCAACCCATCAACTCGAACTTCAAACAAGCGTTTTCCATATAGCTCACAATACCAAGAATTACAAACCTAGCTTGTACATATTTCGGCAGAGAAATCATAGCTAGTTCTCCAAAGTTTCCAGGATCTCTTATCGTCAAATTAAAGTTGGGGAAGTAGACAACGTAGTTTTCACTGTTAGCTTGTTTATAGAAGAACCTAATTTCAGTTGGACGTCCAACGATATCGTTCGTAACAACTCCTTTCACTAGTATGGCTTTAACACGGTATACCTTGCCTAAATCAACACTGACATACGTGAAAGCTTCTTGTTTTCCACACCATCCAGTCACAGAATTCAACCTTATGTTACTTGCTTCATAATTTGGTCTTTCACTTGTTGCATTAATCGCCGAGTCTGGTATCTTTCCAGAAGCTAAACCAAGAGGTTTGACAACCTTACATTCTGGCTCACGAACACAAGTGATCGGTCTTGGATTAATCAAAATGTAACCTGGTCTGTTACAACCGAAAGATACTTCTGAACCCTGCTCGTAACTTCTTGCAACTTGAAATCCGTCACTGGGCCTTCCAGGATCCTGACAAACTGGACCTTCGCACCTTAGATCTCCGAAATCCCAAACTGAATTTGCTTGACACCTTACAATATTGTCGTGTTTGCTACTTTGTCCAGCTAACTTGAAAGTATTTTGACAGCCGAAGTAGAATGATGACTGGTATTTAGTATCCATATATCTACCATATTCGGCACCTGGGGATGGTTGTGGTGTGCCACAATCAGCTCTTGGACAAGATGGGAGAGCACCACTGAGCCAATAATCTGGGAGGCCCTAAAAGCGAAGGCAGAAATTAAAAGAGATCTTTGACATGAAATGAAATAAGAAATAACTAAATGATGTGTGCCAAAGGTCCACCTACTCATTTGATAGTTTTATTTGTAAAATGTGCTTGTGTTTAAATATTTCGATGGATTCCAGGATTTATAGTTTTTTTTCCTTTCGCATGCAGGTGTAATATTTCGAGATTGCCCAATTCCGGAAAGATATGATTGGTTTCGAAAAAAATGTTTCGCAAAATTGGAGTCATCTTTTCGGCTCCTAAATGAAGAGTTATGTTCTTTGAACCTTTTTTGGAAAGATCTCCCGGTCTTATATATAGGCTAGTGCACTATTGACAACTTAATTTATAAACTCCAGAATTATTCAGCCGATTGTTTTTGTATTCTGCATTAAAAATGGGGTTGGAAATTTTATGCGAGGGTGTGAAAGCTGTTTTTAGGTTAATTTTTGAGAATATTTGAGCCTTTTTTTGCGAGCTTAGTCCAAAATATGTTAGTTTCACAAATCGGTTGTCATTATTTTCTGTTTTTCAGAATGAGTTGTTTTTCTCTTTTGGTTATGAGAGAATTTATGATTTTCGTTTCGAATTTATTGTTTGTGGCTATTTGTCTAATTGTATTCAGTTTCTTTTTCGAGGTAATATTATTTAAGGTAATTGAATATGCTCTATGTATCATTGATCTGAGCAGCAAGTTTATGATGGTTAGAATAGTTTAGTATGGTTATATCTATCGTTGTGTGTTTTCTGAATATATGCCAGGAAGTTTCATCATCATTATAATGAAATTTAATAATGAATATAAATATATAATATAATTTTCTGAAAATTTATTTCATTATCACATTATGGTTCCATAGTGAATTTGACCTTATGGTGCAAACCATTAAGATATTCCAGTGTGTTTTCTATCGTGTGTTTTTTTAAAATGATAGAACTTTAAATTGAAATAAAACACATTTAAATTAAGATTGGAGCCAAAGTTTTTTTATTAGATATAATAATTTTATGACATTTATGTTTTAAAAATAATTTCCGGCACATGTCCACTATGCTCTGAGCTCCGAGGAACCGCATTCGACCGGACCAATTTTGGACCACTTTTTCGAGTAATTCAGACCTTATTTCATCGATAACACGAGTTATGTTGGCTTCCAAAGCGTCTATTGTTTCTGATTTATCAGCATAAACTAATAACTCGAATTAACCCCAAAGAAAATAATCCAGTGGAGTTATGTCGCATGATCTTGGAGGCCAATTAATTGGACCATTTCTCGAAATATTGTTATCGCCAAATCTTTCTTTCAATAAATCAATTGTTACGATAGCAGCATGAGTTGTAGCACCATATTGTTGAAACCAAAACACTTCTGGGTCGATACCATTCAAATTTTCAAATAAATAATCATTGATCATCGATCTGTAATGAGCACCATTCACTGTAACATTAGCTCCAGCATCGTTTTTAAAGAAATATGGACCGATGATGCCTCTAGCACACCATACAGTGCATTTTTCAGGATGCAAAAGAACCTGCAGAACTTTTTGAGGATTATTTCCACTCCATATACGGCAATTTTGCTGGTTTACATAGCCGTTCAATCAGAAATGAGCTTCATCACTGAACACAATTTTACGATAAAAAAGTGGATCAACTTCAAGCTGTTCTAGGGCACAATCAGCAAACAAACGACGCTTATTATGGTCGAGTGGCTTTAGTTCTTGAACCAGTTGGATCTTGTATGGGTGTAGACCAAGATCTTTACGCAAAATTTTCCGTGTGGTGGATGCACAGAGTCCAACTTGTTGTGAACGTCGACGAATAGACAAATCTGGATGATCATTAACACTATGACTTACAGCAGCGATAGTTTCTTCTGTACGTATAGTTTTCTGTCTTGTTATTGTTGTTGCATCGAGTAGAGATAATGTTGGCCAAAATCTATCGATACTTCGACGAATAATCTGCTCTGATGGACGATTATGCAAACCATAAATTTCACGAAGTGCTCTATAAGTTTGGCGAATAGAACACTTATTTTCAAAAAAAAAATTTCAACAATTTGTAAACGTTGTTGCGACGTGAGTCTGTCCATGATAATTTGTCAATGCTTTTGACAGAAATGTCAAAACAACATGGCTTCTACCTTCTGTCAAATCACAGTTATCCTTATCGAAAGTTCTATCACTCTTGAAAAAAACATCTGATAGTTCTGAATGTATTCCACAGAAGCGAGCCAATATGACGTCTGCATTTCTGTGCTAAACAATGATTTGCTTTGCGTGTGTGGATTTTAGGATTTTTCTTTCAAAAAAGGGCATAAAGATTTTAGGAGTGTGCTAAGTGGTGAACCCATAGCAAGTCCATCTTTCTGTTCGTAAAAGTTACTATTGTAGTGAAAGCAATTTTCCTTCACGCAAAGTTCGAAAAGTATTAAAATTCAGTTTTTCAAGACCGGATTGGAATATTCTGGAACATATTAACTACTTCAAATGATATTAGAATACTGTCGAGCACACAAAAACTTCAATTGAGCTCAAAAATATCAATTAAGCTCACAAAAATTCAATTGTGCTCACAAAAAAAAATCAACTGTGCTCACAAAAATTCAATTGTGACCACAAAAATTCAAATCTGCTCACAAAAATTCAATTGTGCTCACAAAAAAATTCAATTGTACTCACAAAAATTCAATTCTGCTCACAAAAAATTCAATTGTGCTCACAAAAATCCAATTGTGCTCACAAAAAACTGAAAAATTGTAGCCCTCCACTTAACAGTATTCTGGTATCACTGCCTATTCAGTAAAGTAAAAGTGATTAAAAACTAAGTAATTTCTCATTTTATTCCATTGTTAAATGAACTGTCGCAAAGTGGCTGATTACTGCATCCAATATTAGAAATCTTTGAGTTTTTCGATTGATTTTCATTATTTTAAGAGTAGCTTCAAACTCACCGGTTTCGGATCGTAAACACACTGTCTGAATCCAGATGTTGCAGTTCTTCTCAATTGTTTTCCGTTCAGGTCGCAACTTAGAGTTACATTTTCTCTGAACGGTACCAAGACGCTCGTGTCATCGTTGCGCAAAACTCGAAGTCCTTCGTTTTTATCATCGGGCAGCGAGACACATTGAGCATCTGAAAAAATGCGAAAAAATAGATAACTGACAGTTTATTGGTAACAAAAATGACTTACACTTGCACTCTGGTACTGAACCGTTCCAAACACCCGTAGATGTACACAGGACAGATGAAGAACCAGACATGATATACCCAAAATCACACTGAAAACTGACCAAATCACCGAAGTGGTAGAATTTTTGCGTTGATAGAATCAGACCATTCTCTGGTGGGTTGAGGTTTGGACACATGACTGGTACACAAGATTTATTCACTTGGTAAGTATCACCATCCCTGAGACCGTTTTCTGATTTTTCGACAAAATAGGAGGCAGTTCCATTACGGGTATATAGCTCGAATCCAATGTTGCAGGCGCAGTTATAATCGCCAGGAGTGTTAATGCATTTTTGGTCACAGCCTCCATTGTTTACAGCGCATTCGTTTATATCTAAACATTCTAGTTTTGTACATCCCATCACTTCCATTTTAACGCAGGGGGCACCAACATAGTCCTGAAAATTTGTAGAATCGTAATAAATCTTCAGTATATTAGAATGTATACTAACTGACAAAGAAACTGTAACACCTAGAAGGAGCTGTTTAATTTGAATTTTTTTTTGTAAAACATAGATAGTATAGCAAGGAGTAAATGATTGAAATTTGAAGAAAAAAAACGAAGGGTTCAAATGTTTTTTTTAATAAATTTGTTAATAATGTTTTTGCCCACCGCGATTATCTATACACGTCCCCAACACGTCTTGGCATTGATGCAATAAGATGGTCTATTGCTTCTTCAGGGATACTATACCAAGCTACCTGTAGTCCATGTCTCAGAGCCGCCAAAGTCCGTGGGGGCTGGGGTAAATTTCCAAGCCTTCTACCCATGATGTTCCAAACATGCTCAATGGGCGAAAGATCGGGGGATCTGGGCGGCCATGGCAAAAGATTCACATAGGTCGCTTTAAAAAAATTTAAACTAACTCTGGCAACATGAGGTCGAGCATTATCTTGCTGAAATATTGGATTCTCAAGACGGTTAAGGTAAGGGAGAACATATGGCTCCACTATTTTTTGAAGGTAACGCAGCGCTGTCATGTTACTTTGAATAAAGACTAAAGGTGACCTACTTGCATGTGCAATACCATGCCATAACGCCTACTACCCGGTGTACGTTCAATATCAAACTGAGGTTCACGTCATTCCCCCTGACGTCGTCTAACCCATCGTCGGCCATCATGTGCACCCAAAGAGAATCGAGATTCATCAGCGGTCTATTCTTTCGCCGCTGATGCTGTCCAACGTCTGAACTCTTGGCACGCCGAATGATTTGGGATCTGGAACGGCAATGATGATATTGTGCTGAACCGTCAGTAGAGAGTGTTTTATACACTCAGTGGCTGTCGTGTGCACTGCTCTGAGTTACAAGATGGCCTTGCTCTCCTAACCACTCATCAGCCAAAGATCGAGTTGTTCCAAATCGGTCTCTAATAGCCATAAGTCTTAGACGTCGATATTGAACTTCATTTGTGCCCCTTCGACGTCCGGTGCCTACTCTTCTTCGATTTTGAGCATTATCAAACCACGCTTGACAACATTTCATAACAGTAGATGGATTTCTGTTCGTACGGTTAGCGATTTCTCGAAATGACAATGCCGACTCCCGTAGACCAATAATTCGACCCCTTTCAAAGTCACTTAGCTGGCGATATATTCCGCGAACAGGTGCTCTAGGCGTTTTAACAACAACTAAACATCGACTTTGGATCTTCTCGAACAGCTGGTTTGTTATAAAATTTAAAAAAATTGCGAAAAACGATTACGTATTTGAGTAACAAAAAATGTTTACATGAAAAGACCTCCACGATTTTTTTCTTAAAATTTTAATCATTTACTCCTTGCTATGTCTACGTCTATGTTTCACTAAAAAAAGTTTAAAATTTAAACAGCTCCTTCTGGGTGTTACAGTGTCTTTGTCAGTTAGCATATTAGGAGTAAAAATAAATTCATAACATGTGTCGCCACTATTTTATTAGTCCATTGTTTCATTTGGCAACATCTTCATTTTGTAGTGTCATCATTAGGCTTCAGCATCTGTCATTTCGCTGAAGTGTACACTATACAGTTTCAGTGAGCTCTGAAAATGTCAATTTTTGTACTGAATAATGTGTTTCAGCTAGAAGTTTTACTTCATTTAGAAAAAAATGCTGCTTGCTACGTCAGTAAGTGTAAGCATGGTGACCATGCTTTAGCTGAACGAATGTGTGAGAAGTGGTTTGCCAGATTTAAAAGTGGCAATTTCGATTTGAAATACGAAGAAAAACCCGGAGTGCCATTAAAGTTTGAGGATAAAGAATTAAAAGGAAAGGCTCGACGAAGATCCATCACAAATGGTAGTGTAGCGAACAACTTCTTCGCTTCTCTGCCATGCTCTGTTGCATCTTGACCGGCGTATCAATAGAGGACACGACCAGTCTAAAAATTCCTGACTAACCGTCCCTGCCGAGTTCAAATAGGGCAAGGCACACAGCGTTTGACGACCGTTCCAAGCGGAACACATGGTCACTGGCGTCACAGGCAGAGCTGCGCACCACGACTGTCTGAAGAGTTTCAGGTGCGCAGACTCAGAACGAAACGCCGTATTCTTAATTAAGAGGTATTATGAACTGAAGCTAAGAGATTTCGTATGCCGATTTTTGAAGTGTCAACAACTGCCGACGGCAAAACGAAAAGGAGTTCAGCATCGAATTGTGACTGGCGATGAAAGTTGAGCATCCTTGTGGACAACCTAGGAACGCTAATAGCCATCCTCGACCATAGATATGGGGAGTTTGTCCTTCATTAAGTAGTTTTTGAGCAAATCTGGCATACTGAGTCTCACTTCTCTCAAATGACGATGATATTCCTATATTAGTCATGATGTCAGACAACTACCAGTCCGCTTGAAAAATTCTTACGTGAAAAATTTCCTATAAATGACACTGATAGATAGTGAACCATATCAAATTTGCATATTCTATTTTATTGATGGCTAGAGTCATCGAAATCCTTCATACTCCTAAGTACAAAGTTCTATTTGCTGATGCGTATAGCTTCTACATATGGGCAATTAAGGTGAAGATAGAGTCGAACAATACTCCAAGGTCACACATTTCATCTTTATTGACAACAAAATTATCAGATTTATGATAATTATAATCCAACTTTGTGGGCTTTTTAGTTTATGTTACCTTGAAACATTCACACCTCAGTTTGTCCAGCAAAAACACCAATTGTAGACTGCAAGTTGCACTGAAGCAATATCAAATCTGAAGCACTACGTTTATTTAGGTAGATTTTCAAATCATCAGCATATGCCAAAGCTGGACAACCGAGATAGACCAAGAGATCATTGATATTGATATTAAACAACTGTGGTCCTAAATTCGATCCTTGAAGTACTCCACATGGGAGCTCATACTCATATGATCTGAAGCCATTGTAGAAAATATAATTCAACAATACTTCGAACTTTGAATGTATGACAAATTTTTACCATAAAACTTCAATTTTCGAAAAAATCACATGATATTATTTATACTCCTAATAAGACTATAAACTGTCATTAAAGTACTCACTTGGATTTTAAACTTCACATATCTAGTTTCAATAGGTACTGGAAGATTTAGAATAGATAGATTTGGTTCTAAAATTCTAAACTCAACAGCTGTTCCATCTGGATTTCTATAATTCTTGAAGGCGTCAGTCAAATCATCTGTATATTGCAGTCTCATGGCAGTAGTGAAGGCGAGGTTACCGTCTGGTCTAGAAACACTCATCACTCTGAACCCTCTTACGATAGCTGGTGCTCTGAAATCGATAAGAATCCAGTTGGCACCACTTTCTTGGGAGTTTCCGCACCAGCCAAGTCCATTATTGAGACGAATATTCTGTAAAAAAGTATTTAATATATAGTTTATTGTAAAAAAATATGAAGCAGGAGGAAAAGAGTGGTTTATTATTTACATTTTTGTTATATCCCTCTTCGCTGCCTGAAACCGTGATTGAATCATCCGGAATTCCATTATTCACCAAACCCAAATCACCGACAGGTCTGCAGTCCAAGCTTGGCACGAAACCCTTCTTGCATTTGCAGTGGAATGAACCAGGCTTATTAATACATTCCGTAGATGCAGCATCGCACTGTGTATTGGTACATTCATTTATGTCCTCGCATCTGGGAGGATTAATGAATTCTTGATTCGCGCCACATCTCACAAGACCGCTTCCAATGAGCTTGTATCCTTTTTGACATTGAACTTTAGCTTCGTCGTTGAAGAAATATTCTTTATCGGCATCTATATAGAAGCCATTCTTGATTTCTGGGAATACTGGACACTTGGCCCCTATGGAACAGAAGACAAGTATGTATTTCACATCGTGTTGACCTTTATGGACAGAAATCCATTGTACACTTCAGTTAAATGAAACACATATAAATGTAAGGATTTATTGTCATTTCGTTTCGGATGATACAATGCAGTTGGCGCATAGAACTGAGGAATGCGGGTGTATAAGTCCATAACAGTTGAAAATCAAATAGACCCTTCGTAAATAGAAATTTTTACTCCAGAAGAAACAATTCAAATTATAAAATGGTACTTTGGTGATCACTCAATTGAAAAAACAATACATTTACTTATTGTTGGATTCAAATATCGGTCGATCCGAAACGAAATGAGGTGTCGAAATCCCCACTTCTCACATCTGTGTGAGAGAGAAGAGCATTTTTTTCGAGTTATACACTGGATTATTCATTATCATTATGCGCATATCTTTCGATTATTCCATTATTATATATGTTTTATTTAGCTGAAGAAGATGAATATTTTAGTTTCGGAATATATATAGATCAAAATTATAAAAAGATTCATCAAAGTCGAATTTGAGGTAGATTTAACTTACTTGAACATGTTGGTACTTGTCCAGACCATGTGCCATTACTCATACATAAAATGACTGGAGGGCCACTTCTTACGTACCCCCGTTCACATTCATACCTAACAATGGTGCCATAAGAACGTCCAAGACCATTCAGAAGAGTGACATTTGCATGTGGTACCTCCGGTAACGCTGAACACTGCGAAGCTGAAAAATTTTATTTCGATCAAAAGTTAGAAAGGTAAACAATTATTCATGGATCATAGAGCGATGTTATTCATTTTTGTACCCACCAAGACAATTTGGTTTCTTTTCCCATCTACCATCAGCTAAACAAGAAATTCTTTCGATCGGTTGTCCAGTAGGAAATGCAAACCCAGCATAACACTGGTACATAGCTTGTCCTTTATATGTAACATTGGTGGATCCTGTTGAAAAACCATTATCGATTTGTGGTACTGGGCCACAGTAGACTTCTTGGCATTTTGGAATATAGTTGATGGACCAGTTACCCCCAGGCAAACATTTTGTGGTGATTCGATTCCTTCCGGTAGCGAATTCTTGACCAATCGGACAACTGAATGTTATTACAGTACCAAAAGAAGTATCTCTGCTTGATGCTAAGGCTCCTATACCTGGTTTCAATGCTGGGCAATCTGGAAAGCAGTTTATACGTTATAATTTTCTATATACTGTAAGGATTAGATAATCCGAACAGAAAGTTTCCAGACTTCTGCATGGATTGACAAAACATTCGGAATTCATAATGAATGCTAAGTATGTAGCTATCAGTCCATCATTCTTTTACCAATTTCAGGAAAAAAATGGAGACATGAAAATTTGCCTCGAAAATTCAGTTGGACAAAACATCCCTCTTTCACAGTTTGAATTCAAGAGAAATCATCCAACCATCCACCCATTAGTAGCTCCAATATCGAACATATATCTATAATGAAAAAAGGTGACAAGTCAGCCATATTCATGGACATCAAGAAGAATTCGATAGTGAATGGTACGAGGATCTTCTGCACAAACTCCAGCGGTTGGAAACCCCAGCTTACCTACAAAATATGAAAGAAACCTTCTTAAGGACCAGAAACATGAGGATTAAAATCAACGGGCATATCTCTGTATCGTTCTCTCCTCAAAAAGGTGTGCCGCAGGGCTCTCTATTGTCACCATTTCTATATAATATTTACGTACACGATATCCACAGGGTAACAGAGGAACTGAAATACTGCTGATGAGTTCTGCCAAATCCTGAAAAATCTAAACTAGTAATATTTGGCCATAGATTATCAGACAATTCACAAACCGTTAGAATGCTACAGGATAATATAAAAACTAAACCTTAATACTTAGGAATCACTGTGGATGATAAAACCAATTTTAAAGTAGATTCATCTACAAAAATCGCGGCATAAAGCACACAACAGCTTCAAGAATACTAGAAAATCATATTCAGCATTGTATGCTTTTTGAGTTTCGCAAGGGTAGTAATGCAACCGTTGCGCCTAAAAACATTTGCGATGTTCATCCAAGTGCATTAGACGTTCGTAAATACCAAAAATGGTTCTATAGGTTCAGATCCAGGTGACTCCTCTCGATCAGGAAGACCAACAACATTAGACAAAGACATGCTGAGAGCAGAAGTGATAATGCTGAATTTGAATTAATAACCACAGCTCCTACAAGTAATTGATTTTAATGGTCTATTTAGGCTAGCGTTAAGAATTTGAATATAGAAAAACGTTCTTACCAGCAGAAAATGTGGCTTCCCAACCGATGCTATCATGTAAAGCATCAGTAACGAACCTCAAGAGCATTTCTCCACTGGATGCTGTTAGTGTGATTTTCGGCTTTGAGTTTGCCGAGAAGCCGTTGCCAGAATGCAGCCTCAATCCATTCAGGGAGGAACCGTCGTAAACTTGAACGAAATCAGATTTGTCCACTTCGAATTTCTTGAAATTCAAGGAGAGCGGACCTCCCGCAGGATTTTTAATCCTGTACAAACAGTCTTGGTTGCTTGGATAATCCGTCAGACCAAAGGCTGGAGATGAAACTGTACCGTTTGTCGATTCAATTGTAGCTCTGCAACCTGAATATAAACCAAGGTTAACATTACGAAACATAAAATTTTTTTTGTGTTTGGTTCAAACTCAATCTAGTTCACATACCTTGAGTATATTTGATTTTAAAACCTTTCTTGGAATCTCCTAAACTTGTCTTGAAGTACAGGTATAAGTTGCTTTGCGTAGAAATGATAACTCTTTGGTTGTTTTCCAGATCTCCAGTCAATCTTGCTATCGGTTTGCTCTTAGGTGAATCTCCGTCTCTAACCAGAATGTAGTCCTTATTGTTCTCTAACTCCAAATCGTCAATTTCCAGGGATATAATTCTTCCAGGTATGGCACTAATTAAATATAAACATTCCAAACCTCCTGGATATTGTTCAGGGTAACCAGGGGATTTTAATATTTGAGGTTGAGACGAGGCCCTCAAAACACCACCACACGTGGAAGGCTCAGTCTTCCACGAAGCTCTAAAGCCCTTTCTTTCAACTGAAGCATCTGTACTAAACTTGATAATCATGAAGTTTGAGGCGGAGACAAACGAGTGATTTGTGAGATCTTGTTTCCCCGAAAGGGTGGCTAAGTTTACGGAGGTATCTTCAGTTCTCCCTCCGACCAAAATTTGAACAGTATCGAAAGTTTTCTCAGTTTCAAATTCTTGAAATTGGAGTAAGATGTTGTGACCTTGTGGGCCTTCCAAGGTCCATTTACAGTTGGTGAGGGGTGCATACTTGTGTGGATAGTCAGGATTTTCTACCACTCCTCCACTGCTGGCGAAGTAAAAGTTGCAGTTAGAAGGACAGTCTACTTCGTCTGAAGAGTCTCCGCAGTCGTCCTGTTTATCGCAGCGGAATTTTTCGTTGATACAGTGCCCGTTAGAGCAATGGAAGGATCCTTCTGGACAGGCCTTCGTCCGGCACATAAAAGGGAGAAGTCTTTCGCAAGTGGTTAGTTCCCATGATTGCGATTCCCCTATTAATGTTACATCGACACATTCTCCCGAAGAAGGATTTGGCTGGTGAAGAGACCAAAAACCTGAAAAAATTTCTTCGTATCAAACGAGAGAAAAACACAACTGCTTCTTATATCAACGTTAGTCGCTATGTGTTTCATTTACTTCACAATTCCAGTTAGATAATAAAGAAAGTCTCATATACCTCGCTACCCATCATTTACTTTCACTAATATAATATGATAAATTATTGCTTCATGATAACATATATTGTTGTCTTTGTGCTGTAGCGAACAACTTCTTCGTTACTCGTCCAGAAACCTGCTTTTTTCTGTTGCAGCTTGACCGGCGTATCAATAGAGGACACGACCAGTCTAAAGATTTCTGACTAACCGTCCCCTCCGAGTTCAAATAGGGTAAGGCACACAGCGTTTGACGACCACCGTTCCAAGCGGAACACATGGTTACTGGCTTCATAGACAGAGCTGCGCACAACCCCTCCCGAATCAAGAGGTGGAAGTTCCCTCACAACACCGCATTTCACTCGAGCTTCAGTGGTTTATAAATTCCAAATTTGGACGCTGTACAAATTTTATTTTTATTTGGGATACAATATAAGGTAAAATCTTACCTTTTTTCAGTTAATCGGAATATTTTCAAATTTAAAACTTCCTTTTAACAGAACCGCGAAAAAATACAGAAAATCCTTTTTGGACGTATAATAATTTTTCTTTATATCTCACTAAAATGACGATACTTTTATATTTTAAATTCATTTTTCATTTGTATTCGTCTGTCGAACGTAGTCATATTTTCTTATCTTATACATTCTACGATCTGGATCGTCTTCTGTTAGCTTCTACACAAAAATCATTTTATATGAATGAAGATTTTCTTTGTGGACACATCTAATGACAATTATATGACATTATTTTCACGGGCAATTTGACGTGTACTTGTCGTTGGATCCTCTGCAAGACCTAACAAAATATCCAATTTCATAGTATTTCGAACGAATTGCAGTTTTTTTAATGGTTTGACATGTCCAAGTTTTCCGAATTGTGTATGAATTTGAGACAGCTGTTAGGCAACTGAGGATGCCTCTGATTAAATAAGTTTACCGCTTCAACTTCACTTCTGCAATTATTCCCATAATGGATCATCATTAAAATCTCAATTCGGTGAGTCTCAGTTAAATATTTCATTATTACTTCTACAAGAAATACTTTTTCATTTAGGTATTTACTATTTCAATGTTAATCTCAAGACTGCAACATCTGACTGATAACAATCCACATTATTTGCAGATTTTCTTTATTTATCGGCATATTTAGATGGTTTTCATGACAAAAAATGTTAACAAAACCAAGATCCATAAACGTATTGAGATTTGAGTTCAGAAATTTGCCTAACTTAATTGAAAGTTAGTTCAGAAATTTCATAAGTCTTTATTTAGGTAATTCAAAAATACCATTATTCAACGCGTGATAAATTATTAATTTCATCATTATATTCGGTATTATTCATAATAGACTATACATGATATATTTCGTTGAAATCAGGTTATAGGGAACATTAAAAAGTATAGAAATATACAGGATGTTCCATTTAAGATGAAGAAGACGGACTGTGCAGCTGTTTATTAACTTTATGCTTCAAAAGCGCACCATTGAATTTGAGGTGCCCCAGTGTTTTTATGAGGTCACAAGGATTTTTACTCCATAAGTGGTACACACTGTGTATTAGGATAATGTCTATATGAAGTAGTATTAGTTAATTCATATATAAAACAAGTATTATCACTAATAAATATACACACATCGTCAAAAGTCTTGGCCCTCTAGGTTTCTCAAGAAATAAACAATCTATTTACTGAAAATTAGGAGAATATTTTCCTCTATTTCAACTGCAATATATTTGATAGAAAATCTTTGTTTGTTGCCCTTTGCTTTATACAGGATGAGACGAAATAGGAAAAATAAGAAAAAAATCTTAATTCTTCGATTATTTATTTTTGATTAATTATAGTTATTCCATAACTGAATCCAAATTCAATAGGCCGTATTACCACCTCTTCTTTCAACCAACTACTCAATACGCCTAGGCATCCCACGAATCAAGTCATTAATGAAATTTTCAGGCATATCGTTCCATTCTTCCTGAAGGGCTAAAGCCAATTCCTGAAAACTTCAAGGTGGGTTTCAGTGATTGGATATTGCTCTCCCTAAGTAATCCCATACGTGTTCAATTGGATTCATGTCTGGTGAGTTTGCTGGCCAGTTCATTCTCTGGATAATTTTCTCTGGAAGAATGTTTTGAACCCTTCGTGTGCGGTGTGGTGGCGCGTTATCATCGTGATAAATGAAATTATCCTCAAAGTCGTTGCGCAGAGGAACGATGATTGGTTCAATGATGTTTGCTACGTAGATGGCACCAGTGATTGTTCGTTCAACGATAATAAGAGGGGTACGGCGACCGAACATTATACCCTCCAGCACATTATTGATGCGCCTTGAAAGGGCACAACTTCCCGGGCGAAATTGAGTCGCTCTAGTCTGCCTGGGCCTCTCCAAACCCTTTCTCGTCGACTATCACTTTGTAAAGCGAATCATGACTCGTTCGAAAAAAGTACGTTGCGCCATGGTGGTAAAAGCTAGTCTTGGTGGTGTTCTGCTCATTGCCGACGGGTAGCTCTATGTCCAGGTGATAGCCGAGGTACTCTTTAAGGTATTCTTGCCCTTAAACTGAGAAATGTAACAGTCTCCTTATGGTACTGGTCGAGACTACCCGTCTATAGGTCCTCAAAAAATGACTTCGAAGGGCTGTTGCAGATACCGTTCAATTCCTTTGAGTAAAATTTGCGATATAATGGTCTTACAGATGTTACTCTGGGTCGACCAGGCACCGGTCTCCGGGCAACGCTGCCGGTTTGTAGAAAAAAATGCGCCTTACTGTAGCCCGTAGAATTTTCAAACGTTGCGCAATCTGTTGTTTCGACAAAGCTTCTTGATGTAAGGCTACTATTATTGCCCGGTCAACCTGAGAAATTGGATGTCCCGCCATTTTTCACGGAATATTCTCAATATTACAACTCTCCTTATTCGCTGAAAACTGATTAACTTCGAATACACCTGTATTCTCCTGAATAACAAACATTTTTTGCTGGTTTAAGGTGAAGATTCCAGACACAAAAAATTGTCATGTTACATTCCTCAAGTTGAGAGTTGTTAGAGGGGGGGGGGGCAAGACTTTTGACGATGTGGGTACTTTCAAGCAAAGATGTGTTAAAAATATAGACGAAATGGAAAACTTTGACGTATTTAATTTACGGAAATCATGCGTCAACATCCTTCAATATTCATCATTCAGAATGATTTTCTTTCGTTCGATGGAAAGTCGAGTCGACCTTACTTTCCTTGTGATTTCTCTGACCTGCATAGGCTGCAATAGTTACAAGTAAACATACGGGTTCAGACTACATATCGCATTAACACAAACGGTCATCTACCGTTTCTTCGGAGCCAACAACGTTTTTTTTTCAGTTCGTGTTTTACGATGACAATCTCGACTCTTCCCATTTTTGTAAAAGAGAAAACAGTTCGATTGTTTTGAACGCGGAATGAAAAACACTAAAGGAGAGAGTATCTTTATAGATGTTATTTGTATAGTATTAATCCACGTTATGGTCGCTTCTTCCGATTTCCGGCGCCACTGCTAAATCCAAAATGAATAAATCTGAACGTAAAACGTGATTTTCACATGAACTAAGGACTGGTAAAAACAAGACATTCCTGAGATCGATTCTTATGAAAAAAGTGGACTAAGTCAGTTTTGTCATTAAATGCAAGGGGTCACTTGATTATTACTGGTGAAATATCTTTCTTAGTTGAAATTTTTACGAGAATCATGAACTTTCTGAAATGGTAGTCAAAAGGGAATCGCCCAAAGAAACATGAAACTTTTTATTCGATTTGTATTAAAATAATAAGCCCTTTTCGAAAGAATCAAAAACTTCAAAATTGAAAAACGTAAAATTTCAGTATCAGTATGCAGTGTAGCCTCCCCTAGCTCTGATTACAGCTTTCAAACTCCTTCGCATGCTCGTGATGAGCTTGAGAATATTATCTTGTGGAATATTCTCCCATTCGTGACGAAGGGCTTTACGGAGCTCTTGTAAATTATAAGGAGATGAAACTATAGTTCTGACTCGCCTTTACAGTTGGTCCCATATATGTTCGATGTTATTCAAGTGAGGACTTCGTGCTGGCCAGTTGAACCTTGAAATTCCAATCTCATTCAAGTACGCTGTCACTATTCATGCTGTATGTGAGCGTGTATTGTCATGCATAAAAAAACCTGCCCTCCCAGAAATAGTGTATAAGGTGGTCCATAAGAATTTCCTCTATGTACCTTACCAATGTGAAAGATCCATTTATAAACACTAACTCTGTGCGACCCTCTAAAGATACCCCGCCCCAGATCATGACAGATCCTCCACCAAATGGAACTCGCTCCTCTACACAGCCATCGGCTTATGTTTTCTCTGGACGTCTTTAAACGCGTCTACGATCATCAGCTTCTCGAATGGTCTGGATTCATCAGAGAAAAGTACCTGGGCCCACTGAGCAATTTCTGTGATCTCGTGCAAATCGAAGAGGCGCAATTCGATGCTCTCTGAGAAGTTCTGGACTTGTCGCAGATATGTATGGTTGTAAATTCGATTCTGACAGACGTCGTTTTACGGTCCATTCATTAACGTTTACCTGACGTACCTCCATAAATCGATTTCGAACTTCAACACCAGAAAGATAGGGATATCGAAGACTTGTGGAAACCATGAATCTGTTATCCCTCAACGATGTGTACCGTCTTTTTCCAAATCCAGGTCTTCTGGTCAGCTTGTGAGTCTCCTGACAGGGAGACTGTAGATAGGGTAACATTCATTCTTCTAGCAAGAGACCTCCCATTTTCAATAAGTGCCACTATTCTCAATCACAATCTTCAATTGGTGAAACTCATTTCATGAAATTGTATCTTTCAGAGAATGGAAAACAAACTTTTCATTGACCAATGCTGAACGCAACTGATAAACGATGAATTTATCGTGAATAATTAGTCGAAGATGGTTTCTTTTATTAGTTTTTGTTACCCCTATATCTACATTTTGCGCATATTTAGTTGATTTTCTAATAAAAGATAGATGATGGACAAAATATTATTGAATCAATTCGAACATTTCGGATATAAATGAGGTAGACAAAAACACTTGGCTCAAGTTTCACAAAAGTTTAATTTATGTGGTTGACATATATGTTTCGGATTTCACCTCATTTCTTTTTAAATATGAAGTTGAGGTGATGAGTTACCGTTCTAAATTGCTTTTTAAAGATGTTCTGTAAGTTTTAGGAATTTTTTTGAAGGAACTTATTCTGGGCACGTTGTTTTTGAAGAAGTTATGTTTTGCATTTTTGGAAAGGAATATAGTTTTCATAAAACAAGGAACGGGACAAAATTTTGTACTCTTCAAGTATTCATTTAATAATTTTCATGTTGACAATTTATTTTTCTTTGAATTTATTTTATTCCCATTGGTACTGTGTAATAAGTATTAATTCTATTAGGAGTACAAATAAGTTTTCGCCGTTTTTTAACACAAATTAAATATCCTTATGATTTATAACGATGTGAGACTGCTTGCTGAGTGACTTCTAATGTTAGAGCAAGTTCTTCTTGTGTTTGAGATGAATCTTCCTCCAATAATTCCTCCAATTCTGCATCCTCGTAAATTTTTGGCCTTCCACTGCCATCTTTGTCTTCTACGTCGAAATCACCGTTTTTAAACTCTTGAAACCACTCTCGACACGTTCTCTCAATCGAAGCACCCTCACCATATGCTTCTACGAGCAATTGATGCGCCTCAGCAGCAGATTTCTTTAAATTAAAGAAGTAAACTAATATTTCCCGCAATTGACACTTACTTGGCTCAAATTTTGACATTTTCAACTTATAAAAATTATATTTTACCAATATGAAATCAATGATATTAATAGGTTATATTGTTTTTGAATGTCCAAACTATTTTTTAAGCCGGTTATCATCTGCGAAAGCTAACCGAAACTCCGTGCCGCGCCATCTACAATAAAACGGCGGAAAATTATTTGTACTCCTAATATATCTTTACTAAATTGACATAGTGTGTTCTGAAGACATTTATTATATATAAACCTCCATTCATTTTATTTTTTAATAATATATAATTATTTGGTTTCCTTAACTTTCTTTATACAGATGGTTCTTGTGCTATTACAGAGACCTTTAAATTGCCTTTTAATTTTGTAGATCAATGGTAAACCACAGAACTATTTATTGTTCTGTTAACATTACACTCCATTTAAATTTTCAGTATTCATTTACCAAGAAGCTTTCTGAATTGTTAAAAGGTGAAAAAATATTTTTTGTTGATTGATGTTATATTTTATTTAATATGAATATGATTGAGTACTGACGAAGCAAAGTCTCTCTTGAAACTTGTTTCTTAGTAATGTGTTTACATATGAGGTTTTTCAAAAGTAACTTAAATATACAATAATATTGAATATCACAAGTAAGATAGTTTTATGATGAAATTCTTAAGATTATGTTACACATTTTTGAAAGATATCTGTTTTCATAAGAGGGATGAGCAGAAACAAAATTTTGTTTACTCAAAATATTTAATTTATAGGATTTTTGTTAACAATTTATATTTATTGGATTTTGTTATATCATTTGGATGTCTTATAATGGGTGTTTATTTTATATGTCGTTTGATATTAGTAGTACTTATATGACATTAATTTAAATCCATATAAGTTATAATATTAAATATAATTTTTTTAAATTGAATATGTAGAAGACTAACAGAATACATCTGTAAATATTAAAATATTGAAATAATTAATTCTAAAAGTTTTTGAATAAATTTTTTTTTGAATTAAAATATATAGGAGGTTAACAGAAGAAATATGTATATTTAAAATTTTGTTACTCTATACTGTAGGCAACATTGAGATTGTTGAATTGATATTAATCCGTGCGTAATGTACCTACAACATCTGTTACAAAACAACCAGTTGTCTGAGGCTGCACCTAGAGGTGTCCAGTAGAATTGTGAAGTATCTTACATACACAACCACTAGGTAAATCTGGGAAATAAGCTACATCGATTAAATGACACGTCTTAGCCTAACAATGGATATAGCTGATACGATAGGATCTTATCAGTTAATCTTATTTTATGAAATTTATGCATAGAAAGTGGTACTAATTTTTTTTCGAATGTATTTTTGATGCTGTCTTAAAAAAACCAATGACTTCTTACCTGAGTATTGGGAAACCAATGTTCCCGCAGCTGATTCGAGAGTGTTTGTCTTAAGGTCATCCAAAGATGCCAGACCAAGCCAGAAATTGTTCGTGCTTATATTTCTCCTTTCTATCGGCACTGATGTAGTTGCTATAGATGAGGTAATATTGTTTTCTTCATAAGATTCTACAGAGATGAGATCACTTCCATATCTGAAAGAAGATATAAAAAACTCATAAAGAGAAAATATAAATTCATTTCGTCCAAATGCTTGTACATATCAATTTGAAATCAAAAATGGAATCAAATTATTCTATTGGAAAGGGAGATAAAAATTTCTTTGTTAAGTTAACTTTGTAATCCCATGAAAGATATAAAATTATCGTAAGATATTTATTAAAGGTATCGCATTCATTGGTAAGACTCATTTCAGTTCGATATTAATAATATTTTTATGTGAAATTTCGGGTCAATATCAACTGTCATGTCATTTTCAAGATCATTAAGGTTTGCGAAGATGCTTGTATTTTTATAATTTTGTCACAAGTAAGAATATCGGCTGACTCTGTGGTTCGGACTTGCTCTATGCTTACGCAAAAATTAGGTTATAAATACTCATTCAAGTTCAATGCTTAACTGCTATCAAGATAGGAACATGTGAGCATAAAATTTTGATATGATGGTCATAGTTTAGATTGGATATTACTGACGAGTTTCAATAAAACGAAATATGCACATATATCGGGTGTTTTTTTTAAAGTGATAGAACTTTAAATTGAAATATCGCACATTTAATTCAATATTGAAGCAAATTTTTTTTTTATTTGACAGATAATTTTATGACATTTATGTTTTAAAAATAATTTCCGGCATATGTCCACCACGACTAGCTCTGAGGAACCGCATTCGACCAGACCGATTTTGAACCACTTTTTCGAGTAATTCAGGCCATATTTCATCAATAACACGAGTTTATGTTGGCTTCCAAAGCGTCTATTGTTTCCGGTTTATCAGAATAAACCAATGACTTGACATAACCCCAAAGAAAATTATCCAATTCATGTCGCATGATCTTGGAGGCCAATTAATTGGACCATTTCTCGAAATAATGATTATCGCCAAATCTTTCTATCAATAAATCAATTTTACGGTAGCAGCATGAAGTGTAGCACCATCTTGTTGGAATCAAAATACTTCAGGGTCGATATCATTTAAATTATGAAACAAATAATCATTGATCATGATCATGATCATCTGTAACAAGCACCATTCACTGTAAGATTAGCTCCAGCATCGATTTTAAAGAAATATGGACCAATGATGCCTCCAGCGTGTAAAGCACACCGTTGGCATTGCATTTTTCAGGATGCAATGGAACCTGTAGAACTTCTTGAGGATTGTTTTCACTCCATATACGGTAATTTTGCTTGTTGACATAGCCGTTCAACCAGAAATGAGCTTCATCATAAACATAATTTTACGATAAAAAAGTGGATCCATTTCAAGCTGTTCTAGGGCCCAATCAGCAAACAAACGACGCTTATTATGGTCAAGTAGTTTTAGTTCTTGAACCAGTTGGATCTTGTATGGGTGTACACCAAGACCTTTATGCAAAATTTTCCATGTGGTGGATGCACAGAGTCACACTTGTTGTGAACGTCGACGAATACACAAATCTGGATCATCATTAACACTAAGACTTACAGCAGCGATATTGTCTTCTGTACGTACAGTTATTTGTCTTGTTGTTGTTGTTGCTTCTAGTAGAAAAAATGTTGGCCGAAATCTATCGATAGTTCGACGAATATGCTGCTCTGATGGACGATTAAGTAAACCATTAATTTCACGAAGTGCTCTATAATTTTGGAGGATAAAACACTGATTTTGAAAATGAATTTCAACATTTGTAAACGTTGTTGTGGCGTGAGTTTTTCCATGATAATTTGTCAATGCTTACTGAATAGAAATGTCAAAACAACATGGCTTCTACCTTCTGTCAAATCACAGTTATCCCTGTCGAAAGTTCTTACATCTTAAAGAAAAACTCGATATAATAATGTATAAGGAGTACAAATAAGTTGCGGTCCCTCCAAATACAGCATGGTCTTCTCGCGGTGAATATTCTGCTTGACAGTTGATGATGAGATATCCATACGTTGCCCCACGTTTTGGATTTTAGATTATGGACCCACTCTTCATCGTCAGCCACAATTCGATGCAAAAACCCCTTTTTTGCCGTTGGAGCGGTTTTTCACGCGTGAAAAACAGCGTTTGACGTTTTTTGGCTTCAATTCATTCGGCACCCAATTTTCTACCTTTCGAGTCATTTCTTTTGCCTTTAAACAAAGGCAAATGGTTGACTGAATGACTCTTGAGCCTTGTCTCTAATTCTGCATGCTTAAATTTTGATGGAGCTCTTGGTCGTTCTTCGTCTTCCAAATCAAATATACCACTTTTAAATCGGACAAACCACTTCTGATACGATCGTTCAGCTAAAGCATGGTCGCCATAAACACTCACTAAATAAGATGACTCCCGGCAGCCTTTTTCTTCATACTGAGGTAATGAAGTAAAACTTTCAGCAAAACACATTATTCGATACAAAATTTGGCATTTGATTTCAGCGAAATAACAGATACTGAAAAGAACACTTCAAAATGAAGGTGTTGCCAGATGAAACAATAGAATAATAAACTTGCAGCGACATCTGTTATTCCCTAGAACTTATTTCTACCCCTAATATTTAAATTATTTTTTTCATAATATTTTCGTACTATTATATTCATGGCTTTTATAATATCAGAATTTATTTTATGTCAAAACCTCCAATATAATCTTATTTCACACAGTGAGAACTGCCGGTTACTAGAACGAATAACTAATTTTTCACGAAGTAGGTCCCAATTGTTTCTTAGTTATTCAAAACCCCTGAGGCAATCACGATCAAATCGGCAAAGATAACTCAAGAGCCATACTGTTGAAAGGAAGATCTTCAATAATTGCAGAAGCAGGTGTTGTAAGAAGCTGCTTTCATCTTCATGTGAACTTCTCACAGAATGCTGCTATTGAATTGATTGTGGGAAAATTACCGAAATTTGGTCGTATTCGATTCTGTAACGGTGAAATCTATCTTGATTAATTTATTTGTGCTTTGAATTGACGAATTTATGTTACTCAATTAATTGGTGTAGTTAGAAACTACAGATAATACTCTAGAAAGTGATTATATGTGCAGAAATAATATTATTTTCAAAGTAGGTAGAATTTCATTATTTGATCTCTGTCCTGTTTATCATATTTATGTATGATGTCTTTATTATTTTTAATCAATTTACTGAGGCTTGAATAAGTTTTGATTGAAGTTCTTGAATCCTATTTATTTTTGAGGTATGCAGCAATTTTCTCAGGAATATCTTCAGTATATTTTAAGCAAATATAATAAATAAAGATTTAAAGGATTATTTGAAAATTTGAAATATCATACAGATTCATTCTATTAACCTCTTACAAATTTTTATTTCAAAACATTTTTATTCAAAAATTTTTAGAATTAAATAAAATTAATGTCTAAGAGCACACTGTGTCAATTTAGTAGACATATAGAATTAAACACCTTTCACATAGTACCAAAGGGAATAAAAGAATTCAAAGAAATATAAATTATTAATAAATTCCACTAAATAAATACTTGAACGGGTCAAAATTTTGTTTCGTTCCTTGTTTTATTTAAACCAAATTCCTTTCCAAAAATGCGAAAGATAACCTCCAGAAATTCTTCAAAAACAACTGAAGTAGGGCTGATTAGTTTCCGTTGTAGTAATTCCAAATTGCTTTTCAAAGATCTTTTGTTGGCGCGAGGTTGCGTGAGGATTTATCGATGACTTTCCTTCAAAGTGGAATAACCGAATATGGTGTAAACTGCATATGGTTCATCAAGCATTAAACAATGCCAACGAGCATTAGTCAGAATATACATGTTTTGCATATTTTAGGAAGTTTTTTGAAGGAACTTATTTTGAGCAAGTTGTTTTTGAAGAGGTTCTCGAGGTTACATTTTGCATTTTTGGAAGGAATTTGGTTTCAATAAATTACTTTAAGTATTTATTTAGTGGATTTAATTGATAATTTATATTTCTTTGAATTCTTTTATTCCCTTTGGTACTATGTGATTAGAGTTTAATTCTATATGTCTACTAAATGACAGAGTGTGCTCTTAGATATTTATTTAATTTAATTCTAAAAATTAGAACAAATTGTAGAAATTACTATGTTTTACTACCAATAAAAATATATTTTACAAATTTTCTTGTGACTCGAGTTTCGGGAAATGAACTATCCCATCATCAGACAACTGAAGACCTAACAGTGGTACAGTAAACCTCTATACCACTATTAGGTGTTATCTATTGAAATATTCAAAATATTTATCACTTTTTTTTTTATCAAAACAACTTAAAATATGTTTATCTTCTACAATTTTAATTTCAAAAAATTTTTATTCAAAAACTTTTAGAATTAAATTAATGTCTAAAACAAGCACCGCTTACATTTAATAGACGTATATAATCAAAACTCAATATATAATGTCAAATGGAATAAATACCAAAAGATATACGAAAGTCATTAAAATTAATAAATAAATTTTTAAAGGAGACAAAATTTGTTTCTGGTCTTAACTTCAAGAATGCCATTTGCCTTTTAAAAACATGAACACACTCAAAGGACTTCTCAAAGAATATAATTTATTTGAAATATTTAATATATTTAAATATTCGAATGAGTAAATTCAGAAATCTCTCAAAGCATGCACTATATCTTCAAAAAACAAATATAATTCTAAGCAATTCCGTCCTCAGTCCTGAAATATATTCAAAATATCAAAATCAACAAACTAACCTACATCAAACAACTCACCACGTGTAAATGAATAACGTTTGGAGACATAGATCATCGTTATAATTCAAGATTGAACTATGTTCTAACAGAATCAAAGAACAGTGTGAGTTATTTTTAAGGCTTATTTAAATTCATTGACATTCCATAATGAGATTTATTGAAGCCAAAATATAATTATATATTATATATAAAATAAAATAGAAAGGCCTTTTACTTGATAGAAGAAATATAACAAAATTTGAATATCATAACAAATTAAAATATGTTTATCTTCTACAATTTTAATTTCAAAAAATTTTTATTCAAAAACTTTTAGAATTAAATTAATGTCTAAAACAAGCACCGCTTACATTTAATAGACGTATATAATCAAAACTCAATATATAATGTCAAATGGAATAAATAAACCAAAAGATATACGAAAGTCATTAAAATTAATAAATAAATATTTAAGGGAATGTCAATGAATTTAAATAAGCCTTAAAAATAACTCACACTGTTCTCTGATTCTGTTAGAACATAGATCAATCTTGAATTATAACGATGATCTATGTCTCCAAACGTTATTCATTTACACGTGGTGAGTTGTTTGATGTAGGTTATTTTGTTGATTTTGATATTTTGAATATATTTCCGGACTGAGGACGGAATTGCTTAGAATTATATTTGTTTTTTGAAGATATAGTGCATGCTTTGAGAGATTTCTGAATTTACTTATTCGAATATTTAAATATATTAAATATTTCAAATAAATTATATTCTTTGGGAAGTCCTTTAAGTGTGTTCATGTTTTTAAAAGGCAAATGGCATTCTTGAAGTTAAGACCAGAAACAAATTTTGTCTCCCTTAAATATTTATTTATTAATTTTAATGACTTTCGTATATCTTTTGGTTTATTTATTCCATTTGACATTATATATTGAGTTTTGATTATATACGTCTATTAAATGTAAGCGGTGCTTGTTTTAGACATTAATTTAATTCTAAAAGTTTTTGAATAAAAATTTTTTGAAATTAAAATTGTAGAAGATAAACATATTTTAATTTGTTTTGATATTCAAATATTGTTATGTTTCTTCTATCAAGTAAAAGGCCTTTCTATTTCATTTTATCACTTTTGTTTAAATACCTCTGTACCACTGTTAGGTCTTCAGTTGTCTGATGATGGGATAGTTCATTTCCCGAAACTCGAGTCACAAGAAAATGTGTAAAATATATTTTTATTGGTAGTAAAACATAGTAATTTCTACAATTTGTTTTAATTATGATTAACTACCAAATAGTAACGGCTGAAACAATTCAGTATAATTCTAAAAATTTTTGAATAAAAATTTTTTTAATTTAAAATTTGTAGGAGGTTAGCAGAATGAATCTGAATTGTTTCAGCCGTTTCTATTTGGTAGTTGATCATAATTAAAATAAATTGTAGAAATTTCTATGTTTTACTACCAATAAAAATATATATTACACATTTTCTTGTGACAACTCAAGACAAGTTGTCTGATGATGGGATAGTTTATTTCCCGTAACTGGAGTCACTGGAGTAACTGGAGAAAAAGTGTAATATATATTTTTATTGGTAGTAAAACATAGTAATTTCTACAATTTGTTTTAATTTTTAAGAATGAATCTGTATGATATTTAAAATTTTCAAGAAAATGTATTTGAAAATTTTGTTATAGTGGGATAAACCACATTTAAAGTTAGTTTATTATTTTTATTCATCAACAAGTTATCTATCAACGTAGGATCGTACTCATTAATAGCTATTTGTTTAATGATGTTCAGTTCAGAAATATAATTTTCTCGATTCATGGGGACTACTCTGTGGATCAGACAATTAAATGCTGATAATTTGTGGTTTATAAGTTGATTTAATTTATTGTATTTAATAGTATCAGTATGTTGGCTTATGAAATATTGAAAATTCATTTGAATTATTGATTTTGGTAAATGTTAAATCAAAAAAATTAATAGAGTATTTATTTTCGTTTTTCGTGGTGAATAATATTGCAGGATCAATTTCGTTGATAAACAAAAATATATTTTTTTAATATTCTGTCTGTACTTGTGACACAACAGAAGAGATCGTCTACATATCCATACCAATATGAAAAATATTTCATAAGGGAATTTTGGATTGATAAAGGTCCAGTTTTTGGATAATATCGATAATCTTGTTCGGAGGTAATTTTTTCAGTTCGCAGTGGGCTGACCAAAGACCTCGAATCTGAAGCGACTCACCGCTGGGTACTCTGAGACGATGTGCATGGCTGTTTCAGTGTCCCCAATGCACAGCCTGCATTCATCGTCTTCAGCATCTGGCATATGCGCCGCTTTTGACGAAATTTTCAATAACGTTATTGAATACATGTGGTGGTATTTCATTGATATAGCGTCTAATTTCAGCTTTCAATGCTTCGATGGTTGCAAGCTTATTGGCATAACCCTATGACTTCAGATAACCCAACAGCCAGAAGTATAAAGGCGTTAAATCGCAAGAGCGTTAAGGCCAATTCTGGTCATCAAATCGGGAAATGACACGACCAGGATTTCATGGTCTATTGCCTGAAGTTTTTGAGTCAGGTGAATTTTGTATGCAGCTGTAAATCGTTAGTGAGAATTCTCTAAAGAGTGTCCAATTCTTGTGCCTGATGGCGAATTGACGTCTATGGCCTTTCTGTCACACTCTCGCCGTGATGTTTTGTTCTGAACGACCTCTACGAGCTCGTATCTTATATTTCACATCACTAACCGAACCAGTACTTTCGAATTTTTTGATTATTGTTTTCATAGCTGAATTAGGCACATCGTTTTGACCAAACATTGAACGCACGAATTGCCACACGAATAGTGGCAATTAAATTTTCACCGTTTTGATAATAATTTTTGACAATCAGGATGCGTTGTTCTACCGTGTAATGCTCCATGTTTACTAACTCCTATCTGTCAACTTTCGATCTGTCACGTCACCATCATGTGACATTATGACTGTCAAACATGGCGCGCAATTCAAATCTTGCGCTCTTAATGAAACACCCATTAGAAGATGCGTAGATCCGTCATTTACACCTCAAATAAATTCTTACGGATCAAAAGAAAGCTTTAAGAAATTTTTAATCAACAGAAAAGTTCTCCAAATTGAAGGTTATTAACAGAATTAAACTTTTTACATGATTACTATAATCGTTGCTCGGGACATTTTTACAGAAATGAAAGTGATAGTGAACATCAAATGAAAGGAAGTTCAAACAAGGATGTACCTAATAGCATCGTTTCACAAATACTGAATTGAGATTCCCATGAGATGAATAATAACACCCATTTTGAAGGAGCGATACATCTATGGCGCGAGTATATCCTCTTGTTGCATAACTGTAATTATTTTGCACAATACGGAACATTCACTCACATCTCACTTGTGGGAGGAATATCATTGAAGATGCGTAATTTTACACTGAATATTAAAATATTTCCCAGTAGGTGGATTGTTGAAATATATGAAGCCCAAAGTCCGTGAAAAAACACTGTACAAACATTTTATTGCGATTGTTAATGATAAGGAGACTGGAAAGTAATCTTGTTTCTGCGCATGTCGACATTTGAGTGTCATTTGTCAGCTCATTATGTACTGTAACGGTTGGGAACAAAAACATTTGGATTGTTTATCTAAGTGCATAAGACATTAGTAAATGCCAACGATGGTTCTGTAGGTTCAGATCCGGTAATTTCGATTTCTCAGACTCCTATCGATCAAGAAGACCAACCACAGTCTGCTAAGGGCAGAAGCGGAAGCAAATCCATGTCAGACATTCGAGGAACTTTGAACCACCCTTAACCAACCTTGGTCGACCATCCAAGAACGTTTGTAGTAGATTGTAAAAATAAGCAAATCAGGTGTTTGGGTCCCCCATAATCTGTCCGAAGAGAACAAAGCCAACCGATCCATCTCATGCAACGTATTGCTTCAACGGCACCATACAGAACTGTTTTTTGATCGCTTGATCACTGGAGACAAAAAGTGGGTCCTATATAATAATCCAAAACGCAAAAGGCAGTGGCTCTCTCCAAATAAATCACCACGAAGTACTGTGAAGCTGGGTTTACATTCCAAAAAGGTGCTTCTGTGTGTTTGGTTGAGTATACGCGAAATTGTTCATGTGCTGAAAAGTGCTGAAATTTGAACAAACTGTTAATGAAGATCTTCATTGTAAACAATTGGATCGGGTGAACCAATCTTTAATCAAAAAGTATCCGGCGATTCTCAACAGAAAAGGCGTTTTTCTGTAACACGACAAGGCAACATCGAACTGTGCAAGACGCATCTTGGAAAGAATTAATTAATTGGGGTGGGAGGTACTGCCTCATACATATAATGTCCAAAATACCATCTCGAGATATTTCACTCAAAAACCAATTGATTTTCATCGGTATTGAAAATTTGCACACTGGGTGCTAAAAGGTTGTTGATAACGAACGTGATTACATTATTGATTAAAAATGAAAACTTGTTAATGATTGATTCGTTTGAATTTAATTTAAGAAAGCGATATATTTGTCCGGCAACCCTTATATAAAAGAATTCATCAATTGCACTCAAGATAATCTTTTATTGGGAAAATCATAGAGGTTTTATTATTTTTGGGTTTTGGATCGATCAAGAGCCAAAGTGTAGGATGCTCCTTTTAGCAATTCAAGATCAACTAATACGAACAAAACACTGTTGAAAACAAATGAACATAATATGAAAGTATTAAGGGGTCGGTCATTTAACATTTGCATTTTTGATCGGTTATAAATAAAAAACTAATGAATATTTTTTCGAAGAACGGTTGAATCTCAACATTTAGAAATGAGAAACAATATCATTCGAATGAGCTTCACGACTGGTTACAGCACCCCATCATCCGATCCCCTTAATTTTACAGTACATTGTCGATTGTTTGGGCCTCAATCTCATGAATGCCAACGTTGATTTTGTGTTTCTAAGCCTCAGTAGTTTCTGGATGGTTGGTTAGCTTAGTATTTATCCTTAGTTGATCCACACAAAAGAGTCCTCCAAGGTAAAAATGAGCTTCATCGCTAAAGTTGATTCTTTTTGGAAAATTCTCATCTTCGGCCATGTGACCATTAGCCCATTGAGCGAAGTACAAACATATGGGATGGACACAAGGCTTTATACCGAAGTCTTAGATAAATTATTTAT
Source organism: Megalocaria dilatata (assembly GCA_034642435.1). NCBI lineage: Eukaryota > Metazoa > Arthropoda > Insecta > Coleoptera > Coccinellidae > Megalocaria > Megalocaria dilatata. The sequence continues at coordinate 47,280,287 of CM067860.1, read as the reverse complement.
ATTTATAAAAGATTTCAGTAGTAGGGTCTCTAATGGTCTTTATGAAATGGGAATGAATTCTTTAACAGTAAGGAGAAATAATTTGTCAAAGATGTTGGTGAACAATAAAGAAAGGAACCTCAAATTTTCCGAATCAGGGATTTATTAAATTAAATGTGATGATTTTAATTCTACATATAGAGGACATACAGGTCGATGTTGACAACATAGAATCAAAGAACATAGGATGTCTATTTTGAAAAACCATTAAACAATCGGTTTTACAAAAAATTATATGAAAAATAATCAAAATTTGAATATCAAAACAAATTAAAATATGTTTGTCATTATAAAATAAAACACTTGTTTACATTTTCTACTTTATTAAAGTAGAAAATGTAAACAAGTGTTTTATTTTATAATGACAATTACAACTGATTTCTACCAAGCAACGGCCCAATCTATCATAAATAAAATATGTTTGTCTTCTAGAATTTTAATTTCAAAAAAATTTTATTCAAAAAACTTTTAGAAATAGATTAATGTCTAAAATAAGCACCGCTTACGTTTAATAGACGTATGTAAACAAAACTCAATATATAATGTCGAATGGAATAAATAAACCAACAGATATACGAAAGTCATTAAAATTAATAAATAAATATTTAAAGGAGACAAAATTTTGTTTCTGATCTTACCTTTAAGAACACCAATTGCCTTTTAAAAACATGAACACACCTTAAGGACTTCTCAAAGAATGTAATTTATTTGAAATATTTAATATATTTAAATATAAAATAAGCACCGAAAGACCGAAACATGTGTCAGGATTCTGAATAAACGATAAAACATAAAAACTGAGTGAATGTTTTTTTAATGAGATTAATAGTTTGGATAGAAGATTTACCACTTTGGAAATAAGTTTTTGATATGTCCCAGTTTTGTTCAAGCCAAAATCGATCCATGTCGCTAATGTCAAATATTAAACTTACTTTTTGTCGAAACACGAATGACAGACTTGTTTGCCAGACTCGAAATAACCACCACTTCAAAATGCGAACTCTAGATGGCACATCGTTATTATATTAATCATATATTCTCTCCTCATTTCAACATCCTAATATCACAAACCCTAATTATCCCTCTTTTGCTTCAGTATGGTCTTACTTTATTTCAAATAGCGACTCTTGTTAGTCAATACTGTTTTGAATTTACAATTCACTTCCTCTCTGTCAAGTATCAGCTCGAAATTAATTATTGAATTGAAAATACATACTATATTCATTTGAGGAAACCCTTCCTATTCAGATTGAAGAGGAATATCAAATCAATTTTCTGACCTTGGAATTCAATGGAAATGGCGTCCTTCAAGAGAGTATTTTAGGGCCGGTATTATTCATATAACATCTACTTCATTATTTGTATATTCACAGATAGATCGTTACCCATCACCATTTTAATATATATAGTCCGTCTAGAAATTATCTGGAATTCATTATAATTCATGATTTTAATTTCCTTTTTTGTAACAGTCTAAACAAAAGTAATGTATAAAATGGGTTATGGCCAAAGTTGCAGGGCATCACTATTTGTCAAATATTGTTGATTGTCAACAGGTACATAATTCATGAAATAATGTCTCAACTAAAAAAAAGGTAGAATATTTGTATAGAAAAGGTTTTCAAAACGTTATAAATAAGTGTAATTAACTGAACTGGGAAGAAGAGTACATGAGACAATAAAGAAGATAAAAATGGCATGGATATGAGGCTTAGACCAGTTTCAAAAAGACCGCGTAAGATTGAAGGTAACAATTTAAACGCTTTATTGGCCTTAGGACGACACAATCTGCGCCAGGGATTTCGCAAATTGGCTAACAGATTTGGAAATCAATGAAATATAAGAGTATGTCCAGAAACTGTCCATATGTCACTGAAAAGACAAGGCTATATATCAAGGAAACCAAAGAAAAATCCCTATAATGACACCTTTATAGAAGAAACGAAGAATTTTGTCAACGTTTTCAAGAAGATAATTTTAATAATGCCTTTATATCTTATGAAAGTTGTTTCGAACTTGGTGGAAATCACTTAAAAATCCTATCAAAACAACCTGTTACCGTTCTAATCTCGAAATTTCTCACCAAAATAATGGTTTGGGGAGCAATTTCTCAGCGAGGTGCTACAACTCTCTGTATAGTTGATGGTTCCATAATAGTGAAAAATATTGTGGCATTCTTAAGGATTTTTCCTTGAAACAGCGCATGCCTTATATCCAGAGGGGTCAAGCGTGGATGCAAGAACATCAAGTGACAACCATTTCATGGCCAGCAGTTTCACCAGATCTTAGTCCCATTGAAAATATATGGGGACTAATGAAGATTGAAGTTGAACGAGTAGCGCCACGAAATGAAGATGATTTAATTCAGTCAGTTTTACACTTCCGGACTATCATCACCGGAAATTATGGAGGTGATCTAGTTTCGGATGTACCTCTACACTTAGTCAAGTGTTTACAGTGAAATGGAGGTTTTATAAGTAAATAAGATGAATATTTTGTTATAATTTTCTAATTCAAGAATTAAAAATATATACTAAATATTACAATTCAGCTTTGTTTTTTCCGGATACTTTCAAGACGGACTGTAGTATTGCTTGTTACTTTTCCAGGTTTCGATTATACTGAAAACCATCAACGCGAATACCAAAAATACCGGGCATAAATTCAATAAAAATCCGAGTCTCATGAATGTCAAGGTTTCGAGTTGAATATTCAAATTGTAAAACCCGTTCTCGGGTCAGAATATAGGCAGTTCGTCTAGTAGAACATCTAACTAACCGAATTTTTTCTATGGGATCATCCTCGTTTCACGGAGATTTCTAGGTGAAATAACGTTACGTATGAGGTTTATTGAATTTATGAATACCGATCTGGTACTTAATCATTCCCCATAAGGCAATTCCGGATATTTTGCAGGAAAAAGTCCGCGGTGTGCTTGTTTCGTATAATACGTTCTGTCTTCCCTGAGAGGACATTAATATGATTATTATTGGGGGCAAAATAAGGTACAAACTTTTGAGTAATTGATGAGAAAAGTTTCAACTTCTTCAAGTGCAAAATCATAGAATAAGCGCCGTTTATGGTGGACAAATGGGTTTACTTAATGAACCAGTTGAATTTTGTATTAGTTCCTTAAAATTCTTCAAGTTGTTGTTTGAGAAAGATTTAATTGTTGAAAACGACGTGGAACCGATATACTTGGATTTTCTCTCACGCTGCAACCAAGTCAATATTCTCTTGTGTGAATTTTATTTCTTTTTAAATTAACACAGTTCTTATGTTTCACAATTTATTAAGAATCCTGACACGTGTTTCGGTCTGCCGACCATCTTCAAAGGAGTACAAAATGGAACTAAATTTAAAATTGATAAGGTTCGTTAATTACACTTAGGACATCTGTGTATTTTTATGGCGCATGGAAATAAAAGTATCCAATAAAGGGGTGTTGTCAAAGAGTATCTGAGAATTCGTTGAATTCCCTTTTTTCTCAATGGCTTTTTTGATGGAAAGAATCTCCAAATATCCTATCAATTCACCCTTATTAACATTATAAAGTAAATTGACATCTTTCTCATTAAAAAAAATGATTATTTTCTATATAATGTTCTGCAAAACCGGTTGATTTCTAGTTTTGCAAAATAGACACCCTATGTTCTTTGATTCTATGTTGTAAACAACGGCCTGTCTGTCCTATATATGAAGCATTACAATCATCACAATTAATTTGATAAATCCTCGATTCGGAAAAGTTTGGGTTACTTTCTCTATTGTTCACCAACATCTTCGTTAAATTATTTCTATTTACTGCTAGAGAATTAATTCCTGAGTATAATGAAAGAACCTTTTCAATTTTAAGTTTAGTTCCTTCTTTTACTTCTTTGAAGATGGTAGAAACACCGAAATATGTATCAGGATTCTAGAGAAATTGTGAAAAAAAAACTGAATTTTTTTTTAAATAAAATTCTTATAATGTTTCACCTCGAGCCAGCCGCATACTCCATTCATTTAATTCTCTTTTGTGTGCATGCATTTCTGTATCGTACTGGTACTCTTGTATCGTGTAAAGAAAATTCACTCTCAAATTTGACTACAATACAACAAATTGCGAGTCTATTATCTGAATAATGTCGTCAATGAATTCTTCTCGCAGTTTTCCCAAATGGGCACTGATTTTGATAAAATAATTTAACAATTTCTAAACGATGCTGAACATGTATCTTTCCATAATTGAATGGCATAACTTACTGAACATAAATTACATGGGAAATTTCGAAAATAATATATAGTATTGCCATTATGACCATTTTAAATTATTTTATTTCTATATGAAAATTTGTTAGTATCTTAGGACGAATTCAAATTCAAATGTGATATTTGATTCCCTAATTTGAAAGTTTTTATTATTTTAAAAAGTGAATATACTTATGTTCACATATATAATTATATATACATATGTTATTGACAAGAAGTGTGAGCTATTGTAATAGAAAGTTCTACAAATCCTGTAACATACATCTGTATAACAATTCCATTCTCAAACAAACTCGATAAGGTTTTGTTGATCACAGGAGCGAATTGCAGACATTCGCACATTTCAAAACTTGTTGTTCTTCATCAGTGCAATGAATGCCAGCCATACACTAGCGCTATCTAGAGTATGCAAACATACATACAGGACATACCTTGGCGAGTTAATTCAAGTAAATAAATGTATTCCAGATAGAATTTTTATTCAGATGTCTCGATTTGTAAAACTTTCTATTACCATGGCTCCAATCATCCGAATTAATTCATTTGAATATTCAAATGTTCTCCTTGTAATTATAGGAAAATGTTTTTCTCTAAGGCAAAGTGTTGATTTTAATATTAATCATATTTATTATATAGTGTGAAGATCTTCAGATTAAACTCCAATGCAGATTAATTCTGAGTGAATACAAGATGAATAAAAAAAAGACAAATTTGTTTCGTTGTTATATAGTCAAAATTAAAAAAATCTTTGAGTGTGTATTGAATCATATTTCTTAGAAATTAATGAGAGAAGAAATTCCATTGTGAGAATTGAATTCATCGGATTGAAAAGAAAAAATTACTGACCTTCTACATAGCTCTGCTGCTTTTTCCCACGAATGTCTAATGTTGAAATATTTGTAACAATGTAATCCTCTCAGATCCCAACCTGAAAAAAAATTACATATTGAATTCCACCACTCAGAATTTAATTCAATTTCAAAATTTACATAAGATTTCCTGTCTTATTCAAAAAGCTCTTTCAAAAATATGTAGCACATCTTCAAAAAGACGGTTTGAGATTGATAATCTCAGACCACTTTCATGACAGCAAAATAAAAACAACCAATAGAAAATATCTATCATATTTAAACGACTATGTGTTATTTCAAACTAAAATAGAATGCAATTGGTTTCTTAATGGTAACCATTGGTTTTCTATGTTCTCACACAGAAAATACACAGAGGTCCTATAAAGTATTTTTCAGGATCCAGTTAGTTCTTAAGAAATTTCATGAAATTGAAAAAATTACTCTGTGTGATATTTAAGATATTGAAAAAACCTTCTATCAAGTAAAAAATAAGCAAATATTTCAAATTTTCCAAAAAAATTGACAAAAAACATTTCATAGCAATCTTTGTAATAGTTTTGATTAGGAATAAGGAAGACATCATGCTTAATACCAGTTGAGTAGTCACCAAACGTAAGAAAGTGTGAATTCCTTCCAGCCATTATAAACCGTATTCAACGCAAATGTCTCTTAATGTGTGTACCTCGCACCGTTATCTCTTAAAATTCCATTATGAGAGGCATTTTATTACGGAATTAGACAACAACCTCATTATTTTTTATGTTTAGTTTCCCACATTTGAAGATAACAAAATCGTTTAATAATTTAGGTTGAATTTTTTCATGTTGTTTTATAGTTGAATTGAAAATGATGTGGAAATATGAGTTTATTAAAAACGTATGACAATATTTTTTTGGGTTTTCGAGGTCATCTATTTAATTTCCTTCCCGTAATTCGACTTCTTTTAGACAAAAACTTATAGCTCATGATTCAATTGGTATTTAACTCCACTGCCTCTGATTATATTGATTTGTAAAATAAATGGAGGTTTATACTTGATAGAAGGTATATAAAATTATTTAAATATTTTAATATTCACAGATATATTCTATTAGCCTTCTACATATTTAATTTCAAAAAATTATATTTAATATTATAACTTCAGGAATTAATTTAATGTCATATAAGCACTGCTCATATCAAACGACATATAAAATGAACATTCATCCAAATGAGATAACAAAATCCAATAAATATAAATTGTTAACAAAATTCCTGTGAATTAAATATTTTGAGTAGACAAAATTTTGTTCCTGCTCATCCCTGTTATGAAAACATATATCTTTCAAAAATGTTCAACATAATCTTAAAAATTTCATCATAAAATTATCTTGCTTAGATTATTCAATATTATTGGATATCTAACTAAGTTACTTTTTAGAAAATCTCAAGATATGTAAAACATTACTAAAAAAAAAGTTTTAAGAAAGACTTTGCTTCGTCAATACTCAATCATATTCAATAAAATATAACATCAATCAACATAATATATTTAGTCACCTTTAACAATTCAGAAAGCGTCTTGGTAAATGAATGCTGAACATTTAAATGGGGTCTAATGTTGTAATAATATTAAATATAATTTTTTGAAATTAAGTATGTAGAAGGCTAACAGAATATATCTGTAAATATTAAAATATTCGAATAATATTGATTTGTATTTTTAGTCCTAGTTTTTTTTTAAATTTTAACTAATTATGTTTTTTCATGAAAATCCAAGAAAAAAATATTGGACACTGTGTCAACTAACAGCCAGAGAAAGATTTGAAAATTAATTATCCCAGATTTATAAACTTCAACTTGAAACAATATTCAAATCAATCCCCAAGTACACAATCTGGTTAATGACATTGATTTTAGAAAAATATCGAATGAATGAATTAAATATCTTACTCCGGTTTAACTAATAGATATTGCATTCCTTACATATGCAGATTCAACAATTAAATTTTCAATTTTTTCTAGCTACATCATTTGCATATCAAGTTTCAGAGAACTAGCGTGTTTGTTAGTGTTCTTTCTTCGTTATATAAACACTAGATGTAAGATGTAATAGCTGAAAAGTTGGATATCAATATGTGAAAGTAAATGGCCTTGATTATGCACATGACCTTAAAAGATTATGTCTGTATGATAATAAGTTTATTGAAATCGACCCTTTGGAATATTCAAGAATGACGAAGTGAAAAATTTATTCTACTCTTGATAATTGCACGTTATTTCTGAAGAGGGGAATTTTCACTGTGGAATAGCTGCATGGAATTTATGATGAATCCAAATGAATTTTAAAGAATCAACATAAGTGTTGCTAACCTAAAAAATATTCTATATTTCCTCATATTCATGGTATGAATGACCTTGAAGGACTTTAAGGGTATAAAATAAAATTATTAACTTCAAAGGATATATATTACTGAATCGTGTCCACGTGCTCGCTGGTATCGCCAGAACTAATAGTACCATACTTGGATTACTCGAAGTCGAATTCGAATTGAATGATTTCCAGCTCTGTCCTTTTATATAGGAGATTTTTGTTGAAATGGTTTATTCTAGTGAGTTTCTGAAATAGAGGGAGTTTCTAAGGTGACTTTTTTTACCACAAGTTAGTGTAAAAAAAGTCACCTTAGAAAGTCCCTCTATTTCAGAAATTATTTCCTTTCAACAAAAACTATTATTGCTCATTGGTTTCAACCATTAATTATCATATTTATCTTCTTGGAAATAAATAATTAATCACAACCACTAGTCGATCATGGTTTCGCGTTTGGTCTTGAAGTTACGCAACAACAAATGCTGCAATTCTTTATTCAATGTGACAGAGAAAGGCGTATCATCGTATGGTTGTAACTAGATAAATATGTATTATAAGAATTGTAGGAATTTATAAATTATGCTATGAAATTATATAAGCACGCATAATCCTTCATTTATTCTTTGTTGAAACGTAGAGCAAACTATTATATTTGCTAAATAAATAATTTTCTAACTAGGTAGGACTGCACATTTCCACCTTATTGAACAGTTAACAGTGCACAGTTGAAAAACTTATAGGTTGGTATGGACAAACACTTATGCTGAATAAGAAATTATTGAAAATTCCAGTGTACCTAAAGGATGGGCCTTCTAGAGTTTGCATTTTGAATTACTATCGGATGTTTGTTAGAGTGATAGAACAAAATTTGAATATCAAAACAAATTGAAATATGTTTATCTTCTACAATTTTAATTTCCAAAAGAATTTTTTATTCAAGAAACTTTTAGAATTAACTTAATGTCTAAAACAAGCACCGCTCACATTTAATAGACGTTTATAAACAAAACTCAATATACAATGTCAAATGAAATAAATAACCCAATAGATATACGAAAGTAATTAAAATTAATAAATAAATATTCAAAGGAGACAAAATTTTGTTTCTGGTCTTAACTTTAAAAAATACTACTTGCCTTATAAAAACATGAACACACTTAAAGGACTTCCCAAAGAATATAATTTATTTGAAATATTTAATATATTTAAATATTCGAACAAATTATTTCAAAAAACTCTAAAAAATGTGCACTATATCTTCAAAAAACAAATATAGTTCTAGATAATCCCTTCATCAGCCCTTTGTTTTCAATATTACAAATATCAAAATCAAAAACATAACCTACATCACTCACGTGTTAAAAGACTTCAGCTTCGAACTACAGATCAGCTATATATTCAAGATTGATCTATGTTCTAACAAAATCACAGAACAAAGTGAGTTATTTTAAGTTTACTTAAAATCATTGACATTCTATAATGAGATTTATTGAAGCCAAAATATAGTTATATATTATATATAAAATAAAATAGAAAGGCTTTTTACTTGATAGAAGAAATATAACAAAATTTGAATATCAAAACAAATTGAAATATGTTTATCTTCTACAATTTTAATTTCCAAAAGAATTTTTTATTCAAGAAACTTTTAGAATTAACTTAATGTCTAAAACAAGCACCGCTCACATTTAATAGACGTTTATAAACAAAACTCAATATACAATGTCAAATGAAATAAATAACCCAATAGATATACGAAAGTAATTAAAATTAATAAATAAATATTCAAAGGAGACAAAATTTTGTTTCTGGTCTTAACTTTAAAAAATACTACTTGCCTTATAAAAACATGAACACACTTAAAGGACTTCCCAAAGAATATAATTTATTTGAAATATTTAATATATTTAAATATTCGAACAAATTATTTCAAAAAACTCTAAAAAATGTGCACTATATCTTCAAAAAACAAATATAGTTCTAGATAATCCCTTCATCAGCCCTTTGTTTTCAATATTACAAATATCAAAATCAAAAACATAACCTACATCACTCACGTGTTAAAAGACTTCAGCTTCGAACTACAGATCAGCTATATATTCAAGATTGATCTATGTTCTAACAAAATCACAGAACAAAGTGAGTTATTTTAAGTTTACTTAAAATCATTGACATTCTATAATGAGATTTATTGAAGCCAAAATATAGTTATATATTATATATAAAATAAAATAGAAAGGCTTTTTACTTGATAGAAGAAATATAACAAAATTTGAATATCAAAACAAATTGAAATATGTTTATCTTCTACAATTTTAATTTCCAAAAGAATTTTTTATTCAAGAAACTTTTAGAATTAACTTAATGTCTAAAACAAGCACCGCTCACATTTAATAGACGTTTATAAACAAAACTCAATATACAATGTCAAATGAAATAAATAACCCAATAGATATACGAAAGTAATTAAAATTAATAAATAAATATTCAAAGGAGACAAAATTTTGTTTCTGGTCTTAACTTTAAAAAATACTACTTGCCTTATAAAAACATGAACACACTTAAAGGACTTCCCAAAGAATATAATTTATTTGAAATATTTAATATATTTAAATATTCGAACAAATTATTTCAAAAAACTCTAAAAAATGTGCACTATATCTTCAAAAAACAAATATAGTTCTAGATAATCCCTTCATCAGCCCTTTGTTTTCAATATTACAAATATCAAAATCAAAAACATAACCTACATCACTCACGTGTTAAAAGACTTCAGCTTCGAACTACAGATCAGCTATATATTCAAGATTGATCTATGTTCTAACAAAATCACAGAACAAAGTGAGTTATTTTAAGTTTACTTAAAATCATTGACATTCTATAATGAGATTTATTGAAGCCAAAATATAGTTATATATTATATATAAAATAAAATAGAAAGGCTTTTTACTTGATAGAAGAAATATAACAAAATTTGAATATCAAAACAAATTGAAATATGTTTATCTTCTACAATTTTAATTTCCAAAAGAATTTTTTATTCAAGAAACTTTTAGAATTAACTTAATGTCTAAAACAAGCACCGCTCACATTTAATAGACGTTTATAAACAAAACTCAATATACAATGTCAAATGAAATAAATAACCCAATAGATATACGAAAGTAATTAAAATTAATAAATAAATATTCAAAGGAGACAAAATTTTGTTTCTGGTCTTAACTTTAAAAAATACTACTTGCCTTATAAAAACATGAACACACTTAAAGGACTTCCCAAAGAATATAATTTATTTGAAATATTTAATATATTTAAATATTCGAACAAATTATTTCAAAAAACTCTAAAAAATGTGCACTATATCTTCAAAAAACAAATATAGTTCTAGATAATCCCTTCATCAGCCCTTTGTTTTCAATATTACAAATATCAAAATCAAAAACATAACCTACATCACTCACGTGTTAAAAGACTTCAGCTTCGAACTACAGATCAGCTATATATTCAAGATTGATCTATGTTCTAACAAAATCACAGAACAAAGTGAGTTATTTTAAGTTTACTTAAAATCATTGACATTCTATAATGAGATTTATTGAAGCCAAAATATAGTTATATATTATATATAAAATAAAATAGAAAGGCTTTTTACTTGATAGAAGAAATATAACAAAATTTGAATATCAAAACAAATTGAAATATGTTTATCTTCTACAATTTTAATTTCCAAAAGAATTTTTTATTCAAGAAACTTTTAGAATTAACTTAATGTCTAAAACAAGCACCGCTCACATTTAATAGACGTTTATAAACAAAACTCAATATACAATGTCAAATGAAATAAATAACCCAATAGATATACGAAAGTAATTAAAATTAATAAATAAATATTCAAAGGAGACAAAATTTTGTTTCTGGTCTTAACTTTAAAAAATACTACTTGCCTTATAAAAACATGAACACACTTAAAGGACTTCCCAAAGAATATAATTTATTTGAAATATTTAATATATTTAAATATTCGAACAAATTATTTCAAAAAACTCTAAAAAATGTGCACTATATCTTCAAAAAACAAATATAGTTCTAGATAATCCCTTCATCAGCCCTTTGTTTTCAATATTACAAATATCAAAATCAAAAACATAACCTACATCACTCACGTGTTAAAAGACTTCAGCTTCGAACTACAGATCAGCTATATATTCAAGATTGATCTATGTTCTAACAAAATCACAGAACAAAGTGAGTTATTTTAAGTTTACTTAAAATCATTGACATTCTATAATGAGATTTATTGAAGCCAAAATATAGTTATATATTATATATAAAATAAAATAGAAAGGCTTTTTACTTGATAGAAGAAATATAACAAAATTTGAATATCAAAACAAATTGAAATATGTTTATCTTCTACAATTTTAATTTCCAAAAGAATTTTTTATTCAAGAAACTTTTAGAATTAACTTAATGTCTAAAACAAGCACCGCTCACATTTAATAGACGTTTATAAACAAAACTCAATATACAATGTCAAATGAAATAAATAACCCAATAGATATACGAAAGTAATTAAAATTAATAAATAAATATTCAAAGGAGACAAAATTTTGTTTCTGGTCTTAACTTTAAAAAATACTACTTGCCTTATAAAAACATGAACACACTTAAAGGACTTCCCAAAGAATATAATTTATTTGAAATATTTAATATATTTAAATATTCGAACAAATTATTTCAAAAAACTCTAAAAAATGTGCACTATATCTTCAAAAAACAAATATAGTTCTAGATAATCCCTTCATCAGCCCTTTGTTTTCAATATTACAAATATCAAAATCAAAAACATAACCTACATCACTCACGTGTTAAAAGACTTCAGCTTCGAACTACAGATCAGCTATATATTCAAGATTGATCTATGTTCTAACAAAATCACAGAACAAAGTGAGTTATTTTAAGTTTACTTAAAATCATTGACATTCTATAATGAGATTTATTGAAGCCAAAATATAGTTATATATTATATATAAAATAAAATAGAAAGGCTTTTTACTTGATAGAAGAAATATAACAAAATTTGAATATCAAAACAAATTGAAATATGTTTATCTTCTACAATTTTAATTTCCAAAAGAATTTTTTATTCAAGAAACTTTTAGAATTAACTTAATGTCTAAAACAAGCACCGCTCACATTTAATAGACGTTTATAAACAAAACTCAATATACAATGTCAAATGAAATAAATAACCCAATAGATATACGAAAGTAATTAAAATTAATAAATAAATATTCAAAGGAGACAAAATTTTGTTTCTGGTCTTAACTTTAAAAAATACTACTTGCCTTATAAAAACATGAACACACTTAAAGGACTTCCCAAAGAATATAATTTATTTGAAATATTTAATATATTTAAATATTCGAACAAATTATTTCAAAAAACTCTAAAAAATGTGCACTATATCTTCAAAAAACAAATATAGTTCTAGATAATCCCTTCATCAGCCCTTTGTTTTCAATATTACAAATATCAAAATCAAAAACATAACCTACATCACTCACGTGTTAAAAGACTTCAGCTTCGAACTACAGATCAGCTATATATTCAAGATTGATCTATGTTCTAACAAAATCACAGAACAAAGTGAGTTATTTTAAGTTTACTTAAAATCATTGACATTCTATAATGAGATTTATTGAAGCCAAAATATAGTTATATATTATATATAAAATAAAATAGAAAGGCTTTTTACTTGATAGAAGAAATATAACAAAATTTGAATATCAAAACAAATTGAAATATGTTTATCTTCTACAATTTTAATTTCCAAAAGAATTTTTTATTCAAGAAACTTTTAGAATTAACTTAATGTCTAAAACAAGCACCGCTCACATTTAATAGACGTTTATAAACAAAACTCAATATACAATGTCAAATGAAATAAATAACCCAATAGATATACGAAAGTAATTAAAATTAATAAATAAATATTCAAAGGAGACAAAATTTTGTTTCTGGTCTTAACTTTAAAAAATACTACTTGCCTTATAAAAACATGAACACACTTAAAGGACTTCCCAAAGAATATAATTTATTTGAAATATTTAATATATTTAAATATTCGAACAAATTATTTCAAAAAACTCTAAAAAATGTGCACTATATCTTCAAAAAACAAATATAGTTCTAGATAATCCCTTCATCAGCCCTTTGTTTTCAATATTACAAATATCAAAATCAAAAACATAACCTACATCACTCACGTGTTAAAAGACTTCAGCTTCGAACTACAGATCAGCTATATATTCAAGATTGATCTATGTTCTAACAAAATCACAGAACAAAGTGAGTTATTTTAAGTTTACTTAAAATCATTGACATTCTATAATGAGATTTATTGAAGCCAAAATATAGTTATATATTATATATAAAATAAAATAGAAAGGCTTTTTACTTGATAGAAGAAATATAACAAAATTTGAATATCAAAACAAATTGAAATATGTTTATCTTCTACAATTTTAATTTCCAAAAGAATTTTTTATTCAAGAAACTTTTAGAATTAACTTAATGTCTAAAACAAGCACCGCTCACATTTAATAGACGTTTATAAACAAAACTCAATGAATTACTATCGGATGTTTGTTAGAGTGATAGAAATTTCGATAGGAATAACTGTAATTTGACAGAAGGTAGAAGCTATGTTGTTTTGAAATTTCTGTTCAGTAAGCATTGACAAATTATTATGGAAAGACTCACGCCGCAACAACGTTTATAAATTGTAGACATTTATTTTCAAAATCAGTGTTCTATTCGCCAAACTGATAGAGAGCTTATTCGTCGAACTATCGATAAATTTCAGACAACATTTTCTCTACTCGATGCAACAACAACAACAAGACAAAAAACTGTACGTACAGAAAAAAATATCGCTGCTGTAAGTCATAGTATTAAAGATGATCCAGATTTGTCTATTAGTCGAAGTTCACAACAAGTTAAACTCTGTACATCCACCACATGGAAAATTTTGCGTAAAGATCCTGGTCTACACCCATACAAGATCCAACTGGTTGAAGAACTAAAGCCACTTGACCATAATAAGCGTCGTTTGTTTGCTGATTAGGCCCTAGAGCAGCTTGAAGCTGATCCACTTTTTCATCGCAATATTGTGTTTAGTGATGAAGCTCATTGCTGGTTGAACGGCTATGTAAACAAGCAAAATAGCCGTACATGGAGTGAAAAAATCCTTAAGAAGTTCTGCAGGTTCCATTTCATCTTGAAAAACTGTATGGTGTGCTTTACACGCTGGAGGCATCATCGGTCCGTATTTCTTTAAAAACGATGCTGGAGCTAATGTTACAGTGAATGGTGCTCGTTACAGATCGATAATCAATGATTATTTGTTTCAAAATTTGAATGGTATGGACCCAGAAGTTTTTTGGTTCCAAGATGGTGCTACACCTCATGCTGATAACGTAACAATTGATTTATTGAAAGAAAGATTTGGCCATAACATTATTTCGAGAAATAGTCCAATTAATTGGCCTTCAAGATCTTGCGACATAACTCCACTGGATTATTTTCTTTGGGGTTAGTCAAGTCATTGGTTCATGCTGATAAACCAGAAACAATAGACGCTTTGGAAGCCAACATAACTCATGTTATTGATGAAATAAGGCCTGAATTACTCGAAAAAATGGTCCAAAGTTGGTGTGGTCGAATGCGGTTCCTCAGAGCTAGTCGTGGTGGACATATGCCGGAAATTATTTTTGAAACATAATTGCTATAAAATTATCTTTCAAATAAAATAAAAATTGGCTTTAATCTTAATTTGAATGTGTTTTATTTCAATTCAAAGTTCTATCACTCTAAAAAAACTACCCATTACTTCTGTTATAGGGAGGTATAACAGAATTACTGTGTTTTATATTTGAAATAAAGTTATCCCTACTTTTCAAATTTTAACCCTCAGTATTCGATAACCGATTCTTGTTTTTTACATGAATGGAGTATGCGGTTGGCTCTTTAGCAGTAAATAGGAATAATTTAGAAAATATTTTAGTGAAAAATAAGGAAAAGAACGTCAACTTTTTTGAACCAGGGATTTATCCAAATAATTGTGATGATCGTAATGCTACATATGTAGGTCAGACAGGCCGATGTTTACAACATAGAATCAAAGGACATAGGATGTCCATTTCGAAAAACCAGAAGTCAACCGGTTCTGGAGAACAATACAGAAAATAATCATTTTTTTATTGTGAGAAAGATGTCACTTCACTATATAATGTTAATAAGGGTAAATCGATGGACTATTTGGCGATTCTTCCAATAAAAAAACCATTGAGAAAAAGGAGCATTTAACGAATTCCCAAATAATATTCGGCAACATCCCTATATTAGATGCTGTTATTTCCATGGGCCATAAAAATACACAGATGTCCTAAGTGTAATAAAAGAAGCTTTTCAATTTTAAGTTTAGTTCATTTTTGGTACTCCTTTGAAGATGGTCGAAAGACTGAAACACGTGTCAGGGTTCTGAATAATTGTGAAACATAAAAACTGAGAGAATTTTTTTTTAAATAAAATAATCTTGTTTTTTACGGAAATATCGAACTTAAATTCGTGAAAATTTCATGCTGAGATTTTTAAAGCATACTACAGATCCAAATGAATTCAACTGAAACCTGGTGTTGAAATATTCAAACTGCTAATCGAAAACGTGATAAATTTGCTCAACAAAAAAAAATAGAAGCCATCAAATTGCTTATTCCCCGCTATTTGGTTGACGCTTTGCGGTAATAATTTTATGTTTGACGCTGATCTTCGAGATTTAAACCCACTGGTCGATTGAATATCTCACGAACTGAGAATGAGGACATAAGACAAGCGGTAAATTTGACTCCGACCTAGTTAAGGCAGGTAAATTCTTGAATATCTCAATATCTAGCGTATTTCTGAATCACGAACGCTCAGTATCCATTTTCAAATAATACTGGAATGCGGACAATATTTCATGTTCAGTAATGGGATTCAAACAAAAATTTGAAGTGTCGTGAACCGCAAATTCTCATTGCAAACTTCTATGTTCTTCCGTCATCCTTATTCACTATAATTTCTATTCATGATCAATATTGCTCTAGGTTTATGGTCACTTGTCTTGGATATATTAAATTCATATGAATATTTCTATCTCATAACGCATATGACAAGTTGATTCTAGGTTTCTCAAGTTATTCCTAGTGCTCAATACGTCTAGGCATCCCCAAATCAAGTCATTAGTGAAATATTCAGGCATATTTTTCCATTCTTCCTGAAGGGCTAAAACTCAATTCCTGAAAAGTTGAAGGTGGGTTTTGGCGATTGGATATTGCTCTCCCTAAATAATCCCATACGTGCTCAATTGGATTCAAGTCTGGTGAGTTTGTTGGCCAGTTCATTCTGTGGATATTTTTCTCTTGAAGAATATTTTGAATCATTCGTATGCGGTGTGGTGGGGAGTTATCTTCCTGATAAATGAAAATATCACCAAATTCGTGGCGCGGAGTAACAATGATGGTTCAATGATGTTTTCTGCGTAGATGGCACCAGTCATTGTTCGTTCAACGATAAAAAGAGGGGTACGGCGACCGAACATTATACCCCACCAGCACATTATTGATTCGCCTTGAAAGGGCACAACTTCCCGGGTGAAATTGAGTCGCTCTAGTCTGCCTGGACCTCTCCAAACCCTTTCTCGTCGACTATCACTTTGTAAATCGAATCGTGCCTCGACCGAAAAAAGTACGTTGGTGGTGTTCTGCCCATTGCTGACGAGTAGTTCTATGTCCAGGTGATAGCCGAGGTACTCTTAAAGGTCTTCATGCCCTTAAATTTGGGGAATGCATCCCTCTCCTTATGGTACTGGTTGAGACTACCTGTCTATGGATCCTCAAAAAAATAACTTCGAAGGGCTGTTACAGATACCGCTCGATTCCTTCGAGTGAAATTTGCGATAAATGGTCTTCTCTTGCAGATGTTACTCTGGGTCGACCAGGCACCGGTCTCCGGGCAACGCTGCTGATTTTTAGGAAAACGGCTAAGACTTTTGACGATGTGAGTGTGATGAAAAGAAGGATGGATGGAATTCATCCGTGAATTTTACAGTTGTAGGTGTTATAGTTTCCTAATTTTCCAAATTCTAACTGAAAATTCAGGAAATACAGCCGTGTTTAAAATCTAGAATTCAGGAAATAACTCATTCTGAATCAAATGTA
Source organism: Megalocaria dilatata (assembly GCA_034642435.1). Taxonomy (NCBI): domain Eukaryota; kingdom Metazoa; phylum Arthropoda; class Insecta; order Coleoptera; family Coccinellidae; genus Megalocaria; species Megalocaria dilatata. The sequence continues at coordinate 47,262,534 of CM067860.1, read as the reverse complement.
CCACCCCACTTCAAAAACAGAAAGGAATAACAAAAAATTTTTGAAACATGAAGGCTTTTCCTATAAAAGGTTTTATTTTGATATTAAAAAAACGAGTATATTTTAAGAGGAAACAAAGGATGTTTATTTCACTGTAAAGACGATATCAGCCAAATAGCCACCACATCAAATGGCTACAGTTGCAGCACCATATCCTTTTCATGAAATTTTAAATGACCAATTCACACATTTGCGGCTGTACACCCTCGATAACTTCACAAATTTTATCTTCAAGTTCTTGAATCGATTGTGGAGCATTGGCATAGACCTTATTTTTCACGTGGCCCAAAAGAAAATAGTCCAAAGGTCTTAAATCACAAGATCTCAGTGGCCAATTGTGATTACAATTAAACAACCTTGACATATCACGTCTGGAAGCAAAAAGCAAAAAACAAGACATCCTGAAATATTCAAGAATAAGCACGGTTTGGAAATAAAACTATTAAACGAGCAGACGGACCTTTGGCACACTTCACTTCTAGAATTTTCGCAGAACCTGTGAAATACAAGTTGTTTTATTCAGTTTGAAAAAGTATTAAACACTATGAAACTGTATTTTGAGTATTGAAAAGTGGTAGAAAATGAAACAGTTTCTTACTTCATTCCATTTTTAAAATAATTTAAAGGACTATTCCACGCAATCAGAAATTCATTTCACTTATTGAATTAACCTCTTTTGTCATAAGGGATCAATTTATTATCACCTACATTTAAGTTTCGAAATACCTTATCTAGTATGTACGATAATCATTATTTGTATAGTAATCACCCTTGTTCCTTGATTATAACATTACTATTCTCATAGTATTCACATCTTTCGCTTGCTGCCTGTGGCTCAAGATTATCGCTATAGATTGTCGATTACCATGTGTTAGCAAATTTATTCTTTATTCTTAGTGTATCAATGAATATATCTAATCATTTTGAGCAAGCGTTAGGTGAATTTTGTCCATACAACAAAATATTACGTTTCAATAAATAACTTAAGTCCTGCTTAAAATTAAAACAAATTTTAGAAATTACTATGTTTTACTACCAAAAAATATATATTATACATTTTCTTGTGACTCGAGTTTCGGGAAATGAACTATCCCATCATCAGACAACTGAAGACCTAACAGTGGTACAGTGGTATTTAAACAAAAGTGATAAATATTTTGAATATTTCAACAGATTCTCGGTAACACCCAATAGTGGTACAGAGGTTTACAATCGGAACGTGATAAAAAACCGCGTTAAAAAAGAGGGGCCTTCTAACATATATCGGAATGTCGACAATCGACAAAGAAGGTTGTTAAACATATGGTACCCATTCAAATATCTCAAATAATTTTTCGGGTGACATAGCTCTGTACAGTCACTCATTATTTTTACATTATTTTGTTGTATATCTCAAATATTTGGAGTTACAAAGCTCCATACAGTCATTCATTATTCCCCAAAAATTATTTGAGATATTTGAATGGGTACCATCTGTTTAACAACCTTCTTTGTCGATTGCCGACATTCTGATATCTGTTAGAAGGCCCTTTTTTTAACCCGGTTTTTTATCACGTTCCGATTGTAAACCTCTGTACCACTATTAGGTGTTACCGAGAATCTGTTGAAATATTCAAAATATTTACCACTTTTGTTTAAATACCACTATACCAGTGTTAGGTCTTCAGTTGTCTAATGATGGGATAGTTCATTTACCGAAACTCGAATCACAAGAAAATGTGTAATATATAATATATTTTTTGGTAGTAAAAAATAGTAATTTCTACAATTTGTTTTAATTAAGATCAACTACCAAATAGTAACGGCTGAAACAATTCAGTATAAGTTCTGCTTGTTCTCGGAAATCCAACTGATATTGTTTTATTTGGGAGCGTTATCCTTGAAGATCTAGGAATGGAAATTGAATAATAGTTATTTTATGCATATATCTACCCATATAATTAATTGCAAAATGAATGCCCAACCTCACTTACATAACATTTGCAACTTGCTTATTTAAAATAAAATACTTGATGTGTGTACGTTTCTACCTACAATAATTATCTGAAACATTTTCCATTTAAGACTGTTATGAAACGGAAGTGAATATGTGCTGCATAGGTTCTCCATATATCGGGTGTTTTTTTAGAGTGATAGAACATTCGCGGGGATAACTGTGATTTGACAGAAGCTAAAAGCCATGTTGTTTTGACATTTCTGTTCAGTAAACACTGACAAATTATCGTGGATTGACTAACGCCGCAACAACGTTTACAAATTGTTGAAATTCATTTTCAAAATCAGTGTTTTATTCGCCAAACTTATAGAGCACTTCGTCCATTTTATGGTTTACATAGTCGTCCATCACAGCAGCTTATTCGTCGAACTATCGATAGATTTCGGACATTTTCTCTACTCGATGCAACAACAACAAGACAAAAAACGGTACGTACAGAAGAAAATATTGCTGCTGTAAGTCATAGTGTTAATGATAATCCAGATTTGTCTATTCGTCGACGTTCACAACAAATTGGACAATTTTGCGTAAAGATCTTGGTCAATACACCCATAAAAGATCAAACTGGTTCAAGAACTAAAGCCACTTGACCATAATAAGCGTCGTTTGTTTGCTGATTGGGCCCTATTACAGCTTGAAGTTAATCCACTTTTTTATCGTAAAATTGTGTTTAGTGATGAAGCTCATTTCTGGTTGAACAACTATGTAAACAAGCAAAATTGCCGTATATGGAGTGGAAAAAATCCTCAAGAAGTTCTGCAGATTCCATTGCATCCTGAAAAATGCACTGTGTGGTGTGCTTTACACGCTGGGAGCATCATCGGTCCATATTTCTTTAAAATCGATGCTGGAGCTAATGTTACAATGAATGGTGCTCGTTACAGATAGTTGATCAATGATTATTTGTTTCAAAATTCGAATAGTATCTATCCAGAAGTGTTTTGGTTCCAACAAGATGGTGCTACACCTCATGCTGCTACCGTAACAATTGATTTATTGAAAGAAAGATTTGGCGATAACATTATTTCGAGAAATGTTCCAATAAATTGGCCTCCAAGATTATGCGACATAACTCCACTGGATTATTTTCTTTAGGGTCAAGTCATTTGTTTATGCTGATAAACCAGAAATATTAGACGCTTTGGAAGCCAACATTACTCGTGTTATTGATGAAATAAGGCCTGAATTACACGAAAAAGTGGTCCAAAATTGGTCTGGTCGAATGCGGTTCCTCAGAGCTAGTCGTGGTGGACATATGCCGGAAATTCTTTTTAAAACATAAATTTCATAAAATTATCTTTCAAATAAAAATAAACATTGGCTTCAATCTTAATTTGAATGTGTTTTATTTCAATTTAAAGATCTATCACTCTAAAAAAACCACCCGATATATATTCATTGAGTGTCGGTAGCTCATTGGATAAAGTATTGGGGTGGGAACCGAAAGGTGCTGGGTTCAAATCCTATTCAATAGGAAAGAAATTTTCTAGTTGGGCAGGTTTCGGCCATGCTGGGTCGAAAATTAATAGTACTGTGACCAAAAGACTACCCATTCAAATTTTCAGGCACAATATATTCACAATCAAGCAGGGCTAGAAACCACATTTTGAATTAGAAAGAAACCTGTAGAAAAACAAGGAAACTTTGTCCTACTAAATGAATATACGAGTACCCAGTCAGTCACTAGCAGCAATTTGAATTTCGCAGAATAAATTCGTCATACAACGCAACGCATTTTCTAGACAGAATCTGAAAATACCACCAGGAAATATCAACTTTTCACTCGATGAATCATATTGGATATCACCTCAGGCTGGTTGCGATTGAATGTTAATGAGGTTGTTTCTTTAAGACTCGAGCTGATGTGATGTGTATTAATAAAAATGTACAGTAAGGTATTTGGGAGTGCTCGTGCTTGCGTGTTGTATTATTCAGTATCTTAGAGAGTGTTCCCTTGGCGATGAATTCTTGAATCGATGACATACATAGTTTCTAAGAATTTTCGGGCTGACTTCAGATCTTTGAATGAAACTTGGGTAAAAGAGATGATCCATTAATGCTGAGAGGTCAAATCGATCGATGTAGAAAGACACTAAGATAATTTTTTACTTCCGTTACTCATTGCTTTTTCGTTACTTCTACGAGGGACCTCTCAAAGGTCAGGGCAGTATGGGTACCAAGAATGCTCACCGCATCTCAGAAGAAAGTGCCAGTCAAGTGCTGTAAAGAGTTTTTAGAGCATTGTGAAGAAGACCCATTGACTAGTTTCAACCAGCTGCTTACTGGGGATGAGATGTGGGTTCATCACTATGACCTTGAGAGTAAACAAGAGTACATGCAGTGGATTGAAAAGGGTGCATAGCCCCCAAAGAAGTTTGAAGTCACCCTAGCGGCTGTAAAAATAATGGCTATGTTTTTTTTGGGAATCTTGAGGTGTTATATTAATATAATACACTAAAAAGGGTGAAAGCATCACAGCAACATCATGAGCGTAATTTAAGAGAAGCAATTAAAGAAATGAGGCGAGAAAAACTCAGAAAGTAGTTGTTGCTGCTTAAAGACAACGCGGTTTACAAGGCCCGTGTAGATAAGGCTGTTGTGCGGGAATGTAGCTTCGAAGAAATTACTCACCCTCTATACAGTCCAGACTTAGCTCCCAGTGACTACTGACAATTCCCAAATGTGAAAAAATATCTTCGTTGAAAGCGACTAAGAACTGACGGTAGCAATTAATACCTATATTGGGGAGAAGCCCAAAGAATATTTTTTACAAGGTATAGAGAAGCTTATTTCTCTATCTGACAAATATATTGCAGTTCTAGGGGACTAAAGTGAAAAATAGAATTTTTCCAGAGTTTTCTTTCATGCCTATACCGAGAATAAATCGAACGTATGGTATCAAAACGGCACGAACTCAATTTTAATCCTCACTTTTACTATTTTTATTTAAAGAAGAACTCACTGCGTATAAATTATCATAAATAAATTTGGAAATACATAAACTCATTCTTTCTTTGAAGTGAAGCTGTCATATTTCATCTAGTGTATCATGAAGAAAAGTAAACATATTAGTAACGTGCAACAGATTGGTTATAGTCCATTTAGAAAGTATCCGGAATTTATTATTTTTCATAATTTTAATATACTTCTTTATTGTAACATTCTAAGACAAAAGTGATGTATAAAAGAGGTTGTGCAGATAGTCGGCTATGCGCAAAGTTGCATGGCAACACTAGTTGTTGATTGTCAACAGGTATACAATTTATGAAATAATGTCGCAACTAGAAAAAAAATAGGTAGAATATTTGTAGAGAAAAGGTTTTCAAAACGTTATAAATAAGTGCGATTGACTGAAATGCGAAGAAGTTCTGTATATGCGACAATAAAGAGGATAAAAAATGGCATAGATATGAGGTTTCAGGAAGACTTCGTGAGACGAAGGAAACAATTTATACGCTTTATTGGCGTTAGGATGACACAATCCGCGCCTGGGATTTCGCAAATTGGCTAACAGATTTGAAAATCAACGGAATATAAAAGTATGTCTAGAAACCGTCCGTATGTCACTGAAAATACAAGGGTACATATAACGGAAACCAAAAAATCCCTATAATGACACCTTTACAAAAGGAACAAAGGATAGAATTTTGTCAAAGTTTTCAAGAAGATAATTTTAATAATGTCTTTATATCTGATAAAAGTTGTTCTCAACTTGGTGGAAATCACTTAAAAATCCTATCGAACAACCTGTTACCGTTCAAATTTCCCAACAAAATAGTGGGTTGCAATATCTCAGCGTAGTGCTACGCCTTACTGTATAGTTGAAGGTACCATTAATAGTGAAAAGTATTGTGGCATTCTAAACGATTTTTCCTTGAAACGGCGCATGCTTTATATACAGAGGGGTGGCGTTTTCAGCAGGATAATGCAAGATGCCATACTTCGGCACGAAATAAGGATGATTTAATTCAGTCAGTTTTACAGTCCTGTTCTACAATCACCGAAAATTATGGGGATGATCTAGTTTCGGGTGTACTTCGACGTTTAGTCAAGTGTTTACATTTAAATGCAGGTTGTTATAATATTTTAATTCAAGAATTTAAAATATATTCTGAATAATCACAATTGAGCTTTGTTTTTCCGGATAGTTTCTAGACGGACCATATAACAGGTAATCAGAATTCAAAATTTAACTAAAGAATTTTCATATTAATGAGTTAAATACTTCCTCAACGCATGTAGATTGTACTCTACATTTCACTCAAAGTGAGACCACACCTAAGTCGGCAATTGTTTCGATAATCAAGGTCATTCCTAATTCATACATTCTTCAAGATAGCCTTCAAATATATCCCATAGTATGCAATTCGAAAAAAGGCATATATACGTCGAGTGGTACAAAAAATAGAAGGAAATTTAATTGGCACGAACTCTACTAAGATATATACCGTAATGTGGCAAATATACTCATTATACATACCTTCAATTAACGGTAATATGGCTAAGTGTGTAAACTTTAGGTGGATCTGAATAATGAATTCCAGTTGAATGGACGAAGAATAAGACTTGGTTTGCTTATTGTATCCTTTTTTGAATAGAATTATTAGGTTAGGTTAGTCAGGCATTGTCCTTTAATGGGACTTTGTGGGAATTGTTTGCCGTTAAACATTTTTTCTTACTACCTCGGTCGAAAATATGTGTTTCGGCTTCGATTACACAGCAGAAAGTCTAATTTTCGTGCGTTGGTAAAGCTATATTTCGCTCATGCAGCAAATGTCGGGGCGGGCATCGATATTTTTCAATACACACGCGAATATTTTTGTGTTTTCGACCGGATAGCAAGAAAAATAGTATACACTACATGCGCAGAAAGTTGAGAGCTCTGCACTGCGCTCTTTGATGCCCTAGACTTCGCCTCGGGCACCATGGCGCGCAGTGCAGGAATCTCAACTTGGTGACCATGTAGTGTAATATACTATTTTTGGTCCTTTTAAGTCATGTTGAACATTTTAAATGCTAAATTAATATTTCTTATAACTACCCAATTGCTGCTTCTCTTGTTTACCTAAATTGAGATACAATTTGTTTTTAAATTTGGATCAATAATACATATTATGTGTTTCACCATGTAACATACTACGGTTAGTTTACGGCAGTATCTGCCTATTATTTCATTATTTTGAAACAAAAGACAATTAAAAATTGATTAATCTCGATGGTTAATTTCGATGGGTTTAAGTGGACTGTATTTTTGGCGTAATTTAAAGAAGAGTTTTACTTCAAGCGCACTTGTATGTATCGGGTGTTTTTTTAGAGTGATAGAACTTTTACTCGATGCAACAACAACAATACGACAAAGAACTGTACGTACAGAAGAAAATATCGCTGCTGTAAGTCATAGTGTTAATGATGATCCAGATTTGTCTATTTGTCGGCGTTCACAACAAGTTTGCATCCACACCCATACAAGATCCAACTCAAGAACTAAAGCCACTTGACCATAATAAGCGTCGTTTGTTTGCTGATTGGGTCCTTGAAAAGCTTGAAGTTGATCCACTTTTTTATCGTAAAATTGTGTTTAGTAATGAAGCTCATTTCTGGTTGAACGGCTATGTAAAGAAGCAAAATTGCCGTATATGGAGTGAAAACAATCCTCAAGAAGTTCTGCAGATTCCATTGCACCCTGAAAAATGCACACTATGGTGTGCTTTACACGTTGGAGGCATCATGGGTCCATATTCCTTTAAAAACGATGCTGGAGATAATGTTACAGTGAATGGTGCTCGTTACAGATCGATAATCAATGATTATTTGTTTCAAAATTTGAATGGTATCGACCCAGAAATGTTTTGGTGCCAAGAAAATGGTACTACACCTCATGCTGCTACCGTAACAATTGATTTATTGAAAGAAAGATTTAGCGGTAACATTATTTCGAGAAATGTTCCAATAAATTGGCCTCCAAGATTATGCGACATAACTCCACTGGATTATTTTCTTTGGGGTTATGTCAATTCATTGGTTTATGCTGACAAACCAGAAACAATAGACGCTTTGGAAGCCAACATAACTCATGTTATTGATGAAATAATAATAATTACTCGAAAAAGTGGTTCAAAATTGGTCTGGTTGAATGCGGTTCGTCAGAGCTAGTCGTGGTGGACATATGCCGGAAATTATTCTCAAAACATAAATGTCATAAAATTATCTTTCAAATAAGAGAAAAATTTGGCTTCTATATTAATTTAAATGTGTTTTATTTCAATTTAAAGTTCTATCACTCTAAAAAAAACACCCGAAATTATAGTTTCAAAATGAAAGAGAATGGAAAATAATATTTAGAGACTTCGAATGTAAGTATCAATGTAGAATGATAAATTTGATCAAGGGAACAAATACTATAATGAATATTAATTTGTTTCAATCAAAATCATTCAATAACATTCGTTGATCGAAGCAGCAATATATGCTATTACTTACCATTTGGACATGTGAATAAATTGGTTGAACTAATCTGAAAAGGAAAATATATAATCAGTAAGTTGTATAACATTTAAACACAGATGTATTCATTGTTCCGCTCAATTAACTAATGGTAACCGTTAATTGGTGGAATTAATAAATAGTAATAATTTCCCAATTTCAGTCGGAGCGTAACATATAACTCAATATACCGCAGACGTTCAACAACTTTTGATCGAGAATGAAATTTGTCAACCAAAATAAAATACAAGAACTTTTTAATGGCCTTCGATTAAACTTTGGAGGGCATGCTGCCAGTTCCAATGACATCATTTATGAAAGCGGAATTCAACTACAGATGGTGCTGACTATCAATTTAGGGAAGGTAAGACCACTTCTACAACGCCATGATCTCTCTCTAACAGCTGATGAAGATTTTAAACAACAACCTTAGTTCCTTACAAACGGTTTATTTTTCTATAACCTTAAACTTAGTATTGGTTTTTTGTTATCATTTGAATAAAACTGTTGCTCATCGAATGTTTGTCGAAGCTTTCGGTGAACAGGCTCTTGGTAAAACACACTCTTTCGAATAGTTCAAAACATTCAAAAAGTGGTGTTTTTAACCTGAGAAACCATTGAAAAAGTTCGCAGAGAACGAATTCCAAGCCTTATTGGATGAAGATGATACTCAAACTCAATTTTAACTCGCGGATAAATTGAATGTGATGCAGAAAGCTGTCTTCATTCGATTGAAAGCTATGAAAAAATTCAGAATGTGATAAAATGGGTTCTGCAAAGGCATTAGGAAAATCTAAAAAACACTTTTGAAATGCTGCTCGACAGATACAAAAAAATAATGTCTTCATAGATTCGTGACAGGTGATAAAAAATGGATTATATTTTGAGGATCCACTGTAAGAACTCCTTATGCATCAGTCTAAAAAAGTACTGAAAGCTACGAAACTTGGGTCACTCTATACTCAATAATAAAAGAATAATTTCTTATTTATTCTACTCTCAGTTTGAATATTGAAAAGACTATTGAAAGGATTATTGCGGATGTTAAAGAGAATATTGTTTACCCGGCTTTTAAAGGTCATCCGCATCGTTATTGAATGAGGAATTTCATCAAATTAATAATTAAATGAGCTGGGCATGTATTAGTTGACAACCTTGCAGCAACCGAATACTTTTTATGAACTCATCTTCTTGGTTAGTTTCAAGCTATCAGAAAATTTCAGACATATACCTTTGTTCAATTGAAAAAAATGAACGTAAGGTTATCTAACGTATTAAGTTGGGAAAAATATGTAATCAACATTACTTAACTGGCAATTTTTTATTATGCTGGAATATTTCAGGAATTTATATTAGTGGTAATTTTTCGTAAACAGATTATTTATCGACTATCAGATATACTGTAGTCAAAGTAGCAAAATTTCTCTAAAAAAATGAGAACCGCAATTTTTCCCCAACCATTTAATAGAAATTATTAGGTATTGTTAAGTTTAAGTCAGTAGTTTACGGTACTTAACAAACACTTCGGTGTGTAACTCCTAAAACTCAAATATTTAATTGAATCAGTCTTTACTTGATGAATCCGTATTATCATCAATTCGATGATAATGCCAATTTCTTATTTGTATCATTATTATAGTGAATCCTCCTATTTGTTTCTTGGCAGTTGTTCAAGATGGTGCATAAGAAACTGTTTTATTGAACTTTGTGGTAGCTGATTCCACTAACAGCATGTTATTAACTAATTATACAGGCGAATCATTGGACCAAACCACAGGATCTTTCGTCTGAATCATAAGAAAAACTTGATCTATAAGGAGTACAAATAAGTTTCCGCCGTTTTTTAACACAAATTAAATATTTATTATAGAAGAACGGTAATATAAATTTATTTAAAATATTGCCCATCACTTGCAACCACTTTTTCCCATCTCCCAGGCAGCATTCGAATCCCACGTCTGAAGAACTCCTTGTCTTTTGAGGCTTTCCACGAATCAACCCAATTTTTGGTATCCTCATAATCAGGTGAACTGCTGCGCCGTCAGAGCATGTGCCATGGACCGGAACAGGTGATAATCGGACGGTGCAATGTCTGGTGAATACGGCGGGTGGGGTAACACTTCCCAATCAAGTGTTTCCAAGAACTTTTTCACGGGAGCCGCAACATGTGGACGAGCATTGTCATGCAGAAGAATAATTTTTTCGTGTCTAGAATAGTATTCAGGGCGTTTTTCCTTTAGAGCTCGGCTCAATCTCATCAATTGTGTTCGATAGAGGGCTCCAGTAATTGTTTCGCTCGGATTAAGCAACTCATAATACACTACACCTAGCTGATCCCACCAAATACACAGCATAAGTTTTTTTCCGTGAATATTCGGTTTTGCTGTTGATATTGACGCGTGGCCAGGTAATCCCCATGATTTTCTTCTTTTTGGATTGTCATAATGTATCCACTTCTCATCACCAGTTACGATACGATGGGAAAAACCCTTTTTTTATGTCTAGCTAGCAGCATTTCACTTAAGCATAATCGGCGTTCAATATTTCTCGGCTTTAATTCGTACGGAACCCAATTTCCTTGTTTATGAATCATTCCTAATGATTTTAAACGATGTGAGACTGCTTGCTGAGTGACTTCTAATGTTAGAGCAAGTTCTTTTTGTGTTTGAGATGAATCTTCCTCCAATAATTCCTCCAATTCTGCATCCTCGTAAATTTTTGGCCTTCCACTGCGATCTTTGTCTTCTACGTCGAAATCACCGTTTTCAAACTTTTGAAACCACTCTCGACACGCTCTCTCACTCAAAGCACCCTCACCCTATGCTTCTACGAGCAATTGATGCGCCTCAGCAGCAGATTTCTTTAAATTAAAGAAGTAAACTAATATTTCCCGCAAATGACGCTTACTTGGCTCAAATATTGACATTTTCAACTTATAGAAATTATATTTTACCAATATAAAATGAATGATATTAATAGGTTATGTTGTTCTTGAATATCAAAACTATTTTTTAAGTTATCATCTGCGAAAGCTAACCGAAACTCCGTGCCGCGCCATCTACAATAAAACGGCGGAAACTTATTTGTACTCCTAATATAAAAATGGGGGGAAAATTCAATTAAAAACGATGAAATTCAAAAATAAATTAAAACAAAACTTACTTCTTCTAGACCTATCCTAAGTAGCAGAACAGAGACGACTAATATAGTCGCCCTTATCCTTATCAACATATTCCTGCAACAAAAAACAAATATTAAAAAGCATATCAGAAGTCAAAATTCATAAAAATTCTCATGAAAAATTGTCGAATATGTAAGATCAGCTAGATGAATGAAATTTTATAAAAGCTCTCTCTTTTCGTGAGATGATTAAGCACAATCAGTGATTCATAATACTATTCTTAAAACTTCGTTAAAAAATTCGATATTTGACTGCACCAATCAAGAAACTATTTACATATTTTCCAAATCATTTTGGTGACCTCAGGTAGTTAATTATATGCATGACCATCGAGCTCAGTTTATCTTGCAATAAGAAAACTATAAAGACGATAATTTAGATGATCTACTCATCGATGTCATATATGAATTCAAAAATAGAATGCCAGACACATCTAGTGAGTGCCAAATTGCCATTTCACAGCCTACCTCTCGATTAGAATTGACTTGGAGAAAATTTAGTGGACCTCATAAGCGATTTATTGAATATTCCATTTAATTCTCATATGTAGGTCCAATATAATCCTTTAATATCACTTTTGACAAAAATATTTTTCAGCGCGATGAAAGGCGCTTTGGTTCGAATAATAATGCTAAAAAAATTTAATTTTTTTAATTTCGGACGCCTGAATTTTTGTACACAATATACCTACATGTAGAGAAAACCCAAAACAAAAAACTTCAAAGAAAAGAAGAATTAGGATGAAATTTATGACATGAGACACAAAATTTGTGTGAAAAAAGAAAATAATATAATCATATATTCTAAAATAGAAGCATTCACTATAGAATAAACCTAATCACATAGGATATTGGTTGAATTTGAAAAATTTTCAAACAAAATGACTATTCAAAGCTATTTCTTTATTTAAGAGAAAAAAGAAGGTTTCCATTCGAACTTCAAGAATTGTTAGTCACAAATATATCGAAGTAATAAAGTAGGATTAAAATTCCATAAGCAGATAATACTTTCAACTATTAAAGTTCTAAACTTACGAAATCTGAATATTTCACAGATTTTAACTTGAAGAATTGCATCTCTAAAATTTATAAATATTTTTATAATGATATCACATTGATAGCTCAAGATAATTTGAACATATCTTGAGGTTACTGTGGTTATGTTGTGATTAATGGAAAATATGAATTTCAAATGAGGGGAAATCAACATGTGTTGCTCAGATTGGAAACAATGAATCCATATCGGAAGATGACTATATTCGTAAAATTTTATATTATATTTATAATATATCTTTCAAATGATATATAAAGGTTTTCCAATAAGAGGTTTCATTTTGATATTGAAAAAACCAGTATAATTTAAGAGAAATCAATGGATGATGTTTCGAAGAAAATCCGTATCATTTTGATGCATTTCAAGGACCCAATCAGCGAAGATATTACGATCTACTGGCTTGAGGTCCTGTGTTAACTGAACTTAACCTTAATACTCAAGTCCTCATGCAAAATACGGTGTAATGTGGTTTGTGGAAGTGCGTAATTCCAAAGATCGACGAGCAATCGACAAACCTGGATTTTCATCAACACTTCTATTGCCACAATTTCACTATTGCCGGCCGGGAAGTTGCTTCACGCCGACCAAAAATTGCTTTAGTTTTGAGAACTGTGACTGCAAAATTTTCACCATTTTTGTAGTGAATTTTACCAATTTCAGTGCGTTGTTGAAGCGCGTATCCTTGTATTTTAAGTAATGGCGTAGTTTTACTTGTCAAATGTTGAAAGATGACACCTTAAAAAGTAACAGCTGCCCAGATAGCAGGCTATTATTCAAAATGAAAAGTCTTATTGGAAAACCCTTTGTTTCAGTGGTAAATCGACAATAATTGTGAATTTGGAATGTTTCAAAATCGGCTTTCATTTACGTATGAAATTTTTTATTCCTGAAAAAAGATTTCCAGACATGCTTAGAATGTTGTTTGTGATCAAAATTGCTGGAGTGGTTTTTTCAACATGTTAAGCACATATTACTTATCGATAGAATTTGAAATGACCCGACAAATCTCATTTGTTTTACACAGATACTAAAAATAAACAGGTTTATCGAAGCCTCTTGGCTAACCACAAAATGAACCATAATCATTGTTGATTTAACAATGCTATTAAATTCCTAGTGAGAGATAATTAGAGCATTGTCCACTCGAGGGATTTTCCAGATTGGTATTGAATGTATCAAGTTTAATTCGGAATCCGTTAAAAATGTTGATTCATAAAAAGTTCATTATTTTTATATAACACGTTCTAGAAAAATGAATAAGTCACAAGTAAAACCAACATGATTATTGTCTGAAGCTTCAACAGTATGTGCCCGGTAAATTTTTTGGTGACTAAAATAATAATATCAGTCAGAATTGATTAATGCTATTCCAAAGAATACAATATGAAACTAGGATTTCCCCAGAGTTCTGTGTTGGGACCTCTACTATTTTTGTTGTTTAAAAACGAATTCCTATTGCTAATATTGTTACGCTAAGTTTATTAGAAGGTGTCCTTCAAATAATTTGATAGTTTATATCAGGCGACTTGCTTTATTTTAGTTTGAGAAACTATAAGAAAGTTCCTTTAAAATGAGTTGTTTAGATACAACATTGGTTGCAGCCAGGTGAACTTAATTTCTGGGCTTTCACGTGGATCGAAATCTGAGCTGTCTCATGTTGACATCTTCTGTATGAAAATCAATAGCGCAGTTTTTGATATGAGTTGACTCAAAAACTCTTGTGGTTTCTTCATCGATATTCATTATAGCCTTGTAAAGAGCCATGTATCTTACAATATTTTGCTATGGGATGACTGTAGCTCTTTGTCTAGAGTTTTTGTGGCACAGAAAAGAGTTATTCATCTTATTTTCGTCCTGAACCATTGCTCGTCATGTCAGTCAGAATTCATTGCCAATAGAATATTGTCACCACCTTACATATATATCTTCTCAAATGGTAAGAAAAATGAAACGAAATGAAAAGTACTCTCGAGTTCATATGAATATTAAACAAGAAATTCACAAGACGTTCCTTAAGACAGAACTCGTAAAATGTTCTCCATTATACCAAAGTATTAAGCTATTCAACCATCTGCCATCTTCTATAAAATCTCTGAAGAAACACAAATTTTAAAGAAATCGAGGAATTGATACTTTTAAAATATTTATTTTCAGTTAAGGATTTTTTTTCTGATTCCTTAGATGCTAAGAATAATTAATTTGTATATGGTCCGTCTAGAGGGTATCCGGAATTTATTATTTTCCATAATTTTAATATATTTTTTTTTTTTAATATTCTAAGACAAAAGTAATTTATAAAATAGGTTGTGCAGATAGTCGGCTATGCGCAAAGTTACATGGCAACACTTGTTGTTGATTGTCAACAGGTATAAAATTTATGAAATAATGTCGCAACTAGAAAAAAAACAGGTAGAATATTTGTAGAGAAAAGGTTTTCAAAACGTTATAAATGAGTGCAATTGACTGAAATGGGAAAAAGTTCTGTGTGTGAGACAATAAAGAGGATGAAGAATGGCATGGATATGAGGCATAGACCAGGAAGACTGCGTAAGATTAAAGGAAACAATTTAAACGCTTTATTGGCCTCAGGATGACACAATCGTCTCCTGGAGTTTTGGAAATTGGCTAACAGCTTTGGAAATCAACAGAATATAAAAGTATGTCCAGAAACCGTCCGTATGTCACTGAAAATACAAGGCTACATATAAAAGAAACCAAAAAATCCCTATAATGACACCTTTACAAAAGGAATAAAGGATCGAATTTTGTCGAAGTTTTCAAGAGAATAATTTTAAAAATGCTTTATATCTGATAAAAGTTGTTCTCAACTTGATGGAAATCACTTAAAAATCCCATCGAACAATCTGTTACCGTTCAAATTTCCCAACAAAATAGTGGTTTGTGGAACGTAGTGCTACGCCTTACTGTATAGTAGATGGTACCATTAATAGTGAAAAGTATTGTGGCATTCTAAATGATTTTCTCCTTGAAACGGCGCATGCTTTATATACAGAGGGGTGGCGTTTTCAGCAGGATAATGGAAGATGTCATACTTCAGCTTATACTCAAGCTTGGATGCAAGAACACCAAGTTACAACCATTTCATGGCCAGCAGCTTCACCAGATCTTAGTACCATTGAAAACATATAGAGACTAATGAGGATTGAAGTTGAACGTGCAGCGCCACTAAATAAAGAGGATATAATTCAGTCACTTTCACAGTCCTGAACTACAATCACCGAAAATTATGGGGGTGGTCTAGTTTCTCGTGTACCTCGACGTTTAGTCAAGTGTTCACAGTTAAATGGAGGTTTTTTAAGTAAATAAGGTGAATATTGTTATGATTTTCTAATTCAAGAATTACAAATATATATTAAATAATTACAAGTGAGCTTTGTTTTTCCGGATACTTTCTAGACAGACTATACTTTCAATTGACTTGTTCTATACACACTGTAGTTTTTCAAAGGATTAATAGGGTAATGTTATTATTACTCAAGCTGCAAACCCTCTGCAATACTATTCCAAGAAGATTTTAGCGAGTTACCTTGGACTACGTTGGAAAAAACACAATCAATTCGTTGATCAGCTTTTTCACCGATTGAGCACGTAAGTATAAGGAGTGGACCATTTAAACTTTCATTTTGTTCGGTTATAAACAAGAAACTAATGAATATTTTTCCAAAACTATGAGTTTATTTGAGAGGTTGAACCTTGACTAAGATTTTCATGCAAAATTCTCCTCAGAGAAGTGCAAGAAACGTTCAATTCTTGAGCATGATGACGAATTGATGTTGATGGATTTGCAGCCATTTTCTGGCCTACAGTACATTATTTTCAGGTATGCTCACTGGACGAGAACGTGAATGGGTTGTTTTATTAAATAATGATCCAGTTTTCACGAAAAAATCGATCCACAAATCGCAGTGAGTCCGTTTTATTTCTATTTCGTTAATGTCAAATATTGAAATTACTTTCTGTCAAAACACGAACGACTATAAATAAACTCTACTTCAAAATCTCTAGATGGTCTACCCTTCATTATGAGTAGGAGATTACTTAATTTACACTAGACCTCCAGACCTTCCTTCTGACGTACTGTCAATCTGGAAAGCTACAGCTGAAGAGGTAATCGATCATTTTATTGGAAATATTGTCACACGTGTAAATGAGTGTATAATGCATTGTGGTGGTCCAATGTATTATTGATTTTTCTTGAATTGTTATAGGATTATGACTTATATCAACTTTTTTTATTGAATTAATCTATGTGATATTTCACTCATCTCAGTCTGTGAAACCTGTAATTCAGAAATTATTGATAGATAATAGTTCCAGAAAAACTCTGAGAAGTGTAAAAACACGAACCGTGATTATTTCTTGAGATGTTGAAATTATTTCGTTTCTGCTATCCACTCAATATATTATTGATAGCATCTGGTTTTTCTTATAGAAAAACCAATGCGGTGATGTAACCAATTTCAAAATCAATATCCCTAATATGCACGTGTGTTTGTCGAAACGATAACCTATTCAGTCAGTATCTCCGGTCTTTACCAAGATCTCAATCTTGCATACAATGATCCCCAATAGCTCGCCAAACGAGTCAACAGGAAAAGTGGGTCATTTCTGGTTGTGCAAGAATTCAGCTGGCATTTTTACCGTGCCTAAGACGCGTCCAACGGTATATTATATGTGTTTGGAAGTGTGTATGAAAGTGCATGTCTTGTCTGAAATTATTATTCAACAATTTTATAATCACCGTGGTTCTGGGTAAGGAGCATACGTCATCTTCTCTTCTCCAATAGTCTTCTCGGATGTTATGGATGGTTCTGTTCTGGTTCTTAAGGAACACGGCAATTACGCTGGTCAATGTGAATTAAGTGGAGAGGAAACTTTTGCTCGATGATAGTATTCAGGTTTCAAGAACATCGAGACATTCGCTTGCACGACGTGGGCAATGCATTTTGAGGTTTCGTGCTTCAAACTTTTGGGTCTATAAGAAGGACGTAGGTCTTTTTTGTTATTGGTCCTCATCAATTCCCTATTTATTGAAGGTGTTCTTCTCTTCCTGAGGCTTCTTAGGTGCTGTTTCGCCATATTAATTCACAAAAATCCTCGAGAAGCTGATTCTGCGCATATTTATAATTTGTTGTAATCTCTGTCATCCTCTATTATCTATAATGTTTCCGAAAGTTTTAGTGGTTCTTTTATAGAAGACTGACTTATAATATTTATCTCACTTATATGGAACGGTCAGTGGACTAAAAATAACCACTTCAAGGATCAGTCAAGCAAGGGAGTATGTACCTATGAATCGACTAACAAAGAGATTACTGTAATCTTGAAATTTTAGATAGATCGTATCTAGATGAGAAGGAAGCCTGATCACTAATTCACCATAGTATCAAATTAAGTAGAGCGAAGCGTTTTTAATTAATAATACCTATATACAGTTAGGTACCATCTTCATTGACTCAATTAACGGGCTTCTTTGCCATAATTCACTGATCAGCGCTGAGGTGATCGGAGTGATACCGCAATTTCAAAGATGGATATTTAACTTTCAATCGTTTCGAAGCTGCACCGATGGAATGCAGCTTGACACACAATCGATACTGTCGAAGTATGGATGAAATCGCCGGGTAGAAGGATGCTGGTCTTCTCTTTATGGAGATGAGATCATCGTTGGTTTTTACCTTGAGCATTCGCTCTTCGATGGAACATCTCATTGTTATGAAATTTAGCAATAGTTAAAATTGTAGGTTATCTGAATATCAAGCAATATAACACGACGTCTAGTTGTAACGTTTTTCGAATATTGGATGGAGATTAAATAACGTTGAGTTGAAAAAGAACTGAATACAATCAAACAAGAAAAATAACTCATTTTGAAACAAATATACCTCACTTCTAAATCAGAAAACAACAACAAAAATTGTGTGACTAACGTATTTTGGACCAATTTTTCAAAAAGTAGCTCAAACAATTTCAAAACTAACACAAAAATTGCTTTCACGACCTGACACAAAATTTCTAACCTCTTTTTCTATACTAAAGACTTAACCATCCTATAATGAGT
Organism: Megalocaria dilatata; assembly: GCA_034642435.1. NCBI lineage: Eukaryota > Metazoa > Arthropoda > Insecta > Coleoptera > Coccinellidae > Megalocaria > Megalocaria dilatata. The sequence continues at coordinate 47,243,700 of CM067860.1, read as the reverse complement.
AAGTGATATATAAAAATCTCCATGAAACCACCCTAGTCTCGGAAGAATTTTCCGTTCTTTCTAATGGTGTACACTGAAGTTTGATTAAGAAGTTTTCAAGTCATGTTATAGTTTTATGGAAAAAATTGTAAAATATTACATAATAGTAGAATCTTGAATAGCTTTACAACGAAATATAATTGGGTCATACTCTATAGAAACTTTTATTTTGTAAATTGCCTGAAAAATCACCTTGTGACATTTGGCCAGAGATAACTTAGAAACCCTGTAAAAAACTGTAAAAAACATTTTGTTATTTCAGTTTGAAAATGTGGTAAACACTACGAAACTCTAATCACTGCATCTTAAGTAATATGGGGTGTTTTTTAGAGTTAGAACTTTAAATTGAAATAAAACACATTTAAATTAAGTTTGAAGCCAATTTTTTTTATTTGAAAGATAACTTTATGACATATATGTTTTGAGAATAATTTCCGACATATATCCACCACGACTAGCTCTGAGGAACCACTTTCGACCAGACCAATTTTGGACCATTTTTTTGAGTAATTCAGGCCTTATTTCATCAATAACATGAGTTATGCTGGCTTCCAAAGCCAGCATAACTCATGTTACTCATAACTCATAACTTGTTTCTGGTTTATCAGCATAAACCAATCACTTGACATAACACCAAAAAAACTAATCCAGTGGAGTTATGACGCATGATCTTGGAGGCCAATTAATTGGACCATTTCTCGAAATAATGTTATCGCCAAATCTTTCTTTCAATAAATCAATTGTTACGGTAGCAGCATGAGGTGTAGCACCATCTTATTGAAACCAAAACACTTCTGGGTCGATACCATTCAAATTTTGAAATAAATAACCATTGATCATCGATTTGTAACGAGCACCATTCACTGTAACATTAGCTCCAGCATCGTTTTTAAAGAAATACGGACCGATGATGCCTCCAGCGTGTAAAGCACACCGCATTTTTCAGGATGCAATGGAACCTGCAGAACTTCTGCAGACAGGATTGTTTTCACTCCATATACGGCAATTTTGCTTGTTTACATAGCCGTTCAACCAGAAATGAGCTTTATCACTAAACACAATTTTACGATAAAAAAGTACATCAACTTCAAACTATTCTAGGGCCCTATCAGCAAACAAACGACGCTTATTATGGTCAAGTGGCTTTAGTTCTTGAACCAGTTGGATCTTGTGTGGGTGTAGATCAAGACCTTCACGCAAAATTTTCCATGTGATGGATGCACAGAGTTCAACTTGTTGTGAACGTCGACGAATATACAAAGCAGCGATATTTTCTTTTGTACGTACAGTTCTTCGTCTTGTTGTTGTTGCATCGAGTAAAGAATGTTGTCCGAAATCTATCTAAGCTGCTCTGATGGATGATTAAGTAAACCATAAATTTCACGAAGTGCTCTATAAGTTTGGCGAATGTAACACTGATTTTGAAAATAAATTTCAACATTTTGTAAACGTTGTTGCGACGTGACTCTTTCAATGATAATTTGTCAATGCTTACTGAACAAAAATGTCAAAACAACATGGCTTCTACCTTCTGTCAAATCACAGTTATCCTTACCGAAAGTTCTATCACTCTAAAAAGAACACCCGATATAAAGTGATAGGGAACGAAGTGATTTCTTTTTTAATTCCATTTTTGTAATGTTTTCCATTTGTCAATATTTGAAAATTTTCAAGGTTCAATTTGAATACTCATGAACAAAATATGTTCCTTTGAAAATTCTGAAAAAATTACACAAAATATATCGAATTAGGAAAAAAAACTGATTGTTCAATCATACTTTCATGAATGTATACTTCGACGGAAATAAATAACAGTTTTTGGTATTATGTTTTTTGCTGAAGCAATGCTTAGAAAATGATTTATCTTGTATATTTTAAATATAAATAAATGGAACTTCTATTCTTCAGCCAGCATTTTATTGTATCTGATGTTAATTGAACACCATGAATGCTGTCTTCTATTTATTTCATGTCGAATTAATAAATCATCGTTCATTTGACGTTTAGACTCTTGCAGCTTGCGAAAGCTACTGTTATCTAAAATTTATTCGCAAATAGGTAAAGAGTTCCCACAATCATTAGAACATGTTTGTTCAGGCATGACCCTCGGTGTTTTAAAGTAATTGTTGCTGTAATATCGGGTAAATGGAACGTAACACAAAATAAAACACCATTAGTTCCGAAGTAGAGAAAGAATGTCATCCAGTGTTTTGCTAGTTGATTGTTGAATAACGAAGATTGAGCGACACGATAAGATACTTATTCCGACGCTATTAGTTTGAAAACAGTTTCAGATATTGTGATAGTTGCTTGGATACAAGAAGACAAGAAATTGTTATTACTGAAAGCAGTTTGCTTACAGTTAATGTAGTTTGTTGAATTCAAATTGCACAGAAGGTGCATATATTTTCCAATTGTTATTATGATCAAATAGTTCCTAAAATGCTGCGTTATATTATGACTGAAAATAATTTTTATACAAGAATTATACGTAGATAAAGAAGTGACAGGAATCAATTTATATTTCGAAGTCCTATGAGAAAACCAATACAGAGGTGCATTAATTCCACTTCAGAATGCTATTTCTCATTTTAGTTTATTCTTGGTTCAAAACAAAACTGCAGAATTGAGCAGGGAAAAATCAAAGACAAGTTAGAATAATTTAAAAAAGCAAAAAACTTTCATTCAAAACTTTTTTGAATTAAAAATAAAAGTCTTAGAAAACACAGTTTCAATTTGGTAGACATTAACACTCATGACATAGTAACAAAAGGAATAAAAGAATTCCAATAAATATAAATTATCAATAATTTTAATATATTTTTATTTTATTCCTTTCAGAGAATTATTTTGCTTAATACTGAGAAAAATGTCAAATGATATTAGGCCTTTTCATGGAATATTTTGAGTTTGTTCTTGGTAAACCGGCAGCGTTGCCCGGAGACCGGTGTCTGATCGACCCAGAGTACAATCTGCAAGTGAAGACTATTATATCGCAAATTTTATTCGAAGGAATCGAACGGTATCTGTAACAACACTTCGAAGTAATTTTTTGAGGACCTATAGACGGGTAGTCTCGACCAGTACCAAAAGGAGACGGTCGCATTCCTCACATTTAAGGGCAAGAAGACCTTTCAGAGTACGTCGGCTATCACCTGGACATAGAGCTACAGCAATGGGCAGAACACCACCAAGACTGGCTTTTACCACAATGGGGCAATGTACTTTTTTCGGATGAGTCACGATTCGGTTTACAAAGGGATAGTCGACGAGAAAAGGTTTGGAGAAGTCCAGGCAGACTAGAGCGACTTAATTTCGTCCGAGAAGTTGACCTTTCAAGGCAGATAAATAATGTGCTGGGGGGTAAATTGTTCGGTCGCCGTACCACTCTTATTATCGTTGAACGAACAATGACTGGTGCCATCTACGTAGAAAACATCATTGAACCAATCATTGTTCCTCTGCGCAACGAATTTGGGGATAATTTCATTTATCAGGATGATAACGCTCCTCCTCACAACACATGAATGTTTTAAAACAATCTTCCATAGAACAATATCCAGAGAATGAACTGGCCAGCAAACTAACCAGACATGAATCCAATTGGGCAAGTATGGGATTACTTAGGGAGAGCAATATCCAATCGCCAAAACCCACCTTCAACTTTTCAGGAATTAAGGTTAGCCCTTCAGGAAGAATGGAACGATATTCCTGAAAATTTCTTTAATGACTTGATTCGTTGGATGCCTAGGCGTATAGGGCAGTTGATTGAAAGAAGAGGTGGTAAAATGGACTATTGAATTTGGATTCAGTTGTCAAATAACTGTAAATAATCAGAAATAAATAATAAATTTAGATTTTTCCACAGTTTTTCTATTTTTTCTCATCTTGCATAAAGCAAAGAGTAACAAACAAAGGTTTTCTATCAGATATATTGCAGTTGAAATAGAGGAAAATGTTTATCTCATTTCTAGAACAAAGATTGTTTATTTCTTAAGAAACCTAGGGGGCCAAGACGATGTCTGTATTTTGAAGGGGTATTTTCAAAGTTTTATAGTTTTATATCAGATGATTTTTTTATAACCTATAATTGCCTACACTGTAAAATAATATTAAACCTGATAATAATCCGACTGAATCGTAGCTCTTGAAGTTATTTCCGATACTCTATAGATGTTCAAATTCCAAGAAATTTCGTATTTTCTGTGGATTTCCAATCTACCGATTTGAAAAAATAACCCAAAATCTCGAATAATTCCGGTTATTCATTAGTTTGGGTTCATTCTTTTTAGAAATTGTTAAATCAAAATATTAATGTATAAGGTTTGACCTAGAAATTCCGTAAACTAATTGGATATATGAATACAAATTTAGAACGAAGTCGGCTTCATTCGCCTATGTTAATGATATAGTAACCACTCAAATACATCCGACTGTTATTTTTAAACGGTTAATTCTTCTAGATATTGATGATCATGCATGGTGTCAACAACTAACTTGTTCTAGGATGGTATTTTGTAATATGTGTTACGCAATTTTTACACCTGGAAAAAACAGGCGTTAGAATTCGAATCATTCATGATGAACGATCAAATTTGAATATTATACAGATTGTAGCACCATTGTAGGATGTATAGATAAATAATTATTATAATATGCTAGATATGTCTGACTGGTTTGACAGAATCGAATTCCTATACTTGATTATACATTTCTAAAACGAGAGGAAGATTTTACCTAACGGTTAAATTGAGATTAGCTACTAATTTGTTGTATGAAGCTTCCAAATGCAGAAATCCAGGGGGCTTAAGCCTGTGGAATATGAGGATGACTGTATTGGTTAAATGAAGGCTGAAATATTGTTTCAGAACCATTAGACTGCTCTCTGTGAGCTGGTGCTGGGTCCTAACCTATTACTAACACCGCAGCTAAATGAATGAGCATAACTTCCATTCATTGACTCAAAGTACACACAGATTTCACAATATCCATTAGACAACACTTCGTAGTAACGCCAGATTCTTCAGAATGAACCAAGTTACGGAAGCGTTTTCGGAACAGGAAGTATTCAGACAAATCAGTCTTTATTGTTATGTGATTGTACACAAATTACACGCATTGTCACCTTGAAATTGATTTCTTATGGTATTTGGCGACATCCGTTCTACTAGGGCGATTTGTTTGTCATTTGAAATGGTTTTATATCATTGGTTTTATTTTTAGCCATATCATTTTGATAAAGCTTTCGAGTGTTGGAAAAACCGAATTGAGGAAACCTGATAGTGAGATCGAATGATTTCTGATCGATTTAAAAAATTTCTCAGAAATAATAATTCAATAATACATTCTGTCGACATGAATAGGTTGTTCGGAGAGTAATTTCGTTTTTTCCCGACAGAGGATTTAATTGTATTTTTTCAAACCCAACTTCACACTTAAGCAGCATAATCTTTATATGCTTTGAGAGCTGATATTTGTGTGTGAAAAAGTTTAATTAATTCTACGTAGTAGTTTTTGGTTGGTGCTCTTTCAAATATGGAGAGCAATAAGCAGCATTTTCATCCTATTTTACTTTTTTACTATAGAAAAGGTAAACATGTTATTCAAGCCAGAAAGAAATTAACCGATTTGTATGGAGAAGATGTGTTGACAGTACGTCAGTGCCAGACCTGATTTGCAAAAATTTCGATCCGGCAATTTTGATGTCGAAGCTGCACCACGTTCCAGGAGGCCAGTCGAAGCTGATAAAGGCATTAGTGGATTAAAATCAGCGAATAACAACACATGAGGTCAGTGAGAGGTTAAATTTGACGAATTAAACTGTTTATGACCACTTGAAATGCCTGGATTCAACCTCGAAGCTCGATGTATGAGTTTCCCATGTTCTCATGGGGAGAAATTTGTGTCGTCGCGTTTACATCTGTGATTCGCTGCTCAAACGTAACGAAAATGGTCCATTTTTTAAGTGCATCATTACTGGAAATGAAAAATGGGTTGTATATAACAATGTCAAACTCAAGAAGTCATGGCGCAAAAAAGATGAACCAGCTCCAAGCATTTTGAAAGCCAATATCCATCAAAAAAAGAATCGTTTTTCTTAAATTTTATCGGATAACACAACAATTAATTAATTCATTCCCAATAAAGTAATATATATAGAATATGAATATCACAGAATATGAATAAGTTTTTGACCCATCAAAAATTTCATGGGAAGTCTGGTACAATTTTTTCTAAAAAGACACATAAGTATATATAAATAAAAAATGTTAAAATAAAATATTAGTCAAACAAACAATAAGTGAATAAATTATATGTTTTTTTAAGTATCATTCAGGTTTCGTGTTTTGAGTAGTATGCTTTATTCACTAGGAGACATTTCAGTTCATTCTTAACGGCTGTTTGTTGAAAATTCTTATAGCTAGATCACTTACATTTAACTGTTATACTTTATTCGATGGTACGATATGATGAAGTTGTTTTTGTTCATCATCATTTTGTTTGCGCTGAACCATACCTGGGCTTCCTTTGGTGTCTTCTTGTTTTTCTCTTCCAATTCGTGGTTGTCCGTCACTTTATTCAGAAAAGAAGTGTCATCAGCGAAGAGAATGGTTTGATCTGATTTCACATTAGCTGGCAAATCAAACATGTATATCACAAACAACCTGCGGTACGCCATGACTCACAGTCTCCGAAGAAAAAGACCTGCCTCCCAAGCTTGTTTTCTGCAATCTGTTTGTCAGATAACTTTTCAACAGGCCAATAGCCTCACCCCTGATTCCATATTATTCAAGCTCGTTTAAAAGCACTGAGTGTGAAATACTATCAAAAGCCTTGGATAAGTCACATGCCTGTAAAGTAGATTTTTGTCCCCCATCAAATTCTTCTATATTTTCAAGCACCTCCTTCAGTGGCGTCTGCACTGATTTGCCCATCAAGAACCCATGCTGTTGTTTGCAGAAAATTTTGTGATGTTTGAAGAAACTCAGTAATCTATTTCATTATTATTATTCGGAAGTCTACAGTTATCAGCTGGACAAACTGAATGATGCAGTTCAACAGAAAAGGTCAGAATTAATCAAAAGAAAAGATGTAGATTTCCACCAAGATAATGCGAGACCTCATAAAAGTTTTCTCGCTGGCCAAAAGCTTTTACAATTTGAATAGGATACGCTGCCACACCCACCACTTTCTTCAGATCTGGCACCTTCGGATTATTATCTGTTCCGGCCATTGAAACATTTGTTGTACAGTAAAACCTTAACTTCAAATGAAAAGGTCAAAAATCACCTGGATCAGTTTTTTGCCAGCAAAGACCAAAACTTTTATGTGCGTGGTGGAATCATGCTACCACCAGAAAGCTGGCAAAAGGTATTGGACCAGAATGGCCAACATATAATTTAATGAAATATTTATTCATACGAAAATTGTCTTTCAGCCCAATATTTTAATAGTGTGTTAAATATAATTTCCACATAAAAAGTCTGCATTATTTATAAGTTATTCTTTGACATTGCAAATAACGATAAGGAAATTGCAGACAAATTTTATGATGCAATTTATTGGCACACCATCTATGACTGAAATATTTGAAATCTTTCATCCATTTTTACAGTTCGAAGAAATGAAATGAAAATAAAATACCCTGTCATGAAAATCTGGCACAAAATTTGTTTTTAATTCGTGCAATATATCCTAAATGAAGAGTTTGTATTTTGAGGTTGTGGTTATTTCAAGTTTGGCAACACTTTCGTCATTCGTTTTTTGACAGGAAGTTGGCACGAATGAAATAGGTGAACCCAATTTTACATGACTCTCTCACACAAATCAGGTCGTATGTTAGCAATTACTCGTTCAATATTGATATGCAAATCGTCTTAATTTGCAGTATGATATGTGTAAAGTTACCATTTTTTTTTAACTCAAAACGGGACAAAAAATTTTAAGCTTCAGGTTAAACGTAAGGGTCTGGCGGATAATTCAAATTTTAAACAGTTTTTTTAAGAATGTATGTAAATATCGATTTAAAATTACGTAAATAAATATTTTTTATTATCGCGAAATCAAAAATCCTCTCTAAGTTTTGCCTAATTAGGCTACAATTCTGAAAAAACTGTTTAAAATTTAAATTTCCTGCCAGACCTTTACATTTAGCCTTCAGGTAGAAATAAACACAACTTTTAATTTTCTTTATTTAGATTGAGTGTAACTTACTGGAATTAGTATTCACTATAATTATTTTCATATTAATTAAGTATAATTATGTTTATAATAAAAAGTAGTGAAAAATAAAAATCAATCACCAGCTTTATTAAATCAAGGAACTTTGATCTGTTAATAATTATTAAAATATTATGCAACGCATTTTTTTAAATTGTTTTTGTACTTTTCAGAGGAACAATTTTGCTTTAATAAAGTTTGTGATGACTTTAAATAAGAATAAAATTCTTGGCACGTTTTTTTTACATCAACCTTAGTTATCAACATCGCTTTCAAAACTGGAACCTGTAAATGATTTTTTTCGGATGTCCACAGTTTGTTCATGAGAGAAAAGACTCTTTCTACTGGGGCATTTGTTCCAGGTAGACATAAAATGTATTCAATTAAAATACAAAAATTTGCATGTTTAAGATTTTTGGTACGAAAGTGTTTGAATACTTCCACCCAACGAGTTTCTGTTGAGACTTTTAAATTATTCCATTCGGTAATTTTTTGGCAAGTGACGTAGCTAGAAATTAATGTATACTCGTCAAATACTTCTGTATCTTTATTACAGTGAATATATCCCTTTTCAATCAACACATCCACTGCGTTTTGAATATCTTCCCATGCAATTACTTTTCTTAAATCTGCCCATTTAAATATCTCCATTTCTTTAGTAAGAAAGCAAGTCCACTGTTCCAAATATTCACGGCTAGTTTTATAAAATTCTGTTGCCCTATTTTTCACCAAGTCTTCATTAACATCAGTGCCATTATCTTTTAGTTTTACAATTAAACTACGAACAGTAAATGGAAGAAACTGGTTGATTTGTTTCTGTGCCAAATTGTCTTTGAGATGATTGATTACGTTTGCTGCATCAATTGCCGATACAGTCTGACCCTCGACCTCCAATACGGCTTGGTGAAAACTTGCTGACTGAGCGTGTAAAAAATTAAACCATAGTTCTGACGTGGGATCTTCAAAAAAGTTTTTTAACAATTTGGGACATTTTTCAATGCTCAAAAAATAGTCTTTTAACGGATGGTACATTTTTAAAACTCTAATCACCGATCGACAGCGATGCGAATGGTCTGTGATTCCCCACCTGCGCGTGTTTCGTGAGCTACATGATTTAAATTTTCGCGCTGTTTCACGAAACGGGACAATTTCGCGTCCCGGCGCTTTGTTTGGGGACAACGGGACAGGTGACCGAGAAAAGGGACAGTCCCGTTCAAAACGGGACGTATGGTCACTTTAGATATGTGGCACCGTCCTGTCGAAACCACATGTTCAAATCAAGAAGAACCAATTCAGGCCATATTAAATCAGTCAACATTGAACGATAACGATTTCCATTGACAGTTACCGCCCCATGAGCCTAGTAAAAAAAAATAAGGTCCAATGACTCCTCCAGCATAAAATCCGCACCAAACAGTAAATTTGTCAGAATGTTATGACAGCTCTTGATATTCTTCAGGTTTATCACCACTCCAGATACGGCAATGCTTATTAACTTAACCGTTTAACCAGAAATGATCTGTTGGTTTGAGTTCTTGGGTTAAAACAATTTTGTATCTAGATCTTTCCGTAAAATTCGCCACCAAGACGTCTGGAATATGCGCCTTATTCTTGTGAACGTCGAGAAAGCGATAAATTTTAGTCTTCACGAACACTTTCACGTACGGCAGCAATATTCTATTCATTCTTGCATTTATTTGTCTCACTGGTACTATAACACCATGAAGTGTAAAATTTGGTTCAAACTTCTCCACTAAACGTTCAACTGTTCTTTTATCCGGACCATTATAACGACCAAAAATTGGAGTTGAAGCACGTGAAGTTAGAGTAACAGATCGCGATTTTTCATAATGAATTTGGATTATTTGTAAACGTTCTTGGAGTGTGTACCTTTCCACGATTAAATGGTAGACATTGACAAATACAACTGTTAATGTCACAAATAAACAATGGCCGCCATGCGTGAGTAATTTTCATTTGAAATTGTGGCGTTCCCATTAGACCCTTTATATTTCTCGAAGTCAACATGTCGGTCTGGATAACAAATTTAAATTCTTCAGTCGTTCTCGATGATGACGTCCTACGATCTATCCTTGAAGCCGGATCCATGACGAAGCGACCAATTTCTAGAGATTGACTGAATAGGAAGAGTTTTATGGTTAGAAAACCGGTAGTTGTGAACATTGCTATTACTCTCGTTATTCCGTTGCACTTTTACGGTAACGATTTCTAAAAATTTCTAATTGTTCAGCTGTAATTTACTAGCTCAACATACGTGTATGTTTATTGAGAACTTGCGTTAGAGCAAATATTGGATATCTTCTCTAATTATTGTTTATCTCCTACCGATGACGTTAAAAGGTATCATCGCTGTTGTATGTACTAACAGTGATGGTAAATTTGCTTTGGCGAAAGTTGAAGATCTCCGGATTTACGTAAGTACTCCATCGAAAGATTTTGCAGTTTTTGAGCTGCCAAGGAGAAGCAACTTGAAAAGTCGAATGTCTTTGGAAAGGTCTACAAAAACACAAGTGAAGAAATATTCATCATCGATTGCATTATACGTTCTTCATGTTGCAATTAAAGAAATCTGGAGGTCTTAAATATGCATGGGATTATCGGTGCAGAAGTATGAAAGCAGAATTTTCCTACAGCCATCAGTTTAGGGACGCAGCGCCAACATCTCTCTCTCTCTCTCTAGCAGCTGACGAAGGTTTTCAACATACAACAACGTACATTCCATACACCGGTATATACACACATCGTCAAATGTCTTGGGCCCCCCTTATCAACTCTCAACTTGTTGAATGTAACATGACAATTTTTTGTGTGGAGAATCTTCACTTGAATGAAAACAATAAACCAGTAAAAAATGTTTCTTGTTCGGGAGAATACAGCTGTATTCGAAGTTAATCAGTTTTCAGCGAGAGTTATAATATTGAGAATATTCCGTGGACATCCAATTTCTCAGTTTGACCGGGCAAGAATATAATTTATAGACATATAGAATTATCAATAGTGAATCCAGAGAAAATTTAAAATATGGACCACGATGACATAACAAACATCATTCAAGACATCTGTTTCGATTGGATATTCATGAATAATAAATTCCATCACCAAAAAATGTTCCACATAAATTTAAAAATAAGTCTTTTTTATCTTAAATATCAAACATATTAATTCTGCTAACCTCACTACAAATTTTGATTTTATGAAAACTTTTCCTCAATAACTTTTTAAAATCAAATTTAAATGTTTTAGAAAACACAGTTTTAATTTAGTAGACATATATAATTAAAAATTAATACACAGCACCAAAACGTAATAAGAGAATACAAAGAAAATATAGAATATTGAATGAAATTATTACATAAATACTTAAAGGTTTTATACGGTTTTTTCTTCACGTTATTATAAAAACCAAATTTATGTCCAAAAACGCACAACATAACATCTAGAATTTCTTCGAAAATTACTTTCTTTGAAAAGTTCCTTGAAGAAACCCTCTAAAAATATCGCATCATCTTCAAGAAAAAAGAATTGTAGTGAGGTTAGATATTTTAGATATTGTAAACACCTTCTATCAGGTAAACACGAAGGGTTCAAAACATTATTCAAGAGAACAATATCCAAAGAGTGAACTGGGCAGCAAACTCACCAGACATGAATCCAATTGAGCACGTATGGGATTACTTAGGGAGAGCAATATTCAATCGTCAAAACCCACCTTTAACTTTTCAGGAATTGAGTTTAGCCCTTCAGGAAGAATGGAACGATATGCTTGAAAATTTCATTAATGACTTGATTCGTAGGATGCCTAGGTGTATTGGGCAGTTGGGCAGTATACGGACTATTGAATTTGGATTCAGTTGTGGAATAATTTTAATTAATCAAGAATAAAGAATCCATAAATTTAGATTTTTTCTCATGTTTCCTATTTTATCTCATCCTGCATAAAACAAAGAATAACAAACAAAGATTTTCTATCAAATATATTGCAGTTGAAATAGAGGGAAATATTCATTTCCTTTTCAGAACATAGATTGTTTATTTCTTGAGAAAAAAGGGGGCCAAGATTTTTGTCGATGTGTGTATTTCTATAAACTTAAACATGTTGAGTTTTGTGACTAAGAACGTTTTAAATATATTGATTTCTCGCATACCACTTGAGGAAACATTTTGGATATTAATAAGGTAAATGAATCACTTGTTTTAAGTTTTACAAACGTTTTATTTTGTGTTGTTGAAATATATGTTTAGGGTTTCAACCCATTGTCAAAACTGAGTTTTGTCGTTGAAAGAGAACATCCAACCAACTTATATATCTGGTGTATTTTAATGTATTGGGTTTCTGTTTGAGTTACCTTCTGATGATGTTCAATATCAAATTGCTTAAAAATAATCACCGTATTTAAAAATTTCAACTAGGATGTTTAGAGAACAAAAAAAGCTTTCTAACTAAAACACATCCGTCATCTCTTTCCTATTAACAAAAAATTGGGAGTTGTTGGCACCCTCAGGTGGTTTTTTCAGAACAATGTCGTCATAGAAATTCTTTCTCCCTAATACAGAACTTGAAAATTATTTTTGGATTCTTCGAAACTCGTAGGTTCTTGAGTTTGGGGGGTTTAATTTTCTGTTCAACACCACCTTTTAACGGCAAGTTCAATATGACATTATTTCGTGAACAGTGGACCGATTTTGAAAATTTTAACTGGGTTGTGCACAAAACAAAATAACTTTCAAACTAACCAACACTCGACTTTTCTTTCTTATTATAAAAATGGTGATGCCACTTTCACGCAGGTGGTTTTTTCGGAACAAACTCATGATGGAAATTCGTCGCCCTCATAACAGAGGTTGCCTGTTTTTTTACATCTTCGAAAATTCTTCGTTTCTGAGTTTTGGGGGGGTCAAATTTTCGTTGGGATACCCTATAGGGTATTCCAACGCTGACATATGTCAGCTGTCAAAGCCAACTAAGATGAAATAATTCTAAATGGAATAAGACTCATTACGAATAATTATTCAAGAATTCTTAAAGGAAGTGTTGATAGAGATATCTGGACTTTACCGGTACATGGTAAATTGATCGAAATTGAAAGAACTACAGTAATCCATTATGACATAGAACTAGAAAAACAGTTAGTTACAATTGCCACCATTAACGAACAATTCAATCCGCGTTACGTTTTTGCATTTAGTACAACGAATGAACCAGATTGATCATTACATGAATATTCTCTTTGGCATGAGTCAGTTGTTAACCGTTCTCTTGGTATAATTGAAATGTTTGAAAAAGTCTTCATATAGGCATTTTTTGGTTTTTCAAACACCAGTAACTACTCTTTTGCTCAGTTTGATTTTACACTTTCAGAGTAGGTTTGGAAGTTATTCTTATTTTTCTCTATAACTTCGAAAAGCCAATACATCTGAAATTTGGTATTTAGCAGTTAGCAGTAGAATAATAACTGACATATAAATGAAAAATTTCGTGAGGAATGTGTTATTAGAATAGACAAAAAATTTTTTTGAGCTATGCAGAAGTAGGCACTACCGGAATCACAGCAACAGTTCTACAATTAAGTTTGAATTTAGCATTCTGATAAAATTTATTCTTCTATCAAGAAAAAACTTCTTTTTATTATTTTATTGTATATACAATAATATTATACAAATTATCATTTGGTTTTAAAGGAGTCCATGAAATGCCTTACAAACTTTGTGTAATTTCTGTGACGAACATAGAATACGTAGGATTTTTAAAAGTTCACTTCATTCTAGTGTACGTAGGTAAGAACAATGTTTTTTGTTAATTATTTTTATTTTTTAAATGTTAAGTAGGGCTTATGAGTATTCCGTTGTGGGATAACTAAATTGCTTTTTGAAGATGTTCTGTATGTTTCAGGAATTTTTTTGAAGGAACTCATTGTGAGCAAGTCGTTTTTGAAGAAGTTCTTGAGGCTGTTTTGAATTTTTGGGAAGAAATTTGGTTCTCATAAAACAAGGTACGAAACAAAATTTTGTACCCTTCAAGTAACGGGTGTTTTTTTAGAGTGATAGAACTTCAAATTGAAATAAAACACATTTAAATTAAGATTGAAGCCAAATTTTTTTTTATCTGAGAGATAATTTCATGACATTTATGTTTTGAAAATATTTTCCGGCAAATGTCCACCACGACTAGCTCTGAGGAACCGCATTCGGCCAGACCAATTTGCGACCACTTTTTCGAGTAATTCAGGCCTTATTTCATCAATAACACCAGATATGTTGGCTTCCAAATCGTCTATTGTTTCTGGTTTATCAGCATAAACCAATGACTTGACATAACCCCAAAGAAAATAGTCAAGTCTTGTTATGTCGCATGATCTTGGAGGCCAGTTAATTGTACCATTTCTCGAAATAATGTTATCACCAAAACTTTCTTTCAATAAATCAATTGTTACGGTAGCAGCATGAGCTGTAGCAGTTGGATTTTGTATGGGTGTATACTAAGATCTTTACGCAAAATTTTCCATGTGGTAGATGCACAGAGTCCAATTTGTTGTGAACGTCCACGAATAGACAAATCTAGATCATCATTAACACTATGACTTGCAGCAGCGATATTTTCTTCTGTACGTACAGTTCTTCGTCTTGTTGTTGTTGCATCGAGTAGAAAAAATGTTGTCCGAAATCTATCGATAATTCGACGAATAAGCTGCTCTAATGGACGATTATGTAAACCATAAATTTCACGAAGTGCTCTATAAGTTTGGCGAATAGAGCACTGATGTCAAAACAACATGGATTCTATCTTCTGTCAAATTACAGTTATCCCTATCGAAAGTTCTATCACTCTAAAAAAACACCCGATACTTTATGTCTACTAAATTGAAACAGTGTTTTTTCTAAGACATTTATTTAATTTAATTCTAAAAGTTTTTGAAGAAAACTTCTTGAAATTAAAATTTGTAGAAGGTTAACAGAATACATCTGTATGATATTTAAAATTTTGTAATAATCCTTCTATCAAGAATTTTATTTATTTTATAGCATTTAGATGTAAAAAGGGGACAAGAAGGCTAATGCAAAATTTCGTGAAGGTGATATGAATAAGCGCACAAAAGTTTCACGTTAATGCTTTTCTCGATTTTTTTCAAAAAAAGAATGTACCTCATATAAATAATTAGAATCCACACACCCAGAGCAAGAGTGTAAACATATGATTTCGTGACGATTTATAATGATTAATATCATTAATAATAATAATTTTTGATTTTTCTATAAATATTTTGTTATCTTGTAGTTGGATGACAATTTATTATGGAATTTACCTATAATAATTAATAATATCCTTATACTTAGTTAGAATGTATTTCGGGCCACCAGCTAATTTAAGTTATATTTAAAATTTGTAATTAAATTTTTAAATTTTGATTTGATGTAATATGGAAGGTTCCAATTTGAATTTCTTATTCATTTCATATTTTCTGTTAAGTTTTCAATCACCTCAAAATGAATTAATGTTTCAAAAGTGCAGTAATAATAATTCGAACCTTCAAGTGACATACGTAAACATTCCTTTGGTAATTATATCTAAAAACTTGTTTTAAGTATTCAAATTCACTTTTAAATATTAGTAATCAGGTTCATAAACGTTTTTATACCAGCAAGGTTGGCAAATATATTACTAACTATAATCATTTAGGAGAAAGAGAACTAGATGTTTTATAAGATTTCAGATGCTGAGATCACACTATTGGAATGCTCGTCATTTTGGTACCTGCCTTATAACGTCATTGTGTTCTCAAAGCAGAGCAAGGCGGATGTAATCTTTCATTCCAGGGGATATTAAAGTTGCAGGTATGTGGATCTTCCCTGTGGATGCTAATATGGGTGTATAATCACCGGTTGTATGGGAATCCACATTCATTAATTTTTGTAGGGAGTATTTAGGTTTCATGACTGGCACAGTATTATTTTGAAAAACAGAAACTTATTATTGAACTGTGTGTTATTAGCTTATACTTCTTATTTTTATATCTTTAATTGAAGGATACTTTGAAGAACCTAAATAAAATTCAAATTTCAACTCCAATTTTTGGTCGTTATAATTGTCCGGATAAAAATACAGTTGAACGTTTAGTGAAGCAATTTGAAACAAATTTTACACTTAATGATGTTACATTGCAGGTGAGATAAATAAATTCAAGAAGTGAAGAGAAAATTGCTGCTGTACGTGAAAGTGTTCGTGAAGACCAAAATTTATGGATGTTTTTTTTAAAGTAATAGAATTTTAAATTGAAATAAAACACATTTAAATTAGGATAAAAGCCAAATTTTTTTCTATTTGAAGGATAATTTTATGTTTTAAAAATAATTTCCGGCATATGTCCACCTCGACAAGCTCTGACGAACCGCATTCGACCAGACCAATTTTGGACCACTTTTTCGAATAATTCAGGCCTTATAGCATCAATAACACAAGTTATGTTGGCTTCCAAAGCGTCTCTTGTTTCTGGTTTATCAGCATAAACCAATGACTTGACATGACCCTAAAAAAATAATCCAATGGAGTTATGTCGCATGATCTTGGAGGCCATGTAATCTTTCTTTCAATAAATCAATTGTTACGGTAGCAGCATGAGGTGTAGCACCATCTTGTTGGAACCAAAACACTTCTGGGTCGATACCATTCAAATTTTGAAACTAATAATCATTGATTATCGATCTGTAACGAGCACCATTCACTGCAACATTGGCTCCAGCATCGTTTTCAAAGAAATATGGACCGATGATGCCTCCAGCGTGTAAAGCACACCATACAGTGCATATTTCAGGATGCAATGGAACCTGCAGAACTTCTTGAAGATTATTTTCACTCCATATACCGTGATTTTGCTAGTTTACATAGCCGTTCAACCAGAAATGAGCTTCATTACTAAACACAATTTTACGATAAAAAAGTGGATACACTTCAAGCTGTTCTAGGACCCAATCAGCAAAAAAACGACACTTATTATGGTCAAGTGGCTTTAGTTCTTGAACCAGTTGGATCTTATATGGGTTTAAACCAAGATCTTAACGCAAAATTTTTTATGTGGTGGATGCACAGAGTCCAACTTGTTGTGAATATGGACGAATAGACAAATCTGGATAATCATTAACACTATAACTTACAGCAACGATATTTTCTTCTGTACGTACAGTTTTTTGTCTTGTTGTTGTTGCATCGAGCACAGAAAAGGTTGTCCGAAATCTATCAATAGTTCGACGAATAAGCTGCTTATGTAAACCATAAATTTCCCGAAGTGCTCCATAAGTTTGGCGAATAGAACACTGATTTTGAAAATAAATTTCAACAATTTGTAAACGTTCTTGCGGCGTGAGTCTTTCCATGATAATTTGTCAATGCTTACTGAACAGAAATGTCAATACAACATGGCTTCTACCTTCTGTCAAATCACAGTTATCCCTATCGAAAGTTTTCTCACTCTAAAAAAAATACCCGATACTTTTTATAAGATTAATACTGAGTCATAGAATTCGAGCAATTATCCACTACAATACGTAGGTCGAAACTCGCTTCCAAGAAGATGGCATCAATAACCCAATCATCCAGCAATGTGAAATATTCGATTAACAGTAAGTCGGATTTATCCAAGAATTAGTTGACCATTTGGTAACTGCTTAATAACAGTTCCCTCAAGAATATTAATCGATCTAGTGACGAGGACCCGATGATCCAGGTCACCATGTAGGCAGGTTAATAAACCCACAGTCGAGTCTTGGACCACGCTAGGTGTGACCCATATGGAAAACCATTTTGTTTTCGGAATGCATTTTTACACGTAGTTGGCGGTTGTTGGTAGCGGTTCATCAGGAAGTCACGCTGAACAGATTTGGATGGAAGGAAATGTAACGATCAGCGGTAATGTTTGCGTGATCGCTTGTCTATAGGGTCTATTTTATCCTTTAAACATTCAAGGTGTGCTTATGGATAACTGTTTCTGCTATTTTGGCGAGCTGGTTATTGAAATTGCTACCTTTATCTGATATTTCGGTTTTCTTGATACCCCTGTGACCTGATTACGTTTATTCCCTATCTCCGTAAACCTCCTTAAGCAAAACTTTGTTAATTTTCGACACCACTTTGAAATAATGGTTGGGCCATCTAGAGTTTGCATTTTGCGATTCTAAGAAACACCTTATTCAGGTACTTATGTGGTAAAACATGTAGATTAATTCACATCTATTGAAAATTCACCCGAAATTATAAATTTCGGCCTATATACAGGTCCCCAAGTTACCTATGGCCAAATTTCACGAGGTGATTGATTCTATAGGAACTTGCAACAAAGAAGTTCTTATAGAGTATGGTTCAATTATTTACAAGATTGTACTATTTCTAATATTTCATCATTTCTTCATTAAAAACATCGCATAACTTGAAAATTATCATCCTAATCAACATTCAGTGTACACCATTGGAAAGAGTGGAAAATTCGCCTTAGACTAGGGTGACTTCATGGAAATTTTCATAAAATACTCACTCATTATAAGATGGCTAAGAAAAAAATGACTATAACATTTTCTTCAGCCATAATTTTTGTATCCACTGTATGGGGTGCTTTAAACGCTGGAGGCATCAACGGTTCATATTTCTTTAAAAACGATGCTAGAGCTAATGTTACAGTGAATGTTGCTCATTATATATGGATGATCAATGTTTATTTGTTTCAAAATTTGAATGGTATCGACCCAGAAGTATTTTGGTTCCAACAATATGGTGCTAGACCTCATGCTACCGTAACAATTGATTTATTGAAAGAAAGATTTGGCGATAATATTATTTCGAGAAATGGTCCAATTAATTGGCCTCCAATATCATGCGACATAACTCCACTAGATTATTTTCTTTGGGGGTTATGTCAAGTCATTGGTTTATGCTGATAAACCAGAAACAAGAGACGCTTTCAAAGCCAACATAACTCGTGTTATTGATGAAATAAGGCCTGAATTACTCGAAAAAGTGGTCCAAAATTGGTCTGGTTGAATTCGGTTCCTCAGAGCTAGTCGTGGTGGACGTATGTCGGAAATTATTTTCAAAACATAAATGTCAGAAAATTATCTTTCAAATAAAGTTTGCTTCAATCTTAATTTAAATTTGTTTTATGTCAATTCAAAGTTGCATCACTCTAAAAAAACACCCGATATATCAATGTGAAATAAAGTTTTGATTTAATTATCTTCATTCTCAAAATATGATTTATTGATTATGAATATACTACTGAAAGTTACGGACAACTGGGTACAAATAAGTATCAAATTTCTTGAAATAAAATCTCTGTTACTGAAATAAACTACTTTAGAAGAGGTTTCCAGACTAACACTACAATTAATTAAGCTAATCACAGAAAATTTTTTAGTGGAAAAATAATCAGTACTGAGGCGAAGTTCAAGACCATGATACCCTACTGAGTGTTTTGTTTCAGTCGGAAACTTATCTACTCGTTTCGTTTTGTGGGCTTTAAGACAAATTGTAGTAGATCCACTTCTTCAGATTACTTGTCTGCCTCTTCAACACAACATCAAACACAAAAATCAGAACCATTAAATCAGGTAACACTGGGGATCTCCGATGAGGGATTAAGGGCCAAGGAAATGATTTCTAAAGGTATCAATTCACATTCCTGAACAACATAAGAAGAGGTTATGATGACTTAAGACGCCGTAATAAAAAATGAGAGCAGTTTGTGATAGACTGAGATGACTCAACGTTTGCACATGTTATTTTCTCTACGTAATAATACAAAAAAACAGTAATCTTCATAAGGGTGTTCTTGACTTGTAGGTACAAACGAAGAGGGGAAATTCCTTGCATAATTAAAAGAAAAAAAGTTTTTTTCATAGTATCTGCATTTCACAAGATACTCAACTGAAACTTGGCACAAATAGTACAATTTAAAGTTTACACCATGTGATGTGCCAATTTCGATGGCAAATTCCAGGGTGATATTTTTCTTGGAACTCTGTCCTCTGCTTAACTTCAGAACTTTTTTTGGTGAGGCACTGTTAGTTTGAAAATAATTTCCGGCGTATGTCCAACACGACTAGCTCTGAGGAACCCCATTCGACCAAACCAATTTTGGACCACTTTTTCGAGTAATTCAGGCCTTATTTCATCAATAACACGAGTTATGTTGGCTTCCAAAGCCAGCTTCTGGTTTATCAGCATAAACCAATGACTTGACATAACCCCAAATAAAATAATCCAGAGGAGTTATTTTGCATGATCTTGGAGGCCAATTAATTGGACTATTTCTCAAAATAATGTAATCGCCAAATCTTTCTTTCAATAAATCAATTGTTACGGTAGCAGCATCAATTGTTACGGTGTAGCACCATTTTGTTGGAACCAAAACACTTTTGGGTCGATACCATTCAAATTTTGAAACAAACAATCATTCATCATCGATCTGTAATGAGTACCATTCACTGCAACATTAGCTCCAGTATCGTTTTTAAAGAAATATGGACCGATGATGCCTCCAGCGTGTAAATCACACCATACAGTGCATTTTTAGGATGCAATGGAACCTGCAGAACTTATTGGATTGTTTTCACTTCATATACGGTACTTTTGCTTGTTTACATAGCCGTTCAATCAGAAATGTGCTTCATCACTAAACACAATTTTATGATTATTATGGTAAAGTGGCTTTAGTTCTTGAATCAGTTGGATCTTGTACGGGTGTAGACCAAGAGTTTAACGCAAAATTTTCCATGTGGTGTATGCACAGAGTCCAACTTCTTGTGAACGTCGACGAATAGACAAATCTGGATCATAAGTAAGACTATGACTTACAGCGGCGATATTTTCTCCTGTACGTACAGTTCTTTTTTTTTTTGTTGTTGTTGCATCGAATAGAGAAAATTTTGTCCGAAATCTATCGATAGTTCGACGAATAAGCTGCTCTGATGGACGATTATGTAAACCATAAATTTCACGAAGTGCTCTATAAGTTTAGCAAATAGAACACTGATATTGAAAATAAATTTCAAGAATTTGTAAATGTTGTTACTGCGTGAGTCTTTCCATGATAATTTGTCAATGCTTACTGAACAGAAATGTTGAAAACAACATGGCTTCTACTTTCTGTCAAATCACAGTTATCCTTATCGAAGGTTTTATAACTCTAAAAAAAAAACCCGATACATAACAACTGAGTTGATTGGATGGGGTACTGTAGCCGGTCGAGACGATCATTTGCATTAAATTATTTTCCATTCGTAAATTTCAAAGTTCAGCCTTTCTAGTAAACTCATTACTTTCAAAAGATTTTCATTAGTTTTTCATTTAAAGAAGATCAAAATGTAAATTTCAAATGGCCCACCACATAATAGATTTTCAATGATTTTATTTGATTCATTTCTAAATAACACTGAGTTTTTTATTGATCCAAAGTTATTGTTATCTAATAGGTATATCCGACAACATCTTTACAAAATTCTACCTGTACCGAGTTTGACTTTACAATAAGCTTCAAGTATCAATTACCATTTCATTCTATTTAACTTATCGCAACTCATTAACACCTCTGATGATTTTGTGGCTGTTTTGGTAGTTTTATTTATAAACGTTCGTCCGACAGTACCTGATCGATTTTCACCTTTATATAGTGAAAGTTGTGGTTAATGGTATATTGCGATAAATTAAACCTATACTGGTACCAACACAGTTAAAGTTTCTCCAAATTTTATGATTTGATTATTAGTGAGCGGAAATGATTGCGAAAACATACCAGATTTCCCAGGCAATATTAATTTATGGCTGTATTCTACAATTATAACATGTAGACAGACTGAATTTGTGATTTTAGTCGTAAATGGTCCATATTGGCAGAAAAATGTGAAAAACACTGACGTGAAATCAGGAACTTTTGCGCGTTAGCGCATATCACCCACAATCATTACAAAATATTTTTTTTAGTCTTCTAATTAAACTATCATCACGAAATTTTGTATTAGCTTTTTCATCGTTATTTTACATCTGAGTAATAAATTTAAACTCGATCGTGGTTTCTTAAGCGGTTAGCGCTGCTCTGCTCACAACATTTTTGTCTTTGTTTTGAATCTTTTAATCATACGATCCCCATGAAATTTCACAACAATATGTGTGTTGCTATTTTACTTCTAGATATCAAATTTCAGATCATTCTGAGTTGCGATTTGGAAAATATTAATGAAAATATGAGAAAATTTCAAACGTAAATAACCATTAAACCATTGATCTGATTCTATTCAATATCGAAATCAGCCGAGATATTTAGGCTTCAACCCTACCTTGAATGTTTAAAGTCTCTATCTCTTTCCGTTCGAAAGTTATAATGTTTAACGAAGAACTCAACGCTGATCCGCTCACAATTATTTTTTTAATTTCTGATCATACTATCCTCAAGAAATTTCGTACCCACATGCATGTGTATACTGCATTTCAGATCGATCTAATCTATAGTTTCAACAATTCTGGGAAAAATATTAGAAAATTTTCAACGTGA
The DNA here is from genome assembly GCA_034642435.1 of Megalocaria dilatata. NCBI lineage: Eukaryota > Metazoa > Arthropoda > Insecta > Coleoptera > Coccinellidae > Megalocaria > Megalocaria dilatata. The sequence continues at coordinate 47,220,892 of CM067860.1, read as the reverse complement.
ATAACCACGAAACTATTGAATTAATTTTCTCCATTAATGAACTTAGCCGCAATACTGAGATCTCAAACCTTCCCTGAAATTTTCGAAGCTCTAGCTCTTTTCGTTCGAAAGTTGGCAACAGGAGCGGTCGGATAGAAATACTTTTAACCTCGTTTTCCTCATCAATGAGTCCAACCCAGTCATTAAATTCGAAAATTACAGACATTTGAGTGAAATGATAGCACGCTGTTCCTTGGAACTAGCGAGCAAAAAGAATTGTTGCGATTTATAGGGTGAAGCAAGGATAAAATCCTCAGAATAAATAATATCTGAAAAAATCGTCCTTGCATTAATTTCAGTAAAAAAGAATCAATCAACTGTCAACATGAACCATCGACTCAACCTAACACACTGTCAACTGTCAATCTAGAGCACAGCATTTGAGTTAGCCTTGATCTGACAGGTAACTTATTTATTTCTTCTCTGCATTAACTGTATCATCTTGATGAACCAAAAATGCATTTTCCAAAATAATGCTGAAAATTTTCATGAAATTGAAGCAAACAGCAGGCTATTTGGACAAATTTTCATCAAGATCATAAGATTTCTTATTTTGAATAATTATTTCAAGTCATTTTTTGTAAATTTAATGTGTTCTATTATACTACTTACTGGAAAAGATTTATATTGAAAAATTATCTTGGCTGCAGGTCTACAAGGTATATACATAGTACATAAAACGTAATAATGAATATCGTGAAATGTTGCGTTATATTCGGAATATACTTGTGTTTACGTAATTTTTTGAATATTCTAATATATATGATCAATTTATATAGAAAAGAATGAAAAAAATAGATTTCAGTAGATGTAAGTGAAATAAATTGGACTTTTAATATTATATTCTACTGTAACCACCTGTTTCTTATCTTATAGGATATTCACATTTCTTGAGTAAATATACAACCTATTATCCTCTGATAAGGCCTCATGTGTTGAGAAGTGAGCTTGGTGAAGTGGATTTCATCGGGAGCTCACTGAGATTATTCAGAACAGAACTTCATTGCTGAATCATAATTGACAACCTAAGAAAGTTGCTATGGTCTTGGTGAAGTTTATTGGACGATAATTTGGTTGTTCACGACATAAAACTATCCATTGACGAATATCGAATATAATCAAGGACTTGAGAGCTTCATCGTGCGCTAAAATAAGGCATAAATTCAAACGAGCCACGGAGACTTCGATAAGCGGTTAGGAAAGTAACCCAACCTTGAATGTAACAACAGAACATAATGAAGCAAGGTCAAAAAACGTTATTTATTCGCAAAACTCGAATATGTGCAGTTGATTCGTATACTTGAATATTTTCATGTACTTGTCAAAGTATAAGCAATCAACCTCAGTTGACTTACCTTGGTTTATTCTAAAGTCCACTAACAAGAAAGTATGAAACGCGGCATGCCCCTGTTAGAATCCAAGAAAAGAGATAACGCAGTGGATTTCCGAACCGAACACAGATTAGCGAACCCGGAAAATTCACATACACACACATTCACAGCATTCCAAGTGCCACTAACCTCTTTATTCTCTGTTCTTTAAGTTAACTATCAACGGACGTACTACCTACAAGTTTCGCGACTTTCGACTATTCCACAGGTTTCTTCGAACGTACACTTGGTTGACTTCGGATCCCCGGAGAACGGTAAGCAAGACAGGTGGGAGAAACGAGTTCTTTGTATTTTAGTAAGATCGAAACTATGGGGATTAATAATTTTTATTTCAGATGATAGGTCGCGTATTTGTCACATATTTGAAATAACTAAGACAAGGTAGTAGGATCGGGTATCGTAGAAAAATCTTCAATAATAATTTTCATGCACAAATTGGTGGAAATAAGGGAATGTCTTCGCAAGGTCTTGCTACATGGGCAGTGGCGTAGGTATATAGGTTACGGGCGTGGAAAAAACTGCAGACTTCCGCGTTTATATCGAGATGTAGGTTGCTTTTTTGGAGCGATCATTTGATTTATGTTGATGCTTGGATATCTCAGTGAAGTTATTTTGAAGACTTCCGTTGAAATTTCTTGAAAATACATCATGTTTTATGTTTCTGAAACTACACACCTTAAATGAATATGATTCTGCTTACCACAAATAATACTTAAGAAAAAACTTGATATACTAATAAAATGGCTCACCTAACTACAAGTTTTTTTCGAAATTGAAAGTGAATATAAGTGTATCATAAAGAGGATATGAATATTCTCAGGACAAAGAGGAATGTATATCACAGCTTACAGTGAGAAAAAAACTACGACTACAAAAAAATTTAGAAAAATTATTTTTATCAGGATTTCACTTAACAAACACATTTACCGCAACAAAAATGATATTTTAATAACCACAATTGTAGCTGACGACTGCGAAGGGTGAACTAAACTGGTAGGAAATATTTTGGGCCCTTATCGTGGTAATTTATTCATGAAGTAAACATGCCATGCGCAAAGAGATACTTAGACATCAAATTCTCTTTTGAAAGGTCATTATTACTCACTTCGAAAAGTTCACCTGGATCATAAGTGAATTATTTCTCCGAAACCTCTACAAACTTAATCTAAAAAATCTCTCAAAAACTTTTTAGAATTAAATTGAATAAAATACCTTAGAAACACTGTTTCACTTTATAGACATATGTGTTCATAATTCTATATGTATGTAAAGTGAAACAGTGTTTCAAAGGCATTTTATTCAATTCCAATCTAAAAAGTTATGCCTTAGAAATTTTGTTTCACTTCATAGACATATAGAATTATCAGCACATATGTCTAAAAAGTGGAATAGTGTTTCTGGGGCATCACTTTTTGAAATTAAATCGAAGAAAAAGCCTTAGAAACACTGTTTCACTTTAAAGATATACCTTTTTAGAATTTAATTGAATAAAATGCCTTAGAAACACTGTTTCACCTCGAAGACATACCTTTTTAGAAATAAATTGAATAAAATGCCTTAGAAACACTGCTTTACTTTATAGACATATGTGTTCATAATTCTATATGTCTGTGAAGTGAAACAGTGTTTTCAAGATACTTTATTCAATTTAGTTATAAAAAATTATCGCTTAGAAACATTGTTTCACTTTATAGAAATATAGAATTAACAACGCATATGTCTGTAAAGTGCAAAAGTGTTTCTGGGGCATCACTTTTCAGAAATAAATTAAATGAAATGCCTTATAAACACTGTTTCACTTCATAGACATATAGAATTATCAACACATTTGTCTATAAAGTGAAACAGTGTTTCTAAGGCTTATCTTTTAGAATAAGATTAAATAAAATACCTCAGAAATACTTTTTAACTTTAAAGACAAACCTTTTTAGAATTAAATTGAATAAAATGCCTTAGAAACACTATGTCACTTTACAGACATAGAATTATCAACAGAAATGTCTATAAAGTGAAACATATATGTTATCATTATTCTTTCAAACCCTAAATTTCAGATAATTCAGATTTGTAGATGGAAAATATTCAGAAAAAAAGAGAAAATTTCAAATATGAATAACTGTGAAACCCTTTGACTGATTTAGCACAATAACAAAATAGACCGAGATATCCAGGCCTCAAACCTCAAACTAAATTTTAAAAATGTGGAAGTTCTTGGAAATGAGTTCAAATAAGCGTGATATTATTTGAATTGAAGTATATTCCATGTGGAAAAAAATACTTGAATTAAATCACTAATCATTTATAGATCATATAATATTTTTATTCAATTAAGTCACATTTTCTAAAGAGATGTTGATAAGTTTTAAAGCCTTAGATATAACCTCATTCCGATAACAGAAGTTGGAGCTCAGTAAAAAGCAGATTGATTTCAAAGTTAATCGGGCTATATATATTTGGTGAAGCTGAAAAATGATTTGAGTGAATTCAGTGATGAAAATATGGATGAGAAAGTAGATTCTTTTAATATCTTAATTTTATAAAACCATTGCTTGATGATTGAAATTTACGAGTCAATGTAAAAACAGAAGAAATGAATGTTATAAATCATAAAAACACCGTATATAATTTCAACAGTGCTAATGGAAAAAGGTATTATTAGTAACCTTAGTAAGAATGAGAATTCTGAAATATAAGTTGTTATTTTGAGATCAGAGAAATTATATTTTAGGTATTTATAATACATTATTTTTCGGTAATTATTATTTCGAAAGAATTTATAATACCTTCATTAATATATACTGAAATGAAGTATCTTATATTATAATATCCTAGAAGGCGCAGGTATCTAACTGTTGTTTAGATATTTTATACATATCCATGTATAAAGGTATTTCTTGTAAAAATATTCGAACAAGAGGCAGGTAGGCAATATAACAGGGATTGAATTGAATAGTAGGATCGATTCTAAGAAAACTTGGATTATTTTGAACCAGAATGGATAAAATTTCGATATTCCAGATCCATTGTAAAAAATACCAGAGAAGATTAATGGTGATGCCTGTGAAGCAAGTTTCTCAATTAGCTCTATATCAGAAATGAGTATGATTATTTTATGACAATAAACATATAAAGCTTATTTTAGTCGCCAAAAGTTTCTAAATTCTTCAAGGACTAGAGCTGTGTTGAAAAATGTTTATTTTATTACTATTGAAGTAATATGTGACTCTATTTTAATTTGTCGACTAATTATTCGTGATTAAGAGAGGAAAAAATATTAAATTTGTAGAAAGTTTAATCAGATGAATTTTGATGTTAAGCTTTATTTACTTACTTCTACTCCACAAATCTTATAGTATTATAAAAATTCGAAAACAATTGATTCCGTTTAAATATCATCCCTAATTGATGAAAATACAAGTAAAGAGTATTCTGATACAAATAACAATAATTAATAAAGTTAATATTTTCACGAATTATCCGTCAAATTCACCCTTATATAATACCAAGACTGACAGGTAGGAAGTATCAAACTATTTAACCAATTACACAATATTTTTGGGTCGACATTATGATTTATAGTTTGTACACAGTTAGTTTATTGAGACAAGTGCGGTAACTAAGTAGAAATAAATGTTAAGAACTTATTTGCAGATTTGTCACGTGCTCTGAGATCTAGGTCTTTGTAGGCGAGTTTTATTAGGTATAGCTTTAACTGACTTTAACACTTCTTTGGGTCATCTGGTATAATTTGAGTTTTACGTCAATTATACGATAAGGGGTAGAAACATCGGACCCTTTAACATGCGAATTTGTTACAGTTGAAATTTTATCGAAATTTGAAGAATCTGTTGTGCACACACGTGGTCCCAGAAAAATTATTAGGAAGTATCTTTACCACCGATTTCTCTACTCTTTTTGATTTTTTCAATCAATATATTCTTCAAATTAAATGAAATACTGGTATTTAATAATTCAAATAGTTCGCTAACAATCTAAACTTCTCAATTTCAAAATTCATTCTGCTGTATATACAGGGTGAATCATAACTATCAGAAAATAGGTTGAGGACAGCTTATTTGGACTAAAATATGACAATTGGACTAAACATGCCTTAATAAAATATTGCTGCGGAAAAAGATACAGGGTCTTTTGGATTTCTGCTAATAATTTCACTCTTTATTTCTCAATTGTTATCAAAATCAGCATAGAGACATAACTTTAGACGAGGCATATTTATATATTCAATTACTTCAAGTTTTGTTATAGGAGGCGCCACGTGAATCATCCCCAATGATAGTGGTGGCTTTTTTCGCACGAAATTTGATTGTGATTTCGTTAAGAAAATACGATGTAAACATAATTTTTACGTTATATTGGTACTTGTTTGAATAAGACAAATTCACCCGTTTTTGAGAAAAACGCAATTGTGTCAGAAGGGGATTTCAAATAACAGACAATAAAGAAACGTTTCCATACCAAAGAAAAATTAAATACAATTAATAAAAAGAGCAAACTTAAGTGAATGTCTACATGGCCTACTCCGACTTCTATGCCGTTTCTAATTCTTGTAATGAAAGACTTCCGGATGTCGAAGAAAACATTATTTTATCTAAAATAAAATAATAGGAAGAGGCTTTTTACTTGGTAGAAAAGATATAACAAAATTTGAATATCAAAACAGATTTAATCTGTCAGTCTTCTACAATTTTTAATTTCAAAAAACTTCTATTCAAAAATTTTTAGGATTAAATTGATATCTAATAAGCACAGCTTATATTTAATAGACGTATAAAATCCAAACTACATAAACCAACAAATATAAATTGTCAATTAAAATTAATAAATGAATATTTGAAGGAGACAAAATTTTGTTTTTGATCTTACAATTATGAAAACTAAATCTATTTCAAAAATACAAAACATAACCTTAAGGACTTCCCAAAAAATATAATTCATTTGAAATATTTAATAAATTTAAATAAGACACTGAATTGTTTCAGCCGTTACTATTTGGTAGTTGATCCTAATTAAAACAAATTGTAGAAATTACTATGTTTTACTACCAATAAAAATATATTTTACACATTTTCTTGTGACTCGAGTTTCGGGAAATGAATTATCCCATCAATTCTTGAAAATTCTTGAAAAATCACATGTAAATCCCGTGATACACGGTGATTTCATTGCCCTTTCAAAACAATGCCTGCACAAAAACTATTTTAAATTTAATAATAAAATATACGAACAATTAAACGGTCTAGCTATGGGCTCACCACTGAGTCCACTTCTTGCACTTCATGTCAGAAATAGAAAATAAAATCTTCAATTCGAAACTACCTGTAAATATTCATTCCTGGTATAGATACCTAGACGATATTCTCACGTGTATCTCCGGAACATCCAGACAACTGAGTCAATTTTTGAATTTCTTGAATAATATTCACCCAAAAATTAAATTCAAATTAGAAAAAGAATCGAAGAAGGGTATTACATTTTTAGACCTCTCGATATCACACTCAAATAGAAAAATAGAATTCAACGTGTTCAGAAAACCCACATCCACTGATATATGTATTCCTATTAATTCCAATCACCCATTTTCACAAAAAATATCAGCGTATCAATCGATGATCCATAGAGCCTTCGCATTACCCTTATCAAAAAATGACCGCGAAGCTGAAGTCCAAATTATAAAATCAATAGCCGCGAACAACGGTTTCAACCCCAATATAATAGTTAATCTAATTCGACAGAAACTATCTAAAATAGCTATGAGCCAAATTTATCCTATCATAAAAACTGAAGAAAATAAAAAATTCAGTTCTCTATCGTACTTTGGTAGCATAAGTCAAAAAGTGGCCAATAGTTTTTCAAAATCAGATGTCAATATTGCCTTCAAAACGCAAAACAAGTTATCATCGGTATTTTTTAACGCAAAGGACCCTACTCCAAACATACACAAATCAGGAGTTTATGAGTTATCTTGTTCTAAGTGCAGTAATAAATATATAGGACAAACAGGACGTTCCTTCAAGACGAGGTTCATCGAACATAAAATGAGTTTCATAAAAAATAAACAGAATTCTACTTTTGCCACTCATTGTCTAGAAAACGGTCATTCCTTTCCCACAATAGATAATCTTAAAATTTTACATGTAGAATCAAAAGGGAAGAAACTCGATTATCTAGATTCTGTTGAAATTTTCAAATTAGTTCACAATAACAATAAAGTAAAAATAATGAATGACTGTACGGAGCTATGTAAACCGAAAATATTTGAGATATTCAAAAAGTAACATCTGTTTAAAACCTTTTTCAACAAACATAAAATTAATTTAATGAAAAGTACACAAAAATTCAACTTTTGCCACTCATTCTTTAGAAATTAGTAATTCCTTTCGACAAAAGAAAATCTTAAGAAAATTTTACATGTAGATTCAAATGAAAAGAAACTTGATTATTGAAATTTTCAAATTCGTTCACAATAAAAATAATGAATGACTGTATGGAGCTATGTAAATCCAAATATTTGAGATGTACAACAAAATATCGTAAAAATAAATAATAACTGTACGGAGCTATGTAACCCCAAAAAATTATTTGAGATATTTGGGTACCATCTGTTTAATAACCTTCTTTGTCGATTGCCGACGGCCCATCTTTTTTAACCGGGTTTTTATCACATTCCGCTTGTAAACCTCTGTACCACTAGAAGGTGTTATCTATTGAAATATTCAAAATATTTATCACTTTTGTTTAAATACCTCTGTACCACTGTTAGGTCTTCAGTTGTCTGATGATGGGATAGTTCATTTCCCGAAACTCGAGTCACAAGAAAATGTGTAAAATATATTTTTATTGGTAGTAAAACATAGTAATTTCTACAATTTGTTTTAATTAAATAAGTTACTTCGATAATCCCTCAAAAACATGTAGCATATTCTCAAAAAACAATTAGAATCCCGATAAGGTCTTTATCGGTCCTACTTCACATTTAAAAAAAAAAATCAATCAACAAAAAATATAACTCACCTCAAAGAACCCCTGGTATCCTAGCTTTGAACAACTAAGTTTAAAATCCAAGATATTCTACGTTCGTCACAAAAATCACAGAAAGCTTTAAGGTATTATAAGGTCTTCTTTAAACCACTTGATATTTCATAATGAGATTTTTATTCAAGCCTAAATATAATTATATATTATATATAAAATAAAATAATAGGAAGAGGCTTTTTACTTGATAGAAGGAATATAACAAAATTTGAATATCAAAACAGATTTAATCTGTCAGTCTTCTACAATTTTTAATTTAAAAAAACTTCTATTCTAAAATTTTTAGAATTAAATCAATGTCTTATAAGATTTTTGGAGTAATTTATTTGAATATATTAAATATTTCAAATAAATTATATTTTTTTTGAGAAATCCTTAATGTTATGTTTTGTATTTTTGAAAAAGATTTAGTTTTCATAATTGTAAGATCAGAAACAAAATTTTGCCTCCTTAAATATTCATTTATTAATTTTAATTGACAATATTTATTGGTTTATTTATTCCATTTGATATTGTACATTCTGTCAAGAAAGTACCGGGAATTATCGATTTAAATCTGGCGGAGCAATGAGGCAGGTAAAAATTTTTTTTCCTAGGTTGGTACCACTGTCCTTAATTACTATGCCAAGCTTGAGCGGGATCTGTCAACTAGTGTGTTTGCAACAGCTGATTAAGTCAGTCGATGTCAGAGAGCGTGCCGATTTTTACTATGGGTGATTACGTTGAGCAAAGAATTTGTTTAAAGTTTTGTGTTGCAAATGAATTTTCGTGTGCCGATGCATTGAAAATGTTGCAAAAGGCCTTTGGTGATAATGCTCTATCGAAAACTCGTGCATATCAGTGGTACAGAGCCTTCACGGACGGTCGTGAAGTGGACGCCCATCGACGGCTTCGATCGAAGAAAAACGGCTTCGATCGAAAAAAAACGTCGATAAAATTAAGGAAAGGGTGCTGGAAAACCGTCGTACCAGCTTGAGAGAGATAGCACATTATCTTAAGATATCCCACGAGTCCGCACGTACGATTTTGATTGATATTTTGGGCATGAGAAAGGTGGCCGCACGACTCGTACCGAAAGACCTGAATTTTCTTCAAAAACGTCATCGCGAACAGGTTGCTTCAGGCATGCTGGATCGCTGTAATTCCGATTCTACATTCATGGAACGCATTATAACTGGTGATGAAACCTGGGTCTACGAGTACGATATGCAAACAAGCCAGCAATCATCGGAATGGGTGGCAAAAAATGAGCCGAAACCGAAAAAACCACGCCAAAGCCGCTCGAAAATGAAGGTGATGCTCATTGTTTTCTTCGATATCCGTGGCGTGGTGCACTACGAATTCGTTCCAGAGGGTCAGACGGTAAACAAGGAGTATTACCTAGGCGTTATGAAACGTTTGCGTGAGCGTATTCGTAAAAAGCGGCCAAATTTGTGGGCGAACAACTCATGGATTTTGCATGACGATAACGCGCCTTCTCACCGAGCTACGATTGTGACTGACTTTCTCGCCAAAAACTCAACAAACGTGCTTCAGCAACCACCGTATTCGCCGGATTTGGCTCCCTGCGACTTTTTCCTCTTGCCGAAACTAAAATTGCCCCTTCGTGGCACCCGTTTTGAGTCGATTGAAGCCCTAAAACAAAATTCGGCGCGAGAGCTAAAGTCCATCCCGGAAAGCGCCTATAAAAAATGTTTCGATAATTGGAAGTGCCGTTGGCATAGATGTATTGGAGCAAATGGAGCCTATTTTGAAGGCGACCCAATAAATTTTGTTTTAATTGAAAATTCCCGGTACTTTCTTGACAGAGTAGTATATTGAGTTTTGATTTTATACGTCTATTGAATATAAGGTGCTTATAAGACATTAATTTAATTCTAGAAATTTTTGAATAAAATTTTTCTCAAATTGAGAATTGTAGAAGACTGACAGAATAAATTTGTTTTAATCTTCAAATTTTATTATTCTATTTGCTTATTAAATTAGCCGCATTTTGTAGTCTTCTCCGGAGTTCGTCTTGCGAATAAATTTTATGGGCAGAAGCTATGGACTTTATATGTCCCCAAACATAAAAATCGAGATAATTATAATCAGGACTTCTTGCTGGCCATTCAAAATCACTTCATCTGCCAATCCATCGATGAGAAATTATGTCACTTAGATGATTTCTAACAATTAATGGGAAATGGTGTGGAGCTTCATCCATCATAAATCACATTTTCCTTCTTACATCTAGTGACAATTTTTTCATTAGGTGTCATTTATTTCGCCCTTGAAGATCTAGCCAGAGTGTTTTCCTTTCAGTCTCTTCCTTCGCAACTTTTCCTTATAGGTGAGTTCTCCTATAACAGAGAAAGATTCCCATTCATCGTATTTACAAACGGACTCATATAAGAACAGAATAGCATTCTATCAGGAATTCTGGATCAGTTTATGTTTTTCTTAACAGTTTGAGATAATTTTCCGCAAATATTCCTTGAAATACAGCGATTTGGACGAAATGCCATGAAAATGCCGTGATTCGAGCACCATATGATGATTCATTAGGTTTGAGTCTCTCGTCGATCCATCATCTGGTGAGCGATATTTACTTGCACAGTAGGTAATTGAATTAACCACTAGTTCCAGCTTCCTTTCGGTTCTCGATCATAACTGGAGTGCAGAGTTAAATGAATATCCGCATTTCTTCGGTCCACCAGCGTAGTACTCATTATTACGATGAATATTGAGGAAAAATGGAAATAAGTAGAACTGAATAATGTTGTTATGCATTAAACACAATTGTAATTATTACACCGTCTTAAACACAACATCACTTCAAGCTGTTTGTACTTGAAATTACATGATACTTAACCAACTTTCTTCTAGAGTAACCCTTTGAAATATAAGTATCAAAATTAATTAAACTGGATTTTTGACTGGAAAAAAATATAAACCATTGTCGCCGATAGACCTTCCCTGTGATCCCCTGATCAACGGATTGTGGTTTTCTTTTTAATGGTTGGGCATTCTGAATTGTGCATGAATTTAGACACAGTACTTTGTGAAATAATAAGCATTTGAGGATACGTCTGATTCAATAAGTTTGCCACTTCAATTTGACTTCTGCAATTATTCCTGTAACCGATCATCATTAAAATCTCAATTCTTTGAGTCTCAGTTAAATATTTCTTTATTACTTCTACAAGAAATACGTTTTCAATATGAATCACAAGATCTCAACATCTGACTGATAGCAATCCATATTATTTGCAGATTTTCTTTATTTATCGGCATATTTATATGGTTTTTTAGGTATTCATGACGAAAAATGATCCATGAGCGTAGCGACAATTGATTTCAGAAATTTTTCCAATTAAATTGTTAGTTCAGAAAATTCATGAGTCTGTACTTAGGAAGAATACCATTATTCAACGCGTGATAAATTTGAATGTTGATGTGCCACAGTGTTTTTCATGATTTTTTATCATTATGACACAAAGAATTTCATTCCATAAGTGGTTTCCACGCTGTATACCTTGTGCAAAAGAATTTTTGATCAATTATTATGTTTAATAAAGTAAATAAAAACAACTTGGTTTAATATTTAAATAAATTAATCCGGCTGATCTGTACCAAAATTCATTAATAGGTAGTATGAGTTATGGTAATAGGAAGTTGTAGAAATCTAGACAGTGTAACATACATCTGTATAACAATTCTATACTCCAAGAAACTCGACAAGGTTTTGTAGATCACAGAGGCACATTGCAGACATGCGCACGTTTCAAACTGATTAGTTTTCGTCAGTGCAATCAATGTTTGCTAGTGACTCCAAATTTATGTTCTGATTTGAGCATGAGGAAAGTTTATTCTGCGTTCGTAACGTGAATATAGAGAATACATTTCTTTACTTGAATTAACACGCAAAGGTATGTCTTGTATGTATTTTGCATACTCTAGATGGCGCTAGTGTATTAGTAATATCTTTGGAGTCTCTGTGTATAGCGAATATAGATACTGAAGAGATTTGGAGTCACTAGAATACATTGCACTGACGAAAACCAATCAGTTTAAAACATGCGCATGTCTGCAATTTGCCTCTGTGAACTACAAAACCTTGTCGAGTTTGTTCGAGTATAGAATTGTTATACAGATGTATGTTATACGCCGATTTCTAGAACTTTCTATTACCATAGCTCATACTCCTTACTATACTTGGCTTAAGTTTCAATGTTTATTTGATGTCTGTTGACATATGTTTCGGGTTTTCAGCCCATTTTCAAAACAGAGGAGAACAAAATTTAAAATCCTATTTATAATGGTAGGGTAGATCACAGGTAAAATTTTGAAGAGTGTCAAAGTATGGTGTCAGTTCGGTCCTAATCTTTTAAAGGTAAGAGCAATGGTGATAAATTAAATTGACGTTGTTCATTTGTGATTGGTAGCTTCTTACTATGTTCTGAACAAGTTTCCAAACTTTCTAAAAGGTCCATTCTTCTGCTATTATTACTTACGTGTAAAACCTCAGTTCTACTGAAACCTATGAAATGATTGTTATGTATACAATGTTCTGAAAAACCAGATGTTATATTATTATGTAATATACTTTTTTTGTGTTCTTCTACCCTTTTATTTATTGATCGTCCTGTCTGACCTATGTAAAATGCAGGGCATTCATTACAATATAACTTGTATATACCGCTTTTTCACACTTTTCACGACAGTCTTTGCTATTGACTAAGAGTGAACTCAAGTTTTTCTTATTTGTAAAAATAATATTAATATTATTCTGTTGGAGTCAATTGCAAATTTTGTTACTTATTTGTGGTATGTAGTTTATGATATGGATTTTTTTTCTCTGTCTTGAGGAAAAGGGTGGAGAGAAGCTAGAGCCTTTTTATGCCGTTTTTCAAAATGAATTTATCGATTACGTTCGTATTGTAACCATTGTTCGATCGATGCCCTCGGATCTAATGTCAAAAATCACGAGCCAGAAACGGAATTTCAATGTAATCGTCTCGAGCCGGGACGAATGGACCCAGGCATGCTGAGGTTCTATTGAGAACCGACCTTGGCTTGTTCACAGACGGCTCGCGAACGACGAATGGAACAAGAGCGGGAGTCTATGGGAGTAAACCAAGAATTAACATCTCATTGAGTCTCGGTCAAAACGCAACCATATTCCAGGCAGAAATATTTGCCATTGAAACCGCGGCGGAACTGCTGATAAAACGACAAATCCACCACGGTAAAATCAAAATATTTACTGATAGTCAGTCAGTACTAAAAGCTCTGGAATCCAGCTGTTTTAGATCCAAAACAGTCTGGAGTTGCCGCACGGCTTTAAACAGGCTCGGTTTGTATAACGGAGTCACTCTGGTTTGGATACCGAGCCACTCAAACTATTTGGGCAACGAGGAGGCGGATCGGCTGGCATTTGCTGTAGCTGCGCTGCCTCTGGTAGGACCGGAACCATTCCTGGGAATACCACATGATGTGGCTAACGAGGCGATAGCAGGCAGAATGAACTCAAGGCTAGAGTCTTTCTGGCGGAGCCATTCTGGCCTGAAACATTCGAAGTTGTTCCTTGGAACAGCTTTCGGTCTGGCTGAAGACAATGAATGCAGGCTGTGTCTTGAGGACACTGAAACAGCCATGCACATCGTCTCAGAGTGCCCAGCGGTGAATCGCATCAGATTCGAGGTCTTTGGCCAGGCTTTCATAGCCCACAGTGAACTGAACAAGATTATCGGTTTTATCCAAAAACTGGATCTCGTCGGGGAGATATAAATTAGGGGTGAACCACATAGTCCATGCGGACGCAGTGGTAGGATGGACAGACGCCCGCTCGTCATAAATAATAATAATAAACCATTGTTCGACGCTAATAACTTTTTTTTACTTTATTAATTTAAAAATGTTTCACCGAATAATATGCAAGAAATCAATATCAATTATTTTGGTTTGAGTCATCTTTATCTCAGAGAGAACACCACAGATGGTACTCTTAATAATACCATACCAATTCAAGACAAAAAAAACTCTTTTCTGTAATCTTCCCAGTTCAGTTGACATCAACCCAATTGCATAATGAGGAAGACCGTTTATCTAAATGAACATTTAGGTTAATGCCTCATAATTGACCTCTATCTGTATCAAGACTGCGATTTGTAATATAATTTGATGATCCGTCTGCATGTGAGTAAAGCACACGCAATCAAAGCTGCAACGATGAGTTTCTCGCGTCCAAACGCTGTAATGAAAGAGATAATTAATGATGGAATGTGATAATGCGAAATGAAGATGAACTCATCACGCTAGTTCAGATTTTTCAATTAATGTGGTCACTTGACAGTGAAATATTCTGGTGTTAAATTGAATAATGAAAGACTGCCTGCAGTCCCATGTCCTACTCTTGGAATTGTGCGATAGTAAAAATATCCGGACTCTAACAAAAAACGAGTTCATTCAGAACTGTAAGATTTAATTTCCGGATTATAAGGGATTTTCCAATAAAAGGTTTCTTTTTGATATTGAAAAAATCGAATATTTTTTGGGAAAAATCAATGCATGTTCATTTTATTGTAAAGAGGGTGACTAAAGGTGTTAAATCACAAGATCTCGGTGGCCAATTGTGATAACTTCTTAGAGGAAAAACACGGACAGAAAACTTTTCTTACAAAATTGCGATTGTTTCGTCGCTTGTTGGCACGTAGTGCCGTCTTCTTTCCTCAGTTCTTGTGTTAACTGAAATATCACCTTGATAACGAGCATAAATTAGAAACTTTTTGATCGATACTTTACGATCACTATCGTACTTATCGATCACTACAGCCGTCTATCGAAAAAACAATGGATTCTTTTTCTCCAACATTAACGGGCCACCAACCCAACAAATCTTATCGTATTTCCCTGTTATGGCTTCAACAGACATTTTTCTTTCTGAAACTCCAATTACCACTCCGAGGTACTCATGTTCAGTAGATGAAAGACTTAAGGGACATTTTGTGGCAAGTACTGCTAGTCGATCACCAAACATGTGTCTAAAATATGATTCATGATTCAATTATTTCCTGGCGTAAGTAAATTAGAGGATCTTTCATTAACACCGCCTCTTTTTGTTTTGTGAATAGAACACATTATCTATGGAAATTATTGAAATTTTTATTTCATTATAAAGTATCGGGTGTTTTTTTTTTAGAGTGATAGAACTTTCGATAGGGATAACTGTGAGTTGACAGAAGGAAGAAGCCATGTTGTTTTGACATTTTCGTTCAGTAAGCATTGACAAATTATCATGAAAAGACTCACGCCGCACCAACGTTTACAAATTGTTGAAATTTATTTTCAAAATCAATGTTCTATTCACCGGTGAGTTTGAAGTTACTCTTAAAATAATGAAAACCAATCGAAAAACTCGAAGATTTCTAATATTGGATGCAGTAATCTGCCACTTTTCGATAGTTCATTTAACAATGGAATAAAATGAGAAATTACTTAGTTTTTAATCACTTTTACTTTACTGAATAGGCAGTGATACCAGAATACTGTTAAGTGGAGGGCTACAATTTTTTAGTTTTTTGTGAGTTCAATTGAATTTTTTTATGAGCACAATTGAATTTTTTGTGAACACAATTGAATTTTTGTGAGCAAATTTGATTTTTTGTGAGCACAATTGAATTTTTGTGAGCTCAATTGATTTTTTTGAACTCAATTGAAGTTTTTGTTAGCTCGACAGTATTCTAATATCATTTGAAGTAGTTAATATGTTCCAGAATATACCAAATGCGGAATGTATGAATACAATCGAAAATATCCTCACAAAAAATAACACCAATCCGGTCCTGAAAAACTGAATTTTAATACTTTTCGAACTTTGCGTGGAGGAAAATTGCTTTCAATACAATAGTAACTTTTACGAACAGAAAGATGGACTTCCTAAGGGTTCACCACTTAGCCCACTCCTAAAATCTTTATGCCCTTTTTTGAAAGAAAAATCCTAAAATCCACACACGCAAAGCATTTTTTAGCACAGAAATGCAGATGACATATTGGCTCGCTTCTGTGGAATACATTCAGAACTATCAGTTGTTTTTTTTAAGAGTGATAGAACTTTCGATAGGGATAACTGTGATTTGACAGAAGGAAGAAGCCATGTTGTTTTGACATTTCCGTTCAGTAAGCATTATCATAGAAAGATTCACGCCGCACCAACGTTTACAAATTGTTGAAATTTATTTTCAAAATCAGTGTTCTATTCGCCAAACTTATATAGCATTTCGTGAAATTTATGGATTACATAATCGTCCATCAGAGCAGCTTATTCGTCGAACTATCGATAGATTTCGGACAACATTTTATCTACTCGATGCAACAACAACAAGACAAAGAACTGTACGTACAAAAGAAAATATCGCAGCTGTAAGTCATGATGATCCAGATTTGTCTATTCGTCGACGTTCATAACATGTTGGGCTCTGCGCATCCACCACATGGAAAATTTTGCGTAAAGATCTTGGTCTACACCCATACAAGATCCAACTGGTTCAAGAACTAAAGTCACTTGACCTTAATAAGCGTCGTTTGTTTGCTAATTGGGCCTTAGAACAGCGTGATGTTGATCCACTTTTTTATCGTAATATTGTGTTTAGCACGTAAAGTTAGAGTAACATATCGCGATTTTTCATAACAAATTTGTATTAGTTGTAAACGTTGTTGGAGTGTCTTCCTTTCCACGATCAAACGGTAGAAATTGACAAATACAACTGTCAATGTCACAAATAAATAGTGGGTGCCATACGTAAGTAATATCATTTTAAAAATGAGGCGTTCCCATTAAAGGACTCTTTATTTTGGGAGTACCTTTTGAAGGCAACACATAATGAATTTGGATGAATAATAAATATTTTTTATTGCATTGACCAATCTTCGGTTCTTTTCTGATACTGTAGTATACTCATGCAAGTGATAATAAGTCTGGAAATGCCGACTCCTCTCTTCACATGGTCGCGACAGGTATAAAACTGAAAAATGCGGTCATAATTTTGATCATTGATACACGCACACTTACTCAATTCAAATTCTCCTAAGAGACTACGTTAGTATTCCCATTTCTTCTAAGCCACATCGAATACAACGGTTTTAGAGGTCGTTGTCCGAATGACGCACCTTGCTCTTGACCAACTCATCAGAATTCGCCTAGGTACATTTCTCATATCTGGAAGTATACACCGTGTCCCAAAAATCATTCGATATGAAATTGTTCCATTTCGATTTCAAACGAGATGTTCCGTTTCCATCATTCCAAGACATTGTGTGTTTAAAGGCATGAATGGAATAAAATATGGGCCGACTAATTTTTAAAATCAAGTTTGTTTTTGGAATAGAACTTTAGAGTAAAATATAGTCTGTCTAGAAAGTATCCGGAATAAACAAAGCTCAATTGTAATTATTTAGTATATATTTTTAATTCTTAAACAACATAACAAAATATTGATCTTATTTACTTATACAACCTCCATTCAACTGTAAACACTTGTCTGAACGTCGAGGTACACCCTAAACTAGATCACCTCCATAATTTTCGGTGATGGTAGTGCAGGACTGTAAAACTGATTGAATTAAATCATCTTTATTTCGTGGCACTGCTCGATCAACTTCAATCTTGATTAATCCCCATATGTTTTCAATGGGACAAAGATCTGGTGAAGCTGTTGCTCATGAAATGATTGTCACTTTGTGTTCTTAAATCCAAGCTTGAGTATAGGCCGAAGTATTGCATCTTCCATTATCCTGCTGAAAACGCTAACCCTCTGAATATAAAGCATGCGCCGTTTCAAGGAGAAAATAGTTTAGGATGCCACAAGACTTTTCACTATTAATGGTGCCATCAATATTACAAAGAGGCGTAGCACCACGCTGAAATAATGTTCCCCAAACCATTATTTTGGTGTGAAATTTGGAAATTTCAAAGGTAACAGGGTTGTTTTAATAGGATTTTTAAGTGATTTCCACCAAGCTGGAAACAACTTTAATCAGACAGAAAGACAGCATTAAAATTTTCTTCTTGAAAACGTTGACAAAATTCTATCCTTCGTTCCTTTAGTAAAGGTGTCATTAAGGGGATTTTTTTTGGTTTCCGTGATATGTAGCCTTGTCTTGTCAGTGACACACGGACGGTATCTGGACATACTTTTATATTTCGTTGATTTCCAAATCTGTTAGCCTATTTGCGAAACCCTAGAGTCGTTGTGTCGTCCTAAGGTCAAAAAAGCGTTTAAATTGTTTCCTTTAATCTTACGCGGTCTTCCTGAAATTCTTTATTGTCTCATATACAGCACTTTTTTAGTTCAGTCAATTGCACTAATTTTTTGACGTTAGGATATACTTTTATAAAACAAAATCTTGTCGCCTAGGTCTTTTCGAAAGTTCGTCAATAATTTCATCTTCGGAAATAGGCAACTCCCTATGAATAGACATCATTGCTACGCCGTTGAGCCTATTTTGAGAAGTGGAATTTCGGAGATAGTTCTTTATTCTTTTTAATGTTGAGAATGATCTCTCTGGAGTGAATGTAAAAACTGGTATTGTACAGAATATTAGTAATGGCTTGTACAAATTAGGAAAAGCTTGTGGATTACATATTTTCAGATGAGCCAAAGCTGGACTATTACTTTTGATATCTGGATAATAACTCAGATGAATGTGCCACAATTTAATTTCAGTTTTTGAAAACCTTCTGGGTGCATCAGGTATATAGAAATCTAAAAGTTCGTCATACTCATCGGCATCAGTTGTTTTTTCTCCTGTCAGCAGATACATAAAGCTCTTGAAAATATGTATATGGTTTGCAAATCTTTCCTCTAACTGGCTGATGAAATAATCAATGGATGGTAACCCTGAAATAGTCCGATGCTGGTGCTTATGAATCTTGCAAAATGATAGGATTTGCCCTATTTTTTTGGCGTGAAACAATTCTTTTTACCTTAATGTTGGTTTCAATACTTGAAGCAAGAGCTTGACATATGCAAGAAAATAAAAAACTGATAAACACATTTTATATTCTAAGTTTTACCTGAGCTTTATTGAAGATCGAGTCGAAATGTGTTTTGGCATCTTTCAGACAAGAAATAGTATTTTCCGTCATAGTTACAACTTCTCTGAGGTCGATTCCAGATTTTTGTAGGAATCGGCAAAGGGGTATTGCATAACAAAACATTGGATTCACGACTTGAAGTGCGACCAGATAGTCGGAATCATTCAGTGTGTTTCGCAACGTATTCGCATCTTCAGAATCTTTCCAGTTTGAAATCTCCTCTAAACTTTCAACGACGTAATCAAATAATTCCAAAAAATCTTGTACTGCTTCATACTTAGATGGACTTTCATTAGACTCATCAATATTTTTCAGAAGAACAGTTTGTCTCTTTGGAGTGTTGAAGAAATCATACAATTTTTCTATTGTATTGAGGCAGTTTCTAATTTGTGGAATTTCGCAAGCTTTTCATATGGCTAAATTCAAAGAATGGGCAGCACAGTGCACATAAATCGCCTTAGGGTAGTTACGACGAATAATCGCTTGAACGCCATTGAATTTGCCTGACATATTACTTGCACCATCATACCGTTGCGCGACAATATTCTTGAGTTCTATTCCAAATTTTTCCAAACTATTTAATATTAAATTAGATGTACTTTCGGCGGTTACACTTTCTGCTGGAACGAACTGTAAGAAATCCTCGTTGATTTTGTTTGCATTGACATATCTTACATATTGAGTAACTTGCTCAATTGTCGAATATCGGTTGTTTCATCTACCAGAATAGAAAACGCTCCTGCCCCATTAATTCTTGGTACCAATTTATTTAGCATGATAGAATTTATACTATATAAGAAAAACAAATGTTTACTTCCGCTATTTTATTGATTTACACGACAATTGTTTCTTCATACCATGACTTCATCAGGTGAGTATTTAACCTGAGGTATACAATGCAAAACACATGGCACAAATAGACAACTTGGTTCATTTTTGGAATCTATCAATAAATTATATCCAAGAATTGAATTCACACAGGAAGATGAAGTAAATAATAGCATCAATTTCTTAGATTTAAAAATCACTAAAATTAATAATAGACATGACTTTTCCATATATAGAAAACCTACACATATCGATGGTACGATTCATTATACTTCAAACCATCCATTTTCACAAAAATTGTCAGCTTATAATAGTATGCTTTATAGATTGGATAACATACCCATGACAAAAGAAAATTTTGACAAAGAGTATAAAACGATTAAACAAATAGCTTTCAATAATGATTTTAATCCGTTAATTGTAGACAATTTACTTGATAAAATAAATTACAAGAAAGCAATATCATTTATATATCCAAAATTTCAAAATTCAAACGAAACCAAATTTATTTCATTAACTTACATATGCCAAAAATTTGAAGAGATTGCTAGATATTTAAAGAAAAAAGAAAAATATAACATCTCTTTTAAAACTATTAATTCTTTAGGCAGCTTAATAAAGACGTCATTCCTAAAAACAAAAAATCAGGAGTTTACAAGTTAACATGTAGTGATTGCCCATATGTATATGTGGGACAGACAAGGATACGAGAACATGAAAAATGTTACATTAATAATAAACCGAATTCAACTTATGCCAACCATTTGTTAGAGACTGGCCATAATTTCAATATGAACTATGAAATATTACATATTGAAAACAAAAGTCAGAAACTAAATCAGTTAGAAACTTTAGAGATCAATAGAGATAATAAAAGACAAATTTTATTGAATGATCAAATCGATTTAAATAGATTCCCACTACTTAATATTTTTCATTAATTGTATACCATCTCTTTCCACCCCTCTATTTTTTGTACCAGAGCTGTGTATTTAAGGTCATGTTTTGCATTGTATACCTCAGTTTAAATACTCACCTGATGAAGTCATGGTATGACGAAAAAATTGTCGTGTAAATCAATAAAATCGCGGAGATTAACATTTGTTTTTCTTATATTGAAGATGAATTTCCATCAAGTAAAGACCGAGACAATCAAGAATTTATACTGATAATAATTTAATATTGTATTCTTGGGCTTATATAAGTCTCCCTTTTACTTGATTTTTCAAGAGTCTCCCTTAGCTTAGTGTCTCCCCTAGTTCTATATTTCAATATTGCACGAAATTTTCCCTCATTTACGGAACTATCATCTATTTTTAGTTCTCCAGAATCTCTATGTCCACTAAGTGACATTTCCTCTCTACCGCGTACTAATACAGTTTCTATAATAGGTTTAATTCTAGCTCTATTTTCTGATACCTGTCTTTTTCGAATTTCGTCTATCAAGTCTATTTTACTCTCTTGAACTTCTGTTTTTATTTTAACCAAATTATCGTATGCATATATGGATTTATTTATTTATTTATTTATTTATTTATTTAAAGGAATACAAGACAGGACGAACCCAAAATTATGTATTCACTAATAATCCAATCACAATGTTACTTAAAAACCAATAACAACGAAAACATTAAATTCATTTGAACCATAAATTAAAAAAAAATACAAATATGAAACAAAATTCAGAAATTTCCCAGAAATCGTTTCAAAGTGCAAGAGAAGGCCAATAAAGAATCAGAAAAAACGTCAACGGCAGCGAGATTAGATAGTGTATTATAAGTTTTGCAGCATCTCATCAATGGTGAATTCAGGTGATAATTGGAAGAACTTTGATCTATATGGAACAAAAACTTATTTCTTGTGCAATATTTAGGTACATTGAGACTGAGCATATTCACAATTTCAGTGGAATCGAGAGAATTAATAATCTTGTAAATAAACTTTGCGTCCCTCAACATTCTCTGGTCAGCCAAAGTAATTAACCCTAACTCCCTCATAACTCGATCCCAATCATTAGTAATATGTTTATAACATTTTTTGTTGACCATTGATTGTTTTTTGTCGACTAATGAATCAGTAAGCCACGTCTCTGCAAGGCACACAATATCACAACTGCAAGCCAAAGAACTATTGTAAATGTTGGACAATTTTGATCTCAATATCCCCGTACATTCCGATACAGAAAAGACAGTATCATCATAAAACACTGCAATTAAACTTTCAAGTGGAGCAAGAAGTAAATTAATTTAGTCTTTCCAAGTCAGATTCGGTGAATATTCTAAAGACTTTGGCTTTATCATCTTTCCTTGCATAAATAGTGCCCTCTCTGACCCATATATATTTGTAGTTATTTTTTCGTGCATATTCCTTCGCCTTATTCAATAAAATTTTATTGTATCTTGTGAGATGTTCGTTTATGAACAGCTGATCAGAAATGTTATCAATCTT
This sequence comes from Megalocaria dilatata, assembly GCA_034642435.1. Taxonomy (NCBI): domain Eukaryota; kingdom Metazoa; phylum Arthropoda; class Insecta; order Coleoptera; family Coccinellidae; genus Megalocaria; species Megalocaria dilatata. Next base: position 47,198,056 of record CM067860.1, on the reverse strand, counting down.
GAGTCCGGGAGACGACGTTCTATTTGATTTGCGCTTCATTCTGGCAGCGGACAAGAATTCATCTCTAGCGACTTTTCGATTGAACTTGACGATGATTGGCCTAGGCTTACCAATGATGCTAGTGTTTGATCTGAACAAGGCATCAACATCACCTGAAGATATGGGAAACTCAATATTTTCGGAGATCTTCTGCAAAATAACCAGTAATTTCTCATTCGACTTCTCTGGCACACCCAGAATTTCCAAGTTATTTGACTTCAACTGTTGTTCCATTGATTCAACTCTATTAGTTAAATTAATTACCTCCTTCTTCAGACTAATATTTTCCTGTGTTAGTCTTTCCATTATATCCAATTTATCATTGACCTTATTGATAATCATCTGAAAAGATGATATTTAATCACTGCAAAAGGAGACGGAATGAATAATTTCCCGCTGTTTCTTATTCAAATTTGATATATCATCTTGGGTTTTCTGAACAATTTTCAAGGTGAGCGCCGATGTAGGTGGATCCATATCCTCCTTCACACCAGGAGAAACCACAACGGACGATCGACCTTTGTTTTCGACCAATCTGCATTCAGGACACTGCCATGACGCACCAGGAAGCTGGAGATCCACCACAGACTGCTTACTCATGCCAACACATTTTCCATGGTAAAATAATGAGCAAGAACCTGCACATTTCAACCCTGGAGTCTTGCTTGTCAAGCCTGCGGTGCAAACGTTACATATCACCATGATGCTCCCGTACAGTCCACCTCACTAAACACCAGGGCGCTCCAGATGTGAACTGCGTGCCGTCTCTCAAGGCGGAAATTTCTCACGGGAATCGGAATCAAAATGTTGACAGAAATCAGCCGATAAACTTCTCAAATACAAAAACAGAGTCGCGAAAAATATTTCCCGACACTTTTGGAATGGTTTGATATAAAACTCACTTTTAAAAAGTAACAAAATACTATAATAAAAAAACAACTCGTAGAGAGCGATGTAAATACACCTTATCTCCACAACATGCGTTAATTTCTTTATGAAATTGAGTATTCTGATGTGAATTGAACAATTACAAAAATGAATCATAGCTTATCTTACAGTTATAAAAAAAAATTCAATGAAAATTTACCTCTTTTGCCTTTTTCCAGTTATCCATTTTGGTTTTCACCAAAGCACCTAAC